>CM058231.1:79520761-80802034 GCA_030180135.1 Orychophragmus violaceus
ATCTGAATACCCCTTAAATCAAACATGCTTAATAATAAAATTATTTTTAAAACAATAAACTAAAAGAAAATTAAAAATAAAATAAATCATCTTCTCCACCTCTTTGCTCTCACTTCTCCTCCTCTCATCTCCCAAATCAGCTAGCGAAAAAGAAGAAGGAAATTTTAACCTTCAACACCAAATCCAACAACCACGGTTCGTTCCCATCTTCGTCTGTGTAACATACCCATACTAGGGCCCAAAATGAATAAGGAAACGGGCCAAAAGCCCAAGGTCCAACCCGTTAATTCTGGAAACCCTAGGGATTTTTCCTATAAAAGGAGAGCTAGCCCCCTCATTTCTGCACAAAAATCGAAACAGCGAAGCCCTGATCGTGACCGGAGCCAGCCAAGCGACGAGCCCCAGCCACCGACCGCCGACGACTACCGACCACTGCCGCCGGCCGCCGGCCGTCGGGGCTCCAATTGCGCCGTGACCGCCGCCCGAAGACGCAACACCTCGCCGGAAAAGTCTCCGGAGTTTTCACCGGGGACCGTCGTTCGCTCGCGCTTCTGATCCCGAACTCCGAGTCGTCGTCTTCTCAATTCGTTTGAGTGCAGAGCCCTTCGTTCTTCGCGTTCTTAAGGTGAGAATCTCCTGATCTGCTTCTAGATCAGATCTGATCCGTAGAAGTTATAGATTTGAGTCGTATCTTCCATTCTGTCTCTCTCTCTCTCTCTCGCTCTGATCTGCTTCAGATCTATGCTTCTGATGGATAGAAGTTGTAGATCTGACTGTATCTTCCTCTTTCGTTCAGATCTGTAGCCCGAAACCATAGATCCGTTCTCTTTCTCTAGATATGTCGTCTAAAATCCTAGATCTGTGTGCAGGATCTCCAGATCTATTGCCAGTTTCACCAGATCTACTCTCGTTCTTCAGATCTAGACTAAGGTGAGGACCGAACGTGATCTCTTTCTCTATTCTACTGCAATGTTGGGACTCGAATCCTCGTTTAATAGTGTCTTTCCTAGATAGTGTAGTTCTAGCGGATGATTTGTGTTGATGTGATTGAAAAGCACCTAGAATATAGGTGGTCACTTAAACCGAAAACGACACCTAGACCATAGGTTATCATTTGAACTGAAAACGTTGTTTGTACTTGATGGCTATGCGTGGTAGAACTGTTGTAGTGATTGGGTGTAGGGCGCGTAGCGGAAATTGTGCGCGTCCTTTGTATCGTCGGAAGGGGGTTTTGGCGATCCCCCAAGAGGAAGGGCCGACGGGCCGAGAAGTTTGGCTTTGGGCCGGTTGTGTGGGCCTTCGGGCTGTTGAGGTGTTCATGAGTGTGAAAGCACGAGTGTGCGTAGTATTGTTTGTGCCTTCGGGCGTTGGGTGCAAGGTGTTATTAACCTTGGACTCGTTTCTTGATGTTATGCTAGTTAAAGGTAGAGATAGCAGTATTCCTAGAATCCGCCCTCATTGGGTATTGGTGTCAAACCAATTACTCAGGCCTCCATCGTTGTTTGTTTTGCAGGTAACCCTGGAGAGTTGCAGGGGTAGACGGACGGTGTGGTCCTACGTTTTAGGAAGCGGGATTTCTTTCTTTTCTTTTTCGTTCATTTGTTTCATTAAGACTTATGTGTTTCTTCCGTTTCACGTTTAAAACTATTTCAGTTGGTTTGGTTTTCTTGTAAGACTCGGTTTTCTATTTCAATAAAGTGAAACCTTTTCAGTTATTTGTGTGTTGGCTCCGGTTTATGGCTTGATGATATACTTGTGTTTTCATGCATTTAGGATAGTGTTTTGCTTGTGTTTTGACTTCTTCTTCCATACATTCTTCCATCTTTGTTGTTCAAAGTTTCATTTAGAGTCTAGGAGCATCTAGAGTTAGGATTTAGCATATTAGGATGCATTTGGAGTGTATATTGTGTTTTTATAGGTTCATGGAGATGCTTGGAGGTTTTGGTGAGCTAAGGAAGCAAGAGAGGAGCTCAAGGATGAAAGAAGAAGTGTACAAGTCGACCAGTGAAATCACCGACGTCTCCAATCGACCAAAACGCGTCGATGGAAAATCTGAGAAATCACCGACGTCTCCAATCGACCAAAACGCGTCGATGGAAAATTCAAGAAACCATCGACGTGCTCGATCGACCAACTGACGTCGATGGAAAATGGCGCATTTTGGGCAGAGAATTCACCGACGTCGCGAACCGACGAAAACGCGTCGGTGGAAAATCAGAAAAATCACCGACGAGCCAAACCGACCAAATGCGGTCGATGATTCCGAGCATTTTCCACCGACGTCCCGAACCGACCACACTAGGTCGATGATTTCCCTGTGAAGACCAAAATCAGACCCAGTTATTTACAATATTGCCACTACGCCCCTTTCTTGTATAAATACTCATTTTGGGTGATTAAAAACCTTAAGCTACCTAAGCCTAGACTTCTCTTTTCTTATGTTTATGATTTAGGACTTGTAAACCTTTGATTTTGAGTTTTAATTAAGTGTTTATCTTGTTTCTCTTAATCTTTCTTTCTATCTATGATTTCTCATATCTCTTTTATGATTAGGGAGTAGAGTTTTTGGGTCTTGTGGATGAGGTTGATTTAGGTGGTTTATGTGATGATTAGTGATGCTTAGGAATTATTTATGAATGGTCCTTCTCTAATTATTTGATCTCTATGCTAGGTTGCAAGGAATTGTTGAATCTAGATGCTAGGCTTTTTCATGCCCGAAAGGTGTTTGATGAAATGCTTGAATGAACTTTTTAGAGGATTTTCACATCTTAGCCTAAGAGATTAGATGTCTAAGGTGATTATTGGTAATGAGAACTTGTTTGCATTGCTTGTTTATCTCTTAATCACAAATGAGAATTTGATCTTGATTAGGGATTAGACAAAGGGATTAGTACCAAGAGATTGGATTAGTCTAATGATTAGTGTTCTTAGCCTAAGGATTAGCTTTGCTAAAAGGTATTTGATGGATATTAATGCATGCTTGTCTTGTAATTTGCAAATGAGAATTGAATGATTGCTTGATTAGCATAGGAGTTATGAACATGAGAATGTGATTAGCTTAATTATGATCAATAGCCTTGTTTAGCAATGTTTGATTGATTGAAACATCATTGATTGTCTCTAGATCACCTAGTCTCCATAGCCTCATCCTAGGACCCTTCTTTTAGCTTATTTGTCTTCTTGTTTAGTGTTTTGCTTTGTTCTTTCTAGCTTTGTTTACTTTCTTGTTTTGATTTATCTTTAGGTTGTTAGATAAACCCTTTTATTTGATTTGCTTAGCTCTAGTCGTATCTTGTATTCTTGATTGGCTACTCTTCTTGCCTCCTTGGATTGATATCTCAAATGCTACAATGGCATGTGCATTTGGGTAATTGATTAGGAATCTAAAATTATCCCGCATCACTTGATTCGCGGTTTGTGGACTATGACTCGTGGAGTCAAAGAGTCGTTGACTTGGATCTGACGGGACGGGTGTTACAATTTGGTATCATAGCAGGTTAGACCTAGCCAGTGTCGTCCTGGCTAGATAGGGTAGGATAGTGTATTTATATTCGGATTTCAAAGTTGTTTTCAATTCTTTTCT
Organism: Orychophragmus violaceus; assembly: GCA_030180135.1. Classification (NCBI taxonomy): domain Eukaryota; kingdom Viridiplantae; phylum Streptophyta; class Magnoliopsida; order Brassicales; family Brassicaceae; genus Orychophragmus; species Orychophragmus violaceus. Next base: position 79,524,345 of record CM058231.1, read on the forward strand.
AAATGGGGATTTCTAAAAAGTTAAGATATTAGGAGCACCACTCCGATCTCCTCCTTATATACACTCCGGAAGTGAGTTCAGTATTCAACCGTCAACTGACTCATTTGTCCTTCTTTTGCAACATGATGCCGCCTAAGAGAAGAGCCGCGCCAGCTCGACGTGACCTTGATGCTCCGTCACCAGCTTCATCGACAGACAGTGCTACCAGTGTGCATGGGGCCCAGGAACCAGTTGATGTGAACCAAGGAAGAGCGGTAGTGGGGGCTGGACAAGTTGTTGTGGATGCCGCTATTCTGCAAGAGCTACTCGCCCTTTTGGAGGCGCAAGTTGGAAATGCTGGAGTTGCAGGAGGTGCAGCAGGAAATGCTGCAGGAGCAGGAGCAGCAGTTGGAGCTGCTGTTGGAGCAGCAATGGGAGTTGTAGGAGCAGGAGCTCCCGAAATGATACCAGATAACGTCAACGTGGCGCCAGGAGTTGCAGGGAGAGCTGGGCACGCAAGAGGAGTTGTGAATGCCCCAGGAGGAGCTGTGAACACCCCAGGAGGAGCCGGCCTTGTTGCTGGAGGAGCAGGAGTCGCTCCTATGGGATTTGGATTTGTTCAGCCACCACCGTTGGTGAACCAGTACCCACCACAACCGCCACTGCAGGCGCTTGGAGCGGTGCAAGGGATGTCCTATTGGAGCTTGTTGAAGCATTTGAGGGAGATGAAAATGGATCACTTCGCTGGAGGGGTCAACGCCATTGCAGCGGACAATTGGAGGAGGAAGCTGGAGAGGAATTTGGATACCGCCAGATGCCCAATGGAGTTTCGTGTGGAAATAGCGACCTTCTACCTCAAGGATGATGCACTGGTCTGGTGGGAAGGAGTACTGGAGGGTGCTCAGAGACGTCAGCTGACATGGATGGATTTCCGCGAGGCATTCAACCGGAAGTACTTCCGGGAAGTGACCATGGACAGGTTGGAAGGGGAATTCCAGAACCTCCGTCAGGGAAACCGGAGTGTGCGGGAGTACGGGTAAAGTTTAACCGTTTGAGGTGATTTGCAGGAAGGTACCTGACCGAGCGGGAGCTAATCCGTCGGTTCCTTGCTGGATTGAAGATTGAGCTCAAGTGCTGTTGCAAGCTGAGAGACTACAACGCATCAACGACCTGATCAAGAAGGCAGCTGATGCCAAGATTGACTGGGAGGAAGAGCAGAAGCAGCACAGGAATGGGCACAATAGAGGCGCCAAGAGGAACTGGGATACTGCCCATGCTGCGGCGCCTGCAGTACCGACGCAGCAGGCGCAACCTTTGCAAGTGCAGCCGATGCAGAAAGTGGCACCCGGGGGATGTTGCAATTGTAGACAGGCGGGGCTTCTCAACAGGAACTGTCCGCAGACAGTATGCTACCACCGCCAGGAGGTCAAGCTGAGGATCCTAGGGCGTACGTTACAGAAGTTCTCAGAGGAGTAGAGCCGATCGCGGGTACGTAAACCTTACCTGCTTGCGTGAATATTTGTAGTCGTAGTCGTTAAAGGTCTAGTAACTTAGCCTAGTAAAAGTGTAGGATCGGTTGTGGTTGGGGGAGTAGCCGCCCACACCTTGTTTGACACGGGAGCTACGCATAGCTTTGTGAGTCCACAGTTCTCGGACTATTGGACCTTTAATGGAAGATTCATTGAAGGAATCATGAAGGTCGAGACCGCCAGATCGTAGAAAGTAGCAGGCACGGAAATCTTCGAAAGAGTGCCAGGAACGGTGGCTGGAGTCGACCTACCTGCTGACTTAGCACGAGTGGAGCTGGGTCGCTATGAAGTTATCATTGGTATGGATTGGTTGGTGCGACACTAGGCCATAATGGACTGCGCCAAGGCGACCGTCACTTTTCCTCGTGAAGAGGGAAAGATCGTTTTCAAGGGAATGAAAACACAGATGGGGATATCAGTCATATCCATGATGCAGGCAGAAGCGTTGATCAGCAGAGGGAACGAGGCGTACTTGGCGACATCTCAATGACCAAGGAAGAGGGAGCTCCAAGCTTGGAAACCATTCCGGTGGCTGCTGAATACGAAGACGTATTTGCGCCGTTGAAGGGACCACCACCGGAACGGAACGATGCCTTTACGATAGAGTTAGAGCCCGGAACGGCACCCGTTTCAAGGGCTCCCTATCGTTTAGCGCCCGCAGAGATGGCTGAGTTGAAGAAGAAACTGGAGGACCTTGTGGAGAAAGGATTCGTTCGACCGAGTAGTTCACTGTGGGGAGCGCCAGTGCTATTTTTCAAGAAGAAGGACGGGAGTTTCCGACTTTGTATCGACTACCGAGGCCTGAACAAGGTGACCATCAAGAACAAGTACCCGTTGCCTAGAATCGATGAGCTGTTGGACTAGTTGCAGGGAGCCTCCTGGTTCTCGAAGATCAATCTTGCCTCGTGGTACCATCAGATCCGAATAGCGAAAGAGGACATCAAGAAGACGGAATTCCGAACCCGTTATGGACACTACGAGTTCGTGGTAATGCTGTTTGGGTTGACCAATGCGCCAGCAGCCTTCATGAAGATGATGAACGATATCTTCCGTGAGTACTTGGACAAGTGCGTTATCGTCTTCATCGATGACATCCTGGTCTACTCGAGGAGTAAGGAAGAGCACGAGTGGCACCTCAGGATTATCCTGGATATGCTCAGGAGGCAGCAGCTATTCGCCAAGCTCAGTAAGTGTAGTTTTTGGCAAAGGGAAATTGGATTCCTTGGTCACGTGATCTCGGAGTCCGGTGTAGCAGTGGATCCAAAAAAGATCACTTCAATCACTAACTGGGAAAGACCGGAGAATGCAACCGACGTTCATAGTTTCTTGGGATTGGCTGGATACTACAGGAAGTTTGTGGAGGGATTTGTCAGCATAGCTAAACCTCTGACGGTCCTGACCGGAAAGGACGTCAAGTTTGAATGGACGGAGAAGTGCGCCCAGAGTTTTGAGCGACTAAAGGAATTGTTGACTCAGACTCCAGTGTTAGTACTACCTCGGCCTGGAATACCGTACGTAGTCTACACGGACGCATCTAGAGTTGGACTTGGGTGTGTCTTGATGCAGGAAGGGAGGGTGATCGCCTACACATTGAGACAGTTAAGGAAGCACGAGGTTAACTACCCCACCCACGACCTGGAGTTAGCAGCAGTAGTATTCGCCTTGAAAATATGGCATGCGTATCTGTACAGAGAGAAGGTACTGATATTCACGGACCATAAGAGCTTGGAGTACGTTTTCACTCAAGGAGAGCTAAACCTGAGGCAGCGCCGATGGATAGAGTTACTAGCAAATTACGACTTGGAGATAGAGTATCACCCTGGGAGGGCTAACCAGGTGGCTGATGCTCTAAGCAGAAGAAAGATCATCGTGTCAGAGAATAAGGAAGTACATGAACTGTCGGCAGCCCTGTCAGAATTACCGTTGTGCGTCACCACCGTCGAGGAAAAAGTCACCGGGTTAGGGGCTTGGAATCAAGCTGATCTGCTGGGGAGGATCCGAGAGGCTCAACCCCAAGATGGAACCTTACAGGCAATGGTCAAAAAGGGAGTGATTGGGTACCATACCGCGACCAATGGGACGATCATATTTAAGAACCGAATCTGCGTACCGCAAGTCAACGAATTGAAGAAAGAGATTCTGAAGCAAGCACACCATTCTCAGTTTTTGATTCATCCGGGGATTATTAAGATGTACTATGATCTGAGGCGTTACTATGAAGAGAGACGTGGAAGAATGGATTTCTCAGTGCCAGAACTGCCAACAAGTCAAAGCAGAAAGAAAAGTACCCAACGGATTGTTACAAGGACTGGCCGTACCATAATGGAAATGGGATATGGTGACCATGGACTTCGTCACCGGGCTACCAAGGACGACATGGAACAAGGATGCGATTTGGGTAATTGTGGACCGACTCACCAAGTCTGCACACTTCCTGTCGATAAAGAAAATGGATGGGACATAGACTCTCGCCCGGAAGTATGTAGAATGCATAGTAAAGTTGCACGGGTCACCGGTCAGTATCGTGTCAGATAGAGATCCTAAGTTCACTTATATCTTCTGGCAAGTGTTTCAGAAATCAATGGGTACGAAGGTACTCCTCAGTACGGCTTATCATCCACAAACCGATGGACAGTCTGAGCGGACCATTCAGACGTTGGAAGATATGCTAAGACAATGCGTGTTGGATTGGGAAGGCAACTAGGTAAAGCTTCTGTCGTTGGTCGAGTTTGCTTACAACAACAGTTACCACTCGAGCATAGGGATGTCACCATTTGAGGCTCTATATGGTCGACCTTGCAGGACTCCCCTATGTGTGACCGAGTTGGGGGAGAGGCGTGATTTAGAGCCAGAGATGATCCAAGAAACGGTCGAGCAAGTGGAATTGCTCAAGGAAAGGTTAAAGCAGGCTCACGGCCGTCAGAAGAGTTATGCGGATAAGCGTCGTAAGGATTTGGAGTTCGCGGAGGGTGATGCAGTGTACCTTAAGATGAGGACGTTCCGGGGAAACGATCCCAACCGCAAGCTGAAAAAGTTGAGGCCAAGGTATATGGGACCATTTGTGATAGTCGAGAGAGTCGGTGTGGTGGCGTATAGGTTAGAGTTACCGCAAGAGCTGTCAGATTTTCACAACGTGTTCCATGTGTCTGTTCTGGGGAAGGTTGTTCGTGAACCGGAATTGATCATGCTCAAGCCGCCATCAGATGTCAACCGTAATTGGTCAGTGACGAGCAAGTCGGTCGAAGTCGTGGACCACCGAGAATCCGAGTTCAACGGAAAGAAAACCAAAATGGTATTGGTTCGTTGGGAGAAAGACGAAATCCAGGATGACGTTTGGGAACCCGAGCTACCGTTCAAGTTGAACCATCTAGAGCTGTTTCCAGAACCCAGGGGCGGGAAAAATTCGGGGACGAATTCTCGATTGGTGGGAGAGAATTGTAACATATCCATACTAGGACCCAAAAAGAATAAGGAAATGGCCAAAAGCCCAAGGCCCAACCCGTTAATTCTGGAAATCCTAGGGATTTTCACTATAAAAGGAGAGCTAGGCCCCTCATTTCTGCACAGAAATCGAAACAGTGAAGCCCTGCTCGTGACCGGAGCCATCCAAGCAACCAGCCCTAGCCACCGACCGCCGACGACCGCCGACCACCGCCGCCGGCAGCCGACCGCCGGAGCTCCGATCGCCGCCGTGACTGCCGCCCGGAGCCGCCGCACCTCGCCGGAAAAGTCACCGGAGTTTTCGCCGGAGACCTTCGTTCGCTCGCGCTTCTGATCCAGAACCCCGAGTCGTCGTCTTCTTGATTCGTTTGAGTGCAGAGCCCTTCGTTCTTCGCGTTATTAAGGTGAGAATCTCCAGATCTTAGTTATACTCTGATTTCCTCTTCTAAACCCCATATCTGCTTCAAATATATGCTTCTAGATCAGATATGATCCGTAGAAGTTGTAGATCTGAACCGTATCTCCCATTCCGTCTCTCTCTCTCTCTCGCTCTGATCTGCTTCTGATGGATAGAAGTTGTAGATCTGACCGTATCTTCCTCTTTCGTTCAGATCTGTAGCCGAAACCCTAGATCCGTTCTCTTTCTCTAGATCTGTCGTCTAAAAACCTAGATCTGTGTGCAGGATCTCCAGATCTATTGCCGGTTTCACCAGATCTACTCTCGTTCTTCAGATCTAGACTAAGGTGAGGACTGAACGTGATCTCTTTCTCTATTCTACTGCAATGTTGGGACTCGAATCCTCGTTTAATAGTGTCTTTCCTAGATAGTGTAGTTCTAGCGGATGATTTGTGTTGATGTGATTGAAAAGCACCTAGAATATAGGTGGTCATTTAAACCGAAAACGACACCTAGACCATAGGTTATCATTTGAATTGAAAACGTTGTTTGTACTTGATGGCTATGCGTGGTAGAACTGTTGTAGTGATTGGGTGTAGGGCGCGTAGCGGAAATTGTGTGCATCCTTTGTATCGTCGGAAGGGGGTTTTGGCGAGCCCCCCAAAAGGAAGGGCCGACGGGCCGAGAAGTTTGGCTTTGGGCCGGTTGGGTGGGCCTTCGGGCTGTTGAGGTGTTCATGAGTGTGAAAGCACGAGTGGGCGTAGTATTGTTTGTGCCTTCGGGGGTTTGGTGCAAGGTGTTATTAATCTTGGACTCGTTTCTTGATGTTGTGCTAGTTAAAGGTAGAGATAGTTGTATTCCTAGAATCCGCCCTCGCTGGGTATTGGTGTCGAACCAATTACTCAGGCCTCCATCGTTGTTTGTTTTGCAGGTAACCCTGAAGCGTTGTAGGGATATACGGACAATGTGGTGCTACGTTTTGGGAAGCGGAATTTCTTTCTTTTCTTTTTCGTTCATTTGTTTCGTTAAGACTTATGCGTTCCTTCCGTTTCACGTTTAAAACTATTTCAGTTGGTTCGGTTTTTTTGTAAGATTCGGTTTTCTATTTCAGTAAAGTGAAACCTTTTCAGTTATTTGTGTGTTGGTTCCGATTTATGGCTTGGTTTACGGTTTGTGGACTATGACTCGTGGAGTCAAAGAGTCGTTGACTATCTGACGGGACAGGTGTTACAGTCTGAGTGCTCATGATCACCACCGAATCTTACCCGTGGTCCGTACGATCTCGGTTGACCAATGAAGCTGCCCAGTCCTTGATATTTTTATATAAATTTCCCCAAAGAAGCTGATTGCCACAATCCCATGTCCCAAAACCCATCGGAGAATCACTTAAGAGGACCCATTTTCACCTAAACCATCATTCATTCATCCAATTACATTCGAAAAGAGAAACCATTGTGACATGTATGTGTATAGTTGTGTGCATTGAGGTTTACCTAATTAATTTTCTTTTAACATGTCCCAAAACCCATCAGAGAAACACTTAGAAGACCCATTTTCACCTAAACCATCATTCATTCATCCAATTACAATCGAAAAGAGAAACCATTGTAACATGTATGTGTATAGTTGTGTGTATCGAGGTTCACCTAAACCATCATTCATTCATCCAAACTACTCTAGAGAAGCTGATTGCCACAATCCCATGTCCCAAAACCCATCGGAGAAACACTGGACCCATTTTCACCTAAACCATCATTCATTCATCCAACTACAATCGAAAAGAAAAACCATTGTAACATGCATGTGTATAGTTGTGTGTATCAAGGTTTACCTATTTAATTTTCTTTTAATTTATTATTTTCAAAAAAAATTAGTAAGCACTTTTGATTCAAAACTAACAAAAGTTTACTGTGTTATCACGGAGTTAAGTATTCTTTTAATTTATTTGGAGGCGCAAATACAAGAACTACTTTCAAGATTTTATATGTGAGTTTTGTTATTTTGATGGTGTACAGTGTGAGTGTCAATGTTAAGGTTTAAACTAATAGTAAATTCTATTTTAAAGGTTTAAAATGTGATCTTCTCAAATTAAAAATACTTTACTATACTTCGATTGAGTTGAATAATCCATCGACCAATATGTTTATGTCATCCAACGATTCATGAGGATACATAGATTTTTTTTTTGTAACACATCCATAGATTCTCATATATTTAGTTACTATTTTTTTCCAAAACATTATAGCTTAGTTTATATTCTACATTTAGATATTCTACATTAAATTATAAGGTAGTCTGATATACTACATATATTAAATAATATCATATATAGTTAGTAATAACATCATAAATATGTAGGAATTAATTATTTTAAAATAGTTTATATTCTACATGAAGATATACGTTAATAATATTTTTTTAATAAATCTGAACGTATAATATATCAATTTTTAATTAATTAATAATTTTAGTTCATACAAATAATTGTTTATCATATTAATTTTTGGAAAAAAAACAAAAGACAATTGTTTTCCATCACTAAACTTAGATATATCGTCTAATTGAACAAAACAATTCTAGATTAACAATATTGCAAATATGTTTTAGGAAGATCAAAATATCCAATAGTTTTATTTCAAATAAATTTTGTCATTTAATGTTTATAAATAATAAAAATATTTTATAAGTTTTAAATTATAATTATATTAACATTATAAAATATTTATTTTAAATAATCTATATTATGCACCGCTTATTAGCTTTTTAGTAATAAAGCATTATTCTGCATCGTTTTTTTTTACAAAACTCAAACTTGTTTCGCATAACGCGCGAACCGTTGTTGAACCACCCGCACTTTCAATCCGCTTTCCCGCACTATCAAATACATTGCCTTTTACGGGATCCCATGTGGACTAATGGTAGTGTATGGAAAAATTTAGATAGTGTTAGTGATCTAGATGTGGTTTTATAGATTTTCAGGGACGCATGTTAAGCCAATTCATTTAGGACTCCACGTATACACTATTTTCTTATTCAAAGATGCTGTCACTATTTTCTATTTAAGTGAGCCAACACAGCGATTTAGAATTTATATATATAATATAAATAAATTTGCACCAAAAAAGAATTTATATAAATAAAATAAAGCGGCTAAATTTTAAGATATTCTATATCAAAATATTTTGTTGTTCGTTCATGCGATATATGTGATAATAAATTTGGTGAAGAACTCTTTCCGATGCACATATTATTTTAGATAAATTTTAAAGGAGTTTATTTTACTAAGTATATCTTTTTGTAAAGTAATAATAATTTTGTATCTTTAAAAAAGTTGGTTCAATTTTGTATCTTTTTATGTATTTTAGTACGTTAGAAAAACTATTTTAGCCTCAAAGACAAGAAGTAGCTCTTGGATAGTTAAGGGTCACACGCCATTCCTCATATATATTCTTTTTTATTATTTTTTTTTCCTTCTTTCTTTTCCTCTTCACTCTCTTTCTTATTTTATCTTTACTAGGGGTTATCCCGCGCTACGCGCGGGTTATGTTTTCAAATTTGTTGTAACTTTATTGATATTAATTATGTTTTAGTTAGATTTTGATTTAGTTTCATATATAATGTTTTGTTATTGTTTGATTTCCAAGCACTGCTTTTTTTTTGTTATTTGTTTTAGAAACCTTAGTGTGTGGTAAGTTTGTCTTGTTTTATTTCTACTTTTTTTGTTGAAGCAAATACAACTTTTAATTATTTGAAAATGTATCATATCTAGTTGTAAGAAAAAGAGAATTACAACTTAATCAATAAATTAGAAAGACATTTATATGACTTCCATGCTTTTTGTTCTTCAAATGTTATTATATTTTTATTTATCTTCGTCTGATCAAATATAGTGTTTAGAAGTGAATTTTTTTTTCTTGTAAAGCTTTTGATAACATCTATAAATTTGAAAAAAATAGAACCTTGTTGCCGATGTTGAAGCAAGTAATAATTTTCTTGCAATGTATTTTTAATATCTTTTTCAAATATGACATAGATGGTAATATAATTATTTTATGCATGTGCCTTTATATTAATTAAGATTAATGCTTTGTGACGAAAATGATTGAGTATCTCCGATATTTTAAATGTATCATGGAGTTTAGAATTTTCTGGTTAGGAATAGGACATTTATTATCCTTTTATTGTCACTGCCGGAGACTTTGTTTTATTAATTTCTATGATCATAACCAATCTTGAGTAGGATGCCTTACTCCTTCATGACTAGCTAATTATGTAATATGAAGATGTTTCTTGATCATTGTTTTCCCTTCTCATCTTATGTCTTTGTTTATTTCTTGTTGATCTTACTGATTTACTTTTATAGCACTTTCATGACTAATGTTCTTGTCGCTCTATATGTTTGAAATTTTCATTTTTATTGCATATTAAATTCGCTCAGGGTATGGTTATGTAACAATGTAAACATCAAAGTAGGTTAGGATTTAGGATAATGTATATTTCTTCGTACATACCATCTCCGATATTGTAAAAAAAAAAAGGCAAATCGCATAAATAGTACAAAAACATGACTTGTCAAAAATATAGCACTAAGGAAGAAAAATCATAAAAATAGCACAAAACATGTTTTGTCACTAAATTAGCCATAACCCTTAACCTTAAATACTAAACCCTAAACCCTAAATACTAAACCCTAACCTTAAATAATAAATCCTAAACCCTAAATACTAAACCCTAAACCCTAAATAATAAACCCTAAACCCTAAATAATTAACCCTAAACCCTAAATTATATAATGCTATAAAAGTTTTTGAAATTAAAATAATGCTAAAAATGTGAATCATTTCCCTTGGTGCTATATTTATGATAAGGTATGTTTTTGTGCTATTTTATGCTTTTTCTCAAAAAAAAAATATATAGGAATCAGAAGATACAGTCATACACATGTTATGTTAGAGTTTTACTAAAGATAGAACAAACATACTTAAAATATGATGTGGGATTTATTCACACATATTTGATATGATTTTCTATTTTTAATTGTGATATATAGAATAAAATAACATGTTGGCGAACGAAATAATAAATCTTCTTCTTCTAAAAGAAAGTGTTGGGGGTAATTTTCTGGCTTTCTTCTTGAAACACTACGCGTATGTCGAGGGTGGTGATAATCGTGGAGGTGTTTCGATGAAGAGAACCTGTGAGGTACAGAGTGAGGAGAATCCATGGTCGTTTCAAGTTTGAAATTAATGTCTCTTTTGTTTGTGTGGTGAGAATTGTTGAGCTATGTCAGTATCAAGTGTTGGTTTTCTACTCTGTTTCTGTCGGAAAGAATTGTAATTGTTCATTTGTTCATGTATTTGTCAATGATTACTACATCATATATATAATGTTCATATTATATATTGCTGTAAGATCTCAATTCCGCGTATCCAAAGATAGCAAGAACTTTAGGGTTTTTCTTAAGGGATTCTTCAAAGTCTTTAAACCTAGCTCGGCGGAGATGATGAAATTAGGGTTAAATTGGCGTTCCCGGTGTATCGGAATAAAGGGAATTATGTTTTATAGCTGAACCTTGTAAAAGGCTGCCTACGTACCCTTCGGAAAGGGATCAAGCCATTCGCAGTTCCTTTTAGGAGTTAAGTCGTCTCTTAGCGACTTGTTGTATTGTGTGTGTTGCAATCTCTTTTAGCCTGAAGACCCTCATTCTCTCATGTCGAGGTTTAGGTCGGCTTACAGAGTCGTCTATAGATCGATCTCTTGTAGCCTGAATACCCTCATCCTCTCATGTAGAGATTTAAGTCGGCTTTTTAGAGTCGTATGTATTCTTCTTTCATATTTTTCATCTCTTTAGCCTGAATGCCCTCTTTCTCTTATATAGAATTTTAGGCCGGCATAAAAAGTCATATTTCTTTTAAAAAATATATATATTTTCCTTTCAGGAAAATAGATATTTTCCTTTCAGGAAAATAGATATTTTCCTTTTGTGATTATCTTCGAAGATTGCCATTTATCTTCATCGACATCGTAATTATCCATAATAAATGCCTTCTATTTCGGGCCGATCCTATTAACTGAATGGGCCATTTTGAGGGGTGCTAAAACCGACTCCAACAGTAAGTCCCCCCCCAAGTCGGCGATTCGAGCGCTTGGCGCGATGATCGGTGATAGAAAACATTTCGGTTCGTGAAGTATAAAAGATCGGCATGAATCTCCGATATTCCTTTGAATGTTTGTCGTGGAAGAATAATCTTTTCCGTAGTTAAGTTAATCGGGTCGTTCTGTCCTTTGATCCGTTTGTACGAATCTTTGGCGAACGACGATTAAAACGTAGATCGGCGTTGAACTGCTTTACTTTAAGGCTTATGCCCCACCGTATCTATAATTGCGAGACGGATCTCGGCTTTATTCTAAGGGTGGGCGAATGTGCGATGCTGTGCTCGACTTATTTGTTATCACCCACCGCGAAGAATTTGCGGGACGGATCCCGGCTTTTCCTTACCACGATGTGCACCTCGTGCGCAAGGAAGACCACACTTCTGGCCAGGGAGCATGATGCTAGTGCGAGTTCTTTTAGACTCGGCTTTCTGCGAGTTCTTTTAGACTCGACTTTCTGTGAGTTCTTTTAGACTCGACTTTCTGCGAGTTCTTTTAGACCCGACTTTTACGAACTAAGGAGTTCGGCTTTTTGCGAGTTACTTAGACCCGACTTTTGCGAGCTGAGAAGCTCGGCTTTGATTGCGAGTTAGGACTCGGCTTTGGTTGCGAGTTAAGACTCGGCTTTTGTGCGAGCTTTTTAAACTCGGCATAAAGTTAATTAGATTGAATAAAATAATAATAAAAATGAAATAATTGTTGGAAATGTGTCCAGTAATCTCGGTACTGTCTCTAGAAAGTAAGAGTATGTCAAAGATCAGACATAAGTCATATAATACTGGGGGTCATGATGGCTTGCTAGAGTCCGCTCATGATCTATAAGTCTTGGACTTATTGCCTTTATTATATGATCCCATATGGGTCACACGCCTAAGCTAACAGGAAATCGTGTAGGAACGGTTTAGCAGGAGTATGGTAAAAGTGCTAGGCATTTACTATACTTAGAGAGAATAAGAGGGTTTAGCCATTGTGCATCGATCGATGCATAAGGTGCAACGATCGATGCAATGCGTGAACGCCTCGGAGTTAATTGGCATTTGGGCCAAATGGCCCAAAACGAACTGAACAAGTTTTATATAAACTTAAGACGAGTTCAGGTCAAGTGGTAGCCCTAGCCGCGACTCTCTCTCTCCCTGCGACCTCCCACAGCTCGGTCTAGCAGCTTTCTTCCTGCTTGGTGTGCGTGTGTGAACCTCTGGAGGAGTTATCACTCGGTGGCTCTCTGATCTCTGACCTGTTCTCTCTTTCCGCTGCAAAACAGGTAAAAGGTGAGATCTACTTATGTTTCTATTCAAGAGAACCTAGATCTGGCATGTTTAGGATCAAGTAATCTGATGAATTGAATCAGGATTAACACCCAAAGATCCTTCAGTGGTATCAGAGCCATTGGTTCTGGTTTTTCTTGTTTAGATTCAAGTTTAGGATTGTTTTCTTGTTTAAGAAGTGTTTTGAATCAATTACTGATAAGAGAAATCACTTAAGCAACAAGGAATTGAAACCTAAACACATTTGAAATCGCAAAAATCCAAGCTATATTGATTTGGAAGAATGCAATTTTCATAAAGAAGTATCGGCTGTGATCGCGATGCATCGATCGATGCGATCGCATGATCGGTCGATGCAACCACGAGAGATCGCATTGCATCGATCGATGCAATGCAAGGATCGATCGTTGCAGTCGCGAGAGATTGACCGCGATCGCATGGATCGTTCAAACGATCGCATGGATCTCGCGAGAATCTCTCGGCCAAACCTGATAACCGTTCGTGCACGCGTGAGAGCATCGATCGATGCAGGATCGATGAACGATCGATGCTGAGAGCATCGATCGATGCGGTTAGGGTTTAGACTCGGTTTAATTTAATTAAAATTAAACGTCTCGGTTTAATAAACAGATTTAATAATTTTATTAAGTCTGGTTAAACCGGGATAAGAAATCCAATGTCGAAATAATTATTGGATTTAGTGCCTAAACCAGGATTTTCTAATTTGATTTGGTTGGACCAAATAAATTGAGAAAATCCGGTTTAGTAAATAACCGGTTGACAATTGTGGTCATCGTAGTAATTAAAATTTGGTTAGACCAATTTTAATGAACCAGACCGGTTATGTCATTTAATTGGACAATTGGGTCATGTCTTGGACATGGACCAGTTCTTGGGCCTCGGGCCAAGAAGTTAAAACAATTGGGCCAATTATTTGAGTCTTTCTTCAGATTAATTTAAAATTTATTTTATAAAATATATAAAGTCGATTTTAAATTAAAGTTTCCGATATTTTGAAATTAGAAAGTTTCTTATTTTATAGAAGTTTCTAGATTTGCATGATTCGGATTTTAAGAAATTTCTAAAGTTAGAAAGTTTCCGGTTTTAGAAAGTTTCCAATTTTAGAAAGTTTCCTAAAATAGTAGGTTTCCTAAAATAGAAAGTTTCCCGAAATAGTAATCTTCTATTTTGGGAATGAAATTTTAATAAACCTACGAACCTCATATAATATCAAGCGTTGGATGTCTTGTCCATTCTATGTCAGCTGTCGAAGCCCATTCAATTGTATTCATGGCCTTACAGTGTGAGGGTGTCTGCTTTTGCGTGGATAAGACGGTTTGTGATTCATAAATGTCATTGGGAGTCCCAGACATTAATGATTACATGACTGTATAGTCTGGTTTTCTTGACTAGGCCATCGGGAGTCCCGGGCCTTGAGACATCAGAGTGGATTGGGCCTCGGGCCCAGATTCACAACCAAGAGTTATATCACGGATATAATTAGCCGATATAGGGCTTACCGATATAAGCTAATATTGGGTGACGGCCAGTGGCCCACTTTAATCTTAGTTATATGTGGATCTTGGAATCATTATATTCTATTGAGGGTAACTGATGTTATTGAATATAATGCATGATTAATCATATTAAATTTAATACGAGATTAATCATATTGAACATATTAACTAAAATCCTTTTATCTTAATTTTCAGTTATGACTAGCACAAACAATCAAAACACTTTCTCGATCCGGTCTGTCCTTAAGATGGACAAGCTGAACGGATCAAATTTCTTGACTTGGTCGCGGAACCTGAGGCTAGTCCTCAGACAGGAGAGAAAGGACTATGTCCTTGAGAGAGCTCTCCCCGTGAGGATCGGGTCCAATGCTTCTCATGCAGTATATGATGCTTGGAATAAGCATTATAATGATGCGGTAGATGTGCGTGGTCTGATATTGGCTACCATGGACTCAGACTTGCGGAAGCAATATGAGAACATGGAGTCGCCAGTAGAGATGATCAGCAGCCTGAAATTGAAATTTCAGGAGCAGATAAGGGTGGAGAGATACCAGTTGGTTAAGTCTCTCACTAGCTGCAAGCTACCAAATGATCATCCAGTGAGTCCTCATGTCAGTAAAATGATGGGTTACATTGATAACCTGAGGAAACTGGATTATCCAGTTAGCCAAGAGTTGGCAACTGAAATCATTCTGCAGTCACTGCCGTCAAGCTATGATAAGTTCAGAAAGAACTATATCAAGAAAGGCTTAACGAAGACGCTGACTGAACTGCATGATATGCTCAAGACAGTTGAGCCAAACGTGAAGAGTACCCTGTACAATCTCATGAATGAGAAGGGTAGGTTTACTAAACCTAATGCTGACAAGGGTGAAGACAAAGTTGTCCAGATTTTGAATCATGGCAAGCGTGTGTCTTCTGACCCCAAGTCAGATACCTCTTACGTTGGTAAATGCTGTAAGGAGACAGGGCATTGGAAGAGAGATTGCATTAAATTCATGGAAGATGATGAGGAGTTAAAGTCGATGTATGAGACTACTTCCTCAGGTATTCATGTTATTACTTCAAGTTCTACCTTAAAGGTATTGGATACTGGTTGTGGCACTGATATTTGTGATAATATGCAGAGCCTAAGCAACAGTAGAACGTTGAAGGAAGGGCAAGTGAAACTGCATGTCTGGAAGGAGCTTGGGATGCTGCCTCAGCCGTAGGGTTTTTCACTTATAGATCCCTTTTAGGCTTGGTTTTGTATTAAGTAATTGCTACAATGTACCTGCTTTAAGCAGAATTGTCTTTCATTTTCTTGTAAGAATTTGAATGTTTTTCATTTTGATAAAAGACAAGTTTTGTTCTTATGATCTTAATGAAATATTAATTGTAGCACCCTATTCATGGAATGGGTTTTATATATTAAACCAAAGAGTGCCTAAATGTAACATAAATACCGAATTGGTTTAAATCTGATGAATTAAACCTGATTTTTCTTGGCATAAAAGTCTTGGTCACATAGAGTAAGTCGGATTCAGAAATCCCATGGTTATGGACTGTTGGGCTCATTTGATAAGATATCTTATGAGACTTGAATTCTGCTTACTGGACCAAAAGACAAAGGGCCTATCTTAGCCGAGCTAGAGAAAGGCCCAAAGGCTTATTGGAGATTGAACATACTCATGTATGTGGTCCGATGAGCAGTAATGCCAGAGAAAAATTTCCTGCACTTCATTATCTCTACTGATTACTTCAGTGAGTGTGACTGTGTTCATTTGATGAGACACAAGTCGGAATTCTTTGACATGGTCGAAAGAGTTCCAGAATGAAGTATAGGATCTGAATGACAAAAGTATTAAGACTCTGGATTAAATCACGAGTGAGAATACTTAAGTCATTGATTGTGTGATCATCTTAATGAGTGTGAAATCGTTTCACAGCTCATTTCTCCTGAAAACCTGAAGGTGTTTCTGTGAGAAAGAATCAGATCTTATTAGAAATGATTAAAGATGAGTCACACAAATCTTCCATGATATTATTTAAGAATAACGCTCTAAAATATCTAAGTTTAGGCTGAAATACTTTTACGTCCAATCTGTTTTCTAAGAAGGGAAGTTATTTTCCAAGAAGAACAGTGGGAGTAAAAGTATAACTCGAAGTTTTCTTAGGGAAACCAAGGCTAGGTACTTTTACGACCATTCTGTTTTCTAAGAAGGGAAGTTACTTTCCAAGAAGAACAGTGGGAGTAAAAGTACAACTCGATTCAATTCGAGAAATACAGGAGGCTGCTTAACCTATTGAGGGAGAGCAGCGGAAGGATTTACAGATTTCTGTAGAATCTACACCTGTGGAGCCTGAAGTTCGCAGATATGAAAGAATCAGTCACTAATCCGAGAGTGAATTCTCGTCATTAGTTCAGCCTGATTCTTTCATATCTGCGAACTTCAGGCTCCACAGGTGTAGATTCTACAGAAATCTGTAAATCCTTCCGCTGCTCTCCCTCAATAGGTTAAGCAGCCTCCTGTATTTCTCGAATTGAATCGAGTTGTACTTTTACTCCCACTGTTCTTCTTGGAAAGTAACTTCCCTTCTTAGAAAACAGAATGGTCGTAAAAGTACCTAGCCTTGGTTTCCCTAAGAAAACTTCGAGTTATACTTTTACTCCCACTGTTCTTCTTGGAAAATAACTTCCCTTCTTAGAAAACAGATTGGACGTAAAAGTATTTCAGCCTAAACTTAGATATTTTAGAGCGTTATTCTTAAATAATATCATGGAAGATTTGTGTGACTCATCTTTAATCATTTCTAATAAGATCTGATTCTTTCTTATTTCAAAATATCGGAAACTTTAATTTAAAATCTGATGATCATTGAATGTTCGCATGATCTGATGATCATTGAAAGCGACGAATCTGCGAAATCCTAGGAAGCGAAAGTGAGCCCAGACTCCGAAGAATTACATTTAGTGTAAGTTGGCTTCATCGATCCATTCATGGATGGAAGCAAACATATCGGAGTTGGAATCTTCGTTCTGTTGAAGTAGTCAAGGTTTTGACTTGAACAGGAACGAAGCGGAACTGTGTGTTTACTAATAGATTAGTGGGAGCGATATTGCATTTCTCAAAGTGTATGTCGATGACATACTGATTCTCGGATATAACGTCCCAACGCTGTAGTCGGTAAAGGACTAGCTTGGGAGTTGATTTAATGATTGACATGGGTAAAGCCACGTAGTTCTTGGATTTTGGATCTAAAGATAGAGATCCAAAAGAGCTGGTAGGACAAAGTCCTACACATTTTGAGCAATCCAAGAAGGGTTTTATGCCAATGTCACATGGCATTAAGTTAAGCAAGATACAGTGTCCTACGATAACTGCTGAGCTTAAATGCATGGATAAGATTCCATATGCGTCGGCAATTGGATCTATCATGTATGCCATGAAACGTACTTGTTTGATGTTGCTTTAATGTTAAGCAAGACAAGTAAAGACCAGTCAAATCCAGCAAAGAAACACTGGATTGCCGTAAAGAATATCCTAAAGTATTTGAGGAATACTAAGGATAAATTCTTGAGTTACGGAGAAAGTGAGGTGCTACGAGTCGATAGAGTCTGAAAGGCAAGTTTCCAATAGACAAAGATGATTTCCGATCACAGTCCGGTTATATCTTGTGTCTATCTGGCGGTGCAAGGCACTGTTGCTGACTCCATGACTTAAGCTGAACATTTCACTACTTGGGAAGTGGCGAAAGAGGTTGTTTGGAAAGAAGAGTTCGTCACTGAACTTGATGTGATTTCCAGCATAGATGAGACTAGCTGCACATCAGAGGTCCAAACACCTTGAGGATAGGTATAACCTATTCCGTGAGATAAATGACAGAGATGTTAAGTAGATCAGCAAGTTTCAACGAATGAGAACGTTGCTAATCTATTAACGAAGCCACTCCTTAGGCCTAAGCACGAGTCGCGGACTGTTGCTGTAGGATAAGTGAAATTAAGATGTAGTCTTAATTTCAGTGGGAGTTATTAAAGGGCTTTATTTAGTTATTGATATGTTCTTGTAAAACATTCTTATGTTTAATGAAATTATTATTTCAAGATTATTTTAACTGTGATGAAATAATCGTTCCAAAATGATATGAAGCATTTTATAGGTCATCGAAGTAAATGATTTGATCTTGAGTCATCGAAGTCATTTAGCTTGATCATGAGACCCTATATTTGATAGATGGCTTATATCATCCTGTCCCTAGTCGAAGGTTGTTGAAATTGGAACACCAACAACCGTGTGAGACTGGATTGGTACGTGACTTATGACAAAGTCTCAGTGTGTCATAGATGCGCGGCATCAAAGTCAGTACATAGGTGTATGTTGGGGAACATACGACCGGACACGACCCGCTTATGAGAACTCTTCAGGATATTTATATCTGTGTCATAAGAGATTCTCACTACGACTATAGAGTATAGTCCTTAGACCTGAGTTCGCATGCATGTGACTGCACATGGACTGATGCACTTTGATCATTGTCTAACGCTATCGTTCTGCGATAGTTATAAGGACCTTGTTTGGGTACATTGTCAAGTGAGTAGTTTACAGTGATGGAACAAGACGGGATTTGTCCCTCCAATATAAATGGAGTGAATATCTCTAGGCCAATCGGAGATTTGAATACTGGAAAATGCATGGCCATGCTCAAACGGACTGTCCCGAGTCGTTTGGATTGTCAGTATCAAATCAGAGTCCGATGAACAAGATTAGGCTTTATAAGGATGACACTAATCTTGCCTTATGACTAATCGAGATATTGTGACAAAAGGATTATGAATACAGAGATTCCAGTACAAGTGGGAGATTGTTGGAAATGTGTCCAGTAATCTCGGTACTGTCTCTAGAAAGTAAGAGTATGTCAAAGATCAGACATAAGTCATATAATACTGGGGGTCATGATGGCTTGCTAGAGTCCGCTCATGATCTATAAGTCTTGGACTTATTGCCTTTATTATATGATCCCATATGGGTCACACGCCTAAGCTAACAGGAAATCGTGTAGGAACGGTTTAGCAGGAGTATGGTAAAAGTGCTAGGCATTTACTATACTTAGAGAGAATAAGAGGGTTTAGCCATTGTGCATCGATCGATGCATAAGGTGCAACGATCGATGCAATGCGCGAACGCCTCGGAGTTAATTGGCATTTGGGCCAAATGGCCCAAAACGAACTGAACAAGTTTTATATAAACTTAAGACGAGTTCAGGTCAAGTGGTAGCCCTAGCCGCGACTCTCTCTCTCCCTGCGACCTCCCACAGCTCGGTCTAGCAGCTTTCTTCCTGCTTGGTGTGCGTGTGTGAACCTCTGGAGGAGTTATCACTCGGTGGCTCTCTGATCTCTGACCTGTTCTCTCTTTCCGCTGCAAAACAGGTAAAAGGTGAGATCTACTTATGTTTCTATTCAAGAGAACCTAGATCTGGCATGTTTAGGATCAAGTAATCTGATGAATTGAATCAGGATTAACACCCAAAGATCCTTCAATACTTACTTGATGAGATCATGTATGAAGTGGTCGGATGACGAGTCCATGACTTGATATAATGACGAGCCAATAGATTTAAATAAGAGGTAGAAGACTTACTTGGCTGGTTATGGAAACACAATGCTAATTTGGTTTTGAGATGTCATCACGTGAGTTACTTAACGTTATCTCGTTGCGACGGACGAATTGTTGATTAGGCTGCCTCGTTGTTGTCACGAGGTGTCAGAAGTAACGTTTCATATCTTAGGTGATTGGGGAGCCGATACACGAATGACTGTCTTTGGACTCGGTATGGTGAGCTCGTCGGAATATGACCGGGATGAGTTCGGTGCGTCGAACTTGATATGACAAGCTTCTGTATTTTAAATGATTTCCTTTTTTTTTGAGCTTGGATAAAGCTTGATGACAGAGTGATGTAGTTAGGAGCTCCGTTTTTGGATCAGAACTAAGCTGACGAGCTCCGTCTAATAAACTGCCAAGCCCAAGCTTCTTTTAAAGCTGTGGAGCTATGATGGAACCTATGTATAACTTGTCTGCAGTGATCTTGTGAATTGAGAGCTCATTTTCTTTTATCTGAGGTGTTACGGCAGCTTGAAGTGGTAGCATCGTTGTCAATTGTCATGACGGAGAGGTCGCAAGTTGTGACCCGTGAGGTACCAGAAGAGACACTGTTCTTTTCTTGATCGTTAGTGATGGATCGAATCTTAATGATACGAGAGTGGAGAGCTCTGCATTTTTTTGTCGTCTTCGGAGTGGTTTCTTCGCCGACACCGGTAGTCATGTCCATGAGCTTGAGCATCCATTATCTAACATTGCGAGTTGCTAACAGATTTGAATCACATGATGGGAGCTTGTCTTTGGATCATAACAGAGCTGACGAGCTTTGTTTGATAAGTTGTTTAAACTCAAGGTTGTGAACTGAGAGTTCTTCTCCTTCTTGACTGAGTTAGCCGTGGAAGTTTATTCCTCTCGTTTTTTTTTTTTCTTCATGCCATACTTCCTAGCTCGGATATAGGGCTGACGAGTTCTCATGACGAAGACGAGTTTTGAGAATTCTTTCTTATCTTAATATAAGTGCTCTCAGATTGGATTTTTCCTCCTTTTTCTGATGGAGTCTCATAGTCCGGTTGACGAGACGATCTCACCACAGCAAGCTAATGAGCTCGGCAGTAAATCTTCTTTTGGTAAGTGTTGCGCCTAAAGATCGATTCTCTTTGTCCAAGAACTTACGAACAACTCACTCAACTCTCTGAATCACTCGCACTCACACAATCAAAGAACAATCAAAAGAGAACGAGTAAAAGAATGAATGACACACGAGGAATTGATGACACAGTGTTCGCCCACGATGTGTGGAACTACTCACTGGGGCTAAGCTTCAGCTCAGCAAATCCACTAGCAAAGGATCGAGCTCTCAAGAACAGAGAAGACTCAATCGGGGAAGACGACCTGAACAACCCTAACAATCAGTCAACTTGCGTCAACTGTCTAACGGCATTATGCGATACCTCTTTATAAGATAGAGGTTTACATAACCGGTATGAACCGAACAATTGAACCAGCTGATTGCCTCTAAACCGAGTAACACAATTTGCTGATCCAACGGTCCGAATTCAAACCTGCAAATGCCTAAGAGAATCTACACTGAACCTCTGAATATTGAGCTAAGACCATAACAGGACTTAACAAACTCCACTTTGGTCTTAACTCATATTCTTACAGACTCCATAGACTCAAAGAAAACATAATTGCACAACAATTACAAAGATATCAGACTACCTCCTTCGACTACAAACCTTTAACTCTACCGTGGATTCACATTCTGAGCTTACACCGCTTAGCTGGCCTTAGCCTTTTCAGGCTTTGATGACTTTGAGTAAGTCCAAAGCTGATCTGAACTTACTCACAGGAACTACCTTTGTCAAAATATCAGCAGGGTTCCTACTTGTGTGAATCTTCAACACATCCACTTCACCCTCTTCTATGACATCTCGGATGAAGTAGTATTTCACAGCAACATGTTTAGTTCTCTCATGGAACATATTGTTCTTAGAGAGATAGATTGCACTCTGAGAGTCGCAATACACCTTAACTGCACCATGACTGAAACCAAGATCACTCAGAAGACCCTTGAGCCAAATTGCTTCCTTCACAGCCTCTGTTAACGAAATAAACTCTGCTTCTGTTGTCGATAATGCTACCACTGGTTGGAGACTAGACTTCCAACTTACAACATTATCACAGAATGTGAATACATACCCAGATATAAAGCGTCGCTTGTCTAAATCACCCGCATAATCTGAATCACAAAACCCCTGAAGATTTAGACTCTTTGCCTTCGTGTACACCAGCTGAAGATCTTGAGACGCTTTGATGTACCTAAGCAGCCATTTAACAGCCTCCCAATGTATCTGACCTGGTCTACTCATGAAACGACTCACAAGACCAATCCCATATGCCAAATCTGGTCTTGACCCTACCATGGCATACATGATGCTGCCAACTACTGAGCAATAAGGAGTTTCCTATGTGTCAATGCATTCATCTTGATCCTTGACAGCTGATAGTTTGAAATGTGCTCCTATCGGTGTTTGAGATCCTTTTGCATCTGACATTCTAAAGTTTTCAATCACTTTTCTTAGATACTCGGATTGAGATAGTCTAAGTGTGCCCTCCTTTCTATCCCTGAAAATATCCATTCCCAGTATTCTTCTAGCTGCACCTAAATCTTTCATCTCGAAGACTGAACTTAACTGATCCTTTAGGTCTTTGATGTCTGACATGTTCTTGGCCGCCAGAAGCATGTCATCCACATACAGCAAAAGGTAGACATAGTTTCCAGATGATACCTCCTTTGTGTAGACACACATGTCATGCTCACTTCTGCTGAAACATTGATCCTTCATGAACTGATCAAACCTCCTGTTCCACTGGCGTGGAGACTGTTTCAGACCATATAAAGATTTCTTGAGTAAACAAACATGATCCTTACGTTTTGAGTCCTCATACCCCTCAGGTTGATACATGTACAAGTCCTCATCCAAACTCCCATGGAGAAAAGCTGTCTTAACGTCCATTTGCTCGAGTTCCAGGTCTAGACTTGTGACCAGTGATAGAAGCATTCTGATAGATACATGCTTTACCACTGGTGAGAACACTTCCTGGTAGTCAATACCTTCTTTTTGTGAGAAACCCCTAGCCACAAGTCTCGCTTTATACCTGTCAGGTTCTATTCCTTTGATGCCTGGCTTGATTTTGAAAATCCATCTGCAACTGATGATCTTCCTATCCTCTGGCTTATCCACCAAAACCCAAGTCTTGTTCTTTCTTAAAGACTCAATCTCTTCATCTGTTGTAATATTCCACTTACTCCAGTCTTGACTTGCTTTAGCTTCAGAGAAGTCCTTGGGTTCTTCTGCATTCATTGTTTCAGATACAAACAATGCAAATGCTATCTCCTCATCTGTACAATCATAGTTATTGAACCGTATTGGTGGTACAATGGTCCTTCTTGGACGATCTCTAGCAACGTGATGGCTAGACCTTCGTATGCTAGTATTTGTGCTTCCCGTGGACTGAGATAAATCTTGTACATCGTCATCAGACACTTCTTCTTGTAGATCATGTGAGTCTCCACCTTGAACCTGGGAGGCTCCACCTTGATCACTGTTTACCGGCTCTGTAACCTTGGTCTTGACACTAACTGAGTAACCCTTGTCTTCCTTTCCTGAGCCACTGACCTCTATTTCCTCAGATTCTCCTTTAGAAATGTCTTTGTATAGCTGATTCTCCTGGAATCTAACATTCCTACTTACCACACACTTCTCTCCTTCGAGAAGCCATATCTTGTAACCTTTGGTTCCAGTGGGATATCCTATGAAGATACCCTTAACAGCTCTAGGCTTAAGTTTTCCCTGGTCCACGTAAACGTAAGCCACTGACCCAAACCTCCTCATGTGCTTATACCCTGGCTGTTTTCCTAGCCATACAGACTCTGGAGATTTGAAGTTTATGACTGAGGATGGAGTCCTGTTGATGATGTAAGCTGAAATAGCAGCAGCTTCAGCCCAAAATCTTTCCTGTAAACCTGATTCACTGAGCAAACATCTGACCTTTTCCATTACAGACCTATTCATCCTTTAAGCAACCCCATTTTGCTGTGGGGTATAGGTGCAAGTTCTATGTCTTGCTATACCTTGCTTCCTGCAGAATTCATCAAACGCCTGATTGCAGAACTCTAACCCGTTGTCAGTGCGCAAGCACTTAAACTTCCTATCAACTTGATTTTCAACCATCTTCTTCCATTCACAGAACTTGGTAAATGTTTCATCTTTTGTTTTGAGGAAACACAGCCATACCTTGTGTGAATGATCATCTATAATGGACAGGAAGTATTGGCTTCCTGATATAGATGGTTGGACATTGGGAGAGCCCCATAAGTCTGCGTGAAGATAATCCAGAACTCCCTTGGTATCATGTTTTCCTGATCCGAAGCTGACCCTCTTTGACTTTCCTAAGACACAGTGTTCACAGAAGGATTCTTTTCCTATGTCTTTCTTCTTGAGAATTCCATTCCTTACCAAAACTTGCATGTTCTTGTAGCTCATATGTCCAAGCCGACTATGCCATACTGGAACTGATCCCTGGACCTTACCACTCTCCACTTGACAGGTCTCCTGAGCAGCTTTGTCCTCATCAAGTATATATAAACCATTCTTCAACGTGCCCTGAAGAGCAAGTCTGTTATTCTTGTGAAACTTGATCTTCCCATCTCCACCTGAGTGAGTAAATCCCAGCTTATCCATGGCACTAGTAGAGATTAGGTTCCTTCTCAGAGTTGGAACGTATCTAACATTTCTCAGAAACTTAACAGTACCCCCAAGAGCTTTAATCCTTACTGTTCCAGTTCCTTGAGTTTCGATTGAATGATAATCACCAAGAAGAATCTTACTGGTTTCCTTCTCTACAAAGTCCACAAACCAGTCCTTCCTTGAAGTCATATGGTGAGTACATCTAGAGTCTATAACCCAATTTTCTTTAGACTCATCCAATGTTGCATTCAGAGCATCACATGTCTCGGTTTGACTGATGACAACTGCAGCTTCACCATCACTATCATTTTCCATTTGCCTTTTCCTGGCAAAGCAATCCTTCTTAACGTGACCTTCCTTCTTGCAGTACCAGCAAGTGACTTTTCTTGTTTTCGACTTGCTCCTGTGCTTACTGTGACCACGAGAGTCCTTTGACTCAGAGGAATCTCTCTTGTTGCTTCTTCCCCTATCATTTGTATATAGAACAGTTGCCGAGCCCTTATCAGCTTTGCTGCTTTCTTGAATCTCTCTTTGTTTTGACCTTGCTGCAGAACAAACTTCCTCCAACGTCACTGAATCTTTCCCATACTTCAGTGTATGCTTGAGTTGATCATAACTCATAGGTAGAGAGTTCAAGAACACGATTGCTTGAATCTCATCTGTCACACTAACATTTAGACTGCTCATCTCAGCAACGATCTTGAGAAACTCATCAACGTTAATCTCTATTGTCTTAGAGCCATCACACTTGAAGGTGTAAAATTGTGATTGTACAAAGATCCGGTTTGGCAACGATTTTGACATGTACAATCTCTCAAGCAAAGTCCACATAGAAGCAGCAGTAGTGCAATGCTTGATTTTCCTAAGTACCTGATTGCTGATGTTCAGAATTATCATGTCCTTGGCTCTTTCGTCCTTCTCCAGTTTTATCGGATCAAGAACCTTCTTCGATTCCATATCAGTTTTCTTTGGTTCACCAGAAGATTTTTCCGATTCAGATTCATCGGTCTTCTTTTCTTCCTCCTTGGTTGTCGAAGAATCGATTTCAAAATTGTCACTGAGAACCACCTCTTTCAAACCTGATACACCAAAATGAGCCATCATTCGGATAGTCCACAACGAGAAGTCGCCGGATCCATCGAACAGCTCCACCTCCGCTCGGAGTTTCGTCTTCGTCGACATCGTAAATCGGACTAGAGAAGAACCCAACCTTTATGCTCTGATACCACTTGTTGCGCCTAAAGATCGATTCTCTTTGTCCAAGAACTTACGAACAACTCACTCAACTCTCTGAATCACTCGCACTCACACAATCAAAGAACAATCAAAAGAGAACGAGTAAAAGAATGAATGACACACGAGGAATTGATGACCCAGTGTTCGCCCACGATGTGTGGAACTACTCACTGGGGCTAAGCTTCAGCTCAGCAAATCCACTAGCAAAAGATCGAGCTCTCAAGAACAGAGAAGACTCAATCGGGGAAGACGACCTGAACAACCCTAGCAATCAGTCAACTTGCGTCAACTGTCTAACGGCATTATGCGATACCTCTTTATAAGATAGAGGTTTACATAACCGGTATGAACCGAACAATTGAACCAACTGATTGCCTCTAAACCGAGTAACACAATTTGCTGATCCAACGGTCCGAATTCAAACCTGCAAATGCCTAAGAGAATCTACACTGAACCTCTGAATATTGAGCTAAGACCATAACAGGACTTAACAGTAAGGGATATATTTGAGAGTGTTAACCGGTCTGTGATTCTTACGTATTAACGAGCTCTGTTGATAGTGTCCTTATTGGTCTTCCATGGGAGTTAAATGCTCATGGTCGCGGGCGGAACTTTTGTGAACTGACGAGATCACGAACTCGAGCAAAATGAGTATGTTGTCGAGCTTGGTGTGATGGGTGCCATTGATGTCGATAAGCTCGGCCCGGTTGCAGGTTTTCAGTGATTTCTTGCTTAGGAAGTAACTGAGTTTTCCGAACTACAAAGAAGCTATGGCTTTCCTTTGCGTTGTTTTTTTTTCCTTGTTGATTGCTGTCCAAGTATTCACCGTTAAAGCCATAGAAAGACTTTAGGTTTCTCTGCAGTGAAATATATGGGAAATTACGTAGTGTATGTATGTAAAATATGAATGAATAATATAATTTTGAAATTATGACTTCTAAATGATTAATGGAAAAAACGACTAAATAGTAAAGCAATTGAGGATTATCAAGGATGGTAATTTATATTTAGGTAAAAATCATCAAGGATGTAGTGGACTTAGCTTTTATGATGAGCTGATTTGGAGAGACGTTTATTCTTTGACGGTTTCTTAATGGAATCTTTTCTTTTGAGAATTATGTGATGGCTCTATTCTTGACAAGCTGAGAAGCTTAATCGAATATGGAGCTAATGGTCGTGTTAGCCATTGATCGGCATTGTCTTAAAGGTGCAGGCTCGTACGGTAAGCTCACGAGCTCTACGGGTGACGTGCCGACTATGATGAGTTGAGGACGGCGACATGCTTGTGGTGAGCGATTTATCGTGGAGGCCGATTGTATTTTGATTTTGGGCCAGAGAAATAGACTAAGGCCCAGAGGTTCTCTTTTGTCAAGACAATTTTGTCATTGCCGATGGACACTTTTTTTATGAGCACGGCCTAACTTGTTTGTCTTCTTGTGGATTTTTTTTTGATCGGCTTATCTTTAAGCCCATTTGTTGACCGTGCCGATGAAAAGATGAGCACGGACTACACAGCGAAGAGCACATAGCGTCTTTGGCCTTTTGAGTTGCCGAAGAAGATGTCCTGACTCGATTTTCTTCTTTGACCTATCTAGTGGCTTGATTCCATCTTTTTCCAATTGTTTATGGTTGTTTGGTAGCTGTATTGTTGAGCGTTGTTATCTTGAGAGCACATAGCTTGTGGAATCATAAGGGCATGATTTGAAGTGTGAACCGGAGAGCTTCAATGACGTTTTTTCAATTGACTAGCTCAGATGGAGTAGAGTGTGCGCTAGTTAATGAGCTCGGCTAACATTGGTGGGTTTTGACAAGTTGGAGGTGATAGGAGCTTGTTGTCCTTTCTCCCTCTGAATCGGATTTTCTAGCAATGCAAAAGCAAACCGGATATCAGTGAATTTTGTTAACAGCCGTAGAACAGACAAATAGTCAAATAGCAATTTATCCATAAAGGGACTTTTATGAGCCTTAATGGTTTTGACGAAGCCGTGATGATCATCGCTGATCATAACTTGTTTTTTTTTTGTCGAACATAGCGTATAAAGATTTTTTGAAAAAATCCTCACAGTCGGCGCCAATTGTAAGATCTCAATTCCGCGTATCCAAAGATAGCAAGAACTTTAGGGTTTTTCTTAAGGGATTCTTCAAAGTCTTTAAACCTAGCTCGGCGGAGATGATGAAATTAGGGTTAAATTGGCGTTCCCGGTGTATCGGAATAAAGGGAATTAGGTTTTATAGCTGAACCTTGTAAAAGGCTGCCTACGTACCCTTCGGAAAGGGATCAAGCCATTCGTAGTTCCTTTTAGGAGTTAAGTCGTCTCTTAGCGACTTGTTGTATTGTGTGTGTTGCAATCTCTTTTAGCCTGAAGACCCTCATTCTCTCATGTCGAGGTTTAGGTCGGCTTACAGAGTCGTCTATATATCGATCTCTTGTAGCCTAAATACCCTCATCCTCTCATGTAGAGATTTAAGTCGGCTTTTTAGAGTCGTATGTATTCTTCTTTCATATTTTTCATCTCTTTAGCCTGAATGCCCTCTTTCTCTTATATAGAGTTTTAGACCGGCATAAAAAGTCATATTTTTAAAAAAAATATATATATTTTCCTTTCAGGAAAATAGATATTTTCCTTTTGTGATTATCTTCGAAAATTGCCATTTATCTTCATCGACATCGTAATTATCCATAATAAATGCCTTCTATTTCGGGCCGATCCTATTAACTGAATGGGCCATTTTGAGGGGTGCTAAAACCGACTCCAACAATTGCTCTCAACTTTTCCTTTTTAATTAAGAAACTTAGAACTTGAGCGGAAACACACGACAAGAACCGAGTTTGATACAACATTTTCGAGAAGTCATAATTTGGATCTGAAAAATCGAACATATGAAGATCTAATGTTTTA
Organism: Orychophragmus violaceus; assembly: GCA_030180135.1. Classification (NCBI taxonomy): domain Eukaryota; kingdom Viridiplantae; phylum Streptophyta; class Magnoliopsida; order Brassicales; family Brassicaceae; genus Orychophragmus; species Orychophragmus violaceus. The sequence continues at coordinate 79,553,092 of CM058231.1, forward strand.
CATCATGTACTTTCCCTGTAAACCACAAAGGAAACAAATTTGGAAACAGAAAGAGGTAGAACACAACGAAAAGCAATCTTTGAATAACAAATTATTAGAATTATAGAGAGGAAAAACATTGGAGGAGTGGACAGTACTACAACAAATAGATAACCAGAAATAAATAAATAAAAAATAGCGATTCAAGCAAGGCTAAACACATACTTTATCTACATAATGTTACAATATGGCCTCCTCGTCATGGTGCTGGTGAAGAGATTACATCATACTACCTTTTTTAAGCCCTGATCTCTCGACCAGAAATTCAGCTGAAAGGTATGTTTCTTGCAGATTCTTTGCCTTTCCCTTGAGCCCTCTCTTCAAGTTTGTGGATCCTAGCAGGCAATCGACAGAGAGAGTCCTGTTCAATTCAATTAAACAATGCCAAAAGTCTGAATAAGGATTTCTACTCCATTCTCAAATTTGATGAGTAAACAAATCTCCAAAGTGCTCCAAAAGAAGTTCTAATGCAAGCTAGCTAGTATAGGTTCCGAACAATGGAAAAAGTGATCTCTTTTCTTCAGAAAAATACATTGCAGAAAAACTCAATACAACTTGGAGGTTTTATTTTAAATCAAATACTGAAAAACCAAACAGTTCAACGTTTTAAATGTTGTAACCTGGGCCCTGTTTCCTTCACCAGAAAGGCCTGCCAAGTTGTCCACATTCCACCGTCTCACAAGAAATTCCAGTATATCAGCATAGTCTCTGGCAGTGTAGACACCAAGCCTTTGGGCTACGGAAGAGAAGTGCCAGACTACAAATAACGATCAACGATAAGAGTAGTGCCTGTATTAAGCTTCTCCTCAATCAAGGACCTGAAAAAACTTGTCACAAAGTGTTAAGGGAGTTAAGTAACTGAAAACAATTAGATAGCTAAAAAGGAAGAAGAAGAAGATAAGAACCTCTTCTCCCAACGACTGGCGCTGAAAAGGAGAAGAATGGTGTGATCATCTAACTGCAACTTATTAGATAGATAAGCGGATATCATCTGACCAACACTCGCCTCGCTATCGGGAAACCTCCAGAGCTCCTTCGGATGCACTGCGTTGATTTCCCGCTGCGATCAAGTCCTTCAACAACTATCAATGCTCCTATTAGATTCTTTGCACTACTTTCGGAAGGAAAGTTACGGTTCTCCATCCGAACTGATAAACGCTTATGTGACTGCCAGAGAGAGTTCAAGGATCATGGTGTCAATGCAAAAGCTTTGAAACTTGTAGAAGCTAATAAACATGTATTAAATAGAGGAAACTAAACTTGTAGACTGTAAGATTGTAGCATAGTTGCATACGGACTCGATAGCAAAAACAATCTAAGAATTGCCTAGTGAAATAATTTAGTGCAGGTAGTCAGTCATATACGCTTAAATAATTATTATGATAGTGCTAAAGCTACGAAATATACACTTAAATAGGGGCTTCCAAAATTTTATAGAACGCACTATGATGACTATCATGCCTAAGATTACTTAATTTTAAATGTTGAGTTTAGCGAAAAATATTTATGAACTCTAGTGCAATCTGTTGAGTGACATGAGTAGTTGGATTACCTCTCCAGAGCATCTGCCTTGCATATTGTTCTTCGCGCGTCTCATTTCCGTCAGTGAGAGACCCACCGGCCAGATTTACTCTTAGCAGGACGAAAATCGGCCTGCTTGCCTTGGGTAATGTCTCATTGACAACAGTGATTGGCGGTTATCTTGACAAAGAAACATATTGTCTGAAATTTTTGAATACTCAGGTTGAGCTGAAGGGCATTAATGATTTTCATCCTCCTAGAGCATACCTGATTTGAAGAACACATGAGAAAGGAAACATGTCTTGAAAATTGTTTAATAATTTATTTCTCACCTATTTTGAATTTTAGTAGACAAATTAGCAGTGAAAAATCTGAGTAAATGTGAGTGAGAGATTATATAAGCATGTACCTTGATTTCAGATCAGATTTACAAACGATCTTGATCGTCATCACTCGTCGTTCTTTTAATCTAGCTTAAACGAACCGAAATGGTAGAAGTCAAAGTCACAAATTAGAAGAATAGACATTTAACCATCTCTTAGAAGAAGCAAAACCCGACTGCAACAAATCCGCATATCTACAGAGGCTTTTTTTTATTGTCTGGTGTGGACTTGTCGGAGAAAACACGAAAGAATAGTAAGTTTACAAAAAAAAGTCAGAACAAAGAGATGAAGAAGACGAAACTCACCGTTTGTGCGGGCGTTAATCAGACCAGCTCGTCGACCTTTGAAGTCGCTAACGACCTCTGCGACAATTCGAGGTATAGTATGAGTAATTAGATGTATAAAAAACAGGAGTGGATACATCTAACATGCTTGTGCTGTGGGTATGTCTTTCCACATGCCTTCATCACGAACAGATCGTTCACTGCAACTGTCTAGGCAAACGTTGGCGTTATTACTATCAAAACCAAACCGCATATATATACATTCGAATTTGTCTGCCAAATACAAACTCATAAAGATCAGAGAACAGTAATGGTTATACGGACGAATCAATACACACCATTGAAGCAAATGATCTCATGAAGACCCTTTGATTTTAGCTCCTCTGATTTGTCAATGAATCCAGGAATATATTGCATGCTAATTCATCCCAAAAAAACTTGAGTGAATACTAATTTGAGGGTAAACCTGAAAATACCAGTTCGATCAAGAACAAATGAAAATTATTAATCTGATTCAGGTTTAGAATCAAGGGGCAAACCCAAGCCTCCATTATTATATAAAATTTATGAGGGAATACTAATTTGAGATAAACCAGAAACCCTAATCTGATTAAGAACACATGAAAACATCTATTTAGAGAAAATTACTTGAGCAATCTTCCCCGATAGATTGCCCAAAAAAGTGTAGTTTGGATGATTTTACCTGCAGGTGGGAGTGACAGCAAAACACCGAAGAGTACGACCTTCTTACCTGGCAGCGAGAGAGTGAAAGGAGATTGTCTGGAGCTGATCATTCTCATCGAAGGAGAGAATTTCTTTCCGGTACAACATAGCCCACAGCAATCGGAGGTGGAAGAGATCAGCTGCTGAAGAAACAAAATGACTTGAATGTAAGAAAGTGATGTGAAAATGAAACGACTATTAGGAATTAGACTGAGACGAAATGAATTTAGAAGTTTTTCTGAACTAAATGTAGAACATTGATTAGAGAATTGATAAAACGAAACGGAAGCAAGCTTTGAATCTTTTTTTTTTTTTCCGAGATCGCGGAGAAGCCACGTGGCAGGTATTTGGGAATTTGTTTTTGTCCTAGGTGGACACCTTCTCTGGCCTCAAACAAGTCCTATTATATATAAGGAATTTTCACCACTAATTTTTTTAACGGTAGATAAGATAGCGAAGTTAAGGTTTCCAGCCATATAGACCGACAGAATGGAGATATAATCGGTCGATGTACTGGAATTCGGAAAGAAAAAAAAACGGACTTAATATGGAAATTTCGAATGGACAGTCTAGACTAGGTGTCCATAATATCGACTATTCGTGGACACTACCACGATCACATCACATACAAGACGCTTACCACGGATAGGAAGTAGCCAATCGAAAATATTTAAAACTATGTTTACTATGTATCGACTATTCGTGGACAGAAGGTGATCAAGAGTTCACATGATTGTGAATCTGTGGACACAAAGTACGATCAAAAGTATTTAAAATACATGCCAGACGCTTTTGATGAACATAAGGTAGTCAAGAGATCGACTATTCGTGGACAGAATGTGATCAAGAGTTCACATGATTGTGAATCTTTGGACACAAAGTACGATCAAAAGTATTTAAAACACATGCTAGATGCTTTTGATGAACATAAGGTGGTCAAGAGTTATATTATGTATCAACTATTCGTGGACACTACCACGATTATATCACATGCTAGACGCTTCTGATGAACATAAAGTGGTCAAGATTTCACATGATTGTGAATCTGTGGACACAAGTAAGTGTAGACCAATATCCATCCAAAGCGTCTAGCATGTCATATGATCTTGGTAGTGTTCAAAAATATTTAAAACTGTGTTTACTATGTATCGACTATTCGTGGACAGAATGTGATCAAGAGTTCACATGATTGTGAATCTGTGGACACAAAGTACTATCAAAAGTATTTAAAACACATGCTATACGCTTTTGATGAACAGAAGGTGGTCAAGAGTTCTATTATGTATCAACTATTCATAGACACTACCACGATTATATCACATGCTAGACGCTTCTGATGAACAGAAAGTGGTCAAGAGTTCACATGATTGTGAATCTGTGGACACAAGTACGTGTAGACCATTACACTACCACGATTATATCATATGCTAGACGCTTCTGATGAACAGAAAGTGGTCAAGAGTTCACATGATTATGAATCTCTGGACACAAGTACGTGTGAACCACTATCCATCCAAAGCATCTAGCATGTCATATGATCGTGGTAGTGTCACGAATAACCGATATTGTGGACACCTAGTCTAAACTATCCATTCGAAACTTCAGTATTAAGTCCGATTTTTTTTTTTTGAATTCCGTTACATCGACCGATTTTATCTCCATTCGGGCGGTCTATATGGCGGAATCCCCAGCTCCGCCATCCTATCCACCGTCAAAAAATGAGGGGTGAAAATAAATGAAAAGTAAGAAAGAGAGTGAATGGAAAAAGAAATGAATAAAAAAAATTAAAAAAATTGATAGGAAGGATCCCTATCCATACGTAGAGTTACTTGGTCTTTTTCCTCTTTTTCCCTGTCTGTGAGGGACATAATTTTCTTTTCATTCTCTCTTTTCTCTAAGAAAATACAAAATTGCACAAACTTTTCAAAAAGTACAAAAGTGCAAAAAAAGAAGAAGATACAACCAATGCAAACAAACCGATTTTAAAGGCTAGCAATTATGTGGGTGTAGACATTATTTTTACTAACTCCGTACAATCTATAGCAAAAATAATTTATTGTTGATTCCATATTTTTATATATTTTATAGCTCATAGCAGTGCTTCAAGTTCTGCATGTAAAAATGATAAATTTGGTCTTTTTAAAGATGAAGACAAGAGTTTAATACAAGATCCAAAACATACACTACAAGAAATTGGAGTATTGATAGCAGTAAAAAATAGCGTTCTATGTCTTTCTGCTATGGTTTATATACCCCTCAATTTTAGATAGCGTTTGTTAAAATGCAAACGCTATGTCTGGTTATCCGATTTCAATTATGTGAATGCTTTTACGAAACAAAGCATACATAGCATTTTTTTTAGTTTTGAAAAGCTATGAATAATAGATGAGGAAAAAAATAATTCATTTTCCCACTTAAGACTGAAAAACAAGAGTCTAATATTTTCAGTTTCTCTCTAACATAATTATTTGGCAATTATAGTGAAAAAACAACTATTTTTCATATCAAGTGTCCCTTATTCACAAAATCATCTAACCTTTATTTGGTCAAAACAAAAATCAGATCCGGCAGCTTCAAATCATGGTGACCTCCTCTCCCTCCGATTATCTAGATCCAAACCCTTTTCTACATCTAGAACAGTTACCATCGGTGGATCTCTGCTCAAACCATTTAGATCCGCTACTCCATCTCCGCCTGCGTCTCCTCGTCTCTAGATCTACATCGATTAAAGACGATTGCACCGACAGCTTATGAATATGTACGCTACCTTTTCTGTACATATATCTTCCTTCTTCACTCTTCAATTTCTTTTTCTAGTGCTTCATTGATGGATCTTCGAGCCAATTCTACCAGATTCAGAATAGCTGTCAGGTTCCCGAAGCCTAGGATCTAGGGTCTAGTTAATTGAATCAAGGATCTGATCTCGTGTTTACCTGGAGATTGGCAGCGGAAGATGGTCACATAAACGAGATCTCTGGAGTGCCTCAGATGCTGCACCTCTACTTCAGTCCACACGCACACAAGCTGGAATCCGCCGGGATGCTAGTACCGGGGCTCGGATCTCCTGGGAACTGCGTTTTTCGAGGTTTCTGTGTTTTCTCTCTGAGAAAACACTGTCTAGGCGGAGCTCTCTCTATCTTAGGTCGAAATACATAAGATCACTTATATATGTACCGACCACGACGTAAACCGAAACATTTGTTTCGGTTTCGGCCTTGTGTCGACCGACACACTTAGTGGTGTCGATCGACACACATCTTGTGTCGACCGACGCACCCAATGGTGTCGATCGACACACCTCATTTAAAACTCATATTCGATGTGTATCCAATGCACATCGACCAGACCATATGCCAATGATCAATCCCATACGAACTATGTCCAACTTGCTTAGGTGTGTGACCCTGTAGGTTCACACGATACTGGAATTGAGTTACAACTCATTTGTCATAAATGGTTTCTAGCAAAACATTATGACTACCCAGTATCACATGAATTGTCCGATCTCGACAATACAACTATCTCTAGAGTGAGTACAATGTGATTTCAGGACATAATCCCAACAATCTCCCACTTGTACTGGAATCACCTATTCCTATAATCCCTTCGTCTCTATATCTCGATATGGCATAAGGCAAGAGACTGTGTCATTCTTATTATAGCCAATATCATGTTCATCGAACTCCTGATCTATACTGATAAGACAAACGACTGACAATCACCTCGTTTGAGCACGGCCATGCATTTTCTCAGTATCAAATCTTCGATGGGCCCTGAGATATTTATCTCCCGTTACAGGAGGGACAAATCCCATCTTGTTCCATCCCTGTTTCTACACATACTTCATGATACGCATAAGCAATGCCGTTATAGCCGCCAGTTACGGAACGACGTTTGACAAGGTCAAAACGCACCAATTCATATGCTAGAAAGCATGATGAACTCAGGTCTAAGGACTATACTCTATAGTCGTAATGAGAACCTCCCATGACACTGATATAAATATCCTGTGGAGTTCTTATTAGCGGGTCATGTCCGATCATATGTTCACCAACATATATCTATGTGATTGACTGTGATAATCATATCATTGACTCCATGAAACTTAGTCCAACTGCCACCTCACATACTAGTCTCGCGCGGTTATTGGTGTCCCACTTCAACAACCTCGACTAGGGACAATCATAATTTATATCATCTTTTACTTATAGGTTTTCATGATCAAGTCCTCAACTTGATGACCTATATGATGACTATAAAATACTTTGGGACCATTACTTAATTATCCAATAATTAAACAACACGATGTCAGTTTTAACTTACACCAACACTGCCATAGCATGTCTATGTAAAGATTATAACATAACTAAAATAACTCCCACTAGAATCAAGATCATCTCTTCAGATATCTTATACCTACAGCAACAGAATGAATTTCGTGCTTAGGTTGTGGGAGAGACTGCGGTGTCATTGCTTGAAACAATTCCAACAAACCACACCGCCATTCAGATAAAAGCACTATTCTACGGTCCACTGCTTGGAGCCTTTCCAACAGATAGCACCGCTATTCAGACAAAGAGACATAACCTGGTGGGAACCGGGAATCTTCTTTGTCCGTCTAACTACTTTCAACTGGTTCGTCACTTTATCAGTTCACCACGAACCTATCCTTAGTGTTCCTCAAACACTTGGGATATTTCTGGTAACTGTTCAGTGATTACTACCGGAACATATTGGTATTTTCTCGTCATGCTTTATGCGTAAGCTGCATCTAGACGAGTGCAAAATATGGCATTCATGATGGATTCTATTGCAACAACATTAGCTATCACACTCATTAATAATAGCTCAGCTAGTGTCCAAAACACTTCATCTTGCTAAGATTATTGCCATAAGACCTTTGGTATGAAGCCATTCTTGGAATCATGCATATTGGAACTGTCCAATACCTTATCAACATAAGGATTTTGACACGATCCAATTATCCTTTCTGATCCATTCCAATGGATCCTTATTCCAAGAACTTTCACGGCCTTCTCCCATGTCTATCGTTAAATTTGACTTCCGACCCAAATCTTGACAAGACTTTAGCGTCGGAACGTCGTTTATGAGATTAAGTATGTTATCTACATACAGTGTGAGAAATGCAACTACGCTCCCACTAGTCTTCTTGTAAACGCATGGTTTCATTTCTTTTATGATCAAGTCAAAACTCTTGGCCACATTATCAGAATGTTGATTCCAACTCCAAGATGTTTGCTTCAATCCAGAAATGGATCGGTGAAGCTAACATGCATACCCAGCCAATTTTCGGAGTTGGGGCTCACCATCGCTTCTTTGAATTTCGCATGCTCGTCACTTTTCAATGATCAATTAGATCACGACAATCGGCTACGAGAAATCACTCTCGAGTTAGTGATGGATCCTTTCGGATCTGCGAATTTCAGGCTCCACAGGTGTAGATCCTACAGCACTTTGTAGATCTCACCGCTGCTCTCCCTCAACAGGTTGAGCGGCCTTCTGTGTTAATCGAATTTCTTCGATGTGTACTTTTACTCCCACTGTTCTTTTGGAAAGTATGATCTTTCTTTAAAATACACAGTTCCGAACAACAAAACTTTGTCCTCGGATTGGTCATAAAAGTAGTAAGCCTCGGTTTCCCTAGGACAACCAGCGAGGTAGAACTTATCAGATATGGGTTCAAGTTTGTTTGTTGACTACTGTCTTACACAAACCTTGCAATCCCAATTAATCAGAAAAACAAATTTGGAAATCACCCAGTCCACATCCTATGTGGTGTTTTTTCATTGATTCTGATAGAAACTTATTTAGCGTAAACACATACATTTTAGAACGTATTCTTAAATGATTATGGAAGATTCCTGTGACTCATCATCAATCGGAGCATATCTAATAAGATCCGATTCATTCTGTTAGATGATCACCCAATTCTTGACTCAAGTATTTTCCTCCGCGATTCAATCGAGGATCTCAATACTTCTGTCGAATCGGTTCTACACTTCATTTTGGAACTCCTCAAGGGATTCCTGCTCGTGTCTCATCAAATGAACACAGCCATACTTATTGATGCCATCAATAAGGTAATGAAGTACAGAAGATTCCTTTGGCACTAATGCTCATAGGGCCGCATACATCAGTATGTGTAAGGCCTAATAAGCCTCTGGCTCGTTTCCTTTAGCTCTGCTAAAAGAGCCTTAGTCATTTGGTCCAGTGAACAGAATTCATATCTCGAATGATTAACAATCGAATGAGTCCAAAACTATGGAACTTCTGAATCCGCTTCACTCTGTATGGTCAAACGACTATGCCAAGGAAAAGTCGAGTTCGAGTCATCAGACTTAAACTTTTAGTATTTGTGTTATCTTCTAACTTTCGCTGGTTTAAGATATAAAACTCATTCCAAACGGTGCTACCATATGATATTTCATTAAGATCTAAAGAACAAATTGTCTTTTATCAAAATGAAAAACATCCAAATTCTTACTAGAAAATGAAAGACATTTCTGCATAAGGCAGATACATAGTAGCAATTACTTAATTTCTAAAACCAAGTATGAAAGGCTCCTACAAGTGGAGAATCTCTACGGCTCATGCAGCAACCATTGTTTCATACCAGACACGCAGTTCCACTTGTCCTTTCTTCAACGTTCTACTGTCGCTTAGGTCCTGCATATTTCAAAAAATATCAGTACCACAACTAGTATCCAATACTTATGTAGAACTTGAATTAATAACACAATACCTGAAGAAGAAGTACTATACATCTCCTTCATCTCTTGTGAATCTTCCAAGAATTTAATGCAATCTCTTTTCCAATGCCCTGACTCATCGCAGTAGAAGCACTTTCTAACACCAGACGGGCCTGACTTGGGCTTATAAGATGACACAGGCTTATCCTGATTACAAATCTGGACGGCCCTGCCTCTACCCTTGCCAACACAAGATTTCTCAAATCTCTTACCCTTTATGATGTATTGCTCTGCTGTTTTGAGCATGCCATGCAGCTCAGTCAACGTCTTCGTCAAGCCTTTCTTGATATAGTTCTTAATGAACTTATCATAGCTTGACGGCAGTGACTGCAGAATGATGTCAGTGACTCTAAGCTGACAGGACATTCCAGTTTCCCCAGGTTATCAATGTAACCCATCATTTTAATGACATGAGGACTTACTGGAGCATCTTCTGGTAGCTTGCACTCGGTGAGAGACTTCACCATCTGGAATCTCTCAACTCGTGCCAGATCCCGAAACTTCAGTTTCAGGCTGGTGATCATCTCTATTGGCGACTCCACGTTCTCGTATTGACTCTTCAAGTCCGAGTTCATGGTAGCCAACATCAGACCACGCACATCTACCACATCAATATAATGCTTATTCCAAGCATTATATACTGCACGCGAGCGATTGGTCCCAAGCCTTTCTGGAAGAGCTTTCTCAAGAACATAGTCCTTGCTCTCCTGCTTGAGAATGAATCTCAAATTCCGATACCAATCCAAGAAATTCGATCCATTTAACTTGTCCTTCTCAAAGACGGATCACAATGAGAAAGTAGTCATAGACATAAGCTGAAATCCAAGAAAAACAAAGATTTAGTTATGTATATGATGAGAAATCTTATCTAATAATAAAACTCGCATTATATTCAAACAATGTTTCCTCTATGAAAATAATGATACAAGATCCATACTTCACTAAAATCTGAGTGGGCGACTCGCCATTACCCAAACTTTAGTTATCTAGGTAAGCAAATCATTGTTAATTGTACCCAGTACAATTCTTGGTTGTGGATGAGACAAACTATGTCTAATCCACTCTGATGTCTCTGGGCCCAGAACTTCCGATAGCCCAGTCAAGTAAACCAATCTCTTTAGTCTTGTGATCATTGACATTTGCACTGCAAGTCTGTCAATGACCACCTGCCTTACTCATGTTGCAGTGGATATCAAGGACTCCAAGACTATCCAACAAACGACAGAAGTCTTGACAGTAGACAAGATTGGGCAAGACATCAAGGTTACTTGATATTTAGTTGAGGAAACTAAACCCAAAAGTTTAGTAAATCAATTCTCTTAGGTCATGTAATTGTTGATGTTTAGCACTGCAAATCCATCAACATGACTACCTGCTTTACTCACGTAATTGTGGACACCAAGCTCTTGGCTAGACCATCACACAACGAAATGAGTCTTGACAGTTGACCATATTGAAGCTAAGCTTTGGTCAAGGTTTAGGTCGAGTTTGGTTTATGCAAATTCAAGGTTCAATAACCAGAATTTCGAGCACTGTACCGATCGACGCAGACTATGTCTGTCGATCGACACCACCAAACAAAACCGGACTTAAATAACCGGTTAATCCAATTAACCCGGTTCATCGAACCGGTCATGTCGATCGACACAACCCGTGTGTGACAGTCGACATGGATCTTAACCGAAGACAGTTTTGATAACCGGTCCAATCCAATTGAACCGACTTATCAGATCAAACTGATCTTAACCATTCAAATTGGTTTATACTAATTGCGATGATCAGTTCAATCCAATTGAACCAATTCATCCAATTTAAACCGTTTTAATCAGTTTAATCTAATTGCGATAACCGATCCAATTCAATTGAGTCGACTTATCCAATCAAACCGATTCAACTCATCGGTTCATTCTAATTGAGATAATCAGTTCAATCCAATTGAACCAATTCATCCAATTTAAACCGATCTCTTCGGACTTAACCAAGCATGATAACCGGTCCAATCCAATCGAACCGATTAACCAATCACAAGATTTGTGTCGACCGACACTCAAACTGTGTCGATCGACACTTGACCGAATCTGCTCTGTGTCGACCGACACTCAGCCTGTGTCGATCGACACAGTGGGCTTTCGGTTTTTCTTCGCGAAAAACCCTAGCCGCCGATTCTGTCGAATTCGCCATTCTGTGTCGACCGACACACCTATTGTGTCGATCGACACTGCGCGAAAACACAGAATCGATCTTGATCGAAATCGATCTTACCTGTTCTAACCAAACAACCTAGTTTGCGAATCTAAATCATCAAATTCGATTAAACAGGTTTGATTCAATGATAAAACCCTAAGGCTCTGATACCACTGATGGATCTTCGAGCCAATTCTACCAGATTCAGAATAGCTGTCAGGTTCCCGAAGCCTAGGATCTAGGGTCTAGTTAATTGAATCAAGGATCTGATCTCGTGTTTACCTGGAGATTGGCAGCGGAAGATGGTCAGATAAACGAGATCTCTGGAGCGCCTCAGATGCTGCGCCTCTACTTCAGCCCACACGCACACAAGCTGGAATCCGCCGGGATGCTAGTACCGGGGCTCGGATCTCCTGGGAACTGCGTTTTTCGAGGTTTCTGTGTTTTCTCTCTGAGAAAACACTGTCTAGGCGGAGCTCTCTCTATCTTAGGTCGAAATACATAAGATCACTTATATATGTACCGACCACGACGTAAACCGAAACATTTGTTTCGGTTTCGGCCTTGTGTCGACCGACACACTTAGTGGTGTCGATCGACACACATCTTGTGTCGACCGACGCACCCAATGGTGTCGATCGACACACCTCATTTAAAACTCATATTCGATGTGTATCCAATGCACATCGACCAAACCATATGCCAATGATCAATCCCATACGAACTATGTCCAACTTGCTTAGGTGTGTGACCCTGTAGGTTCACACGATACTGGAATTGAGTTACAACTCATTTGTCATAAGTGGTTTCTAGCAAAACATTATGACTACCCAGTATCACATGAATTGTCCGATCTCGACAATACAACTATCTCTATAGTGAGTACAATGTGATTTCAGGACATAATCCCAACATTCATTACTTTGAGTTTGAAATGTGTGCTACTGATTTGGGGATTCTGAAGTCTGATATAAAATTATAAGTCTGAGTGGCTGAGCCTCGACGCAGAATATGGGGGAGACGGCGAGGAAGGAATTACTCCATGAACCCTCAGAGTGATTTTCGGGACCGGGGATGTGGAGGAACATTGCTAGCTTCTCCAAGGCGGAGGCGGCTGCAAGAACTCACGGGTCTCGGCACTGCTTGTAGACGGCGATTCCTGGGCCGTGCATCATCCACAAGCGTGATGCGGATATCCTTCACGATCCATGGGTTAACAAGGTTTCTCTATTCTGTTTTCCTCTGATCAATTCCCTCATTTTAGGGTTCTAAATGATTCGTTTAATTAACTCATAGTGTTGATTGTCAAAACATTCGGGAAGTCGGTTTATAAGACTAATAAATATTGTCAACTCTAAACCAAGTCAGCGACGAGACGAGAATGATTATCCAATGTTTGGTGCTTTTTAATTAGATTGAAGTATTTGTCTTTCTTATATTTGCTGGCTCTATGGGTGCAGGACACAAGTTTTTCCTTCGACTGAGAGAGATAGATTGGGGCTACGAGGCTTGCTTCCTCCTTGTGCTATCTCATTTGAACAACAATATAATTGTTTCAGTAAGTGATGTTGAGACCTTTGGATCCATTTGCAGAGATGATTATGCAATTCTGAGACATTTGTATAAACGAACTTATAGTTGAGTCCTTTCGGTCCCTAGAGAGGAATACACAAGGGAAACCAGATAACATTGTAACATACACAAGGAAACTTTTGTATATGTCTGTGGATGGGTTCTATGATTTTCTGGGAAACAAGGCGCTCTGATTTTGGAGTTTCAATGGGTCATCATATCGCAACTCTTATTCTTATTGTCCTCTCATACGTATGTAGGTATGCTTCCATCGTCACATCTTACTCTATACTGAGAAAGTAGAATGGATTCCTTTGCTCACTGGGTAGCTCTCTCTTTCTCTCTCGCAGAACATTGTTCACTCTTCTCTGAATCTAAATTCCACTATGGTGCTAGTGATGTTGAAGAAATGATGTTAGAACGTTTGGATGCTGTTTTCATGCCTCAGGACTAGGTCACTTCATGGGCACTGAATACAAGTTGTTACTGCAACTCTTGATACAAGTTGAGTGTTGCTGAATTTTATCTATCTGCTTTATGGTGTTTATATAGGAGAGAAACAGAGCCATTTGTGGAATTGCTGCTTCTCTAATCCGAGTTACCTCCGATGTATATCAAGCTGCAAAACTGATGCTTATTCACCAAGTGAGTTGGTTTTTGTTATATTTTATGCATCTTATGTTATTCTGCTTGCTTACTCTTATTTTCGTTTCATATATATATTTTTCCCCAGATTTTCATTTAACATACTTTTTGTTTATTAATCTTGTTGTGGTCTTAGTTCCCCATATGTGCAAACCCTTTTGTAATGTGATTTTGATTTTTTGAGCTGTTTCTTTAGGATCCTCATATGGTGGACTTGGTGAAATAAAGATTTGAAGATTATTACAAATTCAAGGTACATAATATCTCTCTAATGCTTTGGTTGAGTTTTAAGGTTATCTCTGTTCTTGTTAAATTTCTGAAGTTTCTGATCAGATGAGAACTTGTGTAGGTTTTGCAAGAGGATTTTGTCAAGAGTCATATCCGTTCTCACATGCTTGAGGAAGTGGGTATTCACAAGATAGGCAACGTTGGAGACTGTGGACTTAAGCCTCATTGAGAAGGTTGTTGTCTTCTCTTCTTGTTCACAGAGAGCAATTGTGGGAGAATTTAAATTACCATATAAAGCTGTTACAGTGGCAGAACTTGAGGTGGGAATGAATTGTAGGAGCTATTGGCACTTGGTGAACACATAGAAGATGTGAGCACTCACGATACATGAAACATTGTCTTAGTGTGGGTTGTAGTACATTGAGCTCAATGACTTTTATAACTTATTATGTCTTATTGTGAACTCGTTGTCAAATATGGCTTTGATTAATAATACAAATATGTTTCTTTTAATTAATTGTTTGGTTTACAAATTTTTCATTGAAAGCATGTTTCCATATTAGCAAATCATATATATAATGGGAGACTTATTTTCTCTCCCTATAATGCGCCACGTCAGCAGTCTATGTGGCATTATTCTTTAATTTTATCTTTTAGGCCTTGAATGTTAGGGGCGGAATCGAGAACCGCAAGGTGTGGGATAGTTTTGTATCACCAATCAACACATCAACTTGATCAGATTTTTATTTAAAAAAAAAAAAATACTAACCATCATGTGCGGGAGAGGATACGCACTTGAAAATCATAAGAAGGTAAATTGATGTGGTCCATGCGTGGTTTGGTGAATTTGCTGAATTTTTAATTTATTAAAATTTATTATTATTAATATCTTATTATTGTAATATGTAGATATTAGTAGCTCCTAATTTTATGTGTATATGAATATCTTACTAATTAAAATTATTATTATTTATAGTGAAAGAAAATAATTATATTATTCTAAAATTATATTTTCTTTTATTTGACATAAATAAATAAAAAAAATTTATTATTAGTTTTAATATCACTTTTGGCATGTAATTTTTAATATAATAACTAAATTTAGACGTAAAAACAGATAACCAAAGAATCAAACCGAACTGAACCGAAAAATGGTTATGGTTCGGTTAACTAGTTCATTTATTTTGATAAGATTAAAAATTTAATTTCAGTTATTGACTTGGTTCGGTTCGATTTGACTAAACCGATCAATTATTTAGTTTTTATTTTATTTTAAATCAATGTATACCGATTTTAAACAAAATATACCAAATTATAAAAACAATTTGGACAATAGCTGAATCGAATTGAACCGAACTGACCCATAGTAATTAAATTTATCCAAAATTAACCGAACTAACCGAATTTATCTGAAATAAACCAAAATTAATCAAATTCATTCTAAAAACTGAAAAATTCAGTTTGTTTCGGCAAGATATGAAATTATTTAAATAATAAAAACCAGAACCAAAATTAATTTAAGTTTTCAATAACTTATTTTTATTTTTATAATTTAAATATTTACTTTAACAAGTCTCCCGCGCCACTTTTATTAATTTTACCATTCAAGTGTTTATCTCGTACCGCATACAGCTTCTTTTCACCATTCAAACATTTGTACGTTCCGCTTATTCCGCAATAACCGCACTTGTTCCGCATAGTGCGTTTCTTCTTAAAAACGCATTTGAAATGTTCCGCACCGCTTGTTCCGCTTATCCCGTACCGCCCGATCCGTTGTCACCATTCGAAGCCTTAATTCTTCTTATAACCTTTTATAATTAAAGAGTTTTTGCTCTCTTAAGCATGTACACATTCTCAACCAATTAAAATCTACGTGTCCATCTTTTTCCCCAACGTAAGGCCCAATTATCAGACCAAGAACAAAAAACCTATCCCTAACGATTTAGCCTCATCTCTGTCACCTCCTTTGTCTGAGTCTGTTGCATTTCAACAATAAATTCCTTAATCTGGGATTTGGGATGCGGAAAACCGTACGTTACCACTACCTTAAATCATTTGTACACGTTCTACACCCACAGAATTTAATTCCACCGTTAATTCATCCTTCAATTCTGAAACGGTCTTAGCGAGTCAATTCAAGACATCATCTATAAATACTCGCCAAACACGAACAAGTCATCGTCTCAACACCCACCTGCATCAGAAACCACTCTTCTTACTGTGCTCTCTCTACCATCTGAAAAGATATTCCATTACAGAATCTTCATTCCTCGCAACAAACAAGGTCACTTCTATGATATCGTTGATATCTCCCCATTCGTGTTTCTCCAAGCAATCCAGTTCGTGCGAGTGATTGTGAGGTTTGTTAATTTACACGATAAAAGCTTTCCACTAGCTTCTCCACGGAGATCTAACATTGCACAAGGCGAAAACAGAGCTCAACATTAACACATGGTTTCTAGGTTTTAATGCTAGGTTTGATGAAAATTTGAGCCATTGGTTAGCAATCACCGAACCTGAATAATACATAATGGCTAGCTCGGTGAGCACCATGACTCGATTACCCGAATCTACCAGAACAGTGTCGTGCCGTGACTAAGCCGAGCCTAGCTGAGGCAACACCTTAAACTGTCGAGTCAAAGGGTTGCACACGATGAGCGGTTTTTTAGAGTCAGACGAGCCAATCGAGTCTCCCCAGAGGTAGTCAGTCCGCTTGAAGTCGCTACAGGCTGCGGCAACCGTAAAGGGAGAAAATCGATATTGAATCTGAACCATTGATTATCCTTCGGATCGTATACATGGATGTACGGCCGCGTGCTCGCCGCTACGTGGCCTCCGTGCGGTGCATGTGGTGATGCGGAGGACGGAGAGCGAGTAGATTCAGAGGAGGATGAGTGGAAATGATATCGGTGAAGCACTGAGAGGTCAAGATATGGTTGATTGGGGATGACTCCATAATGTCTTCTCCTCCATTCGTTTACGGCGGCGGCGTTGACGTAATTGCCAACGAAGTAGCGTTTTCTGAGTTCTCATTGGTTGCGACTATAATGGGAGTAATGGTTTAGTATTTCTATAGTTTCGATTATGTCTCTGGTTTAATGGGCTGACTCACCTGTTGGTCTGGTTATAATTAAAAATTTCATAGACTATAAATGATTATTTTCTTTATTATTTTGTATTAGAAGTGTGTAGATTTATTATCAGAAACACTCAACATGCGAATTATAAATTGGGAAATTATTCAAATAGTTTAATCGTTGTCACACAATCATTGATTTATCAATCAATAATTTTCAGAACAATATGAGCAAATACATACCAAATGACATGCCAAAGTTAGAATGACGTTTATTCAAATTAAAGTTACGTTGCTAATCGATTGTTTAAGGCATATTCCCCCCCCCCCCCAAAACCAGTGGTAGGTATGATATTTAAAATATCAATATTAGTATTTATATTGGTGTAATTTCGAAGCTAAACGGACACATTTTCACACTATACATAACATTTTCCTTTTAATATAGATACATCATTGAATTTCTTTTAAAAACAGGGTTATCATATGCACCCATTCTATTATCACTACCAAGAGAGTCAGCGAGACCAACGCCATATTAAAGAAAAGACCTAATTTTCGCAGAAATACCCGATAAAGACACATACTCTGAGAGTTACGAACTTGTAGAACAACACATGATGTATATACCATGCAAAAAAAGCCAACACCCGCATGCATGAGAAAGAGAAAATGCCGGAAGAAGTACCCCAAACCATTTGTACATGCCACAATAATCGATGGATCAAGATATATCCATTATCAACGGCGTCAAGTTGGCAAAGACTGTTCAGAAAAAGGCATAGAATGATGGATAATAGGTTTGTGGTGCCACATAATATCATTATTCTGAAGTAGTATAAAACATACATTAATGTCGAATGTTGCATTAGGTCCAGCGGAATCAAGTATTTGTATTTATTCAAATACATTACCAAAGGAGTGGACATAACGACATTTATAACCAACAGGGGAATCAAAACAAAGATAAAGGAAGGGCCGAACAACAAAAGGAAGAGAAAGTAATGAGATAAAATAGTATTTATTCGGATGCTATGTATCAGTCTAAGAAATGTGGAGGATATTTGCTTTCAACATACATCACCATAAATCATCAGTCCAAAAACTACCAGCTCACCCCCCGAGATCAACAAAACCCAGTGTTTGGAGAACATGAAGGTCTAGAGAATGTCGAATCACGGTTTGGGCATGGGAGGACGATGCTTACCGAATGTTTTGAATTGAACAAGATTTATGAGGATGTCAAAAATGAGCTTCTCAAATACTTCGTCTGCGATAATACGAGTAAAATATATATATATACAGAGGAAAAAAAAAGAACCATCAGGAGAATCGTAAACATTCACCCAACAATAGAAGATTCATATTACTTTCATATCTTGGTAAATATCACTAAAGGTCCAATAATTTTTGATTACTTGATAACTGAGGATGGTGTACTTCATAAATGTTTTCAGTCATTATAATGCGGATATTTTTTCAAATATTTTGTTCTTCCCCAGTTGAAAAAACTAAACGGAGTTACTTCACTAACAATGTACGAGAATCATGAGTGGAAGGGGAATAATACATTTTTCTAAATATTCATTCAGATAGCTACCATTGATTTAATCTCAACAAACAAGATATTTGGCCGCTACGCAAATCAAAATAAACTTAAAACATTTGAAAAATACTAACATAAATTTGCAGCCAAAGTCTAAACGATAAAACGAGATTCTTACAATGTGCATCGCTCACTAAAAATTGACCAAATATATTTCCAAACATACGTTATGGTGACCATCAAAAGGGGGGCCACAAAAAAAACAAAGCATAACATATGCAACAACATATTTAAAAAACAAAATCTATATAAAATCAATTCGAACGGAGCCAAAAAGCTAGCCGAGTTTCTTCTCAGATCTGAGCCATCGTGTGCTCCTCGGCCGTCGGCGTTGATGGCCGGCGCCGGGGAGTGGTCTCTGTCCCGTCTTTGTTAGATTATGTGAGTTCATTGGTGTAATTATCAGATTACAACCTAACATAATCAACTAGGATCTAGGTGATTTGCAGTTGAATCATAAACAGATCAAGATCATTACCTTATGATTGCAGCGGATTGATCAAGGGAATGAAGAGATCACTGAGAGCTGATGATTACCGGCTCCTCCTAGGTATCCACACGCTTACAAGCTACTGGATCAGGCTGCTAGACCAAGCTGGAACAACAGAGAGAGAGGAGGACGGCCAGACCTAAAATCGCAGACCACTGAGGCTTACTGGCGCCTCCTCTTCCTTATATGGGCCCAAGTAATTAAACTAATGGCTTATTAGGCTTTTGGGCCCAAGACCCAAATCAGACAAAAAGACTGTATTTTGTCTGGCCCAATTCTCTGTACAAATACAGTAAATGTCTTGCATCTTACTGTATTAATTCCTTGTTAACTTTCCCGTTAGCTATGGTGTGTGACCCTTAGGGATCATACAATACTGGTAATAAGTACTTAACTTATAGATCAAGAGCGGGCTCTAGTAAGTCATCATGACCTCCCAGTATTTATGACTTATGTCTGATCTCGACACTTATCATACTTTCTAGAGATAGCACAGTAGATTTCAGGACATTCCCAACAATCTCCCACTTGTACTGGAATCCTACATTCCCTAATCCTTTTGTCTCAATATCTCGATCTGGCATAAGGCAAGATGCGTGTCATCCTTATATAGCCAGACCATGTTCATCGGACCAGATTTGATACTGACAATTCAAACGACTTGGGCAAGTCCGTTTGGGAGTGGCCACTCTCTTACCAGCTATCAAGTCTCCGATTGGCCTAGAGATATTACCTCCGTTAAACGGCATGGACAAATCCCATCTTGTTCCATCACTATGAACTACACACTTCATAATACACCCAACCAAGGTCCTTATAGCTCCCAGTTATGAAACAGCGTTAGACAATGATCAAAGCGCATCAATCCATGTGCAGCCACATGCATGCGAACTCAGGTCTAAGGACTATACTCTATAGTCGTAAATGAGAACCTCTTATGACACAAATATTAATATCTTGTAGAGTTCTCATCAGCGGGCCATGTCCGGTCATATGCTCCCCTACATATACCTATGTGTCGACTTTGATGCCGCGCATCTATGACCCCTCGAAACTTGGTCATAAGTCTCAACACACTCTAGTCTCAAATGGTTGTTGGTGTTCCAATTTCAACAACCTTCAACTATGGACACTATGATTTATGTCATTTCGTTAAACATGGGGTTTCAGGATCAAGTCTACTCATGTACTTCGATGGCCCATATATAATGACATGAATCATTTTGGAACGATTATTTTATATCACAGTTAAAAAATAATCCAGAAATAAAATTTCATTAACATTAAAATGTTTACATGAACCAATCAAAATAACTAAAATAAAGCCCTCATAACTCCCACTCAAAAAGAGATTACATTTGAATATCTCTAATTCCTACAGCAGCAGTATGCAACTCGTGCTTAGGTTTCGGGAGTGGCTTTGTTAACGGGTCAGCCACGTTCTCATCAGTGGGAACTCTGCTGACCATCACTTCACCTCTATTCACTATATCACGAATCAGGTGATACCTTCTCATAATATGTTTTGATTTCTGATGATGTCTCGGTTCCTTAGCTTGAGCAATAGCACCATTGTTGTCACAATACAGTGTTAGAGGCTCAGTGGCATTTGGGAATACACCGAGTTCAATCATGAAGTTCCTTATCCAAACTCCTTCCTTCGCAGCTTCTGAAGCAGCGATGTATTCAGCTTCAGTTGTGGAATCTGCCACGGTGCTCTGCTTGGAGCTCTTCCAACTTACTGCACCGCCATTCAGACAGAAGATGTAACCAGACTGTGACCGGAAATCATCTTTATCTGTCTGAAAACTTGCATCCATGAATCCACTCATTTCAAGCACTTCACTTCCTCCGTAAACCAAGAACTTATCCTTAGTATTCCTCAGATACTTCAGGATATTCTTTACGGCAATCCAGTGACTCTCACCTGGATTTGACTGGTACCTACTCGTCATGCTTAGTGCATAAGCAACATCAGGACGAGTACAGATCATGGCATACATGATAGATCCTATGGCCGAAGCATAAGGTATCCTACTCATGCGCTTAAGCTCATCAGGTGTTTTAGGACACTGAGTCTTGCTTAGTGTAGCACCATGTATCATTGGCGTGAATCCCTTCTTGGATTTATCCATTCCGAATCGATGCAGGATTTTGTCTATATAAGAATCTTGACAAAGTCCAACCAGCCTTTTAGATCTGTCTCTAAAGATTCGAATTCCAAGAACATACGCGGCTTCACCCATGTCCTTCATGGAAAAACAACTTCCCAGCCAGTCTTTAACAGACTTCAGCATTGGAATATCATTTCCAAGAAGCAATATGTCATCGACATATAGGATAAGAAACGCCACTTTGCTCCCACTAGTTTTCTTATACACACATTGTTCTTCCTTGTTTCTGATGAAGTCAAAATTCTTTATTGCCTCATCAAAACGAAGATTCCAACTCCTGGATGCTTGCTTCAATCCATAAATGGATTTATGAAGTTTGCATACTTTCCCAGCATTCTTAGGATCAATGTAACCGTCAGGCTGTGTCATATACACATCCTCCTCCAAGATTCCATTCAGGAAGGCGGTTTTCACATCCATCTGCCAAATCTCATAATCATAATAAGCGTCAGTTGCTAGGAGAATCCGAATTGATTTCATCATGGCCACTGGTGAATAGGTTTCATCATAGTCTATACCATGAATTTGTTTGAAACCTTTTGCCACCAACCTGGCCTTGTAAATCTGGACATTTCCATCCATGTCAATCTTCTTCTTGAAGATCCATTTACACTCGATGGCTTTAGCACCAGCGGGTAAGTCAACCAGTGAAAACACTCGGTTGACAGACATGGAGTCCATCTCGGATTCAGTGGCTTCACGCCACTTTGAGGAGCCAGGGCCTATCATGGCTTCTGCAAAGTTCGAGGGTTCATCACCGTCAATGATCAAAAGATCATGGCAATTAGTCACGAGGAATCCCTGATATCTATCGGGTTCGTGACGGATCCTTCCGGATCTTCGAACTTCAGGTACTTCAGGTTCAGGTTCTATTACAACTTCATGTAATTCATCCTGCTGTTCTTCCTCATTAGGTTGAACAGGTTCCTGTCCTTCTTGAATTTCATCAAGTTGTACCTTACTCCCACTATCTTTCTTAGAGAGAAATTCCCTCTCAAGAAAAGTACAATCCCGAGCAACAAAGATCTTGTTCTCGGATCGCAGATAGAAGTAATAAGCCTTGGTATCCCTAGGATAACCAATGAAGTAGCATTTGTCAGATTTTGGTGTAAGCTTGTCTGAGATTAATCTTTTGACATAGGCTTCACAACCCCAAATTCTGAGAAAAGACATTGCTGGAGCCTTTCCAGTCCATAACTCATATGGTGTCTTTGCTACTGCTTTTGATGGCACTCTGTTCAGTGTGAACGTTGCGGTCAGCAAAGCATATCCCCAAAGGGATATAGGAAGGTCTGTGTGACTCATCATGGATCAGACCATATCTAACAATGTCCGATTCCTTCTCTCAGACACACCATTCCACTGAGGTGTTCCAGGAGGTGTGAGTTGGGAGATGATTCCACACTCACTCAGATGATCACGGAATTCCTGGCTCAAGTATTCTCCTCCTCGGTCCGACCGAAGAGCCTTAATACTTTTACCAAGCTGGTTCTGTACTTCATTCTGGAATTCTTTGAACATTTCAAAGGTTTCCGACTTATGTTTCATCAAGTAGACATATCCATATCTACTGAAATCATCAGTGAATGTAATGAAGTACTGATAGTTTCCTCTAGCATTTGTGGACATTGGGCCACACACGTCAGTATGTATCAGGCCCAATAGTTCACTGGCCCTTTCTGTGGGTTTATTAAAGGGGGCCCGTGTCATTTTGCCCATTAGGCAAGATTCGCATTGCTCACAAGACTCAAAGTCAAATGAGCCCAAGAGTCCATTTGAATGGAGCCTCTTGACGCGTTTCTCACTAATGTGCCCCAAACGACAATGCCAGAGAAACGTTTCATTTTCTTCGTTAGATTTGAACCGTTTTGTATTAATGTTATATACTGGAGTAGATTGATCCAGCATGTACAGCCCATTAATAAGAGGGGCACAGCCATAGAACATGTCATTGAGATTAAAGGAACACAAATTTATTCTTTATAGAAAAATCAAATCCTTGTAAATCCAATAATGAAACTGAAATGATATTTCTGCTTATAGCAGGTACAAAATAACAATTCTCAAGTTCTAAAATCAATCCAGAAGGTAAAGACAACAAGTAAGTGCCAACGGCCAGTGCTGGAACCTTCGCTCCATTGCCAACTCGCAACTCTACTTGCCCTTGCTTCAACCTTCTACTGTTGCTGAGCGCCTGCACATTGGTACAAATATGAGCCCCACATCCAGTATCTAATACCCAAGTGGTATTATCAGAAGTAGTAGTATTTACTTCAATAACAAAAATACCTGAAGAAGTAGTCGCGAAGGACTTCTTCTTCTCCTTTAGACTTTCCTGGTATTTCTTACAGTCCCTGCGATAATGCCCTGCCTCTTTGCAAAAGTGGCAGATATCAGAAGGCCCAGCTTTAGACACGGGCTTGGGTTTGGCCTTTTCGTTGTGGACAGCCTTGCCATTTCCCTTGTCTGCAGCGGATTTCTTGAAACCCTTGCCCTTCTGCACCATGAGTACAGACGGGTCATTGGCCTTCTTCAGATTAGGTTCTGCAGTCTTGAGCATACCATGTAGCTCAGGCAAAGTCTTTGTCAACCCATGCATATTATAGTTCAAGACGAACTGGTCATATGCAGGAGTAAGAGACTGCAGAACGATATCACAAGCAAGCTCTTGGCTTATAGGACAGTCGAGTCTTGTCAAATGATCGAGATAACCCATCATTTTCAGAACATGTGGACTCACTGCTGCATCCTTAGCCATTTTACAGTCCAAGAGATTCTTTACAGTTTGGAATCTCTCTGTACGAGCCTGCTCCTGAAACAACGCTTTCAGGTTTGCCATCAGTTCCATGGGACAAGTCAGGCCTTCCCACTGAATCTGCAAATCGGGAGCCATTGTCGCCAACATTAGGCAAACCACGTCATTAGCATCTGAAGAATGCGTATCCCAAGCATTCTTCACAGCTTGTGCGGCATTATTCGCAGGTCTAGGGGGGAGAACTCTTTCAAGGACATAAGCCTTCTTCTCCTGCCTGAGCACAAGTCTCAGGTTCCTGAACCAGTTCAGGAAGTTTGATCCGTTCAGTTTATCCTTCTCAAGGGCAGACCGGATCGAGAAAGTGTTTTGTGTTGTTGTGCTTGACATAGCTGAAATTATGAGACAATAGAGTTTTAGTTATTTAGTTCATAAAAGAGTAATCTTAATAACTTATAAGAAAACTCGCATTGCATTCAAAATTTCTTTGTTTAACCTCATAAGAATGCAATGATTCCGAGACCCATGTTCAACTAAAACCAAAGTGGGCCACTGGCCGTCACCCAGAATTAGCTTTACTTGGTAAGCATACACACAGCTAGTTATATCTATATAACTCTCGGTTGTGGATTGGGCCCAAGGCCCAATTCACCAGATGTCTCAAGGCCCGGGACTCCCGATGGCCCAGTCAAAGAAACCAATCTCTTACAGCCAAATAATCACTAAAGTCTGGGACTCCCAATGAAATTAGTGACTATATACTACTTTACTTACGCAAAAACAGACACCTCACACTGTAAGCCATATCTGTAATTGAATAAGCGTTAAGTAGCTGACAAGATTGGGCAAGACATCCAAGCTTGATATTGGTTTTGAGGATTTTAGGTTTTCTTTCCAAAAATAGAAGATTACTATTTTGGGAAACTTACTTATTTTAGAAACTTTCTAAATCTAGAAACATGCTAAAAATAGAAATTTCTAATTTAATATTTTATTTAAAGTTTTCGGTTGGGTCACAAATTATAGGCCCAATTCTTGGCCCAAGACCACAGAATTCCAATTGGCCCAATAATTTGACATAACCGAGTCGGTTCATTAATTCTGGTCCAAGACCAAATTAACTACTAAATCCAACTGGTTATTTACTAAACCAGACCAGCTCTAAATTATTTGGTCCAACCAAATCAAACTTAGACCAGCCTTTGGTTTAGGTTAAAATTCAATTTTTGAATTTAAATCCGGTTTAACCAGAAATTAAAAAATACCAATTGTATTAAATAATTTCCAGCAAACCGCGATTTGGGTTAACCGCTTGAACCACCAATTAAATTGGATCGGTTAGGTTAAGTCCAAAACCGGGAAGAAACACCTTGTGTTTTAGCCAATTTTGACCTAACTTGCAGTTTAAGCTAAAGCTGACAATGAACCACAATCGGTTTGATCGGTTCATTGTCGCGGGTTTGGGAAGAACGAACCGCGAAGCTCGGCTAAACCGATTGGCTACTCGCGGAACGTATGCCTCGCCAGCATATCGATCGATATGACACTTACACGTCGATCGATACACGCGTGCATCAGCTCGTTGCGATCGGGTCATCGGGACAGCGAGAGGCAATCGATCCGATTGATATCGATCGATATCCCGCTCCCTCGTCGATCGATACGGGCGACCACATCGCATACCGATGGGTTTCAATCGGATCATGCGATTTACATATTAGGTTTTTCAAGTTTTCTAATCAAATTTTACTCATTAAAATCGATTCATCAAACTAATAAACAACCTAGTATGATCCAAAAAGCAAAAACCTAACAACCTAGGCTCTGATACCACTGTTAGATTATGTGAGTTCATTGGTGTAATTATCAGATTACAACCTAACATAATCAACTAGGATCTAGGTGATTTGCAGTTGAATCATAAACAGATCAGGATCATTACCTTATGATTGCAGCGGATTGATCAAGGGAATGAAGAGATCACTGAGAGCTGATGATTACCGGCTCCTCCTAGGTATCCACACGCTTACAAGCTACTGGATCAGGCTGCTAGACCAAGCTGGAACAACAGAGAGAGAGGAGGACGGCCAGACCTAAAATCGCAGACCACTGAGGCTTACTGGCGCCTCCTCTTCCTTATATGGGCCCAAGTAATTAAACTAATGGCTTATTAGGCTTTTGGGCCCAAGACCCAAATCAGACAAAAAGACTGTATTTTGTCTGGCCCAATTCTCTGTACAAATACAGTAAATGTCTTGCATCTTACTGTATTAATTCCTTGTTAACTTTCCCGTTAGCTATGGTGTGTGACCCTTAGGGATCATACAATACTGGTAATAAGTACTTAACTTATAGATCAAGAGCGGGCTCTAGCAAGTCATCATGACCTCCCAGTATTTATGACTTATGTCTGATCTCGACACTTATCATACTTTCTAGAGATAGCACAGTAGATTTCAGGACATTCCCAACAGTCTTGCGTAGTTCGGTATCTCCCTAGCTGTCATCTCCTTCATCTTACTCTCCTCCCTAGTGGTGTGACGGCAAGGCAATATTCAGTTCCGGTGTCTGGTGTTGGGATCTATCTGATCTCACGGTTAAGTGCGTCGTTGTTCTTGCTTTGGCAAGAGGTGTGGAAGTGGTGTCGACGCTCCTCAGATCTCTACGGTGATGTTGTCTCCTTGCTGGTGTACGGCGAGGTGAGGTGGCCTATGACGTAGATCCGGTGATTTTGATCGTGTCTTTGATCATACCTCCGGCTTGCTCGTGTTTGCCGTGGCTCCCTTCCGCCGATTAAACCTTGGGTTGGTGTGGAAAATAATAATTGAGATTTAGGCTAGCTAGTGGTTGGTTTTATTTGTTTTGGTTTGTTTTGAGGTTCTCTGTGATTTTATCAGTGTGTGGGTTGGTTGTGATAATTTTTTGCGTCGGTACTACGGCTGAGAGTTATCACATGTTTAGATTATCTCCCTCTAATTAGATGTCATTACCTTCATGTGGGTCTTGATATTTAATCCGGCAGTTTATGGCAGTGGCCTTTGGGTAGGATCGTTTCCTTTTGTTTTAAGCTTATTATCGATATTTAATTTGGATCAAGCCAATGGAAAATTCCGGATCCTTTGATCTTCGGGCGTAATATTTCTTGGTTTTGATAGTCCAATTATCGATTTAAGTTGTAGGTTTGATGTGTTTGGTTTTTCTTGGATTTGTGTGCACACTGTTTCTGGGAATTGTTGACAATCTCCCCAATATATTTGGATGATATCTGTGTTTCAACCTTGTTCAATGGAAGTTTCAGAGAAGCAATCTACGGAGAAAGTTGAAAAAGGCAATTGAAGAAGAAGATTTATCTTATCTTTGAGAAGCATCATTTGGGGTAAAAGATCTTGGAAGTCCGCCTGCTAGTGTAGGATCGGGAACATCAAACTTTTATCTTGTTTCGGAGAATCTTTTGTGTATGTTATCGCTATTGAGTCACTGATAATTGTCTCACTTGTGTGTGAGAAAAGACCAATAGCTTCTGATGCTATTTCTATTTCTTCAATGATGTAATATGTATCCAACCATATAGTAATAAAAACAGTGTTAAAAAAAAATCTATATAAAAGAAGATAAACAAAGCAGGTAACATAACAACAAATTTAAATAAAAAACACCAGCACCTCCACCGCGCGTGCGCGGAGGATAAAATCACTATATATCAAAATGAGCGACAAAATAACAACAATACAAAATGCTATAATATTGTTGTATATAAAATAAGTAATAACAAAAATAAATTGCTATTATATAAACTATAATAGCAAAATATTAAGCGCTATTGTAAATAACTCTGTTATAGCATTACGAAAAACCGTTATGTAAAGTGTCTTATCTATTATAACGGACGTAGATAGAGCGTTTACTAAACCGCTATAATAGTAATATATATCGTTTTTCGGGTGCTATTATACTCCAATTTTTTGTAGTGATAGGAAACTAAAGCCCAACCAACAGGCAACCGAAGCCCAAACAACAAGCAACCACAGCCCACAAAACATGCAACATCAGCCCACACAGGGTTTCTAAAATCTACAGCTAAAGAAAATATAAATCGATAAATCCAAGAGTTAACAATAGCAACCCAACCTTGGAAATTGTGGCAACCGCAAAAGAAGAAAGAGCGAGAGAAATCGCCGTAGCCCGCGGTTCACCAAGCGACAACAACAACAACCTGGAGACTCACAGAGAGATACTTTCACACCAACTCAGAACCCAGAACAAAGACTTCATAACCCGACAAGTAAGAACCTAAGAAAGTTCTCTTAGACCACTCTCGGATGCGGTAAAGACACACTCATAAACGTCTACAATAAACCTAGATAGAAGCCCTATATAAACCCAAATTTCCAACGAAGTCTAAACAATCCAAAAACCGATCTAGAAAATAAAAACCGTATTGCAAAGCACTCTAAACGAAACCAAGTTAGCCATAAAGCTCCAAGATGAGAAGCTAGAATCAAAACTAGAGAACCAATTTACCCTCTTAGCAGAGATAACCAATATTACACTAAACCGATTAAACCAAAATAATCCCAAGATTAAACCACACCACAACCACCAACCTACAGAAAACTCAATCGCTCGGATCGAGAGCCGGGAAGGAACTTCCCGAGTTGACCCACCGTCGCGACGAAGGTGCCGGAGCCGGCAACAGAAACATGCGCAACCAGACCGGCGGAGGAGAGCCCACATAGGGGAATAATCGAAAACGCAATCTCACTACAGGATATCACGGACAGCGACGAACATAGCTGCACGGACGACAGCGAGCTTCGGCCGACGAGGAAGAGCAAGCAGCGGCGACCAACTTCGACGACAGTAAAAGAGACGAGAGGAGAGATTCAGCAGCTGCGGAGAGAAGCACCCAGAGGAAGCTACAGTCGGCTAAGAACGGAACAGGGCCTCCTCCGGCGACAACATCAGCAGTCGCCGACCGCCGGAGAGGCGACGGAAGAGAATGACGGCTCGCCTCGATTCACGCGCCTAGGAGGTTTCTCAGATCTAGAGAGAGAAACCACTAATATTCTTCTTTCTTCTTTTGACTTTGATAAATTTGGTCTTACATTTCTGGTTTCCATCATAAATATATATATTAGAAAATAGCTCAAGATATTTTAGGTTTAATTCTCGATTTTTGAGTTTTTTTAAAGAAAATTGCGATAATTATAAATATATTTTATTATTATGAGAAAAGTCATAAAATAGCACAAAAACATACCTTATCATAAATATAGCACCAAGAGAAATAATTCACATTTTTAGCATTATTTTAATTACAAAGACTTTTATAGCATTATATAATTTAGGGTTTATGGTTAATTATTTGGGGTTTAGGGTTTATTATTTAGGGTTTAGTATTTAGTATTTAGGGTTTAGGGTTTATTATTCAAAGTTAGGGTTTAGTATTTAGAGTTTAGGGTTTAGTATTTAAGATTTAGGGTTAGGACTAATTTAGTGATAAAACATGTTTTTGTGCTATTTTTATGATTTTTCTTCCTTGGTGCTATATATTTGACAAGTCATGTTTTTTGTGCTATTAATGCGATTTGCCCGATACAAACTCGTGAAAGGTTTGGCTTCTAAATTGCTAATGTGTTACAGTTCTATGATGTATTATGAATCCGGTCGTGGTGGGTATAAGATACTCGTTCCTTGACTAAATATCCACATTTGCTTGCTTTTCCAAGTTCCATGAGGTTTATAAATTAAATTTTGAAACATTGTTTGTAGAATAACCCGGCTGCACTTGTCTAGATTCCTGATTTTGTCAACAATACATTGTTAACGTCATAGGATTTCGATCCTATTTTTCCTTTTTCATAGTTAAGTCTGACATACACAGATACACTTATCAATGCACATGGAAACATACCCGGCAATATATACAGTATATATGTATGCATATCGTAGTTTTTTTCTGTACATTGTTCATCATCTGTACAACGTATCCTATATTAAACATATTCACATTCCTCGGAGTGTAGGTTTTTCAGTATTCGCTCTATTTCTCTTACTTGGGTCACATACTGACTGACATGATATTTGTTATTATTTTCTGCAGGATGTTCTATGGACCAGGTGGACCATACGCTCTGTTTGCAGGGAAAGATGCAAGCCGAGCTTTGGCAAAGATGTCGTTTGAGGAAAACGATTTGACCGGAGACATCTCAGGTCTCGGTCCATTTGAGCTAGATGCGTTACAAGACTGGGAGTACAAGTTCATGAGCAAGTATGTCAAAGTCGGGACCATTCAGAAGAAGGATGGAGAAGTCAAAGAAAGTACAGAACCTTCTACAAACACTGGAGAAGAAACTTCTGCCGTTACCCATGACGAAACTTCTAGAAGCATAGAAGAGAAAACCGCAGAAACCACGGAGAAGAAGGATGTTGCAAATGGTGATGCTGCAAAGGAAGAGTAAGGCAATGTAATCATGATAAATTGGTGAGATTTTTCAGGGTTAGTATGAGTCGTATATAACTCAAGTTGGAAGAAGCAAGTTCAATAAAAAAAAAAATGTAGACTTTGTGTGTACCTTTTGGATCTTATGATGACATCTTATTCTGGTTATGAAAAGCTTTAAATTACATTCTACGGTGATATAATTTATCACAGATGAAAATTTACGACTTTAGATCTTGAAAACATACTTGCTTAGCTGACCAAAAAAACACATGCTTCACTCGAGATATATTGGCAACACGAATACAACTATTAATGAATACTAGGAGAGAACCCGCGCAAATGCGCGGATTTTGCTTAAATTTATAGATATTTAATACATTTTAATATTTATTTTGAGTATTAATATTTTTATGTTTTTAATTTACAAATTTATATTTTTTAATTATTATTATAATGATTTGTAGGAGAGAATATGAGCTAACATACGATTATTAATTCTAATTTTTTATAAATAAATGCTTTTAACCATCAATTTTTAATGAACTTTTTATAAACTTTTATTTCCTTCAAAATTTTTATATCCTTTATTTTATTTTTATAAACTATTTAAAATATATACTTGTTTTATACCTTTTCATTCATTAAACTCTTAAATGTTTAGTTTTTTTAATAATATTTTAATATTTTTAGTTATCATTTTAAATTTTGTTAATTTTATATATATATTTCATTGATTTATTTTCTTTCTTATGTTCTAATATTTTATATATTTTTATTATCATTTTATCTCATTTTGTAGCGTTTTTCTATTCTTAATAATTATTATTTCTATATTTTAGTATTTTTAGTTATTATTTTATTTTTATAAATATTTTATTAATTTTTTTGTTTCTTATGTTCTTATATGTTGTATATTTGTTTTATTTTTATGGTCATTGTATCTCATTTTTATAATATTTTCTTTCTATTCTTAATAATTGTTATTTCTATTATTTATATGTTTTGTTCTATGGCTCTTTGCTTCTAATTTTCAATTATTTTAATTTTTTTAATAATGTTATCTTTGTTTTTAATCTTATAATTTGATATTTCACTTGTATTGTGATTTATTTATTTTGTTTATTTATTGCATAAAAAATGAAAGATATATTGAAAATTTATAATATATAATTTTTATATATTTATGATATTGTGAATTAATTTAAAATTTAAAATTTATGTTTCAATAATTTTAACTAATTACATTTAAGTTAAATGATATAACATTAAATAGTATATTTATTTTAGTTAAATAATGATGTGGAAATTTTTGTTTTAAATTGACCAATCAAGGGGGGGCTGATGTGGCAGCTGGAGAGAGCCCCCTTCTCTCATTATATATATGATTTTTTTTTCAAATATCATCAATTCAATTTAACATCAATATTATTATAGAAATATATCTATATTATATTAATTATAATTAAACACATAAATACATTAGTTATATTTAACCTATTAATAAAATATTTTATAATATATATATAAATTTAAAATTAAAAGCAACAAAATAAATTGTTATCTAAACTTTTATATATAAATATCTAAATTTGATTTGTAAGCATATTTTCATATTAGTTATAATTACATATGTATAAACATCAATATATGTAATTTTTTTGTTAAAAATATTTTATCGTTTATATTTATCTAAATTCAAAATTCATCTAACAATACAAATTTACTATATAAAATTATATTATCTACAACAATTATATTTATCAATATTTAAATTTCATACTTTTTTAAATGAAATTATACTTATCTCCAAAATAAAATAAAATCAAATAAAATAAATAGTTTTAAATTTAATATAATAAATAACAAAATTGCCAATATAAATTAAGATTAACAAAGTAAAAACCTAATTTCATTAAGCACAAGTAAGTAATCAACAATTTTGAGAGTGAAAGAGAGAGTTCAAAAACACTTTCCAATCAATATAAAGATTTTTGTTATTTATTTTTAAACATGTCATTATTATTAGTTTTGGTGGTATTTACAACAACAAAAAACGTTTTTGGGTTTTTTAAGAAAAAAAACAAACAACGGAAAGATAAACTACAATATTTTATCTACGGTTAAATATTTTCGTGACCTCATTTTATCTTTTAACTCTTTACATCTTCTTTTCTCTTTTT
The DNA here is from genome assembly GCA_030180135.1 of Orychophragmus violaceus. NCBI lineage: Eukaryota > Viridiplantae > Streptophyta > Magnoliopsida > Brassicales > Brassicaceae > Orychophragmus > Orychophragmus violaceus. Next base: position 79,586,164 of record CM058231.1, read on the forward strand.
TGCATCTTTTTTTTTCTTTATTCCACATTATAATTAAATAAAAATTCAATTTTTATCATTTACAATAATTTTGTTTAATAAATTACAACATCTTTTTTTACCAATTTTTATGTTTTTGTATTTTATAATTACATATTATTGATACAAATTATTTAATAAACTAAATTAAAATATATAAGAGTTAAATAATTTATGTTTTTAGTTTATCTATCATTTTCGAAAAATATAAATGATAATAAGGAAATAGATATAGTCATTATTAAAACAATGTGGTAAAAATTAAAAATGCAATACAATAAACTAATAAACATACAACACAACTAATAAACACACAAAAAGCATAATTGGTATAATAGACTCAATTCACAAACTTAAAAATCTCACAACACTATATATTCCATATTTAATCCATCAACTCGATAACACCGGATTTTGTTTCATGGTCTATTTGGAGTTTTACAATGAACATGAGTTAAATCATTTGGATTTATAAACACCACATATACCATCAAGAGCCTGTAGAAAATTCTGTAAATTTAATTTCTCCAACATTCGGATCAGCTTCGTTATTCGCTGGAGTAAAATAATAAGAAAGTGCTTGAGATGAAATAAAACATGAACAACAATTTGGAATAAACAACATGATATTTGGTGGATAACTACAGTGATATATTTAGAGATTGTATAAAATAATTAATTTGAAAACTGATAATTGTAAGATTTAAGTAGTTGAAAGAATAAGTAGAAAAGGTTTAAAACTGATAATTGTAAGATTAGTGCATGTCCTATCGGATGTACGCAAGTTTCTATGCCCTAACGGACATATTATTTCACTAAACGAATGTTAAAGTTAAAAACAATAGTTTATTAAAAATTAATTGAAAGAATACAATAAAAAGATGTTTTCCATATGTCTAAAACAAATGTACACAAATTTCTATTTACAAAATAAAAATGATAAATTTAATATAATTATATAAAATAGTTTGTTAAATGATTGAGATGAAAAATTCAGAAATCCAGATATCATGCAATATCTCTCTAGTTATATTATTATATATTTTAATGAAAGGTAGAGTGACATGTGTGAAAGTTCTTTTGTTTGTTTTACTCATTGGAACTTATCAACAAACTTTCGTCATTTTAACATTTTTAAACTTTGAAAAGTGTTGACAAAAAAAAAAAAAAAAAAAAAAAAAACTTTGAAAAGTTATTTCAAGATCTCATTTTTTTCTCACCAGTGTAACTATTCTAACGCAAAACAAAATATATCTAATGTTCTAAAGTCAAAAGCAAAACGTAAAGAGTAGAAATGGAGCCCATGTCATCATTTTCACAGTAATATTTGTCGAAAATTTCTCTATAAACATGAATGTATCCGTTGATTTGTAAGACACATAAGAAAGTTCTCTCTTCTGACCAAAAAAAAAAAAGAAAGCTCTCTCTCTCTCTCTCTCTCTCTCTCTCTCTCTCTCTCTCTCTCTCTCTCTCTCTCTCTCTCTCTCTCTCTCTCTCTCCTCTCTCTCTCTCCTCTCTCTCTCTCTCTCTCTCTCTCTCTCTCTCTCTCTCTCTCTCTCTCCTCTCTCTCTCTCTCTCTCTCTCTCTCTCTCTCTCTCTCTCTCTCATTATATTTCTTATATCAAAACAATGTTTAATTATAATATTAATATAATATACACATATAAATATATACATATATATATATATATCATATAGTTACATCCAATCATTGCCATTACATTCTTTTATATCTATTTAATTATTCCGGACCAAAAAAAAAAAAAAATCTATTTAATTACTATCATTAATGGAACGTGGAACATGGCCATGCCACCCTATTACTAATGTATTAATTTATAACTAGATTTTGACCCGCACTTAGAAAATGCGGGTTTAATTTTCTTTACAAATTTTACTTTTTATTCATTTTGTTAATAGTAGTTTAGATTTTTAATTACGTAATATAATTTTGATTATAATTGTTTAACCAACATTATAAACAGTGAGTTAGCAATTTAGTTTTTTTTTAAAATGAATTATGTGTTATTTGGAGGAGATATATCGTAAGGATTAAGAGATTAAAATAACGATTTCGAATTATATATTTTAATCTGCGTTGTATCGTAAGATCATAGTTTGGAAAAAATATATATATGTGAAAACAACTATTGTAAAAGTTATATGGTATATGTTTAATTGTTATTTTATTTATCTAAAATATTATTTTATAAAATACATGTTGTAGTCGTATATATAATTTGCAAATTTGATGGAACTATCCGTTAAAAAACTTCATTCAAACATAAAGCATAATTTGACGCTTCAAATATTTGAATAATATAAGTATGAAATTATTTTATTATTTTATTAATTTTAAAATATATCAGCTGAAATTATTTACTATATGCGATTTTTTATAGAAAATTTATAATCAAGATTGGCTAATTAATTTTTCAACCCGTTTAATTAATTAAATATTTTTCAGTTTGATGGAAAAACCTGCTAAAAGTACAATCGTAAAAACATCAATCGTAATATGTGTATATATATATATATATATATATATATTTGAAACAAAATAAAAAGATATTAAAATATATTTCAAATATTTGAATAATATAAGTATGAAATCATTTTAATATTTTATTAATTTTAAAATATATCAGCTGAAATTATTTACTATATGCGAATTTTTAGAAAATTTATAATTGAGATTGGCTAATTAATTTTTTCAACCCGTTTAATTAATTAAATATTTTTCAGTTTGATGGAAAAACCTGCTAAAAAGTACAATCGTAAAAACATCAATCGTAATATGTGTATATATATATTATTTGAAACAAAAAAAGATATTAAAATATATTTCAAATATTTGAATAATATAAGTATGAAATCATTTTAATATTTTATTAATTTTAAAATATATCAGCTGAAATTATTTACTATATGCGAATTTTTTTTAAAAAAAAATTATAATCGAGATTGGCTAATTAATTTTTCAACCCGTTTAATTAATTAAATATTTTTCAGTTTGATGGAAAAACCTGCTAAAAATTAAAGTACAATCGTAAAAACATCAATCGTAATATGTATATATATAATATATATTTTTGAAACAAAATAAAAAGATATTAAAATATATTATAAATATATTTTGAATTAAATCATAAATTAAAGAATCTTAATTTATATATAATAGTTGATGTATAAATTATTCATTATATTTATCAATTAATTTGTTTTGATTTTAATTAATTAAAAAGTGGGACCCATTAGATTTTGGTTGTTTGGCTACATGTTTAATAATTGTATTGTTTGGAAACATGGATTGTAGAGATAATGTTATATTCCCTAATTACCCTTAATGAAGGTTACAAATCCTAATAATATCAAGGGCAAATTTCTAGAACAACATTTATGTACCATGGCCAAACTCCAATTTTTTAATAGTATTGATGGTTGCTTTTGACACCATAATGATTTGATTAACTATCTATTAATTTATAATGATTATTTATATCATCATATTTAACCGTCTAAACATTTATTTAATTGTGTATAGATGTATGATTTTGTCTCCATAAATTATTTTATTTTGAATTTTAGCAATGGATAATTATGGCTACCATAACTTATTCATTAAGTATGTTTATATGAATGATTCAAATCACCATCATTTATTTATTTATTTATGGTTTTATTATAAATGATTTGTTCACCATAAGTTAATATATTATAATTTTTATAAAAGAAGGCTCCGTCACCCATACATAATTTTATGTTTGATATTGTTAATTATCTTTAATCAAATGTTAATATTTTCAGATTGATTTTCTTAATCGCATGTTAATATTTTCAAATTATTTTTGTTTAAGTTTTATATTTTTACTCCCAACGGTCTTAAAGAATTTTGTTTTTAGGTTTAAATTTTTTTTTTTTTTACTTTCTTTCATGACTTTTTTATGGGTTAAATGGATTCACAAATTTTTTCATTTAGAAAGGATTTTCTGGTTGGTTAAGGAGAAAACATCTCTTGGTAGTTGGATGTGGAGAAAGCTACTTAAATATAGAAGTGTGGCAATGAGTTTTGTGAAGGTTGAGATAGAGAATGGGAAAGCAATTTTCTTATGGTACGACAACTGGTCATCTATGGGCAGATTGATTGACATTGCTGGACATAGAAAAACCATTGACTAAAGAATCAGTCTAACTGTGACAGTAGCTCAGATGGTTACAACGAGAAGAAGATGTAGGCACCATAGATCAAACCTTCTGAACGATGTTGAGGAGGAGCTCTCCAAGATCAGAGTCAAATGTTTAAGTAATGCTGATGATAGGTGGTTGTGAAGAAGTAAGGACAACATTTTCACGCAAAATTTCAACAGCAAAAACACTTGGAACCAGATCCGAGAAACAAACCGGAGGTAAATAAGAGTAAAAGAATATGGGTTTCAAAAGAAACTCTGAAATATTCTTTTCAAACTTGGGTTGCAACTTTTAATAGACTTCCAACAGGCGACAAAATGTTAAACTGGAATCAGCAAGTAGACGCAAGTTGTATTTTATGCAGTGCTCAACTCGAGGCTCGAGATCATCTGTTCTTTGAATGTACCTATTCTGCAGAAAAAAACTTGCTTCAAATCTATTCTCAAATAAGTATTCTCTAATCTGGTCACACTTAATGGAAGTATTGGTGTTGAGAACCAAAGATAAGACTACTCGATTCCTTTGGAGATATCTTCTCCAAGCTACAGTCTATGCGATCTGGAGGGAGAGAAATGCAAGAAGATACAAAGAAGTTCATCTTCAACCTACAAGCCAATCAAAAATATAGTTCTGGGAAATAGTGGTTTCGAAAGGACTATGAAAATCTTGTTTTTAACTAGACAGACAAAGTGTAATAAATTAGAATAAATTTTTTTTTTACAAGTTGCAGTAAAATCTTTTTGTGCGTTTAACGTTCTTTCAAAAAAAAAATTACAACATCTAAGAGTATTTTCAATGGTTAAGAACTTCTCATGGAATTTTTAAGAATATAAAACTAATATTTTTAATTTAATTTTGTTATATAATTAAATTTTAATTTTGAAAAATCATATCACCAGACACATGTTATATGGATATTTTATTGAGATACCATAAGTTCTCAAATGAGATACTATGGTATCCTAATAAAGGTATCTCCAACCCTATTCCATTTCCCACTCCAAAATAGGATTTGAAGTAAAATCTTTTTCAACCCCAATCCATTTTCCACTCCAAAATGGAGTAATGGGTGAGATTACTCCATATTTTGGAGTAACTCCATTTTTCACTATTTTGGAGTGAAACTTTTTTATTTATAAAAAGACCCTTTAAATTATTAACTTATTATAATTCATACTTTTTAATAAATGTTGCACACTTACGTTTTTTGTGACTTTTCAACAGTTTATTAACCCATTTAATTTAATTTTCTTTTGGCATCAACCATTTTAAATGTTTTTATTCATGAGAATTAATTATAGATAACTGAACTCTCATTTTTTGTTCAGAAAGATTGCAAACTAAAATAAACTTAAAAATACATAACAAATACTAAAATTAAAGATAAGCAACATAAAAAAAAAATTAACATAACAAATACTAGCGGTTTAATTATGGTAAATCACTTCTCGATCCACTGAGATAATCAAAATATTGTCCAAACGAAGTTGATGGAGGATGAACTTGTTGATCTTGTTGTTGATCATTTCGTTTTTGTAATATTTTTCCTTGTTAGCCTTCAATATATGCACGGATATTTGGATCTGATATGGAACTTGTGTCATAGTATAGCATTTGGTGTTCCATCTCCATCTCTCTTAAAGCATAATTTTTTTGTTGAATCTCCAACTGATCTTGTTTTTGTGCGCTTATCTTCTTTAGTTGCTCCAAAAGTTGTTTATTTCCTTCGTTTAAAGTGTTGATAATTGATGTTGTTTGATTATCAAGCTTTCTTTTCATTTTGAATTTCTTGATCCCAATTGGTCGTGAAGAGGGAGATCCGCCATTAAACTCATCACTCTCATTTAAGTTTAGAGTAAATGTAGATAAATCTGGAGATTCTTGTGTAGGAGAATTAATGGAAAAATTTCCTGACTCGAAAGATGTATGCTCGACACGAGATGGGATAGATATACAATAAGTAGGGGCAGCACCATATTTGAACTTTTCAAAATTCTTGACAATATTCCAAACATGCTCAAATTTTCAACCTATTTTAAAATTTGGATCTTCTTGAAGCAATAATTTGGCTTGATTGAGCTGCATACAAATTTGAAACAAAATTTTATTATTCAGAAAATAGAAGTAACTTCGTCAGTATTTTTTAATGTCATTAAATTAGATTTCACTAGAGCATGGGGTAATAGTAGTGCAATACAAAAACATCTATGGAAGCACAAAAATATTAATTATATTTGTCGAAATCGAAAATTAAAATGTGACTATGATTGCAATCAACTTCATAATATCCCCCACCACTTACTTTCTTCTAAACAATATATCCTAAAATATCAATAAAAAACAAGTTTCCTTGTCATGTTCGATTTTTTTTCAATTTATTTTCTTACTTAAAAATCCTATATAATCAAAATATAACACTTACAATATATTTCATTAATATTAAATTCGAAATTTATATTAAAAAATTCTATGAATGCAATTTAATACTTACAATATCATCATTTGAAGCACCGCTTGGACGTCTATTTTCACATTGTCTGACGCATGCATGCAATTTATTCGTTGCTTTTTCGATAGTTTGAACTCGAGATTGAATGGATCTTTTCGTACGTTCACTCCAACTCTCATTTTTTCTACTCTCGTAAGCTTCCATCACACGAGACCAAAATTGATCGGATGATTGATAAATACCCTTGATTGGATCTTGAGAAATATCCATATAAACTTGACATATAAGTTTATCTTCTTCTTGGGAATATCCAGAAGAACGGATAGATATTTTATTGCTCAAATCTAAATATTATAGAATGATTTATTGTTGTGAGTGAAAATAAAAGTCCATGGTCGTATTTATAGATGTTTACATCTCTGGTTTTGTAGATTTGAGTCATTTGACAATTTAATATTGATTAGTAATTTCACAACCACTTTTCTGACTCATGCATTCATTTATGGGGTATGATTGGTGACATAAAAATAAAAACGTTAGAGGCTTACCGCTTTGCTTGTTACCAATCACGAAAACGTTATCAAAGCTACAGTAAAAGCGGTTACTCTCAGCTTTTTGTTACCGCTTTCTCTAACAGCTTTCGCTTACAGCTTTCACTTACAGCTTTGCACTATTCAACCGCTTACCACTTCCGCTAACCGCTAATCTTACCGTTCCGCTTTTGTTCACCAATCGGACCCATGATATGAGACTGTTCTGCTCATGTAATTTTTTCCAACAAAAAGTTTATATTTCAATTGGCAATTATTTTTTTGACCCATGCATGCAATTTTCATCTGGTTTTTTGATCCATGTATGTAATTTTCAACGCATGTATGGATTTAGTTTCTGACATTAGACTTTTTGTTTGACTCATGCATGGATGTGAATTACAAAGGAAAAACCATCTTTTAAGTCATAGATCAAATAAATGAACCAATATGCACATCTTGATATTCTGAATTTAATTTAATATCAAATAAGTTGGTGAAACACAGTAAAGTGTTAGAGTTCAACGGGTAGAAATATTCCTATATAAACCCACTAAAACTCTATGTTTATCATCACAATTTAATATATTTCTGTTACTTCACTCATCTTTTTGTTTCAAAATGAATTTCAATTTCAGAAATCTACCAAATTTTCGTGCATCAGCGGATGATGATGAAAATATGGAAACTATTAATGATCTTGAACATGAAGAAGAAGCGATACATCTTGCTATTTCTAACAATAACTCGGTCATCCGATTTCTTCTCTCTCAACAAGAAAATCAGGCGATTCATGGTGGCTCAGTCCCCGGACGTTATTTCATCCACCGCGATCGAGAAAGTGCACACGATAGATTGTACAACGATTATTTTTCAGAGGCCTCCGTCTACAATGATGCTATCTTCCGCAGAAGATATCGCATGTCTCGTCTCTTATTCCTCCGTATTCTTGGTGCAATTGAAGGATATGACAACTACTTCACGCAAAGAAGGGATACAATGGGTAGACTTGGCTTATCTTGTCTTCAAAAAGTGACAGCCGTGTTTCGAATGCTAGCATATGCTCTTCCTGCAGATGCCACAGATGAGTATGTGAAGATAGGCGAATCAACGACAATCGCAAGCATGAAAAGATTTTGTCGAGCCATAGTGGATATATTTTCAGAGCAGTACCTACGATCGCCAACACCTAATGACATTTCTAGACTTCTTCACATTGGTGAAAAACGGGGTTTTCCAGGAATGCTAGGTAGCTTGGACTGTATGCATTGGAAGTGGAAAAATTGTCCTACCGCTTGGGCTGGACAATTTGCAGGCCGTAGTGGCTCACCTACTATAATTCTCAAAGCTGTAGCAGATTACGATCTTTGGACATGGCATGCATATTTTGGAATGCCAAGCACTAATAATGGTATCAATGTAATGGAGTCTTCCCACCTTTTCTCCAATCTCACTCAAGGTATTGCTCCTCATGTACATTACGTCATTCAGGGAAAGGAATATAATATGGGATATTATTTGGCTGATGGGATATATCCGAAATGGTCCACCATAGTGCAAACTATTCACCAGCCAATGAGTCCAAAGAAAAAATATTTTGCTACACAACAAGAAGCGTGTAAGAAAGACGTAGAACGCGCATTTGGAGTCCTCCAATCACATTTCGAAATTGTGAAAGGACCGATTCGTTTTTGGAAGAAAAATGTGTTGCATGATATAATGACTACGTGTATAATTTTACATAACATAATAATCGAGGATGAACGTGATCTAGAAGCACCAATTGGAGTTGGAAGAGAAGCTCCACCCTCAGATGTCCAAATTGCAGATGATGAAAATATCCGTTTCCAAAAGTTTCTTGGTCGATTTAGAGAAATTAAAAATCAAGAAGCTCATTTTTCTCTTCGAAATGCATTAATTGATCATTTGTGGGAAAAATACGCTAATGATGGTTAAGTTAATAAATTATTATGTTTTTTTTTATAATCTAATGTAATATTTTTATTTAATAAATGTTTAATTTAAATAAGTTTATAGGTTACAGAAATTTTTTAATTGAAAAAAAAATTTAAGGGTTAATTTGTAAACTTTATAACTTAAGGGTACTGATAAAAATATTAAAAAAATCTATTTGGAATATATTTTTTTGGAATGAAAAATGGAGTTGTACATTGGAGTAAAACACTACTACATTTTAGAGTTACTCCATTTTGGAGTAGAAAATGAAGTGATATATTGGAGATGGTCTAAAAACTCCTCTCCTTTCTCTCTCATATTATTTTGAATATTTTCTTTATTTTATGGTTAAGAACCCCCTTTACCAACTCCTCATTGGAAGTGCTCTAACACGTTTTGTGTTTTCTTTTATTTGGGCTTAAGTGGGAATAGCTGGGCTTTCATTAAAATGTGGAAGATTGAGGCCGTTTTGCATATCCACCAATAATTAACGCACAAGGTTTCAAATTCAAAATTCAGAATTTCAAATTATCCTCTCCCCCCCCCCCCCCCCCCCCCCCCCCCCCCTTCTCTCTCATCTCGAAGCAGAAGCTAATGGGTGTGAAGTATCTCTGGGATGTGTTGGAGCCTTGCAAGAGGACTTACCCACTCGACTATCTTCAGTGAGTTTTGTTGCTTCGCATCGATTTCTCTTTAATCTCGCCTCGAAATTCTGTTCCTTTTTCAAAAGACTACTCTTGACGAGATCTCCGTTTTACTGGAAATTGATGTAGAAACAAGAGGGTATGCGTGGATCTCTCGTGTTGGATGGTGGAATTGCATAAAGTGAATCAATCGTATTGCGCCACTAAAGAAAAAGTTTATCTCCGAGGATTCTTTCATCGCCTCCGAGCCCTAATTGCCCTAAACTGCTCCATCATATTAGTCTCAGGTAATTTCAGCTATCTGTTTGAGATCAAATTGACCGAAATTGCGTTTGTTTGTATCGAAAGTTGTGTTCTCGCTGGTGAGTTTGTTGTTTATGCTGCGTTTGTATTGTTGTCATTTGACAATGGTTGTAGTAGAAGCATGATTGTTGTTTGTACTGTTTGCGAAATTTCCTTCAAACTGAACGAATTTTCGTTTGGTTGTAGCAAAATTTGTGTCATTTCGCTGGTGGGTTTGTTGTTTAAGCAGCGTTTATTCAGGAGTGATCAAATCAGTTCTGAGTTATCGATGCTTTGCTCTAAATAGTTGTAATTGTTTGTAGATGGTTCCATTCCTGGTATCAAAGTACCAACTTACAGGCGTCGACTGAAATCAAGATTCGAGGTACAATGAATGCCAAATGAGGCAATAGTGCGTTTCATCATTGCATATGATGACTAGTTCTCAGATTTATTTTCTATTAACGCTTTTTGGGTTTAGCCAGGTTGCTGACGATGGCGCCGTTGAACCTGGGAAAGAGACTTCACTCAAAAGGAATATGGGGTCTGAGTTCTCTTGCATGATAAAAGAGGCCAAAGTTATTGCTTCAACACTGGGGATACTTTGTTTAGACGGGTAATTCTTCATGACTGTACGCCTCGATTGACAAGAGTACTTTGGTTCGAGTATTTTGCTTTTACTTGTGCCAAGCTTGCAAATGTAAACATGGATAAATGCAAGCATATTGATAAACAGATTCTCTTATCTTTTTCCTTCAAATGCAGGGTTGAGGAAGCTGAGGCACAATGTGCTCTGTTGAACTCTGAATCCTTATGTGTAAGAAACATTTTGCAGTTTTAGTTAGTTTCTTGTTCGTCATGCTGTTAACTCATTAGCTAAATACTAATGATGGTTTTCATGTTCATCGATAGGACGCCTGTTTTAGCGCTGATTCAGATATTTTCCTTTTTGGGGCAAACACTGTGTACAGAGAGATATGCCTTGGTGATTGGAAAGATACTCTTTAGCAGTCTTGGTGCTCCTTTTATCGTATGGTATTCTTCGTGGTATTAAATTATGGCCTAATAATCTGCCAATGAACTAGGTGATGGAGGTTACGTTGTTTGCTATGAGATGGAAGACATCAAGAGAAAGCTTGGGCTTGGACGGAACTCATTGGTAACTTAAATAGTGTCTTTTAGTCATTAGCTTTATATACTAAACTCTGAACTTTCATTTCTCAAAGCTGCACCGTGTTATTATAAAATGGTTTGATCGGCAAAAGCATGACTGATGTTTTCTCGATAAACACAAGCAATATAGATGCTATCTGTATTTCTGCTCCACTGCAACATTGTAGGTTTAAGGGATCAATTTCTTTTAGTTGCATTAGTAGACACGTGCTACAGATTGTTGTCTATTGTTCCATACGTCAAAGAACTTTTGAGATGTTTGGTATAATGTTTCATTATTTTACAAGGTTACATATACAAAAATTCCTTCCGTGAGGTTACAGGTAGCTCTGGCGCTTCTGCTTGGCAGTGATTACTCTCAGGGAGTTCGTGGTATTCGTCAGGTTTGTTGTTAACTGAAGCTCTTAATCCATTATCTTTAGGGGTTGTCATATTATTCCAGTTTGCATGTTTTATTGTTGCAGACTTATAGTTGAATGTCTTCTGTAAACAGGAGAAAGCTTGCGAGATTGTTAGGTCTGTTGGAGAAAATTTTATCCTTGAAAAAGTTTCATCAGAAGGACTTTCTTTTGTGAAAAAGCCAAGAAATTCAAAGAAGCAAGTTAGGCCTAAAAAGGGGACCTTACCTTTGGTGGTTATAAATGGTATCTGAAGCAACAACTTCTTGTGTTAGTTGATTTTGTTGTTTTTCCAGGAAATGTTTTTTTTTTTCACATAGAAGTTCTTTCCGTCATTGCAACTTGGTTTAGGAGGTAATCGTGATCCAGAAGGACTGGAACAGATCAAAGAGGTGATTGATGCGTTCATGAATCCCAAGTGCCACAAAGCAGACTCTAATACAGTTTCCAGGTTACTCCTTCTTTCCATTTCCTTGTTGCAGTCGTGTAATGATAGTTATGCTCCTCAAATATAACTATCGTGGAGCTAGCAATCATCTGCAACAATAAATCACCTTTTTTTCTTCTTCCTGAATTAAGTCCTGTTACTTGTTTTGCCATACCTACAGATAAAGGTTCTAACTATTAGTGTTGCTTGTTTGTGTTTAACTTAAAATAAACAAGATAGCGCAAAGGAAACGAAAGATGGAATAAAATGCTTCCTCAAGTGCCTGAAAGAAATCAAGGGGATTTCTGATAATAAACAAGCTTAGAACAGGAATATATGCTAACCCTGGAGATTAGTGAACTTAAAAAAAGCTTGAGTGTTTATTTAGATATTGGAAGAAGGAAGTGATATGGTTTAAATACTGGTTTTGCAGGGCTTTGGCTGAATTCACTTTCCAGCGCACCAAGCTTCAGGAGATATGCCATCAGTTCTTTGAGTGGCCTCCTGAAAAAACAGGTATTGCTTTGAATTTCTATGTGTGTTCTACTATTCCTTGCTGGTTGCATTTTTGCAGTCATTGTGCAGAAACAACTGTGGAACCTACATTCTTTTTTTTTTTCTCTATCTTTCCTTTTAGATGAATACATTCTTCCAAAAATTGCTGAAAGAAATCTGAGAAGATTTGCTATTCTGCAATCAAGATCAACTGAGGTTGGCGTTAACAGTCCTCTCCACAAGGTACCTTTCTTTCTCTCACTGCAAGTTATTTGCTACAGATCTTTGTCCCCCATAATCATGTCTCGGACTCTCCATTGAAGCAACTGCATAACAACATATCGGGTGATTCATGAAATTCATACGGTACATAAATGTCTATGGATTGGTAAGGGAGGTTGTTGATTCAGACATAAAATTTTCTTCTCAAAAGTTCGTCTTGGTTCTGGCGTTTTTTTCCAGAGATTGATACGTATAAAAGTTCTGGTTTTGTTTTGAGTTTGGAGAAAACCAGCATCTTAAGTTAACTGGCTTTCCCTTACATAATTCAGTTTGAAGTTAAATAGAACATGTCGTAACTCTTGCAAGAAAATATTCCTTTGCAGCTGCAGGTGCCAGAGAAGTGCCCGGTGTCTGAAATCATAAAGACTCGCAAAGTACAGGGACGAGAATGTTTTGAAGTCTCATGGAATGATCTAGAAGGGTTGGAGACGTCCATTGTTCCTGCAGATCTTGTAGAAAGGTAACGATAATGATCAAAATCAGACCGTAACTCATTTACTCAAGTCTGGGAATAAAGTTGACTAGAGATCTGGACATTTTAGCTCAAGTAGTTGATCATACTTGTGTTGATCAAATCTGTGTTGTTTGGCTCCTTTCATGCAAAAACTTATTTCAGCAACCAGTGAACTCAAGTAGTGTTTAAAGTAAGTATATCTTCAGGTAAAATAGTCAGCTGTGGACTAAACCGGCTAGTACAAATGCTCCACCTTAGGATTTAGGCTGGCTTGGCTATAGAAACTTCATTGATCTACTTATGCAGCCAATTGCTACTATTTCTTTGTCACAGTGTAAATTAGTTCGGATCTGTTGGTTGGTTGGTTTACATTGAATAACTGGTCTACTATCGGTTTTGCCAATTGATCCTGCTTGTTTTTATTTCAGGGCTTGTCCTGAAAAGATCATAGAGTTCAAGGAGAAAAAGGAAGCAAATAAGAAGAGGCCGAAGCCGAAACAAAAACAATCTAAATCAAAAGAGAAGGAAACAAGTTCGCCAACCAAATCTTCTGCTCTTATCGAACTCAGCCTCAAACTCCAACACATGGTTCTTGATTCAACTACTGTAGTAGCTGCAACTACCATAGAAGAAGCAGAGCAAGAGAAAGAAGAGCAAAACCGCAAGAAACATAATTACTTGTGTCTAATCGATTCGCCGGCTAAAGAAAATTCCAATAATGATTGGTCGACCATGGATAGATTCGGTGTTGGCCCAAGTTCTTGTTCATTGTATCCGGAAACAGAAGTCATTGATCTGATAAGCCCTTGTCCTCAAGCTCGTTCACGGAGCGTGTCAAGAAGAAGTTATCAAGAAGAACAGAAGTGGCATGGTCACAAACTTGAGAATGTGATTGAGCTGAGTGATTCAGAGACAGATGATGATGAACATTGCAGAAAAGCTAGAGAGCTTAGGAAGTTTCTGGAAAATATTAGGGAATGAGCCAAGAGTGGATGATGATCATTTATGAAAACTATGCAATGTATTAAGTAGGAAGAGTTTATTTGCAAAAGAGAAATAAATTATAGGCGATAAATGCTTTTTTATCATTGCATATGATGGCTAGTTGTCGGAGTGTATGACGATGGACCTGGGAAACAGACTTCACTCAAAAGGAATATACTTTGCTTACACTGGTAAGTCTTCAAAATGATACTTTGGTTCGAGTGTTTTGGTTTCACTTATGCCAAAGTTTGCAAAATTCTAAATATGGACACAGACAAGCATATTGATAAACAGGCCACACAGACTAGAAAAATACTCTATAGCTGTCTTGGTGTTTCTTTTATCGACCGTTATGGCTAATGTTGTTAGAATATGGTAAATATAGCAGTTTCTACTTATAGATGTTCTAACTATTAGTGTTGCTTCTTTGTGTTAAACTAAAGGTGAAGTCAAATGAAGCTTAGAACAGGAATATCTGTTAACTTAAAAAAATTGTTGAATGTATGTTTAGATATGGAAGAAGGAAGAAGGAAGTGATAAGAATTTAAATACTGTGTGTTTTCCGAATTCATAATCCGACAAGAAAAATAAAAGATCAAACAAGAAAAAGGAAACCACGTGTAACAACATCACATGAGCCAAACTCCAAAACAGAGCCCGACAATCGCCGTCACAATAATCCTGCTTCGTGTAATCATCACCGACATGGCACCGTTTTTATCATCCGCAACCTCACCGTCATCGTCTCCCGGAGAATCTGCGCTGGGTCCGTCTGCGTCTTCATCGGCCTCCGCATTCTTAGGCTTGTGTTTACTTGACTTAGGAGCTGGAGCCGCCACCTTAACGGCCTTATAGATCTCTCTTGGCAACAAAACTTTATCTATCTTGTATATGATCAACGGCTCTTGATCCTTTAACGTCCCCGTTATCTTCGCCGTCACAACCTCCGTCTCAAGCGTCACTTCCTCTCCGTCGTTCTGGACGGTGAAATCGAACTTGTTGTTACCTTCAGTAGCTAACGTGTTAACGGCGCCGTTACCTGATCTAAGCATCTGCAACGATTGGTAAACCGGCATGCCATGGTATAACACCAACGCCGACTTGTTCGCCGCAGAGAGGGCTTTGAATTTCGGCATGAATTTTCCGACGGCGCTGTCGGAAGGACAAAATACTGTCAAGCCTCCATCGACGGTATCTTGAAACGTCTTGTCGGCTCCAGTGGATTTCAACATGTCGGAGAAAGCTTTGCATCCTTGTTTTTCGAGAATCGTGGTGAGGACGAGATCGCTAGGGCTGGCGGTCGGAGCCTCTGCTTCCGGCGAGGTCAAGACTTGGCTGATGTGAAGAACGGAGATATTGTAAGCCTTCTCGAAGATGGATTTGACGTAGTGAGCCGTGAGTCGACTATCGTCATCTTGGACACCGAAAGCAACTTTCCCACCTTTTATGTCGGTGATGTTGACATATCCGGAAGTTCCCGTGGCGGATCCGGTGGATTGGAACATGGATGCGGTGGAAGTGGAGCCGTCTGTGATCTGGTGGAGCTTTTTAGCGCCGAAGTAATCGACAAGGACGTGGAGGGAGAGAATGTTGCGGATCGTGTAGAGTGAGTAGCCTCTGGAGAGGATTGAGTTCATTGCTGAGTTGTCAACGGCCAAGACAGTGATCGTTTGCCGGCGGTTGATCTCGTCGGCGAGATGAGTAGCTGAGAGGTAGTGATTGAAAGTGGAGAAATCAGGGTCTTTAGCCAAGATTTTGGTTATGTTGTGGGCGTTTGAGAGAGAGAAGAGTTGCAAAATGAGGATCAATGCGGTGGCTGCTCGCCGGAAGTACGCCATTTTGGGGGTGGGGAGGGAAAGGATTCGGCGGCTCCGATTAGTGCACTTGTGTAGGTAGTACCACTGAAGAAAGAGATCCAATAATTATAAGAGAAAATTAAAAATAATAAGAATAGAGCTGTCTCGAATATTTTCCAGCGCAGTAGCAGGTAAGAGGGGCCACATAAAGTAACATGGATTGTCCAATATATTCACACAAACCGACACTATTTTGTATTTTCTAACTTAACCGACAGTTATTTCCCTGAGTCAAAAATCTATAGAGTCAAACTTGTTTTGTCAGTGAACCGAAATAGTACGTCTGAAGAAAGCAGATATGGTAGGTTACTACCAATGCCTGGTTCCGCGATATTTGATTGGCTTTGGGCCTTTGGCTATAGAAACTTTCATATATTTAGGGGTGGCCAAAGAACCGAACCAACCAAATTTAAATCAATCTAAACCAAACCATATTAATCAGTTGATATTTTATTCAATTCGAATGGTTCGGTTCGATTTGGTTTAAAACCTAATTGAACTGATAAACCAATGCATTTTTATTTATTAATAAATAATATTATAAAATATAAATATATTTGGAATCTAAGCTATAGTTTATTTTTTTAATTTTTAGTATGATATAAGAAATTTAATTATATATATTCTATATCGCTATTTCGAATTATCTACATTTTAAAATAACAAAACAATTAAATTTAAAAACTCTTATACTTAAATGGCTAAAGTTTTATTTTTTTTTCGCGTTCCTCTTTGATTCTCTATAGTTTGAAGATAAAATTTTATAACAGAAAATTATAATACTTCTTTTATGATCAAACCAAACCATATTTTTGGTTGAATTGTTTTAATAAATTAAAATAACTGAACCGAGTTGAATCCGAACCAAACCAAATCTGAACTGAATCCATAATTAAATTGAAGTGCTCACCACTTTATATATCTATTGATATAGCCAATTGCTACTATTTTTATTTGTCACAGCACAAATATGGTTCAGGTTTGTTGGTTGGCATTGAATAGCTAGTTTACTTCTTTTTTTTGCTAATTTATCCTTTTTGTCTTTATTTCGGGGCTTATCCTAAGAAGATCGTAGATTTCAAGGAGAAAATGAATGCAAAGAAGAAGCCGAAACAAAAACAACACAAATCATTAGAGAAAGAAAGAATTTTAACGACCAAATAGCCTTCTCTTATGGAACTCAACCTCAAATTCAATCTATGTAGTAGTTTGCTACAAGCACCATAGAAGAAGCACAGTAAGAGAGAAAACAACAAAATTCTAAGAAAACATGATTATTTGTGTCTAATCGATTCGCCTGCTAAATCCTGCGGCAAAAGAAAACTTAAACCTACTCGTTTGGGATTTGTTTCTTAACTCTTCAAAAAATGGGACATTGAGAAGATCTGGAGCCACCTACCTCACTTTGAGATGTCGTTCGTGTCAATTAAACCAAGGTACACAAATGCTCATGATAAGCTGGTTTGGTTGGCTCAAGAAGATATAGTTTAAACCAGAAAGTTAGACTACCATCTATCTGGACTTGCCCACCCTGAATACATGCTTCATCATTCATCACCAACTAACTTTGATTGCAATAAGGACATTTCGAATATCAACACATCGCCGAAACTAAAAATGTTCCTTCGGAAAATAGTTCTGAAAGCCTTACCAGTTGGAGCTCTACTTGCGTCTAAGGGAATTTAGCTTAGAGTCAATGATATATCATGGTTTTTTAGGGCTTTTGACCATGGTATATGTTTTTGTTTTCGAGTCTTTCTATGTGTTTTGGAGTCTTTTCAAGTGTTTTACAGGTTTAAGGTCATTTGGAGCTTAATTGGACGTTTTGGAGGCATTTGGAGCTTAATTGGACTACTTAGAGATTTCACAAAGTTCACTGACTGCGTTTTCACCTTTCATCGATCGACTCGTATGTGCGTCGATCGACGCAGGGTGATTCCAGAATTCTGCACACAAAAATCTTCATTTTAGAAGAAATTACAGGTTTTGCCCAGAAGTTTTCCAGACTTACAAAAGGCCCAAAACATGTTTTAGGCTATATATTAGGGGTTTTAAGCCATTGTTTAGGCTACACTTTATTTTACATTCTATTAGAGATTGAGAGAGTTGGGGCTGGTCTTGTACTCGAGAGAGAACAGATTTCGAACCCCTGTTTCTTTACTCCCTTTTATGATATTTGGTTTTCTATTCATTATGATTTCTGTTTCATTGATCATGTCTGAGTAGTTTATCTGTTTGGTTTAGGGATTCTCATAAGGAGTTTTATGGAATTATAGGTTAATCAATCTGTAGGGATTCATACTTTCTAGTTCTTCATCTAGGGTTGTTCTTAATGCTTAATCTGAATAAGCTACCCATATTTATGATGTTAGGTTGATTTCCGCAACGACAGTTGGTTAATTAACTAGAAAGAACCTAGATGAGCAATTTAACTATTCACAAAGAAATTTGGCTTAGGAAAATTGTTAACGAAAGAACCTGAGATTAATGCTTGTTTAGGATCTCTAGAACTCGCAACGAAAGTTGGTTTGCTAGGTTGCTAAACATAGATAATACTAGCAACGAAAGTTGGTTTCTTATGCTTCTATGATTCTAGTTCTAGAACAGTTCTTAATTAGATCCCGATTGATTAGCCTGTGTTCTTGATTTCCTGAGAACTCCCTTGACCTGACGCTTCACTAGCTTGCTTACAAGTGTTTACTTTAATTTACTGCCTTGTTTACTGCTTACTCTCTGTTTCACCTAGCTTAATTCGACATTTTATAGTCTATCGTAAGATACTTGAGTCTCTGTGGATTCGATACCCTATAAACTATTAGTCATGTCTGTGCACTTGCAGTGTAGCTCTAGGGATTAAAAATCGAGCATATCAAGATTTTGGCGCCGTTGTCGGGGACTCTTTTGAGTCTTTGATAGATTTGAGTTTAGAATTTAGACTAGGTTTTTCGTTTTCTTTATTTTACTAATTTTCGTTTCTGTTTTTCTTGCATTTCAGGTACAACTAGAATCGCACTGCATCGATCGACACCAACTCGGCATCGATCGACACAACCTGCGATTAGCATCGATCGACACCAACTCGGCATCGATCGACATAACCTGCGATTAGCATCGATCGACACACTTGCGTGAACGAGATAATTTATGCCTGATCGCTTACTAAGGAGTAATCCGGACAAGGAACTCGTGAACCTCGGACTTGAGGAGTTTGCAAGGTCCAATTTACTGCAGCTGTTGATGAGTCTGAGCATGTGAATTACATAGCTGGAGCTGGTTATCAAGGTCAGAGATATGGAAATCAGCAGGGACAGACTTTTGGTTTCACACCTCAGAGACCTTTTCAGCATAACACCTCACCCTCCAAGGATTATAGTTCTTCCTCATATCAGACTCCTCCTCCACAAAAGAGCAGTCTAATAAGATGATGTGTATGTTAGAACAACTCTTAGAAGGTCAGCAGAAGAGTACATTGGACTTCAATGGAAAGATATATGCTCTGTACCTAGATCTGAATGGGAAGACTGAGTCTCTGAGCACTCATGTGAAGAAGCTGGATGTTCAGGTTCAGCAGACTGCTGGAGAAGCACAAATGCAAAATGGGGCTGGAAGAACTGAGCAGAAACAGTCAGTGCTGTGATCATAGGAGATGGAGTTGATTTGATGGAGAAAGAAGAAAGCATCATTGCTGATTTTTTTGTACGAATTCTGTCTGTCTGTGCCGAGCATCGATCGACATACCCCAAGTGTCGTTCGACGCAACCTCGACACGAAGGATGAATATGATGCCAATCGCCTTGTGTCGATCGACGCTCCTAAGGCATCGATCAACACAGATAGCAGACGGATACAGAAACCTGTGACAGTCCCTGAACGAGTCCACAAGCCTTATGTACCCTATCCTAGAGTTCCTAAGAGGTCTAAACAGGAGCTAGACGAAGCCAAATGCATGAAAGAGATGTATAAGAAGTTTCTTAAGGTCTCATTAGCCGATGCTATGAAGAAACACCCTTATCTGCAGAGATATGCGAAGAAGATGATCTCTACTGATGGAGATTTGAAAGAAGAAGTGTTGGTGCTATCTAAGCAGGTCATTGCAGTACTGCAGAATCAGATACCAGAGAAGCTTCCAGATCCATAAGTTTTTGTGCTATACTGTTCCATCTTTAAGGACATATTCAATCATTCTCTGTGTGATTTAGGATCTGGTGTGAATCTCATGCCATACTCTGTGGCTGTGAGATTGGGATTGATGGATTTCCAGCCTACTAGGATCTCTCTTATCCTAGCTGATCGATCAAAGAGGTATCCATAAGGATTTCTTGAGGACATTCCTATCAGAGTTGGAGATTACTTGATTCCAATGGACTTTGTGGTGCCGAAGAATGCGGTTGAACCGGATGATCCTCTTGTAACGCCCCTTTCCCATTCTCCGCTGACCGTCGAGCTGACCGGTCAACAATCAAACAAGAACATGACCGATCGAGCCCGAGCAAGTCGAACGGGAAAAGTTCGTCACAGGACGAAGCCAAAGACAGTTCGGTTTGAGACAAAGGCTCGCACCAATCCGTCTTTGACCTCGCTATCCTCATATCCATAGTACAAGCAGTACTACTTGCACTACTTCAATGAGTTGTGTCGGTTCGGACTTAAACCTCATATCAGGGAAACAATTTCATTTTTAAGTAATCAAACGTCGAATACAACGTTTAACGGGTTTTACAAACAATCATCAATATAAACACATAAACAATCAAAATCATAAAAAGGCGCAGCTGCCGAACCGAAAATAAAACATCTAAAACCACGAATCAAAACATGTCACAAGCAACCCGAAACCACACCGAGGACCTCCCGCGACCGTCGCTGCTAAACCTGAAAAACACAAAAAGAGTCTAATGAGCGATCTAAGATCACCCATTGAATCGGCTCCCCACTAAAGGCTGCTAATCTATCTAGAGTCTACAAAATCCCGCCCAAAACCCAAAATAACAATCAACAGAAATAAACGGTCGATCACGCACTACCACGTCGTGATAAACCCACACACAAGCAATAGCCAAAATAAAGAGAGTTAAGGAAATCGAAGGCACTGCGGCACATGTCCTCGATTAGACTCGGTCTATCTACGCGGAACGAAAGAAACAATAAAACAACACTGGGCCCTACGATCTCGGTAACTTCCACGGGTTTACGTCGTCACCTATATGGTAACTAACCCATGACTCCTATACGTGCACACTAGATCCCACGTATAGGACACCGTTCTCCGTCCATCGATACGCGGTGACTCCTGTTACCCCCGGTAACTGATAACTAGGATTTTAAGATCCTTTTGAGGTACCAATTCCTCAAGCTTATCAATGTAGCCTTGAGGTATCGAACCTTTTTGGGACGGATAAAACCAATACGCACACACTAGACCTCTAGAGTCAAATCAATTCAATTAAGACTTTGTTCTGACAATCCTAACGAATTCAAATCAAATAGAAGTAAACAAAAACAATTAAACAAATGATTCAATCAATGACAAGAATAAGGCCCAAGGGTTAAGGTCAACGGATAGGTGGCTCGGGATGATCAAGGAATCCTAATTCAAACTTCTAAAAGCTAATCCCCTAGCAAGGAACACACCAAGTAAATCAGTTTAGTCTCTTAATACCAATTCTTCACTTAATCTTAATTCAAGAACAAATCATCATTTGTGAATTAAAATCAAACGAGCATTCAAACAGGTTCCAATTAGCAAACAATCACTCTAGACATACATTTTCATGTGCTCGAATGTGAGAGTCCTAACGAAGCTAGATACTGGAATTTCATCGAACATGTTGTGAACAAGAAATTCTAAACATCCTAACCAATGTGATCAAGATTAATTAGGCATTAAGCACACTTTGCTAGATGAGATTTTAAACAATTAACCACTAAAAACCCATTGATCACCCCAAATCAACCTAATCCTACCTAACCCATAAGCCTATGGAGAACTACTCACTAATCATAACTAGATCAACAAAACTCATGGGAATAGAGTTGATCACGGAGATTGGTGAGGGATTGAGAGATTTGTTGAAGGAATAACAAAGAAAATACTAGATTAATCTCAAGAATCAAATTTGTTCTTACAAAAGAGTTTAGAACATCAAAAACAGCTTAAGAAACAAATAGAAATAGGTTTTTGGCTTAAATAGTCAATAGGGTGCGAGCCGGGTCAACCCGGAACAAACCGGGTGTTGACCCGGATCCAAGTGAAAATCTGGGGACGGTATCAGTTGGCTGGACCGATACGCCAACCGATATCAACTCTCGGTTTTTCCTGGATGGAAGCGTATCGGTCCACCTGACCGATATGTAACCCGATATGAAGTCCCGAACATTAATCCGAGAGTCCATATCGGTTGGGTGGACCGATACTCAAGCCGATATGGTTCTCTGGAACTTTGACGAGGAGTCGTATCAGCCCGCCTGGCCGATACTCAGGCCGATATGAGTTTCTGCTGGCTCTTCCTTGGTCTTCTGAGCTCAAGACTCCACTTCCAAGTTCACCAATGCTCCTAGACACCTCCATTCACCTGCAAAACACAAGAAACACTCCAAATGCAAGCCTAGAATGCCTACTCCTAGTCCTAAACAACTCTAGACTCTAGATGCGACAATGACTCGACAAAATGGTATGAATGATGGAGAAAAGAAGTCAAAACAAGAACTATATACAAGCCTAAATGCATGAAAATGTATGAATATCAATTCCCCCAACCTTAAATCTTGCTTGTCCACAAGCAAGCATAAGTAAATCACAACAAGTTGGGGAAAAGGTTTGAAAGCGGGAGCTCATATCCTAAGACAAAACCGAGATCAACGAGTTCCAATTCGATTCAACGTCATCAAGATGCAACCAAGTTAGGCTTACTCCAAAAATTTAGCCATGCTCATCAAGACAAAACTCTTAGCTCAATTCTCAACCTAGACAAACATTCCTATCAACTAGCTCTTTAACATTCATTAGGTTTTCAAGTGGATCTTACTCAATACAAGGTGACCAAACTCATTTGGCAAAGGGACAAGGCTTTTGAGATTAAATTGATCTCAATCAAAAGAGGGGTTTATTCCAAAAGCATGAAGGTTCTCTCATAAAGAAGTGAATGAGCTATAGTAAAATGCTAAGAGTTACAGGCAATAGGCGCATACTAGGTTGATTTCCATCTACCCATGCCCCAATTACTTCTTCTCCTAATCTAGCCCACCTAAATGGATACTACCCTTGACCAAGGCTATTTTTGCCTCATCCCCTTTTCTCAATCAGACACTTTCCAATCAAACTCCCCAAGGATCAATAAAGACTTTTAAAAACAGTGGCAAATCTTTTCTTTTTAACTTAGCTCAAATCTTTCTTTAGCAATGATCTCTTTTCTTTCTTTAAGGTGAGCCTTTGGCTTCTTTTCATTTCAAAATATGAGACACTTTTCTTTTCTTTAAACACATAAGAGCTTTTCTTCTTTTAAAACATTTTGCCAACAAACATAAGATCCCAACCAAAATCCCTTTTCATTCTTCCTTTTCTTTACTCTCTCTCTCTCCTTTCCCAACTTTTCCCCCAAACTTTGATCCTAGCCTATTGCAAAGCCAAAGATGTTGAGCTTGCATCTATATGGAAATTTCTCCTAGTCGCCTCATACTCAACACTTTTTACCTAGATCATTCCAAATAGGCCTACCACTCAAGATAGTGTTTGTGGCTTGAAAGAAGGGTGGTGAAAGGTATGGAAATCTATTTGAGCAAGTTGAGAGGGGTGGAAAGGATAAGAATGCTCAAATATTTTCAGAGTATCCATGAGTTTAGCACACAAAGCAAGAGTAAGATAATTAGATGTCATCATTAAGGTTCTCACTTAGGTAGAGCTAGCGCCAATTCAAAGCTTATTTCAGTTTCAAACCAAGTTTCACAGCAAGCAATCCGAGCATGGTTCGTCTTAACTTTCTAGCCCTTCTTGAATTACAATCTTATGACAATCAACTAGCTCAAACAACTAGCATAAAGAACAAGTCATCACTCAATCAATCTTACAAGGAAATTCAATCATTGCTCCCTATGCATGCGTCCTATATGATGCAACTAGACTCAATCCTATTATGCTATTGCAACTACATGCTTTTCTTTTTGAATTTTTTTTGAAAATTTTCAATTTTTTTGGATTTTCTATGCCTTATATGAATGCATGAGACTCAAGTGATAAAATCGAAAATAAGAAGCAAAACAAACCAAATTAGCAACTGGTCTCTCCCCCAAACTTAAATCATACGGTCCCTTGTGTGATCTAGGCAAGGAGGAAAGACCGAAAACACACAAAAAGCAAACGAAAGAAAGAAGAAAAACTATGTACAAATGTGGAGTGTAACCTGGCTAGAAGTGGAGGTATGGAGGTGATGAGTCTCCCATTGAGTAAGTCGGGTTTGAGGAAGAGCAGGACGGTGTCCTCATGGCTCTCCTCTTTCTCCTTCTGTCCTCGCGAGTGGAGTGGCGGTGAGGATCCTCATAATATGAGTCGTGAGCCATGCGCGCAGATCCTCCGGTCTCGTGTCCAGCAACCGAGTACCTTCCCTGCTCAAATTCAGCCTGCTCAACCAGAACATCGGCTTCAGCTATCACCTCCTCAGTCGCTGCCTGAATCTCCTCATCTACACCAGCCTGAGCCTCTCGGGATGTGGAGGTCTGTCCCGCAGCGCTACTCTTGTATTTCTTCCCCACAATCATCTTAAGAACCTTGGTCACTTTCTTCAAGCAGGTAGCCATCTTCTTAATGTTCCTCCCGTGCCATTTGCTCTGCCTCTGGAGGTCCCGGTTTTGGTCCCTCAGTGCTCTTACTGTCTTGTTTGCGATAGGATCATCTAGAAGCTCGATAAGGTATCTGTGCAGCCCATACACCCCAGCAGGTGCATCGGAAGTATCAGGATCTGCTGCAGTCACTCTCTGGGACCCGTGAGGTCCAAACACATGCTCCACCCCCGGTAAAAATCTGATATGAGCTCTGTTGGCAAAGCTTGTAATGTCGGGGTTTGGGAGGAGATACCCTTCCTCGTGGGAAGTACCCAAGCACATCCGGTAGAGATGGCGCTCTGGAGGCGGCTTGGAGGCAAGGTAGTGAGTTCGGATAAGCTGCGGAACATCCAACCACGCTACTGGTGTAGGCGCCCCAAATGTCTTCTCATCCAGACTTCCTTCCAGTTTTACCTTCTTTTTCACAAGCAACGGCGTGATCAAACCACCCATGCTGAACTTCGGACTAGCGTCCCTCACTGACATTGCCCAATCTCGGTGGACAACAAACTGCTCTATCAAAATGGAAGTGTAGCTTGGGAGGCGCTCAACTGGTGGTATTGGCTGACCGTTGGGATATGTGAGCAGGAGAGGCTGCAACCCAATGTAGAGAAGCTTCATCTCCATCTCTGTGACCTGCCCCGTCTCCTTCCTAGCAAATAGAGTATGTGCTAATGCTTTGTGCACATAGCGAATGGCTGGGTGTCTGATCCTTGCGTTCTTCATAGCCCCCAACTTAAAGGGCCCATCAGCTATCATCTGTCAAACACCCTCAAGGTCGTCCTTATCAATGGGGATAAAATTTCCCAGCTGAGCACCATTCTCTGGAAAATCAAAAACTGCAGCTATGTCTTCATACGTCATACTGAACTTCTTCCTACCCATTTGGAAATCAATCTTCCCTCGACTCACTTCCCCTGCCAAAGCGGCTCTCCTCATGTTGACTGTTGCTTTCATGGATGAGAGGAATTGGCATGCTGAGCTCTGGTAGGAGTCACTGGCAAGGTTGAAGAATTACTTAAGGCCCATGTTCTCTACAATCTCGTTGTAGTCATCCAGTAGCCCAAGTGCAGTAAGTGTCGGGGTGTGAGGGTATCGGGTTGGCCAAAATGGTATCCCCTCCAGCTTGTCATATATCTCAGAGGTGGAGTACTTATGTGGCACCTGGATCATCCTTACTGGGGCCTCTTGTACCTCTTCCTCAACTGCTACCCCTTTTCCTTTTGATGAAGTTCCCACATCTTGTACCGGCTCTTGTGCCTTTGGGTTTGGTTTCGGGTTGGCGCGCTTCCTTGTCATTGTCCTACAAAAGACAACTCAAAGAACGAATAAGCACATCGTACAATCTACCAACACAATCAATAGGAGCTTAAAGCATTGATGATCAACAATTGTGGGAGCTTAACAATTGCATACTTTTTCAATTTCAATGGAGTAAACAAGCTTAAGCCTCTTAACCAAACTCAATTCTAGCTCAGCATAAGCGCAATGAACGAACAAATCAATCACATTCTTGAGCAATTCACAATTTCGTCAACCAAAGGTCCTCAATGCACATTTTTGAAACTTTTGTGAAACAAAACTCATCCAAATCAAGTAGTATCACAAAATTAAGCCTTTAACCATCCAATGCATCATTAGAAACCATCCAATTAGAAAACCCCCAAAAACTTTCGGATTCCAAATTTCTCAAGAACCCTAAATCACCAAAGATCAAATTCAAACAATCCTAGGGTTCAATTGAGTTGGGTAATCATCTGGAAACAGTCTAGCAAAGGTTTCTAACCATATTCATCAAGCAAAAAGCCACAATTTCGAGTTCTAAAAATCTGAAATTTTTTGAGCAATCCGAAATTGAGAGAGAGTGAATTATACCTTGCTGTTCTGATGAGAGATGATGGTAGAGAGTGATTGCAAGTGATAGAGCTTTGAAAACCTTGAATTTAGCACTTGAAAATTCGAAATTTGGTGAAGATTTGAGAGAGAAAAGGGAGTTGGAAGAACTTGGAAAGTTTCTTGTTGAAATCGCAAGATGAGCAAAGAGAGAGAGAGAAGCGCGTGTGAGGAGGAGAAAAGAAGGGGAAGAAATCGATTTTTGAGTTAAAATCCGGTCAGAACCGGTTTGAAATCGATTTAGAATCGAGATGACTTACCCGGGCGAAGGGGCGTATCGGCTTGGCCAACCGATACGCCAGCCGATATTGGCTCTCGGATTAATTTTTTGTAATCCGTATCGGCCTGGCCAACCGATACGGAACCCGATATCCGTTCACTCCGAAGATCCGTATCGGCTTGGCCAACCGATACGGAGACCGATATTGGCTCTCGGTTTTTTTCTATTGCATCCCGTATCGGCCTGGCCAACCGATACGGTGCCCGATATCGATCTTTCTGGGAAATCCGTATCGGCCTGGCCAACCGATACGGAACCCGATATTGAGCCTCGGATTATTTTTACCAGAACCGTATCGGCCTGGCCAGCTGATACGGAACCCGATATTGGCTCCTGCACCATTTTTCTTCATTTCCGCGGCCTTTTCTCAACTCCAACTGATCTACAACCTCATCCTTAAGCCAAAACCTGACAAAACTCAAAGCAAAACATCAAAAATAACAAGCAAAAGACGTATGTACAAGGATAAACATGGGAATGTCTCCCAAGTGCGCTTTTATTTAAAGTCGTTAAGCTCGACTTTGCAAACCGTGATCTCAAGCTGAGGGAGGGCTAGAGAGTGGGATCGAAGTCCCTTCCTCTATTGCTTCTGAGACGGAGTAATGCTTGAGTCTCTGGCCATTGACCGTGAACT
The DNA here is from genome assembly GCA_030180135.1 of Orychophragmus violaceus. Lineage (NCBI taxonomy): Eukaryota > Viridiplantae > Streptophyta > Magnoliopsida > Brassicales > Brassicaceae > Orychophragmus > Orychophragmus violaceus. The sequence continues at coordinate 79,613,921 of CM058231.1, forward strand.
CTTCATCAGATTTTCCCAAAAGTACCACCGCTCCATATGGTCTCACCTCCTTCACTCTAAACGGTCCCGACCATCTATACTTGAGCTTCCCGGGAAAGAGTTTCAACCGGGAGTTAAAAAGCAACACAAGATCTCCTTCTCTGAACTCCTTCTTCTGAATCAGCTTATCATGAAAAAGCTTGGTCCTCTCCTTATAGATCTTTGAGCTCTCAAAAGCCTCAAGCCGTATCTCGTCAAGTTCATTCAGCTGAATCAATCTCCTCTCAGTCACGGTTTTTATGTAAAAGTTCAGCAACTTGACAGCCCACATGGCCTTGTATTCCACCTCCACCGGTAAGTGACATGACTTACCATACAACATGGTGAATGGTGTAGTGCCCAATGGAGTCTTGAAAGCAGTCCTATACGCCCACAGTGCGTCATCAAGTTTCTTAGCCCAATCTTTCCTTGAGGCTCCAACAGTCTTCTCTAGGATAACCTTGATTTGCCTACTGGACACTTCAACTTGCCCGCTTGTCTGAGGATGATATGGTGTTGCAACCTTATGCTTCACTCCATACTTCTTCAAGAGACTCTCAAATAGCTTGTTGATGAAGTGTGAGCCTCCATCACTGATCACAATCCTCGGGATTCCAAATCTTGGGAAGATGATGCTCTTGAATAGCTTTATCACAACCTTGGCGTCATTCGTTGGACTCGCCACTGCTTCTACCCATTTGGAAACATAATCCACAGCTACTAAGATGTAGCTGTTCCCGTAAGAGGATGGGAAGGGTCCCATGAAATCAATGCCCCACACATCAAATACTTCAACTTCAAGGATGGGGTTTTGAGGCATCTCATTTCTTCTACTGATGTTCCCCTTTCTTTGACAAGGATTACACTTAGTAATGAACTCTTGGGCATCTTTGAACATTGTAGGCCACCAAAACCCAGCTTGTAGAGCCTTTTGAACCGTCTTGAAAGTAGCAAAGTGACCACCATAATCTGACCCATGGCAATGTAGGAGAATGCCTCCCACTTCTTCATAAGCTATGCACCTTCTATAGAGTTGATCCTTGCACAAAGTGTAGAGGTAAGGCTCATCCCAATAGTACCTGTTGACATCTCTAAAGAACTTTTTTCTTTGGTAGCTATCGAGGCTTGGTGGTTCTTTCCCAACAGCTAGGAAATTGACTATATCAGCATACCACGGTTCCTTGTCTTCAATAGAATTGACCTCCTCAATCCTCATTCTTGTATCATGAGCATCCTTGACAACCTTGCAAGCCATTAGCTGTTCCTCAGGAAGAGAGTCATCTAGAGGAATTCCATCCTCAATTCTCAGTCTTGACAAATGATCTGCTACTCCATTCTCAATGCCTTTCTTATCCTTGATCTCCAAATCAAATTATTGTAGCAGCAGTATCCACCTCAGAAGCCTTGGCTTGGCATCTTTCTTGGCAAATAGATACCTTAACGCAGCATGATCCGTGTACACCACAACTTTAGATCCAACCAAGTATGATTTGAACTTCTCAAAGGCAAACACCACAGCAAGAAGCTCTTTTTCAGTTGTTGCATACCTCACTTGAGCATCGTCCAATGTCCTACTAGCATAGTATATGACATGGAGTTTCTTGTCTTTCCTCTGTCCAAGGACTGCTCCTACTGCGTAGTCACTTGCATCACACATGATTTCAAAAGACAACTCCCAGTCGGGAGCTTGGACTATCGGGGCGCTAATCAAGGCCTCCTTAATCATGTGGAACGCTGCCAAACAATCATCATCAAACACAAAATCTGTCTCCTTACACAGCAGACGTGTAAGTGGTCTAGCGATCTTGGAGAAATCCTTAATAAACCGCCGGTAGAACCCTGCATGACCCAAAAAGCTTCGGATTCCCTTCACTGAGTTTGGTGGCTGAAGACTTGTCATCACCTCTATCTTAGCCTTATCCACTTCAATACCATTCTCTGAGATCTTGTGACCCAACACAATCCCCTCTGTTACCATGAAGTGGCATTTTTCCCAATTGAGCACGAGGTTCGTCTCTTCACATCTCCTTAAGACCCTGCACAGATTCAGCAAACAGGAGGAGAAAGAAGAACCATACACAGAGAAATCATCCATAAAAACTTCTACAATATCCTCAATAAGATCTGAGAAAATAGACATCATGCACCGCTGAAAGGTAGCCGGTGCATTGCACAAGCCAAATGGCATCCTTCGATAAGCAAAGGTACCATAAGAACAAGTGAATGTCGTTTTCTCCTGATCATTAGGATGTATCGGGATCTGAAAGAATCCACTGTATCCATCAAGAAAGCAATAGAAAGGATGATTAGCAAGGCGTTCTAGCATTTGATCAATGAACGGTAATGGAAAATGATCCTTCGTAGATGCGGCATTTAGTTTTCTATAATCAATACACATCCTATGCCCAGTGATAGTTCTAGTAGGAATCAATTCATTACTGTCATTTTTAACCACAGTAATCCCCCCTTTCTTCGGAACACAGTGCACGGGAGAAACCCAAGTGCTATCCGAGATAGGGTAGATTATCCCTGCATCAAGCAATTTTAGAATTTCTTTCTTGACTACTTCCTTAAAATTAGGATTCAATCTTCTTTGGTGCTCAATAGAAGACATGGATTCATTTTCAAGGTGGATCCTATGAGTACACAAGCTAGGTGACAATCCTTTTATATCATCGAGTGAGTATCCTATTGCTTTTCTAAACTTTTTTAACTCAGTGGTCAAAGCAATCAATTCATCATCATTCAGCAACTCATTCACAATGACAGGATAGGTAGAGTTAGGGCCAAGAAATGCATACCGAAGCCCCCGCGGAAGGGGCTTTAACTCAACCTTTGGCGCCTTAAGCTCGCTCCAATCATCAGCTACAAGCTGCTCCTTGCACAGCTCTACTCCCTTGGCGCCATCAGCACCCATGTCCACAGCAAACACCTCCGGCTCCTTACCCACTGAATCTGATTCCAGCTCAATGAACTCAACCTCTTCTAACAAAGGCTTGTGCGAATCAAGCGCTCTCATATAAGCCCAACTCTCTTCTTGAAGATACCCATACTCCCCACATTCCTTGGTCAAGGTAACCTCTAATGGATCATCCATGTTCAACTCCTCAAGGAGTTCATCAGCTAGCTCATCCATAGTCTCAATATAAAACATTTGCCCTTGAATGGTTGGCTTCTTCATCACCTTGTTGATGTCAAATTTGAGCACTATGTCCTTGCCAAGGTTGAGGTCTATCTTCCCTTTCCTGACATCTATAATCGCACCAGCTGTGGCAAGGAAAGGTCTCCCAAGGATTTGAGGGTCCTTTGGTTCTTCATCCATCTCTAATACAATGAAATCTGTTGGTACTTCAAATCCTCCTACTTTCACCGGAAGATCTTCTAGGAGACCAATTGGGTATCTCACTGATCTATCTGCAAGAACCAAGGAGATCCTACATGCCTTGTAGGTAGAGAAACCTAGCCTCTTGGCTACTGAGAAGGGCATCAAACTTGCGCTTGCTCCAAGATCACATAAACAACCCTCAAACCGGTATGGGCCGATAGCACATGGAAGAGTGAAACTGCCTGGATCTTCAAGTTTCCTTGGAACAATATCCCTTTGGATGATCGCACTACACTCATGAGACAACACAACCATTCCTTGCACTTCCTTGGTTCTATCCTTGATTGCATCCTTGAGAAACTTGCTATACTGAGGAACTAGCAAGAAAGCATCAATCAAAGGCATGGTCAACTCAACATTCTTCATCTGTTTCTCAAAAAGAGCTTTATACTTCTCTAGGAGTTGCTTCTTGAATCTTCCCGGAAAGGGTAGCTTGGGCTCATAAGGTGGTGGCACAAACACACCATCCTTCTTCTTGAGTGCATCATTCACTACTTCTTCAACCACAGTCTTTCCTTTCTTCTTGGCCATGTCGCTATCACTCTCCTTGTTGAGAGCAGAATTTTCAGAATTCTCCTCCCCTTCTTGAACTTCAATGTCCTCATTGAGTGAAGGTACTGGCTTCGGTGTGTGTACTTGACTTTGTTGCAGCTCTTTACCACTTCTCAAGGTTATGGCGCTGATGTATTCCTTTGGGTTTTTCTCAGATTTTCCGGGTAGAGTACCTTGAGTGCGAGATGTAGAAGCAGTCTTGTTTTCCATGTTTGTGACCCTTGAAGTCAAATTCTGCAACTCATTCTTAAGATCCCGTACTTCCATAGCTCCTGAGGCTTGCCCTTGAAGGAGTTGCTGCATCATAATTTTCAGCTCATTGTCAACTCCCGAGGTAAAAGAAGTTTGTTGGTGTTGTTGACCAAAACCGGGTGGGTAGTGTTGTTTTGGTGCATAGCCTTGTTGACCTTGAAACTGAGGCTTATTTCCAAACCCTTGTTGGTTGGTGTAAGGGACAAATGGCTTTTGCTGTTGGGGTTGTTGAAAGCCTTGTTGCCCTTGTTGTTGAGCTTGTCCTTGAGATGTAGCTTGAGGATAGACTTGGTCTTGACGATTTGCTACATTGGTGCTGCGGTATGAGAAGTTTGGGTGGTTTCTATAGTTTTGGTTGAAGCCTTTGTTGAAACCACCTTGTCCAGCAATGAAGTTGATCTCTTCTTGTGTCAAATCCTCATCATCATCATAAAGTTGTGGCTTAGAATCTTCATAGTGTCCCACAAAGTTGATGTTCTTTTGGCCAATGGAGATCATCTTGTCCAACTTCTCATTCAAAGCTTTCATCTCTTTCTCATACTTCTCATCTGAAGATGATGATCCTCTATTAGTCCTCTCATAATCCTCATTGTAGTTGCCATCACTCGTTGCCAGATTTTCAATCAGCTCCATAGCTGCATCTACTCCCTTGCCTAGGAAGTGTCCATTGCTGCATGAATCTAGCATTGCCCTCATTCTAGGAAGCACTCCGCGGTAGAGGTTGCTGAGTAGTGTTTCCTTGGTGAAACCATGGTGTGGGCACTGAGTGGTGAGCTTATTGAACCTCTCCCAAGCTTCAGCGAAGCTCTCATTGTTGCGCTGCACAAACCCGGATAGCTCACTGCGAAAACGGGCAGTCCTAGTAGGTGAGAAGAACTTCTTCAGGAAAGCTTTCTTCAGGTCTCCCCAAGTAGTGATGGATCCTGGAGGGATAGTGCTTTCCCAATCCTTGGCTCTGTCTGCCAAAGAGAAAACAAAGAGACGCATTTTCAACCCATCGTCAGTCACACCATTCAGCCTCGTGGTGGCACAAATCTTGTCAAAGGTGTCCAAGTGCTGCAACGGGTCCTCAGATGCTAACCCATGGAACTGATTGTTCTGCACCATGTTCATCACCATAGCTCGGATCTCAAAGTTATTATTGTTCACCGCTGGTGGAATGATTCCATGCCGGTTAGCATTTGTGTCAGGTGTATCTCCATCACCAATGGCCCTAACCGGCCTTTGTTGCTGCTGCTGTTGCTGCTGCTGTTGCTCCTCGTGGTTATCCATAACTGTTTGCTCAACACTCTCAACGTTAACAGCTCGTTCTTGTGCTCGTCGTTCCCTTGCTAATCTCCTCTCGTGTGCTTTGATGTCGTAAACTCTTGCAACTAAGTTTGTAGTCCCTTTGCTGCGCAAGTTCATACACCTTGCATCAAAAAGAGAGAAAGTAGCAAATTAGTAACAATAACTTGAACTAAAAATCAATAGAAAACGAATTGATATATCCAGAATCCCAAAATGGCAACGGCGCCAAATTGATAACTAGGATTTTAAGATCCTTTTGAGGTACCAATTCCTCAAGCTTATCGATGTAGCCTTGAGGTATCGAACCTTTTTGGGACGGATAAAAACAATACGCACACACTAGACCTCTATAGTCAAATCAATTCAATTAAGACTTTGTTCTAACAATCCTAACGAATTCAAATCAAATAGAAGTAAACAAAAACAATTAAACAAACGATTCAATCAATGACAAGAATAAGGCCCAAGGGTTAAGGTCAACGGATAGGTGGCTCGGGATGATCAAGTAATCCTAATTCAAACTTCTAAAAGCTAATCCCCTAGCAAGGAACACGCCAAGTAAATCAGTTTAATCTCTTATTACCAATTCTTCACTTAATCTTAATTCAAGAACAAATCATCATTTGTGAATTAAAATCAAACGAGCATTCAAACAGGTTCCAATTAGCAAACAATCACTCTAGACATACATTTTCATGTGCTAGAATGTGAGAGTCCTAACAAAGCTAGATACTGGAATTTCATCGAACATGTTGTGAACAAGAAATTCTAAACATCCTAACCAATGTGATCAAGATTAATTAGGCATTAAGCACACTTTGCTAGATGAGATTTTAAACAATTAACCACTAGAAACCCATTGATCACCCCAAATCAACCTAATCCTACCTAACCCATAAGCCTATGGAGAACTACTCACTAATCATAACTAGATCAACAAAACTCATAGGAATAGAGTTGATCACGGAGATTGGTGAGGGATTGAGAGATTTGTTGAAGGAATAACAAAGAAAATACTAGATTAATCTCAAGAATCAAATTTGTTCTTACAAAAGAGTTTAGAACATCAAAAACAGCTTAAGAAACAAATAGAAATAGGTTTTTGGCTTAAATAGTCAATAGGGTGCGAGCCGGGTCAACCCGGAACAAACCGGGTGTTGACCCGGATCCAAGTGAAAATCTGGGGACGGTATCGGTTGGCTGGACCGATACGCCAACCGATATCAACTCTCGGTTTTTCCTGGATGGAAGCGTATCGGTCCACCTGACCGATATGTAACCCGATATGAAGTCCCGAAAATTAATCCGAGAGTCCATATCGGTTGGGTGGACCGATACTCAAGCCGATATGGTTCTCTGGAACTTTGACGAGGAGTCGTATCGGCCCGCCTGGCCGATACTCAGGCCGATATGAGTTTCTGCTGGCTCTTCCTTGGTCTTCTGAGCTCAAGACTCCACTTCCAAGCTCACCAATGCTCCTAGACACCTCCATTCACCTGCAAAACACAAGAAACACTCCAAATGCAAGCCTAGAATGCCTACTCCTAGTCCTAAACAACTCTAGACTCTAGATGCGACAATGACTCGACAAAATGGTATGAATGATGGAGAAAAGAAGTCAAAACAAGAACTATATACAAGCCTAAATGCATGAAAATGTATGAATATCAGTAACCTGAGTTTCCATGTGATTTGGCCCTAGGACATGACCCCGTGTTCTCCGAATCACACACCTACCGGCGTCACCCGATAGGTTAACCCCATAACCAGAATCACCATGACCTGATTAGGTAAAACCCGAGGATCCAATCGGGTCGGAAGTACCGGAACGTACATAAAAACCTAGGCTTGCGGAATCTAACGCACCCTAGAGTCCTAGTGCAGAAATGTAAACACGCAGACTCGCTGGGACTCTAGCACAGATCACGCAATCAATAATAATGATAAAAGAATTCCCAACCATTCCGCAAGCCACTACACTACCAATACCACCGCTCTGCCTAGCCAGCACCAACTAACTTACCCGGTCCCGTGACCGGAGTAAGTGTCCGCAATAACTGCTCGGCCCAACACCGAGCAGTCTAATAAACCTGCACACAAAGCTCACAACAACAACAACAATCAAAGAAATCACACAATCACAACAATCACACAATCAACACAAGCAGGCCTATTAGGGTTTCTAAGTATTTTAATCCGTTTCTTAACCGCTACCTTGGATTAGCGGATTGCTAACCCGTAGACGGTTTACATCTCATACCAATTCCATAATTAACTCATTCTAAGTATCTTTTATTAACTCCTCGATCCGTCGGTTTAGAGTTAGTAAACTTACTAACTCCCCGACGTCTCATTATTAATTAATTAATTTCATTACCCTTTCCGCTATTTAACCTAATTCCCAATCCCGTTATCATATTCTATACGCTTGTTTAGGTTTAACTCATATTTTAATGTCGTCTTAATTTCCCGTATATAGATTCATTAATACTTGTTCTTTATATTATATATATGCATATACGGTCCTAATCAACAGGTCTATATGAATGCATCACACAATCATTACTAGCAACCTAACAGCACACAATCGATTAACCTTTTAATTTTTTAAAACCCTAACATGTTTATTTGTCCTAATCGATTTATCATTAAACGTCCAATTAATTAACCATTACTAATCAAGTTATTAACGGGTATGCAATCCTAGTACTACGGTTTATCAAATCCCGGTCTATATGTAACTAAGGTTTGTGAACCGACTCACAGTGTTATTATGACGACGGACGGACGGATTGATGGAACTCCGAGACCCGACACGAACCCGCTGCTAACGCGAACCTTCCCCGAACATCCATTGTTTTGACCCGACCTTGACCCGCACTTGACCTTGGTGATTCCGAACCTCCGGATAACCCTCATATGATGGCTACTATAACCGTCTATCCTATTTCTAAATAAAAGAAATCCGGTTTATCGGGAAGATTATTACGTCGGAAAAATTCCTTTCCGAGGAATATTCTTCGGAATATTCCGACGTAGTAATATTCCTTTCCCCATCTTTCTTCTATTTTTCTCTCTTCTTCTTCTTCTTCTTCTTCTTCTTCTTCTTCTTCTTCTTCTTCTTCTTCTTCTTCTTCTTCTTCTTCTTCTTCTTCTTCTTCTTCTTCTTCTTCTTCTTCTTCTTCTTCTTCTTCTTCTTCTTCTTCTTCTTCTTCTTCTTCTTCTTCTTCTTCTTCTTCTTCTTCTTCTTCTTCTTCTTCTTCTTCTTCTTCTTCTTCTTCTTCTTCTTCTTCTTCTATTCTCCCTCTATTCTCCCTCTCTTCTTTCTCTCTTCTTTACTACTCTTGTTGAGTAGTGTTTTTGGTGTGAAGAAAAGTGAGGGGGTGGAGGCTTCTTTTTATAGACAAAGTGAAGAGATCTCCACCTTCCACTTGTCTTCTCTTCCTCTTCATCTTAAGCCACGACCTCACCACCAAAAACCATCCACAAACAATGCATTTGATCACCCACCATCCATTTGTAGCCTTCTCCATGCAACCCTTAGATTGATGACAACACATCTTTTAGGTTCATGCACCTAAGAAGCTTCTAAAATTCTTGGGCTCAATTTCGTGGCCCATTCTTCATACGGAGCTGGATTTGGGTCCAATATAATCTTAGTAATCATCCCTAAATGCCCTGGTTCAAGCCCAAGCTCCAAAGAATTTATTTTGGATTTTTAGCCACTAATTACTCCTTAATGGTCTAAAACTTATAACTTCATCTAGGAGTCAAATATTTCTGAATACTTTCACCCATAGCTTCTAAATCTTCTAATGGAGCTGTGGTCAAAATATCATAATTTTTGGTGGACTTTAGAGGGTCTTCTCGCTTGCCCGAACATTGTATCGGTTTCTCGGAAAAACTGGTTGTACGTTTAATATTTTATAAACTCCTTATATGCTTCCATAAATTCACCAAGCCTCATTTTCAGGTTCTAGATGATCTTAGATGAATTTAGCAATTCGAATCACTCCGTTTGGACACCCGTAGCTCCGGTTATGGATTTTACAAGTTGATCGGTTCTATCTGTTTCCTTTCCCGATAGTCCGTAAAACCTGTTTAATCTCCGTTTCTTCCACGTCTGGTCTTCTAAATGTTCTTTATGGACAAAAGAAGAAAATTTGGCCCGTCTCCAATTTCGGCTTGCATTTTGGTAAAATTACCAAAATGCCCTTCATCTCTTGGAATTTACAGAAATGCCCCTTGTTGACTTCCCGTTGACCATTTTCTTGATACGGGGTATCACACCTCTGCTGCTTGGTAGATCCTTCTTAGCTACTGCTGGAGCAGTGTTTGATGTGAGACGCGGTCTGATTGATCTCTACCTGGGAGATAAGCCTTTGCAGTTCAAGATGGATAAGCTGCAAAAGTCCACCATTGATGGACAGAGCTTCAGTGTTGAAGTGGAGCTTGAGATAGAGATTGGAGAGAAGAAGATGGCGGTTTATTCTGAACCTGCTCTAACATCTTCAGAGCCTGCAACTGCTCATAAGCAGAAAGCTCCATACATCTCATCTCCACCAAAGCAAATGTATGATGCTTCTAAACTTAAACCTCCTAACTACATTGATGTAACTTCAGGAAAACGCAGTACCCCACCCACGCTTCGCTCCCACCCTGATTCATTTCGCTCCTTCCTTGGGAGATCTCATGATCCGACTGCTTATACACCACCTTGGATGAGAAAACATTCACAGAGGTACTCCAAGCCTCTGTTGAATTCCCCATAAGTCTGATCTCCTTGCCATAGTAAGGCTAATGACTTAAAACAAGCGCTGTGTGGGAGGCAACCCACTAGTAGGTCTGTTTTTCTTATTATTTTTCGTTTTGATTTTGTGTGCTTTGATTTTTTTCCTGTTTTGGTGTGTTCAAGGCGTGAGAACAGTCAGACTCGCGGAACGTCGATCGACACGATCCTGTGTGTCGGTCGACACATGCAGTTTACTACAATTTAGACATCGGTTATTCTCATAACCGCGATCATAATCGATTAGCATCGATCGATGCAGTCCTAGCATCGATCGATACAGGTCGACGATAGTTAAGTATTCTGACCCTTTTCAGAATCTGCTCATTCTGATTTTTGTTCTCACCGAGCCCAAGCTTCTATAACACTGCGGACAATGTTGTTTAAGTGTGGGGGGAGGTAGCTACTGACGCACCGCTTTCTGTTTTCTTAGAGTCAGTTGAGTCGTTTTATTGAGTCAAATTAAGTAGGAAACATGGACTTTTTGAGGAGAGCACCACACTTGCAGGAACTTAAGTGACCATTGGATGAGCTTGCAGATGAATCTATGACTATTAGAAAACCCAACACAGATCAGCCTACTGAGGACACCCATATCACTTCAGGTATTCAGAGAATCCATTACTGACTTCGCACTTAACTTGACTTAATTTTTTCTCACGTAGGGGCTTGGTATACTTTGAGTCGGATTCCTCTGTTAGTTCTGCCACAGCTTGTAAACCTGTCTGATCCCTTCTCCTCTGCCTTGAAAGTAAAAAAATAGATAAACTGAGGATAAGCTAGTAGCTTCGAAGTGGTCACGGGAGTGGTAGAGACCCCTATTACCTTCTGTGCATCCATGAAAACATGTCCAAAGTAACACCCCGAAAAAAACGAAGGAGCACTGATAGAAAAAATAAAATGATACCCAGTGGGAAAAATCAGTGCTAAGGACGGAAAGGGAGAAGAAAGGAACCATAAAAAACAGTATGGTGGTCAGGTGCTAACATAGTAAGAGTCCATGTGTTCTTTGATCGATACTCCCGAGGTGAGACCGCACTTATTAGATTTCAGAAGTCAATATGGTGAATTTGAATGCTCTAAATGTGATTGTGCAGTTTACTCAGGACAGTTGCTAAGTGTGGGGGAAGTACATGTTGGTCTTGATGTCTACAGGTTCATTTTTCATGTGACTTACTAAGGGGAATCTGAGTGTGGTGCTCCTACGATGAAACGAGTTTTTGAAGTTTTCAAACTTCTTCTCCTGATCTTAGTTTTCTGTTTGCTTGAGGGAAAGCAAAGTCTAAGTATGGGGGAGTTGATATATCATGGTTTTTAGGGCTTTTGACCATGGTATATGTCTTTGTTATCAAGTCTTTTTATGTGTTTTGGCGTCTTTTCATGTGTTTTACAGGTTTAAAGACATTTGGAACTTAATTGGACAATTTGGAGGCATTGGGAGCAATTCTGCTCTACTTAGAGATTTCACAGAGTTTACTGGCTGCGTTTTCACCCTGCATCGATCGACGCAGTTTTTGCATCGATCGACGGAAGGTGATTCCAGAATTCTGCACAAAAATCTGTATTTTGGAAAAATTACAGTTTTTGCCCAGAAGTTTCCCAGACTTACAAAAGGCCCAAAACAAGTTTTAGACTATATATTAGGGTTTTTAAGCCATTGTTTAGGCTACGTTTTATTTTACATTATATTAGATATTGATAGAGTTGGGGCTGGTCTTGTACTCGAGAGAGAACATATTTCGAACCCCTGTTTCTTTACTCCCTTTTATGATATTTGGTTTTCTATTCATTATGATTTCTGTTTCATTGATCATGTCTGAGTAGTTTATTTTTTTGGTTTAGGGATTCTCATAAGGAGTTTTATAGAATTATGGATTAATCAATCTGTAGGGATTCATACTTTCTAGTTCTTCATCTAGGATTGTTCTTAATGCTTAATCTGAATTAGCTACCCAGATTTATGATGTTAGGTTGATTTTCGCAACGACAGTTGGTTAATTAACTAGAAAGAACCTAGATGTGCAATTTAACTATTCACAAAGAAATTTGGCTTAGGAGAATTGTTAACGAAAGAACCTGAGATTAATGCTTGTTTAGGATCTCTAGAACTCGCAACGAAAGTTGGTTTGCTAGGTTGCTAAACATAGATAATACTAGCAACGAAAGTTGATTTCTTATGCTTCTGTGATTCTAGTTCTATAACATTTCTTAATTAGATCTTGATTGATTGATTAGCCTGGTTTCTTGATTTCCTGAGAACTCCCTTGACCTGATGCTTCACTAGCTTGCTTACAAGTGTTTACTTTAATTTACTGCCTTGTTTACTGCTTACTCTCTGTTTCACCAAGCTTAATTCGACATTCTATAGTCTATCGTAAGATACTTGAGTCTCTGTGGATTCGAGACCCTATATACTATTAGTCACGTATGTGCATTTACAGTATAGCTCTAGGGATTAAAACTCGAGCATATCAGTCAATGCAGTATGTGTGGAGAGTTGAAATCCTTGGAACATCTACTCCTGCAGTGTTCTTTTGCTCGCCAGGGCTGGAATTTGTTGTCGCTAACAAATATCCCATGGCCCATGTAACTTCTCCTCAACAGGTGGGACTTCGTCGATTGATGTGCTCCATAAATTTTGGCTCAATTTCGATACTCCCCTGAGTTTTTTGGCACCTCTGGACTGCGGGTAACCAATTGATATTCTCGGAAAGACTCTGTTATTCCTCCAATGTGGCAATCCGAGAAGTGGTAAGTGCAAAAGAATGTAAATCAACAAATTATAAGACTCCTCTCAACAAAGGCAGCAAACAACAACACCTCAACCAAACCCTCTGTTGTTATGGAATTTCGATATAGTCCAAAAGAGTCAGAGTTACGATCAAAGGGGTTCGAACTAACAAGATGAGAATAGATTAAAGTGGGAGTCGTAAACTGTTATGTATTAATGATTATGCCGAAGACGAACAATGACCATGTGGGAGTCCGTCGATTGACGTGCTCCCTAAATTTTGCTCAGGCTCGTCACTTTATAAGCGTAGCTCAGAGTCTTCACAAGTTATATGATGCATAAAATGAACAATGAGTGGTCTATTTGTAGTGGAAATGGTGACTCTTTGGCGGGCCTGATCTTTGGGCCAAAATGTCTTATATGAGTTGGCATATTTCAGTGGGCTTATGGATGGGGTGGTAAACCCATATCCAAAAATTATTCCCCCCACCCCAGTTCGGCGATCATTGGCTCGGTTCGAAGTCGGTGACTTTTGAGCTTTTAAGTCAGGCATAAATCTGGTCGGCTTATTTGACTTTACTCGGCGCCGATTAGACCGTTAAGTTTTCTTTTGCGGCTTATGGATTGAAGAGACATGAATCCGTAGACAGCATGACTTTTCAAGTTTCTATGGATATCCCTTTCGAGTCTTCGTCTCTTCAGCTTCCATCATCTTTCTCAGGTAATCGCTCTTTCTCTTTAATATTCGTCTCGCATCTACCTTGTCGAGCCGTTGTATTCTGTTTTTTTTTTATTTAGGTTTACTAGCATGCAGGTAGAAAATAGCTATCATTCATCTACAAGTAGCGGCGACATTGATTCTTTCGAGTCCTCGGGCAAGAGCCCTTTTCAGTCTAGGTCGATTGAAGGAGACGATGATTTTTTTGAATCGCGCGCTGGGTGAAAACCTCGTCCATATCATGGTGCTCCCATGGTGATAAAACCTCTTTATTGCCAACCGTTTGTCGATGCCTCCTCTTCCTAGCCTCCTGAGAGGGGGAATTTAGATTCTCCTGTTGGCGAGAATCGAGGAGGTAAGGGTGAGCGAAATCCGGATGGTGGTGTTAACGAGCTAGGTCATCAAAGTGAGGGCACTAGACCCGCTGATTCACAAGGGCTCTCAAGGCATAGTGCGGCTGTTTCTGGTAACCGCTCTCGAACGAATGCTTCGAGGGGAAAGAAGAAGAAGAAGAAAACTGTAGCGGAAGAGGAGACGATGTCGGGGAATAAGGTTGTTGTTCCCCGAGCGATCCTTCTGTTTGTTTGCGAACGGACTTCTTTAGACGATATCCTGCAGAATTGCACCCGCGTTCCCGGCCTTGAGCTTCGTTTACCAACCTCGGACGAGCGACCTTAGGATGCTCCTCCTGGGTAGGTTTTCTTGTATGATTGTTGGTTCTCTGAGTGTCATCTGCTATTCCCTCTTCCAAGACTCATGTTTGAGTACTGCGAGGCCAGGAAGATTGTAACGCCCAAACCCGGCCAATAGGCTGGATGAGGTTCTATAACGTCCTAACCATTCGTCTAAGTCATAAACCATTGTATGAATTCCATTCACTTAAGTCTAGCAATAATAGAACATAATCAGTAAGGCAATAAACTGATTTTTCATTAATAAACCGGGGTACTGACACAATCAAGAGTTTGAAAAATAGGCTAGTGTATTGTTCAGTCCTAACTAATCAGTCTATTCACCACTCGTCTGTCTACGTCTTTGTCCCGCGCGCCGAATCCCTATCAATGCTACGATCAACCTCATGTCCTGCATGATAAAAACATATGAGAAGTCGAATGACTTAATACATAAACCAACATCCTAACAAGTCCATATATATTCATTTTATTCCCTTAGTAAAACCGTCATTCTCTCATTCCACTAAACCTTTCGAACGAATGGAAAAAGGACTAACCATTTTCTATACCGAACCATGGCCGTGACCCATTCGTATCCGTCGACAGGTCTCCTTGATTCCCTAACTACGGTTGCTACTCGACCCTACCCGCAGACGATGAATTGCACCCGTTTGGTTCATGCGTACCGTCCGTACCATGACTTGCGAACGGACGCATCCGTCCGGAAACCTTTCTGTGCCACGACTGTACACGGATCGACCCATGATCGGAGACTGTCATAACCGTCCATACGACCCCACCGGACCATGGACCGACTTCCACACAAAACCCAACATCTCATCCCTTCACGATCTCGCCCACGCCTAATTTCCAACCCGACCGGTCATTGACCAAACGATCGTGCGGACTTAGTTTTGGATCAACGAGAACAACCTAACAAGTTTGCTCAAGTGATGATAAGAATTCTAGAGAGAGGGAGAATAACCACCCAGCCTTGCGATCGCCGACCACTCGGCTTAGCCATGGTCGATGATAAGCCAAGACTTCAGGACACACCTTTGGGGTCGCGGTTGTCTTGCTTGGGTCCTTGGAAGCAGATGGATCCATTCTTGATCCTTTGCGCCTCTGAATAATTCACCTGAACTACCCCACTCGCTCTTCAAATCGCCGACCAACCCTTTACAGAATTCCAGCCAAAATCGTCCTTTCCTTGCCTTTAATTCTCACGATTTCTCTCAGAAATTTCTAGGATTTCTGTGTGTCTGAATATGTGCGAAAATGGCTAGGGACATGAGTATTATAGGCGGAAGAAGTCCCAAAACCGCCCATGGCCAAAGGGTGTGAATGGTTAGGCGAAAGGGTGCCTTCCCACTCGTTCATCTTGGTTCATAACTGCCTATGGTCAGCTAGTATCACCAGCTGACCTAGCCCACCACTTGACCTAAGTAGCTAACACTCCTCCCAGCTGAGTTGAGCTAAGTGATAGCTGACCTAGCTGATTGTTCAGCTCACACTAGTTGAACACTTCCTGTCCAGCTCCTTTCCACTCGGCCAAGCTCCTTTCCTACTGATCTTAGCCGTATCGTGACTTGGAACACTCTCATTTAATCTCTCTTGACCGTCTGTCCGTTGTTTCGGTCCCATGGCCCATCCCACCGATCGTAGCGAGGATCGGGGATGCTACAAAGATGGATATTTATCAGCTTTTCCCTATTTCCATTCGTAACATGCTTGGTGTTTTGATCCTGGCGGCTTACAGGGGCGTTGATGTGTCTACTCGCTTCTTCGAGGAATTGACCTTGATTTCGACCAATCGGGGGATTTCTGGGACTTTCTATGTGACAAGGCACGGACGTCATTTGAAGGTTGTGGTCGATTCTTCGGACAAGACTTCTGCTTGTCAGGATAGTTACTTTTGCGTGGGTTAATAGCGCGATGGCGTTTGATACGGACATGGTTTTCAGATCGGCTTGGAATCATGATCCTGGTACCTTCCTTTTCTCCTTTGTGCTTGTTTGTTGATATTGATTTTTCTGTTTTGTAGTTCGCTCGTCTTTAGGCAGTTGGACCGCGAGCTTTTCCACTGACTTGAAAAAGTAGATAGCTAATGGTGCGATAGGTTGGCCTCCGCCGAAAGATAAGAAGGCCAAGGTGCGTTTTGCAAAGAAGGTCTGGGATTGCTTTAAGAAGATTGATTTGGGTATGGTTTTGTTCTTCTATCTCCATGCACACTCCCCCTTTTTAAGGGTGGGCAGGGCGGTCTCTGCTGATTTGTTGTTTTCTGACAGCGTTTTTGGGATCGGCTTCTTCTTCGAATTCGACTAGTGAGTCGTTGTCTCCTCGTTTATTTAAAAATAAGCGTAAAGTATCTAGCGGGACGATGGGCCGTGCAGACGCGAATTTGTCTGATCGTATTGTTGAGAGACCTTTGGTTACAGAGGATCCTCTAGTGATTGATCTTGAGGCCCGACTGCTGTTGAGAGGTATGAACAGAATGTTGCTGAAAAAAGCAAAGAGGATGCGGTCGAGGAGAGGTTGACCATATCCAGGAGATCGTTTTGAGTAGGGGGTCGCTCAAAACCATATGGTCGTTCATGATCAAGAGGTCGACCGTGATCAGGAGGTTGTTTCTGATCGGGAAGTCGTGGATCGAGATGCTGCACTTCATGAGGAGGATAATGCTGGTTCAGGTGCTCCTGACAGTGTGCACTATCGGGCGGACAACAAGAGGCGAAGGTCGCATCTGAGAACAATGTTGACCATTCTGAAGACGCGGGTTTTTTCTCATGTGTGCTCGTGCTTTCGAGCCGATTGTCGACTCGGGTCGTATGATCCAATTGATGGCGTATCTTTTGTTGCTGGTGATCGTGTCCTGAAGGGGGATAAAGTTGGCTGGGAGTGGACCATGAGTCTGATTCGTGGGACTTCTCATGGTCGTATGATCACAAGAGAAAGGGTCCTTTGGTGAATGAAAAGCTCTCTTGCGCGAATCTTGTCCATAAGATTTCGTCGGTAGCGCCGCATAAGCTGGTTCCTGCATAAGCCTTACCTTCAGGAGGGGTTTAGCCATCACCTTGTTATGGTATGTGTTTTGGTTTTTCTCCGATGTGTTTGCTCTTTTTTTGGAGCGTGAATGCTTGCTCGGGATGACCTTATTTATTTTCCTCCTTTCGCAGGATATTGCCGACTTTAATCAGCTCAGGGACTCGTATGAGTTCAAAATGAGGCAAGATAAGTCGACAGAGGGGGTTCTTAGGGAACAAGTTGATGCGCTGCGAGGTTCTGCTCGTGAGCTGAAAATTTATCTCAAGAAGCTTAAAGAGGTGGAGCGGGTCGCTGCTGTTCTGTCTTCGGAGAGGCAGAAGGTCGAGGAACTGGAGAAAAAGGTGATTTAACTCAAGGATGAGAAACACGAGCTTCAGAGCGAGGCCGTGGGTGAGGCTGCTTCTCTCAAGTGTGATGTTGATCGTCTGGTATCCCAGTATTGTGAACTCCGAGTTTCTTTTGACGAGCGTCTTCGCGTCGAGCGAGAAACACTGCACAAGAAAGCCTCTGTTCGCCTTGAAAATCCTAGGTTGGAGAGAAAGGAGGGTGAGCTTTACTTTGCTAAGCTTCTAGAGCTGAACTGGGTGGTTTCCATTCTTGTCGCTTATCAGCTTCTAGTGAAGGATGTTGGATCGTTTAGTGTCTCCTGATTCAATTCTCAGATTGATTCATCCTACTAAACATGCAGATCTAGGTTCTCTTGATTAGAAACATAATAGATCTCACCTGTTACCTTGTTTATGCAGCGGAATGGAGGTACGGGTCAGAGATCAGCAGAACCACCAAGAGATAGATCCTCCAAAGGCTCACACACGCACGCACAGGAAAGTGGCTGCTAGACCGAGCAAGAAGGAGGCGCAGAGAGAGAGAGTTGGCGGCGCAGGGATGGCTGAGAAAAAGGAGCTAGGGCAAGTTTTATTAATTAAAACCCTTGTCCAGTTCCTATGGGCTTTTGGGCCCAATTCCCAGTTCTGATTAAATCCCTTGGATTTAATCAGGCCCTTTAGACTCTCTTAGTACAGTAAATGCCTAGCACTTTTACCGTACTTCTGCTAAACCGTTCCTATACATTTTCCTGTTAGCTTAGGCGTGTGACCCATATGGGATCATGTAATAAAGGCAATAAGTCCAAAACTTATAGATCATGAGCGGACTCTAGCAAGCCATCATGACCCCCAGTATTATATGACTTATGTCTGATCATTGACATACTCTTACTTTCTAGAGACAGTGCAGAGATTACTGGACATAATTCCAACAATCTCCCACTTGAACTGGAATCTCTGTATTCATAATCCTTTTGTCTCAATATCTCGATTAGTCATAAGGCAAGATTAGTGTTATCCTTATAAAGCCTAATCTTGTTCATCGGACTCTGATTTGATACTGACAATCCAAACGACTCGGGAAAGTCCGTTTGAGCATGGCCATGCATTTTCCAGTATTCAAATCTCCGATTGGCCTAGAGATATTCACTCCATTTATATTTGAAGGGACAAATCCCGTCTTGTTCCATCACTGTAAACTACTAATTTCATAATACACCCAAACAAGGTCCTTATAACTATCGCTTAACGACGGCATTAGACAATGATCAAAGCGCATTAGTTCATGTGCAGTCACATGCATGCGAACTCAGGTCTAAGGACTATACTCTATAGTCGTAGTAAGAATCTCTTATGACACAGATATAAATATCCTGAAGAGTTCTTATAATCGGGTCTTGTCCGGTCGTATGTACCCTACATACACCTATGTACTGACTTTGATGCCGCGCATCTATGACACACCGAGACTTTGTCATAAGTCACATACCAATCTAGTCTCACACGGTTGTTGGTGTTCCAATTTCAACAACCTTCGACTAGGGACATGATGATATAAGTCATCTATCAAATATAGGGTCTCATGATCAAGCTAAATGACTTTGATAACTCAAGATCAAGTCACTTACTTCGATGACCTATAAAATGGTTCATATCACTTTGGAACGATTATTTCATCACAGTTAAAATAATCTTGAAATAATAATTTCATTAAACATAAAATGTTTTACAAGAACATATCAAATAACTAAATAAAGCCCTCAAACTCCCACTCAAATTTAGATTACATTTCAATGTTTCTAATGCCTACAGCTTCAGTCAGGAACTCGAGCTTAGGTCTTGGGAGTGGCTTTGTCAATGGATCAGCGACGTTATCATCTGTCTGAACTCGGCTGATCTTGACTTCCTTTCTATTAATGATGTCACGTATCAAGTGAAATCTTCTTAGAACATGCTTGGATTTCTGGTGTGATCTTGGTTCCTTTGCCTGAGCAATAGCACCATTGTTATCACAAAACAGTGCCAGAGGCTCAGCCGCATTTGGTATCACACCTAGTTCAATAATGAACTTTCGTATCCAAACAGCTTCCTTCGCAGCTTCTGAAGCGGCGATATATTCAGCTTCTGTAGTGGAATCAGCAACGGTGTCTTGCTTGGAGCTTCTCCAACTGATTGCACCGCCATTCAGACAAAAGATATAACCGGACTGTGACCGGAAATCATCTTGGTCTGTCTGGAAACTTGCGTCCGTGAATCCACTGACTTCAAGCACATCACTTCCACCGTATACAAAGAACTTGTCCTTAGTATGTCTTAGATACTTCAGGATATTCTTGACGGCAATCCAATGGTTTTCACCTGGATTTGACTGGTATCTACTCGTCATGCTCAATGCATAAGCAACATCAGGACGAGTACAGATCATGGCATACATGATAGATCCTATTGCAGATGCATAAGGAATATTCTTCATGCGCTCAAGCTCAGCAGCCGTCGTAGGGCTCTGCTTCTTGCTTAGCGTTGTGCCATGTACCATTGGCGTGAAGCCCTTCTTGGAATCTTTCATGCTGAATCTTTGTAGGACTTTGTCAATGTATGAATCTTGACACAAGCCTATCAGCCTTCTAGATCTATCCCGGCAGATCCTGATTCCAAGAACGTATGCGGCTTCACCCATGTCTTTCATGGAAAAACAACTTCCAAGCCAGTCCTTTACCGACTTCAGCATTGGAACGTCGTTTCCGAGAAGCAGTATGTCATCGACATACAGAATAAGAAATACTATCTTGCTCCCACTAGTTTTCTTATACACGCATTGTTCTTCTTCGTTTCTGATGAAGTCAAATTGCTTGATCGCTTCATCAAAACGAAGATTCCAGCTCCTCGATGCTTGCTTCAATCCATAAATGGATTTATGAAGCTTGCATACTTTTCCAGCATTCTTTGGATCTATGTAACCGTCAGGTTGTGTCATATACACATCCTCTTCCAGAATACCATTCAGGAAGGCGGTTTTCACGTCCATCTGCCAAATTTCATAATCATGAAAAGCTGCAGTTGCTAGTAGAATCCGAATAGATTTCATCACAGCCACTGGGGAATAGGTTTCATCGTAATCCACACCGTGAACTTGTCTGAAACCTTTTGCCACCAACCTGGCTTTATAAATCTGGACATTTCCATCCACGCCAATCTTCTTCTTGAAGATCCATTTGCACTCGATGGCTTTTACACTGATATACCATGGATTTTAGGGTTTTTAACCATGGCATATGTGTTATTTATCGAGTCTTTTACTATGTTTTAGAGTCTTTTCAGGTATTTATTAGGTACAAATACATTTGGAGCATATTTGGTGATTTAGACACTTTCTGGAGCTAATTGGAATATTTGGCCGAGAGATAGAGTTCACTGTCCGAAACAGAGAAGGGTGTCGATCGTTGCATTCCTAGCATCGATCGATGCACCAGCGAGATGGGCCAAACGACGGTTTGATGAAGAATGATGACATTGCAATTTTGCCCAGAAGTTCCTGATATTTACAAAGAGGCCCCAAAACGTGTTTTAGGATTATAATTAGGTTTTACAGCCACTTGTTAGGCAACGTTTTACTTAAGTCTTATTTTATTTTCAGAGAGCCTTAGGGGCTGATCCTGATCTCGAAAGAGACTTGATTTTGAACCCCAGTTCTTGTTTGATTTTATGATATTTGGTTTTCTACTTAAGATGTTTTCTGTCTCGATGAACATGTCTGAGTAGTTTACCTGTTAGGTTGGAGGATTCTCATTAGGGATTTCAGAGAATTATAGTTTAAATCAATCTGTAGAAATTTATATCTGCTAGTTCTTTATCTAAGTTGTTCTTAATGCTAAATCTGAAGTAGCTAATCAGAGTTATGATGTTAGGTTGATTAATTCAGCGGAAGTTGGTTAATTTAACTAGAAAGAATTTAGATAAGCAATTAAACTGTTCGCAAACGAAAGTTTGGTTCAGGTTAATTGTGAACATATCAAACTTGGAATTAATGCTAGTTTAATCTGTTAGTTCTCGCAAACGGAAGTTTGGTTTGCTGCACTTAGACTTAGAGAATTATCGCAAAGGAATTTGGTTAATTCTATATCAGTGTTTGAGTTCTAGAATAGTTATTGATTGGATCTAGATAGATTGATTGCTTGCGTTCCTGATTTCCTGAGAACTCCTGAAACCTAACGCTTCGCCCTCTTGCTTACAAACTCACTTGATTCGCCTTTTATTTCGCTTACTGTTTTCACATCTGCTTCGCTTAATTTAATCCGAACTGCTATTAATCTATTGTGTGACTGAGAGTCCTTGTGGGATTCGATACCTTATATACTACGATTGCATTAACTGTGCACTTGCAGTAGAATAGGGATAAAACTATAAACCTATCAAGTTTTTGGCGCCGTTGCCGGGGACTCTTTGAGTTCACCTATAGATTTAGTACTAGGATCTAGACTAAGCATTCTTTTTAATTTTCTTGTTTACTCACGTTTTTGATTTTGGATTCGCAGGGATTCGCACTGCATCGATCGTTGCTCACCTTGCATCGATCGACACAAGGCGAGAACAGCGATGCTGAGATCTGAGACGTTCAATAGGTTCCGCGCCATGGAACCTGTGATTCTAATTCGCGGTGAAAACGGCGTTCTACGAGACCAAGAGGGTCACATATGCAACGCAAAAGGTCAGAAAATAGATGGGAAAGGAAATCCCATCTTACCAGATTACCATGTATTGGTTGAGCAAGTAACTGAGATGCAGAGTAAGATAGATGACATCCACGACATCTTACTTAGGGAGAGACAGTTCCGAGCAGAGGCAGAAACTGATAAGTTTACAGAGGTACGCTACATGGCTGGAGCCGACTCTTATGGACATGCATTGGAACATCAGCGGAGACAGGATTCTAGGCACACTCAAGGATCGAGAGACCATAATTATACTTCCCATCTGGCATCTCCTACACAAAGGAGCAAACTAGAGATGATGTTGGAGCAATCAATTGAAAGACAACAGCAGAACACAGCTTCTTTCAGCTCGAAGCTAGAGAACCTGTACACTAATCTGAATGAGAAATTTGAATCCTTGAGCACTCGCATGAAGCAGCTGGACACACAGATGGATCAAGTTCCAAGTTCTACCCCAACAAAGGGTTCTCAAGAAGCTCATGACAGCAACATTCTCACTCAGGATAATACACAGATGGATCATGGATCATGTCTAGCAGTTAAGGCTGTGGAATTTATGGAGGACAGAGGAGAATTTGATGTTGAATTACCTGAGCTCGAAAGCTTCGATGCACCTGACTCAACAGAGATTGACATGGATCTTTTGACTTGGATAGCCCAGATTGAAGCGGTACCAAGCCAAGAAGAGAAATTTGAATCTGAGATAGCTGGAATGGACCGAGAAGCAGATAAACCCGAGACTGTAGTTGAAACCCGAGTTGAGACGACAGCATCGATCGTTGCATCACGCGCACCGATCGTTGCACCCCGAAAGGAACCAGTTTCACCCATGTCTCGAAAACCTGCTAGGGAAAAAGCCTATAAACCTCCGTTACCATTCCCGAAAGCTCCCGTTAAGTCTAAAGATGTGGTTCAGTGCACATTGGTGGTTGACAAGAAGAGGGTGGTTCCACAAGAGCCTATTCTAACATCTTCAAGGCCTAAAACCACTCATAAACAGAAGGCTCCGAACATCAAATCTTTGCCAAAGGTAAAACATAAATCCTCTAAGTCTAAACCTCCTGACCCCACTGTTATGAATGCAGGAAAGAGCGTTAAAACACCCAAGTGTCAATTCCACCCTACATTCCTCCCCACGTTCCTAGGACGACATCATGCTGCTACTGCTTACACACCACCATGGATGATAAGGCATTCACAGAGACACTCAAAGTCTCTGTTGAAACCGCCATAAGTTTGACCTCCTTTCCAAAAGTCAAGCTAATGACTTAAAACAAGCGCTGAGTGGGAGGCAACCCACTGTTAGGTTTAATTACTTTTCTTTTTCATTTTTGGTGTTTTTCTTAGGATTTAACGTTTTTAGTTGTTTTTGTAAGTTCCTAGATACAGAACCAAGTCTGGAGAGGAGTGACGATCGTTGCATACATGTGCAACGGTCGTTGCATTTGGTTTAAATCAAAAATTAAGGTACGTTGAGCTAAACCGGAATCAATCTGGTTCAACAAGCATCGATCGTTGCCCCTAAAGCAACGATCGTTGCACCCACGACCAGGTAAGTTACCTTAAACCCTATTTTCTCTCTTTCTTCTCCATTTCCTTCGGTCGACACACCGAGAACCCGAACCGAAAATCACCATTTCTTCATCGATTTATTTGATTCTAAGCACTATTTCACTTGTTTTTACATCCCCAATCTGTTTCTCATACCCAATTCTCACGAAAACAAGGTAATGTACTTCTATTTTTGATTTTTCGGATTTCACTTTTAGGGTTTTAGAAATTGGAGATTTTAGATGGAATTGATGAATGCATGTTGACATGATTATGCTTTAGGTTGTTTAGTGATGGATTGTTGCTGATTTTGTGGTTGATAACACCATTTTAAACTGATTTTTGATGAATTGTTTGCGGCAAAATCGCCCTGCAACGGTCGTTGCTCTCGAGCAGCGGTCGTTGCATTGCGATTTTGGGAAATGTTCGATAACGCGAAATCGCCTTGCAACGATCGATGCCTTAGATGCAACGGTCGATGCTTTGCGATTTCATAGAGAAATTGCCGAGACTTATTATTGTTTGAACTTTGTTTCTTTTGCAGATGGCGTCTCAAAGGCAACCCCGCAAGAAGCGAGCCACAGCGTCCACAGCAACAAGACACTACACCCCACCGCCTGAATGGTTTAACAGGGAATCAGAGTCGCCCGCACCGTACAACAGATATGGGCCACCAATTACTTTACCGTGGCCCAGAGAAGACGCGACACCATTTCCGACGACCCGACAGTGGCCGGAGGACCTCACACGTTTCTTAAGGTCCGCTGAGTTCACAGAGCGGCCATTGCTCTCTTCATGGGACGAGTATGACTCGCTGCTCTACAGTGGTTGGTGTGGGATGATCATCAAGCCAACCAAGTTCGCGGACTACTCCACCTGCAGGATTCTGGGGATCGATGAGCAGGTGATGGCTGTGTGCAGAGGCATTGGTCTAGGGACAATGCCGATGCGACACTATGACCTCTATCCTGAGCTGGTCAGGCAGCTATTGGCCACTTGCAGAGTGGTTTACTCGGATCCCGACCACAGGAGCGCTACAGGGGGTGCTTTCACCTTCATGAGTTGGGGGGTCAGGTATCGGATTCCTCTACTTGATCTCTGCAGGATCTACGGGTTCAGTACTGCGCCGAGGCGCATAGCCATGCCACTCGAGTGGGATCCGCTGGAAGCTCGCACATTCTGGGAGAGTATTGGCAGCGGTCGATACAACTCCAGGACCACGCCAGTAGTGCAGATGAGACATCCGGTGCTGCGATATGTCTCGCGTATCTTGTGCTGGAGCTTGCTTTGCAAGTTTGAGGCCAACAAGATGCGCAAACTTGAGATGGAGTTGCTGTTTATGGGGCTGAGAGATCAGTTTAGGCAGAGTGGCGTGAGAGATCCGACTGCGGGTCTCAACTTGGGAGCTGTTTTCGCACAGCATTTGGTTGATTTGCAGCTGAAGCCGTTTGATGGAGCTGGTACAGAGACGGTAGGGAGTTTACTTACTCCCATTTTTGAGTATTGTGGGATTCCTCTGCATGGTACAGAGCGTGATACGGCTCGCGAGTTCCTGGATCTCAGTCATCTGCAGAGCGCTACCTGGCTCAAGGAGGGGCGCATTTGGGTTTACACTGATCCGACCACTGGGAGGACTGGTATCGAGCTACCCGCTGCCAGATGGACACAGATTGACACATTAGAGGCACTGAGATTTCAGCCTCCTGAGTCTGCGCAGCGTGGGATTCCGACCATGGCTCATCCACAGGGAGAGCCTTCCTCACGAGCTTCGACATCCTCTGCCCCTGCTCCTGCGCCCGCGCCTGCCCCGGTCGACATTGTGGGTCCCTTTCCCGAGCCTGCGATGGCTTACGGTGCTTATTCTGAGGCAGAGTGGAGAGAGAGATCCGACGGTATGTTTCAAGTTCTTTGGAACTTCGTGCGTACTTGCAGCTGCAGGAGGCCACGACAGATCCATCATCCCGTACCTGACCGTCGTCGACAGCGATCTCCGACTGATACCGATCCCGCACCCGAGGCAGCCGATGACGATGCATTGTATGGTGGGATAGACGATGTGAGCGAGTGAGAGTAGTCTCCATACTTTCGGTTCTGTATTCTGACTTTTTATCTTTTCTTGCACTTTTGTTTTTCATATTTAGGATTTGCTATGTTTGGATGATTTGTACTTTGTTCGGTACTTCTTTTGCTTCGATTTTACTGTGTTTCTAGTGTTCTCAGCTTGCAGGATTTTAAACTGACATAAACCGACGGACTGACCTGCTAACTAGCTGTCTGATCCGATATGCGCATTGCAACGATCGTTGCTGCTTTGAGCAACGATCGACACTCAACGAAAAATCGCCAAGTAACGGTCGGTGCACTTAGTGCAACGATCGATGCTTGTGCGACAGAGGTAAAACCCGACAGAACTAAAACATCCATTAACAATTTTTATTTTCTTTCTACCAATCCTTCACTGGACACTACTGGGGACAGTGTGTCTTAAGTGTGGGGGAGGTGCTACTGACTTATATCTTTCTGTTTTCTTAAGAGTCAGTCCGTTTTTCAAAAAAAAAAAAAAAAAATTTTTGTTTTATTGAGTCAAAATTGTAAGAAACTATGATTTTCTGAGAAGATTTACAAGACTTGCAGGAACTTAAGTAACCATTGGGATGAAGTTGCAGGATCTATCTATGACTGTTAGAAAACCCCATCACAGATCAACCTACTGGGAACACCCACATCACTTCAGGTATCAGAGGATCCTTTACTGACTTCAACCTTAATACTGACTTAGATTTCTCACCTAAGGGCTTGGTATGCTTTATGTCGGATTCCCTGTTAGTTATGACACAGCCTGTAAACCTGTCCTATTTAGTCCCCTTCTCCCCTTCTATAAAGTAAAAAAAAAAAAAAATTATAAACTGAGGATGAGTTAGTAACTCCGAAGTGGTCATGGGAATAGTAGCAAACACTATTATCTCTCATGTGATCCATGGAAAGTGTCCAAAGTATACCCCATAACGGGAAGAACACTGATAAAAAAAATAAAATGATACCCAGTGGGGAAAAATCAGTTGTTAAAGAAGGGAAAGAGAAGAAAGGGACTAGAGAAAGATAGTATGGTGGTCTAGAGCTGATAAGGTAAGAATCCATGTGCCTTTAGATCGATACTCCTTAGGTGAGACCGCACTTAAATACTTGCAGAAGTCAGTAGGGTGAATTTGAATGCTTGAATGTGATTGTGGAGTTTACCTAGGACAGTTGCTAAGTGTGAGGGAAGTACATTGTGGTCTTGATATCCTGTGATTGATTCTTTCAGTGGTTTACTAAGGGGAATCTGAGTATTGTAGCTTCTAAGATGAAATGAGTTTCTGAAGAGTTTTCAAACCTCTTGACTACATTTAGTTCTTTGTCTTGCTTGAGGACAAGCAAGAGCTAAGTGTGGGGGAGTTGATATACCATGGATTTTAGGGTTTTTAACCATGGCATATGTGTTATTTATCGAGTCTTTTACTATGTTTTAGAGTCTTTTCAGGTATTTATTAGGTACAAATACATTTGGAGCATATTTGGTGATTTAGACACTTTCTGGAGCTAATTGGAATATTTGGCCGAGAGATAGAGTTCACTGTCCGAAACAGAGAAGGGTGTCGATCGTTGCATTCCTAGCATCGATCGATGCACCAGCGAGATGGGCCAAACGACGGTTTGATGAAGAATGATGACATTGCAATTTTGCCCAGAAGTTCCTGATATTTACAAAGAGGCCCCAAAACGTGTTTTAGGATTATAATTAGGTTTTACAGCCACTTGTTAGGCAACGTTTTACTTAAGTCTTATTTTATTTTCAGAGAGCCTTAGGGGCTGATCCTGATCTCGAAAGAGACTTGATTTTGAACCCCAGTTCTTGTTTGATTTTATGATATTTGGTTTTCTACTTAAGATGTTTTCTGTCTCGATGAACATGTCTGAGTAGTTTACCTGTTAGGTTGGAGGATTCTCATTAGGGATTTCAGAGAATTATAGTTTAAATCAATCTGTAGAAATTTATATCTGCTAGTTCTTTATCTAAGTTGTTCTTAATGCTAAATCTGAAGTAGCTAATCAGAGTTATGATGTTAGGTTGATTAATTCAGCGGAAGTTGGTTAATTTAACTAGAAAGAATTTAGATAAGCAATTAAACTGTTCGCAAACGAAAGTTTGGTTCAGGTTAATTGTGAACATATCAAACTTGGAATTAATGCTAGTTTAATCTGTTAGTTCTCGCAAACGGAAGTTTGGTTTGCTGCACTTAGACTTAGAGAATTATCGCAAAGGAATTTGGTTAATTCTATATCAGTGTTTAAGTTCTAGAATAGTTATTGATTGGATCTAGATAGATTGATTGCTTGCGTTCCTGATTTCCTGAGAACTTCTGAAACCTAACGCTTCGCCCTCTTGCTTACAAACTCACTTGATTCGCCTTTTATTTCGCTTACTGTTTTCACATCTGCTTCGCTTAATTTAATCCGAACTGCTATTAATCTATTGTGTGACTGAGAGTCCTTGTGGGATTCGATACCTTATATACTACGATTGCATTAACTGTGCACTTGCAGTAGAATAGGGATAAAACTATAAACCTATCATACACCAGCGGGTAAGTCAACCAACGAAAACACTTGGTTGACCGACATGGAGTCCATTTCGGAATCAGTGGCCTTACGCCACTTAGAGGAATCTGGGCCCATCATGGCTTGATTGAAGTTCGATGGTTCATCACCATCAATGATCAGAAGATCATGACAGTCAGTCACGAGGAATCCTTGATATCTCTCGGGTTCGTGACGGATCCTCCCGGATCTTCGAACTTCAGGTACTACAGGTTCAGGCTCTACAATTTCTTGTAGGTCCTCCTGCTGCTCTTCCTCATTAGGTTGAGCAGTATCCTGTTCATCTTGAATTTCTTCAAGCAGTACCTTACTCCCACTGTCTTTCTTAGAGAGAAACTCCCTCTCAAGAAAGTTACAATCCCGGGCAACAAAGATCTTGTTCTCGGAACGTAGATAGAAGTAATAAGCCTTGGTTTCCTTCGGATAACCAATGAAGTAGCATTTATCAGACTTGGTGTAAGCTTGTCTGAGATTAATCTCTTGACATAGGCTTCACAACCCCAAATTCTAAGATAAGACAGCACTGGAGCCACTCCAGTCCATAATTCATATGGTGTCTTTGCTACTGCTTTCGATGGCGCTCTATTTAGAGTGAACACTGCTGTTAGCAGAGCATATCCCCAAAGGGATATTGGAAGGTATGTGTGACTCATCATAGATCGAACCATATCCAATAAGGTCCGATTTCTCCTCTCAGACACACCATTCCATTGTGGCGTTCCAGGAGGAGTGAGTTGGGATACGATCCCACACTCTCTTAGATGATCACTGAATTCTTGGCTTAAGTATTCTCCTCCTCGGTCGGACCGAAGAGCCTTAATGCTTTTGCCAAGTTGGTTCTGTACTTCATTTTGGAATTCTCTGAACTTCTCAAAAGATTCAGACTTATGTTTCATTAAATAAACATATCCATACCTACTGAAATCATCAGTGAAGGTAATGAAGTACTGATAGTTTCCTCTTGCATTTGTGGACATTGGGCCACACACATCAGTGTGTATCAGGCCCAATAATTCACTGGCCCTCTCGTTAGGTTTATTAAAGGGGGCCCGTGTCATTTTGCCCATCATGCAGGATTCGCATTTCTCACATGACTCAAAGTCAAATGAGCCAAGAAGTCCATTCGAATGGAGCCTCTTGATGCGTTTCTCGCTGATGTGCCCTAAACGATAATGCCATAGAAACGTTCGGTTCTCCTCATTAGGTTTGAACCGTTTGGTATCAATGTTATAAATTGGCGCGGATTGATCAAGTATGTAAAGCCCATTCGTAAGAGGGGCACAACCATAGAACAAATTGTTGCGATTGAAGGAACATAATTTATTCTTAACTGAAAAATCATAACCTTCCAAATCCAACAAAGAAATTGAAATAATATTTCTGCTTATCGCAGGTACAAAATAACAATTATTGAGTTCTAAAACCAATCCCGAAGGTAAAGACAACAAGTATGTGCCTACAGCTAGTGCAGGAACTTTCGCTCCATTCCCAACTCGTAGCTCCACTTGTCCTTGCTTCAGCCTCCTACTGTTGCTGAGTGCCTGCATATTAGTACAAATATGAGCCCCACAACCAGTATCCATAACCCATGAGGTATTATCAGAAGTAGTTGTATTAACTTCTATAACAAAAATACCTGATGAAGAAGTCTCGAGAGTCTTCTTCTTCAATTCCTTTAGACCTTCTTGGAATTTCTTACATTCTCTCCTCCAATGCCCTGGTTCTTTACAGAACCTGCAGATGTCAGTAGGCCCAGCCTTAGACTTGGGCTTGGGCTTTGGCGTGTCCTTGTCCGAGACTTGGACAGCCTTAGCCTTTCCCTTGTCCTTGGCAGAGGATTTCTTAAAGCCCTTGCCCTTTTGCACCATTAGCACATTGGGGTCCTTGGCTGTTTTCCTCAAGTTGGGCTCTGCAGTCTTGAGCATTCCGTGAAGCTCAGGCAATGTCTTACTCAAGCCATGCATATTGAAGTTCAGGATGAACTGATCATAGCTTGCAGGTAAAGACTGCAGAACGATGTCGCAGGCAAGTTCCTGGCTGATAGGGCAGTCGAGTTTCTGAAGATGATCGAGATAACCCATCATCTTCAAGACATGAGGACTCACTGCCGCATTTGCAGCCAACTTACAGTCTAAGAGGTTCTTAACTGTCTGGAACCTCTCAGTCCTTGCCTGCTCCTGAAAAAGCGATTTCAGGCTTGCCATTATCTCGATGGGCGACAACACACTCTCGAACTGCATTTGCAGCTCAGCAGTCATGGTCGCCAACATCAGGCAATAGACATCATTTTCATCTGACGAATGCTTTTCCCAAGCATTATGCAGAGTCCTGGCGGCATTGTTAGGAGGCCTCTCGGGGAGGGGATCACGAAGGACATAATCCTTCTTCTCCTGCTTGAGGACCAGCCTCAAGTTCCTTGACCACGTCAGGAAGTTCGTTCCAGTCAGCTTCTCCTTTTCGAGAACAGACCGGATTGAGAATGTGTTTTGAGTGCTTGTAGTAGTCATAGCTGAAATATAAGATAAAAGGTTATTAGTTAATATGTTCAATATGATTAATCTCGTATTATTCTTAATATGATTAATCTCGCATTATATTCAATAACATCAGTTACCCTCAATAGAATATAATGATTCCAAGATCCACATATAACTAAGATCAAAGTGGGCCACTGGCCGTCACCCAACCTTAGCTTATATCGGTAAGCCCTATCTCGGCTAATTATATCCGTGATATAACTCTTGGTTGTGAATCTGGGCCCGAGGCCCAATCCACTCTGATGTCTCAAGGCCCGGGACTCCCGATGGCCTAGTCAAGAAAACCAGACTATACAGTCATGTAATCACTAATGTCTGGGACTCCCAATGACATTTATGAATCACAAACCGTCTTATCCACGCAAAAGTAGACACCCTCACACTGTAAGGCCATGAGTACAATTGAATGGGCTTCGACAGCTGACATAGACTGGACAAGACATCCAACGCTTGATATTATTTGAGGTTTGTAGGTTTATTAAAATTTTATCCCAAAATAGAAGATTACTATTTGGGAAACTTTCCTTTTTGGGAAACCTACTAATTTTGGAAACTTTCTAAAATTGGAAATTTCCTAAAATCCAAAACATGCAAATCTAGAAACTTCTAATTTAAGAAACTTTCTAATTTCAAAATTTTGGAAACTTATTAATTTAAAATCGATTTTATAATTTTATAAAAATAAATTTCAAATTAATTCTGAAGAAAAGACTCAAATAATTGGCCCAATTGTTTTAACTTCTTGGCCCGAGGCCCAAGAATTGGTTCATGTCCAAGACATAACCCAATTGCCCAATTAAATGACATAACCGGTCTGGTTCATTAAAATTGGTCTAACCAAAATTAATTACTACGACGACCACAATTGTCAACCGGTTATTTACTAAACCGGATTTTCTCAATTTATTTGGTCCAACCAAATCAAATTAGAAAATCACTGGTTTAGGCACAAAATCCAATTTTTTGACTTTGGATTTCTTATCCCGGTTTAACCAGAACTTAATAAATTTATTAAGTCTGTTTATTAAACCGTGACGATTTAAGTTTTAATCAAATTAAACCGAACCATCACTCAGCCAAACCGAACCGACCATTAGGTCACGGTGAACCGAACCGAGATGCAGGCTTCACGCGATCGGGATGATCAGGACAGCCGCATACCGCGATCGGGACGAGTTCGGTTGCGTGATCGGGATGGGAGCGTGATCGTCGAGCTCGGGTCGTGTGGCTTCACGCGATCGCCGAGCGATCAGGACAGCCCGGGACGAGAGCGGGACGATGCTGGCTTGGCCGAGACGCGAGAGAGGCACGGCGTGATCGCATCGATCCAAGCCATCGATCCGCGATCGATGCAAGCGATCGGATCGGCCACGCATCTCGCTGCCCATCTCGCCGTGATCGACTCGACCACGCGACTCGATCCATCGATCAGTCCGTGCGTCTATTCGATCCGGACGTGCGGTTCAACCACACTCCGACGCAACCAATTCATATAGATTGGATCATGCGATTTCTTGTTTGTTTAGGTTTTAATTCTTTGTTTCTTAAGTGTTTTCTCTTATCAGTAGATTGATTCAAAAACACCTCTTTAAACAATCCTAAACATGATTCTAAACAAGAAAAACCACAGAACCAATGGCTCTGATACCACTGTTGGATCGTTTAGTGTCTCCTTATTCAATTCTCAGATTGATTCATCCTACTAAACATGCAGATCTAGGTTCTCTTGATTAGAAACATAATAGATCTCACCTGTTACCTTGTTTATGCAGCGGAATGGAGGTACGGGTCAGAGATCAGCAGAACCACCAAGAGATGGATCCTCCAAAGGCTCACACACGCACGCACAGGAAAGTGGCTGCTAGACCGAGCAAGAAGGAGGCGCAGAGAGAGAGAGTTGGCGGCGCAGGGATGGCTGAGAAAAAGGAGCTAGGGCAAGTTTTATTAATTAAAACCCTTGTCCAGTTCCTATGGGCTTTTGGGCCCAATTCTCAGTTCTGATTAAATCCCTTGGATTTAATCAGGCCCTTTAGACTCTCTTAGTACAGTAAATGCCTAGCACTTTTACCGTACTTCTGCTAAACCGTTCCTATACATTTTCCTGTTAGCTTAGGCGTGTGACCCATATGGGATCATGTAATAAAGGCAATAAGTCCAAGACTTATAGATCATGAGCGGACTCTAGCAAGTCATCATGACCCCCAGTATTATATGACTTATGTCTGATCATTGACATACTCTTACTTTCTAGAGACAGTGCAGAGATTACTGGACATAATTCCAACAAAGGAAGGTGTCCCGGTTCCTCCTATTCTGATTGCCCAACTTGAAAAGGATGAACCTCTTCTGAGATAAAAGGTCGATGCGTTGAGGCCGGACGACCTTAGTCCTGATGATCTGTGAATGTCGCTGCTGCTAGAGTTGACGAGTGGTGATACTGCTCTTGAAGGGGCAGTGGAAAGAAGAGAGGGGTGAACGTCGCGTCTGCGGCTGTTGAGGGTGCGACTGTCTCTCGTATATTCGACCTCCTAGAATAACTCTTGTTGTTATAACTTTTAGTTTGTTTTTTGTTGTTGTTGTATGAACAATTTCCCGTTTTGGTCATCCTGGCTTGGTTGCCCAGAGTATCCATCGGTAGGATTGGTGAATCGGTTTCCACGATCGCGCTCGAAGAGGTTGAGCTTTGAGGAAGAAGGCTCAGAGTATTTTGATGACTCGGGGTAATTACCGATCAAGGCTGGTCCTGTCATTTTTTACTTCGTCTATAGTGTAGAAGAGTTTCTTGGTTCCCCACAGACAGCGCCAATTGTTGTTACGAAATTTTGATCTAGACCAAAAGAGTTATAATTACGATCAAAGAGATCTGAACTAACAATATGAGAATAGATTAAAGTGGGGGTCGGAAATTGTTATGTATTAATGATTAAGCCGAAGTCGAACAGTGAACATGATTTACGAGTATGGAGTCCGTCGATTGATGTGCTCCCTAAATGTTGCTCGGGCTCTTCATTTTATAAGCGTAGCTTGGAGTCGCCGCAAGTTATATGATGCATAAAGTGAACAATGAGTGGTCTATTTATAGTGGAAATGGTTTGGTTTTTTGTTGGGTTGTTGACTCCTTGGCGGGTCGGATTTTTGGACCGAAATATCTTTGATGAATTGATAGATTTCAATGGGCATATGGATGAGGTGTTAAACTCATATTCAACACCCTCTATGCATGTTGCATCTAAATCAACTCTAATCTGGCTTGGAAACCTGAATCGAGAGAAGCAGGGCTCGGTTAGGTTTTCCACTACAAAAAACCCGGTTCATAGCTTCAGTTTTTGTTGAGGTTTAGGGCATTAAAAACCGACTTCAAAAACAAATCGTCACTTACAAAACCGATGTATCATGGGCCGACGTTAAACTTTTTTGCTTGCTTAATAAATTTTTCTGCTTCGCTTAATCGCGTCTATTTTTTTATTGTCGTCGGTCATAGAATTGACTTAGAAAAAGTGACGTTACATGTCTTATTTCTTGTAGTGTTCTTGTCTCTGATCTGGAAATTTTAATCCTCAGCTCGAACTCGGAAAAAGGGTGAAACGTGACCTCAACTCTCTTTGCAAATGCTCTGGCATTAAAAGAAGAAATTCTTCATGCGGTCGATCTTGGACTCTTGCATATCTCCATCGAATCTGATTCCCATAAACTTATCAAATCTATCGATGGGAACACCCAAATCAACGAGATCTTTGGAATTCTCCAAGATATTTCAACCCTATCTTTAAACTTCTATGCAATTTCCTTTATTTTATCTCTCGGTCAGTCAATTTTGTTGCTGATTAATTACATAACTCACCTTAAATGTGACTGAATCTTCTATATGGTGTGTCTAAGTTTTTAATTGATCAGCGTTAAAAATAAAGTTTTTAATTGAAGATTTCTATTTAGAGCAAAAAAAAGTAAATGTCTCGATAGTATATCATAGTGGTTCTTAATTTCGTATAATTTGTTTTCAGACGTTGCGAAAAAATCTTAAACATGTTATATATCATGCAAGCTCCGCTCTAGGGCAGTGCTAAGAGTGCAAATGAACTGGGTTCAATTTTTTTTTCCTAAATTTTATAAAGGATTTAGGGTCCTATATGGCTAAAAGCTCATAATTATTTACATTTATACAAAAGCTTTGAATTTTTTTTTTGATTTGGCACATGGTCCTATATATTTGTGATTCAAAAACGGCACAAAACATCATACAATACTTTTTTTTATTTATATATATACAATACTTTATTAACATAAGAAATTAACGAGATCATATATCATGTTACATTGTTTGCAAAAAAAGTTTTCTAAAAGTTTATTTTAATCGTTTTCCTTATATCTTCGTTTCTTATATCATCGTTTATACCTGTTTACAGTGGCTTTTATACGTTAACAAGGAATCACATCACAGAAGCATTCCTTCCTTCCTGCATTTTTATATGGATGACATTTTCCAGAATTTGCTTTGTTCTGCAAACATCTTACTGTAAATTCTTTAGTGCAATAGATAGAGCATAATGCGTCAGACTTATCATCACAGACTATTTCCCCCGCATTGGCAGTGAACGCAGACTTGCTTAATACCCACTTAGCTTCTCCTGGCATTTATATTGTGGAGTCAATGACTAATTATATCAGTATATATCAATTTGAATCCCCTAAAAACTAAAAAATACATAATTTAGTTTCAATTAAGTTATGCGAGAGAAACATTTACTTAGAATATTCACAAATCATATAGTTTTCCATTTTTATATGTTTATTTTTGTGTGTTTACAAGTGAAACACAAAAACATTTTTCTAAAAGTTTAGATGTAATTTTTGGGGTGAAATTATGTTTGCATCGAAAACTTCAAATGCTACAAAAGTTAATAAATTTTTGTGTTTGGTATTTGAAATTAGCAAATGAATTTTGGTTAAAATCCTTAAAGTATTGTGGTTCATCTAGTTTAAAAACCTTTAACATTTTTTTTTAGATAAAACAAGAGAATATTTTTAAAAGTAAGTGTAAAATTACAAACAATAATTAAAGGCTTTTGTGAGATTCATTTTTCAAAATATATATGTATTACCTCTTGAAACCAATAAGAAAATCATCAAAACAGAGATGAAACCAACGACATTTACACGCTTCACCATGGTTGTTTTTGTACTCCTTAATTTTTTATTTTTTGCCCTTTGTTGATGAATATTTCTGTTGTAGATGAAACTCTTTATATACTATCAAAAGTAGAGATGGAATGACCGTAAAAAATGGTGGTCAAATAGTTAAAATAGAAAAGAATAGAATTTCAGTGGACCACATAATAATTCTCTCAGTAGTTTAACCACATCTTATTTTCTATTTTTTGTAGGCTTTTTGATGGTGGAAAGATACTGCACCATCATATATAAATACTTGCAATATTTTAATATTTTTTAGATTTTATTATTTTGCTAATTAAATATAACATATTTTATATCATATATATATATAAATAAATAATATAGGAATTTATAATTAGTTATTTTAAAAGTCAGTTGTAAAATAATATTATTTTGATAAACTGATCTTTTGTATTAAAATCTATGTTATTTATTTCTAATATTAGTTTGATATTTCTTCATATATATTACATAAAAAATATAATTTTAATTTCTTTGAAATTTCAATATGTTAATAATAACTATTAATTTAATATTTGATATTGATGAAACTACGTAATTAACTGTGGTCAAATAGTTAAAACAATAAATAATAGAATTTTAGTGGACCACATAATAATTTTTTTTTCTAGTTTAACCACATCTTAATTTATATTTTGTAGGCTTCATGATGGTGGAAATATACTACAACATATATAAATATTTGCCAGATTTATTTTTTTCTTAGATTTTTATCATTCATCTAATTAAATATGCAATATATGATGTCATAGATATAGATAACTAACTAATATAGGAACTTATGATTTTTATTAATTATTTTTAAATTAATATTAAAATAATATTATGTTTTACATAGTGGTCTTTTGTAAAAAAAAACAATATATGCTATTTATTTTCAATATTAGTTTGATATTTTCTCATATATAGACTACATCAATATTATAAGTTAAAACAAAAATATTTTAGTAAATTTAATATGTTAATAACAGTTATTATTTTAGTATTTGATATTGATTATGTATTTGATTATCATGTTTTGATAAAATTTATGTTTAACTTAAGTTTTTCTAAAAATATATATGTATATATATAACATATATAATATAATATATTTTTTAAGAAAACAAGAAAACTTAAAAATCTGGTTGGACCCGATTTAATTATATTAAATCTTAATCCAATCATTTATTTGTTTAGTTTCTAGTCCGGTTTTGAAAACATTGACAATTAGCAAAACTTAAAAGCTTGTTTTCTTTTGTTGGTCATATTTCTAATTTGTTGTTGGAGAATAAATTATGACCCAGTAAATTAGGTCCAATAAAGAATTATTTTGCAAACACATAATAGAGTAAAGAGTAAGCCTATATGATCAAACAAGTTGTCAATATTGAAATGAACTAGCGAACTTATTCAAAAAAGAAATATGCCTTTTGATTTGTAAACTAG
Source organism: Orychophragmus violaceus (assembly GCA_030180135.1). Taxonomy (NCBI): domain Eukaryota; kingdom Viridiplantae; phylum Streptophyta; class Magnoliopsida; order Brassicales; family Brassicaceae; genus Orychophragmus; species Orychophragmus violaceus. Next base: position 79,651,757 of record CM058231.1, read on the forward strand.
GATCCGTCCCGCACTGAGCGTACATATATTTTTTTTATTTTAATTCACATTAAAGAATTGTTTGATTTTTTTTATTTATGTTAATAGACGATTTTTTGTATTAATATATAGTAGTTAAATAATTATTTTTCTATTTATATTTTAGATGTTAAAAAGAGATGTTTTTTTTATTTCTGAGTTTGTTTTTTAATTAGCTTTGGACAACATTTGATTTTGTTTTATTCGTTTTTAAAGCATTTATAATTGATTTTGTTTACTCTCAATTGTTACTTCCAATTAAAATAAATAGTAAACGCGCTAAGCGCGGAGTATTAGTTTGATGATTCTTTTCTATTTGTTTTTATCGATTTGTTTATTTGAGATCGTTATATTTATTTATATTATTATTTATTTTAATTATTTATGTTTTTTAGAATAAAAAGTTTTTATATAGTTTTCGGATCTACATAGTAATCTTTTTTAGATGATATAGTGTGGATATTTTCTTGATTCGCGCTGAGCATGAATTAGTTTAATGATTTTTTTTTATTCGAGATCGTCATGTTAGATTTAGGATAGAATATATTATAGTTAAGAGGTTCTTAGAAAAGTATATATTAATAATCTAAAATAATCAAATTCATGGTTATGTGTAGTTAGTTAGAATGCACCACATGATTTGTTTTAAAAAAAAATACATTTTCTTAAATTTTTATCATGTTATTAAGCGTTAATATTGGTTGTTATAATTACAATTAAGAATAACTAAACCTTTGCAATATATACACAAGCTGTGTATATATTTTCATGATGATAAATTTAAAAATAAATTATTTAGATAGAAAAATATAATGTCACTATATGCAAAGGTTTAAATGTTCCATTACCTTGTACATAAGGATTAAAATATACAAATGATAACACTCTATTATAAGATTAATTGAATCACAAGATTTTTATTCTTGTTATCCCACCAAAACACTTGATTGAATAGAGTAATATTATTGACAAAAAAGAGTAGAATTATGTGGGTCACCATAAAAGGAGGAAGAAAAATCCATCACATTGTATTTTTTGGAAAATAATAATATATTTTAAGTTAGAATATCATGTTTTGAAAAATAGTTATTTAAGTTAGCATATTCCATGGTAAACATAATATTTTATATCGATTTGTGTTTAAATAACATATATTGTAGATTTATATTTCAAACAGAATAATAAAAAGATTTTATTAGAAGTAAATTGGAAAATATAATATTTTATAGTATATTTTAACCAATATAACTAATTAAGATATTCAAAAAGATAATGTGATATATTTTTGGAAACATAATAAATGCTACAAAATTTTAAATGAATAATGATATTTACCGTAAACTACAAACTTAAACTCATTTATATACATTTTTAGTGCTGTTATAGTGAATAATGAAACATCATTATTCAAATCTAACATTATTCATATATCTCCATTGAATATCAGAACTCATAACTTTATACCAAAAAAAACACAAAATTATTTAAATCTAATCAAAGAAGTTGTGTAACAAAAACATCAACCTTAGAACATGAAAAAACGAAATTGATTGAATCCAATCTCATAGCAGTGAGTCTCATCAGATCTCTAGCGTAAGGAATATATTGATGCCTAAGATAGTATATATTTTTAAAAAAATTCGTTTGACCAAAAGTAAACACGGTTGACAAAAAAATAAAGAAGTAAACACGTAAAGATCACAAATACGGAGAAGAAATTCTTCATGTCGAGAACCCAATGGTATTTACCAAAAAGAGTATTTGATCGGGCCTTATTCTAACTATCGAGACTGAACCTCATATGATACTCACTTATTCGGACTATAGGCTTATTGGGACAAACGAGACCTGTGATGTGAACTAAAAATGTCTTGGCAACAACATTCAATTGGACTTTTAGATCTCACGCTCTTTTTATATAAAATATCAAACGTTTGTTAGTTCACATCACATCATTATACCTTATTTTTGTGATAACCAAGATTTTTCTTTGATGAGACCAAACGAACAAAACATAATTAAAAAACCAAAAACATAGAAATCTTTTCAAAATCAATAAAAAGAAAAAAACAATATAAATGACAACGGATCATTTAACCAAACATTTGATGATCCGGAAGAAAACTTCCATGGTCAATGAGAAAAAAATAGAGAAAGTTCTTGAAAATATGGAAGATGCAAACGATTGTGTTTCTAGGCCACCCCAAGCTCGTTTTATATAGGATTTCACAAACTTCTCTCGAATGCTTGGTATATGCCATATAATATATTTTTTTCAAACTCGAACTAATAAGATATTCAGAAAGATATTGTGCATTTTTAGGAAATAAATTAATTAAATGAATTAAAATCGATATTCATCAAGATTGTAAAGAATATTCTTCAAAATTGCAGATTTATGTTTCATAAAATATAGGCTACGAAAATAAATATATATGGTAAATCGGTTGACAAAATGAATAAAAAAATAAATAAATGGTAGGATTAAGAAACCCAACTAATCCGACGGATAAAAATTTAATCTACGAAATGAAAGATCAAGATTTAAAAAATAGGATCCACGTGTATATCCATATTCCAAATCCGGATCCGCCCAAATATCCATGCGTGACAAAATTCCGAATATTCTAGTTTTACCCTTAATGAAAAAATACAATCACTAATAATATTAAAGACAATTTTCGGAATATAACATATATGTACCACCACGGCCAGTTTCCTATTTTTATACAATTAAAATGTTTTAATGATCAACGTCTATTAATTAATAGTTAGTTACAGTTAAAATGCACCCACTCTTTTTCTTATTTCGTGTGATCATAATAAGCCCACTATGTTAGTATGTTAGGTGGAAAGAATGACCACAGTTTTTGACTAAATGAAACTAAAATTAACATTATTGATCATCACTTTTGATTAACTTGGGAGCTGGGAGTATATAGATCGAAATCCAATTAATTTATGATGGAGACAATACCCACAAATAATTCAACTCCAAAATGAAATCTAACAATGATCTCATCTTGGTATGGTCAAACAACAATCATTTAGCTGACAATTATTTTTAACGGGCTAGCACTATTGATCATCATTTTTTGGATAAATTATTTTGACAAACCAATAGTACATGCAGATGATCAATCTTCTGGTGTTATTTACTTATGAGTATGTAATATATGTTTGTACCTGCAATAGTTAAATGTAAAGTTTTTGCTCATATACCTTTTTGGCTTGTGGCTTTCATATTGTGAGGACCGGCCATGAACGAATACCAATAAGTATCACGAATGTACACTATTCTGGTTGGGCCACTGAATTTTCCCCCGGTAAACTAATGGCATCATATTTTTTTATTTCAAAGTAACTATATCACTTTGATGTTCGAACCATATCACTTTGCAATGATAAATCAGGCAACAATAATGAAACATCACTATAGGCAAATAAATATATATGGTTATAAGTTGTTTGAACACCAATAATGAAACATTACCTATTCGGACTATACCAATTTTGGGACAAATGGAACATGTGATGTGAACTAAAAACGTCTTGGCAACAACATTCAATTGGACTTTTAGATCTCATGCTCCTTTTTATATAAAATATCAAACGTTTGTTAGTTCACATCACATCATTAAACCTTATTTTTGTGATAACCAAGCTTCTTCTTTGATGAGACCAAACGAACAAAACAGAATTAAAAAACAAAAAACATAGAAATTTTTTCAAAATCAATAAGAAGTAGAAAGAAATATAAATGACAAAGGATCATTTGACCAAACCTTTGATGATCCGGAATAAAACTTCCATGGCCAATGAGAAAAAAAAATAGAGAAAGTTCTTGAAAATATGGAAGATGCAAACGATTGTGTTTCTAGGCCACCCCAATCTCCCTTTATATAGGATTTCACAAACTTCTCTCGAAAGCTTGGTATTTGCCATAATTTTTTTTTTCCAAACTCGAACTAATAAGATATTCAGAAATAAATTATGTATTTTTAGGAAATAAATTAATTAAATGAATTAAAATCGATATTCATCAAGATTGTAAACAATATTCACCAAAATTACAGATTTCTGTTTCATAAGGCTACGGAAATAAATATATATGGTAAGTCGTTTGACAAAATAAATTATAAAAATAAATAAATGGTAGGATTAAGAAACCTAACTAATCCGACGGATAATATTTAATCAATGAAACGAACTATCAAGATTTAAAAAATAGGATCCGCGTATATATCCGTATTCCAAATCCGGATCCGTCCAAATATCCATGTGTGACTATTTTCACAATATTCCACTTTTACCCTTAATGAAAAATACAATCCCTAACAAAATCAAAGGCAATTTTCGGGAATACAACATATATGTACCACAGTCAATTTCTTGTTTTTATAATATAGATGGTTGAATCAATCGAAATAAAAACCAATAAATTTCAATTAAGTATGATAAATAAATAACTAAACATGACGCTGAACTATAAATACAGAGGTAGGGATCAAAAGCAAAAAACAAAACATTTTTCACACACACTTAGGGCTTGAACCGTATGTCAGATGTATAGTAGAATAGCAGAATAACTGAATAATTATTGGCGAGATGAACTGAACTGAATCAAGTTTCTGCAGAAAAATTTGAAAACGCAGAAAAGCTAGTTTTAGTAGATTAATCACGTTTTGTTTTTTATAGTTATTTTTAACACGCTAGTTGTATATAGCGGAATCACGTTTTCAAAACGTGAAAACGTGAATAAGGGATGAATGTTACGAATGGTAAAAAATAGCGTAATCACGTTTTCAAAACGTGAATACGTGAATAAGTGGTATACCATTTATCACCTTAATATGTTTTTTAATTAACTTATTTCTCTCTTAATTTATATTCCGATTGATATAAAAAAAGCTCTGCTTATCAAGACTAAATATTATTGTTGACAAAAAAAGACAAAATATTATTTGCTTCCGTATTTCACTTCTTTTCGCTTTCACTTTTGTAACATTTGTCATCAAGACAGCATTTCACTAGAATTCGATTCCAATAAAAATAAGTGAAATTTACTCCAACTAGTATTAATCTTTATTAGAATTACTAGTTTAGTATCCTTCACTAAAAGTTTACTAAATTAGTATTATGAGTATGTAAAAAGACTAAATTGCCACTATGACTAAACTACTAATTAATCTTAATTTTTTTTTTTTTTAAAAAATTTTAAAATATGGAAATAAAAAATAAAAATCGAAAATTATAATAAATAACTTTAAACTAAAAATTAAAAATCATGTACAAAAATTTAAAACTAAAAATTAAAAATAAAAATTAATAACTTAAAAATAAAAATTTAAAACTAAAAATTTAAAATTAAAAATTGAAATTAAAAATTAAAAATTAAAAATTAAAAATTAAAAATTAAAAATTAAAAATTAAAAATTAAAAATTAAAAATTAAAAATTAAAAATTAAAAACTAAAAATTAAAAACTAAAAATTAAAAATTAAAAATTAAAAACTAAAAATTAAAAATTAAAAACTAAAAATTAAAAAATAAAAATTAAAAATTAAAAATTAAAAAATAAAAATTAAAAATTTAAAACTAAAAACTAAAATTAACAATTAAAAACTAAAAACTTAAATTTAAAAATTTAAAATTAAAAATTAAAACTGAAAACTAAAAATTAAATAAAAAAAAAATTTAAAATATAAAACTAAAAATTAAACCAAAAACTAAAAATTAAAAACTAAAAATTAAAAATTAAAAATTAAAAACTAAAAATTAAAAATTAAAAACTAAAAATTAAAAAATAAAAATTAAAAATTAAAAATTAAAAACTAAAAATTAAAAACTAAAAATTAAAAATTAAAAATTAAAAACTAAAAATTAAAAATTAAAAACTAAAAATTAAAAAATAAAAATTAAAAATTAAAAATTAAAAAATAAAAATTAAAAATTTAAAACTAAAAACTAAAATTAACAATTAAAAACTAAAAACTTAAATTTAAAAATTTAAAATTTAAAATTAAAACTGAAAACTAAAAATTAAATAAAAAAAAAATTTAAAATATAAAACTAAAAATTAAACCAAAAACTAAAAATTAAAATTAAACTAAAAATTAAAAAACTAAAAACTAAAAATTAAAATTAAAAATTAAAAATATAAATTATAAAACTAAGAAATAAAAAAATTTAAAATAAAAACTAAAAATTTAAAAATTATAAATTAAAGATATTAAAGTCAATCATAATTGTTAATTATTTACTTTCCAAATGTGATCTTTTCAAATTAGTAAAACTTCCAAACTATCTTCCAAACTATCTTCCTAAAATAAAGGTGGTTAGAAAAAGGAAAGATATTAAAAAAATTTCCGTTTAAAAAAAAATCTTATATACAGATATTCCAAAATTTCAACAATAATCAATAAATATTACAAAATATATAAAAAATTTATAGACTTATTTCGTTGGTTGCAGAAAATTATTATTAATTTAAAATTCTTAGGGAATTAATTACTTTATAATTGTATGGGATTTTTTTTTAAATGTAGTATTTTAAAATATTATACAAGTTTCCGTTTAAGAATAAGTCGAATTGGTATAATTACTTACCTAAAATCATGACCGGTTCGAAAAAGGAAAGATTTTAGAAAAAATCAATTTAAAAATAATAAAATCATATATGTATATATTCTGAAATTTTTAAAATAATAAGTTTAAAATATTTTCTTAATATTAAAATTTTATTTAACACATCAAATAAATTTGGAACTTATAAATTTATTTCGTAAACTTATTATGCTTAAAAAACAAAATTAAAATTCTTTATATTAAAAACTATATTAAAATAATACAACCTAAAATATAAAAAATTAACCTACATAGGTTCATACAATATAATATTTTAAATTTTAAAAAGTCATTATTTGCAAGATAAATTATATTTTCAATTTTAAATTAATTTATAAAACTATTTAAGGAAACAGAATAACAAATCTGCAATAAAAAAGATGAGTAAAAATGCCACGTCATCAATTTATAAAAATCTATACACACAAAAATAAAATCTGTAACACATCAACTAAATCTGTAACACTAGAATACTAGTTTTGTAATTTTTTAAAGCCTTTTGCCTGTGTTACAGAGTTTTTCAAAATCTGCAACACATACAAAAAATCTGTAACACTGGGAATAAAATCTGCATAAACAATCCGCAAAATCTTGAAAAAACTGCAAAAACCCAATAAAATCTTCAACACTAGCGAAAAAATCTTCGAACTCAATTTTACAAAAACGAACAAATCCGCAAGTATACAAAAAAACTGCAACACATGGAACAAATCTGTTACACTACGAACTAATTTAGTAATTAAAAAAGTATATTTCCTTTGTCGCGGATTTATTTTAAATCTGCAACAAAGAAACAAATCTGCGACACTTGCATTTAAATCGGTAACATCATTTCCGTAATTACACAAACAAATCTGCAACCACAAAAATCTGCAACACGTGAATGCGGATTTAATTTCGCAGGGAAGGTGGCATTTTCGTAAATATTTGATTTTTTCGCTGACATGGAAAAAAAAAATTAATGGCATTTCTGTAATTTTTTTTTTCCTTCCAAATGATGATAGGGGTACTTTAGGCAATAAAATCTTGAGAAACAAGACCAAAAGATTAGTCCTACTCTAATAATAACTATACTTTTTTATACTAGATAAATAATTTTCCCTAAAAATAATTAGAAAATCCTATATGTAATGTTTGAAGGGGAGACCCTCCAGCGTTGACACGTCAGCCTTCCCCTTATTGGTCCACGTCAGTAAAAAATTTTCACATCATCATTAAATTAAATAAATCTATAATAAATTATTTAATTTAAATGTAATCATTTAAAACCACTAAATATAAATACAAACTAAATTTTAAACTGAAATCTAATTTCAAATATAATTAAATAATAATATAAGTGAAAATACCAAATTATAAAACTAAAAATAATTATGCAATTATGATTTTTTAATAAATTGAAAATTAGAAGAAAAACCCATAGAACAAAAAATTAATAACTAATGAAAATAATAATATTAATTTTAATTTCGAATATAATTAAATATTAATATAAATGAAAATACCAAATTATAAAACTAAAAATAAATATGCAATTATGATTTTTTTAAAAATAAATGAAAAATTAGAAGAAAAAACCATATAACAAAAAAATTAATAACTAATGAAAATGATGATTATTAGAAATATAATAAAATATGATAAAAAGAGATAATATGATAAAAGAAACAAATAAATAATATAAAAATAAGAAATTAAATGAAATCAATGAAATATATTCATAACTTAACGAAATTTAAAATGATAAGCAATATTAATATTATTATAATATTAGGATATGAATAACTGAAAATGTAACAAATACATATATTTTAAATATTTTTAAAAAATAATAAGAAAGTTGAAGGAAATAAAAATTCCAAAAAAGAAAATTTATGAAAATCGATAACTAAACTTGTAAAACATATAATTTAAAATAATATTGCTTGTGAGCGCATGTTATTTTTTTCAAATTATTATGATCATAAAAATTACAAATCTGTAAAAAAGATACATAAAAATATTAATATTTAAAATATATTAAATATTTAAATAACAAAACAAAATCTGCGCATTTCTCTCATAGTATAATAAAAATTTAAAAGTTATCTAAGATTATTTACAATTTGGACATTTTAGACTTCTGCATTTGGGATAAGCATAACTTGCATGCTTCTTGGGCTCGCCTTCGCATTACAGGTTATTATATTTTTGTTACATACGTTTTTTTGGTCATATATATGTTCTAACTCTAGGAAAAAGAGGACCTTCTAGTTTTGGACACGTGAAGGAGAGAGAAATACCTTTTCTCTTTGCCTTTTCTCCTCGATCTCACCGTCAAGTTTTCTTCGCTTCTCTTTTTCCTCCGATCTCTTCGGCGACTGGCTAATACCGGTGCTGCGAGAGGTTCTCGCTCCGCCCCTTTTGCCCTCTACTTGTCTTTCAATCGCGGTGAGTGCCTGATGAGATGAAGAAAACTAAGCCAACAGAGAGAGGTGCACGGCGGCGGTGCTCGACGGGCTAGCGGTGAGATGGCCGGTTGCTCGAGGACTAGTTCCGCAGGATCTCGCTTCTCTTCCATCAGCTTGTTGCTGGCTTGGAGTTGTGGGGATCTGGCTTTGACTGGTGGTTTGGGTGTGGTGAGCCGACTCCGTGCTGGTGGCTTAACAGAGGATGGGCCTCGGAGAAAGAGTCGCTGGATGTCTCTAGGTTCAACGATCTGCTAGAGGACAGCGGATCGAGGGATCTCGGAGTCTAACCGACGTATCTCTTCCTCCGGCAGCCCTGTTTTCTTCCTTCCCGTCTCGTTCGCCCTCGCGGGTTTCGCGAACCCCCGGGCTTGGTGGCTTGCGGTGGTTCCATTTTCTCCACCTCCTTTTCCTTGGCTTTGGTGATTCTGTTCACCAAGTGGAGATCTGCTGCTCCACGACGACTCTTAATGCAAGTAAAGCTCGAGGCGGGCTCTTTGCTCGGCCTCTCTCCTCCGGTGGTCGCCGGCTAGATTTCTTGGGGCAAAATTTTTATAGGCGGCGGCTTGTCTAGCTTAGCCTTTAGGGTTTTCTGTCTCCGGTTCGGTTTACCTGTTTTTGGATTGTATTAGTTTTTGGTAATTTTTTTGGGGTTGCTTAACCGGACTCAATTCTGGGATTAAGAGTAGAGCCGGTTAGACCGGATTGTAAACCAAAAGAAAAACAATTTTTTTTTTAATATATGCTCCAAAAAAAAACTAACTCCAATATTCACATTTATATGCGTTACGGTAAAACATTCGTTCATACTTTCACTGTTTTACACCGTCTTGTAAAAAAAACGTAATAAATATTGATTCTTTCTTTGCAGCTGTATATTGCAGCTTATGCAATAGGCGTGGGAGGCTTCTCAAACGTCCCAGCCTAATTTTTTTCATCTGCGGGTAGTGTCCAAGTCGATTTTCTCGATCAAAATTAGATTAATTTTGAATATTTCCATAATTAGAATTATTTTGCGTTTTAATCCGAACTAGACAAGCATTTTTAAGCATAAAATAGACTTAGATAGATTTTTGAGGTTTAAGTATAATGATCAGTTTTGCCACTAAACTATTACATTCATACTTAACCAATCTACCCAAATCTAACCATTCTTTCCATCCAGCTGCCTTTAGTCTCGCGCCTAAGCCTTCTCAGAACGATCACCTGCATCTACAAAGAAGGCATAAGAAAACATATTGCTTAATGAGAGCGGTCGTCCCATCTCACCTAGCCACATAAATAATCACGCAACAAGCCATACATTCAGTCAGTCTATCAAGCTTATCATCAGTACAAACACTTAATCCGATCTGATCTTTTCAAGGCAATGAGCCAGCATCTCAAGGCAAGAAACCAATCAATCGACCAAATCAGCAGAAACAGAATGGCCTGAACAGAAAGTCACTGAACCCGATCTAAACATTCCGAGTCATCGAGCCATCTTACACGATCCAGCATCAAACTGCCCTTAAGCGCATGATCTGATCTGGATGCTCGGTGAAAGGAATCGATCAATCGGTTAAGTTATAGCAGAAACAGAAGTATCGATAATCAAGCAATCAGAACAGTCCTAGCCAACTAGACTCAACGAATCTATGCAAGCAGACGATTAATCTATAGCCACGGTCACGCACTCACCTTAGTCTTTCGGTTCGGATGATGAGAGCAGTTTTTCTGACACCGATTGTGCTCGAATCAACCAGAACAGGCGATTCCACAGACTTGCTTGATCACCGTAAGCCAACTCGATTAAACACTCAGCCAATCTCGGTTTCTATCTTCATGCTTTTCTCTCTTGATCTTTCAGAGTTTTTGGTCACGAAAAATGAACATAAAATCGCCTAAGGGCTGATTTTATAGGTTTATGGGCGATTTCAGTCATGCCAATTGCCCAGAAACAGTCTCAAAACCCCTTCCGCGTCTTTCTGATTGCCAAGCTAATCCAACCGTCTTCCCCGCGCTTTCAACACTTGGCTACGCGAGTTTTACCATGATAAGACCACCAAATCTTAAGGGCAAAAACAGCTGCGGCCATCTCTAGGTCATGAGTCGGATATTTTCCTTCATGCTTCCTTAACTGTCTTGATGCATAGGAGATCACCTTGCCTTGCTGCATCAGAACGCATCCGAGTCCAACTCTTGATGCATCAGTGTAAACCACATAAGGCTCACCGTCCATTGGTAAAGCATATACTGGAGTACTCGTTAGCATATCCTTTAGCTTAGAGAAACTCGCTTCACAGTCCGTTGACCACACGAACTGAACATCTTTTCCAGTCAGCCGAGTCATTGGCTGAGCCATACTCGCAAATCCCTTAACAAACCGTCGGTAGTAGCCAGCTAATCCCAGAAAACTCCTTATCTCTGGAGGATTTCTCGGTCTAGGCCAATCCGCTATTGCCTTGATCTTTTCTGAGTCAACAAACACTCCCTTGTATGAGACAACATGACCCAAGAATCCGATCTCCCTTTGCCAAAAGCTGCATTTACTGAGCTTAGCAAACAACTGATGTTCCCGCAGTCTGTCCATAACCATCCTCAAATGAGCTTTGTGCTCTTCCTTATCCTTGGAGTAAACCAAGATATCATTTATGAAGATGATCACAAATTCATCTAGGAAATCTTTGAACACGTTTTTCATTAGCTTCATAAAAGCCTCCGGTGCATTAGTCAATCTGAAGGACATAACCACAAACTCATAATGCACATACCTCGTCCTGAAGGCTGTCTGTGGGACGTCCTGCTCAGCTACCGGTATCTGATGATAACCCTGAGACAAATCGATTTTTGAAAACAAAGTAGCACCTTGGAGTTGATCCAACAACTCGTATATCCTTGGAAGAGGGTACTTGTTCTTCACTGTCACTCTGTTCAATCCACAGTAATCGATGCAGAGTCTGAAACTCCCATCTTTCTTCTTGACAAACAAAACCGGTGCGCCCCAAGGTGAACTGCTTGGTCGCACAAACCCTTTCTCCATCAATTCGCTTAATTGTTTCTTCAACTCGGCCATCTCTGCCAAAGCCATCCGGTAAGGCACTTTATAGATTGGAGCCGTCCTAGGCTCAATCTCAATCGTGAACGGATCAGAACGAGTAGGTGGTAATCTAGTCAGTGACTGGAAAACATCCTCAAATTCATTTACCACTGGAATCTCACTTTGTTCAGCATTCGGCCCAACTTCCACCGTAGTGATTGCGGCTAGATATGCTTCACATCCCTTCTCTAGCATCCATTCTGCTTGAGTTGCCGAAACAATCAAACTTCCATTAGTCGGTCTAACTCCATGATACACCAGCTTTCCTTGGTTAGTTTCAACCTGAACTCGATCGCGATGACAGTCTAGATGCACCCTGTGTTGCCCAAGCCAATCCATTCCAAGGATCACATTGTAAGACTTCACGTGACAAATCATCAAATCGGCTGGCATGTTCACTTCACCGATCATCACAGAGATATTTCGGACCTTTCCCATTGTGAACATAACCTGCCCACCAGTTGCTTGAAATCTCATAACTTCCCCATCATTTTCCTTCTGAAACTCTCTGAGTCCTATCATGTCCGGATGCACAAAGCAGTGTGATGCACCAGAATCAAACAGAACATGGGTCGCCACACCACCCATGACTAAGGTCCCTACACATTCATCATCCTGAATGCTAAGAAACCTAGACTGAACACGCAACAGGCAAATCACACATAAATGCTAAGGTAAGTGATAAGACTTACCAATGATCGGACGAGAGGTGGAAGGATCGTGAGACTCATCTGCGATTGTGTACACACGTGGCATGATGGCTTGCCTCTTTGCGTTCGGCTGATGTCCCTCACTTGGATGTTTCCCAGTCTGTGAGACAACTTAGGACAATCATTCTTGAAATGCCCAACTTCACCACAGTTGTAGCACAACCGCTCTTTTGTACCCTTGACTTGATCCTTCGGCCTTGCAAGTCGGACACACATTGCGACTAACATATGACTTGCCATACGGGTTGTTCTTTCCAAACTTCTTGTTTTTCCCAGCATCATTTCCAGTTCCCAACAACTTTGCTTCCTCGTTCAATCCTTCTTCCTGTTCTGCAGCTTTTTCAACCAGCTCGGCAACCGAATCATACTTGCGGATCCTGCAACGAGTGTTCAGATCCACACGCAATCCACACATGAACTTTCGCACCAAGGATTCTTCATCCTCTGCCTCACGACCACCATACTTCTTAAGCCGATTGAACACAGCTTCATACTCCCTCATGGTCATTGGCCCTTGCTCCAACTTAAGGAATGCACCTTCAAGCTTGTCAAAGGCTTCAGCCGGAAAGTACTTCCTCTTGAATTTCTCACTGAACATCGCCCAAGTGCAAAGTTCTTCACCCATCTGACTTGTCACACCTTTCCACCAAGTGTGTGCATCTCCATCCAGATAGTGCACAACGATGTCTTTCTTGTAGCCATCATGACAGAGGATTGAGTCAAAGTTCCGCTCCAACCGTGTCAACCACTCATGCGAGTCAATCAGCTTTGTTCCTCAACAGAAGAACTTTGTTCCCAGCTTCCTCATGTGATCCATCACTTGGAGGTAGGATGGATTCCTAGGCGCAGGCAACACATCCTCCTCTTCCACCACGACTTGTTCCACATTCACATCAACTTGTGGAGCATTCGGAATAGCCGCAACAACCAGAAGTCTTTCCAGGACTTGCGCCAAAAGTGCTAACACTGCTTCCAAACCCACCGGAGGAGCAGCATCATTAGCAGCAGCGGCAGCAGCAGTAGCCGCATTAGCAGCACCCATTTCGTTCCCAACATTCCAAGCATTTGCTGCGTTCTCAACATTCTCAGCATCATGAACTTCATCATTTGCAACATTCCTTGCCGCATTGTTCCCAGATGTCTCCCCAGTGTCTCCAATATTCCTCCTGTTGTTTCGGTTACTCCTAGCCATTTGTAAGCAACATATCAGTCAAGTTAGCCCCCTCACTAACTTGTTAACAGAACACAGAATGACTTACCGCGAGACCGGCGCTGGAAGGATGGTTTAACCCACTAACCCATTTATGCTTAAATTGTCCTAGAACCGAACTACGATCTGATGCCAACTTGAAACGTCCCCGCCCAGTTTTTCCCACCCGCAGGTAGTGTCCAGGTCAATTTCCTCGACCAGACTTAGGCCATTTTCGAATTTTTCCACACTTAGAATTATTTTACATTTTCAATCCGAACTAGACAAGCATTTTAAGCATAAATAGACTTAGATAGATTTTCGAGGTTTAAGTACAATGATCAGTTTTGCCACTAAGCTATTACGTTCATACTAAACCAATCTACCCAAATCTAACCATCCTTTCTATCCAGCCGCCTTTAGTCTCGCGCCTAAGCCTTCTCAGAATGATCACTTGCATCCACAAAGGAGGCATAAGAAAACGGATTGCTTAGTGAAAGCGGTCGTCCCGTCTCACTTAGCCACATAAATAATAACAAGCCATACATTTTGTCAAACTATTAAGCTTATCATCAGTACATACACTTATTCCGATCTGATCGTTTCAAGGCAATGAGCCAGCATCTCAAGGCAAGAACCCAATCAATCGATCAAGTCAGTAGAAACAGAATGACTTGAACAGAAAGTCACTTAACCCGATCTGAACATTCCGAGTCATCGAGCCATCTTACATGATCCAACATCAAGCCTTAACGAGCAAACTGCCCTTAAGCGCATGATCTGATCTGGATGCTCGGTAAAAGGAATCAATCAATCGGTTAAGTCATAGCAGAAACAGAAGTATCGATAAGCAAGCAATCAGAACAGTCCTAGCCAACTAGACTCAACGAATCTATGCAAAAGACGAGTAATCTATAGCCACGGTCACACACTAACCTTAGTCTTTCGGTTCGGATGATGAGAGCGGTTTTTCTGACACATCTTGTGCTCGAATCCAATAGAACAGACGATTCCAGAGACTTGCTTGATCACCGTAAGCCAACTCGATCAAACCCTAAGCCAATCTCGGTTTCTCTCTTCAGTACATACACTTATTCGTCTGTACATACTCACCGTAACATACTCAGCTTCACAGCTTGATAGAGCTACAATATTCAGCAACTTTGAAACATAACAAATTTCAATACCACTAGAAGTGTTAACATATCCGGATTTACTTTTTCTACTGTTAATGTCACCTCCATTGTCAGAATCAACATATCCATGTAGTCCAATCTCTGAATTCTTAAAACAAAGTGATAAACTTGGATTCCCCTTCAGATACCATAAAATCCACTTAATAACTTCCCAATGTTCCTTGCCAGGATTGCTCATTAACCTTATAACAACTCCCAGTGCATGTGCATTGTATGGCCTTGTACATAATATCGCATACATCAGGTTGCCATAGCAGAAGCATATGGAACTCTCTCCATATATGCCATCTCGTCTTCAGCCACTGGGGACTGATCTTTGGATAATCAAAAATGACTTGTCAAAGTGATAGGTCAAATCTTAATCCCTATTTCTAACTGCAAGTGCACAGTATCGAACAATGTAGTATCTAGGGTATCGAATCCACAGAGACTCAAGTTTCACACGATAGATTATGAGTAGTCGAATTAAGCTAAGCGAAGCAGGGTGTAAGCAGTAAACAAAGCAGCAAAGTAAGCGAGCAAAGTAAAACGAGTGTAAGCAATTAGCGAAGGCGTCAGGTTTCGAGAAGTTCTCAGGAAATCAAAAATATTAGATAACAAACAATCAGGATTCAATCTATTAGCGTTCTTGAACTAAAATTACATAAGTATAGCTAACCAGCTCTCGCTGCGATAATTATCTATGTCTAACAACCTAGCAGACCAACTCTCGTTGTGAATCCTAGAGTTCTAGACATACATTAATTCCAAGTTCGTTCGTTCACAATTTCTCTAGACCAAATCTCTTTGCGAATAGATAAATTGCTCACCTAAATTCTTTCTAGTTAATTAACCAACTTTCGTTGCAGAAATCAACCTAATATCAATAATCTAAAGGGAAAATTACTTATCTAGTATGAAAAAATATAGTTATTATTAGAGTAGGATTAATCTTTTGGCCTTTTTTCTTAAGGTTTTATTGCCTAAAGTACCCCTATCATCATTTGGAAGGAAAAAAATAATTACAGAAATGCCATTAATTTTTTTTTTCCATGTCAGCGAAATAATTCAATATTTACGAAAATGCCATCTTCCATGCGAAATTAAATCCGCAGTCACGTGTTGCAGATTTATGTGGTTGCGGATTTGTTTGTGTAATTACGGAAATGATGTTACGGATTTAAATGTACGTGTCGCAGATTTTTTTCTTTGTTACGGATTTAAAATAAATCTGCGACAAAAGAAATGTACTTTTTAATTACTAAAGTAGTACGTAGTGTAACAGATTTGTTCCATGTGTTGCAGTTTTTTTTATACTTGCGGATTTGTTCATTTTTGGAAAATTGAGTTTGAAGATTTTTTTTGCTAGTGTTGAAGATTTTACAGGGTTTTTGTAGTTTTTTCATGATTTTGCGGATTGGTTACGCAGATTTTATTCCCAGTGTTACAGATTTTTTGTATGTGTTGCAGATTTCTAACAACTCCGTAACACAGGCAAAAAGGCTTAAAAAATTACAAAACTAGTATTCTAGTGTTACAGATTTAGTTGATGGGTTGTAGATTTAATTTTAGTGTGTGCAGATTTGTTTTAAATTGATGACGTGGCATTTTTACTTATCTTTTTTTCTTGCGGATTTGTTAGTCTATTTCCTTAAATAATTTTACAAATTAATTTATAATTAAAAATATAATTTATCTTGCAAATAATGACTTTTTAAAATTTAAAATATTATATTGTATCAATCTATGTAGGGCAAAAAATACAGTTTAGGTTGTAATATTTTAATATAGTTTTTAATAAAAAATTAATTTAGTTTTTAAGCATAATATGTTTACAAAATATATTTATAAGTTCAAAATTTATTTGATGTGTTAAATAAATTTGTAATATTAATAAAATATAAACTTAATATCTTTGGAATTTTGAAATATATTCATATATGTTTTTATTTATTTTTAAATTAAATATTGTTTTTAAAACCTTTCTTTTTACGAACCACCAATTATTTTAGGTAAGTAGTTATACTAATTCGATTTTTTCTTAAATGGAAACTTTTTTTTTTCATAAACGCAAATATATTCGTTTAGGACAAATATGGAAAGCATTTTATTTCCTAATTAATGGTTAACACCAATTTTAAATTTAATATAAACTTATGACTATACTAAAAATGATTTCTGAAAATTTAAAATATGATATCGTTAGAAATTAAATAGGTTAATAGTTTTTAAAATGTAATTTTTAATATATATTTTCTCGAAAAAGATATAACATTTCCGTATGATAATACTACATTGATTATTTTTAATATATATTTATGTAAGTGTTATGAATTAATAATAAATTTCTGCAAATACTGATTTTATGGCAATTTTCGATTTTATTGATTTTATGGCAATTTTCGGAAAAAAATCTGCAAATACTGATTTTATGGCAATTTTCGAAAAAAAATCTATAAGGCAATTTGGGACCTTTACGGTTAATCTATTATTTTATACTTTTATCTAGGTTGTTTTTGGTATAGGGTTTAGGTTTTAGTAGTTTAAGTTATTTTTAAAGGTTTTTGGTTTAGGGTTTTGGGGTTATTCCCTTTCATAGTTTATTAATTTAATTTTAAATGGTTATAGTTAATCATAATTGAAACATAGGGTTTAGGGTTTGAGCCATTTAGGGTTAATTATTCATTTTATGTGAGGATATCTAAGTTTTTTTTTTTGTTTAGGATTTAGGGCCTTTAGGGTTAATCTATTATTTTATACTTTTATCTAAGTTGGTTTTGGTATAGGGTTTAAGTTTTAGTAGTTTAAGTTATTTTAAAAGGTTTTTGGTTTAGGGTTTTGGGGTTATGCCTTTCCGTAGTTTATTTATTTAATTTTAAATGGTTATAGTTAATCATATTTGGAGAATAGGGTTTAAGGTTTAGGCCATTTATGATTAATTTTTTATTTTATGTGAGGATATTTAATTTATTTTGGTATAGGGTTTATGGGCCTTCGTTTGTTAATTATGTTTTATATCTGTTTTTTTTTAATATTAAACACTATAAGAAATATACAAATAAAAAAAATTAAGTATTTATGTTCTCGGTTTTAATTTTTAACAAAAATACGTGACCAAACAACCAATCTTAAAATTAGCTTAGGGTTTTAGGCCCTTTACGGTTTAAGTTATTATTGTTTAAGGAGTATAGTTGCTTCTTTTCTTTTCTGGGCACTCGTCTAATATTTCAGCCTGCCAATGATCTCGTTGCTCAGTGCATCCATTTGTATACCAAGAGCAAGGCATTTGATGACCTTCAATGCACAAACACCACAGTCTCCCACTCAAGTGTGTGATCCTTTATCGCATTCGGCCGGGACCTATAAAAACACATTCGGGTTTTTAGAACTAACTGGTCAAAGAAGATCATACAGCATGCCACTTACGTCACAACTGAAAGCTCGCAATATCTTGATAGCTAGTGAAGAGTCTTACGGGCAGCTGGAAGAGGATGGATCCCTTTCTTAAAATATGATGTCTTAAAGAATTCATGAACACGTATGTCAATTGCAGGAAAAGAATAGTATAAACATAGCAACAACGTTTCATCTGTACAGTAAAAAGCAACGTAAGAGGGGTTCCTGAGTTTTATATGCTTTTGTGATAATTTGACAACAACAAAAATTGGAGCAGACTTGTACGAAAACCTCTTCACCCAGCCAAATTTCTTAAATCGAGGTGCGGTTTTATACAAAGTATCAAGTGCATGAAGGGTACTGCGCTAACTCATTATTTAACCTATTCATCTTAGCATAGGAGGTCATAAACTAGAAAACAACAGAATGCAGAAGTAAGAGGGTATTCCTCCATATTGAACAAGAAGGTGTACGACTTATGAAAAGCTCAAAAATAAACTCTCACTTCATACCTTGAAGAACTCGTAGACATGGTATTCCGAGACTGAATGGTTTGACAAAATAGCGGTCTGCAATGAACCTGTTAAGGGCCGATACAAAATTTCCAAGAACTGCTTACATAAAAAGAGCATAAGATGCAACAAAGATTAAATAATGGGCAATAAAAAGAGACCAAAATATGATTTCAGTATACAAAAACAAGAGACTGGAGATATCAGCAAATGAATCACATTAAAAATTCAAGCCAAGACAATACTTGATCACGAGTTGGAAACAAAATCGCCACTATTCAACACAAATCACATGAAAATATTCATAGATTATATCACTCACTGTATCCAAACATCAATAAAGAAGAAGAAGAACCAGAGCGAGAAAAATGAAATCATGATAGCAAGGATTACACAATCGAACAATTTTACACAAATAATCAGAAATCAAATCGCCAAAATCAAGAGAATATGGATCAAGATAACACAAAAGAATGAAATAAAATCTGGAGATCAAAAGAACACATAAACAATTGGGAAAGCTGAAAGGGAATACTATGTTTCAGAGGCGATGGTTTGACGGAATTCGCGACAAGGGAACTTCACGTGGAGGCGACGAGATCAGTAGAGACGAAATTGGGAGAGCAAAACGAAGGCTGCTTACAAAATGGATGGGATAAAAAGTGAAACCTAGGTTTTTGGTTTCGTTAGGTTTCGGATTAAACACAGATTTTTTCTTTTGGTTTTGTATTTTAATTAATTTTTTAATTAAATCATTTTATTTAATGAATATATTTTGGAGATTTTTTAAGTACTACTTTAATATATTTTAATATATGGAAAATTTATTTCAAGGAAATTTTAGTATAAGGGTAATTCAGACATTTTAGTTAGTAAACTTAGGGTTTAGTATACTAAGATAGTAATTACTCCAAAGATTAATACTATTTAGAATAAATTTCACTAATCTAAATGGTCAGTTCATATTAAGCATTAAGAACAACTTAGATGAAGAACTAGATGATGAATCCAAATTAATCAATTATTCTAACATTCCTTCAAATCCCTAATGAGAATTCCCTACCCTAACAAGAGATCTACTCAGACATAGCAATCATAACAAAAGACATAGTCAAAATAGATATCATATAAAAATCCAAAGAGTAAGTACATGGGTTCGAAATCTCTTCTCCCTCGAGTACAAGACCAGCCCCAAATCTCCTAATCTCTGATAAAGTAAAGCTTAGCCTAAACAATGGCTTAAAAACCCTAATATAATGATCTAACCACGTCTAGGGCTTTTTTGTAATTATGGGAAATTTCTGGGCCAAAGTGCAATTTCTATAAATCTTCATTAAACTCGCGAGATATGTCTGTCACGCTCTTGTGTCGATCGATGCCATAGTTGTGTCGATCGACACAAGTATCTGATATCGACAGTGACTTTTTCCTTTCGGACAAATGCTCCAAATAGCTCCAGAATGCGCCATAATGTCCAAATTCGCTCCAAACGTTCCTAGACTTGTTAACACACATAAAAGGACTCCAAAAGACTCTAAAAGACTCGATAACAAAGACATATACCATGGTTGAAAGTCCTAAAAACCATGATATCAACTCCCCCACACTTAGCTTTTGCTTGCCCGCAAGCAAACAGAAAACCAAGATAAAAAAAAATTTGAAAACTTCAAAAACTCGTTTCATCGTAGAAGCACCACACTCAGATTCCCCTTAGTAAGCCACATGAAAATGAACCTGCATACATCAAGACCAACATGTACTTCCCCCACACTTAGCAACTATCATGAGTAAACTCCACAATCACATCCAAGGCATCCAAATTCACCATACTGACTTCTATAAGCTATTAAGTGTGGTCTCACCTATGGAGTATCGATCAAAGAACACATGGACTCTTACTATGTAAGAACATGACCACCATACTGTTGTTTCTGGTTCCTTTCTTCTCCTTTTACTTCCTTAGCACTGATTTTTCCCCTCTGGGTATCATTTTATTTTATTTCTATCATTGCTCTTCCCTTTTTATTCGGGGTGTTACTTTGGACATGTTTCCATGGATGCCCAGGAGGTAATATGAGTCGCTACCACTCCCGCGACCGCTTCGAAGCTACTAGCTTATCCTCAGTTTATCTTTTTTTTTTTACTTTTACTTTCAAGGCAGGGGAGAAGGAAACCATAATCAGACAGGTTTACAAGCTGTGCTAGGACTAATAGAGGAATCCGACTCAAAGTATACCAAGCCCATAGGTTAGAAAATTAAGTCAAGTTAAAGGTGAATTCAAGTAATGGATTCTCTGAATACCTGAAGTGATATGGGTGTCCTCAGTAGGCTGGTCTGTGTGGAGTTTTCTAATAGTCATAGATCATCTGCAACTCATTCAATGGTTACTTAAGTTCCTGCAAGTGTAGTAATCTCCTCAAAAAGTCCTTGTTTCCTACTCAATCTGACTCGATAAAACAGATTTGACTGACTCTAAGAAAAAAAAAAGTGGTGCATCAGTAGCTACCTCCCCCACACTTGAAACACACTGTCCCCAGTGGTGTCAAGCTTAGGATTGGCGAGAAAAGAGAAATCGGAATAAAGAGAATCCGAAAAGGGTCAGATCACTTACCTGTCGTCGATCGATGCCACAAGTGGTGTCGATCGATGTTGATCGTGAACGCTCGCGGTTTTGTAGATAACCGTTGTCTGAACCGTAATTGAATCGGCAAACCGTAAATCACATATGTGTCGACCGATACAATAACTGTGTCGAACGATGCTGAGCGATTCTGCCTGTTCTCACGCCTATGAACACACCAAAACAGAAAAATCAAAGTACACAAAATCAAAACAAAAAAGAAAAGAAAAACAAACCTACTAGTGGGTTGCCTCCCACTCTGCGCTTGTTTAAAGTCAGTAGCTTGACTATGGAAAAGATATCAGACTTATGGGGGATTCATCAGAGACTTGGAGTGTGTCTGTGAATGTCTCCTCATCCAAGGTGGTGTATAGGCATTACGATCATGATATCTCCCAAGGAAGGAGTGAAATGAACCAGGGTGGGAGCGAAGCGTGGGTGGGATACTGCGTTTTCTTGTATTCACAGCTGATGGATTAGGAGATTTGAGTTTAGAAGATCCATACCTGTGCTTTAGTGGATAAAAGAGATTTGGAGCTTTCTACTTAAGAGCACTTGCAGGCTCTGAAGATGTTAGAGCAAGTTCAGAATGAACTGCCATCTTCTTTTCTCCAATAGGGATCTCTTGTTCCACTTCCACACTGAAGCTCTGTCCATCAATGGTGGATTTCGCAGCTTATCCATCTTGAACTACAAAGGCTTATCTCCCAGATGGAGATCAATCAGACCATGTCTCACATCAAAAACTGCTCCAGCAGTAGCTAAGAAAGGTCTTCCAAGCATCAAAGGATCATATGGCTCAGCATTATACTTTAGCACCACAAAATCCGTTGGTATCAAGTAATCTCCAACTCTAACAGGAATGTCCTCAAGAACTCCTTCAGGATACCTCTTCGAACGATCAGCTAGGATAAAAGAGATCCTAGTAGGCTGGAAATTCAATAGTCCCAATCTCACAGCCACAAAGTATAACATGAGATTCACACTTGAGCCAAGATCACACAATGACCTCTTAAACCTGTCTCTGTAGATAGAATAATCCAACACAAAACTCCATGGATCCTTCAGTTTCTCAGGAATTCTGCCCTGAATCACAGCATTGTATACCTCAGTGATCATCAAGACACCTTCTTCATCAGTCATGTTACTAGAAAGCGTATCTGCCACACATCTCGTTACCAATGGAGTGGTCTTAATTAGTAGCATTAATCAGTGGGACTTCAGTTAGCATCTCTCTCATTATTTATTTGTACTTCTCTAACTAAATCTCCTGCTTAGACTTCCTAGGGAAAGGAATCTTCGGTCTGTAAACCTTTTCCTCTGCAACTTTCGGCTTCTCAAAGCAAACAGTCTGCTCTCGCCCAGAGTGTCGATCGACACTAAAGTGGTGTCGATCGACATTAACCCGATTTGAACCGACCTTAGTGTCGAGGATGGTCGATTTTGGTCCTTCAAGAGATGGTGTCGACCGACACGGAGTTGTATCGATCGACACAGTGTCTGTAACATGAGAATCACTCGAATTTTCCAGTTCTGAAGTCTCCAAATCACATTTCTGCTCAGCTTCATCTTCTACCAAAATCGCCCTAACATATTCCTTCTGAGGCTGGGTCATCTTTCCCTTAATGTTTGCCTCAGCTAGCGTCATCCGATTGTCTAGATTATCAACTCTGCTTGTCAAAGTCTCCAACTTCCCACTTAGATCTTGGTACATAGAGTCCATCTTTCCATTCAGATCTCCTGTCATCTTATTCTGTCCATGGACTTAATCTCTGTCTGCTCATTAGGTGGAGAAACTTGGTGAGATGAGTAACCATAATCCCTTGACCTTGGAGCGTAACTAGAAGTCTGTCTCTGCTGATCTCTATATCTCTTACTCTGATAACCAGTTCCAGCAATGAAATTGACATCTTCTGACTCACCAACTGGTCCATAAGTCTCTGTATCTGCAACAAAGTGGATATTCTTCTTCCCAAGTAGAAGACTATGAACAGAATCAATCTTGTTCTGCCATCTGTGAACTGTCCATTTTTCCACCAGATTTCTGCCTTTCTAAATCAGTATTCTTAGTGCTATTGCTAGACACTAAGTTCTCTATCAGCTCCTTAGCTTCCTCTAGAGATTTTGTTGGATCCCTATGGATCTAAGGGTTTGATATATTGAATGATAAAACCAACCTCGTTCTTACCTTTGGCAGCGGAAGAAGATGGTGAACGAGATCAGTGGAGCAACGCAGACGCCTTGCCTCTACCAGATACACACGCACGCTCGCTGGAAACGGGATGCTAGTGCCGGATCAATGGGATCGATAGGTTCTGGTGTGTCTAGTGTTTCTCTCAAGAAAACTGGACGGCACTTCGTTTTAGGTCGAAACTTTTGAGTCTTATTCGACCTAAACGTGCTTAACGGGCCAGACTCAATTATGCCATAACCCGAAAAGCCTGTTCGGAAAATCCAAACTGTGTCGACCGACACACAAGCTGTGTCGATCGATGATAGGCTCAGGTTTTAATCCCTATACTAAACTGCAAGTGTACAGCAATGTCAAAGTAGTATATAGGGTTATCGAATCCACAGGGACACTTGGTCTCAAGAGAATCAAACTGTAGGGAATGAATACTAGAAATAAGCAATGTGATTGTATTGAAAATAGTGCAAGAAAGTAAATCAGTAGCAGAGATTATTGGTTGTGAAAGCAAGTAATTAAAAGCGTCAAACCTAGGGTATTCTCAGGAAATCAGACTAGCAGACAGTTCATTCAGCAAGGATCTAATTAAGCACAGTTCTAGAACTCAAAACACAGATATAGAATTAACCAAATTCCTTTGCGATAATTCTCTAAGTCTAAGTGCAGCAAACCAAACTTCCGTTTGCGAGAACTAACAGATTAAACTAGCAATAAGCTCGAGTTTGATATGTTCACAATTATCCTAAACCAAACTTTCGTTTGCGCAAAGTTTAATTGCCCAATTTAATTAGTTCAGATTCCTAAACCCCACTTCCGTGACGTATTTAGCAACCTAAGATCTAGATTCTAATTGATCAGGTTAGAACTAGCTTTAAGCACAATTAAATTGAAGAACAGATATAGTTATGAATCCTTAACTGAAATTGAACAAGTCTAGCGAGTCATGAAATCCTATGTGAGAAACCCTAAGTCTAACTAGGAATCTACTCAGACATAGATAATGAAAACATGATCATATGATAAGTAAATTGCATAAAAGAATAAGAGTAAAAGGGGTTCGAAATCTTCTCCAAATACAGATGATGAATCAGGTTCAGATCAGCCCCAAAAGCTCTAAAAATCCTCTGCTCTTAATTATGAAAGTCTATGGTAAAAAGTATAAAGCGTCTCTAATAAAAACTCTAAAAACTCTATTATATAGGCATAATCTCGGCCAGGGGCTTCTTTGTAAATATCAGGAACTTCTGGATCAAAGTGCAATATCTTGATTCTTCTAAACCGCCGAGTTTTTGGCCCATCTCGCTGGTGCAACGATCGTTGCTAGAGTGCAACGATCGACACCTTTCTCTGTCTCGGACAGTGAACTCTATCTCTCGGCCAATCACTCCAAAAATCTCCAAAATGCTCCATAATCTCCAATTTAGCTCCCAACCTGATTATACCTGTAAAAGACTCTAAACAAAGACAAAAGACACTAAAACACATCTATATCATGGTCTAAAATGGGTAAAAACCATGATATATCAACTCCCCCACACTTAGCCTTTGCTTGCCCTCAAGCAAAACATAGAACTAAAACATGGTGAAGAGGTTTGAAAACTCTTCAGAAACTCATTTCATCTTAGAAGCTACAATACTCAGATTCCCCTTAGTAAACCACTGAAAGAATCAATCACAGGATATCAAGACCAACATGTACTTCCCCCACACTTAGCAACTGTCCTAGGTAAACTCCACAATCACATTCAAGCATTCAAATTCTCCCTACTGACTTCTGCAAGTATTTAAGTGCGGTCTCACCTAAGGAGTATCGATCTAAAGGCACATGGATTCTTACCTAATCAGCTCTAGACCACCATACTATCTTTCTCTAGTCCCTTTCTTCTCTTTCCCTTCTTTAACAACTGATTTTTCCCCACTGGGTATCATTTTATTTTTTTTATCAGTGTTCTTCCCGTTATGGGGTGTACTTTGGACACATTCCATGGATCACATGAGAGAAAATAGTGTTTGCTACCATTCTCATGACCACTTCGGAGTTACTAACTCATCCTCAGTTTATTATTATTTTTTTTTTTTTACTTTATAGAAGGGGAGAAGGGAACTAAATAGGACAGGTTTACATGCTGTGTCAGAGCTAACAGGGAATCCGACATAAAGTATACCAAGCCCTTAGGTGAGAAAATCTAAGTCAGTATTAGGGGTGAAGTCAGTAAAAGATCCTCTGATACCTGAAGCGATATGGGTGTTCCCAGTAGGTTGATCTGTGTCTGGGTTTTCTAATAGTCAGAGATAGATCCTGCAACTTCATCCCAATGGTTACTTAAGTTCCTGCAAGTTTTGTAAATCTCCTCCGAAAATCATAGTTTCTTACTTAAACAATTTTGACTCAATAAAACAAAAAATTTTGAAAAACGGACTGACTCTTAAGAAAACAGAAAGATAAACGTCAGTAGCACCTCCCCCACACTTAAGACACACTGTCCCCAGTAGTGTCCAGCGAAGGATCGGTAAAAAGAAAATAAAATAAATTGAAAAGGTGAGTTTATGTCTGTCGGGTTACCTCTGTCGCACGAGCATCGATCGGTGCATTAGATGCATCGACCGTTACTTGGCGATTTTTCGTGTATGGTCGATCGTTGCTCAGGACCGCAACGATCGCTGCAATGCGATTCCTTTCGTGTAGTGACGATCGATGCAGAAATGCATCGATCGCTGCACTGCGATTTAATCCGAGACCTGCAAACATGACTGCACCAGAAACAAAAACAAACGTAAAATCCTAACAAAAACACCAAAAATTAAAAAGAAAAACACCAGTACCTAATGGTGGGTTGCCTCCCACCCAGCGCTTGTTTAAGGTCAATAGCTTGACCGGACGCGCAAGGTTTTTCAAGTGCCAGAAGATCCTGACAGAGACTTTTTCTGTCTCTGTTCAAGTCTCCTCATCCATGGCGGAGAATAGGCTGTTGCAGAATGCTTCAGTCCAAGAAAAGATGGAGTAAAATGCGCTCCAGGATCTATTATCACAGTCTCATTCAGCTGCTCATCATCTGCTTCCAAGATCTTGAAAGTCTGTCCATCTATCAGTGGCTTCCGCAGCTTCTCCATCTCATATCGCAGTGTCTCATCTCCCAGGTGGAGGTCTATTAGACTCTGTCTAACATCAATCACAGCTCCTGCTGTAGCCAAGAATGGTCTTCCAAGCAATAAAGCTTCATCCGGATCGCAGGCATATTTCAGCACAAGGAAGTCCGTTGGAACTAAGTAGTTTCCAACTCTTACCGGAATATCAATAAGGAGTCCTTCAGGAACTCGCATGGACTGATCAGCTAGGATAAGACGTGTCCTAGTAGGAGCAAAATCCAACATACCCAGCTTCTCTGCCACAGAGTAAGACATTATGCTCCCAGCAGCTCCTAAATCACACAGAGAACGCCTAAAACTATCTTCAAAGATAGAACAATCAAGTGCAAAGACTCCAGGATCAGGCAGTTTCTTTGGGACCTTAGTTAACAGAACATCACTAATATGCTGAGGAACTATTATCACACATTCTCTCAGCTCTTCATCTAATGGCAACATCTTGTTCAAATATTTCTGAACACATGGATGATAAGGTGGATCATCAGATGATGGAATTTCTTCCAAGTCTTCACCACTCTTTTCTAGCCTTTTCAGCTCTTCAATCTCTTGTTTAATCACTTCAGACACCTTGGGACTGTGCCAAATAGCTCGTGCATAAACATCCTCTGGAGTGATTTCAGATGTATCAGGGAATAGGCGGGCTAGTTCTGCATCAATCTCATTTTCATCCCACGGATTCTCTGCTTGTTCACGACCTGCATCGATCGATGCCAGATGTGTATCGATCGTTGCATCGCGATCATCACAACTTCCACCCGAGAGTTTTTCACAGAAATCCGAAAATTCTTCCTCAGTCACCAACTCAGCTGTACTTAGCTCAAATTTCTCCCCTAGATAAGATCCATCATTACTTAGTACAGAACATGCCTTAATATGAGTGTCTGCAACTCCTTTTCCTTTCAGTGAGCTGGACATCTGATACACCTGAGTGTCCAACTGCTTCATGTGAGTGCTCAATGTCTCAAACTTCCCATTGAGGTCCTGATAGACAGCGTCCAGCTTCTTGTTGTTGTCTACAGAAAGCTTGGTTTGACTTTCCATCAGTTGTTCCATCATAGCTTCCATTTTGCTCTCATGGGCTGTAGGTGCGGGAGGAGTCTGATAAGATGTAGATCCATAGGTTCTCTGATTACCCTGTCCATAGGTCTTTTGAAAACCACCATTCTGTCCTCCATTTGAGAATCTGTTCCCCTGTTGATTGTTAAATCTATTACCTTGGAAACCGGAACCTCCTATGAAATTCACTTCTTCTTCCTGAGTGTCCACCTCAGTTTGAATCACCTCCACATCTTGGGCAAAGTGGACAGCTTTCTTATTTGTCAGGAGATTGAAAACTGTGTCCAGTCTGGATCTAATATTAGCTATATCAGAATTCTCTACAGTTCCACCAGATCTCTTCCTCCTTTCATCCATTGTTTTGCAACTATTGCTGCCAATCAGGTTCTCTATCAACCGTTTAGCTTGTGTAGGAGTTCTGGTGCTGAAATTAGCATCACTGGAATTATCCAGAGCAGTCTGATAAGGGAGATCTATGCCTCTGAAGAAAATACCTATCAGCTGTACTTCTGTGAATCCATGGTGTGGACAATCACGCTGATACTGCTTAAATCTCATCCATGCGGTTGTCAAAGGCTCCACAGCTCCTTGGGAAAAAGTGAGTATGTCCTGTCTGGACTGATCTGAGCGCGCAGCATCGTAGAAGTGACGCAGGAACTCACTCTTTAAGGCTGTCCAAGTAGTATACTGACCAGGTGCCAGTTGTCTCAGCCATGCACTAGCGTCTCTAGCAAGACTGTGCGGAAATAGCTTAAGGAACAGATAGTCCGGGCATACTCCTTCATACTTCATGCCAGTGACTATGTCCTCAAACTTGTCAATGTGATCCATAGGCTGTTCTGATTGAAGACCATGGAAAGCAATTTGTCTCATCAGTTGGTAGTAGATAGTTTTTACCTCAAAATCATTCCTCTCGAAGGCAGGAAGCACTAGAGCTGCTCGGTTTGCATGAAACTCATCGGGTCTATTGTAGTCAGCTAGTGTCCTCTCATGAACTACCATCTCTCTACCTTGTGGCTCAACTTCATCAGGGATCACTCGTCCCTCAGCATCAATCCTTTGCCCAGCAGCATTGTAAGGATTGTTCTCTGGATCCCTCAGGACTCCATCAGCATCTGGTATCAAGATCAAGCGTTCTTGTACCATTCTTTCTCTCTTTTCTCTTCTGATAGTCCTCTCTAGACGTCCAAGTTCCTCTAGGTTGAGATTAACTAAGCTCGAGTTTGGATTACTTCGAGTGTTCTGCGTTGGCATAAACTGTCTGTAATCGTCCAGCAACGATCGATGCTATCAGTGCAACGATCGATTCAATCTCAAATCGCTCAGTGACGATCGATGCAAAGGGTGCAACGATCGATGCAAGGCGAAATTCGTACCTGCGACAGAGAGAAACAGAGAAAAAGTCAGCAAAAATAAATAAATAAAAAAAACGAAAAACAAAAACGAAAAACGAAAAATTTCTAGTAAAACCCTAAGTTCGGTCCTATCGAAGACTCAAAGAGTCCCCGGCAACGGCGCCAAAAACTTGATAGGCTCAGGTTTTAATCCCTATACTAAACTGCAAGTGTACAGCAATGTCAAAGTAGTATATAGGGTTATCGAATCCACAGGGACACTTGGTCTCAAGAGAATCAAACTGTAGGGAATGAATACTAGAAATAAGCAATGTGATTGTATTGAAAATAGTGCAAGAAAGTAAATCAGTAGCAGAGATTATTGGTTGTGAAAGCAAGTAATTAAAAGCGTCAAACCTAGGGTATTCTCAGGAAATCAGACTAGCAGACAGTTCATTCAGCAAGGATCTAATTAAGCACAGTTCTAGAACTCAAAACACAGATATAGAATTAACCAAATTCCTTTGCGATAATTCTCTAAGTCTAAGTGCAGCAAACCAAACTTCCGTTTGCGAGAACTAACAGATTAAACTAGCAATAAGCTCGAGTTTGATATGTTCACAATTATCCTAAACCAAACTTTCGTTTGCGCAAAGTTTAATTGCCCAATTTAATTAGTTCAGATTCCTAAACCCCACTTCCGTGACGTATTTAGCAACCTAAGATCTAGATTCTAATTGATCAGGTTAGAACTAGCTTTAAGCACAATTAAATTGAAGAACAGATATAGTTATGAATCCTTAACTGAAATTGAACAAGTCTAGCGAGTCATGAAATCCTATGTGAGAAACCCTAAGTCTAACTAGGAATCTACTCAGACATAGATAATGAAAACATGATCATATGATAAGTAAATTGCATAAAAGAATAAGAGTAAAAGGGGTTCGAAATCTTCTCCAAATACAGATGATGAATCAGGTTCAGATCAGCCCCAAAAGCTCTAAAAATCCTCTGCTCTTAATTATGAAAGTCTATGGTAAAAAGTATAAAGCGTCTCTAATAAAAACTCTAAAAACTCTATTATATAGGCATAATCTCGGCCAGGGGCTTCTTTGTAAATATCAGGAACTTCTGGATCAAAGTGAAATATCTTGATTCTTCTAAACCGCCGAGTTTTTGGCCCATCTCGCTGGTGCAACGATCGTTGCTAGAGTGCAACGATCGACACCTTTCTCTGTCTCGGACAGTGAACTCTATCTCTCGGCCAATCACTCCAAAAATCTCCAAAATGCTCCATAATCTCCAATTTAGCTCCCAACCTGATTATACCTGTAAAAGACTCTAAACAAAGACAAAAGACACTAAAACACATCTATATCATGGTCTAAAATGGGTAAAAACCATGATATATCAATCGACACAACACCATTATATCGATTCTTATGTGTATTTCAATACACATAATATGATCATTGCCACAATGATCATTCCCATGTCGTAGCTTCCAGTTCGCTTAGGTGTGTGACCCTATAGGATCATATAATACTGGCAGTAGGTCCACGACCTACATATTGCAAGAGGCTTCTAGAAAAGCATTGCAAACACCCAGTATTATACGAATGTCTGATCTCGACACACAACTATCACAGGAGTGAGTACAAGTGTGATTTCAGGACACTATCCCAACAATCTCCCACTTGTACTGGAATCATCAATTCCTATAATCCTTTTGTCTCTATATCTCGATTTGGCATAAGGCAAGATTTGTGTCATCCTTATTAAGCCAACATCGTGTTTATCGAACTCCTGATCTCATACTGAACATTACAAACAACTGAACTTCAGTTCGTTTGAGTGCGGCCACACATTTTTCTCAGTAATCAATCTTCGATAGGCCCTGAGATATTTATCTCCCGTTATACAGGAGGGACAAATCCCTTCTTGTTCCATCCCTGTTTCAACGCGTACTTCATGATACACCCGAACAGTGCCGTTATAGTCGCCAGTTACGGGTCGACGTTTGACAAGGTCAAAGCGTACCAATTCATATGCAAGAAAGCATGATGAACTCAGGTCTAAGGACTATACTCTATAGTCGTAATGAGAATCTCTTATGACACAGATATAACTATCTTGTAGACTTCTCATTAGCGGGTCATGTCCGATCATATGTTCACTAACATATATCTATGTGATTGACTGCGATAATCATATCATTGGCTCCATGAAACTTAGCCAACAGTCACCTCACAATCTAGTCTCTACCGGTTGTTAGTGTCCCAATTCTACAACCTCGACTAGGGACAAAATAATTTATTAACTTATAGGGTTTCATGATCAAGTCCTCAACTTGATGACCTATAATATGTCATAAACTTATTTGGGACCATTATTTAGATCACAATGTAAATAATGCTGAAATCAAATTTCATTAAAACACTTCCAAAGAATGTTTACAAGAGCGTCTTATTATAACTTAAAATATAACCAAAAACTCCCACTAGAATCAAGATTACATCATAAGATCTCTAATGCCTACAGCAGTCGTATGACTCTCATGCTTAGGCCTTGGGAGTGACTTGGTCAGAGGATCAGCGACGTTCTCATCTGTCGGAACTCGGCTGATCTTTACATCACCTCTATTGACAATATCACGAATCAAATGATATTTCCTCTCAACGTGTTTGGACTTCTGGTGTGACCTGGGTTCTTTTGCCTGAGCAATGGCTCCATTGTTATCGCAGAATAAAGCCACTGGCTCCAAGATACTAGGAACCACACCAAGTTCAGTCATGAACTTCTTTATCCAAACAGCTTCCTTTGCCGCTTCTGAAGCAGCAACATATTCAGCTTCCGTTGTGGAATCAGCTACGGTATTCTGCTTAGAGCTCTTCCAGATCACCGCACCGCCATTTAGACAGAAGACAAATCCAAATTGTGATCGGAAATCGTCTCTGTCTGTCTGAAAACTCGCATCAGTGAATCCATTCACCACAAGTTCATCACTTCCTCCATACACAAGGAATTTATCCTTAGTATGTCTCAAATACTTGAGAATATTCTTGACAGCTGTCCAGTGTTCCTCACCTGGATCAGATTGGTATCTGCTCGTCATGCTTAACGCGTAAGCTACATCTGGACTAGTGCAGAGCATGGCATACATAATAGATCCTATTGCAGAAGCATAAGGAATCCTATTCATGCGTTCTCGCTCAGCATGTGTCGCCGGACACTGCTTCTTGCTGAGACTTATGCCATGAGACATTGGTATGAAGCCCTTCTTGGAATCATGCATATTGAATCTGTGCAACACCTTATCGATATAAGTGTCCTGGCACAATCCAATAAGCTTGTTTGTTCTATCTCTGTAGATTCTGATTCCAAGAATGTACGCGGCTTCTCCCATGTCTTTCATGGAAAAATAACTTCCAAGCCAAGTCTTGATAGACTGAAGCAACGGAACGTCATTAACGAGGAGGAGTATGTCATCGACATACAGCACAAGAAATGCAATTTTGCTCCCACTAGTCTTCTTGTATACACATGCTTCCTCTTCGTTCTTGATAAAGCCAAATTTCTTTACTGCTTCATCAAAACGAAGATTCCAACTCCGTGATGCTTGCTTCAATCCATAAATGGATTTATGAATTTTGCATACCTTCTTAGCGTTCTTTGGATCGACAAAACCTTCAGGCTGTGTCATGTACACATCCTCTTCCAGAATACCATTCAGGAATGCGGTTTTGACATCCATTTGCCAAATCTCATAATCATAATGAGCGGCAATCGCTAGAAGAATCCGAATAGATTTAAGCATAGCCACTGGGGAATAGGTTTCATCATAGTCAATACCATGAATTTGTTTGAAACCTTTAGCCACCAATCTCGCTTTGTAAATCTGTACATTGCCATCCACGTCAATCTTCTTCTTGAAGATTCATTTACACTCAATGGCTTTTACACCATTAGGTAAATTGACCAAGGACCATACTTGGTTTTCTGACATGGATGCCATTTCGGATTTAGAGGCTCCAAGCCACTTTTCGGAGTCCGGGCCCATCATAGCTTCCGTGAAGGTCGCTGGTTCGTCACTATCAATGATCATCAGATCATTTGAGTCGGTTACGAGGAATCTGTAGTATCTCTCGGGTTCGTGACGGATCCTTCCGGATCTGCGAACTTCAGGCTCCACAGGCGCCGGTTCCACAGAACTTTGTGGGTCCAACTGCTGCTCTTCCTCAACAGGTTGAGCAGTTTCCTGTGCATCTTGAATTTCTTCAAGATGTACTTTACTCCCACTGTTTTTCTTAGAGAGAAACTCCCTCTCAAGAAAAGAACAGTCCCGAGCAACAAATACTTTGTTCTCAGATTGGTTGTAAAAGTAGTATGCCTTGGTTTCCCTAGGATAACCAACGAAGTAGCATTTATCTGATTTGGGTGAAAGCTTGTCAGAGATTAAACGTTTGACATAAGCCTCACAACCCCAAATCTTCAGGAAAGACAGATTAGGAATTTTCCCAGTCCACAATTCATGTGGTGTCTTATCCACTGATTTAGATGGCACCCTATTTAGTGTAAACGCAGACGTTTCTAGAGCGTATCCCCAAAAGGATAATGGAAGATTAGTATGACTCATCATAGACCGAACCATATCTAATAAGGTTCGATTTCTCCTCTCTGACACTCCATTCCATTGAGGTGTTCCAGGAGGAGTGAGTTGTGAAACAATTCCACACTCGCTCAGATAGTCGCTGAACTCTTGGCTTAAGTATTCTCCTCCGCGATCCGATCGCAGAATTTTGATACTTTTGCCAAGTTGGTTATGTACTTCATTCTTGAATTCCTTGAATCTATCAAAGGATTTTGACTTGTGTCTCATCAAGTAGACATAGCCATACCTACTGAAATCATCAGTGAAGGTAATGAAGTACTTGAAGTTTCCTCTGGCGACAGTACTCATCGGCCCACATACATCAGTATGAACAAGGCCCAACAAGTCACTGGCCCTTTCATTTGGTTTGTTGAAAGGGGCTCTAGCCATTTTGCCCACCAAGCAAGATTCGCATTTCTCACATGATTCAAAATCAAACGAGCCCATAAGCCCATTTCGATGGAGCCTTTGGATGCGTTTCTCATTGATATGGCCCAAACGACAATGCCATAAGAAAGTCGGGTTTTCGTCATTTGACTTAAACCGCTTTGTATTTATGTTAAAGACAAGCATTTCTTGATTTAAAACATATAACCCATTTTCTAATGGGGCGCTACCATAAAATGTACCATCACGATTAAAAGAACAAACTTTATTCTTAACAGCAAAATCAAAACCTTCCAAATCCAAAACGGAAACTGAAATTATGTTTCTGCTAATCGCAGGTACAAAGTAGCAATTATTCAAAGCTAAAATCATGCCCGAAGGTAAAGACAATTCATAGGTGCCTACGGCCAGTGCAGCAACCTTAGCTCCATTCCCGACTCGTAGCTCCACTTGTCCTTTCTTCAGCGTTCTACTGTTTCTTAGTGCCTGCACATCAGTACAAATGTGAGCACCGCAGCCGGTATCCAATACCCACGAAGTAGAACTAGAAGATATAACATTAAGTTCGATAACATAAATACCTGAGTCAGACGCATCATACGTCTTCTTCAGTTTCTTGTAATCTTCCTTGAACTTCTTGCAGTCTCTTTTCCAATGCCCCAACTGCTTGCAGTAGTTGCACTTATCCTCAGCAGAAGGCCCGGATTTGGGCTTGGGCTTGGGTTTTTCTTGACTTTCAGTCTCGACAACCTGGGCCTTTCCCTTATCCTTCTTAGGTTTCTTAAACCTTTTACCCCCTTGTACCATCAGGACACTGGGAGTAGCCTTCTTGAGATTCGGTTCTGCTGTCTTCAGCATACCGTGAAACTCAGTCAATGTCTTAGTCATGTTTTGCATGTTGTAGTTCATGATGAACTGATCAAAACACGAAGGCAATGACTGCAGAATCATGTCAGTGGCCAGCTCCTGGCTAATGGCACAGTCCAATTTCCCCAGGTTATCAATGTAACCCATCATTTTAAGGACATGAGGACTTACTGGACTGTCCTTAGCCAGCTTGCAATCCATGAGAGATTTAACCGTCTGGTATCTCTCTGTGCGAGCTTGCTCCTGAAACAAAGCTTTCAGGCTGTTAATCATCTCAATGGGTGACAACACGTTCTCATATTGCTTCTGCAGCTCAGAGTTCATGGTCACCAGCATTAAACAAGTAACATCTTTGACATCTGCTGAATGCTTATCCCAAGCATTCTTTTCTGTCTGCGGAGCATTGGAACGTGGCCTCTCGGTGAGAACTCTTTCAAGGACATATTCCTTGTTCTCCTGCCTGAGAACTATTCTCAGGTTCCGATACCATTCCAAGAAATTAGATCCATTTAACTTGTCCTTCTCAAGGACGGATCTTAGTGAGAAAGTGTTGATGTGATTTGAGACAGACATAGCTGCAATTAAAAGAGGTAAAGGTTTTAGTTATAATGCTCAAGGAAATGAGAAATCTTATCTAATAAGAAAACTCGCATTGTATTCATAACTATGTTTCCTCATATGAATACAATGAACCAAGATCCTCAGATCACCAAAATTCGAGTGGACGACTCGCCATCACCCAAACTTTAGTCATCCAGGTAAGCAAATCATTGCTAATTGTACCCAGTACAACTTTTGGTCGCAGATAAGACAATCCATGTCATATCCACTCCGATGTCTCTGGGCCCAGAACTTCTGATGGCCCAGTCAAGTAAACCAATCTCTTCGGTCTTGTGATCATTGACAGTCGCACTGCAAGTCTATCAATGATCACCTGCCTTACTCATGTAGTTGTGGATACCAAGGACTCCAAGACTATCCAATCAGCGAAACGAGTCTTGACAGTAGACAAGATCGGGCAAGACATCAAGATCACTTGATATTTAGTTGAGGAAAAGAACCGATTTATCTTGATGCATATCCAATATACATTCAAGGATTTATTTATTTATTTAAAACATTCAGTTTATTTAGTTTAGATTCATCTACAACTTTTAGGATTAAATTGTTCTGGTATATGCAAATATGTAGTCCAACTAGCATGTCTGCGAGCATTGTATCGATCGACGCCAACCATTGGTATCGATCGATGCAATCAAATTTAAACCGCTCTTCGATAACCGGTCTAACCGAATCGAATTTACTTAACCGATTCAATTCAATTGAACCAGTTCGGTTTAATGGTCCATGTCGATCGTCACACACTGTGTGTCGATCGATATGACCAAACCAGAATCAATTTGGTTAATCAAATTAACCGAGCTAGATAACCGGTCCAATCCAATTGAACCGATCTATCTGATCGCATTGTCTGTGTCGACCGACACACCCAGTGTATCGATCGACGCAACACGATTACGGGTACTCGATCTTAGATCGAAACCCTAGAATTATTTGCGGATTTTCGCTTTGTATCGACCGACACACGCTTTGTGTCGATCGATACTGTGCGACAAACCCTAAAATTTTATTCGCGAGTTTTCGCTCTGTGTCGACCGACACACGCTTTGTGTCGATCGACACTCTGCGACAAACCCTAAAATTTTATATTTGCGCCGCGTCGTGTCGACCGACACACGCTTTGTGTCGATCGACACAGTGCGTTTTCATCAATTCTTCGTCTTTTCAACAGGAACAAAACCGAGAATATAACATGAAAACACGATTTGAACATGCAAAAATCAATTCAACAACATCAGGATTCGAATTATTTTGCATCAAATTCAATAGCTAAACCCTAAGCAGCTCTGATACCACTGTTGGATCCCTATGGATCTAAGGGTTTGATATATTGAATGATAAAACCAACCTCGTTCTTACCTTTGGCAGCGGAAGAAGATGGTGAACGAGATCAGTGGAGCAACGCAGACGCCTTGCCTCTACCAGATACACATGCACGCTCGCTGGAAACGGGATGCTAGTGCCGGATCAATGGGATCGATAGGTTCTGGTGTGTCTAGTGTTTCTCTCAAGAAAACTGGACGGCACTTCGTTTTAGGTCGAAACTTTTGAGTCTTATTCGACCTAAACGTGCTTAACGGGCCAGACTCAATTAAGCCATAACCCAAAAAGCCTGTTCGGAAAATCCAAACTGTGTCGACCGACACACAAGCTGTGTCGATCGACACAACACCATTATATCGATTCTTATGTGTATTTCAATACACATAGATCATTGCCACAATGATCATTCCCATGTCGTAGCTTCCAGTTCGCTTAGGTGTGTGACCCTATAGGATCATATAATACTGGCAGTAGGTCCACGACCTACAGATTGCAAGAGGCTTCTAGCAAAGCATTGCAAACACCCAGTATTATACGAATGTCTGATCTCGACACACAACTATCACAGGAGTGAGGACAAGTGTGATTTCAGGACACTATCCCAACAGATTTTGTGTTAAAGTTCCCATTGCTTGCTGCGTCCATAGCCATCTGGTACCATAAATCCACGCATCTGAAAAAGATGTTCAGCAGCTGAACCTCAGAGAAACCATGATGTGAATAATCTCTCTGGTAGATCTTAAAGCACACCCAAGCTGCTTTCAGGGCCTATGTAGGTCCCTGTTTGCAGCGTAAGATGTCATCTCTCAGCTGATCAGATCTAGCATCGTCATAAAAATGTCTAAGGAACTCCCTCTTGACCGCATACCAAGTAGTCAAAGATCCTGGTGGTAGCTGTTTCAACCAGTGAGCTGCTTCTCCATTAAGAGAGAATGGGAAGAGCTTGCAGAAAAGATAATCAGAAGAGACTCCCTCAGACTTAATACTACTAGCCAATTCCTCAAAAGTCTCTATGTGATCTAGATGATGCTCGCTAGAGAGACCATGAAACTGATGATGCCCAACCAAAGCGTAGTACTCTGGCTTCAGCTTAAATTCAGCTCTGGTAAATGAAGGTGGTCGAATCGCAGACCGATTAGCATAGAACTGATCTGGTCTGTTATAGTCAGCAAGTGTCTTCTTGCGACCAACCTCCAGTTGTGCATGTTCCGCGCCCACGGACACATCTGACACGATGAGGTTTCCTTCCCCATCCAGTTTCTGACCCTTCGCGTTGTGTATATGACCCTCTTGGTCTCGTAAAATGCCGTCCTCACCGTGAATCAGAATCACAAGATCCATAGAGAGAATCCCGCTAAGTGTTCAAGCGCTTGGTATCTCTGGTCGCGCCTGGTGTCGATCGATGCTGATAGTGTGTCGATCGACACTGAGCGATTCCTGCAACACCAAAGGAAACGAGAACATGAGTAAACAAGAAAAATAAAAACACTTAGTCAAAATTCTAATACTAAATCTATCGGTGAACTCAAAGATTCCCAGGAAACGGCGCCAAAAACTTGATAGGTCAAATCTTAATCCCTATTTCTAACTGAAAGCACAGTATCGAACGATGTAGTATCTAGGGTATCGAATCCACAGATACTCAAGTTTCACACGATAGATTATGAGTAGTCGAATTAAGCTAAGCGAAGCAGAGTGTAAAGCAGTAAACAAAGCACCAAAGTAAGCGAGCAAAGTAAAACGAGTGTAAGCAATTAGCGAAGGCGTCAGGTTTCGGGAAGTTCTCAGGAAATCAGGATATCAGATAACAAACAATGAGGATTCAATCTATTAGCGTTCTTGAACTAAAATCACAGAAGTATAACTAACCAGCTCTCGCTGCGATAATTATCTATGTCTAACAACCTAGCAGACCAAATCTCGTTGCGAATCCTAGAGTTCTAGACATGCATTAATTCCAAGTTCGTTCGTTCGTTCACAATTTCTCTAGACCAAATCTCTTTGCAAATAGATAAATTGCTCACCTAAATTCTTTCTAGTTAATTAACCAACTTTCGTCGCAGAAATCCACCTAATATCAATAATCTAAATGGCCTGTTCATATTAAGCATTAAGAACAACTTAGATGAAGAACTAGATGATGAATCCAAATTAATCAATTATTCTAACATTCCTTCAAATCCCTAATGAGAATTCTCTAACCTAACAAGAGATCTACTCAAACATAGCAATCATAACAAAAGACATAGTCAAAATAGATATCATATAAAAATCCAAAGAGTAAGAACAGAGGTTCGAAATCTCTTCTCTCTCGAG
This sequence comes from Orychophragmus violaceus, assembly GCA_030180135.1. Taxonomy (NCBI): domain Eukaryota; kingdom Viridiplantae; phylum Streptophyta; class Magnoliopsida; order Brassicales; family Brassicaceae; genus Orychophragmus; species Orychophragmus violaceus. Next base: position 79,691,420 of record CM058231.1, read on the forward strand.
TACAAGACCAGCCCCAAATCTCCTAATCTCTGATAAAGTAAAGCTTAGCCTAAACAATGGATTAAAAACCCTAATATAATGATCCAAACATGTCATGGGCTTCTTTGTAATTATGGGAAACTTTTGGGCCAAAGTGTAATTTCCGTAAATCTTCATTAAACTCGCGAGATATGTCTGTCACGCTCTTGTGTCGATCGGTGCCACAGTTGTGTCGATCGACACAAATATCTGATATCGACAGTGACTTCTTCCTCTCGGACAAACGCTCCAAATAGCTCCAGAATGCGCCATAATGTCCAAATTCGCTCCAAACGTTCCTAGACCTGTTAACACACATAAAAGGACTCCAAAAGATTCTAAAAGACTCGATAACAAAGACATATACCATGGTTGAAAGTCCTAAAAACCATGATATATCACAAAGGAGTACTAACTTGCTTCACATCATCCATATTCAACCTATTGAGGACTTTCTTCACATACTCCTCTTGTGGTAACTTAAGAACTTTCTTGCTTCTACTAATTTTTATCCCAAGAATTTGTCCACTACAAGAAAACAACGTTTTTTTTATTGCACTCTTAGTCGCAGAATAGTCGTTATACATGGTTTTACGACTAAATAGTGACTGAAGCTGATAGTTGTAAATCCTTAGTCAGTAAAATGCATAGTCGTAAAAATAGTCGGCAGTATACAATTATTTTTATGACTAACATAGTAATCTTGTCGGAGTATATAGGGACTAATTTATGACCATTTGGTGTTAATTGTGCGACTAAAGACATAGTCCAGATGCAGTCAAAGAAATGTAGTCAACAAGTAGTCGTTAGCCTAGGTGACCACTGACCGACTATTTTGCGACTGTTTAATATAGTCACAATGTAGTAGTAAATATTGACGAATAATTGGCGACTTAATAATGACTAGGTCAACGACTCTTCAACGACTAATCGGAACATCCAAATATGATTATGGTTCTGATTCGGCCACTACTTGTCGATTATTACGTGACTGCCTAATATAGTTACAACGTAGTCGTAATATATGGTGCCTATTTGGCGACTGTTTATTGACTAATTGACCGAGGATATAACGACTAACAGGAACATCCATATATGACTACTGTAAACATTTTGCTACTAATTAGCGACTGTTTAATGACTAATTTATCGACTATGCAACGTCTAATCGGAACATCCATATTCAATTATGTTAATGATTGTGTCACTACCTGCCGACTAATTTATGACTGTCTAATATAGCCACAACTTAGTCGTAATATATGGTGACTACTTGGGGACGATTTTATGACGAACTAACGATTATATAACGACTTTTCTGAGAATCCAAATACGCTGATGGTAAATATTTTGCGACTAATTTGTGTGTTTAGTACAGCTAATTGATGATTGTTTGTTGACTTTTCTTCGTACAAATAAGAATTTGGATTATTTCAATTTACGATTGGTAATTGGTAAAACCGTAATTGAAGTGGTACAAAAAAATGTAAAAGACATTTGCTTCAAAATAACATGATAACTTATAATACTTATGTGTAGCATATAGACACAAAAGATCTACATACGCAAACTCCAACATTAAGGAATTGCCAAATCATATCCCAAAAATTTAACAAGTGCAAGAGACAGTGATAAGTAACCTACGAAGAAGATGGTGTTGTAGTTTTACGTTGAGCTTCCTTCATTTTCTCTTGGTGGGCCACAACGCTGAAAAGTGTATGGGCCGCTTATGCTTGCCCATTAAAGACATTTTCGATTCCATAAAGATTTACTTGTCCATCCTTCTCAGCGGCCTGTGATAATTGAAGACAGTGAGAAAAAAAAATTAAATAAAGAACATGAGATGACTTTATAAATATGGATTGTGAAAAAATGTTACTTTACCTGAGCACATACGTAGTTATATCCCATCTGTTTAGATCTCTCAAGATCGCAATACTTCTGCAGTCCTTTGGAGTGCTAACCATGTCTTTCATCTGTCGTTGATAAATATCTTCGAAAAAATGTTTAAGAAGAAAGTGATGGATGGTTTGGTCATGTCTCAAATTATAAAAATCTATCTTGTAAACACTCTGACACTCGAATTTAACAAAACACAAAGAGTAGTTAAACATAGACATCAAACTCAATTGCTTGCTAACTATAAGATTATCATCCTAATTATCATACTCCCACTCATCAAACACTCATTAAAAAAAACAACCAACTTATCCAAACTGTGGAGACCATATTCAAGTGAAAGAGGAATATAGTAGTCATTTATAACTTGTAGAACCCAAATTAATTGTTCTAACACAAGCAAACCACAAGAAAATCATAAGAAAACCAACAATCAGATTCATAAACATTCCCGTTTCAAAAGCAAAGCAAAGCAGAAGTAAACACTAGACGGTTTAACACACACCCTAACGTCATATCGCACCTGTAGCTGTAGGCCTCGTATCGTGTCGGGTTTCGTGATTGAGAGATTCAAAAAAGAGTTTGAGAGGGTCGATAGGGTTTATTCCAAAGTTTGCGATGAAATTGAGAGTCGCGAATAAGATATTCAAAGAAGAGATCTCAGTTGAGATGAATGGGCATAGAAGAGGATTTGGAGAGAGGTTAGAGAGATGATTCAAAGGAGTTTCAGAATAGGGGAAGAACATAATAAAATCAGGATTTACCGTAATTGGGGATTTTTTTACTTTATCGAAAATTATTGGGTTTAGACAAGTAATTGAAATGTCTTGGGCTATAAAATTGGGTTTTGTTTCCCAGATTATTTTGGAATTTTTTTTTGAATTTTTACCCACTTGTATACGTAACTTACACATCATATATTCCTTTTTTATTGTCTCAGTTTTAAAATTTATACTTATCTATTATACTTATATATTATGAAAGTTTTCGATATACTTTCCGGATTATAAAATTATAAATCACAAAAAATTAAAAATAGTTTTGCAAGTTTTGAAACCCTAAAATTTAAAATAGTACACACAAAAAATTTAAAAATAGTTTTGAGACTTCAAAATAAAAGCAAAGATGAAACTTTAGATTTTGAAGTTTTAAGGTTTCTTTTGCAGTGAGCAAAACCTCAAATTTGAGGTGTCATCATTTCTTTAGAATATTTCTGTTCATAACCAACAAGAACAATTCACATACTAATTACTTAGTTTAAATTTTATTTAAGAAATGGTGTTGTGAATTACTGAAAATGTCCACTAATGAAAAAAGACATGACAATTGTTTTTAATTTTCCCCCACATATCTCCTCTCCGTCTCCTTTCCCCAACCTTTTTCGACTCTGATCCTCCTTAGATTTGGCATCTTCACCAGATTTGTGTGAGGATCCTCTTTCTCTTTCGCCTTTGTGCGTGGTTCCACGGTCGGTGATATATTTAAGGTTTTGGTGGCGGTCGGCTGTTTCTGGAGGTTGCTTCTTTGGTGCTCCGTGTTGTGGTTTTGGTGGCTCCTCCACGGATCTTGCTAGATGAGGACATAGCAAGAGTTGTTTCCTCGGGAATCGCCACAGCTTCCCAGAGGAGTCCTCTTGTCCGTTGTGGCCCTCATTAATCTGCGGAGTCCGGGTTTCATGTATGGAGAGACGCCTGGATAGTGTTGGCGAAGCTTCCTGAACTGTTTGGGACACATGAGTAGGATCACCGTTTGAGGGCGGCGGCGAATGAGTGAAAAGTTGTTTCCGGCGGCGGCTGATTACGAAGTAGGCCTCTCGGGGTTGATTTTCGGACAATAAACCACCTTTTCCTTCCACTCTATGTTATGTGGCAGCCGTTAATCCAACATAGTGCTCCGGTGGTGGGTTTCTTCGGTAAGTGGCGGCTTTTTCAGATTCTAATAGGCTTGGGTTCTTCAGGCGGTGGGTCTTCCTCTCCTTCCCGGTGGCGTCGGCGGCTGTTTGTGGTGTCGGCTGTAAGATTAGGGTTTTGAATTTTGGACATGTAGGGATTATTTTTTAGCAAAGACTTTTTAGTTTATGTGCCGATTTGGGCACAGTTGGGTTTAGTGGAATTTTATGTTTTTAAATTTCATGTAATCTTATTAATTTATTAAGAAAATTCCTTTGCCAAAAAAAGAAAGTAAATGTCCACTAATTAATGCATGTTAAGAAACTGGTCGACTAATCAACTAATTACTAATCATTTTTAACCTCTCGATTTCAAGAAAATCAATTGAATTATTTAGTAAACCACTTTATCATCAGATTCATCGCCTAATTTATCTTGTAGACAGTTGATATAGTAGCCAATCAATTAGATAGTACTAGTACCACTTTAATTTGTTTTTTGTTTCCGTAAAATGTTTAATTTTATAACAATTTTAAATTTTGATAGAATTACAGTGGAAACTTTTTTTTTGGTCAACAACTTCCATTAATAACTTTAAAATTGTTTGGTTACAACATGAAGTAGAGAAGAGGCAGACAAAACAGCCTTTCCTAACTGATCACAAACAGAATTATCAGATCTAGGAATGACATGATAGGATAGTAGAGAAAAGGATAGAGCAAGGTTTCTAATGTCCCATAGAATGCTTGCAATCTCCGTAATCTCTTGCCCCGATGATAGAGCTGAAATAAGGACCTTCGAGTCCGAACATACTTGAAGCTGGTTGAATCCGGAGGAAGCTGCCAGCCTTAAACCCTCTCTGAGAGCCAGGGCCTCCGCCGTGAGGGCAGAAGAGACGAAATCCCTTGATGATGAACTGTGAAGGTTGGCCGCCAGGGACGTTCCTGATATGCTCCAGCCCATGCCGGCGATCTTTGACTCAGCTCGCCAAGCACCATCTGAGTAGAGAGATGGAATATCTACAACACGTCCCGGATGAGAGCTTAAGCAAGTTTTCATTGCTGATTTTGATAGCTCCATAGCTTTCTTCCATGCTTTCGCATCCACAATAGCCTTACGAACAATATCTTCACAAGAGAAGTGCTTATCTTCGAAGACTCGTTTATTGCGTGCAGCCCAGAGATTCCAAATGATCCACAGAAATAATGGTGATTCAACCAGACCAACTGGAGGCAGAATAGGCCAAGCCTTACAAGCAACGAGCAGGGTCTTCATACCTGAGCAAGCTTGGAGAGCCGTGAAGTCCACAATAAGGGGAGCAGCCTTCCAAACATCCATAGCATAAGGACAGTGGATAAAAATATGGCCAATGGATTCTGGGGCTCCGCAAGCTTTGCAGTTTGCTACATTCGCAACGCCTCTGTACGTAAGAGCCGAACCAACCGGGAGGGCTGCGTTAGCTGCTCGCCAAAGCAGAATGAGAAGCTTTGGAGAGGTTTTGATGTTCCAGATGTTACTAAACCAGTTAAAATCTGTAGGAACAACGGTAATGTCGTGTCGTTTCTCCATGTAGTACCCGGATCTAGCGGAATATACACCATTCTGCTCATGCACCCATATACGGCGATCACGGGGTTTGAGAGAGCTCGGGATTATGGAGAGAATATAGTCCTCAAAAAGAGGTAAGTGAGCTTTGATTGCTTGAGTGTTCCATTCGTTGCTATTGTCCTCAAGCAAATCCACCACCTTGAGGCTTGCGTTTGCTTTTGTAGGAGGACCAACCGGTGCAATTGCCTTAGAGTGTGATAGCCAAGGGGACCGCCAGACATCGATAGCATGTCCATTCCCCACTACCCAGCCAAGACCTTTACGGAGGAGCTTTAATCCTTCGACAATCCCAGTCCAACCGTGAGAACAGTTAGTGGCTGAAGATAAATCTAAAAAATCTGAAGAGTGGCAGTATTTTCCCAGGAGCACTTGGGCGAGCAGGGAGTCTGGGTTTTGAAGAATACGCCAGCTCAACTTGGCCAGGAGCGCGATGTTAAAGGTTTCAATATCTCGAAATCCTATGCCTCCTTCGCTTTTAGGAAGTGTGAGTTTGGTCCAAGCCACCCATGCCATCTTTTTCTTATCTGGAGATGCATCCCACCAAAAGCGAGTGAGATTTGTCTGAATTTGCTTACAGAGGTAGATGGGTAGCTTGAAGCAAGACATCGAGTAGGTCGACAGGGACGATTGGACTGCTTTGAGTAGCACTCGCTTCCCGGCGCCAGATAGGTACTTCGTAGTCCAACTTTGCGATCTTTGCCTTATGCGATCTACCAAACCTGCAAACACATCTTTCTTTCTTCTCCCAAAGATTTCTGGAAGACCCTGATACTTTCCGGTGCCTCCTTACTTTACAATACCTAAAGCCTCTTTTACCCGGTATTTGATGACCTGCGGTGTCCTTGAAGAGAATGTGATCGCAGACTTGGTTGCGTTAATGCATTGGCCCGAGCTTTCTTCGTATCTCTTCAACACTTCTAGAAGAGCCCGACAATTTCTCTCATTTGTTCTGCAGAAGAACATAGTATCATCCGCGAAGAGGAGATGATTGATATGAGGAGATTTTCGTGCAACTTGAATGCCCTTAAGTTTTCCAGCCCGTTGTGCCTTCGCATACAGCCCTGATAACACTTCTGTACAAAGAATGAAGAGATACGGTGATAGTGGGTCGCCTTGTCTAAGGCCTCTGGTGGGTTTAACCGACCCATGAGCTGCTCCGTTGATGAGAAAGGAGTACGAAACCGTGGTAACACAAGCCATTATCCAGCTTATCCATTTGCTAGCGAAACCGAGGCGCTTTAGGACTCCTTAGAGGAACGACCATTCGATACGGTCATAAGCTTTGCTCATATCCGTCTTAACTGCCATAGAGCAATGTTTTGTTGCCTCCGAGATCTTCAAGAAATGAAGTGTCTCATGTGTTATCAACACGTTATCCGCAATTGCTCTCCCCGGAACAAAAGCCGATTGCTGTTTTGTGATCAAATTTTCCAACAAAGGCTGGAGCCGCCTTGTGAGAATCTTGGTAATGATCTTGTACCGTACGTTGCAGAGGGTTATGGGGCGGTAGTCCCCTGGCGATTTTGATGCCGAGACTTTGGATAAGAGACAAACATGTGTCTCATTCAGACGGTATTCCATCCTGCCCGAGCTGAAGAAGTCCCGCACTTCGCGGCAGATATCATTACTCATAAAGTCCCAAAACAGTTGTATTCAGGAACCCATAAGATCTCCATTGAAGAAACAACAATACTAAACAAACAAAGTTTGAAAATTTACGCTTGCAATTACTAAAAACGTTCGTTTTTGTTTTTATTTTTCGTTTTGATATTTTGATTTTTCTGTTTAAGTGTGTTCAGAGCCGAGAGAAACAGGCAGAATCGCACTGCATCGATCGACACACATAGTGCATTGGTCGACAAAGTTGCGATTTACTGTTAGCCGAATTGATTGCGGTTCAGACATCGGTTATCTACGTAACCGCGGGCAAAAATCGTCTTGCATCGATCGACACCCTTGTGGCATCAATCGATTCAGGACGACAACAGTAAGTGTTCTGCAACTTTCAGATTCGTTTCAATTTGATTTCTTTTCTCACTGATCCTAAGCTTGATTACACTGGGGACAGTGTAGTTTAAGTGTGGGGGAGGAGCTACTGACGCACGCTTTTGTTTTCTTATAGTCAGTCTTGTTTTCACAAATTTTGTTTTATTGAGTCAAATGGTTTAAGTAAGAAACAATGATTTTTTGAGAAGATTAATAGCACTTGCAGGAACTTAAGTAACCATTGGGACTAGTTTGCAGATCAATCTATGACTATTATAAAACTCAAACACGGATCAGCCTACTGAGGACACCCACATCGCTTCAGGTATCAGAGGATCCTTTTACTGACTTGAAACTTAATACTGACTTAATTTTCTCACCTAGGGGCTTGGTATACCTTGAGTCGGATTCCTTTGTTAGTTCTGACACAGCCTGTTAACCTGTCCTATTTGGTTCCCTTCTCCCCTTCCATAAAGAAAAAAAAGAGAGTAATAAACTGAGGATGAGTTAGTAACTCCGAAGTGGTCACGGGAGTGGTAGCTACCACTATTACCTCCTGTGCGATCCATGGAATGTGTCCAAAGTACACCCCAAAACGGGAAGAACACTGATAAAAAAAAAATGATACCCAGTGGGGAAAAATCAGTTGTTAAGGAAGGGAGAAGAGAAGAAAGGGACTAAAGAAAGACAGTATGGTGGTCTAGAGTTGACAAGGTAAGAGTCCATGTGCCCTTTGATCGATACTCCTTGGGTGAGACCGCACTTAAATACTTGCAGAAGTCAGTAGGGAGAATTTGAATGCGTGAATATGATTGTGGACTTTACTTAGGACGGTTGCTAAGTGTGGGGGAAGTATATGTTGGTCTTGATGTCTGCAGGTGAAATCTTTCATGTGGATTACTAGGGGGAATCTGAGTGTTGTTGCTTCAAAGATGAAATGAGTTTCTGAAAGTTTTCAAACCTCTTCACCATGTCTAGTTCTTTGTTTTGTTTGAGGACAAGCAAAGGCTAAGTGTGGGGGAGTTGATATACCATAGATTTTAGGGCTTTTAACCATGGTATATATCTTTGTTATCGAGTCTTTTATTATGTTTTGGATTGTTTTCAGGTGTTTTATAGGTTGAACGACATCTGGAGCTTAATTGGCCGTTTTGGGAGCATTTGGAGCAATTCTGCACTATTTAGAGACTTCACAAAGTTCACTGGCTGCGAAATCGCCCTGCATCGGTCGATGCAGTGCATCGGTCGATACAGTATGTGCATCGGTCGATGCAAGGTGATTTCTGCGCACAAAAATCCAGAAATTACAGTTTTTGCGCAGAAACTTCCCAGACTTGCAAAAATGCCTCAGTCGACTTTAGACCATTATATTAGGGGTTTTAAGCCATTGTTTAGGCAACGCTTTTCATACGCTTTATTTTATTCAGAGAGAGTTTTAGGGGTTGATCTTGTTCTCGAAAGAGACTTGATTTCGAACCCCAGTTCTTTATTCTGTTTTATGATATTTGGTTTTCTATTCATGATGTCTTCTGTTTCGATGAACATGTCTGAGTAGTTTACCTGTTAGGTTTAAGGATTCTCATTAGGGATTTCATGGAATATTAGGTTAATCAATCTGTTAGGGATTCATACTTTCTAGTTCTTCGTCTAGGATTGTTCTTAATGCTTGATCTAAATTGGCAACTTAGATTATTGATGTTAGGTTGATTGATGCAACGACAGTTGGTTAATTAGCTAGAAAGAACCTAGATGAGCAATTTAATTACTCGCGAAGGAATTTGGATTGCTGCACTTAGACTTAGAGAATTCTCGCAACGACAGTTGGTTAATTCTATATATGTGTTTGAGTTCTAGAACAGTTCCTAATTAGATCCCGCTTGATTGATTGCTTGTGTTCCTGATTTCCTGAGAACTCCCTAGACTTAATGCCTTCGTTTCCTTGCTCACTCATGCTACTTGATTTACTTTTCTGCTTTGCTTTTAGTTTCACATTACATTCACCTAGTTTAATCTTGAATGTTCTAAATCTATCATTGACCGGAGTCTCTGTGGATTCGATACCCTAAGTACTATAACTACATCACTGTGCACTTGCAGCTAGTATAGGGATTAAAACTCGACCTATCAACAATCTACCATAAATAGCATCCTTTTGATCTGCTTACGCAAATCCTTATCTCTTCATTGAAATTGTCGAACCCTCTTAAGTAAATCTATCTGACCCAATGCTTCAAGACCAAGTATTTCTCCCTCTGCGGTAACTGCCCATAATCTGAGACTAGCAATTGTCTTGGAATACTCATGAACCCTCATGTCCCTGATAAGTCTCTCATGCGCCTACTTAAGGCATCGTCCACATGATTGTTCTTACCCGAATGAGAAGTAATCTCCAAATTGAACTCTCTCCATCTACGCTCCAACCATTTACCACTAACAAAACACAACTAAATCCTCGGTAGAGAAACTATGCTTGACCTCTACTCGCTTGAAAATATTTTGTCTTCGAATTCGTGGAACTACTTCTCCACCACTTGGTTTCCAACCAAGACGTGGAATGTCCTTCTTGGTACCATGCTAATGACATCTTTAAAACGCATCACAAATATCACTTACCACTGCCCTTGTGTATTAGGGCCGGTTACTCACATTGGTGAGGTAGTTTAAATTTGTAGTCTCCATTGCCTAGAAATAGTCCATCACCATATCCCATTTACAGATTGATACAAACAAAATATAATCTTTTTCCTTAAAAATCGTTGACACTGACGAGTAGAAATATGAACACAAGGAACGACCAACGTCATATTCGCTACCTCCAAATTTGTAGAAACAACACTCGTCCTTCGAGTAACTCTAAACTTGAATGAGATGTTCCACTTCCAAATGGGTTTTCTTTAAGGATTTTCTATTATCGTGCCACAGTGATTCGTCCATTTCCACAAAGATTCCTCTCAGCGGTTTCCCATTATTGTGTCATTACGGTGATGGCTATGGTACAATCAGACATCCTTACCTTATCTCATGCTGAAAAATATGCTAGCCATGCCCATTATGGCTTCTTAACATGAGGGGAACGACCCACTACGCTTCCATTGCTCTTACTTGATTTCCAAAAGAACTCCAGCCGAAGATTTCCTACCTTTTCATTTCTCTATAGTTTTTTTCTGAACACAATCATTTTGAATTTCTATCTCCATTAAGCTTCACGTTCCCTACCTTAATCAAACTGTGATGTTTTTTGAACGCCATCATTTGGGTTTTCATTTGCATTAAACTTGTCTCTCATCCGCTTTCTCTAACAGCTTCTTTCTGATCCCCTATAGTGTTTACCTAACACTCTCTCGTTGAATTTCCATTTCCACTAGCTTATCTTCTCCACTTTCGCCTGCATTAGACAAAAAGATATAAATTGATAATAGGAAATTCCAAATGCCACAACTCAACTTTCCAAACTCTTTGAAAACAGCATTTGCCACTTGAAACATCTCTCTTAGCTGCCTTAGAATCACACATATAACTCGACAATGAACCAAATAACTCCACAAATAACTCCAGATATACCAAGAAGATCTCCAGAAAATTTGGTCTTCAAAAAGTCATTGCCAAACAACTAATTTTTGGATTCCATATTTAGCACAAAACAACGTGGTTAGACTTTTAGCTGAAGTTAAGAGATGCCGAGTAATAGACTGATAACAAGCAGAAAGGATGCTATTTTTTTGGGAAAAAAAATCTCAATCCCCTGAACACATTGAAAAAAGCCGTTAAAAAGCTTTGAAAATTGAATCCTAATTGCTCCCTTCCCAAGACAGGACTGGGACGAAAAACCCGCTTTGATACTGAAATATAACATCCGTCTCATCCACTCTCGAGACAGCGTTTCACAAACCATAACGTATGACTCAAGTATCTCCAATAACCAACATAAATCGACTAATCTAACAATATCCCATAAACGTAACTAAACATAAAATAACATCTAAAATAAAAATTGTGGAAATGGGATAAACCCCCAAAGCACCCAATCCAGCTAAGCGTCCATCTACTCGGCATGCTCACTTGAAAGGGAGGAAAGAAGGGAGTGAGAAACAGGGGAGTCGTTCAGTGAGGTAAGAGATGTTAAAACTCAAGTCCACGGACTCGGTCTTAACATTCCGAATATAAACTAGACTAACAAGCACAATCACAATACCTAAAGTGCTCAATCATAAAGGACCTTATATGGCTTAAGTGATCGCCCAAACCCCCTGAAGAGGTTTTATCGGTCTCTGAAGCCACGAGCAATAGATAGACTAAGACTTTCTCGTACCCACGACTGCACTTGCGTCTCAAATACATAAGTCATCACTGACTCCATGTACGCCCGTGGCCACATATACCATGAAATGCGGCTCAAATACGAAAGTCCAACATACTCATCACACTAAGAATAACTATATATATATATATATATTTACAAGCATCAAACAGTTGAAAAATTTAGCTGGCAACGCAAACAAGGAGGTTGAATCATCCATAATCATATCTCCAATTTAACAAACAACCTAAACAGGCTTAGCAACCAAAGGGACCACGTTAGATAATATACTAACTATATTAGAAGGTTAAAGACATAAAACGAAGAGTTGTTAAATAGCCCCCACCTTAGCCTAATCAAATCTTGGAAAACGACGATTGAATGACTAGCGGTCAAAGCAGTTGCAGTTAAGGAAACACCACTTCGAAAAACTAAGATTGGAAAAATATTTTCCATAAATATACTTGCCATAAATATACTTTATGTAAATGGAATTTTTTTTTTTTTAAAGAAAATTTCCAAAAATAAAATTATAGTTTTCGATGGATAGAAATGTATGTGGAAAGAATCAGCTGCAACTTTCCCACATACCACTTAATGGAGATCGGAAAGCAGATTTCGAATGATGCTTTCGATAGCTTTGCGTCGGTATGTGAATCGCTTTTGGGTTTCTCTTGGTTCACCGGAAATAAAAAAGCTCTCCAAATTGGTTGTTTGCAGATCCGACTACACAGATCCGCCTCGGAAACACACTCATAACTTTCAAACGAAAACTCTAAACGAATAACCTCTTGCGACTATAGTTAGATATGTGATTCACAGACATCCTTATCAAACTTCATATTGATACGAGTCGATTTCCCCATTCGGTTTTCTTTTCTCCCAAAACATATCCGATCAGAGATCTGCATTACACATATACGTTTTCGAAAAATAGTTGTAACTTGTGACTCGTATCTCCAATTTTGACGAATTGGCTTTTTTAGGAAAGAAGAGACTCGAGGCTTACAGATTGATAGGTTGATCAACTCGTGGCTCTACACGGTTCTTCAGAAAATCGTTTTACAAATGCGGAGGATTTCATGATGGGATTTCGACAGGATTTCGCCGAAAAAACTTGTGTACAGGAAAAATGAAAAGGAAAACTCTGTTTATAAGAAAAAATCAGATAGAGTTTACCATGGGCGAATCATGCCTTGATGAACCGAAGAAAAGAAATAATAAAACTAAAAATTAGGTAGTTATAATAAGTTTAAGCAAAACTTATTGTCATTGTTGAATCGAACAGTTCTGTTTCTTGATTAAAATTCTCTTGATCGACATCTAACAATAAAGCAGAAGTATTTTTATTGTGGACATTGACAAAAGAACAGAACTATAAACTTTTAATAACACAATTAGATATTTGGTCAATTTATATCCGCAAATGGGGGCAAAGGGTTGACCCCAAACAATACTTGTTTTCGTTCCTCATTTTTTGTTATTTAAATGATAAATAATAGTTCACAGTAAACATGCGTAACTATGCTTCTATATCTATATACTATATATAATGAGAGAAGAGGGACTCTCTCATGCTGTCACATCAACCTCCTTGATTGGTCCACTTCATAAAACAATTTCCACATTATCATTAAATCTAATAAATATATAATAGATTATTTAATTTAAATATAATTTGTTAAAATCATTAAATATAAATATAAAATAAATTAAAATGAAAATTTAATTTTGAATATAATTAAATATTAATATAAATGGAAATACAAAATTATAAAACTAAAAAATAAATAATAATGATTAGAAATATAATGAAAGTATGATAAAAGAATAAGATGATAAAAAAAATATAAAATATTAAACTAAGGAATTAAATGAATTCAATGAAATATATTCATAACTTAACAAAATTCAAAATGATAAAAATATTAAAATATATTGTAATATTAGGATATGAATGACTGAAAATGTAACAAGTACATATATTTTAAATAATGTATGAAAATTAAAAAAAATGATTAGAAGATTGAAAGAAATAAAAATTCCAAAAAAGAAAATTCATGAAAATTGATAACTAAAACTTGTAAATCATAAAAAGAAAAAAAATACAAATCTGTAAATAAGATATATAATATATTAATATTCAAAATAATTATCAAAATATATTCAATATTTAAATAACAAAACAAAATCGCGCATTTGCGCGGATTCACTCCTAGTATATATAAAGTTGGCTTTTCTCTTTTCTCATGCTGCCACATCATCATCCACATCATTAATTAAATTTTAATTTACATTTACCAACTTTATGGCTAACAATTAGAGAGTGGGTGTAGGATTTAATGTTCCACTTATCACTTCATCTTTTTTTTTACCGTATCTATATAACAAATGTCTAACAAAAGAATAAAAAATTTGATAAGTAAATTGCAAAATTTCATATTAAAACTATACTAAAAATTACAAAGCTTCATATTTTTCTCAAATTTCTTGATAACAGTGATAAGGTTCGTGTTAACGTATTCGATAACGACAACAATTAATAAAATAATATAGTATAAAGAACTGAGATATGGATTATAGATCATGCTCACTACCAGTATCAACCCAAATATTTTTTTAAAGGTTAACCGTTTCAAAAAATAAAATTCTAGCTTTTATATATAAGTACCCATAACTATCTCAAGCAAACCAAATTCTACATATTTTCATTAACCCAAGTCAATAAAGATGGTAGAGAAATCGAAAACAAATTAAATTATGAAAAGGAAGAAACAAATAACAAAAACTCTGTTAACACAATATCAAAGAAAAAAGAATGAACACCGGAGTTAAAAACTAAGAAAATGCCAACTAACAACTACATACACATAATATTTTTATTCACATATAATGGATTACATTGAAATTCAAGGATGAAATACATGCCAAAAATAATTAAAATATTTCTAGAGATAGAACCGAGAATTTCATAAGTAAAACATCAAACCCAAAAAGAGAGACTAAAATGATAGCTAAAGCTTAAAAACCAACACTAATTAAACTGATATCTACTCAAAGAAGTTATTAACACAATCTAAGTGAAACTTGAGAGTAATAAGCCACTAGACATTAATAACATTAAGGATTGGAGATCTTATAGCATCTTAATATACTGTTTACAGTCTATTGAAGCCAAAAAGTCTGGAACCATCAAAACCACTCAAAAACCGTTCAGACCTTGAAAAAGTTTCAGAATCCGCTTACATTGACTATTACTATTCAAAAATCACACCATACCAAAGCAATATAAGCCTCATAACAGATTCCGCATACAAAATAAGACAAAATAAGACCATTTACCAAAACAACAAAACATCATAAACGATAGAGAAAACCAAAACAATACTATCAAGGAGAAGCAGCCACAACTCCAGAACGCATGAGCACCCAATCAATTTTCCAAGGAAGACAAATCGCCTTTGACGCAAGAACCATGACCCAGATACGAAGAAGATCGAAGACAAGAAAAACCGACAAAACATCATAGAACAAGGACAAAGGACAAAACCGACAAAACATATGATGGAGGCCATATATACAAACTCCGAGACAATCAGAAAAACCGGATATTCACTGACTGGAAAAAGGTAGAATTAAGAAACCGAACATGAGAAGCGGCCTTCTTCTCCACCGAAACCTAAGATAGAATTTCTAACGAGACTAAACACCAACGCCGACACTGAATGACCCATCGACACCAGTGAAAATGGAGAAGAACTCAGACAACGTATGTTGATGTCTTGAGAAAAAATAGGGCGAAACCGTCTGGTTAATGTTCAAAAGAAAAAGTATTCATGGCATACATAATCTTATAAAGGAAAAAAATGTAAAGACATAGAAATTTTTTTAAAAAAAAAATAATGTGAAAAAAGTAAGAACAAAACGAGCTACAAATCAAATAAATTAAAAAGTGAAGAATAAAACGGTAAATGCTAAATGCTAAATGCAAAAGATTACAAAAATTGATTAACATGTCCGTGCGTAGCGCGGATCAAATACAAGTTAAGATATAAAACCGTAGACATGTGTCGATTTTAGTTTAGTATAAGTGAAACCATTGGATATAAATTTTTATAAGTCGGTAAAATTTTTTTTTTTTTAAATCGTCAATAGTTTTCATAAATTTTAACAGAATATTAGATCATTGTTAGAAAAATACTTAACTATATGGTATAATACTGTAAACTGATTGAAAGAAAACGTACATACGTTACCATTCAACTAAAAAGTCATAGTAAAGAAAACGATATGGAATCTTCAAATAAAACAATTAAACTATATAATCATTTTTAAATAGTAAATGTCAAATAATTAATCCGCAGCTAACGTCATTCAAGTGTCGGCTGCTAAGGTGTTTTGCAGTGGAGGAATCATTTTATCAATATTAATATATACTATATAGAGGCTAAAGTATCTAATGTTTTTTGCTACATACGACAAAAAGTGATTATAAAGACATGCGTTTATATTATGGCAAATATAAATCGAACCAAACCTGTTATCGAACCAAAAATTTTGGTTTTTGGTGGGGGTTTTTTTTTTTTTTTGTTAATCCAGGGAGGATCCCAGACCGTGGTCCAGACTAATCTCCCTGGACCCAGTTAGGCCGCAGGCCAGCTTCACCTGGGAGGGTTTTCCCTGGGTCTTAGACCCAGTGCCCGCATTATGAGCAGAGGAGGCATTTTTGTTTCCGCCTGGAGTCGAACCCGGGTGGTGGTTGCCACCTCGGACCCTTCTACCACTTGGACTACCTCAACCGCTCAACAAAACCAATTTTTGGTGGGGGTTCAATTATGAGTTTTGTAGATTTTAAAAAAAAACTGGTTTTAGATTAGTTTAGTAGTCCGTTCGATTCAGCAAAAAAAAAAAATTGAAAAACCAAATCATCAAACCAAATCTATAATTTTGAACCGAACTAATCCAACTTTCCAAACTAATCAAAATTAACCAAAATAACCAATTTTAACCAAAATTATCTGCATTTTTAGCCAATTTTAACCAAAATTCAACTGAAAATTTTAGTTTAGTTCGACAGAATTTTGTTAGCTAAGTTAACCAAAAACCAGATCGAACCAAACTGAATTTTTATTCAGTTCAATTCGACTGAATTTTTTTTTAAATGGAACTAATCAAAAATTAAATTAGTTGATCCCAACTAACCAAACAAACTGAATTCCCATGCTTATTTTATATTATCTTTCTAAACTTTTTAATCGCATTTTATAAATCTACTTAAATGTCTTTTTCTACCATAATATGTAGAATCGTATAGTTACCACAATATTACATCGTTTCCAGTGTTATTTTTGTTGTTGTTGTAGAAGTTGTATATATAGTTAGGCGATAGGTAAATATAATATCTCTGTCATCTTGTTAGCCTAATCACGCCATTGTTACAAATCGCTTAAGTTAATGTTAAACCAATCATCTATTTCGGTCGAATTTGAGTTTTGTATGGTGGGTGAGTAGTGACACAAGGTCAACACTAATATAAACTATTATGCTAATTGTCATGGTCAAACCATATTTTATTAGTTTAATAACTTTATCATTCAAACAAGTATATATATATTATAACAATAACTATAACTAAAATGTAAGGGACAAAAACAAAAAGCCAATTCACCAATAATATATTTTTCATATTTACAAGAGTTTTTCTTGAGGAAGGCAAGTAGTGTTAGTTAAAGATTGCAAAAGTCTTCTTCAACTCTATCCTTAAGAAAAATAATACACTGAACAATCGAATTAGAATATTTCTGTTCATAACCAACAAGAACAATTCACATACTAATTACTTAGAGCAAGAACAATGGTGAACCCCTAGTTTGGGGGTTCTTAACCATTAAAAATATATTTTTTTTTTTTGGACAGATGGTTAAAAAAAAAATTAAAAAAGAAAAAGACAAACCAATAACAGAGAGACACCTAGGTAAAACAGTGAAGGACTGGGGTTCTTACGAGCCTTATTTAAGGACTCCATGGTGGCTCTATCTCCTAAGCTTCATTTGTTTAATATTATTTTACTTTTTTTTTAATTGGTTTTAGAGCTAAGAGCTCCCATTGGAGCTGCTCTTAGTTTAAATTTTATTTAAGAAATGATGTTGTGAATTACTGAAAATGTCCACTAATGAAAAAAGACATGACAATTGTTTTTAATTTCCCCCCACATTATCTCCTCTCCGTCTCCTTTCCTCAACCTCTTTCGACTCTGATCCTCCTTAGATTTGGCATCTTCACCAGATTTGTGTGAGGATCCTCTTTCTCTTTCGCCTTTGTGCGTGGTTCCACGGTCGGTGATATATTTAAGGTTTTGGTGGCGGTCGGCTGTTTCTGGAGGTTGCTTCTTTGGTGCTCCGTGTTGTGGTTTTGGTGGCTCCTCCACGGATCTTGCTAGATGAGGACATAGCAAGAGTTGTTTCCTCGGGAATCGCCGCAGCTTCCCAGAGGAGTCCTCTTGTCCGTTGTGGCCCTCATTAATCTGCGGAGTCCGGGTTTCATGTATGGAGAGACGTCTGGATAGTGTTGGTGAAGCTTCCTGAACTGTTTGGGACACATGAGTAGGATCACCGTTTGAGGGCGGCGGCGAATGAGTGAAAAGTTGTTTCCTGCGGCGGCTGATTACGAAGTTGGCCTCTCGGGGTTGATTTTCAGACAATAAACCACCTTTTCCTTCCACTCTATGTTATGTGGCAGCCGTTAATCCAACATAGTGCTCCGGTGGTGGGTTTCTTCGGTAAGTGGCGGCTTTTTCAGATTCTAATAGGCTTGGGTTCTTCAGGCGGTGGGTCTTCCTCTCCTTCCCGGTGGCGTCGGCGGCTGTTTGTGGTGTCAGCTGTAAGATTAGGGTTTTGCATTTTGGACATGTAGGGCTTATTTTTTAGCAAAGATTTTTTAGTTTATGTGCCGATTTGGGCACAGTTGGGTTTAGTGGAATTTTATGTTTTTAAATTTCATGTAATCTTATTAACTTATTAAGAAAATTCCTTTGCTAAAAAAAGAAAGTAAATGTCCACTAATTAATGCATGTTAAGAAATTGGTCGACTAATCAACTAATTACTAATCATTTTTAGCCTCTCGATTTCAAGAAAATCAATTGGATTATTTAGTAAACCACTTTATCATCAGATTCATCGTCTAATTTATCTTGTAGACAGTTGATATAGTAGCCAATCAATTAGATAGTACTGGTACCACTTTAATTTGTTTTTTGTTTCGTAAAATGTTTAATTTTATACCAATTTTAAATTTTGATAGAATTACAGTGGAAACTTTTTTTTTTGTCAACAACTTCCATTAATAACTTTAAAACTGTTTGGCTACAACATGAAGTAGAGAAGAGGCAGACAAAA
The DNA here is from genome assembly GCA_030180135.1 of Orychophragmus violaceus. Taxonomy (NCBI): domain Eukaryota; kingdom Viridiplantae; phylum Streptophyta; class Magnoliopsida; order Brassicales; family Brassicaceae; genus Orychophragmus; species Orychophragmus violaceus. Next base: position 79,710,512 of record CM058231.1, read on the forward strand.
CAGCCTTTGCTAACTGATCACAAACAGAATTATCAGATCTAGGAATGACATGATAGGATAGTAGAGAAAAGGATAGAGCAAGGTTTCTAATGTCCCATAGAATTCTTGCAATCTCCGTAATCTCTTGCCCCGATCATAGAGCTGAAATAAGGACCTTCGAGTCCGAACATACTTGAAGCTGGTTGAATCCGGAGGAAGCTGCCAGTCTTAAAACCTCTCTGAGAGCCAGGGCCTCCGCCGTGAGGGCAGAAGAGACGAAATCCCTTGATGATGAGCCGTGAAGGTTGGCCGCCAGGGACGTTCATGATATGCTCCAGCCCATGCCGGCGATCTTTGACTCAGCTCGCCAAGCACCATCTGAGTAGAGAGATGGAATATCTACAACACGTCCCGGATGAGAGCTTAAGCAAGTTTTCATTGCTGATTTTGATAGCTACATAGCTTTCTCCCATGCTTTCGCATCCACAATAGCCTTACGAACAATATCTTCACAAGAGAAGTGCTTATCTTCGAAGACTCGTTTATTGCGTGCAGCCCAGAGATTCCAAATGATCCACGGAAATAATGGTGATTCAACCAGACCAACTGGAGGCAGAATAGGCCAAGCCTTACAAGAAACGAGCAGGGTCTTCATACCTGAGCAAGCTTGGAGAGCCGTGAAGTCCACAATAAGGGGAGCAGCCTTCCAAACATCCATAGCATAAGGACAGTGGATAAAAATATGGCCAATGGATTCTGGGGCTCCGCAAGCTTTGCAGTTTGCTACATTCGCAACGCCTCTGTACGTAAGAGCCGAACCAACCGGGAGGGCTGCGTTAGCTGCTCGCCAAAGCAGAATGAGAAGCTTTGGAGAGGTTTTGATGTTCCAGATGTTACTAAACCAGTTAAAATATGTAGGAACAACGGTAATGTCGTGTCGTTTCTCCATGTAGTACCCGGATCTAGCAGAATATACACCATTCTGCTCATGCACCCATATACGGCGATCACGGGTTTTGAGAGAGCTCGGATTATGGAGAGAATATAGTCCTCAAAAAGAGGTAAGTGAGCTTTGATTGCTTGAGTGTTCCATTCGTTGCTATTGTCCTCAAGCAAATCCGCCACCTTGAGGCTTGCGTTTGCTTTTGTAGGAGGACCAACCGGTGCAATTGCCTTAGAGTGTGATAGCCAAGGGGACCGCCAGACATCGATAGCATGTCTATTCCCCACTACCCAGCCAAGACCTTTACAGAGGAGCTTTAATCCTTCGACAATCCCAGTCCAACTGTGAGAACAGTTAGTGGCTGAAGATAAATCTAAAAAATCTGAAGAGTGGCATTATTTTCCCAGGAGCACTTGGGCGAGCAGGGAGTCCGGGTTTTGAAGAATACGCCATCTCAACTTGGCCAGGAGCGCGATGTTAAAGGTTTCAATATCTCGAAATCCTAAGCCTCCTTCGCTTTTAGGAAGTGTGAGTTTGGTCCAAGCCACCCATGCCATCTTTTTCTTATCTGGAGATGCATCCCACCAAAAGCGAGTGAGATTTGTCTGAATTTGCTTACAGAGGGAGATGGGTAGCTTGAAGCAAGACATCGAGTAGGTCGACAGGGACGATTGGACTGCTTTGAGTAGCACTCGCTTCCCGGCGCCAGATAGGTACTTCGTAGTCCAACTTTGCGATCTTTGCCTTATGCGATCTACCAAACCTGCAAACACATCTTTCTTTCTTCTCCCAAAGCTTTGTGGAAGACCCAGATACTTTCCGGTGCCTCCTTCCTTTCCAATACCTAAAGCCTCTTTGACCCGGTATTTGATGACATGCGGTGTCCTTGAAGAGAATGTGATCGCAGACTTGGCTGCGTTAATGCATTGGCCCGAGCTTTCTTCGTATCTCTTCAACACGTCCAGAAGAGCCCGACAATTTCTCTCATTTGTTCTGCAGAAGAACATAGTATCATCCGCGAAGAGGAGATGATTGATATGAGGAGATTTCCGTGCAACTTGAATGCCCTTAAGTTTTCCAGCCCGTTGTGCCTTCGCATACAGCCCTGATAACACTTCCGTACAGAGAATGAAGAGATACGGTGATAGTGGGTCGCCTTGTCTAAGGCCTCTGGTGGGTTTAACCGACCCATGAGCTGCTCCGTTGATGAGAAAGGAGTACGAAACCATGGTAACACAAGCCATTATCCTGCTTATACATTCGCTAGCAAAACCGAGGCGCTTTAGGACTCCTTAGAGGAACGACCATTCGATACGGTCATAAGCTTTGTTCATATCCGTTTTAACTGCCATATAGCAATGTTTTGTTGCCTCTGATATCTTCAAGAAATGAAGTGTCTCATGTGTTATCAACACGTTATCCGCAATTGCTCTCCCCGGAACAAAAGCCGATTGATGTTTAGTGATCAAAATTTCCAACAAAGGCTGGAGCCGCCTTGTGAGATTGGCAATGATCTTGTACCGTACGTTGCAGAGGGCTATGGGGCGGTAGTCCCCTGGCGATTTTGATGCCGAGACTTTGGATAAGAGACAAACATGTGTCTCATTCAGACGGTATTCCATCCTGCCCGAGCTGAAGAAGTCCCGCACTTCGCGGCAGATATCATTACTCATAAAGTCCCAAAACAGTTGTATTCAGGAACCCATAAGATCTCCATTGAAGAAACAACAATACTAAACAAACAAAGTTTGAAAATTTACGCTTGCAATTACTAAAAACGCGAGTTCTCATTGTTGTTGCCATGATCACTCAATATGATACCGCCCTCAAACCTCGCAGAAAGGAGCACCTACAGCTTCTCCGAGGACAAACACAAAAGTTGAACCACTCTGACATACCATTTCACAATCGGCATAATGGGTGCCTCTACAGGCAGCCAGAGAATCCGCCTCCCCCGCCATCCCTGAGTCGAAAACTACAAGAATCATTTTCCATCTCCAATACTTGAAACAAACCGATCTCACCTAACAAAAGACCAAGACAGAAGAACGACACCTGGAAAAAAACACACACATGAAGAGGAAGCCGATGCCACATCGGAAGCGTACACAAAGGAGAAGAACGACAAGTAAACATGGGGGAGGAGCTCTGAACAGCCAAGAACGCTATTGAAGCATCCCAAAGCCCGTCAATGCGGGAGAAAAAACCGATAAAATTCCTCATCTTACACCACCACCTAACCAAAACCCACTGGTGGAGAAACGCATGTCTGAGACCAACTGCCACACTCATATGAATCTTGAGCAAGGGAAGCCACCAATAACGCACCGGTGTCGTGACATGTCCTCATAGCCAAAAAACACCACCACACAAGTAACACCATCTCAGCCCAAATGAACTGAAGGCCAACATGAGCTAACCTGAAGAGGCGCCAAAACGCTACACGCATGCACATAAGACCGCATATGGTGCTGCCGAATAAATCTCAGACCGCCGTGAAACTCAAACCTTCCTCGCTGGTGGAACCACTACAAACAAGAGAAGCAAGATCTAAATGCCGAAACAAGCAAATAGAGACACAAACCTCAAACCCAAAACAAAACCACATAATCATGTAGAAGCTCCGCTTCGGAAAAAGAAGAAGATTCTTGCAACAGCGAGAAGCCAAACAGAGCGGATGTCGATGCTTTCCACATGCAGAGACCAAACGAATGGAGGAGCCACTTTCACACCATGATCCGCCGCCAAACCATCAACGTTGTAGCCATAAGCCAAGATATAAAAACACAATCTGCGAGCCAGATCTAGAAACTCACCGCCACCACCGGAAAAAACCGCCACCAGAGGATAAGAGCCAGAGAAAAGAAAGAGGTAAGCCTCTTGGGACGCGGGAAGCAACCAGGCGTTGGAGATGCAAGATCAAGACAAAGTTTTAGTTTTGGTTTCCACCGCCGAGACTCACGTTCGTTTAGTTGATCGCTAATCCGTCAACTAATTCAGTAGTATGTACGTTTAAGAATTAATCTAGTTTTGTTACTACATGTAACAATACTTTTTATAATATCGGATACTTTTAATAACATCAAAGTATATTTATTAAAAAGACTTTTATAACAATCAATATAGTCTTTTACTACCCACTACCGTTATGGTAGCATTCTAATTAGATTGTTGGAGATAGGTTACCATGGATTTATGTACCTTGGCATAATGTGGCCTAACCCAGAGCCAAAACCAAAATGTCTACTGGTTTATAGAATAGCAATTTACAATGTAAATACTATACATGTAAAGAGAACTATATACAATATATTCAACTAATAGTCCCCCTCAATATGAAACTTCTTGTAGATTTAAATTGTTACCTCTATTAAAGATGTTCAAGAGGCTCATCTTGCTTACCAATCGAGCATACGGTGTTGGATGCAACGATTTCATGAATATTTATGTTACTTGATGGCTTGTCCTCACATGAAGTAGCTTGAAGAAACCTACACTCTATGGCAGTCTATTTCTATTTGTTTATTTCTCTCATGAAACACAGGGTTATTAGAAATGTGTATAGCAGTTGTGTTATCACAAATGAGGAGAGTACATTTAACCAATCGAACGTGAATTTCAGTCAAGAAGTTTGTCAACCAAACTAACTCATCAACTTCTGCAGCCATACTGCAGTATTCGGCTTCTGTTGTTGACTTAGACATTGTTTGTTGCTTTTTGGATTTCCATGAGATAAGTGATGATACCATAAAAATTCAATAACCAGAAGTTGAATGTCTTGTGTCTAAGCATGATCCCTATCAGCATCTGCAAAAACTTGAACATGTAATTCAGCAGTGGATGAATAGAACAAGCCTTCTCCAACAGTCCCTTTGATGTAGTGTAATATTTTGAGGAGTGCCTGATGATGTTCCTTACGAGGAGCACATCCATATTGACTGAGCTTGTTAACAGCAAAGGTAATATCAGTACGAGTGATTTGAAGATACATCAGTTTACCAATGAGACATATATAGGCTTTAGGATAAACCAAATCACCACCACTTTCTAGAGATAGTTTCATATGTGGATCAAGAGGAACATAGGAAGTCTTACAGCCTAAGATTCTTGTTTCATCAAGGATATCGAGTGAATATTTCCTTTGAGAAAAAGATATACCTTTCTGAAGAACAAGAAATCTAAACCAAGAAAGTATTTGAGAGGGCCTAAATCTCTGAGTTTGAAATGAGATTTAAGCTACTCTTTGAGAGTTGCTACAGCAGGGTCATTGTTAATTGTGATAAGGATGTCATCAACGTAGACTAGTACGCATAGAAAGACAAATTCACCATGTTTCAGAAAACAAGTATTGTATGAATGAATATGAGTGAACCCCAATCTAAGTAAAGTGTTTTTGAATTTCAGGAACCACTGACGAGAGGCTTGCTTGAGGCTATAAAGATATTTTTTTATCTTGCATACTGCATTTGGTGGAAGGTCCCCCTGTTGTGATGCATACCCTGGTGGTAGTTTCATGTAGATCTCTTCATCAAGATCGTCGTTGAGGAAAGCATTGGAAATTTCTAGCTAACTTAGAGACCACCCGAAGATAGCATAGAGACTAAGAAGAAGCTTCACTGATGTTAGTTTTGCAACAGGTGAGAAAGTTTTTGTGAAGTCAATACCCTCTCTTTGGGTGTAATATTTTGGTAAAAGACGGGCTTTATGTATTGTGTTTGATCTTAAAGATGCACTTACATGCAATGACTGTTTTATTAAGAGGTAATGAACAAACAACCAAGTATTGGTTCCTTCCAAAGCATCAATCTCAGACTTCGCAGCCTCACACCAAACTCAGATGTTTCTTTGACTCAGTATAAGATTTTGGTTGAAGGTGTTTATCAATGGAAACAAGAAAAGTTAGGTATGAAGGAGAGAGTTTATCATAAGATAGAAATTGAGAGATTTAATAAATGGTTGAGAAAGTTACTGATTTACAGTAATAATCCTGAAGGTAAGCTGGTTGTTTTGTTGTCCTATGTGATGTTTGAATGGAAGATTCAAGAACATAAATAGTAGGATTGGCATAAGGAATAATCTCTACAGAAGATGTAGATAGAGAATTATCTACATCATGATCCTGATGTGACATAGGAGAATGCTCAACCGGATTAGTGAAGAATTCACTATTATTTTGTGATATGTCCGGTTTAGCAAAGGTAAAAAGCTCTTCGTGAAATATTACATGACGATAAACTAATGTATTGTTTGTTTCTATATCAAGAAGTCGGTAACCTTTGACACCACTAGGATATCCTAGAAAGGCACAAGCACGAGCTCTACGAGAAAACTTATGTTTGTTCTTGGGAGATGTTGAAGGGTAACAGTGACATCCCAGGAAATAGTTTTTGGTCCATTATTTTGTTTTTCATACTTAACTCTTAAACAATCCCAATCCATATTAATAAATCCTAAAAACAATACTAATTAACCATAACCTTTAATCTAGCCTAGCCACCCTAAGTGAAGAAAAATAAGAGGTGAGGAGGCAGATATTGTGAGAGCGAAGAGAACAAAAGTGAAAGAGAAATAAGAAGATGGAAAGAGATGGAGAAATGAAAATTTTCGAATAGTGATTTTGTAATGAGATTGTACGTTGAACCGTGCGGAATCATACGCTAATTCTGGTGTCATTAGAAAGCTATTTCTCTCAGATATCCAGACCATCTGGAATCATTCGATTAGGATTTATATTTCGAGAGTTATATATATTTCTTTCAGAAGAGTATAATCTGTCCAATCTGAAAATATGTATTTTAGATTTTTTTCTCAGTTTCGTGGTAAAGTTTTATGAGGCGATTTCCCAGCGACTCAAATATATCTAGATCGCAATCAAAGTGTCCATGGACAGATTTCATTACAAGGAATCCACAAGAATTGACGGTTTGTCATTCCGAGTTTCACAGAGATGTTTTTAGGACTCTTTTATCAATGAACCATAAAGAGTTAGGAAGTGATCTTTATACGGTTTCGAAGATATCGCCAGCTTTCCAGATCTACCTCTAGATTTCCATTCAGAGAAAAAGTTATGTTCAAGTTGAGGTATTGTGGAGATGTTTCCAATCAGATTCAAGGGAGTTAGAGTCGATTCATGGCTTCTTTATATAGACCTTTTTTCAGGGAAGTCTTTGAATTAAACGCCGTCATATTTCGAGTTTTCTCAAATGCTGATGTGAAAATCTCCTTGACGGTCTTTCCTCAATCGCTATTTTCCAGGTTTTAGTAAACTAAGGTGAGGGTGTTTTAGAGAATTCATAATATTACACTATAAGAAAACAGCGTTTTGGGACTGGATCTTGCGACTATACTTGTAATCGTAACATTTGGCCACTATTAGGGGAAAATATAGCTACAATTATGCGACAACGGATATATGGACGTGTATTAGTCGCTTATATACGACCAAAAATAATTGTCGCTAATGTAGTCGTCGATTTACGACTGATGAACGACCATTGTCGAGACCGGAAACAATAGTCGCAGGCTAGTCGGTGATATGGCGACTATTTTTGCGTCTGATGTTAAGATCATAGAACAATCACGATTTGGTCGGTCCATGGGCGACTAATTCGCTACTTCGGGTATAGTAGTAACTAAGTCGTTTATTTGTCGCTATTGATACGACTAATATTCAACTCATTATTTGTGTCGCAAAGTAGTCGGGTATGGGTCGTATCATATATTATTTTTGGATTTAGTATTAATAATATGAGATAGTTTGTTTATACGTGCTAATAGTCTTAACTGATTATCAAATTTGGTTTATAGATATATTGTAATCATTATTAAATGAGAATGAACCATGTATGCTTTTCTTTCATAACCTCTAACTGTTATGCGCTAAATTTACCATAAGAAACTGATTGTTCATATTCCTCTGCTTAACGGAATACATTGATTTGTTCTTCATGAGGGAACATGTTCTGGTGAGAAAAAAAAAACATAAGAAAAAAGAGTAGAGGCATGTTCTTCTAACTTCTAAGCATGAAGAACACGAATATCTCTACTTCAGTAATACTTCCTGCCTGCAATCACTTGTGTCTGGCCATCTGAATACGCATCACAGAAGATCGAAAAAAACATCAAACTTTGACTAATTTTCCGAGAAAATATAATTGAATTCATTATTGCATATTCATTTTTCACCTTGGAGATGGGCTCCGTAGTTTGCATGGCTATCAACTTCACGAGTTGTATTCCTGCAAATGGAAATAGACAAACTCAGAAAATCTTAGCATATACAAATCGAATGTTAAGAATACAAAAAGGATCTATGCAATACCCTGGGAATATGCTCGATATCGAATGACTTGAATTGGCTGGTAAAATCTTTTGTCTGATTATACAGCCTAGCCGTTTTCAGGCTTGTAAGTTACCATTCACTCCGCATCTATTTAATGATAGTTATAATAAAGTCTAAAGATAAAGATTCAAGAGAGAAAACAGGTATTAGCTGTAAAGCAACTGACATGTTTAACAACAAGTTGAGAGTCTCCATAGGCCCTCATGTGTGTGTAACCTTTTTCTAAAGCAGACTCCAAACCACGAATCAAACCACTATATTCTGCAACATGGTTTGTTGTATTGCCTAATCCTTCACGGTAGGAGGAGATGACAATTCCATTGAAATCATGCAGAACAGCTCCTGAACCAGCTCTTCCAGGGTTTCCTTTTGATTCTCCATCAAACTCAATGGTACAATGTTTCTGAAAACATACATATTGTAATTTAAATAAGATGTAAACATCAATATCGAAGTTCAAACCTAGAGTATATCATGCTTCATAATCGATGGCACGAGCAGATCCACGAAAGAAATTGATTCAATATATAAGAGAAGAATCAAATCATAAAGTATGAATGGGGGCAAGCCGTGAATGGGTTCTTACCTTTACCTTATTCATTTATGTTGTCGTCTATGTTTTCTCTGCTAAAGGAGAGCCAAAATTCCGAGGTTATGATGGTTAGGGTATTCGACGGCGTAAAGAGAGAGACTGTCTGAATTTTAAAGAGGCTATATGATGGTTAGGGCATTTCTACCGGTTATTGATAATTTACTGCGGCATTTGATTTAGGTACCGCGCCGATGCGCGGAATTTCCAAAATATAAAAAAAATTATAATTCGGCTGGCATACAAATTTTGATGCTTAGTATAGTATTTTTGGATTTAGTAAAAAATAATATGAGAGTTTGGTTTTATTTTACCAGTTTGTGGTAGGTGTGCTAGTTTCATGCGCATGCATTTATGACAATTAATGAGAGAGGCCACTTATGTCTACATAATCGAAATTCATCTCTTTCTCCGTTTTCATTTGTAGAAACACAGAATTTGGAAATCTAGTTACATGGCGGGAGGCGGCAATAATTATAGCAATTATCGGGAGTGGATGTATAATAGGTTCGATGATTGCACAGACAATTTCTCAACAGCCTTCATAACGGGGGGTGGCACATTTATGGAACTTGCCAAAAACCAGCCTTTAGCTCTGAGCAATGACGGTAAGTTTCTCTGCCCTTGTCGTTTCTGCAAGAACGAAAAACCGGAAACCACGGAACCAGGAATTTGGAGTCATCTGTTTAGTTACGAATTTATGCATGATTATTGTGTTTGGTATAAGCATGGAGAAGAAATCGGTTTGGATATAGGAATGAGTTATGTTGATACGAATGGTCATAATAATGTAGAAGATTGGTATATGGATATGGTGAATGATACATTTCGTGGTTACGCGAGTAATAGAGAGGTATATATATATATATATTTTTTCATGTCATATTTTTCGGTTTAATATATTCAACTATGGTATATGATTTCTCATATATGTTTTTGTTCAAATTAAAGTATGTTCGGCTCTGTTAGGTTGTATTTCTGCTATGTAGTTGTAATGGACCATTGTGCTTTGGTTTTGTTTCAAAGAAAATGATAGTGGGAGAAATGTTAATCAGGAAGATTATTACGACGAAATAATTTCCACTCACCAAGAAAAGGACTTGAATTAAAGAAGGTTACAAGTACTGAGTGTTTTAATAAGGTGCCTTGAGCGCCGCTTCAAAACAGAGAGAGAGAGAGAGAGAGAGAGAGAGAGAGAGAGAGAGAGAGAGAGAGAGAGAGAGAGAGAGAGAGAGAGAGAGAGAGAGAGAGAGAGAGAGAGAGAGAGAGAGAGAGAGAGAGAGAGAGAGAGAGAGAGAGAGAGAGAGAGAGAGAGAGAGAGAGAGAGAGAGAGAGAGAGAGAGAGAGAGAGAGAGAGAGAGAGAGACGTACGGTTATATGGAGTGTATATCTTCGCGACCCCAATCAAATCAATTAATCATGGTTAAATATCCTGGTTAGGTATGTCTGGTTATATCATGGTTAAAAGTTATACAAACCGTACACTGGTTTTGACTTTTGTTCTGGTGTAGCCCATGAGCCCTTGAACCGTATACTTGTTTTGTCGTTTGCTTCAGTGTAGCCTAAGAGACATAGAACCGTGCACTGGTTTTTGGCTTTTTTCTCTTGCAGGATTTTTCAGAGTTCCTCAGTCTCGGCGGGACGTTTATGCTGCAGCCACCCTCTAATCTTGTTTCGAACGTTTCATTTGGTAGGGTTGTGCATATTGCTTACACAATATATGAGAGACAAGAAGAATATTCAATGTTCCTCTCAACCAATATTATTAAATTTTCTTAACATGATGGGTTCGTATATACTCAAATAAAAAATCACATATATCTAGAAAGACTCACAGTATCATAGGCTAGTCTCTCTAATATAAATATTTCATTAGTTTTGACCATTAAACAATTTTTAGCTTAGATACTATATATATATATATATGTATATATATCAATCTTGAGATAAAAAATAAAGAAGCACATTTCTCACTTCGAAAGGCATTGATTGATCATATTTTGGAGTATCACGAGAATACATTTGTTGAATATTTTTAGTTGTGAATTTAAGTGTAATTTGTTTGTTTCCCAAACTTCAAATTTGAGTTTTCAATATTCAAAACCAAAAAATCTGAGGTTTTACGGGTGGGTTGGAGATGCCCTACAATGAAATCACATAATGAGGCTTTACGGTTCATTTTTAGGGTATAGAGTTTTGTTCACTCCAAAAGAAACCCTAAACCCTAAACACTTAAAATATAAGGTTTCGTATGTGCTTTAACAATCTAGTCCGGAAACTATTTCTTAAATCTTGTTGTGTAATATTTTTAATTTGGTGTTACCAAAATTGCAAAAATATTTCAAGGAATTTAAAACACAAATTTGCTTTCATAAAACCTGTCTTCAATCGTTTTGTATACTGTGAGCAAACTTGTTCTGATTTTAATAAAGTGAAATAGATTAGTTAAAATTTTAAAACAGAGTCAATAAAAGAGGATTATATTACGGACATCTTACGCCAACTAGTGGGCAAAAATTCAAAATATTTGTCAAATAAATCTGGGAAACATAAACCCAAAATTATAGCCCAAAACATTTCAGTTACCCGCCTATACCCTTATACTCCCACCCATCTCAAACTGGTAAGAGATTCTTCGAATATCTTCTTCGAAGTTTTCCATTTCATAGCTAAATTTGGTCGAAACCCTATCGACTCTCTCAAATTTTTCCTCGAAAATCTCAATCGCAAAACCCTCCGTGAATCGATGCCTACGGGTACAAGTAGCTATATCGTTTGGTTCCTTTTGCTTTTCTTTTGAAACATGACAGGCTCGGATTCTGATTATTTGTTTACAATTAATTTTGGTTCAACAGGTTGTAAACGACTCCTATATTCCACAACCTGGGTAAGTTGGTTGTTTTTTTTTAATGAGTGTTTGAGGAGTTATTGTCTGATGGTTAGGATGTTAATCTTATAGTTAGCACGCAATTGAAGACACCAATCTCTGTTTAACTCATTAATTTGTTCTGGTAAGTTCGAGTGTCTAAGCACTTAGAAGATAAGTGCCAAACCATTCATAACTTTCTTCTGAAACATTTGTTGAGGAGATATATCAACGACGTATGAAAGACATGGTTAGCACAACAAAGGACTGCAGAAGCACTGCAAAGAACTCCGACCACGCGAGATATCAACAGTTGAATATAACAACATCTTTCCTCAGGTAAAGTCGTTGTTTCACAATCCATGTTTAAAAAGTCATCGATATTTATTTAGTTGTTTTCTCTTACTGTCTGTAATTGTCACAGGCCACTGAGAAGGATGGACGAGTAAATCCTCATGGATTCGAAATCCTAATAGCGAACCTTTTAATGCGCAAGCAGAAGCAGCCTATACACTTTTCAGCGTTGTCATCCACAAAGAGCAATTGCCAGAAGCTCAAAGTGAAACAACAACACCATCTGATTCGTTGGTTACTTATCACTGTCTCTTGCACTTGTTAATTTTTTGGTGTACGATTTGGAAACTACTAAATGCTGGAGTTTGCGTTTGTAGGTCTTTTGTTTCTACATGTTACCAGTTTTATTTTTGATGCAAGTGTTTGTTACGTTTGTTGTACCATTCAAATTACAGTCATATACTAGTCGCCCAGACTGTACCATAATCAAATCTGGATGTTTCGTTTAGACACTGTGATGAGGTCATCAGATCGCCCAAACCCAACCTGGACGAGCGGTACGTACCAGCCTCGACCACGAGGCTGACCGAGTTGTTCCCGACCCCGCGGAACGTACCTGAGGAGGTTGAGAAGGCCACTACATGTTCTGCCAGACCCAATGACGTGTTATCAAGGATTCATAAGCCAACATCATGTTTCAGTAGTGATGATCGTTCCAGAACCCAATTGGAACGATCCCATTTGGAGATGGTCGACAACCGACCTCCCGGAGCCCTAACCGTGTCCTGGAAGATGTCCATAGGAGAGTTGGCTCAAGCAAATCATGCCAGGATTGATATTCACCATAAAGTATGATATTTGGAAGAGTTTGGTCAGAAGGAATCAGCTTGGGTTCGAGATCATCTTGGAGGATGTCTAGAAGCTGTCCAGTTAGCTTTGTCCGCGGATATAGGTACATTCAAGAGAGGATTGCGAATGGACCAAGAGGAATCAAGCTGCACCTCAACCTATTCTGGAAACCTTACTCACCATGGAATCTTCACGAAGTGGAATCACATCAAGACCATTTTCTATGAAGAAGTTATACCCATTTCAAAACAGGTGATTTTCAGGGAATCCGATAAAGACCGACTTGCACATTTTGGAGTGCTCAGAACGAACCAGGATGAATCAAGGAGTAAAGGAACTTGTTCTGGATTATTGATTCATAAGGGAAGCATGAGAGTTGGAATCACACCAATACCAGCTCGTACAAAGAAGATATGCAAGATCAAACCCGAAGGTTGCTGGACCTATCTTATTTGGAAGCTCACGGACTTGGTGGGCTTCAGACTTATGTTTGGCGACCAGGAGTACGTGCAACATCTCCTTGGGTATTGGTTTATACTCTTTTCCCTTAAGTGTGGTTTTGTCCCAATTGATTTTTTCCACTAAGGTTTTTAATGAGGTAAACCAAGGCCCGCTTCAAGAGAAGGAGAATCTGGCCCGTCCAACCTTCTTCCTTGCTTTCTATTTTAATGATTTCGACCAAGCCTCTCTATGGCCCATTATTAAGACTTATAACCCTATTACTTTTGCTATTTAAAGCCACTCTTTGTTTTCAATAAACTTAAGTAAGTTTTAGCAAAAAGAAACTCTAAGGTTGTTCGATCTCTTCCTCCTTGCGTGGCTGCCCCTTGGAGTCTAGATCGCTTCTTGCTTTAGCTTGCTTGTTTGCGTGAATCAAATTTTTCTTGTTGCATTCTAACCTTCGTTCTATCGCCAAACAGCTGTCGAGCTGAGAATCTTGTAAGGATATTTTTCGTTGAACCGTGAGTAACATACACTGATTCTAGTGTCATTGGAAAGGTATCTCTCTCAGCTTTCTAGAACATCTAGAATAGTTCGATTAGGAGTTATATTTGGAGAGTTATAGCTATTTATTTAAGAAGAGTAGAATCTGTCCAATCTGAATAATTTCAATATTATATTTTTCTCAGTTTCGTGGAAGGGTCTTGAGAGGCGATTTCCCAGCTACTCAAATATATCTAGATCGCGATCAAGGTGTCCCTGGACAGATTTCAATGCAAGGAATCCACAAGAATTTTCGGTTTGTCATTCCGAGTTTCACAAAGATGTTTTGAGACTTTTTATGAACGAACCAGAAAGAGTTAGGAAATGATCTTTATACGGTTTCGAAGATATCGCCATTTTCCAGATATACCTCTAGATTTCCATTCAGATAAAACGTTGTGTTCAAGTTGAGGTATTGTGGAGTTGTTTCCAATAAGATTCAAGGGAGTTAAAGTATGGCTTCTTTAGATAGACCCTTTTCAGGAAAGTCTCTGGATTAAACGCCGTGGTATTTCGCGTTTTCTCAAACATTGATGCGACAAACTCCTTGACCGTCTTTCCTCAATCGCTATTTTCTAGGTTTTAGGAAGTCTGGGGACAACGGTAAACATGAGGAATGGGATCTCCAAAGCTACCCGCCCTACTAAAGAAGTAAACTAAGGTGGGTTTGTTTTAGAGAATTCATAATATTATATCTAGTTTATTAAAATGTGTAGGGTTACTAGCTAGATTAATATAGTAGTGATGTTAGATAATATTAGATGTTATTGTTTCTTGTGTAGACTCGTATATGCATCATTCATACATAAGAAAATAGAAAAAAAAAATATTGTTCGAAATGAAATGAATTGAAAAGATAATACTTGTATAATTGATATTTACATGATTTTAGTTAGCAGTGAATGTTGAAATGAAGTATATGTTTGCTAGGCGTGTTAGCATGATTGTTTGTCACAAAGGATCATGGATATTGAGCCATGACGTGGTATTGCTTTCTGGACTGCAATAAGAATGTGTTACGGTTGTGGCACTACAAGAAATTTGACTATTGATAGCATAAACAGATAGCGTTTTTGATGTTTGTGCTATCTTTGATTGAATCTGGAATTAAACATAGCGTTTGTAATATAAAAACGCTATCTATGGTTTGAGCGGGACAAAACAAAAACACGCGGCCAAAATTCTAACTAAACTCGTGTTTGTACTTAGTCTAACTCTAAACTTTCTTTTTTTCCTTAGCCAAAATTACAGATCTAAGTCTATCACTCTATCTTCTTCTTTCATGCATCTTCATCATCTTCGCTCGAATTCGTAATTTTCACTCAACTACTCGGAATCAAAATTGAATTTGGGTTTTCATCATGAGTTCTGGAAGTGAAGATTCGTGTGTCAACACAATGGGGATTCGAGGATTTCCTGTCAAATGTATGTGTGGTCGTAACTCTGTAATGAAGACGGCGAATACAAAACAAAATCCTGGAAGACCGTTCTTTCGTTGTCCGACATTTCGAAAGGTAAGCTCTAAGAACCTTTTGATTCAAAACTGCGTCGAATTTGTGTCCAGATTGTGTCGATTTTGGGTTGAATCAGAGCAATATTAATAAAATTGGGTCCAATTTATGTTGATATTGCATTGTTCTTATGCAGGACCACTTATTTAAGTGGGTGGAAGAAGCTGTATATGAAGAGGTGACTGATGCACTGCCAATGATACCATGTTTTCAATCTGACATTTGCAAGACTAAAGAGGAGATTGAAGGTATCAAAAACGTGATTGAGGAGTTGATGCAGGAAGTGAGAGACGCCAAGCTGGAATTGAAGAGGCTTAGTTGTTGGGAATGTCCTGAAATCTATTGTACTTACTCTGTGAGAAAGTCGTACTGTCGAGATGAGACAATCATATGACACTAGGCAGTCATAACGCTTTGTTAGAAGCCACTTATGATCAATGGGTTAAGAACTCATTGCTAGTGTTATATGATCCTACAGGGTCACACACCTAAGCAAACTGGACATTGTATGTGAGGTCGATCATTAATGTAATGATCGGGTGAATGCATATTCGATATGCATTCAATACCAACTTTTCTGGGCGGTGTCGATCGACACACTAAGTGTGTCGGTCGACATAGATCGGCCGTGTCGATCGACACAAAGAGTGTGTCGGTCGACACAACTCGCGGATTACCAAATTAATTCGGTTTAATCATTGGTTAATTCCGTTATGGTTTAAGTCGACATATATAAGATATATGGTCGACCTAAACTCGAGTTTAACCTAATTCACAGCCACCAGAACTAGAAAAGAAACCTTACAAGAGAGTATATCTTTGATAGGCACTAGCATCCCTCCTGATCAGTTTGTGTGCGTGTGGATACCAGTAGAGGCACAACGTTTGAGGTGCTTCGTGATCTCGATTATCTGTAAACCTTCCGCTGCTAATTACCAGGTAAATCTGAGATCTGATAGATTCAATTACATGAACCTTAGATCCTAGGCTTGGAATTTATACCTAGGGTTGCTAATCCTGATTAGAACTGCTAGAAATTCTTTCAGTGGTATCAGAGCTTTAGGGTTCCATTGAATCTGTAGCATGTTGATTAGATTAGTTGAATCTGGATCTCTGTATAGTTGATACAAGCATGCTAAAATTCGTTTTCATGAAAATCTAGTTTTAGGTTTTTTGACTTGAAAATCGATTAGGTTTTATCGCCCTGTGTCGATCGACACCAAACGGGTGTCGGTCGACACAGAAGGATAACCCAAATAAAACTTGTTTTGCCTAGTGTCGATCGACACAAGAGTTGTGTCGGTCGACACAAACCTCGCGAGATTGATGAATCGGTTCAATTGGATTGGACCGGTTATCGAGCTTGGTTGATAATGGTTGAACACTGTGAATGGTTTAATTGCGATTGGTTTGATCAGGTTGGTATTGACCGATGCTAATGTAGCATCGATCGACACTGACCGGTATTCAAAACCGGATCAATTGGATTGATCGGTTATCGCGGATTGCTTTTGGTTATTCTGTATCGATCGACACTATAGTAGTGTCGGTCGACATCAGATTCGATGATTAGGTTATGGAACCTGAAATCACAGAACCGAAGCAAGATAAATCAATTAATTATAAGAATTAAAACATAATAAAACTGAACGTTTTAAATGATTTCGTTCCTCAATCAAATATCAAGTGATACTTGATGCCTTTCCAATCTTGTCAACTGTCAAGACTCATTTCATTGTGCGATAGACTTGCAGTGCGAGATGTCCACAATTACATGAGTAAGACAGAGGTAATCGTGTTGATGGACTTGCAGTGCAAGACATCGATAATTACATGACTGAAGAGATTGGTTTACTTGACTGGGCCATCAAAATCGGTTTGGGCTCAGAGACATCAGGTGGATTGGACATAAGATGTCAATCCACAAACCAGAGTTATATTGGATATAACTAGCAAAGTTGTTGTTTACCTAGATAGCTAAAATTTGGGTGATAGCCAGTGGCTCGCTCAAGTTTAGTGAAGTATGGGTCTTGGATCATTATATTCATCTGAGGAAACATTGTTTGAATATAATGCGAGTTTTCTTAAAAGTTAAGACTTCTCATTTCTTGAACATCATAACTAAACCTTTTCTTTTCTTTGTTCTCAGCTATGACTAGCACTCATAATAATTCTTTCTCCCTACGATCCGTCCTTGAGAAGGACAAGTTAAATGGATCGAATTTTCTCGAATGGTATCGGAACTTGAGAATTGTTCTCAAGCAGGAGAAAAGGGACTATGTCCTTGAAAATGTTCTCCCTGAAAAACCGAGAGCCAATGCTCCACATGCAGAAAGGAATGCTTGGGATAAGCATTCTAATGATGTGGCCGATGTGAATTGTCTCATGTTGGCTACCATGAACTCGGATTTGCAGAAGCAATACGAGAACGTGGAGTCGCCCGTGGAGATGATCACTAGCCTGAAAAGTATGTTTCAGGAGCAAGCACGAACTAAGAGATACCATATGGTTAAATCTCTCATTGAATGCAAGCTACCAAAGGACGGTCCAGTCAGTCCTCATGTCATTAAGATGATGGGTTATATTGATAACCCGGGGAAGCTGGATTGTCCCATTAGCCAAGAGTTGGCTACTGACATCATTCTGCAGTCACTGCCGTCAAGTTATGATCAGTTTGTTATGAACTATAACATGAACAACTTGACGAAGACGTTGACTGAACTGCATGGGATGCTCAAGACATCTGAGCCTAATATCAAGAAGGGCACTCCAAATGTACTTATGGTACAAGGAGGTAAGAAGTTTAAGAAACTTGGCAAAGGGAAGGGAAAGGGCAAGGCTGTCCAGGTTGAGAACCAAGACACGCCTGCGCCGGCCCCTAAGCCCAAGCCTGGCCCATCTGTGACTGATAAGTGCCATTACTGTAAAGAGCTTGGACATTGGAAGAGAAATTGCGATAAATTCCTGGAAGAGAAGAAGAAGAAGAAGACTTTCGAGACTCCATCTTCAGGTATTTATGTTATAGAAGTAAATGTTACTACTTTTGGTTCTACTTCTTGGGTATTGGATACCGGCTGTGGTGCTCATATTTGTACAAATATGCAGGGCCTAAGCAACAGTAGAACGTTGGAAAAGGGACAAGTGGACCTACGCGTGGGGAATGGAGCAAGAGTTGCTGCATTAGCCGTAGAAACATATCACTTGTCTTTACCTTCTGGTTTGGTTTTAAAGCTTAATAATTGCTACTATGTACCTGCTATAAGCAGAAATATTATTTCTATTCCTGTTTTGGATGTGGAAGGATATCAGTTTTCAATTAAGAATAAATGTTGTTCTTTTGATTACAATGATATATTTTATGGTAGCAGCCCATTAGAGAATGGGCTTTATGTTTTAAACCAAAGCACACCAATCTATAACATAACACCAAGAGATTCAAATCAAATGACACGAATCAGACTTTTCTTTGGCATTGTCGTTTGGGCCACATAAACGAGAAACGGATCCAAAAGCTCCATAGTGATGGGCTTCTGGGCTCATTTGATTATGAATCATGTGAGAAATGTGAATCTTGTTTACTGGGCAAAATGACTAAGGCCCCTTTCAACAAACAAAATGAAAGGGTCAGTGACCTATTGGGCCTTATACATACAGAAGTGTGCGGCCCAATGAGCACAAGTGCCAGAGGAAATTTTCGATACTTCATTACCTTCACTGATGATTTCAGCAGGTATGGCTATGTCTATTTAATGAGACACAAGTCGGAATCTTTTGAAAGGTTCAAAGATTTCCAAAATGAAGTACAGAATCAACTTGGCAAAAGTATTAAGGCTCTTCGATTAGATCGTGGAGGAGAATACTTAAGCCAAGAATTCAGTGATCATTTGAGAGATTGTGGAATTGTTTCACAACTCACTCCTCCCGGAACACCACAATGGAATGGAGTGTCCGAGAGGAGGAATCGAACTTTATTAGATATGGTTTGATCAATGATGAGTCTCTCAACTCTTCCATTATCCTTTTGGGGATACGCTCTAGAAACGTTTGCGTTTACACTTAATAGGGTTCCGTCAAAATCAGTTGCAAAGACACCACATGAGATGTGGACTGGAAATGTTCCGAGTCTGTCTTTCCTGAAGATTTGGGGTTGTGAAGCTTATGTTAAGCGATTAATTACAGATAAGCTCGAACCCAAATCTGATAAGTGCTACTTCGTTGGTAATCCTAAGGAAACCAAGGCATACTACTTTTACAACCAATCCGAGAACAAAGTGTTTGTTGCTCGGAACTGCGTTTTTCTTGAGAGAGAGTTTCTTTCCAAGAGAAACAGTGGGAGTAAAGTACAACTCGAAGAAGTTCGAGAGCCACAGGAAACCGCTCAGCCCGTTGAGGAGGAGCAACAGTTGGATCTACAAAGAGTTGTAGAACCAACGCCTGTGGAGCCTAAAATTCGCAGATCCGAAAGGATCCGTCACGAACCCGAGAGATATGGATTTCTCGTAACCAATTGTCATGATTTGTTGATCATTGACAGTGACGAGCCCGCGAATTACGAAGAAGCGATGATGAGCCCTGACTCCGAAAAGTGTCTAAAAGCCGCTGAATCCGAAATGGGATCCATGTCACAGAACCAAGTATGGACTTTGGTTGATTTACCCGATGGTGCAAGACCCATTGAGTGTAAATGGATTTTCAAGAAGAAAATTGATGTGGATGGAAATATTCAGATATATAAAGCAAGGCTGGTGGCAAAAGGTTTCAAACAAATTCATGGTATTGACTATGAAGAAACCTATTCACATGTAGCCATGCTTAAATCCATTCGGATTCTCCTAGCAACAGCTGCTCATTATGATTATGAGATCTGGCAGATGGACGTGAAAACAGCTTTTCTTAATGGAATTCTGGAAGAGGATGTGTACATGACACAACCCGAAGGTTTCATCGATCCTAATGCTGCTAGGAAAGTATGCAAGCTTCATCGATCCATTTA
This sequence comes from Orychophragmus violaceus, assembly GCA_030180135.1. Lineage (NCBI taxonomy): Eukaryota > Viridiplantae > Streptophyta > Magnoliopsida > Brassicales > Brassicaceae > Orychophragmus > Orychophragmus violaceus. The sequence continues at coordinate 79,730,862 of CM058231.1, forward strand.
TGGATTGAAGCAAGCATCTCGGAGTTGGAATCTTCGGTTTGATGAAGCAGTCAAAAAGTTTGACTTCATCAGGAACGAAGAAGAACCATGTATTTAAAAGAAGGCTAGTGGGAGCGCAGTTGCATTTCTCGTGTTGTATGTAGATGACATACTTCTTCTCGGAAATGACGTTCCGTTGTTACAGTCTTTTAAGGCTTGGCTCGGAAGTTGTTTTTCAATGAAAGACATGGGAGAAGCCGCGTATATTCTTGGAATAAGAATTTATAGAGATAGATTAAACAAGTTAATTGGACTGTGTCAAGACACTTATATCGATAAAGTCTTACACAGGTTCAGAATGCAAGATTCCAAGAAGGGCTTCATACCAATGTCTTATGGCATAAGTCTCAGCAAGAAGCCGTGTCCTGAGACACCTGCTGAGCGAGAACGCATGAGTCGGATTCCCAATGCCTCGGCGTTGGGATCCATCATGTATGCCATGCTCTTTAATCGTCCAGATGTTGCTTGTGCTCTAAGCATGACGAGTAGATACCAATCTGATCCAGGTGAAAGTCACTGGACAAAAGTCAAGAATATCCTGAAGTATTTGAGAAATACTAAGGATAAATTCTTGGTGTACGGAGGAAGTGATGAGCTGGTACTAAGTGGTTACACAGACGCAAGTTTTCAGACAGACAAAGATGATTTCCGATCGCAATCTGGTTACATCTTCTGCCTGAATGGCGGTGCAGTCAGCTGGAAGAGTTCCAAGCAGGACACTGTAGCAGATTCCACAACTGAAGCTGAGTACCTCGCTGCTTCTGAAGCGGCAAAGGAGGCTGTTTGGATCAAGAAGTTCATCACTGAACTTGGTGTGATTCCTAGCATTTCTGAGCCAGTGGCTTTGTATTGTGACAACAATGGAGCCATTGCGCAAGCAAAAGAACCTAGATCACACCAGAAATCCAAACACATAGAAAGGAGATATCACCTTATCCGTGATATTGTGAATAGAGGAGATGTGAAGATCAGCAGAGTCCCGACGGATGAGAATGTTGCTGATCCACTGACCAAGCCCCTCCCAAGGCCTAAGCATGAGTTTCACGCTGCTGCTGTAGGCATTAGATTTCTTAAGATATGATCTTGTTTTCAGTGGGAGTTATATTTGGTTTTTAGTTATGACATGATGTTCGTAAAACATAATTTGGTTATGTTATTTTAATGAAATTGTTTCAGCATTTCTTAATTGTGTTATTAAATAATTGTCCCAAAGTAATTTATGACATTTTATAGGTCATCAAGTATGTGACTTGATCATGAAACTCTATAAGCAATAAATGACATAAATTATAAATGGTCCCTGGTCGAGGTTGTTAAAATGGGACATTAACAACCACGTGAGACTAGTATGTGAGGTGACTGATGACTATGTTTCATGGAGTCATTAATAAGTGTATTAAAGTCAAACACATAGATATGTGTTATAGAACACATGATCGGACTTGACCCGTTAATGAGAACTCTACAAGATGTTATATGAGTGTCATAAGAGCTTCTCATAACGACTAAAGAGTATAGTCCTTAGACCTGAGTTCATCATGTTCTCTTACATATGGATTGGTCCGTCTTGACTTTGTCAAACGTCAACCGTAACTGGTGATTATAAAGACACTGATTAGGCGTATCATGAAATATGAAAGGGACATGGATGGAACAAGATGGGATTTGTACCTCCTATATAACAAGAGTTAAATATCTCTGGGCCTATCGAAGATTTGATACTGGAAATGCATGGTCGCGCTCAAACGAGGTGATTGTCAGTCGTTTGTTTCATCTGTACAAATCGGGATTCGATAAACGTGATCTAGCTTAATAAGGATGACACAGTTCTTGCCTTATGCTAGATTGAGATATGGATACAAAGGGATTAAAGGAATAGATGATTCCAGTACAAGTGGGAGATTGTTGGGAATGTCCTGAAATCTATTGTACTTACTCTGAGAGAAAGTCGTACTGTCGAGATGAGACAATCATATGACACTAGGCAGTCATAACGCTTTGCTAGAAGCCACTTATGATCAATGGGTTAATAACTCATTGCTAGTGTTATATGATCCTACAGGGTCACACACCTAAGCAAACTGGACATTGTATGTGAGGTCGATCATTAATGTAATGATCGGGTGAATGCATATTCGATATGCATTCAATACCAACTTTTTTGGGCGGTGTCGATCGACGCACTAAGTGTGTCGGTCGACATAGATCGGCCGTGTCGATCGACACAAAGAGTGTGTCGGTCGACACAACTCACGGATTACCAAATTAATTCGGTTTAATCATTGGTTAATTCCGTTATGGTTTAAGTCGACATATATAAGATATATGGTCGACCTAAATTCGAGTTTAACCTAATTCACAGCCACCAGAACTAGAAAAGAAACCTTACAAGAGATTAGATCTCTGATAGGTACTAGCATCCCTCCTGTTCAGTTTGTGTGCGTGTGGATACCAGTAGAGGTACAGCGTCTGAGGTGCTTCGTGATCTCGATTATCTGCAAACCTTCCGCTGCTAATTACCAGGTAAATCTGAGATCTGATATATTCAATTACATGAACCTTAGATCCTAGGCTTGGAATTTATACCTAGGGTTGCTAATCCTGATTAGAACTGCTAGAAATTCCTTCAGTGGTATCATAGCTTTAGGGTTCCATTGAATCTGTAGCATGTTGATTAGATTAGTTGAATTTGGATCTCTGTATAGTTGATACAAGCATGCTAAAATTCGTTTTCATGAAAATCTAATTTTAGGTTTTTTGACTTGAAAATCGATTAGGGTTTATCGCCCTGTGTCGATCGACACCAAACGGGTGTCAGTCGACATAGAAGGATAACCCGAATAAAACTTGTTTCGCCTAGTGTCGATCGACACAAGAGTTGTGTCGGTCGACACAAACCTCGCGAGATTGATGAATCGGTTCAATTGGATTAGACCGGTTATCGAGCTTGGTTGATAATGGTTGAACACTGTGAATGGTTTAATTGCGATTGGTTTGATCAGATTGGTATCGACCGATGCTAATGTAGCATCGATCGACTCTGACCGGTATTCAAAACCGGATCAATTGGATTGATCGGTTATCGCGGATTTCTTTTGGTTATTCTGTATCGATCGACACTATAGTAGTGTCGGTCAACCTCAGATTCGATGATTAGGTTATGGAACCTGAAATCACAGAACCGAAGCAAGATAAATCAATTAATTATAAGAATTAAAACATAATAAAACTAAACGTTTTAAATGATTCCGTTCCTCAATCAAATATCAAGTGATACTTGATGTCTTTCCAATCTTGTCAACTGTCAAGACTCATTTCATTGTGCAATAGACTTGCAGTGCGAGATGTAGACAATTACATGAGTAAGACAGAGGTAATCGTGTTGATGGACTTGCAGTGCAAGACATCGACAATTACATGACTGAAGAGATTGGTTTACTTGACTGGGCCATCAAAATCGCTTTGGGCTCAAAGACATCAGGTGGATTGGACATAAGATGTCAATCCACAACCAAGAGTTATATTGGATATAACTAGCAAAGTTGTTGCTTACCTAGATAGCTAAAATTTGGGTGATAGCCAGTGGCTCTCTCAAGTTTAGTGAAGTATGGGTCTTGGATCATTATATTCATCTGAGGAAACATTGTTTGAATGTAATGCTAGTTTTCTTAAAAGTTAAGACTTCTCATTTCTTGAACATCATAACTAAACCTTTTCCTTTCTTTGTTCTCAGCTATGACTAGCACTCATAATAATTCTTTCTCCCTACGATCCGTCCTTGAGAAGGACAAGTTAAATGGATCGAATTTTCTCGAATGGTATCGGAACTTGAGAATTGTTCTCAAGCAGGAGAAAAGGGACTATGTCCTTGAAAATGTTCTCCCTGAAAAACCGAGAGCCAATGCTCGACATGCAGAAAGGAATGCTTGGGATAAGCATTCTAATGATGTGGTCGATGTGAATTGTCTCATGTTGGCTACCATGAACTCGGATTTTCAGAAGCAATATGAGAACGTGGAGTCGCCCGTGGAGATGATCACTAGCCTGAAAAGTATGTTTCAGGAGCAAGCACGAACTGAGAGATACCAGACGGTTAAATCTCTCATTGAATGCAAGCTACCAAAGGACGGTCCAGTCAGTCCTCATGTCATTAAGATGATGGGTTATATTGATTACCCGGGGAAGCTGGATTGTCCCATTAGCCAAGAGTTGGCTACTGACATCATTCTGCAGTCACTGCCGTCAAGTTATGATCAGTTTGTTATGAACTATAACATGAACAACTTGACGAAGACGTTGACTGAACTGCATGGGATGCTCAAGACAGCTGAGCCTAATATCAAGAAGGGCACTCCAAATGTACTTATGGTACAAGGAGGTAAGAAGTTTAAGAAACTTGGCAAAGGGAAGGGAAAGGGCAAGGCTGTCCAGGTTGAGAACCAGGACACGCCTGCGTCGGCCCCTAAGCCCAAGCCTGGCCCATCTGTGACTGATAAGTGCCATTACTGTAAAGAGCTTGGACATTGGAAGAGAAATTGCGACAAATTCTTGGAAGAGAAGAAGAAGAAGAAGAAGACTTTCGAGACTTCATCTTCAGGTATTTATGTTATAGAAGTAAATGTTACTACTTCTGGTTCTACTTCTTGGGTATTGGATACCGGTTGTGGTGCTCATATTTGTACAAATATGCAGGGCCTAAGCAACAGTAGGACGTTGGAAAAGGGACAAGTGGACCTACGCGTGGGGAATGGAGCAAGAGTTGCTGCATTATCCGTATGAACATATCACTTGTCTTTACCTTCTGGTTTGGTTTTAAAGCTTAATAATTGCTACTATGTACCTGCTATAGGCAGAAATATTATTTCTATTCCTGTTTTGGATGTGGAAGGATATCAGTTTTCAATTAAGAATAAATGTTGTTCTTTTGATTACAATGATATATTTTATGGTAGCAGCCCATTAGAGAATGGGCTTTATGTTTTAAACCAAAGCACACCAATCTATAACATTAACACCAAGAGATTCAAATCAAATGACACGAATCAGACTTTTCTTTGGCATTGTCGTTTGGGCCACATAAACGAGAAACAGATCCAAAAGCTCCATAGTGATGGGCTTCTGGGCTCATTTGATTATGAATCATGTGAGAAATGTGAATCTTGTTTACTGGGCAAAATGACTAAGGCCCCTTTCAACAAACAAAATGAAAGGGCCAGTGACCTATTGGGCCTTATACATACAGATGTGTGCGGCCCAATGAGCACAAGTGCCAGAGGAAATTTTCGATACTTCATTACCTTCACTGATGATTTCAGCAGGTATGGCTATGTCTATTTAATGAGACACAAGTCAGAATCTTTTGAAAGGTTCAAAGATTTCCAAAATGAAGTACATAATCAACTTGGCAAAAGTATTAAGGCTCTTCGATTAGATCGTGGAGGAGAATACTTAAGCCAAGAATTCAGTGATCATTTGAGAGATTGTGGAATTGTTTCACAACTCACTCCTCCCGGAACACCACAATGGAATGGAGTGTCCGAGAGGAGGAATCGAACTTTATTAGATATGGTTTGATCAATGATGAGTCTCTCAACTCTTCCATTATCCTTTTGGGGATACGCTCTAGAAACGTCTGCGTTTACACTTAATAGGGTTCCGTCAAAATCAGTTGCAAAGACACCACATGAGATGTGGACTGGAAATGTTCCGAGTCTGTCTTTCCTGAAGATTTGGGGTTGTGAAGCTTATGTTAAGCGATTAATTACAGATAAGCTCGAACCCAAATCTGATAATTGTTACTTCGTTGGTTATCCTAAGGAAACCAAGGCATACTACTTTTACAACCAATCCGAGAACAAAGTGTTTGTTGCTCGGAACTGCGTTTTTCTTGAGAGAGACTTTCTTCCCAAGAGAAACAGTGGGAGTAAAGTACAAATCGAAGAAGTTCGAGAGCCACAGGAAACCGCTCAGCCCGTTGAGGAGGAGCAACAGTTGGATCTACAAAGAGTTGTAGAACCAACGCCTGTGGAGCCTGAAATTCCCAGATCCGAAAGGATCCGTCACGAACCCGAGAGATATGGATTTCTCGTAACCAATTGTCATGATTTGTTGATCATTGACAGTGACGAGCCCGCGAATTACGAAGAAGCGATGATGAGCCCTGACTCCGAAAAGTGGCTAAAAGCCGCTGAATCCGAAATGGGATCCATGTCACAGAACCAAGTATGGACTTTGGTTGATTTACCCGATGGTGCAAGACCCATTGAGTGTAAATGGATTTTCAAGAAGAAAATTGATGTGGATGGAAATATTCAGATATATAAAGCAAGGCAGGTGGCAAAAGGTTTCAAACAAATTCATGGTATTGACTATGAAGAAACCTATTCACATGTAGCCATGCTTAAATCCATTTGGATTCTCCTAGCAACAGCTGCTCATTATGATTATGAGATCTGGCAGATGGACGTGAAAACAGCTTTCCTTAATGGAATTCTGGAAGAGGATGTGTACATGACACAGCCCGAAGGTTTCATCGATCCTAATGCTGCTAGGAAAGTATGCAAGCTTCATCGATCCATTTATGGATTGAAGCAAGCATCTCGGAGTTGGAATCTTCGTTTTGATGAAGCAGTCAAAAAGTTTGACTTCATCAGGAACGAAGAAGAACCATGTGTTTACAAGAAGACTAGTGGGAGCGCAGTTGCATTTCTCGTGTTGTATGTAGATGACATACTTCTTCTCGGAAATGACGTTCCGTTGTTACAGTCTTTTAAGGCTTGGCTCGGAAGTTGTTTTTCAATGAAAGACATGGGAGAAGCCGCGTATATTCTTGGAATAAGAATCTATAGAGATAGATTAAACAAGTTAATTGGACTGTGTCAAGGCACTTTTATCGATAAAGTCTTACACAGGTTCAGAATGCAAGATTCCAAGAAGAGATTCATACCAATGTCTTATGGCATAAGTCTCAGCAAGAAGCAGTGTCCTGAGACACCTGCTGAGCGAGAACGCATGAGTCGGATTTCCTATGCCTCGGCGTTGGGATCCATCATGTATGCCATGCTCTGTACTCGTCCAGATGTTGCTTGTGCTCTAAACATGACGAGTAGATACCAATCTGATCCAGGTGAAAGTCATTGGACAGCAGTCAAGAATATCCTGAAGTATTTGAGAAATACTAAGGATAAATTCTTGGTGTACGGAGGAAGTGATGAGCTGGTAGTAAGTGGTTACACAGACGCAAGTTTTCAGACAGACAAAGATGACTTCCGATCGCAATCTGGTTACATCTTCTGCCTGAATGGCGGTGCAGTCAGCTGGAAGAGTTCCAAGCAGGACGCTGTAGCAGATTCCACAACTGAAGCTGAGTACCTCGCTGCTTCTGAAGCGGCAAAGGAGGCTGTTTGGATCAAAAATTCATCACTGAACTTGGTGTGATTCCTAGCATTTCTGAGCCAGTGGCTTTGTATTGTGACAACAATGGAGCCATTGCGCAAGCAAAGGAACCTAGATCACACCAGAAATCCAAACACATCGAAAGGAGATATCACCTTATCCGTGATATTGTGAATAGAGGAGATGTGAAGATCAGCAGAGTCCCGACGGATGAGAATGTTGCTGATCCACTGACCAAGCCCCTCCCAAGGCCTAAGCATGAGTTTCACATTGCTGCTGTAGGCATTAGATTTCTTAAGATATGATCTTGTTTTCAGTGGGAGTTATATTTGGTTTTTAGTTATGACATGATGTTCGTAAAACATAATTTGGTTATGTTATTGTAATGAAATTGTTTCAGCATTTCTTAATTGTGTTATTAAATAATTGTCCCAAAGTAATTTATGACATTTTATAGGTCATCAAGTATGTGACTTGATCATGAAACCCTATAAGCAATAAATGACATAAATTATAAATGGTCTCTGGTCGAGGTTGTTAAAATGGGACATTAACAACCACGTGAGACTAGTATGTGAGGTGACTGATGACTATGTTTCATGGAGTCATTAATAAGTGTATTAAAGTCAATCACATAGATATGTGTTAGAGAACACATGATCGGACTTGACCCGTTAATGAGAACTCTACAAGATGTTATATGAGTGTCATAAGAGCTTCTCATAACGACTAAAGAGTATAGTCCTTATATCTGAGTTCATCATGTTCTCTTACATATGGATTGGTCCGTCTTGACTTTGTCAAACGTCAACCGTAACTGGTGATTATAAAGACACTGATTAGGCGTATCATGAAATATGAAAGGGACATGGATGGAACAAGATGGGATTTGTACCTCCTATATAACAGGAGTTAAATATCTCTGGGCCTATCGAAGATTTGATACTGGAAATGCGTGGCCGCGCTCAAACGAGGTGATTGTCAGTCGTTTGTTTCATTTGTACAAATCGGGATTCGATAAACGTGATCTAGCTTAATAAGGATGACACAGTTCTTGCCTTATGCTAGATTGAGATATGGATACAGAGGGATTAAAGTAATAGATGATTCCAGTACAAGTGGGAGATTATTGGGAATGTCCTGAAATATATTGTACTTACTCTGAGAGACAGTCGTACTGTCGAGATGAGACAATCATATGACACTAGGCAGTCATAACGCTTTGCTAGAAGCCACTTATGATCAATGGGTTAAGAACTCATTGCTAGTGTTATATGATCCTACAGGGTCACACACCTAAGCAAACTGGACATTGTATGTGAGGTCGATCATTAATGTAATGATCGGGTGAATGCATATTCGATATGCATTCAATACCAACTTTTCTGGGCGGTGTCGATCGACGCACTAAGTGTGTCGGTCGACATAGATCGGCCGTGTCGATCGACACAAAGAGTGTGTCGGTTGACACAACTCGCGGATTACCAAATTAATTCGGTTTAATCATTGATTAATTGCGTTATGGTTTAAGTCGACATATATAAGATATATGGTCGACCTAAACTCGAGTTTAACCTAATTCACAGCAACCAGAACTAGAAAAGAAACCTTACAAGAGATTAGATCTCTGATAGGCACTAGCATCCCTCCTGTTCAGTTTGTGTGCGTGTGGATACCAGTAGAGGCACAGCATTTGAGGTGCTTCGTGATCTCGATTATCTGCAAACCTTCCGTTGCTAATTACCAGGTAAATCTGAGATCTGATAGATTCAATTACATGAACCTTAGATCCTAGGCTTGGAATTTATACCTAGGGTTGCTAATCCTGATTAGAACTGCTAGAAATTCCTTCATTAGTATGTTCATGAAGTTGGGTTTTGGGTGTCTTTGCTTTGCCATCTTTGTGTGTATTGTGTTTATCATACTTGAGAAATCGATTCATTTGAGGCTCTACTTTTAGAACATGATTCATACATCAAGTAATCATATTTGTGTTTATTTGTATGACCTTTTAGAGATTCTTGCATATGCGCCTGACTCTGTGTTAAACTTGATTCTTGTATAAACCCAAATCAATATTTTAGCATAACTTTCCTGTTTTGCTTTTAAGTTTCTGTGTTATTGGTTTGCAGGTCTAGCTTAGTGCATTAGTGGACTGAGAAACCAATCCGCCTAAACTAATCAAGGTTAGTTACCTCTCAGTTTTCTAAGCATAAAAATATGAAACAGAAAACTTGAGACAAAACATAAAACAAAAGTCATTATCCATACATAAGTAAACATCCGGAAAAAAAAATTAGATAAGTTCAGCAAACACATAGAGTTTAGGTTCTAGAGATAGAGAAGAGACATAGATTGATAAAACTCAAGTCTTAGAGAGGCACAACAGAACCGTACTTAGCAACATACGGGTCACTGTTCGCTAGCTCTCTCCTGAAATTATCAACCTCTACCATCTTGGGGTTGAACCTGTATTCATATAAGCCTTTGTGAGTTTCCAGCCATGCCACATCATCACCTCTCAAATTTTTATGGATCCTCCACATCTTTAACACCACAATCACCACTCCATGACCCCTAGTGTTTTCCCACTCATCCCTGATTGCAAAAGCTTGGTCTCCATGTGCAACACACTTAATACGATGGTCTCTGTCATGCAAAAGAAACTTCTGTCATGACATAGTTGTGAATACGGTAAACTTGTCATCATAAATTCTCTTCACTTACATCTTGTCTCTTATGTAGAACACAAGCCGGGACTTTTTACGATCTTCCCAACAGACTTGAAGAGGTTCCAGATTGAAGACCACGCCCATTATATCTACAAGATAAGTTTCTCAAATCTGGTTACTTATATCTATTCATGACAAGATAATTAGACTCAAAGTTATGTTTGTTATGAGACTCTTAAGACCTTTAAGTATGAGTTTATAAGATTTGGATATAGCTTAGGAAAATTGAAATCTAGTCGGATTGATACATAGAATGGCATGTAAATCTCCTAATAATTCATGTTCTAGTTAGTGTTAAGCAATCATACCTATAGGAGTGTCGATGTTGATGTGAGGAATATGCCCCATACACTTGAAATCCATGTAGTGATAGTTGTTGAGAGGGTCGATGAGTTTGATGGTAGTCCCGTCCAAGGCACTAAGTCTGAAGGGAGAGTTTACAGGCTTGAAACCTACATATTGTTCCTCAACATTGACCCTGAAAATTTCGATCCACTTGCCCTCTTGTTCTTCAAGACCTCTAAATTTGCGGTCATCTGATGGATAGATTATCAACTCAGTCTTAGTTCCCTGCATATTTAGAAAAGTTCAGATGAGTTAGGTGCATTCATCTTGTGTTCTGTGTACGATTTACATTTTAAACTTACATGCTCGTCTGCCAAAATGAAACTCCAGTATGGTCCATCTTCAAAGATGTGATATGTGTGGATCCTTAATATATTCACCCTGAAGCGCCAAGCTTTCAGTTTGTTGTTAACTTCCAGTTCCGCAAGTTTGTTGTAGTGAGGCATGATGTTTTTGGATGTCTTGTGTGATATCTTTCTTTCTTTTTGGATTTGCAGAGAAAAGCAGATGAGGAAGAAGAAACCTAACACCCTCTATTTAAGTTAAATAAACCGTAAGACAAGTGAACAGTTTCCATTGTTTTTTTTATAATTTCACTAATTAATTTGATTTGAAATGACTTGCAGAGTGAGGTGTAATGATGTTAACTTGAAGAGATGCAACCCCTCGATTCTTCAAACTACTCATAGCTTTTCATCTTAATTTAATTGTCATTTATTGAATTTGCTTGCACGCTTTTGGTGTATAAGTTTTTTAACTTTGATTGAGAATAGAGATAATACATTTTAACTAAGGTTTGAGATAAAAAAAAAAAAAAAAAAAAAAAAAAAAAAAAAAAAAAAAAAAATTGGTTTATAAGTTTTTTAGTTGAGAATTCAGATAAAAATTTTTAACTAAGTATTAATGTTCATCCTAAAAAGTTCAATTTACTAAAGAGTTACTATTGTATGAAATCAAAATCACATCTATACCCTAAACCCCAAAACAACAAGTATAAGTTTTTAAATTTTGATTTTGACACTAAATACAAACCCTAAACCCAAAACTTCTTTTTGTTTATCAATTATTATTATACTTGTTGTAAAGAAAACTAATGATAAATTCTTGTAGAGGATAAGTTAGGTTTAGGGTTTAGAGTATAAACACAAACCCTAAGAGTATAAATCCAATAAAAATATGATTTGAGTTTTATATTAGTATAGTGTTTAGAGTACAAATATTATATGGTTTAGGGTTTAGGGTAATAGTATTTAGAGTATAAATAGGGTTTAGAGTATTAAACACAAACACTAAGAGTCTAAATCCTAAAAAAATATGGTTTGAGTTTTGTATTAGAACAAAGTATGTAGAGTATAAATAGTATATGGTTTAGGGTTTAGAGTATTAATAGTGTTTAGAGAATAAATAGGGTTTAGAGTTTAGACTCTTGGGGTTTGAGTTTTTTATTAGTTTATTGTATATGGTTAAGTGTAATATATAATTTTAAATAATTAGAGTCTAAACCTTATATTTCTAATCCTATATCCTTATATTCCATAAACAGTTTTAATATAGTGTATTGAGCTTAGTTGAAATTTAATCACTTTAATAAACCCTAATTTTTATAATCGACCAAAAAAAAACTTGTGTTATACCACATCACTTTTTAAGTCTAATGCTGATTGGTTAAAAGCATTTCACACAGATTCTTATTTACAACCATTGATTTAATATTAATCAATGGCTCACAACAACACAAGCATTCCTGTCTTTTCTACAAAAACACACACATTCATCTCTCTCTCTCGTAGACACTGTTCTTCTTCTCACCGGTTCGTCTTCTTACTGTTCTTCATCTTCTACATTTCTTTCTCGCTGCTCAGATTCGAGCAAAATTATCTCGCCTTGCCTCTGTTCTTCGTTACCTCTCCTCGTGGTTACACCCTGGTGGCAGCCACAGAGATCGACAAACTGAAACTCTTCCTCAGGTATCCATACTCGACGCATATCCTAGCCATTTTATAGTATATATTTAAGAGTTTTTGCTTGTTTCGATCCCAGACCGAGGCGAAGGCGATATATACGGCGGATGGAAGGCGAAAGCGAGACACGGTGACGAGAGACGATGGATGCAGACGACTGAGAGTTCGCCGATGGTGTATTAAGCCTCACTATCGCGGTCTCATACTCCGTCACAGCAGCACCGGCTGGAAGCTCGCCGACGGTGAAGAAACGACGATGGCGATAATTGGAAGATTAGGGTTTTTTTTGGTTTGATTGAACCGGTTTAAATCAATCAGATTAAGGATAATTTGTATCTAATTACCATTTTTTAATAAATTCATTATATTTATATTTCTATAATAATTTTTGTATTTTGAAAATATATTTTATATATATTCATAAAATTAGAGCTCATTAAATCAAATAACATTTAATATTTTCAGAAAATAGTATAAAAAACTGAAATTAGAAAATTGATTACCGTAACTAAAGATGACAATTTCATAACGCTAGCTTAAAAATATATATCATAACGTTTAGTCAAAACGCTATCTTTAAAACATATATCATCTCTTTAAATAAAACGTTATTTTTAAAATATATACGATAGCATTTAAGAAAAACGCTATCTAAAGTTCCAGACTTTTAATAGTTGTCGATGACATAACGGGTAACACAACGCTATCGTATTGATACATAGCGTTTTCCGGTAGCTATCAATACGCGAATTTCTTGTAGTGTGGGGCCATGGTCTCACGAAGGATTTCGTCAGTGAGTTAACCAAACATATGACGAGCTGAGAAAGATGCATTGAGGATCAACTTTATCTATTTGTTTTGATAAAGACAAAGAAGAATGCATAGTCTGAAGTTTAGAAAAATATGGGTGTCCTAGGCTTTTATACCACATTGAAGGACTAGACACATTAGCTAATATCGAGGAAATAGAGTTTAGAGACTTTTCTACCCATTCAGATCTTGAATCCCCGTGTAAGATCCAGAAGACCACAAGAATTAGCATCAAACTAAATGCGACATCCCATATATTTAGTAAGGCAACTGACACTTAAGAAGTTAATTTTGAACTAGGGTATGTACAAGACGTCATCGAAAACCAATTTTGTACCCAATTTAATAGTTCCTATTCCAACAATGCTCACAAGAACTCAATTTGGAAATGTAACAGTGGTGTTATGGAGGAAATGAAAGCTAGAGGAAGAGTTTTTATCGTGAGAGACATGGTTTGTGGCTCCTAAATCGATAACCCAAGCCTTTATATCTAAATAAGTGCTATTAACATAACATATATTACGCCTATCAACACCGCTAAAAGAATAAAGGATAGAGGGGAAAATGTACCGGATATTGGGAAAAGGATAGAAGGAGGTTCAAAAGATACTAAGACAGAGTGTACTTCAGGAGTAGGAGTGATGTTGGGAGGCTGAAGCGTGTTACTAAGGAAAGCCATAAGCTGTTGAATCTGATCTGAGAAAAAGTTTTTAGCAATACCACCATTGTCACTATCAGTTGATTCAATAGATGTTACTGCCGCAATAAAGGATGTATTAGGCTGATCAGCTTTGTGTTTAGACTTGAAACTGGTAGGGTAACCATGTTTCTTGTATCACATGTCCTATATGTGACCAACTCTTCCACAGTGGGTACATATAGGTATGTCCTTTTCTCTGATAAGAGGAACCTCCGTTAGAGTACTGAACAGTTTGACCAATCTTGTTGGATTTTGATCCCTATGATTGAGAAACCTGAAATGCAGCTGATTCAAATTCATTTTTGAGAAGACACGCTAGCAGATTTCTGATTGTCCTCCAAATCGAGAAGATTGTAGACTTCATAGAGAGTTGGTAAAGACTTTTCATGAGAATTCTGCTCCTGATGTGTTCATCATTGTGGTTTAATAACATGAGAAAGTCAATGTTTCTGTTAGTTTCTCTTTCTCCTAATAAATCTTCAATAGTTCAAGATGGAGGTTGAATACTATATATGTCTTCCTATAATGCTTGAGTTTTACTGTGATATGATGATAAATCCATGCTTCCTTGCCTGCACGAATGAATCTGATGTCGAAGATTATATAGTCTTGGAAGGTTTGATTTGTGAAATCGTCTATGAAGATATTTCCATATATCATAAGCATTCTTGAAGTATAGAATTTTTGTGTAGATCAGCTTCGTAACACTATTCATCAGCCACGATTTTATCAAACTATTAGACGGCACCATATTCGATAATAAGCATCATTCTTTGGCGGTTTAACAATAGATCCATCAAGAAAACTTAGCTTATTTTTAGCTTCTAAGCTAGTTGTCATAGCGATAGTCCATACACTGTATTTGTTAACATCTAAAAATTCAGATGATATCACTAAACCAAGATGATCTGAGAAGTGTAGATGATATGGCGAGTGTAAGTTACAGAAGAGTTTGATACCTCGAGTGGAAGATCTGACGGAATACTGGTAGAACAATGAGGATCGACGCAAACCGGAGTGACATAGTGGACTCGCGGTGAGTTGGAACCAGAAATTATGTCATTAGTCTTTGAAGATGGCAGAGAACCAAATTCTTCAGGATTTGATGAAGATCGACGATACTTCGACCTACAATTGATCTTTCCCATTGAGAATAAAAGTCAGCTTAGGGACGATTGAAATTGCAAGGTAAGACTGATTTTTCTCAGGAAAATGACGATTCCGATCTCGTCGAGTTGAGAAGAAGATGATATGATCAGAATTCAAGATCTAGCAAAAATTGGGGAGAAATCGACGATTTGATCGATCGACTGAAGAATAAAAAAGGTTGTTTGCGGAAGTTCGTTAGAGAGAACGAAATTTCATTGCTCTGATACCATATTACCAAGGAAATCTTATTCTCGTTAAATAGTAAAATCATCACAGAAAGGTAAATATTTTTGTTTTGAAAGGTGACAGACCTTACAATGAATATTAACTTTATCTATTTGTTTTGGCAAAGACAAATAAGAATGCATAGTCTGAGGTTTATAAAAAGATGGGTGTCCTAGCCGTTTATGCCACATTGAAGGACTAGACAAATTACCTAAGACTCGGGGGAATGTTACTTGGTGAAGAGAGTATTCAATTTCAGGAAATAGAGTTTAGAGACTTCTCTACCAATTCCAATCTTTAATCCCCGTTTAAGTTCCTGAAGACCACAAGAATTAGCATCAAACCAAATGCGAGATTCTATATATTTAGTAAGGCAAACTAACACTTAAGAGGTTAAATTTGAATTGGGGTATGTACATGACATCATCAAGAACCAAATCTCTACCCAATTTAATAGTTCATATCCAAACAATGCTCACATGAACTCAATTTGGAAGTGTAACATTGGTGTTATGAAGGAAATAAAAGGTAGAGGAAGAGTTTTATCATGAGGTACATGATTGGTTGCTCCTTAATCGATAACCCAAGCGTTTATAGCTAAAGAAGTGCTATTAACATAACACACATCACGCCTATCAACACCGGTAAAAGAGCAAAGGATATAGGGGGAAATGTACGGATATTTGGAAAATGACTGTAGAAGGAGGTTAATAAGATAGTGAGACAGAGTGTACTTCAGGAGTAGGATTGATGCTGGGAGGCTGAAGTTTTCTACTGAGGAAAGCCAGAAGTTGTTGAATCTGATATGAGGACAAGTTTTCAGAAATACTACCCTTGTCACTATCAGTTGATCCAGTAGTTGTTATTGTCGCAAAAACAGATGTATTAGGCTGATGAGCTTTGTGTTTAGACTTCAAACTGATAGAGTAACCATGTTTCTTGTACCTGTCAGCTATATGACCAACTCTTCCAAAATAAGTACATATAGGTTTGTCCTTTCTCTGATAAGAGGAACCTCCATTGGAGTACTGAACAATTTGACCAAGCTTGTTGGAGTTTTGTTCCTATGATTGAGAAACCTGAAATGCGGCTGATTCAAAGTTATTTTATGTAACGCCCCCCGCTGACCGACGAGCTGACCGGCCAACAATCAAACAAGAACATGACCGATCGAACCCGAGCAGTCATACGAGAAGAGTTTGTCACAATATGAAAGCCATAGACAATCTGGTTTGATACAAAGGCTCGAACCAAACTATCTTTGACTCCGTTTATCTCGTTTCCACGATACAAGGCTTCGCAACCTGTAACCGTATATCAGGGAATTATTCCGTTTTTATTACTTTAAAATCATAAACTTTATTCATAACAATATACGGTCTAATATAAATCGTTTAACAGGTACCCAACAAGAATCCGCAACCGAAAATAAAGTCAAAACGCGTAACAATCGATACCCAACGCCAACCCAAGACTACTCCGAGTGTCCTACGCGTCCGCCGAGCTACGCCAAACCTGAAAAACACAAAAGAGTCTAATGAGCAATCTAAGATTACCAAGTGAGACGGCTCCCAACTAAAGGCTGCTAATAATCTAATAATCCCACCCAAACCCAAAATATCAATCAAGTATAATAGCTGATCACGTGCTACCAAGACGTGATGAGCTTCACAATACACACAATCATTCAAATAACAACACAATCACACAGAAGTAACCAAGGGAATCGAGATCACTGCGGCACATGCTCTCGATTAGACTCGATCTATCTATCGCAGCTCTCCACAACTACACACCATCTGGGCCCACTCTGCGAATTCGGTGACTTCCACGGGAACACTTAGCTGCCGCCACAGTAGCTAAAACCTCCCACGACTCCTAGGCGATAACACGAAGTCCTGCGGCTAGGACACCGTTCTCCGTCCATCGATACGCGGTGACTCAGGCTACCCCTAGATAACCCAAGTTTCCATGCAGTCCGGCCCTAGGATGCGACCCCGTATTCTCCGGACCACACACCTACAGACGTCACTCCATAGGTTAACACCTGCCAGAACCACTACCGAAGGTACGTGCCTGATCAGGTAACTACCCAAGGATCCAATCGGGTCGGAATTACCGGAACGCCATCTCTAGATTTGCGGGATCTAACGCGCCCTATAGAGTCCTAATAATAGTAATGTAAACAAGCAGACTCACTGGGACTCTATCACGCAATACCAACAAGGTCAAACAGAAACACTATCTTAATCCCCAATCCATCCCGCAAGTCCTATCACCAACCTCCATTTCACCCAAACTTACTCGGTCCCGCACCAGGTTAAGTATCTATAGTACAGTCTACTCAGCCCAACACCAAAGTAGATAAACAATCAAGCAATCACACAAACAATCAACAGTCTACTCGGCCCAACACCGAAGTAGCTAAACAATCACACAATCAATAATCACAACACCACACAAACAATTAACTAGGTTTATTCGTATTTTAATATTTCTTAAGCATTACTCATTCAATCCGCTACCTTGGGATTAGTGGATTACTAATCCCGTAGACGGCTCATCAATCACACCACTTCTTTACTTAACACTTCCTAAGTATCTTTTAATATGTCCTCGATCTGTTGGTTTAGAGTTAGTAATCTTACTAACTCCCCGACATCTCATTATTTATTAACTTTCATTCATTAACCCACCCTGTTATTATATTCTAAGTGTGTTATGTCATTTACCCGTATTTTAATCAACTCATAATTTTCCGTATATAGATTCATTTAGATATGTTCTTAAATACTTATATATGCATATATGTCCTAGCATGCCGTTTTATATGTATGCATCACCCAATCAAGCAATCAATGAACTATCAATCAACTAATGCAATACTCAATCAAGCAATCAACGAACTATCAACGAATATAAGCTAACTAGCATGCATCCCTTAACCTGTCCATTTAATTAATTAACCGAGTTGTTAATCAACCTAGCCGTTCTAACCAGTTCAATCATCAAGGTATGCAACCTAAATCTATGGTTTATAATTCATGGGTCTATATGTACTATTCTAAATGCATCACACAATTTAGCCGACTCACAGTGTTATGACGACGGATGGATGGATTGATGGAACTCCGAGACCCGACACGAACCTGATGCTAACCCGTACCTTCCTTGAACCTCTATTGCTTTGACCCGACCTTGGCCCGCACCGTTGACCGAATGATTCCGAACCTCCGGATAACCCTCATATGATGGCTACTACAACCGTCTACCCTATTTCTAAATAAACGAAATCCGGTTTATCGGAAAGATTATTACGTCGGAAAAATTCCTTTCCAAAGGATATTCTTCGGAATATTCCGACGTAGTAATATTCCTTTCCCCATCTTTCTTCTATTTTTCTCTCTCCTCCCTCTCTCTCTCTCACCTCCGGCTCCTCCTTCTTCTCTCCTCCCTCCGGCTTCTTCTTCTTCTCCCGGCTCCTCCTCCTCCTCCTTCTTCTTGCCGCCTCCTTCTTCTTCTTCCTCCCTTCTCCCTCTCTTCTCCCTCTCTTCTTTCTCTCTTCTTTACTACTCTTGTTGAGAAGCGTTTTTGGTGTGAATAAAAGTGAGTGACCCAAGGCCTCCTTATATAGCTAAAGTGGTGTAATCTCCACCTTCCACTTGTCTCCTCTTCTTATCCATCTTATGCCACGACCTTGCCACCAAAATTCATCCAAAAACAATGCATTTGATCATCCACCATCCACTTGTAGCCTCCTCCATGCAGCCCTTGGATTGATGACAACTCACAACCTTAGGTTCATGCACCTAAAATGTCAAGAAGCTTCTAAATTTCTTGGGCTAGATTTCGTGGCCCATTCTTCATACTGAGCTGGATTTGGGTCCAATATAATCTTATTAATCAGCCCTAAATACCCTGGTTCAAGCCCAAGCTCCAAAGAATTTATTTTGGATTTTTAGCCACTAATTACTCCTTAATGGTCTAAAAATTATAACTTCATCTAGGAGTCAAATCCTGCTGAATCCTTTTATCCATAGATTCTACATCTTCTAATGGAGCTGTGTTCAAAATATCATAATTTTTGGTGGACTCTAGAGGGTCTTCTCGCTTACCCGAACATTGTATCAGTTTCTTGAAAAAACTGGTTGTACATTAAATATTTTAGAAACTCCTTAGCTGCTTCTATAAATTAACCAAGCTTCATTTTCAGATTCTATATGATCTTAGATGAATTTAAAAATTCGAATCACTCCGTTTGGACACCCGTAACTCCGGTTATGGATTTTACAAGTTGATCGGTTATATCGGTTTCCTTTCCCGATAGTCCGTAAAACCCGTTTAATCTCCGTTTCTTCCACGTCTGGTCTTCTAAATGTTCTTTATGAACAAAAATAAGAAAATTTTGCCCGTCTCCACTTCCGGCTCGCATTTTGGTAAAATTACCAAAATACCCCTCATCTTTCGAAAATTACGAAAATGACCTCCGTTGACTTCTTGACTGCCCGTTGACCATTTCTTGTAACAGGATACTACACTCTATCAGATTTATGATTGTTCTCCTGATCGAGAAGGTTGTAGACTTCAGAGAGAGTTGGTAAAGACTTTTTCATGAGAGTTCTGCTCCTAATGTGTTCATAGTTGTCGCTTAATCCCATGAGAAATCAATAACTCCGTTAGTCTCTATTTCTGGTAATAAATCTTCAATAGTTCAGGATGGAGATTGAATACTAGATACATCTTCCCATAATTCTTTATTTTTAGTGTTATATGATGACAAATCCATGCTTCCCCGCCTGAACGAACGAATCTGATGTCGAAGTTTATATAGTCTTGGAAGATTTTATTTGTGAAATTGTGTATGAAGATTTTTCTAGATATCAGAAGCATTCTTGAATTATAGAAGGCTTGTGTAGATCAGCTTCGTAACAATATTCAGCAGCCACGATTTTATCATACTATTACAAAGACACCAGATTCGATAATAAGCATCATTCTCAGGCGGTTTCTCAATACATCCATCAAGAAAACCTAGCTTATTTTTAGCTTCTAAGAAAGTTGTCATAGTGATAATCCATACACCGTAGTTGTTAACATCTAAGAGTTCATATGCTAGAACTAAACCAGGATGATCTGAGTTGTGTAGATGATATGGCGAGTGTGTGTTATCATGAGAGTCTGATGCTTAAAATGGAAGATATGATGGAACACTAGTAGAGCAACGAGGATCGATGCGAACCAGAGCGACATAGTGGACTCGCGGTGAGTTGGAACCAGAAATTATGTCATGAATCTTCGTAGACGACGGAGAACCAAATTCGTTCAGGATTTGGTGAATATCGACGATACTTTGACTTACAATTGCGCTTTCCAATTGAGAACAAAAATCAGCTTAGAGATGATTGAAATCGCGAGATAATACAGATTTTCCATAGGAAAACGACGATTATGAGCTCGTCGAGCTGAGAGAAAGATGATCCGATCAGATTTCTTGTGAGAATCAAGGATAAAAAATCGGTGAGAAAATCGACGATTTGATCGATTGATTGAAGCAAAAAAAAATTGTTTGTAGAAGTTCGTTAAAGAGAACGAAATTTCGTTGCTCTAATACCATATTACCAAGGATATCTCATTCTTATTAATTAGTAAAATGTGTACATTTAGGAGATTATATACAATTGTAATGTAGCCTAAACTAGAACGAAAACTAAAATATATATATTGGTTTACAGAATACCAGTTTACAATGTAAATACTATACAAGTAAAGAAAACTATATAGTCTATATACAATATATTCAACTAATAATAGCTACCTAATTCGATCTATAACTGATAAAATTGATCCAGAAAAACATGAGAAGATTGCGACAAGCTCTGGGGAAAAAAATCATGATCGATCTTGGAAGAAAAAAAAGAAAAAGATCTTTTATGATTAAAAGAAAGAAAATTCAGAGGTTAATCAAGTTACTAATAATTGCAACGATTTCATTTTCCGTAGAAGATAAATTAATTATACAAGCAAATAAATTACCTAACGAGCTACCCTAACATAATTTGAAAAGGCAAGCAACACAAAGACAAACTTATAATTTATTATATGTCTGATTTTCCAGAAACAATATTTTTGCATAAAAATATTGTTTTATTTTAACTCAATGCATTGTCATATTGAAATTATGACATTGAATTTCGAAGGGTTTGGCTCCACCTTATAAAGATTTGGTGAGATGTTTCAAATGAGAGATATCATCTACAAAATAAAGAAATTATTTTCCGAAAAAAATATATATTTCTTTTCGTGTGGAACAAGCCCTCTTTCATATGAATAATTCTACATAATTGTGAATTAGATAACCCCCTTTGTTATTGCTAAGCTTGTTTTATTTTATTAAAAAGAAAATAAACGTCTCTTCAAAGCTGTCTATATATTTCCCCCCCCCCCCCCACTTAGAACCACGTATCAGTGTCAAAGATTGTCATCTCCAATCTACATATATATTATATATACTTCCTTTCTGTATCATACACGTATATATCTATAATATATATAAAATTAAGTAAAATAAAAAATGGTGTTTAAATCAGAAACATCACACGGAAAATTGAAATGCAAGGAGAAGCAAAGGAAAGGATTATGGTCACCGGAAGAAGATGAGAAGCTTAGGAGTCATGTGCTCAAATATGGCCATGGATCTTGGAGTACTATTCCTATTCAAGCTGGTAAACTAATATAAAGTCTTTGAGTTATTATTATTTTCTGAGTTAGATGCATTTTTGTTACTACAGTAGATAAATATATAGGTTGTTTCATATTATCAACTTTGAAAAAAAGATATCAGCTATACGTTCGTGCGTATATATAAATCAGCTATGTAGTAGTCTCTCAGATTCAACTTAATTGTCATTATATTTATTGACTTATCTATTTTTTACAAAATATGTTAAAAAATTTACAGAGTAAATGACGTTTTATGATTTTAATGTAATTTTTATTGATTTATCTATTTATCTCTAACTATATTATAAAGGAACAAATACTATAGAATTTTAATAGTCAAATAAGGTTAAAACTGGAAATTTGGTTTTTTGTATGTGTGGAAAAAAACCTTAAAGGACATATAATTTGAAATAATGAAGTATCTATTTTAAAAAGTAATTTTTGGAATTAGATAAGGACTAATTTATTTAAACAAAATATTTAATTACTTTAGGATTGCAGCGGAATGGGAAAAGTTGTAGATTAAGGTGGGTTAATTATTTAAGACCTGGACTTAAGAAGGGTGTATTCACTCAAGATGAAGAAACTACACTTCTCTCACTACATTCCATCTTGGGTAACAAGTAAGCTTTCATATTTTATAATGTACGTTCTAAGCAGATTTGATATTACGTTTATATGGGAAAAAAAAAAAGTAAATGAAGAAATAGGTTAAAACTTTCAAAATAACAAAAAGAGACAACCATTTTAACACCGGCGGAGCTAAGCATGGATATTTGAAACATTTGTCTAGGGTCCATATTTTTTAAAAGATCATAATTGTTGTTATGGTAGAGGTAAAGACAATTTTATGAAGAATACAACCAATTTAAAAATAGACCACAACCAACTTAAAAAAAAGGTGAGTTTATATTATAAAAGCCTATAAGGCTACAACAACAAAAGAAAGAAATGGATTAAATGGTCAAAAAAAATTTACACAGCCCAATATAAATATAGAAAACATCAAGTCTTTTGACCCAAAAAAAATGTAAGGTCCAAATTTTTACACAGCCCACGACAAAAATATTGTTTTGTGTTGTCTCAGCTTCTCTCACAAGTTACAAACGTCATTTCTGCTTCGAAGCAGAAATCGAACTTGAACTCTCCAGTTTTTTTTGGGTTTTGTCTTGAAAAAATTATTTTTCAAGTTATTTTGGATATTTGAAATCATTTGAAATCTTTTGGTGTAGTGATGCATGTATTTCTCGAGGGTATGGATTCGATCCTTATCCTATGTTCTTTTTCTTTTTAATTTTTGATAACAGTCCAAAAGCTTGTGGTCAAATGGTAAGAAGAGAAATTTGGTACGCTAACACGTTTCAAGTTCGATCTACTTTTTATGCGAAATTAAAACACATTTCTTTGAACACCCATATGGATATGGATTCATTGTTTTCGGTCTATTTAAATACCCGGAGAGAGATCCATTGCTTTCGGCCCATTTGAATACCCGGAAAGAAGATATATCCATGGGTTGCACCTCCCCTTAAGGATTAGTTTGAATCCCTCCGTAGACTTGGAATATCCCTAATTAATCAAAAAAAAATTGAAAACAGATTAAAATTTTAATTACGATTGAAGGACATCATTTAGCTGGTTGCTTTAGGTGTGAAATGACTTTGGAGTTTGGACCGATACTAAAATTAGTTATTAGGGCTTAAAATTTAGAACTTTGAACTTTATAGTTTAAATATATACTACTTTTTAGATTAATTGTTTTAAGTGGTGTGACATTTATTAATTTCGTTTTAGTTAGTTTAGTATAAGTTTATATCATTCATTGATTTATATGTGTAATTAGATGTCAAGTTTTTAGTTCAGGAAGTATAGCCGTATAGGTTTTGTGTTTTGTTTTCTAAAAGATATAACACTAGGTTTAAATTTGGATTCTATCTAGTGTTATATGATATTTTTTGGGAGGAAATAGATTGTTTATAGAATATTTTCTTAATTTTATCTTTATTAATGTGTGTTTTTATTTTATTTTTACAGATGGTCTCAAATATCAAAATATTTACCTGGAAGAACGGACAACGAAATCAAAAACTATTGGCATTCTTACGTAAAGAAGAGTGTAACTTCCACAAAACATGAAACCACAAGAAGCCCTCAAAGTCAAACACATTCGATCACAGACTCACTTGATGCCTTGGAAAGTACAACCAGAAGATCTTCTTCATTTATCAATGTCGGAGAATCATTGAATGCTAAAGTATCAAACTTTTCACCAAGTCTCGTGTTCTCCGAATGGTTAGATCACAGTTTCGTTATGGATCAATCACCTCAAACTTGTACTTATGCTCAGGACCTTATTGTACCGGAAGAAAGAGGATTTGCTGGCCTGCGTTTTTATGAAAATAACAACTCTTTGGATGATTTCATACCAAATTTAGATTCTTTGCTGGTCAATGAGATATCTGAGATTGAGTTCTGTTCATCATTTTCCGACAATTTTTTGTTCGACGGTCGCATAAGTGAACAACAGTCGATGTAAAATGTGAAGAGACTTGTCACGCGGTGAAAAGCCAAGTGTTTAATATAAGAAGATAATAAAAGAGTCTAATTAGACTTCATTAAGTTGCATACTTGTATTTTAATACTTCAAAATCATTCTCTACTTCATTTACTTTATGATTTGATGATGTATATGAAAGTATTTGAAGTACTCTACTAAGTTCAATAAAACTCATTAAACCCCACGGTTCCGACCGAGGTTGGGTTGAAAAAATCGGTTTAACCGGTTCTTAACTGTTTAAGAGTAAGGTAAACAAATCGGTGCATTTAGAACATTAATATCTGAAAATTCTCCACAAATAAAAGGGACTAACATCAAAACTCCCCCTTACATTCCAGTGAAAGCCTTCTTTCCGAAAGCAGAAGAACCAGCTGGTGTCACCTTCAACACATTAAACCTCACAGTCTTGGACAATGGCCTGAAGTTACCAACAAAAAAGATCAAATTAAGAAAAAAACAGAATAAATAGAAATTGTTGTCGGTCCGAATATAATCATACCTGCATTGACCGATGGTGATATGGTCCCCTTCTTTGACACGGAAGCATGGTGAGACATGAGCAGGGATGTTTGAGTGCCTCTTCTCATACCTGACAAGAAAGGGATAATACTTTCTTAACATCAATACATCAGCTAAGAAAATTTATAGATTATTTACCTCTGATACTTCTTGACAAAGTGGAGGTAATTCCTTCTCACGATAATGGTCCTCTGCATTTTGGCACTGTGGCAAGTACCAGCTAAGATACGGCCTCTAACCGAAACAGTTCCAGTGAAGGGACATTTCCTGTCAATGTAAGATCCTGTTCCATACACAATCAAATGGGAAACTAACTCAAAGATACAAGGAGATTAATGCAGGTTTCTAAGAGAGTTTTTTTTTCAATTACTTCACACTCTGATTCTTAATTCCAGTAGTAAGATCCTAAGTTCGATTCTAACAACTTAAAAATCTAATGAACACAGAGTAACACAGATACGATAAGTATGGAGAGTCAATACTAAATGGTTTGGCTGCTCGCAAAATCTAAGATGTACATTACTATCAACTTTATCAATCATTGCTTAAGAATTTAGAATTTGAAGGGCATGGATCTATCAATAATAAGAAACAATAATCACAGGGCGCCACCTTAAACAACAATTTCAGGCGAAATGAGAATAAAAAAAAACAAACCTTCAATGGCTTCGCGAGGGGTTTTGAAGCCCAAACCAATGTTCTTCCAGAATCGGTTTCCACCTTTCCCAGGTCGCTTTCCCTTTCCAGATTTCTTCGAGCTGATAAAACACAAACAACGGAATCATATAAATATGAACAAATTCGAACTTAAATAGCATAAAATCACAGTGAACAGAGTGACATCGATTCGGAAATTACCTCAGGAAGACCTTAGGTTGCTTAAGAAAAGCTTTCTCAGTCTGGAAATGGATAAATAGAGAACATAAGAATCACCAAGTGGATAGGAATCGTTCGACTGAAAGGAGACTAATCTTGAGTGAAAGACGATTGAAATAACCTGTTCCGCCATGACTGCTGCTTTGCTCCCGAGTGAGTCAAGGATGTAGGAGGAGACGACGGCTAAAGCTTCAAGAAAGAAATACCCTAATGTACAAGAGTGTTTATATAATAAGAAACACACAATAAACCACAACTTTGTTGGGCCCTTATATTTTGGGCTTTACTATCTCCGATCTAGTGTAAATACTCTATACCCTAAAGTTGGTATTGAATTTGATCCAAACATATCCAAAAACTACTAATTAATAATGTTTTAATAATTCAATTATCTAAAATTATAATTATAAACTGGTACATGTTAGTTTGCTTTGTTAAAATAATAAAAAATCAGAATTTATATATAAAAAAAACTGGTACATATTAGTTATTTTTTGGGTAGTTCGGATTATTTGGATATTTTGAATAAATTTAAATGATTTGGATACAAAATACCATAAACGAACCGTATTTATGGTTTATTTCTTGTAAAATAATTAATCAATCTAACAAATTATTTTTGAATCAAACCGAATCTATCTCGAAAATAAAAAAAATACTCGAATGGATCGTCTATCTATGATATTATGTGGAACCCAACAGAATCAAGCCACCCGAACAAATGTCTCAATGCCCAGTCTAAGTAGTGTAGTTGACCCCGAAACAAAAATGATGGTACATTGTAGTGTGCTCAATCTGCCATGATAGTAAAGAAATAATCGGGAGTCTTTTTATTACGTTCTAGAAAAGAAGCATTTCAAGGAAAAGCTTCACAAATTACAAATGAGCATACACATTACCCCCCAAACATAACAAGACGTTACATTATAGCTCTGTAACTTAACATTGAAGCAACATCAAAATCCATTTCTCCGTATAAAATCAAAAGCATCCAAATAGTTTTGTTGGGGCAGTTCCTGTGGCGCGGTACTTAGCAGCCATTTCCTCAGCCATGAGAATCTCTTCCCCACGTTTAGCTTCCGTCATCGCTCTCTTTTCTTCAGCCTCTTTGTGGATTTGAGCTATTTTGTTCTTCATTTGCTCTGCATACTCAGCTTTCTTCTTGATTAGTTGCTCCTGCATGTTTCAGGGACTAAATTAGAAGCATCTAAAAAGTGGCAGCGTTTTATGTAATACAATAAAATAACAGAATCCCATTGTACCTCGATCTTTTTTAGCTCAGCTTCCACAGATGCTTTCTTACTGTTCTCCCAAGCTCCAACTGAAGAAAGCTTCTTCTGAGCTCAGTCTCATAATAAACTTATCAAGTTAGATATTATATACTTCATAAATTCATTAAAACTTTTATTCAGCTCACTTGTTCTCCGCTTTGGATTTCTCAGCCTCTTCCCATGCTTTGATGAGAGACATCCTCTTTTCTGTCTCGAGTCTAGCCAATACAGCATCTTCACACCCATTTATTTTACACACATATAGACACCCCAAAAAAACCAATCAGAAAAATGCAAGAATTGAAATTAACAAACAAATAATGCAGTAGGTTAATGGAAATATATAAAGTTTTATTTCATGATTATGTATTAATCGTGATTTGATAACCTAATTACCTCGGTTAACTGAACCTTCTTTCTTCTCTTCCTCAGGTTCTTCTGCAACGAAAAAACAAGATTAAAATTCTTGCTCCCAAACCTTAGTGAAAGATATTAATTTTTTGTAAAAAAACAACAATTTGAAAAAAAAACTGATTTAAACTATGTAGCTTTCTAAGTTCTGAACAAGAAAATGAGAAAAATAAATAATTATCACGGATAATAAAATTTAGTTAACTAGAAAGACTGAGGTATAAATACTTTTTACAATTTAAATATGTTTTCTTTGAAATATATATATAAATATGGGCAAATCGCATTAATAACACAAAAACATGACTTGTCAAAAATATAGCACCAAGAAAGAAAAATCATAAAAATAACACAAAAACATGTTTTGTCACTAAATTAGCCCTAACCCTAAATTTTAAATACTAAACCCTAAACCCTAAATACTAAACCCTAACCTTGAATAATAAACCCTAAATACTATACCCTAAACCCTAAATAATAAACCCTAAACCCTAAATAATTAACCCCAAATCCTAAATTATATAATGCTATAAAAGTTTTTATAATTAAAATAATGCTAAAAATGTGAATTATTTTTCTTGGTGCTATATTTATGATAAAATATGTTTTTTGTGCTATTTTATGATTTTTCTCTATAAATATTTCATTTTTTTTATTTGCAACGACGAGAACAAGAGCTTTGGAATCGTCAGACTTCTCCTCCGTGGATGGTGGTGATGGGTCAGAAAAATGGTGAAGATGCTGCTAGCCAATACAGCATCTTCACACCCATTTATTTTACACACATATAGACACCCCAAAAAAACCAATCAGAAAAATGCAAGAATTGAAATTAACAAACAAATAATGCAGGTTAATGAAAATATATAAAGTTTTATTTCATGATTATGTATTAATCGTGATTTGATAACCTAATTACCTCGGTTAACTGAACCTTCTTTCTTCTCTTCCTCAGGTTCTTCTGCAACGAAAAAACAAGATTAAAATTCTTGCTCCCAAACCTTAGTGAAAGATATTAATTTTTTGTAAAAAAACAACAATTTGAAAAAAAAACTGATTTAAACTATGTAGCTTTCTAAGTTCTGAACAAGAAAATGAGAAAAATAAATAATTATCACGGATAATAAAATTTAGTTAACTAGAAAGACTGAGGTATAAATACTTTTTACAATTTAAATATGTTTTCTTTGAAATATATATATAAATATGGGCAAATCGCATTAATAACACAAAAACATGACTTGTCAAAAATATAGCACCAAGAAAGAAAAATCATAAAAATAACACAAAAACATGTTTTGTCACTAAATTAGCCCTAACCCTAAATTTTAAATACAAACCCTAAACCCTAAATACTAAACCCTAACCTTGAATAATAAACCCTAAATACTACACCCTAAACCCTAAATAATAAACCCTAAACCCTAAATAATTAACCCCAAATCCTAAATTATATAATGCTATAAAAGTTTTTGTAATTAAAATAATGCTAAAAATGTGAATTATTTTTCTTGGTGCTATATTTATGATAAAATATGTTTTTGTGCTATTTTATGATTTTTCTCTATAAATATTTCATTTTTTTATTTGCAACGACGAGAACAAGAGTTTTGGAATCGTCAGACTTCTCCTCCGTGGATGGTGGTGATGGGTCCAACGCAGCGGTTTTGGGCTCTGTTGCCTTTTTATTCTGCTCCTCTTGAGTCATGTCGTCTTTTAGGTAGCTATTAAATTACGACCGAAAAATAATATATTTATAACTCTTTCTGATTATTTTCAGAATGAAATAGGGATTCGACTATTTAATAGAGATTGTGAGATTAACTGTAGATACGAAAACTGAGCTGGAATAAGCAATGTTCTGTCTTCTCATTGGCATATAATCAGGGTTGGCCCTGACCTAAAGCCCAACAAGCAAGGGCTTTAGGCGCCAAATTAATATAAATATTTTAGGGGCAGCAATTTCCTAAACTTGTCTCGTAGGTCAGTGGTTAAAGGTCTGGTTCTAGTGGTGTGGTAGGGTGTTCGAAGCTTCGGAGGGGCAAAATTTTTTTTTTTTGCTTTAGGCGTTAACATACACTGGGCCGGGCCTGCATATAATGACCTTTTTTCTATAATGTAATTATTCGTGACAGAAAAAGAAACATATGCTATATCATTTTCAGATCTTGTTGTGCACGACCATTGTTGTTTACACAAATTGCTAAAATGCACCCAGCTCATAATGATATTTAAGAATTTTAGTCTCTCTCTCTCTCTCTCTCTCTCTCTCTCTCTCTCTCTCTCTCTCTCTCTCTCTCTCTCTCTCTCTCTCTCTCTCTCTCTCTCTCTCTCTCTCTCTCTCTCTCTCTCTCTATGCGTTGCTCGAGACACAAACATATTCATTGTGAATAGCAGGTTTTCGAAAGGGTGTATCGATCGATACAATATGTGTATCGATCGATGCACATTGGGCCTCGAGACTGAAGTTTCGAGTTAATGACTTAAACGAGTCGGGTTTGATCCGAATGTCGTTTTCGGTCATCCCAGGTCGATATATAATGTCTTATATGATCGACCTGAGCCCGAGCCGTCGGTGTGGCTTCTCAGAGAGGAAGCAGAGACACAGAAACTCATAAGATCCACAGGAGATCCGATTCCCGACACTAGCATCCCGGCGGATTCCACCTTGTGTGCGTGTGGACTGCAGTAGAGGCGAAGCGATTGAGGCGCTCTAGATCTCGTTTACCTGCTCATCCTTCCGCTGCCAATCTCCAGGTAAACACGAGGTCAGTTCTTAGATTCAATCACCTAGACCCTGGATCCTAGGGAATCCAACATTTTTTTCGGTAATCAGAGTAGAATATGAATCATATAAGGCAAGAATCTTTATAGTTTCTCAAAGTTATGAGTAAAAGGTGTGAAGACCAAAAGAGACAACCCTTGTTTTATTTAATATGTTTGGACCTTAACCGCTAATGATATATTTTATTATTTTATTATTATTAAATCATGATAATAATAAAAAAATCAATACCTTTTCGTCATGCTTGGCATGAAACAAATCTGCAAAATCAAAATAGCATAATATAAAATGGTACTCAAACAAGCATCATGCTCTCAATCGTTACTAACTCTCCTTCACTCTTATTCTAAACTCTTAAGAACTTATGTAAATGATTTCTTAAAACCATTTTAATGATTTCTAACAGTTTGGTTTCTATTTTAAGTGTTAACTTCGATTAAAAATTTAGTTTATAATATTGAAAGTTTTACATGTTTATTAGAAGTTAGAAAAAAGCGATTATACACATTAAATATTGCAAGTATGTATTAGCTTTGATAATCAATTAAGATTATTAGCATATATAACCAAACTATCTTATTATTATTTCTAAATCAAAAACATACTATATGATATGATTTATACTCGACTACTTTATGACACGAATAATGAGTCGCATATTAGTCGTACAAATAGCGACAAATTAACGACTTTGTTACTACTATACACAGAGTAGCAAATTAGTCACCCAAATAGTGACTAATTTGTGACTTATATACAACCCTTCAACGCAGTCGCATCGTAGTCGCAAAATTACCCACTACGTTGCGAATAATAGTTCCGGTCTTGACAATAATTGTTAATCAGTCTTAAATCAGCGACTAAATTGGCGACAACAATTTTTGGTCGTATATAAGCGACTAATAGATGACCACATATATGTAACCTCAAACTAGTCACAATTATGTCCCTAAATAGTCGCCAAATGTTACAACTACAAGTATAATAGCAGATTGCAGTCGCAAAACGATGTTTTCTTGTAGTGTATGCTTTTAGCCTAGCTCTAATCAAATTTGACTTAGCGGTTTTAAACGCATAATTTTTTATTTCACCATTATTCGATGTAAACATCATGGATGTGTGACTCACCTTATAGTGTTTACATGAATCGTTTTCAAACACGATTAATTTTTGTTTTGTTTTGTGATTCGCTTTGGGCGTTTCCGCGAAACAAATTGGTAAATCGCACATACAATCCAGATTTAGGATTAGCGATTTGGTTTTGGGATTCACCTCATAGCGTTAAAGTGAAACGTTTTAAAATCGCGCTTTTAAAAATCGAATTTTTAAATCCATTTTGTATCTGAGTTTTGGATAAGTAATTCGATTATTAAAAAACGTTATTTTGTGTATCTTTTTTTATATAACATTCCAAATTATCTATTTATTTGTTAAATGTTTTGGTTTATCAGAAGCTAATACTCTTTGTTGTGTTGTATCATGAACATGGAAACCGATGGTGTAACGCCCCTTTCCCATTCTCCGCTGACCGTCGAGCTGACTGGCCAACAATCAAACAAGAACATGACCGATCGAACCCGAGCAAGTCGAACAGGAAAAGTTCGTAACAGGACGAAGCCAGAGACAGATCGGTTTGAGACAAAGGCTCGCACCAATCCAACTTTGACTCCGCTATCCTCACTTCCGTAATGCAAATCGGCCGTCTTGCACTACTTCAGCGAGTTGTGTCGGTTCGGACTAAACACAATATCAGGAAAACATATTCATTTCTGAGTAAATCAAACGTTCAGTACAACGTTTCATCGTCACTTTACAAATCGTTTTCATCAATAAACAATCAATCACGCCAATCAATACAAAAGAGGCGTTAAGCCGAACCGAAAGAAAACCCCAAGATTATCTAATCAAAACCCCGCCACAAGCCATCCTGAAACTACACCGAGGACATCCCGCGTCCGTCGCTGATAACCTGAAAACACAAAAAGAGTCTAATGAGCGATCTAAGATCACCCAGTGAATCGGCTCCCCACTAAGGCTTCTAATCTATCTATCATCTATAGATTCCCGCCCGAAAACCCCAAAATAACAATCAATCAAACAAATAGCCGATCACGCACTACCACGTCGCGTCGAGCCCACACACAATCAATTGCCAAAAGAAAGAGAGGGCGACTAGAGGAAATCGGGAGCACTGCGGCACATGTCCCCGATTGAGACTCGATCTATCTACCGCGCACTACCAACTACACCAAAACACACACGCTGGGCCCCTACGATCTGGGTAACTTCCACGGGTTTTCACCGTTACCGATATGGCAACTAACCCACGACTCCTAGCCGTCCACACAACGACTAGGACACCGTTCTCTTTCCATCGATACGCGGTGACTCAGGCTACCCCTAGATTACCCAAGCTTCCATGCAGTCCGGCCCTAGGACGCGACCCCGTATTCTCCGGACCACACACCTACAAACGTCACTCCATAGGTAAACACCATAACCATAATCACCACGGTCCGGTTAGGTAACTACCCGAGGATCCAATAGGGTCGAAAGTACCAGAACGTAATCAAACACCTAGAATTGCGGGATCTAACGCACCCTAGAGTCCTAGTGCAGAAATGTAAACACGCAGACTCACTTGGACTCTAGCAATCAATCTCAATCAATAGCAACAATCCACTCAACCCCGCATCCCGCAAGTCTACTCACACACACCACCGCTCGGACTCTGCACTGTACCGAGTCAGCACCACAACTTAACCGGTCCCGTGACCGAGTTAAGTAACAACAAGGATCGCTCGGCCCAACACCGAGACAATCTAAAGGCCTGCACAAAAGGTTAACCACAACCGCACAACAAACACAATCACGCAATCCACAGTCTACTTGGCCCAACACCGAAGTAGACTCACAATCACACAAACATGCCTATTAGGGTTTCTAACGTCTTTTAACCAATTCACGCCCGCTGCCTTGGGTTAGCAGCTTGCTAACCCGTAGACGGTTCACCAACCACAACACTTCTCATTTCTTAACCAATCCTAATCATCTTTTAACAACTCCTCGATCCGTCGGTTTAGAGCTAATAGCTTACTAAACTCCCCGACGTCTCATCATTCATATTCTATACGTTCGTTCATGTTTAACTTCCATATTTTAACTCGTCTTAATTTCCGTATATACGTTTATTTAATATCGTTCTTTACTTATATATATGCATATACGGCCCTAGTCATGCAACGACTATATGAATGCATCACGCAACGATACTACCAACCTAGCGGCACACAATCAGGTTTAATCCATTTAAGGCTAGCATGCATCTTTAACCCTAGCCGGTTTACCGTTAATTCAGTCAATCAATCAATTCAATTCAATATAAACGGGTATGCATTCCTATCTTTACGGTTTACCATTTAACGTTCTATATGCATCTACGGTGTTTGAGCCGATTCACAGTGATTTCGCGGAACGGCGGACCGGATGCAGATACGATCTCCCGAAACCCGAACTAAACTCGAACCTCTCCGAATACCCGAACACGAACTCCCGAACACTCCGAACTACCGAACAACCGTCAAACCGAGCGTTGACCGGCTCGTTTTCCGGTGTTGACCGCGTTGATCGGCGGCGTTGACCGCCGTTGACCGAGGCTGACCATTGACCGTTGACCCAACTAAACCGGTTGACCACTCCTCTGAACCGGTTGACCAATTGAACCGAATTCCAATTGACCGGTTTAGGTAAACCGGGTCAAAGTCAAAATGTTGACCGAGAGTTGACCGGTTACCTAAACCGATCTAAACCCAACCAAATCAGCTCCATTCTTGAACCAACACCTCTGAACCAACCCCTGGATGAACCGGCTGAAGATTTGAAGGCGGAGGAGGTTTTCCGGCGACTCCTCCGGCGTTGACCGCGGCGGCTCCGGCGTTGACCGCGGCGGCGGTGACTTTTCCGGCGACTTCTGACGGCGAAACACACACCAATCTGCTCCTTTTGACGAGATCTAACCACCCATGGCCTTGAATCACGAAGATTTGATGAAGGGAGGGAGTTATACCAAGAACCCTAAGCCGCAGTTGCTTCTTCACCGGATTCCGGTGAGATCCGGCGACGGAGAAGACGGCGGCTGGCTGGAAAAATGAAGAGGAGGATGAGATGAAGCTACTGGACTTTGAAGCACCGTATTTGAGCGTAAGATGGAGAAGTTATGCTCTTTCTTGTGAGAGAAGCTTGAAAAACACCTTGAATCCTTGAAGAACACCTTGAAGATTCAAGAAGCTTTGATGAATTTGTTGAATGTTTCTGGAGAGAATGAGAGAGTGTTTTCGACAGAGAGAGAGTAGAGTGAAGGTTCAGCTCCTCAAAAATGAGTAAAGGGGGTGAATAGTAGAGATTCCTTGCATGTAACCCCTTTTACCCATGCATCAAATGTGGTGATGCCACCTCTCCTATAAAACTGGCGACCTGGAGAGCTCACACCTGTCTCAGGTGAGTGTCTGAAGTCCACTGAGGCCCATTAGCACCGGCCCAATCCAATAAAACCCTTCCTCAACTTGCTTGCTCATTTTTGCTCGGTTTGTTCATTCTCTCGATAATTATTTTAGTAAATACCATATGATTCTTATAAATCTCCAATCCTCCAAAACTGATTCTCCTTGATTTTAGATGAATTTAGCAACTGGGATCACCTCGTTTGGAGTTTCCTAGCTCCGGTTATGAATTTATGAAGTTTTCCCGGTTTTGCTCGGTTTTTACCCGATAAGCCGAAAAACACACATCCGCTCCGTTTCTTCGAATTCTGGTCTTGTAAATGTTCTTTATGGTTTATAAAGAGAACATTTGGCCCATCTCGTCTTCCGTCTCGAACTTTGGCAAAATTACCATTTTGCCCCTGGATTTG
The DNA here is from genome assembly GCA_030180135.1 of Orychophragmus violaceus. NCBI lineage: Eukaryota > Viridiplantae > Streptophyta > Magnoliopsida > Brassicales > Brassicaceae > Orychophragmus > Orychophragmus violaceus. The sequence goes on from CM058231.1 coordinate 79,766,266, forward strand.
GCAAAATTACAATTTTCCCCTGTTGACTTTTCTTCTGCCCGTTGACCATAGTTTTGGATACAGGGTATCACATTCTTCCCCACTTACAGGAATTCGGTCCCCGAATTCTCCGTCACTACCAGACTTTGAATTGGCACCTTCTCCTGTAAGTTGCTCCGACACTCGCTTCTGACGCTTTCTTATTCGAACACTCCTGCATAACTCTAACTTCTTGCTTTCCTGCGCTCTTCCGAACTTTCCACTGGTTCTCACTTCCGACTTCCCAACTTTTCTTCGACTTCCACGTCCTTCACTATACTGGTTTGTCTCCCCGAGACACTCTTCAAGAATCTGCATTCCAACCCTGACGTCATTACGGCTTCAACTCCATTCATACTGATAACCCCACTCTGATTCCGATACGACCTCTTCCTTCTCACACGTCTTGGTTTCTGAATCCGATTTCGCTAACTTTTCACTTCATTCCCAACCGCTTTGCTCTTTCCGCTGCTCTGTACTGACACTTTCCCGCTGACACTCCACACTGACTGCTTCACTTCCCGGGTCAACTCGTCTCACGACTCCTTTCCAGTCCATCTCGCTTTCGGGTTCGGGTTCTGTCTCGCATTCGTATCGCATCGTCCATTCCGTCCTGCATTCAACCCAACAATTTTCACTGGAGCGGTGAATTCAAACTAATCCATCCCTCGATATCACTTCCTCATAGAGATATAGTTAGTTAATCATGTACCCAATAGTCCCTCATAATTAAGTAACGATATTCTATAATTCCGCGCTCTCGCGAATCGACAGTCGATTCCAACCATTCTCAAGTTAGCTCAACACCTTACACAAAAAGGTTCTAACACTTCTATTCGCAACAAACTAACGATTGCGATAAAATTAAACTACTCCACCAAATACCTTACCACACCACTTACACTCCGCACAGGCTAAACATGCAATAACACTAGCACTTTCACAGTGCTACACCACAAACGAAAGACAACCCTAACTATCCAATGCACCACACAAGCATTAGATAAAAATACGCAAGCGATTAACGCAAAAACAAACAATTATCACACACAACCAAACAATCATCAGATCGCTCCGGATATGCCGTCAGTCTGGGTTTAGGTTATGATGAACGGTCATCAGTTCCGCTCATCATCAGACTTCACATGGTAATTCGTTTGCATCCCAAAACCATCACACGCATGCAAACAATTACTACGAAAGTCATAATGATAAGTCGAACAATCTGCATCACATACATACACAAAAACAACAACACACACATGTTTCGAGGTTTATAGAAATACATAAGGAAACAGAAATACAACCACAAGATGTCCGTCATCAACAACCCAACCCACAAACTGCACCGCCCTATCCTGGAGATGTTCAAAACAACATACGAAAACCGTCGATCTGGTTACACACAAACAACATAGTTAGTGCCCAACTCACCTGGCCTAACTAGCCTAGTCCTAACAGCCCCAACATGACCGGAATGCCATACACAGATGGCATCGCGGCTCACGATGGTAACCACTGGCAGGTGCGCCGGGAGGGTGTGGTGGGTGTGCCTCTCTAGTCGGCGGTCCGACCTGCTGCGGCTCTACCATCGGACACATCTGCGCTACATGACCTCCGCGACCACAAATCTGACAAACCGGAACGGGTGCTGGGCGTGGCCCACGGTAACACTCTGACGCCTGATGATCGGTCGCCCCACACAACTGACAAGAAGAGACTGACCCCGAAGAAGGCTCCTGAAAACACTCGGCTGCTCGATGTCCCTGACCTCCACAAATCTGACAAACAACTGGCGCTGAACGTGACCGACGAGAAGTGGACCGACGGGAACAAGCGGATGCTCTATGTCCCTCGTCTCCACACCTCCTACATGACCTCGAGAGTCTCGGTGTCTGCACCAATGGTGGCTGCGATACAGGTAACTGCGCGGCTGGCTGCTGAATAATTGGCTGCCGAATAAGCTCAGCGTCTCTGCGACTCGGTCCTGGTCGATACTCCTCAGGCAATGGGGCACGATGCGGATCTGTGTCTGACGTACGCGGTCCGGGCCCCGTGACTGGACAAGTCGGTGCAAGGTGACCGTCCGTACCACACACCTGACAATAGTAAGGGCTCGGTACCGGCTGGTGCGTCTCACGGTAACGTGGATCAACTGGTCGTGGACACCAATACAGATGAAAACCCTGAACTCCGCAGGCGCTACATGTACGGTAAACTGACATCTGCGGTACTGACTCTTGCGTGTCTGCTAGTGGCGTCTCTGGTGATACAACTGTTGGAACTTCGAGCCAATTCTACCAGATTCAGAATTGTTGTCAGGTTCCCGATAGCCTAGGATCTAGGGTCTAGTTAATTGAATCATGGATAGATCTAGCGTTTACCTTGTTCTGGCAGCGGAAGATGAATGAGATAAACGAGATCTCTGGAGCGCCTCAGATGCTGCGCCTCTACTTCCGTCCACACGCACACAAGCTGGAATCCGCCGGGATGCTAGTACCGGGAATCAGATCTCCTGGGAACTGAGTTTCTAGAGATTTAGCGTTTTTCTCACAGAGAAAAAGTGACTCGGGCGGCTGTTTGTCTACCAGGTCGAAAAATCCATAAGGTCACTTATATATGTCGACCTTGACGTAAACCGAAACATCAGTTTCGGATTGGGCCTTGTGCCGACCGACACACTTAGTCGTGTCGATCGACACACATCTTGTGTCGACCGACACACCCAATAGTGTCGATCGACACACCTCATCAAAACTCATATTCGATGTGTATCCAATACACATCGATTAGACCATATGCCAATGATCAATCCCATACGAAGTATGTCCAACTTGCTTAGGTGTGTGACCCTGTAGGTTCACATGATACTGGAAATGAGTTACAACTCATTTGTCATAAGCGGTTTCTAGCAAAACATTATGATTACCCATTATCACATGAATTGTCCGATCTCGACAATACAACTATCTCTAGAGTGAGTACAATGTGATTTCAGGACATAATCCCAACAATCTCCCACTTGTACTGGAATCATCTATTCCTACAATCCCTTCGTCTCTATATCTCGGTATGGCATAAGGCAAGAGACTGTGTCATCCTTATTACAGCCAACATCATGTTCATCGAATTCCTGATCTATACTGATAAAACAAACGACTGACAATCACCTCGTTTGAGCACGGCCATGCATTTTCTCAGTATCAAATCTTCGATGGGCCCTGAGATATTTATCTCCCGTTATCCAGGAGGGACAAATCCCATCTTGTTCCATCCCTGTTTCTACACATACTTCATGATACGCATAAGCAATGCCGTTATAGCCGCTAGTTACGGAATGACGTTTGACAAGGTCAAAACGCACCAATTCATATGCTAGAAAGCATGATGAACTCAGGTCTAAGGACTATACTCCATAGTCGTAATGAGAACCTCCCATGACACTGATATGACTATCTTGTGGAGTTCTCATTAGCGGGTCATGTCCGATCATATGTTCACCAACATATATCTATGTGACTGACTGTGATAATCATATCATTGACTCCATGAAACTTAGTCCAACAGTCACCTCACATACTAGTCTCGCGCGGTTATTGGTGCCCCACTTCAATAACCTCGACTAGGGACAATCATAATTTATGTCATCTTTTACTTATAGGGTTTCATGATCAAGTCCTCAACTTGATGACCTATATGATGACCATAAAGTACTTTGGGACATGGACCATTACTTAATTATTCAATAATTAAATAATACTGTTGTCAGTTTGACTTACATAAACACTACCATAGCATGTCTATGTAGAGATTACAACATAACTAAAATAACTCCCACTAGAATCAAGATCATCTCTTCAAATGTCTTATACCTACAGCAACAAAATAAATTTCGTGCTTAGGTTGTGAGAGAGACTGCGGTGTCATTGCTTGAAACAATTCCAACAAACCACACCGCCATTCAGATAAAAGCACTATTCTACGGTCCACTGCTTGGAGCCTTTCCAACAGATAGCACCGCTATTCAGACAAAGAGACATAACCAGGTGGGAACCGGGAATCGTCTCTGTCTGTCTAACTACTTTCAACTGGTTCGTAACTTCCTTAGTTCACCACGAACCTATCCTTTGTGTTTCTCAAACACTTGGGATATTTCTGGTAACTGTTCAGTGACTATTACCTGAACATATTGGTATTTTCTCGTCATGCTATATGCGTAAGCCGCATCTAGACGAGCGCAAAATATGGCATTCATGATGGATTCTATTGCAGCAGTATTAGCAATCACACTCATTAATAATAGCTCAGCTAGTGTTCAAGAAACACTTCATCTTCTAATATTGTTACTAGCTCAGCCAGTGTCCAAGACACTGCATCTCGCTTAGATTATTGCCATAAGACCTTTGGTATGAAGCCATTCTTGGAATTAAGCACATATGAACTGTCCAATACCTTATCAACATAAGGATTTTGACATGATCCAATTGGCCCTTTTGATCCATTCCAATGGATCCTTATTCCAAGGACTTTTACGGGCTTTTCCCATGTCCATCGTTAAACTTGACTTTTGACCCAAATCTTGACAAGACTTTAGCGTCGGAACGTCGTTTATGAGATTAAGTATGTTACCCACATACAGTGTGAGAATTGCAATTACGCTCCCACTAGTCTTCTTGTAAACGCATGGTTTCTTTTCTTTCTGATCAAGTCAAAACTTTTGACCACATTACCAGAATGTTGATTCCAACTCCAAGATGTTTGCTTCAATCCAGAAATGGATTGGTGAAGCTAACATGCATACCCAGCCAATTTTCGGAGTTGGGGATCACCATCGCTTCTTTGAATTTCACATGCTCGTCACTTTTCAATGATCAACAGATCACGACAATCGGCTATGAGAAATCACTCTCGAGTTAGTGACGGATCCTTTCGGATCTGCGATTTTCAGGCTCCACAGGTTTAGGTCCTACAGCACTTTGTAGACCTCACCGCTGCTCTCCCTCAACAGGTTGAGCAACCTCCTGTGTTTATCGAATTTCTTCGATGTGTACTTTTACTTCCACTGTTCCTTTTGGAAAGTACGATCTTTCTCAAAAGACACAGTTCCGGATAACAAAAGTACTAAGCCTTGGTTTCCCTAGGATAACCAGCGAGGTAGAACTTATCAGATTTGGGTTCAAGCTCATTAGCTTTCATCCCCAAATGACCAGAAACAATTTACTTGAAAAACTTCTAGTCCACATCCAATGTGGTGTCTTTCAATTGATTCTGATTGAAAACCTTTTCTGCGCATAGACAGACATTTTAGAACGTATTCTTAAATGATTATGGAAGATTCTTGTGACCCATCATTAATCGGAGCATATCTAATAAGATCCGATTCATTCTGTAAGATGATCACCCAATTCTTGACTCAAGTATTTTCCTCCGCGATTCTATCGAGGATCTCAATACTTCTGTCAAATTGGTTCTATACTTCATTTTGGAACTCCTCAAGGGATTCCTGCTCGTGTCTCATCAAATGAACACAACCATACTGATTGATGCCATCGATAAGGTAATGAAGTACAGAAGATTTCCTTTGGCACTAATGCTCATCGGGCCGCATACATCAGTATGTGTAAGGCCCAATAAGCCTCTGGCTCGTTTCCTTTAGCTCTGCTAAAAGGGCCTTAGTCATTCGGTCCAGTGAACAGAATTCATATCTCAAATGATTAATAATCGAATGAGTCCAAAACTATGAAACTTCTGAATCCGCTTCACTTTGTATGGTCAAAAGACTATGCCAAGGAAAAGTCGAGTTCGAGTCATCAGACTTAAACTTTTAGTATTTGTGTTATATTCTAACTTTCGCTGGTTTAAGATATAAAACCCATTCCAAACGGGGTGCTACCATATTATATTTCATTAAGATCTAAAGAACAAAACTTGTCTTTTATCAAAATGAAAAACATCCAAATTCTTACAAGAAAATGAAAGACATCTCTGCACAAGGCAGATACATAGTAGCAATTACTTAATTTCTAAAACCAAGTATGAAAGGCTCCTACAAATGGAGAATCTCTACGGCTCATGCAACAACCATTGCTTCATACCAGACACGCAGTTCCACTTGTCCTTTCTTCAACGTTCTACTGTTGCTTAGGCCCTGCATATTTCCAAAATATCAGTACCACAACTAGTATCCAATACAAACGTAGAACTTGAAGTAATAACACAATTCCTGAAGAAGAAGTACCATACATCTCCTTCATCTCTTGTGAATCTTCCAAGAATTTAATGCAATCTCTCTTCCAATGCCCTGACTCATCGCAGTAGAAGCATTTTCTAACACCAGATGGGCCTGACTTGGGCTAGTAAGATGACACAGGCTTATCCTGATTCCAAATCTTGACTGCCCTGCCTCTACCCTTTCCAACACAAGATTCCTCAAATCTTTTACCCTTTATGATGTCTTGCTCTACTGTTTTGAGCATGCCATGCAGCTCAGTCAATGTCTTCGTCAAGCCTTTCTTGATATAGTTCTTAATGAACTTATCATAGCTTGACGGCAGTGAATGCAGAATGATGTCAGTGGCCAGCTCTAAGCTGACAGGACATTCCAGTTTCCCCAGGTTATCAATGTAACCCATCATTTTAATGACATGAGGACTCACTGGAGCATCCTCTGGTAGCTTGCACCCAGTGAGAGACTTCACCATCTGGAATCTCTCAACTCGTGCCAGATCCTGAAACTTCAGTTTCAGGTTGGTGATCATCTCTATTGGCGACTCCATGTTCTCGTATTGACTCTTCAAGTCCGAGTTCATGGTAGCCAACATTAGACCACGCACATCTACCACATCAATATAATGCTTATTCCAAGCATTATATACTGCATGCGAGCGATTGGTCCCAAGCCTTTCTGGAAGAGCCTTTTCAAGGACATAGTCCTTGCTCTCCTGCTTGAGAATGAATCTCGGATTCCGATACCAATCCAGGAAGTTGGATCCATTTAACTTGTCCTTCTCAAGGACGGATCGCAACGAGAAAGTAGTCATAGACATAAGATGAAATCCAAAAAAAACAAAGATTTAGTTATGTATATGATGAGAAATCTCATCTAATAAGAAAACTCGCATTATATTCAAACAATGTTTCCTCTATGAATATAATGATCCAAGATCCATACTTCACCAAAATCTGAGTAGGCGACTCGCCATTACACAAACTTTAGTTATCTAGGTAAGCAAATCATTGCTAATTGTACCCAGTACAACTCTTGGTCGCAGATAAGACAATCCATGTCTCATCTACTCTGACGTCTCTGGGCCCAGAACTTCTGATAGCCCAGTCAAGTAGAACAATCTCTTCTGTCTTGTGATCATTGACAGTCGCACTGCGAGTCTATCAACGAACACCTGCCTCGCTCAGGTCACTGTGGATACCAAGGACTCCAAGATTATCCAACAATGAACCGAGTCTTGACAGTAGACGAGATTGGGCAAGACATCAAGGTCACTTGATGTTTAGTTGAGGAAACTAAACTCAGAAAGGTTAGCAAATCAATTTTTTTGGTCATGTAATTGTTGATGTCAAGCACCGCAAGTCCATCAACATAACTACCTGCCTTACTCACGTAATTGTGGACACCAAGCTCTTGGCTAGACCATCACACAACGAAATGAGTCTTGACAGTTGACCATATTGAAGCTAAGCTTTGATCAAGGTTTTAAGTCTAGTTTGGTTTCTGTAAATTCAAGGTTCAATAACCAGAATTTCGAGCACTGTGTCGATCAACGCATACTCTGTCTGTCGATCGACACCACCAAACAAAACCGGACTTCAATAACCGGTTAATCCAATTAACCTGGTTCATCGAACCGGTCATGTCGATCGACACAACCCGTGTGTGACGGTCGACATAGACCTAAACCGAAGACAGTTTGATAACCGGTTCAATCCAATTGAACCGGCTTATTAGATCAAACTGATCTTAACCATTCAAATTGGTTTATATTAATTGCGATAACTGGTTCAATCCAATTGAATCAATCCATCCAATTTTAAACCGTTTTAACCAGTTTCAACTGATTGCGATAACCGGTCCAATTCAATTGAACCGTTTCATCCAATCAAACTGATTGAACCCATCGGTTCATACTAATTGAGATAATCAGTTCAATCCAACTGAACCAATTCATCCAATTTAAACCGATCTATTCGGACTTAACCAAGCATGATAACCGGTCCAATCCAATTGAACCGATTAACCATTCGCTAGGTCTGTGTCGACCGACACTCAACTTATGTCGATTGACACTGTACCGAATCTGCTCTGTGTCGACCGATATACAACCTGTGTCGATCGACACAGGCTTCCGGTTTTTCTCCGCGAAAAACCCTAGCCGCCGATTCTGTCGAATTCGCCACTCTGTGTCAACCGACACACCTAGTGTGTCGATCGACACTGTGCGAAAACACAAACTCGATTTTGATCGAAAGCGATCTTACCTTTTCTAACCAAACAACCTAGTTTGCGAATCTAAATCATCACATTCATTTAGACAGGTTGATTCAATGGAAAACCCTAAGGCTCTGATACCACTGTTGGAACTTCGAGCCAATTCTACCAGATTCAGAATTGATGTCAGGTTCCCGATAGCTTAGGATCTAAGTTCTAGTTAATTGAATCATGGATAGATCTAGCGTTTACCTTGTTCTGGCAGCGGAAGATGAATGAGATAAACTAGATCTCTAGAGCGCCTCAGATGCTGCGCCTCTACTTCAGTCCACACGCACACAAGCTGAAATCCGCCGGGATGCTAGTACCGGGAATCAGATTTCCTGGGAACTGAGTTTCTAGAGATTTAGCGTTTTTCTCTCAGAGAAAAAGTGACTCGGGCGGCTGTTTGTCTACCAGGTCGAAAAATCCATAAGGTCACTTATATATGTCGACCTTGACGTAAACCGAAACATCAGTTTCGGATTCAGCCTTGTGTCGACCGACACACTTAGTGGTGTCGATCGACACATATCTTGTGTCGACCGACGCACCCAATGGTGTCGATCGACACACCTCATCAAAACTCATATTCGATGTGTATCCAATACACATCGATTAGACCATATGCCAATGATCAATCCCATACGAAGTATGTCCAACTTGCTTAGGTGTGTGACCCTGTAGGTTCACACGATACTGGAAATGAGTTACAACTCATTTTTCATAAGCCGTTTCTAGCAAAACATTATGATTACCCAGTATCACATGAATTGTCCAATCTCGACAATACAACTATCTCTAGAGTGAGTACAATGTGATTTCAGGACATAATCCCAACAACAACTGGCTCGGCCGGTGGTGCCTCTGGAGATGTAACTGACTCAAACTGCGTGCCCGACCCCGACGTCGACATCAGCTATACTCCTGTGGCCGACTCTCTCGCTGAGTGTGGCTCGGATCCATCGAGTGAGGGATCTCCTGACCTCTGCGGCGATCCTGGCTGATGATGCGGCCCCACATGCTGCTCCAAAACGTCTGCTAATATCGCCATCTACTCGTCCATCTGCTGCGCCCACTGCACATGCTGCTCCGGATCCAACGGCTCCATGTCCATGTCAAAAACTGGGTGTACCTGATCCAACTGAAAGTCACCTCCACCAAGTGGAATGAAGTCCGACTCATGAAGACTGAATGGTAGTGGCACATCGTGTGCCTCAAGCTGCATCCCCGATGGTACTGTAGGTGCCTCAAACTAAGGTGGACACGGTGGATGCCCATAGTCTGTGAATCCCAAATACCCCACCACTCCTGCGGTTGGGTCTGCGGTACCTGCATCGTCCTGTAGAGAAGGCGGTAACGGGTCCGGTAATGGCCTCCAGTCCGCAGCGGCTGCTCTCGCTCCCTGATGCACACGGGGAACAACTGGCGGCTGATCTGATACCCGAGAACCCTGCGACTGACCCTGCAGTAATATCGTCAGACCTGCCTGATGCTGGTCTACCAAAGCCTGGTACTCTGCCCGAGTCATCCGACGCTCACCCATACTGCTCGCTACTATCGCTCACACCCAATGCACGCACCCACACACACTCCTGCCAGGGACACTCTGCTGCTGTCTGCAATCATAAACCACAAATAAAAATTAGTACACATAATACAAATTTCCTATCCCATCCCAACCCCAGATTTACGAACGCGGCTCGGTTTCCTAATGGATGCTTGGGTAAGACACAATTTTGACTCGATAAAACCACGAAAAACACTCAGAAATGAATAACTTTGAAACCCATGTAGAACCATGCTCTGATACCACCTTTCTGTAACGCCCCTTTCCCATTCTCCGCTGACCGTCGAGCTGACCGGCCAACAATCAAACAAGAACATGACCGATCGAACCCGAGCAAGTCGAACAGGTAAAGTTCGTCACATGACGAAGCCATAGACAGATCGGTTTGAGACAAAGGCTCGCACCAATCCAACTTTGACACCGCTATCCTCACTTCCGTAATGCAAGTCGGCCGTCTTGCACTACTTCAGCGAGTTGTGTCGGTTCGGACTAAACACAATATCAGGAAAACATATTCATTTCTGAGTAAATCAAACGTTCAGTACAACGTTTCATCGTCACTTTACAAATCGTTTTCATCAATAAACAATCAATCACGCCAATCAATACAAAAGAGGCGTTAAGCCGAACCGAAAGAAAACCCCAAGATTATCGAATCAAAACCCCGCCACAAGCCATCCCGAAACTACACCGAGGACATCCCGCGTCCGTCGCTGATAACCTGAAAACACAAAGAGAGTCTAATGAGCTATTTAAGATCACCCAGTGAATCGGCTCCCAACTAAGGCTTCTAATCTATCTATCATCTATAGATTCCCGCCCGAAAACCCCAAAATAACAATCAATCAAACAAATAGCCGATCACGCACTACCACGTCGCGTCGAGCCCACACACAATCAATTGCCAAAAGAAAGAGAGGGCGACTAGAGGAAATCGGGAGCACTGCGGCACATGTCCCCGATTGAGACTCGATCTATCTACCGCGCACTACCAACTACACCAAAACACACACGCTGGGCCCCTACGATCTGGGTAACTTCCACGGGTTTTCACCGTTACCGATATGGCAACTAACCCACGACTCCTAGCCGTCCACACAACGACTAGGACACCGTTCTCTGTCCATCGATACGCGGTGACTCAGGCTACCCCTAGATAACCCAAGCTTCCATGCAGTCCGGCCCTAGGACGCGACCCCGTATTCTCCGGACCACACACCTACAAACGTCACTCCATAGGTAAACACCATAACCATAATCACCACGGTCCGGTTAGGTAACTACCCGAGGATCCAATAGGGTCGAAAGTACCAGAACGTAATCAAACACCTAGAATTGCGGGATCTAACGCACCCTAGAGTCCTAGTGCAGAAATGTAAACACGCAGACTCACTTGGACTCTAGCAATCAATCTCAATCAATAGCAACAATCCACTCAACCCCGCATCCCGCAAGTCTACTCACACACACCACCGCTCGGACTCTGCACTGTACCGAGTCAGCACCACAACTTAACCGGTCCCGTGACCGAGTTAAGTAACAACAAGGATCGCTCGGCCCAACACCGAGACAATCTAAAGGCCTGCACAAAAGGTTAACCACAACCGCACAACAAACACAATCACGCAATCCACAGTCTACTTGGCCCAACACCGAAGTAGACTCACAATCACATAAACATGCCTATTAGGGTTTCTAACGTCTTTTAACCAATTCACGCCCGCTACCTTGGGTTAGCAGCTTGCTAACCCGTAGACGGTTCACCAACCACAACACTTCTCATTTCTTAACCAATTCTAATCATCTTTTAACAACTCCTCGACCCGTCGGTTTAGGGCTAGTAGCTTACTAAACTCCCTGACGTCTCATCATTCATTACTTAATTCATTAAACCTCGGGAACCCCGATACCATTCATATTCTATACATTCGTTCAGGTTTAACTTCCATATTTTAACTCGTCTTAATTCCCGTATATACGTTTATTTAATATAGTTCTTTACTTATATATATATATGCATATACGTCCCTAGTCATCCAACGACTATATGAATGCATCACGCAACGATACTACCAACCTAGCGGCACACAATCAGGTTTAATCCATTTAAGGCTAGCATGCATCTTTAACTCTAGCCGGTTTACCATTAATTCAGTCAATCAATCAATTCAATTCAATTCAATATAAACGGGTATGCATTCCTATCTCTACGGTTTCCCATTTAACGTTCTATATGCATCTACGGTGTTTAAGCCGACTCACAGTGATTTCGCGGAACGGCGGACCGGATGTAGATACGATCTCCCGAAACCCGAACTAAACTCGAACCTCTCCGAATACCGGAACACGAACTCCCAAACACTCCGAACTACCGAAAAACCGTCAAACCGAGCGTTGACTGGCTCGTTTTCTGGCATTGACCGCGTTGACCGGCGGCGTTGACCGGCGTTGACCAAGGCTGACCGTTGACCGTTTACCACTGACCGTTGACCCAACTAAACCGGTTGACCACTCCTCTGAACCGGTTGACCAATTGAACCGAATTCCAATTGACCGGTTTAGGTAAACCGGGTCAAAGTCAAAATGTTGACCGAGAGTTGACCGGTTACCTAAACCGATCTAAACCCAACCAAATCAGCTCCATTCCTGCACCAACACCTCTTAACCAACCCCTGGATGAACCGGCTGAAGATTTGAAGGCGGAGGAGGTTTTCCGGCGACTCCTCCGGCGTTGACCGCGGCGGCGGTGACTTTTCCGGCGACTTCTGACGGTGAACCACACACCAATCTGCTCGTTTTGACGAGATCTAACCACCCATGGCCTTGAATCACGAAGATTTGATGAAGGGAGGGAGTTATACCAAGAACCCTAAGCCACAGTTGCTTCTTCACCAGATTCAGGCGATCTCCGGCGATGGCGACGATGGCGGCTGGCTGGAAAAATGAAGAGGAGGATGAGATGAAGCTACTGGACTTTGAAGCACCGGATTTGAGCTTAAGATGGAGAAGTTATGCTCTTTCTTGTGAGAGAAGCTTGAAAAACACCTTGAATCCTTGAAGAACACCTTGAAGATTCAAGAAGCTTTGAAGAACTTGTTGAATGTTTCTGGAGAGAATGAGAGAGTGTTTTCGACAGAGAGAGAGTAGAGTGAAGGTTCAGCTCCTCAAAAATGAGTAAAGGGGGTGAATAGTAGAGATTCCTTGCATATAACCCCTTTTACCCATGCATCAAATGTGGTGATGCCACCTCTCCTCTATATATGGCGACCTGGGGAGCTCACACCTGTCTCAGGTGAGTATCTGAAGTCCACTGAGGCCCATTAGCACCGGCCCAATCCAATAAAACCCTTCCTCAACTTGCTTGCTCATTTTTGCTTGGTTTGTTCATTTTCCCGATAATTGTTTTAGTAAATACCAGATGATTATTATAAATCTCCAATCCTCCAAAAACTGATTTTACTTGAGTTTAGATGAATTTAGCAACTGGAATCACCTCGTTTGGAGTTTCCTAGCTCGGGTTATGAATTTCCGAAGTTTTCTCGGTTTTGCTTGGTTTTCACCCGATAAGCCGAAAAACACACATCCGCTCCGTTTCTTCGAATTCTGGTCTTGTAAATGTTCTTTAAGGTTTAGAAAGAGAACATTTGGACCGTCTCGTCTTCCGTCTCGAACTTTGAAAAAATTACCATTTTGCCCCTGGGTTTGGCAAAATTACAATTTTGCCCCTGTTGACTTTTCTTCTGCCCGTTGACCATATTTTTGGATACAGGGTATCACAGATGGTAACAGCGTTAATGTGAATGACGAAACACCAATTGTGAATCCTCCTAAAAACAAACTACTAATGTTGAGGAGATTGCTCGCATAGCTCTGTTCGTTGGACCTCCTACAAATCTGACGCCGGTGAATGTGGTATCTATTGTTGGGTCGCATGTTCCACCTCAGACTCAAATATCATGCCAATGACTGCAACCTGAGAAGTTCAATGGAAAAGGCTTCATGACATGGTAGGAGAAGATGCATTTTTTCTCAATATGATGCAATTGTCTAGGTATCTTACAGAAGACCAGCTCATCATTCCTGCAGGGAATGTGGAAGTGCACATCGTTGTACAGTGACACATAGAATCAAAGAGATTTCATGAACAAAGGCTGGATCTTTGGACGACTCGTGGAATATCTATATGCACTCTACTGTGAGTAAAAGACCTCAAAAGCCTTGTGGTTAGTTCTGGAAAAGAAGTACAAATCTGATGATGGTGGCTGTCAAATTTTTTGCGACAACAAAGTTCCATGATTTCATGATGATGGACTACAAACCCATCATGGACCAAGTGGAAGCATTCCAACGAATTTATCAAGAAGTTTCTGTTGAGGGAATGTCTATCTGTGAAATCTTCACGGTAAACAGTATCATTGAGAAGCTCCCTACTAAGCAATTCCAAGTTCGTTGTGATCTTCAAGGCTGCCAACATCATTCTGAAGAAGTATGGAATGTTGATATATCATGGATTTTATGGGTTTTAAGCGATAATATATGTATATAATCGAGTCTTTTTAAGTGTCTATCGAATCTTTTTGAGTCCTTTGGGACATTCTAGAGATATTGGATCTATTTGGGACATTTTGGAAGATTGAAGCCGAGTTGATCAAGTCACCATTGATAATGAAGCGGAGTGTCGGCCGATGCCTACCTTACGTATGTCGACACGGGATCACAATAGCAATATCACGCCAAGTCATGAAGTCTTTTGAAAATTTACAAGATGGCATAGAAGTTTTATTATTTACAAAAGAGACCCAAAACATGTATTATATTTTTAATTAGTTTTTAGAAGTTTTGATGATTCATACTTTTGATACTTTGAGTTTTTGAGAGAGATTAGAGCTTGGGGCTGATCCGATACTTTGTACTACTTTTGAGAGAAGATTTGAACCCCTTTTCTTATTTCTCTTTTGATTTACATGATATCTATTTCATCCATGTCTTTTATTTTATTCGAAATGTCTGAGTAGATCTCTAGTTAGGTTTAGGGATTCCTGTTAGGAATTTAATGGAATGCTAGTTTGATTTATCTGTTAGGATTCATAACTTGATTAGTTCTTAACCTAAAGTTGTTCTTAAGGCTAGTTCTAAATTGATCACCTAAAATCTAGATCATAGGTTGCTAAGTTGACACAAAAGTGTAATTTTAATCTTACATGTCTAAGGGTGAGCAAATTATATAATTGCAAAGGAATTTGGATTAGACAATTTGTGAACAAATCGAACATGTGTTTAATGCTAGTTTAATCTTTAGAAGTCGCAAATAAATTTGGATTTTAGAATTTAGACTTAGTAAATTCTCGCAGCGAAAGTTGGTTTATTTTATTTCTGTGATTTGAGTTCTAGAATCGTGTTTAATTCGATCATGACTGATAATTGATTTGCTTTGATTGATTTTCTGAGAAATTCCTGAGACCTGCCGTTTTCCCATCTTTAAACCAAACGGATTTTAGTTGTTTTTGCATTGCTTATTTACATTTAAATCATTCTTTCTTAGCTTTATTCGACACTGAAAGTCTATCGTGAGAGTCTTGAGTCTCTGTGGATTCGATCCCTATATATCACAATTGCATTATGTGCTTTTGCAGTGTAGCTTTAAGGAATTGAAACTTTCATCATATCAAGTTTTTAGCGCCGTTGTCGGGAACTCCTTTGAGTCTCCGATAGATTTAATTTTAAAGTTTAGACTAGGCTTTTCTTTTTAGTTTTACTCACATGGTTCCTTGCTTTGCCGTTTTGTGTGTTTCAGGTTACATGAAGAAAATATGCATCAATTGACACAAATTTTGCATTGGTCGACACAAACTTTGTAATCAGATAGTGCATGCCTAATCGTGAAACCAGACACATCAGGACAAAGAGCTTTTGTTTCTTTGAAATCAGGAGCTTGCAAAGTTGGAACGAACGAACAAAAAAAGAAAAGAAACTAGCTGAGATGTTGAATCCTAATGCTGTAATTATGGAACGAGACGATGCTGGTGTTCAAAGATACCTTTAGGGTCATGCTTACAATGAGCAGGGTCAGAAACTAAATGGATAAGGACGTCCCATCATGCCAGTCGTTGCTGCGGGCATTATTCGCGGTTATCTTAGTCACGAACATTTTCGTGGCTATTTATGGATATTTAGCCACAAATTGTTAAATAACCACGGATAACCACAATTTTATCTGTGGCTATTCAAAACCTTAAACCCTAACTATATCCTAAAACCCAAAATTATAAACCTTAAAATCTTAATCATATATTATAAAATCAAAATACAAACCTTTAATTATATATACATAAAACTATTCTTTTCAAATCCAATACCACAACCACAATTGTATAACATATATATAAATATATATATAACATAAACTCAAAATAAACTCAAAACTCTTAAAGGATAACCAAAACTCTTATTAATAACATTTTAAATACTATAACATACAAACCATTAATTATATATATATATATATATAACTATTATATTTAAATTCAATACCACATATATATAAAACCTTAAACTAAAACCAAAAAATTAATAACTAAAACTCTAAATAGTATAATTTATCTAAAATTAGGATTCAAAACTTATAATTAACTTAAAATCTAATAACTAATATTTTTAAACATTAACATTAATAGACTATTCTTAGTCACTAATCTTCTAATAAACTATTAAATCAAAAAATATAAACATTAATTATAAAAGATATCATTTCCAAATCTAAAATTTCAAAACCTTAATTTAAAACCTTACCCTTCAAACCCTAATTTATTATAAAAGAATTATTATTTCCAAATTATAAAAATTTCAAACCCTAATTTAAAACCTCAAATCTAAACAAAAATCTAAAAAACCCTAAATTATAAAGAGGAATCTAATTAATAAACCTCTAATTATTTAAACTCTACGCATAAATTACAAATCCTATACCCAAACTCTAATCTTAAATTTTAAATCTTATACTTATAAAATCAAATCCTCTTATTTATATATTAAGTTTGATAGTTTATTTGAAAAGTTTCTACATTATAAACTTTAATCTTTAAATTTTACATTAAAACATAAAATTAATTTCTATTGGTGGTAAAATGATTTTGTAAAATAATTTTATAACTAGCTTAATTTCTATTGGTTGTTAGAGAAACGCAAGAATTAAGTTTTCTTTTAATACCAATCATTAATTAATTTTAGATCTCATGGTTGTTAGATAAAGGAAACCTCCTTAACCTAATCATTTTACTCATTCCAACCCATCTGCCGTAAAGACCTTCCTCTTCCTCTTCATTTTTTTATCAGATCGAATCCACGATCTCTTCTCTCCTCACGATTTCTTCAACTCAACCCATACGCCTCATCCCCTTCTTCTCTCCTCGCGATTTCTCAGATGCATGGATTTGATGATGAATCTATGAAGCTGCACATATTTCATCGCGTGAAACAGACGTGATCAGTTGCTTAAGATTTGGTTATGATTGCTTTATATGTACTTATCTTCTATTTCAATTCGTGGTTATCAGTTTGAGATTTGGATTTTTGTTGTTGTTGCAGGTTTTTAACATCGAGAAATTGATCGAGCTTTGGGTAGAGAATTTGAGATTTGATGAACGTGAAGTCTTTGGGTAGAGAATTTGATATTTGGATTTTTGTTGTTGTTGCAGGTGATTCCTCGCCGTATGCTCTGTGGAGGAGCAGCGGTGGTGTAGGAGCAGTGGAGTCTTGTTTTATTTCGTTTATGTATTTCTTGTGAATAAATTTTTATTTAATTTATGTATATAATTTATATTTAATTTGTAATTTTATTTTTATGATTATTATATAAAATTGTTTTTTATTTATTTTTACAAATAGCCACAAATAATTTCGTGGATATCTATGGCTAAGACCACAAAAAATAAAACGTGGATAATTCGTAGCTATAGCCACGACAAATTTGTAGCGATTCGTGGCTATATAAGCCATGAAAATTGTCCTTGCTATTCGTGGCTATATTGCCCATAGCCACGGATTTTTTTCGTGGCTATCCGTGGCTATGGCTGAAATAGCCACGGATAAAGGCCCATAGCCACAAAAAATCTGTGGCTATTGGACAGTTTTCTTGTACTGTTCTTCTCACATTCACTTGCTAGGGATGCAACTTATTGGTTGAATCAGTTACCTACTGGATCTCTCACCAATTGAGATGACACCAAAAAATGCCTTCATGCAGAACTTCTACGATGATGCGAGGTAAGAAAAATTGAAAGAAAAAAACATTTCTCAGTTCACTTAGGGACATACTGAGGCATTCAAGGCTGCTTAGGTTTGTTTCAAGGTGTATCAGAGGGACTGCCCACATCATGGTTTCTCTGAGGTTCAATTGATGGGACCTTCTTAAGAGGTGTATAATGGAGGTATCAGATGGCTCTCGATGCTGCAACTAATGAAAACTTCAACACGAGGTATCCAGAGGAAGCTTACATGTTGATTGGGAACTTGGCGTCTAGCAATATCACCAATAATGCATATTTTGAGAGGCTGAAGCCAGCTGGAAATGCAAATGGAAGGCAAATAAGTGAGCTGAATAAGAAATTGGACTCAGTTCATAACATCATGGTGAACAAGAAGCAAGTCCAATTTGCTAGAGAGGTGGAGACATTTGCGGTTGAGGAGTACTGCGATGAAGAGAATGTGAACTACATTGGGGAGACTAGTTTTCAAGGCCAAAGGTTTGGGAATCAACAAGGCAGAGGTGGCTAAAACGGGACTGGTCAGAGGAGTACCTTCATAGGTAATCAAAATTCGTCAGGTTATGTGATATATCATGGTTTTTACCGGTTTTATGCCATGATATAATTGTGTTTTAGTGTTCTTTTGTGTTCTTTTAGAGTTTTTTACAGGTTTAATCAGGTTTGGAGCGGAATTGGAGATATTGGAGCATTTTGAGGAATTTTGGAGTGATTGGCCGAGAGATTGAGCTCACTGTCCGATTTTGAGATCATGCATCGATCGACACATTAGCGAGATGGGCCGACGCGGCGGTTTAATGAAGATTTGAGATTTTGCACTTTGGCCCAGAAGTTTCCAGTATTTACAAAGAAGCCCCAACCGAGATTAAGCCTATATAATTAGGATTTTGGTGTTTATTTTACTAACGTTTTCATAATTAAGAGCAGAGAGTTTTTAAAGCTATTGGGGCTGATCTGATCATGTACTTCACTTTATTTTGGAGAAGATTTCGAACCCCTTTATTTATTTAATCTCTTTTATGATTTCTATTTATTCAATGATTTCTGTTTCATTAATCATGTCTGAGTAGATTCATAGTTAGGTTTAGGGTTTCTCATTAAGGATTTCATGACTTGCTAGACTTGTTTAATTCAGTTAAGGATTCACATGATTAGAATGTTCTTCGATCTAAATTGTGCTTAAAGCTAGTTCTAACCTGATCGATTAGAATCTAGATTTTAGGTTGCTAAATACGACACGAGAGTGTGGTTTAGAATCTGAACTATTTAGGTTGAGCAATTAAATTATTCGCAAAGAGATTTGGCTTAGTTTAATTGTGAACATATCGAACTTGAAATTAATGCTGGTTTAATCTGTTAGTAATTGCAAAGAGATTTGGATTACTGCACTTAGATTTAGAGAATTTTCGCAAAGAGATTTGGTTAATTCTAATTCCGTGATTTGAGTTCTAGAACTGTGTTTAATTAGATCCTGACTGATTAACTTGTCTGCTTGTCTGATTTCCTGAGAATACCCTAGACTTAGCGCCTTTAATTAACTGCTTTCACAACCAATCCTGCTATTGATTTACTTTCTTGCTTTGCTTTTAGTTTACTTCACATCTGCTTTCTTCTTAGTATTAATTCCTACGGTTCCTTATCTATCGAGACCAGAGTCTCTGTGGATTCGATACCCTATATACTACAATCACTTAACTGTGCACTTGCAATAGAATATGATTAAAACTAACAACCTATCAAGTTTTTGGCGCCGTTGCCGGAGACTCTTAGAGTCTTTGATAGGACCGAACTTAGGGTTTATCCTACGATTTTTCTTTTCTTTGTTTTTGCTTTCGTTTTTTTTTATTTTTCTTATTTTCTTTACTAACTTTTTCTCTGTTTTCTCTATGTCGCAGGTGCCGATTTCGCTTTGCGTCGATCATTGCACCCCTTGTGTCGATCGTCACTAGGCGATTCTGAGATTGAATCGATCGTTGCACTGTTAGCATCGATCGTTGCTTGACGATTACAGACAGTTTATGCAGACGCGTGAAACTCGAAGTAATCAGAACCTGAACCTCATTAATCTCGAACTTGAAGAACTTGGACGTCTAGAGAGGACTAACAGAAGAGAAAGAAGAGCAAGAATGGCACGTGAACGACTGATTCTGATACCCGATGCTCAAGGTGTGCTGAGGGATCCACAGAATAATCCTCACAGTGCTGCTGGGCAGAGGATTGATGCTGAAGGGAATGTCATCCCTGATCCTCCCGAGCAACCGCAACATGAGCAGAACCAAGGTCAAAGACAGGCCCAAGGTAGAGAGATGGTTGTCCATGAGAGAACTTTAGCTGACTACAACATACCGAATGAGTTTCATGCAAACCGGTCAGCTTTAGTGATTCCTGAATATGAGAGGAATGATTTTGAGATTAAGACCATCTACGACTCGCTGATGAGAGAGAATGCATTCCATGGTTACCCCACATAGCAGCCTATGGATCACATTGATCAGTTTGAGGATATAATCACTGGCATGAAGTATGATGGAGTTTGCCAGGATTATCTATTCCTTAAGCTCTTTCCACACAGTCTCGCTGGAGACGCTGCTGCATGGCTGAAGCAACTGCCACCTGGGCAGTTTGATACTTGGGCAGCCTTGAAGAGTGAGTTCCTGCGTCACTTCTATGATGATGCGCGTTCAGATCAATCCAGACAGGACATACTCACATTTTCCCAAGGCCCTGTGGAGCCTTTGAAAGCTGCCTGGATGAGATTCAAGAAGTACCAGCGTGACTGCCCACACCATGGATTTACTGAGGTCACATTGCTAGGTATCTTCTTCAGAGGCATAGATCTGCCATATCAGTCTGCGCTGGATAACTCCAGTAATGCAAACTTCAACACCAGGACTCCTGCACAAGCTAAGCAGTTGATTGAGAACTTAGTAAGCAGCAACAGTTGCAAGACTATGGATGATAGGAGGAAGAAATCTGGTGGAAGTGTAGAGAATTCAGAGATGGCTGAATTTAGATCTAAGCTGGACACAATTTGCAATCTCCTAGCTGGTAAGAAAGCTGTCCACTTTTCTCAATATGTAGAGGTAATTCAGACTGAGGAGCACACTCAGGATGAAGATGTGAATTACATTGGAGGATCTGGTTTCCAAGGTAACAAATTTGGTAATCAGCAGGGAAACAGGTTCTTCAATGGAGGACAAAGGAGTGCCTTCACAGGCAATCAGAACTCCTTTGGACAGACTAGTGGTTTTCAGAAACCTTTTGGACAAGGTACTCAGAGAACCTATGGATCTTCATCTTATCAGACTCCTCCTGCAGCCACTGCTCATGAGAGTAAGATGGAGACAATGATGGAACAGCTGCTGGAGAGTCAGACTAAGATTTCTGTGGACTGCAATAAGAAGTTGGATGCTGTCTATGAGGATCTCAATGGAAAGTTTGAGTCTCTGAACACTCATATGAAGCAGTTGGATACTCAGGTGAACCAGATTTCCAGTTCTATGAAGGGAAAAGGAGTAGCAGACACTCATATTAAGGCCTGGTCTGTGTACATTGATGATGGATCTCACCTAGGTGAAGGATTTGAGCTAAGTACAATTGAGTTGGTAGATGAGGATGAATTCTCGGATTTTGGAGAAAATCTCTCGGGTGAAAACTGTGAAAACTGTGAAAACAGTGTTGCATCGATCGACACACATCTAGTGTCGGTCGATGCAGGTCGTGAACAGACAGACTCGCCGGATGCTGATGATATTGATGCAGATTTGGAGCTTGACCGCTTATTCCCTGTAGTGTCTGAGATTACTCAGAAGGAGATTTATGCACAATCCATTAGGCTATATCCCTCAGTATCTGAAGAGATTAAGCAGGAGATTGAAGAGCTTAAGCAGCTTGAAGAGATTGGTGAAGAGTTGGAAGAAATTCCATCTTCTGATGATCCGCCTTATCACCCATGTGTGCAGAGATACCTGAATAAGATGTTGCCTTTAGATGAAGAGCTGAAGGATTGGGTGATTATAGTCCCTCCGCAGATAAGTAATGTGCTGTTAACTAAGGTTCCCAAGAAGCTTCCTGATCCTGGGATTTTTGTGCTAAGTTGTTCTATCTTCGAGGATAGTTTTAGGCGCTCTCTATGTGATTTGGGAGCTGCTGGAAGTCTTACGCCATATTCTGTGGCAGAGAAGCTGGGTATGCTGGATTTTTCTCCTACTAGGACCTCTCTTGTCCTAGCTGATCAGTCTATACGAGTTCCAGAAGGACTCCTTGAGGACATCCCGGTGAGAGTTGGAAACTATTTAGTTCCAACAGAATTTCTAGTGCTGAAGTATGACAGTAATCCTGATGATGCATTGATACTTGGAAGACCGTTCTTAGCTACAGTGGGAGAAGTGATAGATGTTAGACACAGTCTGATAGACCTCCATCTGGGAGATGAGCCGCTGCATTTTGAGATGGACAAGCTGCGCAAACCACTGATAGATGGGCAGACCTTCACCATTATGGATGGAGATGATGAGCAGCCAAGTCACACTACGGTTTTGGATCCTGGAGAGCAGTTTATCCCTTCTTTTCTTGGACATGATCATTCTGATACAGCTTATTCTCCGCCGTGGATGAGGAGGCTTGCACAGAGGCAACCAAAGTCCCTGTCAGGATCTCCAGCAAACTGATCTTGTTCGTCTGGTCAAGCTAATGACCTTAAACAAGCGCTGAGTGGGAGGCAATCCACTGTTTTTCGTTTTTGCATTTCAATTTTAGTGTTTTTATAGGATTTTACGTTTGTTTCTGGTTTTGGTGAGTTTTTGTTTGCAGGTCTCGGAAAAATCGCAATGCGTCGATCGACACACCACTGTGTCGATCGTCACAACACGAAAGAAATCGCATTGCAGCGATCGTTGCGGTCCTGAGCAACGATCGATGCCTGAGCGACAGAGGTAAAAAATACGACAGAACTTAACCATTCCTTAAACAAAATTTTTCTTTCTTTTTGCCAATCCTTCGCTTGACACTACTGGGGACAGTGTGTCTTAAGTGTGGGGGGAGGTTCTACTAACTTCTTTCTTTTTGTTTTCTTAGAGTCAGTTAAATTTTTCAAAATTTTTGTTTTATTGAGTCAAAATTTGTTTAAGTAAGAAACAATGATTTTTTGAGAAGATTAGTAGCACTTGCAGGAATTAAGTAACCATTCGGATGAAGCTGCAGATCAATCTCTGACTATTAGAAAACCCAGACACAGATCAGCCTACTGAGAACACCCACATCACTTCAGGTATCAGAGGATCTTTTACTGACTTCACCTTAATACTGACTTAGATTTCTCACCTAAGGGCTTGGAATACTTTGAGTCGGATTCCTTTGTTAGTTCTGACACAGCCTGTAAACCTGTCCTATTTAGATCCCTTCTCCCCTTCCATAAAGTTTAATCAGGTTTGGAGCGGAATTGGAGATATTGGAGCATTTTGGGGATTTTTGGAGTGATTGGCCGAGAGATTGAGCTCACTGTCTGATTTTGAGATCATGCATCGATCGACACACCTTTGGTGTCGATCGACACACTAGCGAGATGGGCCGACGCGGCGGTTTAATGAAGATTTGAGATTTTGCACTTTGGCCAAGAAGTTTTCAGTATTTACAAAGAAGCCCCAGCCGAGATTAAGCCTATATAATTAGGATTTTGGTGTTTATTTTACTAACGCTTTCATAATTAAGAGCAGAGAGTTTTTAGAGCTATTGGGGCTGATATGATCCTGTACTTCACTTTATTTTGGAGAAGATTTCGAACCCCTTTATTTATTTAATCTCTTTTATGATTTCTATTTATTCAATGATTTCTGTTTCATTAATCATGTCTGAGTAGATTCATAGTTAGGTTTAGGGTTTCTCATTAAGAATTTCATGACTTGCTAGACTTGTTTAATTCAGTTAAGGATTCACATGATTAGAATGTTCTTCGATCTAAATTGTGCTTAAAGCTAGTTCTAACCTGATCAATTAGAATCTAGATTTTAGGTTGCTAAATACGACACGAGAGTGTGGTTTAGAATCTGAACTATTTAGGTTGAGCAATTAAATTATTCCCAAAGAGATTTGGCTTAGTTTAATTGTGAACATATCGAACTTGAAATTAATGCTGGTTTAATCTGTTAGTAATTGCAAAGAGATTTAGATTACTGCACTTAGACTTAGAGAATTTTCGAAAAGAGATTTGGTTAATTCTAATTCCGTGATTTGAGTTCTAGAACTGTGTTTAATTAGATCCTGACTGATTAACTTGTCTGCTTGTCTGATTTCCTGAGAATACCCTAGACTTAGCGCCTTTAATTAACTGCTTTCACAACCAATCCTGCTATTGATTTACTTTCTTTCTTTGCTTTTAGTTTACTTCACATCTGCTTTCTTCTTAGTATTAATTCCTACGGTTCCTTATCTATCGAGACCAGAGTCTCTGTGGACCCTATATACTACAATCACTTAAATGTGCACTTGCAGTAGAATATGATTAAAACTAACACCCTATCATTATGTCTCCAAGCCTCAATACCATAAGCTTTCCAGAGCAACAACAACAACGTCTTTAACAAAAACAATAACAATTTCAGCAGAATTTATGGTTCGTCATCCTACCAGACGCCTCCTCCGGAAAACGAGCACACTGGGATGAAATCGATGCTGGAGTAGATTCTATAGGGTAAGAAGAAGATTCCATTGGACTTTAATGGGAAGATCAGCTTTTTGTACCTTTATTTGACTGGTAAGTTAGAAGCTCTGAACACCCATTCCAAAAAACTAGACATTTAGGTTGCAAATACTGATGGGTCTGTGAAGAGGCATGATAGAAACCTTACTGGAAGGACAAATGATAATCCGAATTATCAGTGCAACGCCTATATGTTGAAAAATGGTAAATAAGTTATTCTGGTGCTGAAAAAGATTCTGAGTGTTGATGAACTCGTAGAGCTAGAGGAAATCAAAGAAGAAATTCTGGATTAGGACCCCTTGTCGACCGACGCACATCATCATCGGTCGATGCAAAGAGATTTTGAGGATTCTTCGAGTTTTGATGGAGCGATTGACAATGGAATGACGGCCTCGCTCGATGGAGATAAGAAAAACGAGACACCAAGGTCAAGCATCGATCGACGCACTGCTGATGTTGTCGATGCAAGATTCCTATGAAGGATGTTTTGAGTTTTGACGGAGTATATTCTTATCCATTGTTGACCTTGTTCGACGCAGAGAAGGTTAGAACGTCTAATAAGTCAACAAAGGCGCCAACTTCTAGAGCCTTTGTCGATCGACACAACCCCCATGTCGATCGACGCAGGGGTAAGACGCATATACATGCACATAGAAGCTGAAAGATGCGGATGATCGAGTCTATAAATCAAAGGTTCCTTTCTAAAAAAAACCCCATGAAGTCAATGTACAAGCTTTAGATGGCTAAATGCAAAGCTATGATGAATAAAGTACTTATTGAGGTTCCATTGATCAATGCCATCTGAACTACTCGATTGATAAAGAAATGTTTAAAGGACATGCTTTAGAGCAACATGACTGAAGAAGAGGGTGTTATGATGATCTCTCAGGTATGTAGTTCTGTAATTCAAGGCATGATTCATGAGAAACTTAAGGATCCAATGAGTTTTGTTTTGTATTGTTCGATCTACATAGACAGATTTCAGAGTTCATTGTGCGATATTGGTTCGAGTGTGAACCCCATACCTTATTTAGTTGCTCAGAAGCTCATGATGACTTATTTCTTGCCGATTAGGATCTCATTGATTCTAGTGATCAAAGAGTTAGGATCCTAGAGGGTGTACTGGAGGATGTGCCAATCAAGATTTGTAACTGCATGATACTAACATACTTTGTGGTTCTGCAGTATGGAGAAGAGCCAAGGGATCCACTCATCTTGGGTCTACTCTTCTTGGCTACTGCTAGAGCGATGATCGATTGTAAGAGGGGAACGATAGCTCTGAATGTTGGTGATATGATGATGAGTTCCGACATGGAAAATCTGGAGAAGCGGCATACCATCTACGATCAGACATTCTATAGGACACATGCTGCATATCCTTTGGAGAGAGCTTTGATCGGTTCTGCACAGGAGATGGAGCATTTGGATGACATTGTTGTTGGGTATGTGAAGATGTTGGGTGCTTGTGAAAATGTGATGCAGCTGGTGGTGCAGGAAGAGCTCGTTGATACCTATAAGCATGGTGCGAAACTGAGTGACTGGAGCGAGGAAAAGGCTCCAAAAATGAAGCTTAAAGAGCTCCTTACAGGGCTAAGGTACTTGTATCTTATACCAGATTCCACATATCCTGTAATTATTAATGCTTCCTTTAACAACGTAGAGACCACCTTACTGCTGAGCAAGCTGCGCAAGTATCTCAAATCTCTTGGGTATTCTCTTGATGAAATTTCAGGTATCTCTACGGATTTGTGCATGCATAGGATCCATCTTAAGTATGAGACGAAGTCATCAGTTGAGCATCAGAGGAGGTTGAATCTGAATCTGAAGGAGGTTGTCAAGAAGGAGATTCGGAAACTCCATGAAGATAGGATTATCTTTCCTATCTTTGACAGTGAATGGGTCAGTCCAGTGTTTGTGTTGCCTAAGAAAGGAGGTGTCACAGTGGTAAAAAAACGATAAGAATGAGCTGATTCCCACGGACTGTGACTGGACACATGATTTGTATTGACTACAAAAAACCTGAATGATGTGAAGCTGAAGGACCACTTCCTGTTGCAATTCATTGATCATATGCTTGAGAGGTTGGCTATTCACCCATAATACTGTTGGGAATGTCCTGAAATCTACTGTGCTATCTCTAGAAAGTATGATAAGTGTCGAGATCAGACATAAGTCATAAATACTGGGTGGTCATGATGACTTGCTAGAGCCCGCTCTTGATCTATAAGTTAAGTACTTATTACCAGTATTGTATGATCCCTAAGGGTCACACACCATAGCTAACGGGAAAGTTAAAAGGAATTAATACAGTAAGATGCAAGACATTTACTGTATTTGTACAGAGAATTGGGCCAGACAAAATACAGTCTTTTGTCTAATTTGGGTCTTGGGCCCAAAAGCCTAATAGGCCATTAGTTTAATTACTTGGGCCTATATGAGGAAAGAGGGGGCGCCAGTTAGCCTAAGCTTCTGCGATTTTAGGTCTGGCCGTCCTCCTCTCTCTATGTTGTTCCAGCTTGGTCTAGCAGCCTGATCCAGTAGCTTGTAAGCGTGTGGATACCTAGGAGGAGCCGGTAATCATCAGCTCTTGCAGATCTCGATATTCCCTTGATCAATCCGCTGCAATCATAAGGTAATGATCCTGATCTGTTTATGATTCAACTGCAAATCACCTAGATCCTAGTTGATTATGTGATAGGTTGTAATCTGATAATTAAACCTATGAACAAACATAATCCTACAGTGGTATCAGAGCCTAGGTCGTTAGGTTTTTGCTGTTTGGATCATATTTAGGTTGTTTTTAAATGTTTAGAATCGAATTTGTGTTAAGAAATTTGATTAGAAAACTTGAAAACCTAATATGCAAATCGCATAAACCGATTGAAACCCATCGGTATGCGAAGCGGATGCGAGTATCGATCGACGAGGGAGCGTGATATCGATCGATATCAATCGGATCGATTGCTTCTCGCTGTCCCGATGACCCGATCGCAACGAGCTGATGCACGCGAGTATCGATCGACGAGGGAGCGTATCGATCGATATCGATCGGATCGTTTGCTTCTCGCTGTCCCGATGACCCGATCGCAACGAGCTGATGCGCCCGTCCCGATCGTATCGCGCGAGGTCCCGAAAGCGAGCTTGGCTCGTCTTCTCGATCCGGCGATGCGTGATCCGGCTGGCGAGACATACGTTCCGCGAGTAGCCATTCGGTTAAGCCGAGCCTCGCGGTTCGTCCCACCTAACCCGAGACGCGAACCAATCGTGCCATTGGGCCATTGCGGTTCGTCGTTGGTTTTGCCTTATCCCGCAAGTTAGGTCAAAATCAGCTAAAATTGATTGGTTAGACCAATCTATTTCTTCCTGATTTTGGACTTAACCGAACCGATCCAATTTAATTGGTGGTTCAAGCGGTTAACCAAATCGCGGTTTGCTGGAAATTATTTAATACAATTGGTATTATTTAATTTCTGGTTAAACCGGATTTAAATTCAAAAATTGAATTTTAACCTAAACCGAAGGCTGGTCTAAGTTTGATTTGGTTGGACCAAATAATTTAGAGCTGGTCTGGTTTAGTAAATAACCAGTTGGATTTAGTAGTTAATTTGGTCTTGGACCAGAATTAATGAACCGACTCGGTTATATCAAATTATTGGGCCAATTGGAATTATGTGGTCTTGGGCCAAGAATTGGGCCTATAATTTGTGACTCAACCGAAAACTTTAATAAAATATTAAATTAGAAATTTCTATTTTTAGCATGTTTCTAGATTTAGAAAGTTTCTAAAATAAGTAAGTTTCCCAAAATAGTAATCTTCTATTTTTGGAAAGAAAACCTAAAATCCTCAAAACCAATATCAAGCTTGGATGTCTTGCCCAATCTTGTCAGCTACTTAACGCTTATTCAATTACAGATATGGCTTACAGTGTGAGGTGTCTGTTTTTGCGTAAGTAAAGTAGTATATAGTCACTAATTTCATTGGGAGTCCCAGACTTTAGTGATTATTTGGCTGTAAGAGATTGGTTTCCTTGACTGGGCCATCGGGAGTCCCGGGCCTTGAGACATCTGGTGAATTGGGCCTTGGGCCCAATCCACAACCGAGAGTTATATAGATATAACTAGTTGTATGCATGCTTACCAAGTAAAGCTAATTCTGGGTGACGGCCAGTGGCCCACTTTGGTTTTGGTTGAACATGGGTCTCGGAATCATTGCATTCTTATGAGGTTAAACAAAGAAATTTTGAATGCAATGCGAGTTTTCTTATAAGTTATTAAGATTACTCTTTTATGAACTAAATAACTAAAACTCTATTGTCTCATAATTTCAGCTATGTCAAGCACAACAACACAAAACACTTTCTCGATCCGGTCTGCCCTTGAGAAGGACAAACTGAACGGATCAAACTTCCTGAACTGGTCCAGGAACCTGAGACTTGTGCTCAGGCAGGAGAAAAAGGCTTATGTCCTTGAAAGAGTTCTCCCCCCTAGACCTGCGAATAATGCCGCACAAGCTGTGAAGAATGCTTGGGATACGCATTCTTCAGATGCTAATGACGTGGTTTGCCTAATGTTGGCGACAATGGCTCCCGATCTGCAGATGCAGTGGGAAGGCCTGACTTGTCCCATGGAACTGATGGCAAACCTGAAAGCGTTGTTTCAGGAGCAGGCTCGTACAGAGAGATTCCAAACTGTAAAGAATCTCTTGGACTGTAAAATGGCTAAGGATGCAGCAGTGAGTCCACATGTTCTGAAAATGATGGGTTATCTTGATCATTTGACTAGACTCGACTGTCCTATAAGCCAAGAGCTTGCTTGTGATATCGTTCTGCAGTCTCTTACTCCTGCATATGACCAGTTCACCTTGAACTATAATATGCATGGGTTGACAAAGACTTTGCATGAGCTACATGGTATGCTCAAGACTGCAGAACCTAATCTGAAGAAGGCCAAGGACCCGTCTGTACTCATGGTGCAGAAGGGCAAGGGTTTCAAGAAATCCGCTGCAGACAAAGGAAAGGGCAAGGCAGTTCACAAAGAAAAGGCCAAGCCCAAGCCCGTGTCTAAAGCTGGGCCTTCTGATATCTGCCACTTTTGCAAAGAGGCAGGGCATTATCGCAGGGACTGTAAGAAATACCAGGAAAGTCTGAAGGAGAAGAAGAAGTCCTTCGCGACTACTGCTTCAGGTATTTTTGTTATTGAAGTAAATACTACTACTTCTGATAATACCACTTGGGTATTAGATACTGGATGTGGGGCTCATATTTGTACTAATGTGCAGGCGCTCAGCAACAGTAGAAGGTTGAAGCAAGGGCAAGTAGAGTTGCGGGTTGGCAATGGAGCGAAGGTTCCAGCACTGGCCGTTGGCACTTACTTGTTATCTTTACCTTCTGGATTGATTTTAGAACTTGAGAATTGTTATTTTGTACCTGCTATAAGCAGAAATATCATTTCAGTTTCATTATTGGATTTACAAGGATTTGATTTTTCTATTAAGAATAAATTGTGTTCCTTTAATCTCAATGATATGTTCTATGGCTGTGCCCCTCTTATTAATGGGATGTACATGCTGGATCAATCTACTCCAGTATATAACATTAATACAAAACGGTTCAAATCTAACGAAGAAAATGAAACGTTTCTCTGGCATTGTCGTTTGGGGCACATTAGTGAGAAACGCGTCAAGAGGCTCCATTCAAATGGACTCTTGGGCTCATTTGACTTTGAGTCTTGTGAGCAATGCGAATCTTGCCTAATGGGCAAAATGACACGGGCCCCTTTTAATAAACCCACAGAAAGGGCCAGTGAACTATTGGGCCTGATACATACTGACGTGTGTGGCCCAATGTCCACAAATGCTAGAGGAAACTATCAGTACTTCATTACATTCACTGATGATTTCAATAGATATGGATATGTCTACTTGATGAAAAATAAGTCGGAAACCTTTGAGAAGTTCAAAGAATTCCAGAATGAAGTACAGAACCAGCTTGGTAAAAGTATTAAGGCTCTTCGGTCGGACCGAGGAGGAGAATACTTGAGCCAGGAATTCCGTGATCATCTGAGTGAGTGTGGGATCATCTCCCAACTCACACCTCCTGGAACACCTCAGTGGAATGGTGTGTCTGAGAGAAGGAATCGGACATTGTTAGATATGGTCCGATCCATGATGAGTCACACAGACCTTCCTATATCCCTTTGGGGATATGCTTTGCTGACCGCAACGTTCACACTGAACAGAGTGCCATCAAAAGCAGTAGCAAAGACACCATATGAATTATGGACTGGAAAGGCTCCAGTAATGTCTTTTCTCAGAATTTGGGGTTGTGAAGCCTATGTCAAAAGATTAATCTCAGACAAGCTTACACCAAAATCTGACAAGTGCTACTTCATTGGTTATCCTAGGGATACCAAGGCTTATTACTTCTATCTGCGATCCGAGAACAAGATCTTTGTTGCTCGGGATTGTACTTTTCTTGAGAGGGAATTTCTCTCTAAGAAAGATAGTGGGAGTAAGGTACAACTTGATGAAATTCAAGAAGGACAGGAACCTGTTCAACCTAATGAGGGAGAACAGCAGGATGAATTACATGAAGTTGTAATAGAACCTGAACCTGAAGTACCTGAAGTTCGAAGATCCGGAAGGATCCGTCACGAACCCGATAGATATCAGGGATTCCTCGTGACTAATTGCCATGATCTTTTGATCATTGACGGTGATGAACCCTCGAACTTTGCAGAAGCCATGATAGGCCCTGACTCCTCAAAGTGGCGTGAAGCCACTGAATCCGAGATGGACTCCATGTCTGTCAACCGAGTGTTTTCACTGGTTGACTTACCCGCTGGTGCTAAAGCCATCGAGTGTAAATGGATCTTCAAGAAGAAGATTGACATGGATGGAAATGTCCAGATTTACAAGGCCAGGTTGGTGGCAAAAGGTTTCAAGCAAATTCATGGTATAGACTATGATGAAACCTATTCACCAGTGGCCATGATGAAATCAATTCGGATTCTCCTAGCAACTGCCGCTCATTATGATTATGAGATTTGGCAGATGGATGTGAAAACCGCCTTCCTGAATGGAATCTTGGAGGAGGATGTGTATATGACACAGCCTGACGGTTACATTGATCCTAAGAATGCTGGGAAAGTATGCAAACTTCATAAATCCATTTATGGATTGAAGCAAGCATCCAGGAGTTGGAATCTTCGTTTTGATGAGGCAATAAAGAATTTTGACTTCATCAGAAACAAGGAAGAACAATGTGTGTATAAGAAAACTAGTGGGAGCAAAGTGGCGTTTCTTATCCTATATGTCGATGACATATTGCTTCTTGGGAATGATATTCCAATGCTAAAGTCTGTTAAAGACTGGCTGGGAAGTTGTTTTTCCATGAAGGACATGGGTGAAGCCGCGTATGTTCTTGGAATTCGAATCTTTAGAGACAGATCTAAAAGGCTGATTGGACTTTGTCAAGATTCTTATATAGACAAAGTCCTGCATCGATTCGGAATGGATAAATCCAAGAAGGGATTCACGCCAATGATACATGGTGCTACATTAATCAAGACTCAGTGTCCTAAAACACCTGATGAGCTTAAGCGCATGAGTAGGATTCCTTATGCTTCGGCTATAGGATCTATCATGTATGCAATGATCTGTACTCGTCCTGATGTTGCTTATGCACTAAGCATGACGAGTAGGTACCAGTCTAATCCAGGTGAGAATCACTGGATTGCCGTAAAGAATATCCTGAAGTATTTGAGGAATACTAAGGATAAGTTCTTGGTTTACGGAGGAAGTGAAGTGCTTGAAATGAGTGGATTCACGGATGCAAGTTTTCAGACAGATAAAGACGATTTCCGGTCACAGTCTGGTTACATCTTCTGTCTGAATGGCGGTGCAGTAAGTTGGAAAAGCTCCAAGCAGAGCACCGTGGCAGATTCCACAACTGAAGCTGAATACATCGCTGCTTAAGAAGCTGCGAAGGAAGGAGTTTGTATAAGGAACTTCATGATTGAACTCGGTGTATTCCCAAATGCCACTGAGCCTCTAACACTGTATTGTGACAACAATGGTGCAATTGCTCAAGCTAAGGAACCGAGACATCATCATAAATCAAAACATATTATGAGAAGGTATCACCTGATTCGTGATATAGTGAATAGAGGTGAAGTGATGGTCAGCAGAGTTCCCACTGATGAGAACGTGGCTGACCCGTTGACAAAGCCACTCCCGAAACCTAAGCACGAGTTGCATACTGCTGCTGTAGGAATTAGAGATATTCAAATATAATCTCTTTTTGAGTGGGAGTTATGAGGGCTTTATTTTAGTTATTTTGATTGGTTCATGTAAACATTTTAATGTTAATGAAATTTTATTTCTGGATTATTTTAACTGTGATATAAAATAATCGTTCCAAAATGATTCATGTCGTTATATATGGGCCATCGAAGTACATGAGAAAGACTTGATCATGAAACCCCATATTTAACGAAATGACATAAATCATAGTGTCCATAGTCGAAGGTTGTTGAAATTGGAACACCAATAACCACTTGAGACTAGAGTGTGTTGAGACTTATGACCAAGTTTCATGGGTCATGGATGCGCGGCATCAAAGTCAACACATAGGTATATGTAGGGAGCATATGACCGGACATGGCCCGCTGATGAGAACTCTACAAGATATTAATATCTGTGTCATAAGAGGTTCTCATATACGACTATAGAGTATAGTCCTTAGACCTGAGTTCGCATGCATGTGGCTGCACATGGATTGATGCGCTTTGATCATTGTCTAACGCTGTTTCGTAACTGGGAGCTATAAGGACCTTGGTTGGGTGTATTATAAAGTGTGTAGTTCATAGTGATGGAACAAGATGGGATTTGTCCCTGCCATTTAACGGAGGTAATATCTCTAGGCCAATCGGAGACTTGATAGCTGGTAAGAGAGTGGCCACTCCCAAACGGACTTGCCCAAGTCGTTTGAATTGTCAGTATCAAATCTGGTCCGATGAACATGGTCTGGCTATATAAGGATGACACGCATCTTGCCTTATGCCAGATCGAGATATTGAGACAAAAGGATTAGGGAATGTAGGATTCCAGTACAAGTGGGAGATTGTTGGGAATGTCCTGAAATCTACTGTGCTATCTCTAGAAAGTATGATAAGTGTCGAGATCAGACATAAGTCATAAATACTGGGTGGTCATGATGACTTGCTAGAGCCCGCTCTTGATCTATAAGTTAAGTACTTATTACCAGTATTGTATGATCCCTAAGGGTCACACACCATAGCTAACGGGAAAGTTAAAAGGAATTAATACAGTAAGATGCAAGACATTTACTGTATTTGTACAGAGAATTGGGCCAGACAAAATACAGTCTTTTGTCTAATTTGGGTCTTGGGCCCAAAAGCCTAATAGGCCATTAGTTTAATTACTTGGGCCTATATGAGGAAAGAGGGGGCGCCAGTTAGCCTAAGCTTCTGCGATTTTAGGTCTGGCCGTCCTCCTCTCTCTCTGTTGTTCCAGCTTGGTCTAGCAGCCTGATCCAGTAGCTTGTAAGCGTGTGGATACCTAGGAGGAGCCGGTAATCATCAGCTCTTGCAGATCTCGATATTCCCTTGATCAATCCGCTGCAATCATAAGGTAATGATCCTGATCTGTTTATGATTCAACTGCAAATCACCTAGATCCTAGTTGATTATGTGATAGGTTGTAATCTGATAATTAAACCTATGAACAAACATAATCCGACAAATACTGCTTCCTAAATGGACACTCGGGTTTCTTTCAGATTCCTATCCATCCCGACAAATAGGAGAATACCACATTTACATGTCCCTATGGTACATTTGCATATCGTAGAATGACATTTGGACTTTGTAATGCTCATGCCACATTCCAGAGATGTATGATGTCCATCTTCACATACATGATTGAGGATTATATGGAGGTGTTCATGGATGACTTTTCAGTCTTTGGACAATCTTACCATGAGTGTTTGGATAACCTATGTAAGGTGCTTGCTAGATGTGAAGGAAATCACTTGGTTTTAAATTGGGAGGATAGTATGATGAAGGAATATAAATTAGAAGTTGAGAATAAACTTAGTAAGACTATTAAAATAGTAAGAAGTGACATAGGAGGGGAGTATTATGCTCATTTTATTGCCTTTTGTCAAGAATATGAGATTATCCACCAAACGATTGCTCCTTATTCACCATAATCTAATGGAGTCATGGAACGAAAGAACTGAACTCTAAAAGAAATTATGAATACAATGTTGCAAGAATCTGGGTTAGCTCAGAACATGGGGGGGGGGGGGGGAAGAATTTCTTACCACAAATTACATCCCTAACAAATTTCCACACAAAGTTACGGGTAAAACACCTTATGAACTTTGGAAAGGTGTTGTACCTTCGTACAAATACCTTAAAGTGTGGGGGGGGGGTGACTAGCAAAATTAGTGGTACCACCTCCGAAAAGGTCACAATATGAACAAAAGCTGTAGATTGTATTTTTTATCGGATATGCGCACAACAATAGTGCTTATCGGGTTTTGGTATATAAATCAGACATATCATATACCCATGTCAATACAACAATGGAATCATGCAATGCTTCGTTCTTCAAAAACATATTTCCTTGCAAGGATAACTCGTATCCAAAGCGAACATGCGATCAAAGAGACGAAAGTGAGGCAAGCACCTCTGGTACTTCAGTCCATGAGGATGGAGAAGATACTGAAGATGAACCTAGATGCAGTAAAAGAGCTTGTATGGAAAAATATTTTGGCGATGATTTCATGATGGTCTTTGTTTGAGAAAATGAACCAAGAACATTTGTAGAAGCCATGTCTACACCAGACAGAACTTCCTGGAAAGAAACTGTTAATAGAAAAATCGATTCCATTATGAAAATTCATACATGTTTTATAACCGATTTATCACAAGGGTTTAAAGCATTAGGATGTAAGTTGATTTTCAAAAAAAAAGAGAGTTAAAAACCGATGGCTCAATCGATGCTTGTGGTGCAAGGTTTCAAGCAAAAAGAAGGCTTGGATTTCTTTGACACTTATTTTCCAGTAACGATAATAACTTCAATAAGATTTATGATTGGTATAACAACATTAAGATACCTAGAAATACATCAAATGGATGCTAAAACTGCTTTTCTAAACAGAGAATTCGAAGAGAAAATCTATATGAAAAAATCCGAGGGGTTTGTTATTCATAGACAAGAACACAAAGTCTGCTAACTTGTGAAATATTTGTATGGATTTAAGCAAGTTCCAAAACAATGGGATGATAAATTTGACAACATAATGATGTCAAACGGATCCAACATAAATAAATGTGACAAGTGTCTTTATGCCAAAAATACTCCAAATGGGTATGTCTTGCTATATTTATATGTAGGTGATATGCTCATTATTGGGAGTAATAAAGACATGATCAATTAGACTAAGACCATGCTTGGTCATAAATTTGACATAAAAGATATGGGACTTGCGGACGCAATTTTAGGGATCAAGATCACTAAAATTCTGAAGGAATCATCGTGTTCCAAACCCATTATGCTGAAAAGATAGTTGAGAGGTTTAAAACCTACTAAAATGTGAGAGAAAAAAACTCCAGTTGAAGTACAACTTCAAATGAATAATAATTCATGAGAACCGGTGTCGCAAGTGGAATATGCAAGGGTGATCGGAAGTTTGATGTACTTAACAAATTGTACTATACCCGATTTAGCGTACTTACTAATTGTACTTAGTCGGTACATTAGTACTATGTGACATAATCATTGGAAAGCTATAAAAAGAGTATTAACCTATTTACATTATACACAAATTATGGTTTGCACTATGGTAAAGAACAAGTAATTTTGGAAGGATTTAGCAATGCAAATTGCATATCTGACACCAGAAAATCAAAATCCACGAGTAGATATGTCTTTACGCTGGTAGGTGCAGAAGTGTCCTGGAATTTTCCAAACAAACTTTGTTGGCCGAATTGACCATGGAATCTGATTTTATAGCCCTAGACAAGGCTGCAGAGGAAATATAATGGCTTCAAAATTTTCTAGAAGATATACCGATGTGGGAAAACCCAATGCAAGATCTTCGTGTACATTGTGATAGCCAGTCGGCTATAGCTAGAACACTGAACTATCTTTATAATGGTAAATATCGTCATATTAGAAGACATCATAAAACTATTAGACACTTAATGTGGATGGGAGTAATCACCGTGGATTACATCATATCGAATGACAACCTAGCGGATCCATTTACAAAAGGTTTGTCACGTGATCAAGTTGTAAAATCATCAAGAGTAGTGCGTCTAAAGCCTACGATTTAATAGGAAATTTAATTAAAATCCTACCTACGTGACTGGAGACCCAAGATGTATGTACAAAGGGAAAACCAAATCAAGCTGAATCGAAAAGAGCACTGTACAATATTGTATGTGCCCGGTTCCTAAGATGATAAACCGTGTTAGATGTATGTGATAAGGATAAGCAATGGCTTTTACTGATTTCATAGTTTCGTAATAGTGGTGTATAACATGATACTTCTGAAAGGAAGCTTATGACAGGTCACCTAATGAGTGTGAAATGGGGCCTTTTCTAGGAGAATGAAAGTGGGAGTATATTCTCCAAGTTCACTCATGAAAAACCAGGAATTTTCAATCCCAAAATAAACACTATAGAGAACATAATTCTATGAGAAAATGTCTCTACGCGTAATTGTTGTCTCGGTCTACATCAAAGTTCGGGTGGTTAAAGACATAATGTTCACCTCTTGACCAATAAACCTGACATATGTTAAAAATGATTGGTTCAAAGCCAAAACATGCTATCTCTCAGAAATAGGGGACGTTTGCAAAAATGCCCTCGAAATTGAAGTCAACCCTGTTTATACCCTCGGCCTTCTCCTTCCTCTCCATCGCTAATATATCCCCTTATTAATCTGGATATTCACAGGAATGCCATCGTCAGACTTCATTTGAAGTCTGATATTTGAATTCAAAAGACAAAAGGACCCAAATTTTTTTTGGATATTCACGAAAATGCCATCGCCATGAATGCTCAACAACCACGACACCCACCATCGCCGACGAGTTAATGTGTAATCCAGCTCGTTTTTTCACCATTAAAGCTCAATTAAAGCTCAAGAATCTGAGCTCGGACGTTCTCCTCACCGATTTCTCTTTTCCCCTTTGATTTTGTGGGATTTTCGATATTTTCGATTCAAAAGTAGCGAAATCGTTTATCATCTAATAAAAACAGCAAAACACGTCTCGGATTTGGGGCTTTCGGTGATTTTAGACGTTCTGGGAAATCGACGCGGCTAAAAACAAACGGAAATCGGAGATTGGTAAGAACATTTTCATATCGTCGATTTTCAGATCCGGTTTTGTAGTCTGCATCTTTTCGTAAGCCTCAATATGGTCAACAAGAGGGTAGTTTTGCAATTGACTTTCAATTGCCAGACCTCCATAGAAGTCTGTTAAATTCCTTTGAAAACAAAAAAATACATCGTTAAAAAGTCCAAATAAGAAGAGGGTAGTTTTGCAATTGATTCAAATTTGTTTTTTTTTGTCAGACTTCTGATGTAGTCTGGCAAGAAATTGACCGATTCTTGACTTTTTGTCAGACGGAATCCGTTGTCTGAAAATAATGGGGGGTAGAAACTGCAATTGACCCAAATTTTCAAACGTTGACCAAAATAAGCGAAAAAATTGTCAGACATGTAAATCTGTCTGAAAATAAGAAAAATAATCTCAGACGGCTATAGACATCTGAATTTCCAAAACTTTGCCAGACGGCAAAAGACATCTGAACAATTGAATTTTGGTCAACGCTCGAGAATGCGATGTTTTTCATCAGACTTCATTCGCTGTCTGAAAAAATTGTCAGACAGCATAAGAAGTTTGATGAGATATCAGACTTCCGAAGATGTCTGACATTTCAAAATCAATTGCAAAACTACCCTCTACTTTTTCTTCAGACTTCGGAAGAAGTCTGATTACTTTCAGACTTCTGCGAGAAGTCTGACATTTCAAAATCAATTGCAAAACTACCCTTTTTTTTCAGACTTCTTGAGCTGTCTGACAAAAAATTTAAAAACTTCCAAAGCAGACAGCCTGCGCTGTCTGAATTGTTTCAGACTGCATCCGCTGTCTGGCATTTCAAAATCAATTGCAAAAATACCCTCTTTTTCAGACTACCATAGACGTCTGGTTATATAGAAAGCAGACTTCTATAGACGTCTGAAATATGTCA
Organism: Orychophragmus violaceus; assembly: GCA_030180135.1. Classification (NCBI taxonomy): domain Eukaryota; kingdom Viridiplantae; phylum Streptophyta; class Magnoliopsida; order Brassicales; family Brassicaceae; genus Orychophragmus; species Orychophragmus violaceus. Next base: position 79,805,587 of record CM058231.1, read on the forward strand.
AACTTTTAAAATACATTTTTATTGTATAATTGTGATTAATTTCGTTGACATTAATTTTTTTAAATGTGTGTTAGTGTTATATGTTCCTTCTGCGTGAGTTTTACATTCTTATATATGGTAATTATTTTTAAATAAATTTTTGAATAATATTGGCAATGTAGCTAATAGCATCCCCATTAGACTTCACAAAGAAGTTTGGCTTTTCCCAAAAGATCTCTAATGTTGTTTATACGTGTTTGTTTATACAGATAATGGTTCAGTTACCTGTTAATTTTGGTGAATGGGTTGTGAGAGACCAGATTTGGCATTTTGTGGTTGATAAGCTCAAAGGAGGGCGGTTTATCACTCTGCGTGATGGTTCTACACATCAAGAACTAGTTGAGATGGTACAAGATGATTATATGCTGGACAAGAAAACCGACCCGGTGGAGTTATCATATCCATTGCCGGAAGCACTCTTGAAACAAATGGATCCGGATAGCCCTCCGGTTTATGTCACAAATGATAGGCAAGTAAGGAGCATGGTTGAGTTAGCTAATACGCATTTAATCCGTCTATGTGTCTCGAGCCGATCCCGTATGGATGATGAAGATGCTATGAATCATGATGACAAATATGAATCTGAAGATGTAGACGAAGATGACAAAGAAGAAGACTGGAATGCGGAATATGTGGACTCAGTCTCGGAGGATTCTGTTTGTGGTGGTGGTGGTAATGATGGTGTTGGTAACTTGGATGTGCCTGAGAATGTTTTCATGGAACACGCTGAGGCTTACCATGACGATGCTGATTATACCCTATATGGGAAAGTTAAACATGAAGATGTAGATGTGGAAGAAGATGAAGATTATAAGAAATATGAGTTGGAGAGTATGAATAATCAGAGTGTTCGCAAAAGGGACTTATCTGAGGGTATCATTCTCAATAAGTGTTTTGATAGCAAGAAAGACCTAATATCAGAGCTACGTTTGACGGCGATAATGAAGAAATTCGCATTTAGGACAGAGAAGTCTGACAAGACACGTTTTGTGGCTAAATGTCGTGTGGAAGGATGCAAGTGGATGCTTCGAGCATGTGTGAAGAGCGAACCAAACAAGTATTGGGTGATGATCTATTCAGAAACACATTCATGCTCGATGGCGGACCGGATGTCTACGCGCAAACGTTTTACTCCAGTTTATATTGGTTGGTTGTTTACTGAAACTTTTGGTATGATTGAGGGGATAACACCAAAGCATGTCAAAGTATCAATGAAGAAGCAGTTTGGGATTAGGATGAGCTACACAACCGCATACAGAGCATTGTTACATGCTCAAAGGATTGTGAGAGGAACAGCGGAAGATGGGTACGCGAGACTGCCTTCTTTTTTGCATGGAATCAGGCAAACCAACCCGGGAACAGTAACTGGGCTTGAGCTAGATGAGAAGAATAGATTTAAGTATCTATTTATAGCATTTGGAGCTTCCATACATGGGTTTACGTACCTTAGAAGAGTCATTGTGGTGGATGGTACTCATCTTAATGGAAAGTATGGCGGTGTTATGCTAGTGGCGGCCGCACAAGACGGAAATTTTCAAATATTTCCGTTGGCTTTTGGAATTGTAGACTCTGAGAACGATGACTCGTGGAAATGGTTTTTCACCAAACTGAAAGAATGCATTTCAGACCAATATCCTTTGGTCATAGTCTCAGATAGATGTGAGTCGATCAAGAATGCGTGTGAAGCAGTTTTCCCTTGGGCACAGCGAGGGATATGCTATTACCATCTACAAAATAATATTGTTACCAAGTTCAGGGGAAAACATCTTCTGTACTTGGTGAAAAACGCGGCTTACGCTTATACAATTTACGATTTCGACCGAAACATGGCTTCCTTACGAGCGGCAAATCCTGAACTTGCTGATTACTTGGAAGAGGCGGATGTGAGTCTATGGTCACGCGTGCATTTCAACGGAGACAGGTACTTAGCGGTCTGACAATAGTTATCAGACTTCTAATGATGTCTGATACAATTATGAGACCTCTCTTGCTGTCTGATTATTTTTCCAGACGACTGGAGAAGTCTGAAAGCATAATGTTTTTATGATACTTTCTAATTCTTACTTGGGTTAACCTCTTTCAAATTGGTGGATACAGGTACAACATAAAGACGAGCAACATTGCTGAGTCTATAAACTCCGCAGTTAAGAAGGCAAAAGGATATCCCATATCTTTCCTTTTAGAGTTTATACAAGAGAAACTAGGGACGTGGTTTTGTAAAAGGCGGCTAGATGCAATGAGTCTCTCAACAACATTTAGCCGAGGAGTTGAATATTTGCTGGCTATTCGTGAATATTATGCAGATATGATGACGGCAGAACGAGTAGATACGTATAAGTTCGTTGTTAAGGGAGGACATAGGGATTGTGTTGTTGATTTGGAACATCAGAAGTGTGAATGTGGTGTTTGGGATTACGAAAAGATACCTTGCTCACATGCCATATGCGCTGCACCGGAACTTGAGCTACACATTTCTACCCTTGTATGTCCATCTTACAGAACGGACTACTTGTACGCTGCATACTCGCGCAACATCTTACCAAAGAATGTTACCGGAAAGGCAAATCATGACACCGTGCGTGTCTATCCGCCGGAAGAGAGGCGGAAGCCTGGAAGACAAAAGAAGTCGAGGTGGCAATCTATGCTAGAAATCGCCAAGAAGAAGAGCACTAAACCGCGGAAACTACACAAGCAATATTGTTGTTCGAACTGCAAACAACCAGGCCACAAACAACCTAAATGTCCACAACCTCAGGCTGATTAGAAATGGTTGAAATCTTATATGTTTTAGGGATTTCTGAAGTCTGATTTGTGTTCGTGTTCAGTGAAGTCTGATAAGTTTTAGGGTTTACAGAAGTCTGATATTTTTTTAGGGTTCACTGAAGTCTGACGTAGTGATGTATTCCAGAACTCTAATATTTAAACTTGTCTCAATTGTTTGGGTTCTGTTTCAACAAGCGTAGTAATAAACATAACTTGAATTAGTGCTTAAGTTTGTTACATAACTAAAAAACAAGCACAAAAGTAGGCCAAAAGATTGATGTGTTTTTTACAACCACCATAGATATGTATTGTTTAGGAATGCAAAAGATAAAGGCGGTCTATTTATCACCGTAGGTGTCAAGCAAAGCATACTCGGAACGTTGCTCTTCACCTGTTCGCTTGAGTTCAAACAATATGTCAAAAGCTAGCCTGTCCCTGATTGACTTGATGTTCTTATCACAAAGATACTTTGGAAACTCCATTCCAAGTGAATGGAACTCGATGAACTTCAAGCAGAACACTCCACAGTCACCTGTTTGTTTGTTTTGAGGAAGATCGTCGCTCCTAACAATCGAGTGGGTGTAACGATCGACTGGGTAAGGCCATCCATCAGCATCAGGTATTTTCAAGATGTGCATCGCATAAGGAAACATCTCGCAGATTGGTGCCACTGCCGCTCCGACCAACTCATCAGTCCTATCATTAATGATGCTGTCCCATATTGTTACGTGCCTATCCGGGATAGAAATCATAATTGCTACCCAATGATTTCCGCCAGTGTGCAGTGCGGTGTAAATATAATCAATATCCACTGCCCAAGCCTTCGGTGATTTGCAGAATAGTGGTAGGTCACCAGTGAAGTAATCAAAACAACCAGCAGGAAGCATTCTAGTTGCGGCTGGTGCATTCCCTCCAGCACCACTACTAATAAAAGTTGGATAGTGTTGACGCCACAAGGCTTGAAGGAGTGTGTCAATGAAACACAGCCTCTCGCTCCTGAACCATTCCGGATGGCTGTGTTGGCGAAGCCTCAACAGATCAATACCCGCATCAATTTGCTGCATTAAGCCAAGCATGTGTTAATATAAAAAAAAAAAAAAACACAACCAGACAGCTATGGAAGTCTGGATATACAATCAGACTTCTATGGAAGTCTGGATATACTATCAGACTTCTTTGGAAGTCTGATTATAAAACCAGACTTCTTTGGAAGTATGAATAAACAACCAGACTTCTTTGGAAGTCTGAATATACATCCATATTGGAATGGAGTTCTTAATTCATAACCATTGGAGTAATACTGACCGTGTCATGCAGCCATTCCTTTGGAGTGCGAAGATCGTAATACCATTGTAGTGATGTGTTCAGTTCCCTAGTTGGATAACCCCTACAAAAGAACAATACACTTGTTAGACATCGAGTTAGGTGTACATACTTACAATCTAAGCAGAGTATCAACACATACGGCTGTCTTTTGTTGTAATCATTAAGTGCCTTCACTTGCATCCTGGTGATAGCAGCACAAGGGTCATATCTCGGTGGAACCTGTGCTTGGACAACAGGTTTAGCTGGAGTCTTCACCTTCTCCTTTTGTTTAACCTGGGTTGCCTTTGCTTGCATGTAAACTTCAGCTGCCGCCTGCTTAGTGTCCTGTTTAAACTGCCGCGTAGAATCGAAGTTTATGCCCGTAGCCGACCGTGCAACGACCATGACACTCGGATCTGTGCCATCGGGTATACTCTGCATAGACAATTTGACAACCCATGTTAAACATAATGTTGGAACTAAAATTCACACAAGAACCAGACTTCACTAGACGTCTGGTAACTAGAATACATAACATGTCAGACATCCATAGACGTCTGACATGTGCTAAATGCCATCGAAAAATCATAGCAAGCCAATGCAACATAAGTCTAATGCCAGGAATCCATGTTCAAAGCAAATACAAGAACCAATGGGGAAAAAAACAAATACTATTATGCTTCAGCCTTTACAATGTTCATAAAGCAATAGAAGGCTACTTCCCCTCAAGTGATTTCTTCATAAGCCTGCTACTTCTCTTAGGCCCAACGTTCTTTTCCTTATTTGTATCCAGAGATTGAGGGTTTTGGAGACTAACCCCATCATCAGTCGCAATCGGTATGATTTCCTTAGAGGGATTGGCGGATTTATCTGCTGCTACTTTAGGCCTCGCTTTCCCTGCATGTTCAGGTTCGGATACCTTCAGTACAACTTTCTTCAGGTTCCTCTTAGGCCTTTCATTTTTCTTTCTTCCTCCCTCTTCATCAACCGCAGCAGCTTTTACCCCTTCGTGAACCTGAAGATCTGCTGGATCTTCTTCATCCTCACCAACTCCAGCCTTCTTCATCTCATCGGCGGCAGCAGCAGCAGCAGTTTTTGCTTCTGCGTTCTTCACTCTTCCTTTCCCTCCAGTACCAGCTTTCTTCTTCTCCTTTTCCTTCACTTCAGAAGAATCTTTCTTCTGGTCTTTCTCCTTCTGCTCAACTCCAACACTCTCTTTCTTTAAACTCTGGACGATCTTGGCAAGATCATCAATTCTGATACCCATCAGACGCAAACCATCGTTGAAAACATCTACCAATACATCAATCCGAGTTTCAAGTGATTTTTGCAAACCCTCAATCATTTGAACAACATCCCCATTTGTAGGACCAGCCTTCCCTACTCTAAGTTTCTTGCTAACTACCTCAGCCTCTTCTTCCTCATCTTCATCATCAGAAACAACCTGCAACAACTTCCTCTTGACTCCCACAACCTTACGCTTTTTCTCACCAGTCTGATCAGCATCTTTCTCAGACTTAATCTCAAGCTTAACAGGACCTCCAGCTCTGGTCTTGAACACACCTTCGCTCTTCCAGTGTTTTGAACCCCACCTCCAATGCACAGTCCCTAGCTGTCCGAACATTGCCTTCACAATGTTCTCAACTTTGTCGTCCTCCTCATCAGGGTTGTCCCATACGGGAAACATGTCATCGTATTCCTTGAGTACGAAGCTGTTGACGCGGGTCTGCAAATTACAAGTCACATAGGAAAACAAATATAAGCATTTGTAATATGAACCAGTCAGACAACATACGAGACTGGGTCATATGAAGTATGACATTATGTGTGTCAGACTTCATATGAAGTCTGACTTTTATGTCAGACTTCATACAAAGTCTGACATTATGTGCCAGACTTCTAATGAAGTCTGACACATAATGTCAGACTTCATATGAAGTCTGACATAAAAGTCAGAGTTCATAAGTACAAGAAATACCTGTTTGCGTAAGGCTTCGTCGGCTTTCTTTCGACTCCGTGATCCCTGGTACGCCAGCAATGGTAGGTCTGGGGCATCCGGAAAGGGCTCTCCATAAGTTGTCGCCATAGCGGGACATGCCCAGTATATCCAGATGTTCAGGACCTCAGCAAAACCTCCGATCTGATAATTTTTTCCATCCACGAGTTTTCTGTTTGCCTCTTTAACAGAATCTATCAGAACCTTGAAGGCGAATCGTCCCCATGGATAGGATTGCATCGATCCTGGAAACAGCAGAAGCTTGGACATGTCACCCCTTGTGGAGGTTGTCCAGTGATGAGCCTCAATGAAGGTTGCATAGATCGCTAGATAGCCCAGCCATATCCTTTGTTCCGGTTCCCATTCAGAACATCTTGTACAAGCATCCATTAGTTGCGTATAACTTGGGCCTAAATCGAAATCCACCCTAAGAAGCTTCCACATTTCTCTCATCTCATCGGTATACTGAATTTCAGGGTACTCGAGGTTCTCAATATAGTCGCATTTGAGTCCGGTTATAGCATGAAACTCATTCAGGGAAAACCTAACTGGATTAACGCCGAAAAGAGACCATAACTCATACTTCTTCTTGCAGTCTAACTGCAGACAGAGCATATAGTGCACCATCCTTGAACACCATTTGAAATTCAGTTCATGGAATTTCAAAAAAACGCCAAGTTCTGAATCGAGGAGTTCCTGCCATTCAGCCGGTAACAACGCTAGTTTAACATCAGTTATCAGATCTCTCCTTCCACTAAAGTAGTGTATGCTTTTATCCGGAGATGGTTCATAACCGGCAGTGAACATCCTTTGTGGGAATTCAACATCTTCCATAACGGAAACCTGAAACAACGAGGGCCTTACACAGTCAGACATCTTATGCCGTCTGCCAACTATAGTTATGTAAATATATAGAAGAGGAGAAGAGTCGAGGAATCTTACTGTCGAAGGAAGACGACGGAGGAGCTACAGTAAAACAAGATCGAGGCCCAACAAGATCTGGAATTTAGGAAAAAAGACAAAAAAGCTCAGCGCAAGTATGAGACAAAAAAGCTCAGATTTCAGACTTCAGACTCCACCTGGAGTCTGAGGATGTAATCAGACTCCATATGTGGTCTGAGATCTACAATCAGACACCAACAGCCGTCTGATTACTAATAGTTTAACTTAGAATTCCCCCGAAGAAGTTTTAGATTAATCTTACCGTCGAATGTAAGCGGCGGAGCAGAGAGAAACCAGATCTGGAAACGATACCCAGAAAAAGTGCACGGTGTCGATTGAGTGGATTTGAGAGAGAATAGTTTTTTTTTTTATCTTTCCTGCGAAACTGTAAAAAAAAAGGTTAAAAAATCATATTTATATATGTCTCATAAGGGGCAGTTAAAACGAGACGGTTTTACCACTGGCGAACGGTTTTACTGCAGACGTAACTGCCGCGCTTTTTTCGTCTCCTTTTTACATAACTCCCGCCCGTTTAATTTACAAAATATTTAAATTCCCGGGCATGCAAGAGGCCACGTGTCGTTACGCACGCGAAGTCTGGTGAAAATTAGTTATTGTAGATTCAGACTCCATACGAAGTCTGGTGAAAATTAGTTATTGTAGATTCAGACTCCATACGAAGTCTGAGGAAAATCATTTAAGTCTTAAAACTAATTATTGTAGATTCAGACTCCATACGAAGTCTGAGGAAAATCATTTAAGTCTTAAAACTAATTATTGTAGATTCAGACTCCATACGAAGTTTGAGGAAAATAATTTATTAGTCAGACTTCTTTAGAAGTCTGACAATTCGCAGATTTGGATGATGAATGAAATTGGACGATGATGAATGAACAGAAATTGGATAAAACCCTAAAATTCGTCTTATAATACATAAAATTGTACTTGGATACATAGGACTTATATTACAAGAAACCAAAAGCCCTCAAGATAATCGGGACGATGATAACAGCACCAGCAACCATCAGATACTCATACTTGGCGCCACGCACCGTCTGGCTAGATGGTTTCTCAGTCAAGAGCTCCTTTAGTTGAGCTATCTCTGCCTGCGCTTTCTTGATCTCATCGTGCAAGTTGGTTACACAGTCAATTTCAGCATAACAAAGGAAGATGTAATCAACTTGTTCGCCATGTTGGTCCACACTCAGCTTTAACTCGTGAAACTCCTCCATCATAGCCTCATCCCACCACTTCATTATATGGTAGCCACCATCCTATACAGCCACATTTTAAATATGCAATATCATCTTCAAATTCCGAAAATAAGCTCGAATAAGTCAAAACGAAACAAAACAGAAGAGAAAGGCAATTACATCCCAGTTACGACATCCAAAGAATCTTCTTCCCGGATTATCGGCTGTAGTGGATGTTCGCATGACAGGGTCCAGACCGCAGAAACATTTTTTGGGGAATCCATTGCATGAACCGGATCTTTGTCGGAATGTGGAAGTTGAGAATGAACTACTACTACTCGAGGTTGGAACCTGACTGAATCGCCCCATCCTGTGTACAATAAAACGATTGTAAGTCAGACTTCTAAAACAGTATGAACAAAAACAATTCCAAATTCAGACTTCTAATAGAGTCTAACTCAAGCATAAAACCTAGGGGCCCTAGAACCTATCTATTTTTTGTTGGGGATGTTCAGATCTAGACAAAAGACATGTGAAAAAGAGGATGATTGGGACTCAAAACCGTATGGATCTAAAACGAGAAATATATTAAAAAAAACAATTTTTTTGCTAATTTTTTTTGTTAAGATCTAGACAAAAGACATGTGAAACCGGGGATGATTCGGTCTGAAAACCGTATGGATCCCATGGATCTAAAACGAGAAATATATAAAAATCTATCTATTTTTAGTTTTATTCAGATCTAGACGAAGTACAAAGTACATATGAAAAAGGGGATGACTCGAACTCAAAACCGTACGGATCTAATACGAGAAATATATAAAAACCAAATTTTTGTTTAGATCTAGACAAATATCAAAGAAAAAATGACTTCTTTCGTATAGATCTCAAACATTTAGAGAACGAAGAGCTTAGAATATGATGGCGGCGGTGTATGGACTGGTCAGGAGAGACGAAAAGAAGAGATAATTACAAGAATGAAGAAGATGACGACGGCGGTAGTGGTGGCGGTGGCGACTGAGGGTTGGCGGAGAGTTATTAGAGGGTATTTAGAGAGTATCTAGAGAGGGAGTGTGTTTCCGTTTTAGAGAGAGAAGTTTGATAATGACTTTTACGATCTAATGTCGGTAACTTCCGTTTATATATGGGGTAAATTCCCAAGTAGGGTTTAGTTTTTGGTCGAGATTAGTCAGACTTCTTCGGTAGTCTGAGAAATCATGTACGTTAATCAGATTAACATGGAAGTCTGATATACCCTAAATCTACTAATTACTACTTAAATACCATCATATTATATAGAAAACTTAGCAAAAACATCAAACTCGTTTAATATAGTCACAACCTAACCAGTATATGCAAATGTAACAACATGGATGAAAATTCACAAACCCTCAGCCTAACCCTACAGATGAAAATATGATATCCAACTCCATATGTCAAGCATAGATCAAGCTACATGGTGTTTTTAACCAAATATACCTTAAATGGTTAAAATTGACTAAATATTATGTAATTTTAATTTACATATGTCCAAAAGTCCCATATTTAATTTATGTATCCGAAATTTTCCTCAAAATATTTTTTAATAATTTTATAATTTAAATTTTCAACTTAATTATCTCTCAGACTTCTCGTAAATTTTAACCATTTAAGGTATATTTGGTTAAAAACACCATGTATTTACGAAACCCCAAAATTCAGACTTCTATAGAAGTCTGATAAACCCTAAATTTAGTATTTATCACTTAACATCGAAAAATATTTAAACAAAACACCTAGGACACATCAAATTCGTTAATTATATCACCATTATAACATACATGTGCAAATATATTTTTTCAAATGTGAATTTCTTAAACCATGAGTCTAACTAACCCTAAGGTTATATGTAAGTTATATGTAAATGTTCCATTATGTTCCATTACAAAGTAGGGTTCTAAGGCATACTTAACTAACATAGTTTAATATGACTCAATTTTATAAAATTTTAATTTATATACTACTAAATTGTTTATATATAATTTATGTATATAAAAGTTTTGACAAAATATTTTTTAATAATTTTAAAATTTAAATTTAGTAATTAATTCTGTGTCAGACTTCTATTGGAGTCTGACATCTCAGACATCCATAGAAGTCTGAAGTAGTCGAAGGTTATAATGGTAATTGCGTTTGACGTTTTTTTGATTGGTCGTAAGGACAGCGCGGTAATTTCATAAGGCCGCAAAACCAGTTTTATATTTGATTCAAGTTTGGGGGTACACTTTTATTTAAATTCAAGTTTGAGGGCATTTTAAGCAATTTCCCCCAGAAATAGTTACATTTTCGCATACTCACGAAAGTTTGTCTAGTCGAGTCATGTCATGGGTAGTCTAGTCGAGTCTGTCTAAATCATCTAGTCTGACTAGGTCATCGAGTCTGTTGAATCTTCATTTATTTAGAGTCATTTCTATTCATGTGAGAGATTATTGGGTCAATAATTTTAATAAATATTTTGGGTTTATAAAATACTGTATAAGTTGAAAAGAAATAGGCATGGACCAATAAATTTGCAAAGGCTTTCCATTCTCTAATTGTAAGTGGGAAGTTAATTTATCCCACTTGGAAGTTGAAGAAACTTTATAGTATATATAGTCATACATTTGTTTAAATGGCTATTGAGAGAGAAAGGAGAAATCACCTATGCACGCTGCTGCCGCCTTCTGGTCGGCTCGTAGTTCGTGAAATGAGCCTCTAAAAAGATTCACGCACATATCTTTTTAGGCAAAATTCATAAGAATTTTTGTAACCCAATAAAAAATATATTTCAAAACTAGTGTTCGAAAATCAAAAGAGTATTTGAAATTTGTGAGTAAATGCTGAAATATTTGCGCCATCAGTTACATAATTTTCGTAACGTCTGTAACGTTTGCGAGATTTATTCAAGCAACTAACCAAACCTATCTCTCTCTCTTTTCCTATCTGTCCGACTGGTGAACAAAAATAGAACGATAATTTTAGCGGTAGACAAAGCGGTAAGCGGTTATAGAATATTACAAAAAGGTAAAAACAAGCGGTTGGAAAACGGTATAAAAATGGAGAGAAAAAATTAATATCGCTTTTACTACCTTTTTGTGACTGGTGATCATCAAAGCGGTAAATCTCACGGTTAGAGGTTACTAATCAAAGCGTATATAATTTGAAACTCGTCTCTCACTCATAATCATTTTTCTATATGTAAAAAAATCTCAAATCTCTTTCTCTTTCTTTCTCTATTTCGAGAGTATTGTAGTATTATTTCGTTTGTCAAATTCCTATTTCGAATATTGTGAAAAATAATTAATACGGTTGTATCATGGGACTTCAAAATCGCACAAAACGATCACACTACCGACAATTTATTGAGTTAAGAGAAAAGACCAAATATCGTTTCCGTATACTGTTACACATTTATAAAATTATAGCCCGTAATTTCATTTCTGAAAATTCGAACACCTATATAATATTCTATAAATTCGTTTGCTCCCCAGCGTTTAAACTAAATCACCTTTAAATTATATTTTATTTATGCTACATCTTTTCATTATACATTAGGTGTTTCGAATGCATATGGTACCAGATGTATTAAAATAAAATAAAAATAGAAACACTTTCTTCGTCAACAAAATAGAAACACTTTGACAACTGGTTTTAGTTATTAGTACTTCTTTTTCTTAAAAAAATAATTTTGTTTCTCGTCAAAAACATTCATGTTGTTTTATTTTGGGCAAATCGCATTAATAGCACAAAAACATGACTTGTCAAAAATATAGCACCAAGGAAAAAAATTCATAAAAATAACACAAAAACATGTTTTGTCACTAAATTAGCCCTAACCTTAAATCTTAAATACTAAACCCTAAACTCTAATTACTAAACCCTAACCTTGAATACTAAACCCTAAACCCTAAATAATAAAACCCTAAACCCTAAATAATTAACTCTAAACCCTAAATTATATAATGCTATAAAAGTTTTTGTAATTAAAATAATGCTAAAAATGTGAATTATTTTCTTTGGTGCTATATTTATGATAAGGTATGTTTTTGTGCTATTTTATGACTTTTCTCTTTTACTTTACATATTCTTTGATCTATTACTGATCATTATTTTAGTTGTTTCTAACTTTATCGAAACTCTATTCTAATTCAACATGTAAAAAGTTAAAAAAAAACAGCTACTAATATATATTTCCACTTGCATTATTAGGTTCCCAAATGCCATGGGCTACCATGAAAACAACTAAATTAACAAAGTTAAACGATCAATGGACAAGGGAAGTCATGGTGAGCGACGTATCGAAATGGTTGTTTTGAAGCGCTACAGAGACCCATGTTGATCATGATTAAATACTCAAATATCAATTAGATCGATTCTCCAATGTGGCACATTCATTAAAGGTGTTAAATGTTTCCATTATATATAGTCTTGAAGGGATGACGAACAATAATGTTGATCTAGAAAATCACTAAGTACGTTTTAATGCGGACTATTCTGAGATTTCAGTTAAACAAAATGGATTCGCTTTGAGAGAGGTTTGAATTTTAAAGAACAGGTCGGTTTGTTATGGAAAGAGGTTGGGATCGTGTTTATATTGAAGTAAACGAGAACAAACTGAGATATTTAAATTTCCAACTAACTCCGAGAGGACATCAGTTTGATCTTCTAAACAATCTTTTAGAGTACAAGTCGGGACATTAAAAGAGAGGTTACAAGTAGTGAAGTGCAATAAATTCTGAATCCCTTCATAAATGATCTTCGAAGAGTATTTATAGAGGGAGTTGTGGTGTCAGATCTCTACCAACTCGGGATGATGTGTCGGCTTCTGTATCCTTCCGGAGCATGGCACCTCGAGCCTTGCGCCCAAACTGCTTTGGGAGTACAGTATAATGATCATTGTACGACGCTGATCTACTGTTAAGATAGGGTACTATTCAGATAGGGTACTGTTCATCTTCTACTCGGCTTTGAGGCCGAAAATCAGTATTGTAATGATGACATGTCGGTGGATCCATGCTGACTGGATCTGGGTACATTTGGGTTGACTTTTGACAAATGGGCCTTATGTGTAAAGATGGGCCTAGCTAATTGGGTGTGCTAAGCCCACCCCAACAATAATCCCCCTCTTTTCGGCGTACGAAGACTCAGCGAGTGCGTCGAATTTGTTTAATGTCTTTTTATTAGCTCGGCACATCTTAGTTGGGTCCATAAGTCCAAGAGTTGGAAGTCATTAGGATTTTGGGAGTTCTACGCGATTGGTCCACACGTGCATCAACAATGGTCAATAAGTTTTCGCAAAGTTCCCGCCCTTTTTCACACGTGGGAATTGAAGTGTCATCATCTTGAGGGTTTTGCTCGGTCTTTGTGCCTCTCTGCTGCACGTTGCATCAGATTTTTCAACTTCTCCTTCTTCTCCTATCTAATCCTCTTCCTCTAGCTTCCCTCATACTTCCCCGCTTATAAAGAACATATACTTCCTCTTCTCCACTCTGTTTTAACTTCTCTTGATAGAGATTTTTCTTCTTTGTTTGTCGTGATCGCTTGAGACTCTTGCCGCTTCCGTCTGGTTCTTTGTTTCCTTTGGTGGTTACTTGGTCTTATGGTGGAAATTTATGGCATTAGAGTGTTTCTTATTTGCCAAAGGGTTGAATTTTTCCGCTCCACCTCACCGGATCTTCTAATTCTCATCTATTTTTGTTCTATCTTTCTCGTCATGGCTTCAAGGTTTCGAGGATTGTTTTGGAATCTTAAATTGACTATCTTTCGCTCTGCTTCAGGCCATGCAAGCCCGGAAGATTCATCGGAAAAGAACAATTTGAAGCATGCATCTTCTCCCCGACGTGATGAAGAAGATGAGGAAGGCCTAGGTCTACTGATTAGGAGGAGTCATAAAATAGGTCTAAAACCAAGACTTCCTCCTCGAGCGGGCTCCAAGCTGATGATCCCTTGCCTGGTCGGGGGGAATGAGGAAGCCGAGGTAGCCATAGAATCCAATAGATCTTCAATACAGACCTCCGAAGGTTCATTACGCGGATGGGGACTCTTCAACGTGCAGTGACCACAAATTTTTGGAGAATATGAGGTCCGAGCAGGGTTCCTCAGCCGTCTGATCTCCCATGGAATCCTCCGCAGGGGTTTGTCTGCCTCTATGTGGGCTTCTTAATTCATTGCCGGCTGCGGTTTCCCCTTACAGAGCTGTTCGTCACTTACTGCGAAAGGAGTTGTCATTTTCGCAGATTTGTACGACCACAATCCTAAACATGGTCGTATTATTGACGTTGGAATCAGAGTGCGACAAGCAGGTGGATTTTCATGTTTTTGAAAATATTAACCATCACATACAAACAAGCGACCAAGGGGACCTTCTACACATCTTTCAAGCCACGTGTGGGAGTTATTTCTGTAAAACCTAACAAGTTCAATCACTGGGAGCACAACTAATTCTTTGTGTGGTCCACCGTGATGGTTGGTTTTGATGCAAATAAAGCTTAACGGACTAGCTGAAATTTCTCTCTTGGTAAGGGGATTTAGATCGGGTTTGACGCCTTATTTTTGGTTGTGTATGATTCTTCCTTTTTTCAGTTCTGCATCTAGTTCGCGTCGATCTTGAGGTTTACTACAAACTTCTTACAACACTCGGGTTGGTGTCCCACCGATCGTGGGAATCTTTCACCTTGCATAGTGTGGCAGAAGCGCTCGAGAAAATAATGCATGGTAAGGTGATTTGTAGTGTTTATGTTTTGGTGTCACCGTTCTAATAGATTTTTGCTTTATGTAGGAGGTAGAATGCGGTTTTCGTTGCCAAGATATTCCATCAAGCTGTTGAAGGGACTGGAAGTCCTTTGGTGTCTGAATCTACAGCCCATGAAGATCTAGCTCAGGGAGATAATCATAAAACCGAGGATAATCGAGTTAGGTATGACATTGAAGATGATAGTCTTGCATCGGCTTCGGGGGTTGTGGAGCCTACACCAGCGAATGCGCACTCATAAGTTCTACCGGCAGGGCATACTAGCGAACCCAATAATGCTCCAATTTCTAGGTTGGTCGGGGCCTGTTGGAGAAGGATATGTCGGTGATGGAACCGATGCCCACGCTTCCAAAAAAATATTTTTTTGTGGAGAAGGGAAAAGGGGGTCCCCAAGGAGGCCTCAAAGAAGAGGAAGTTGAAGGGGATGAGTCCTCAAGGGAGAGGACCACCATCGACTGAGGTGCCTACTGAGGAGAGACCCATTATGAGGGCAGATGTGGAGGGCACTAAATCTTTAGGGAATGAACTTGATGATAGCTTCGAGTTCAAGTACCCAAAGGCTAATGTGCCAATCTTCAAGGATCATTTTTAATATGAATTCTCATATGCAGTTGTTCCTCTCGCTGGTTGTCTTTTCGAGAGGGCGTAGTGTCGTGATGAGACGGAATCCCTAAAGAGTCGACTCATAAGGGTGAGGATGCCCTATGCGAACGGATATGCGGGCTGAAGACGGAGCTTAAGGAAGAAAAGACGCGATCTGTCGAGGTAGAGATGGAGCTTGAGCAGGAAAATAAGCAATTTTCCGATCTAGAGCAATAGCTATGCCGAACCATGAATCAGACAAACTCCGTGAGGATCTTGAAGCAGAGCGGGCTAATTCGGTGATGCTTGCACATTAGCTCGCCGAGTATAAAGACGGTCTTGGAACACAAATAGGAAAGCCGCAGCCGCCTGTTATGAATGGGACACGCTTCGAGGTGAGATTTCAAGAATGAAGGCTGCTATTGAGGCGGCCAAAGTTTCACTAGCTTGGGAGAACATGAAGGTCGTGGGGGAAGTGAGAATCAATGAAGAAGATATGGGAATCCAGCTGGGGAAGATCCGAGCTCACACTAAAGTTCGGGACAAAGCGCAAACCCCTCCGTCGACGCTTAGTCAAGTGGTGGGCATGTGCAAGTATCTCGAGACCATGGAGAAGTATGATGGATTATTCATTCCCACTCCATGGATGGTGAAGTTCAAAGCAGGCGAAGCTAAGTATACCGCTGTGCTGGAAAATATTGATTATCATGGGCTCACTGAGGAGGACCTCAAGGTTCCTTCCGATCTTGCACTTTGATTTCGTCTGAGCAGAGTTTGCCTTATTGGGCTCCCGAGGGGGCCAATCTACTCCGACCTCGGATAAGATCATTGATCCCGCTGTCGATCCTCCCGTCTAACTAGGCCGTCTGTGGCTTTAATTGCATTTATTAGTTTGAAATTTCTTTTTGTATAAATCAATGTAATATAAGTTTTATTTTTATCAATGGAAAACCGTTTTTGTTTTCTGTGCTTCTACTTCATTTTTGCCAGCACACGTCCTTTTCTTCTTCGTAGTTTAATTTGAGGTCATAGCTAGGCTTAAGCACTGGGAATGCTTTCCAAGTTGGTTTAGACACTTATAGGCTGCGTGCCATGCTGCAAGATCGAGGGCTTGGCTTAAGAACTGAGAATGCTTTTGGTGCGAGGCATGGCTCGGCTTAGACACTTATATCTTTTGTGTCGTGGTGTGAGCTCGGGGCTCGAATTTAAGCATTAATAGGCTGTGTGCTTGCGAGTCAGAGATCGGCTTGGACACTTATTGGTGGTGTGTCATGGTGCGAGCTCGGGGCTCGGCTTAAGCACTAAGAATTATTTGTTGCGAGGCAAGACTCGGCTTAAACACGTATTGCTTGTGTGTGTCATTGTGCGAGATCTTGGATTAAATTTAAGCATTGATAGGTTGTATGTTTTGCGATTATGGGCTCGGCTTTAAAAAAATTAAGCTTGGAAGTTGTAATGTTCTTGAAATAAGAATTCATTAAGATTATAGATATGTCCGAGTTAGGGGTTGCCTATGTACCCTTCGATGGAAGGGATCAATTCATCCATAGTTCAGTTACTTACAAATGTTGCATCGAAAAGGGAAGAGGTGGAGGTTCTTAGTACTTCTTGAGATTCATTGAGTTCTAGGAAAGCAGGATTTTGTTGTCTCCCATTGTTGTCAGTTCGTCGATTGTTGTCAATTCATAGACTTTTGGCATGACTGCTTTTGAGATGATGTAGGGGTCTTCCCAGCTAGAAGCAGACTTGCCTTCTTTCTACAGACGGCACCATTTCCCCCCTTCAACAAGACTTTCGAAGACCATGTGTAGGACCAGGTTGTCTTTAGTGAAAAAAAAATTCTTCATCCTTTCATTGTCGAATTCCGAGGCGAGCTCGTGGTTGTTTTGGATCAGGGGTAGGGCGCAGTTTGGCGGAGTATATGTGTATCAATTTTGGAGAGAGTTGTAGCCTTCATATCTTGTGCTAGGCTGAATAGTGACAAGTCATGGATTATGTGTGTGGGGGGAGCGGGCGTGAGGCTTTCTCGGGATTAAAGAGTTGATGACGAGGCGGTTATCGACGGGTGGTGCAGCTTGTTCTCAATCATGAATCATGTGCGGGACATTCTTTGATCACTCCAAACCTTGTAGATTTTTTCCCGATTAAGAAACTTGAGACATTGATGGTAGGTTGAGTCAACCGCCCTCATCAAGTTCAGTCAGGGTGTATCGAGGGTGGCATCGTAGATCGCAGGTTTGTCAGTTAAGATGAATTTGACTATCATGTTCGACTGACCTATGTAGAAGGACAACTCAATAGTTCTAATCGCCACTTTAGTGTCCCCGGTGAATCCGGTAAGTGGAGTGATGGGTGACTTGGTCTCATCACTTGGTGTAAGGTCCAGACTTCGGCACTTGATTTGGATTTCTACATGTACATAGAGTAATGCTTTAGGAAAGCGATGGAGAGCTCTTTGAAGTTATCGATGGAGTGTGTTTCCAACTTGGACAACCAGGTCATGGTGGGGATGACTAGATTTCTCCATGAATAGCTGGCAATAACCGGCTTCGTGTCCTCAGGAGAAAAGTGAGTGTGTCCCATAACGATGGTGAATGCTGTCAGATACTAGATGGGTCGATGCTCCCGACGTACGGTGGGAGCTTGACCTTTCAAATTGTTGGAATTGTGTCCAGTAATCTCGGTACTGTCTCTAGAAAGTAAGAGTATGTCAATGATCAGACATAAGTCATACAATGCTGGGGGTCATGATGGCTTGCTAGAGTCCGCTCATGATCTATAAGTCTTGGACTTATTGCCTTTATTGTATGATCCCATATGGGTCACACGCCTAAGCTAACAGGAAAATGTGTAGGAACGGCTTAGCAGAAGTACGGTAAAAGTGCTAGGCATTTACTGTACTAAGAGAGACTAAAGGGCCTGATTAAATCCATGGGATTTAATTAGAACTGAGAATTGGGCCCAAAAGCCCATGAGAACTAAAGGGAGTTTTAATGAATAAAACTTGACCTAAAAGTTCTCTAATTTTTCTCAGCCTCCTGCGCCAGCCTCCTCTCTCTCTGCGCCTCCTCTCTTGTGGTCTAGCAGCCTTGTTCCTGACGGTGTGCGTGTGTGAGCCTTTGGAGGATCCATCCCTTGGTGGTTCTGCTGATCTCTGACCTGTTCATCAATTCCGCTGCAAACAAACAGGTAAAAGGTGAGATCATATGTTTCTAAATAAGAACACCTAGATCTAATGCATGTTTAGTAGGTTCAACTAATCTGAGAATTGAACCAAGAGTCTAAACTTTCCTACAGTGGTATCAGAGCCATTGGTTCTTAGGTTTTCTTGTTTTAGATTCATTGTTTAGGTTGTTTAAATCTGTTTAGATGTGTTTTGAATCCATTACTGATAAGAAAAACACATAAGAAACTGAATTAAATCCTAAACAAACAATTGAATCACAAAACCGAGCTATATGACTCGGGTTTTGTTGATTGGCCAAGGATGATCAACCGGCTTGGCTGGTTAGAGATCACGGCCGAGAAACCGGGCGGGCGAAGGTGGACGGTCGGAGAGTTGGCCGGTCGGATGGAGAGAGCGGGTCGGACGCGCGATGGTCGGATCGGATCGGTTCATACGATCGCGATCGATCGTCGCGTCACGACCGATCACTCGTCCCGATCGCGTCCCAGCCGAGCGTCCATCCGGTCGCGTGCGTCCGTCCGGTGAGCCGTCCCTGTCCCGTCCGTCCGTCCGGTTGGTTTCGTCCCGACCGTCCCCGATCTCGGATCGAACGGCTCGCGGCTGAGCGGCTGGAAATTAGGTCACGTCCAACTCGGTTTGGTTCGTGACTAATTCGGTTCGGTTCAAGGCTCGGTTTAAGATTTTAATTAAAATTGATACGTTCTGGTTTAATAAACAGATTTTAATAATTTTATTAAAGTCTGGTTAAACCAGAATTAGAAATCCAATGTCGAAAGAATTATTGGATTTAGTGCCTAAACCAGGATTTCTAATTTGATTTGGTTGGACCAAATAAATTGAGAAAATCCGGTTTAGTAAATAACCGGTTGACAATTGTGGTCATCGTAGTAATTGAAACTTGGTTAGACCAGTTTTAATGAACCAGACCGGTTATGTCAATTAATTGGACAATTGGGTCATGTCTTGGACATGGACCAATTCTTGGGCCTCGGGCCAAGAAGTTAAAACAATTGGGCCATTAATTGAGTCATTCTTCAGATTTAAATTTAAAACTTATTTTATAAAATAAAATTATGAAATTCGATTTTAAATTTTATAAAGTTCCGAAATTTCGAAATTAGAAAGTTTCCAAAATTAGAAGTTTCTGAATTTGCGGGTTTTGGATTTTTAAAGAAGTTTCTAAAGTTAGAAAGTTTCCGGTTTTAGAAAGTTTCCAATTTTAGAAAGTTTCCAAAAATAGTAGGTTTCCATAAATAGAAAGTTTCCCGAAATAGTAATTTTCTATTTTGGGAATGATTTTAATAAACCTACAAACCTCAAATAATATCAAGCGTTGGATGTCTTGTCCGGGCTATGTCAGCTGTCAAAGCCCATTCAATTGCATTCATGGCCTTACAGTGTGAGGATGTCTGCTTTTGCGTGGGTAAGACGGTTTGTGATTCATAAATGTCATTGGGAGTCCCAGACATTAATGATTACATGACTGTATAGTCCGGTTTTCTTGACTAGGCCATCGGGAGTCCCGGGCCTTGAGACATCAGAGTGGATTGGGCCTCGGGCCCAGATTCACAACCAAGAGTTATATCACGGATATAATTAGCCGATATAGGGCTTACCGATATAAGCTAAGGTTGGGTGACGGCCAGTGGCCCACTTTGATCTTAGTTATATGTGGATCTTGGAATCATTATATTCTATTGAGGGTAACTTAGGTTATTGAATATAATGCATGATTAATCATATTATACTTTAATACGAGATTAATCATTTTGAACACATAACTAAAATCCTTTTATCTTATATTTCAGTTATGACTAGCACAAACAATCAAAACACTTTCTCGATCCGATCTATCCTTGAGATGGATAAGCTGAACGGATCAAATTTCTTGACTTGGTCGCGGAACCTGAGGCTAGTCCTCAGACAGGAGAGAAAGGACTATGTTCTTGAGAGAGCTCTCCCCGTAAGGATCGGGTCCAATGCCTCCCATGCAGTATATAATGCTTGGAATAAGCATTATAATGATACGGTAGATGTGCGTGGTCTGATATTGGCTACCATGGACTCAGACTTGCGGGAGCAATATGAGAACATGGAGTCGCCAATAGAGATGATCAGCAGCCTGAAATTGAAATTTCAGGAGCAGATAAGAGTGGAGAGATACCAGTTGGTTAAATCTCTCACTAGCTGCAAGCTACCAAATGATAATCCCGTGAGTCCTCATGTCAGTAAAATGATAGGTTATATTGATAACCTGAGGAAACTGGATTATCCAGTTAGCCAAGAATTGGCAACTGAGATCATTCTGCAGTCACTACCGTCAAGCTATGATAAGTTCAGAAGGAACTATATCAAGAAAGGCTTAACGAAGACGTTGACTGAACTGCATGATATGCTCAAAACGGTTGAGCCAAACGTGAAGGGTAGGTTTATTAAACCTAGTATTGACAAGGGTGAAGACAAAGTTGTCCAGATTATGAATCATGGCAAGCGTGTGTCTTCCGAGCCCAAGTCAGATACCTCTTACGTTGGTAAGTGCTGCTACTGTAAAGAGACAGGGCATTGGAAGAGAGATTGCATAAAATTCATGGAAGACGATGAGGAGTTGAAGTTAATGTATGAGACTACTTCCTCAGGTATTCATGTTATTACTTCAAGTTCTACCTTGCAGGTATTGGATACTGGTTGTGGCACTGATATTTGTTGTAATATGCAGAGCCTAAGCAACAGTAGAACGTTGAAGGAAGGGCAAGTGGAACTGCATGTCTGGAAGGAGCTATGGATGCTGCCTCAGTCATAGGGTTTTTCACTTGTAGATGCCTTCGAGGCTTGGTTTTGTATTAAGTAATTGCTACAATGTACCTGCTTTAAGCAGAGTAGTCTTTCATTTTCTTGTAAGAATTTGAATGATTTTATTTTGATAAAAGACAAGGTTTTGTTCTTTTGATCTTAATGAAATATTAATTGTAGCACCCTATTCAAGGAATGGGTTTTATAACTTGAACCAAAGAGTGCCTAAATGTAACATAAATACCAAATTGGTTTAAATCTGATGAATTAAACCTGATTTTCTTGGCATAAATGTCTTGGTCACAGAGAGTAAGTCGGATTCAGAAATCCCATAGTTATGGACTATTGGGCTCATTTGATACGATGTCTTATGAGACTTGAATTCTGCTTACTAGACCAAAAGACAAAGGGCCCATCTTAGCCGAGCTAGAGAAAGGCCCAAAGGCTTATTGGAGATTGAACACACTCATGTATGTGGTCCGATGAGCAGTAATGCCAGAGAAAATTTTCTTGTACTTCATTGTCTCGACTGATTAATTCAGTGAGTAAGACTGTGTTCATTTGATGAGACACAAGTCGGAATGAGGTATAGAATCTGAGTGACAAAAGTATTAAGACTCTGGATTAGATCCTGAGTGAGAATACTTGAGTCATTAATGGTGTGATCATCTGAATGAAGTGTGAAATCGTTTCACAGCTCATTTCTCCTGAAAACCTGAAGGTGTTTCTGTGAGAAAGAATCAGATCTTATTAGAAATGATTAAAGATGAGTCACACGAATCTTCCATGATATTATTTAAGAATAACGCTCTAAAATATCTAAGTTTACGCAGAAACAGTTCCACAAATATCAGTTGAAAGACACCACGTTAATGTGGATTGGAATCAATCCAAATTTGTCTTTACTGAGTATTTGTAGTTGTGCTATTTCGCTGGTTGTCCTAGAGAAACTAAGGCTTGTTACTTTTACGTCCAATCTGTTTTCTAAGAAGGGAAGTTATTTTCCAAGAAGAACAGTGGGAGTAAAAGCATAACTCGAAGTTTTCTTAAGGAAACCAAGGCTCGGTACTTTTACGACCATTCTGTTTTCTAAGAAGGGAAGTTACTTTCCAAGAAGAACAGTGGGAATAAAAGTACAACTCGAAGAAATTCGAGAAATACAGGAGGCTGCTTAACCTGTTAAGGGAGAGCAGCGGATGGATTTACAGATTACTGTAGAATCTACACCTGTGGAGCCTGAAATTCGCAGATATGAAAGAATCAGTCACTAATTCGAGAGTGAATTCTCGAATTAGTAGAAACTGATGATCATTGAAAGTTCGCATGATCTGATGATCATTGAAAGCGACGTACCTGCGAAGTTCAAAGAAGCGAATGTGAGCCAAGACTCCAAAAAATTACACTAAGTGTAAGTTAGCTTCATTAATCCATTCATGGATGAAAGCAAACATATCGGAGATGGAACAGGAACGAATTGGAACTGTGCGTTTACTAATAGATTAGTGGGAGCGATATTGCATTTCTCATAATGTATGTCAAATGACATACTGATTCTCGGATAAAACGTCCCAATGCTGCAGTCGGTAAAGGACTGGCTTGGGAGTTGGTTTTTGTGATTGACATGGGTAAAGCCACGAAAGTCTTGGATTCTGGATCTAAAGGTAGAGATCCAGAAGAGCTGGTAGGACAAAGTCAGGATTCTTAAATTGACAAAGTCCTACACGTTTTCAGCATTCCAAGAAGGGTTTTATGCCAATGTCACATGGCAATACGTTAAGCAAGAAGCAGTGTCCTACGATAACTGCTGAGCTTGAATGCATGGATAGGATTCATATGCGACGGCAATTGGATCTATCATGTCTGCCATGACACGTACTTGTTTTGATGTTGCTTTAATGTTAAGCAAAACAAGTAGAGACCAGTCAAATCCAGCAAAGAATCACTGGATTGCCGTAAAGAATATTCTAAAGTATTTGAGGAATGCTAAAGAAAAGATTCTTTAGGTAAAGGAGAAAGTGAGGTGCTACAAAGTCGATAGAGTCTGAAAGGCAAGTTTCCAATGGACAAAGATGATTTCCGGTCACAGTCCGGTTACATCTTGTGTCTATCTGGCGGTGCAAGGCACTGTTGCTGACTCCATGACTTAAGCTGAACATTTCGCAGCTTGGGAAGCGGCGAAAGAGGTTGTTTGGAAAGAAGAGTTCGTCACTGAACTTGATGTGATTCCAGCATAGATGAGACTAGCTGCACATCAGAGGTCCAAACACTTTGTGGGTAGGTATAACCTATTCCATAAAATAAATGACATTCCAAACACTTTGTGGGTAGGTATAACCTATTCCATAAAATAAATGACAGAGATGTTAAGTAGATCAGCGAGTTTCAACGAATGAGAACGTTGCTAATCTATTAACGAAGCCACTCCTTAGGCCTAAGCACGAGTCACGGACTGTTGCTGTAGGATAAATGAAATTAAGATACTGTCTTGATTTCAGTGGGAGTTAGTAAAGGGCTTTATTTAGTTATTGATATGTTCTAGTAAAACATTTTAAGATGTTTAATGAAATTATTATTTCAAGATTATTTTAACTGTGATGAAATAATCGTTCCAAAGTGATATAAATCATTTTATAGGTCATCGAAGTAAGTGACTTGATCTTGAGTCATCAAAGTCATTTAGCTTGATCATGAGACCCTATATTTGATAGATGGCTTATATCATCCTGTCCCTAGTCGAAGGTTGTTGAAATTGGAACACCAACAACCGTGTAAGACTAGATTGGTATGTGACTTATGACAAAGTCTCAGTGTGTCATAGATGCACGGCATCAAAGTCAGTACATAGGTGTATGTTGGGGAACATACGACCGGACAAGACCCGATTATAAGAACTCTTCAGGATATTTATATCTGTGTCATAAGAGATTCTTACTACGACTATAGAGTATAGTCCTTAGACCTGAGTTCGCATGCATGTGGCTGCACATGAACTAATGCGCTTTGATCATTGTCTAACGCTGTCCTTCTGCGATAGTTATAAGGACCTTGTTTGGGTGTATTATGAAATGAATAGTTTACAGTGATGGAACAAGACGGGATTTGTCCCTCCAATATAAATGGAGTGAATATCTCTAGGCCATTCGGAGATTTGAATACTGGAAAATGCGTGGCCACGCTCAAACGGACTGTCCCGAGTCGTTTGGATTGTCAGTATCAAATCAGAGTCCGATGAACAAGATTAGGCTTTATAAGGATGACACTAATCTTGCCTTATGACTAATCGAGATATTGAGACGAAAGGGATTATGAATACAGAGATTCCAGTACAAGTGGGAGATTGTTGGAATTGTGTCCAGTAATCTCGGTACTGTCTCTAGAAAGTAAGAGTATGTCAATGATCAGACATAAGTCATACAATGCTGGGGGTCATGATGGCTTGCTAGAGTCCGCTCATGATCTATAAGTCTTGGACTTATTGCCTTTATTGTATGATCCCATATGGGTCACACGCCTAAGCTAACAGGAAAATGTGTAGGAACGGCTTAGCAGAAGTACGGTAAAAGTGCTAGGCATTTACTGTACTAAGAGAGACTAAAGGGCCTGATTAAATCCATGGGATTTAATTAGAACTGAGAATTGGGCCCAAAAGCCCATGAGAACTAAAGGGAGTTTTAATGAATAAAACTTGACCTAAAAGTTCTCTAATTTTTCTCAGCCTCCTGCGCCAGCCTCCTCTCTCTCTGCGCCTCCTCTCTTGTGGTCTAGCAGCCTTGTTCCTGACGGTGTGCGTGTGTGAGCCTTTGGAGGATCCATCCCTTGGTGGTTCTGCTGATCTCTGACCTGTTCATCAATTCCGCTGCAAACAAACAGGTAAAAGGTGAGATCATATGTTTCTAAATAAGAACACCTAGATCTAATGCATGTTTAGTAGGTTCAACTAATCTGAGAATTGAACCAAGAGTCTAAACTTTCCTACACAAATGTGATGGAATGGAATAGAAGAAATTCGACGAGAAGAACAACGTGTTTTTTTGTTTCTTGCAACACACGATCTATTCCTGGGCCGAGCTGACGACTTGGTGAACCTTTGAGTTCATTTCTCGGATCTTCTCCTTCTTGGCCTTATTCTCATATTCCCGCTTCAGCTTGACGACAGCTCGCTAGGAAACCTCTGGGCTGTCATCCAGATCGTTGGTTCAGTTGACGAACTGCTGACCGGCTCTTTGGGTTATGACGGCGAATCTTCGAACAGATTTTGCTATAAACATAGTACATCCGCCCTGAAGGCATATCTTCGGATTTTGTCGATTGGCGACCTGAAGACATCCTGACAGTTGCGGGGAATGCTCTGATTCGCCTCAAGTTCAGCGAACCGCTCATTGTTGCCGTGAGTCATCTCGTCAATCCTACCCAGCAAGGTGTGTTGCACGGAGATCATAGCGATCTTCTCCTCCGGTGTCGGGATGCTTGAGTGGGAGGTATTGACGCCGAGGCATATTGGGGGTTCGGCATTGGTTATCCAGAGTTGTGGAGTGGACTAGGCTTGTAATGAGCGGGCTTATGTGTTAGGGCAGAGCTCCTGAGGTTGAGGGTGTTGGAGCTTGCTTCGAGGTTGCCGCCGTTGTGGACGACGTCAATGTTGTGGAAATCGTTGTGGTATGTGCCGATAGTGGTTGCTCAACGATCAGATTTTGTGGTGTCATTATGAAGGTTGGTGGTCTTGTCATCGTCGAATCCTTTCTTTGCGTTTGGAAAATCTCTAATCTCCCTCCTTCTAGCGCCAATTATTGATCCAAGAGATCACTTAGTATGTTTTAAAGGTATTAAGCTGATAACTCCGTTAAATAGAATGGATTCGACTTTGACAGAGTTTGGACTTTAAAGAAGTCGGATTTTTTTTATAGTGAAGTTGGAACAGTAAAAGAGAAGTTACAAGTAGTAAAGTGCAATAAATTCTGGATTCCTTCATAAATGATCTTCAGGAGTATTTATAGAGGGAGTCGTGGTGTCAGATCTCTACCAACTCGGGATGACGTGTCGGCTTTTGCATCCTTATAAGGCATGGCGCCTGGAGCCTTGCGTCGGACTGCTCTGTGGTATACAATAGAATGATCATTGTACGAAGCTGAGCTACTGTTCAGAAAGGATATTGTTCGTCAATCCATTTCGCCACGCGTCGTCTTTTACTCACCTTTGAGGCCGCAGATCGGCACCGTAATAATGATAGGTCGGTGGGCCCATGCTAACTGAATCTAGATTTACTTTGGTTGACTTTTGGCAAATTGACTTTATGTGAAAATGGGTTTAACTATTTGAAAGGTGTTAAGTCCACATACGACAAATACCTTTACGGTGATATATTTGTCGAACGTGAATAGTATAATTTTTATTTTGTTTTTAACCAATAAATTATTAAATAAAATTCATTATGTTTTTATACCAAAAATGCATTTATGTACTTTTATTTTTAATACCAAAAATGTATTTATGATAGTTTTGAATAGTCAATAATAAACTAAACTAAATATATAATTTGGATACTTTTCCAGTTTTGTCAATGATATCAAATCCATAAATTTGGTAACATATCTATAAAAATCTTGTAGTCCAAATTTAAAGTTGGTAATGAGGTTAACTTTAGACTTGTACTATGGAAACAAATTAACAAGATGATCACAAATTTAAATGAATCTTATCTTTAAGAGATATATATAGACATTTCGATTTATTATTTCATTGTTTTAGATTTTTTTATTATTTTACAAGGAAACTTGTCAATTTACAAGATTACAATTTATTCAACATATTTTATTTATTTTTATATAAACAAATCTAGAAAACCGATATAAATATTACTATGTCATGCTCCTTTGGTTCTTAAAATATCTCAAGGTAAATAATTTTTTTTTCTTTCAGAGAAACACTATTATATATTCTTCTGTCAAAGTTTGTAGTTTTATACATCCGATAGTATATATTCTAAATCGCTCTATAATTTTAGATTTTATTAGATGTTGATGATATTGCGTAGTTTCTACAGTATTTGATTATATCAAATCATAGAAGATCAAAAATATCATCTAAAACAATAACATATGGATATCCTTACAGAAATATTAATTTGATTAATAGTTTTTATATCCAACATCTTCTTAGATTTTAATCGTCTTCTTGCATGTTTCTAGATGATTAGGCTAGCGTTTGGTATACTAGTCCTTTTGGCTATATTCCGTTTTCCGGCGACTGAATCTCGTCGCCACCAACATTTGGCGACTTCGGCCGGGATTGAATTTTCTGCATTAAATTGCCGGAAACACAGTGCGGTGCTAACTGATTTTGGAGGAGTTGGAGATGGGAAAACTTCTAATACAAAAGCGTTCAAAACGGCCATAAGCAAGCTCAGCCAAATGGCGAGCGACGGCGGAGCTCAACTCGTCATTCCTCCTGGAAAATGGCTCACCGGAAGTTTTAACCTAACCAGCCACTTCACTTTGTTCATCCAACAAGGTGCCACCATCCTTGCATCTCAGGTAATTTGATACGGTTTTGTTCATTTTTATTATTAAGAAGAAATGTAACCATAGTGATTTAAAGGATATATAATATTTATAACATTAACGTTATAATATTATAAATATATATATTAGAGATTTTGAATTGGAAAATAGGTTTTCCATCCTTAACAGAGAAAAAAACAATAGTGTTCCGACCAGTTCGGTTCGATCTATGAAATTTTTAATGAGAAAATCAAACTTATTCCGGTTTTGATCCACATCAGGATGAATCTGAATGGCCAGTGGTCGATCCATTGCCATCTTATGGAAAAGGAAGAGATGGAACCGGAGCCGGGAGATTCAACAGTCTCATCTCCGGTACAAACCTAACCGACGTGGTCATCACGGGTAACAACGGGACGATCAACGGACAGGGACAGTATTGGTGGGATAAATTCAAAGCAAAGCAGTTTAATGTGACTAGACCATATATGATCGAGCTCTTGTTCTCCGAAGATATTCAGATCTCGAACATCACTTTGGTCGATTCTCCGTCGTGGCATATTCATCCCGTCTACTGTAAGAACGTCATCGTCAAATCCGTCACCATTATCGCTCCCGTTACTGTCCCCAACACCGACGGAATCAATCCTGGTAACTATACAAAATGGAATAATCCTATGTGGCAATATTAATATCATATGTGGCTATCTTACGTGGTATTGTTTTCTTGTTTGGTCCTTTTTCAGATTCTTGCACTAACACATTGATCGAAGACTGTTACATAGTCTCTGGAGACGACTGCATCGCCGTCAAAAGTGGTTGGGACCAATACGGAATCAAATTCGGAATGCCGTCTCAACAAATCTCGATCCGACGGCTCACATGCATCTCCCCGAAAAGCGCAGGAGTAGCTTTAGGTAGCGAAATGTCAGGAGGAATCAAAGACGTCAGAATCGAAGACGTCACTCTAATCAATACGGAATCGGCCGTCCGAATCAAAACCGCTGCGGGACGTGGCGCTTACGTTAAGGACATTTTCGCTAGGAGGTTCACGATGAAGACGATGAAATATGTTTTCTGGATGAGCGGAAACTACGATCAACACCCTGACGAAGGATATGATCCTAAGGCGTTGCCGGAAGTTACGAACATCAATTTCCGGGATATGACGGCCGAGAACGTTACGAGATCTGCTAGTCTCGCCGGGATTGATAAAGATCCGTTTACAGGTATTTGTATTTCAAATGTGACTATAGCTTTGTCTGCTAAACCTAAGGAGGTGCAATGGAACTGTACGAACGTGGCTGGAGTTACGAGCAGAGTTAAGCCGGAGCCTTGTAGTTTGTTGCCGGAGAAGAAAGCTGAGGGGAAGAGTGTGGATTGTACGTTTCCGTCTGATTTGATTCCGATTGAGAGTGTTGCTCTGAAGAAGTGCTATGTTTGATATACAATAATAGTAGTGAAACATGAAACTGGAATAAAATTTAAATTGGGGACCTCTCTATATATTAATTTGAAGTTTAAAATTAGTTTGAGAGTGTTGATTTAATTATGAAATATCATAATGTTTCATTTTGAAGCCCTCTATATAAAACGTTTTATTATTAACAAATAATAAAACGGAGCGGTTGAGGTAGTATAAGTGGTTGAGGGGCTCGGGGCGGTAAACACCATTCCCGGGTTCGAGTCCAGGCAGAAACAAAAATGCCTCATCTGCTCACCCACACGGATATGGGTCCATTGCTTACGGCCCATTTGCATACCCGGAGAGAGGGTCTATCCGTGGGCTGCACCTCCCCTTGGGGATTAGTCTGGGTCCTTCCATAGGCTCGGGATACCCCAAGTTAATCAAAAAAAAAAAAATAATAATAACAAATATGAAAAATATCACAAAATCAAAGATGAAAACCAATTCGTGGTTGGCCACGGTAGATGCCTTAAATAGCACATATACCAGAGATTACTTTGTTCCTGTTACGGTTTGGGATTTGGAAATTGGAATCACTCGGTTTTAATAAGCTGGGAAGAAAACATGTGTGTGTATATAGAGAAGTGGATTACAAAATGGTACAATACAAGCATGTGGATTATCATCGCTAAATATCGAAGCTGCGACCTGGCTACCGCAACGGAGTAAACGGCTGGAGTGTGGAAGAGAGTGTGAACACCACCGGCGGGATCGGTACGGTGGGCATCGAAGTAATAGTGGTTGGTCACATAAGATGGATATTTATAGAAAGACCCAAATGGCTATTACCTAACCGGTATGGCCACGGTCCAGCCGCCTTACCAGCCCGTCGTACAGCTTTCCGTACCTACTTCTGCTCTAACCGGTATCCTCGAGCAGTTACTTTTTGGCTTTTCCATCTCTACTTCCACTTCTTCCACACCTGCACGCAAACCAATAATAACCGGATAAATTAACTAAGGTGCTGTCAATTTTCCATTTAGATTGGCTTGGTATGGTTAACTTTTGGTTGAGATGATCAATCCCAACACGCCAACCAAGCAAATTCTTAGTTTGGCTGAAATGAATTTGTTCAGTCAAGCTAAAAGAATAGGCATGGGCGTTCGGGGTCCCAATCGGGTTCGGATCTGGTTTATTTCGGATTCGGGTTTTCGAATTCATAAATTATAGTCCCATTCAGATATTATTAAAAATCGGATCGGGTTCGGTTCGGGTTTAGTAACCTATATGAAACCCGTCAAACCCGAAATTACCATAAAATTTATGAAAACTCGAAAAAATTACTCGAAAATATTCAAAAATATTTGAATTACCCGAAAATCCGGTAAAAAAATATACTCAAATTACATAAAACTATTTGAAAGTACTCAAAAATATATATATAACCCAAAATATAAAAACAAAAACTACTCAAACTATCCAAAAATACTCGAAAGTATCACAAGTAACCAAAATTATATAAAACTTCGGGTTGCTTTGGATACCCGTTCGGGTTCGGGTATTACCTGATACCCAAAATACTTTGACTTAAGCCCCATTCAGATATTTTTAAAGAATCGGTTCGGATCGGAATCGGATTTTCGAATCGGGTTCGGATTCGGGTTTCGGGTAAAATGCCCAGCCCTATAAAAGAACCACAAAGTACATCAAATCTTTGAGGAAAATTAATAAAAACCAAGAAGACTAAGATAAGAGTGAGTAAGCAGCACTCATACTTAGAATTATGAACAAGCAGATCATAAGATTAAAATTAAGAAGCTTTCAATACCTTTGAGCTTGAGTAGTGTCTTCTTAAGCTTAAAAGCACATCCTGCACAATCCATGTTTGGAACTCTTTATCTCCACTGCCATCTACAAACACATAACTCAGATATAAAATGGAAACATTTGTGTACATAATTGTAAAACGAAGGACAAGTAGACAGAAGATTGGAGTAGAATAGATACTCACCGGCATGCTTAGAAACTCTATCCAAGCTCAATTCATTCAAAAACACCCTTCAAGCGTATTCGGTTATAGAGGAGGAAGCAGAACATAAAGGCTCCATATGGTTTATGCTTATTGTAGAACACAAATTTATGACACTACGATAAAAACGATTAGTCATAAATAAACAATAAACGTTAAAGAAATGATATCAAAACGTTTTAACAGAAGAAGTAGAAATCAGAATATATGGATGTGAGATATGATCTCTTTCTTTAACTAAAAGAATGATCCGTAGTGTGACATGTTAAATCAAGATTCATGAATTCTAGGATACAACCATATAAAATCTTATCGTAGCACTCGATATCGGTTATGTTGAACATAATGAACTATGATGCTCTCGAATTAAACATGAGCATAAAATAGAAAGGAATTGAAAGAACTTCTTTTGAGTTTTTCTCTGTGTGATTTTCTCAGTCGATGCTCTACAAAAGAGGCTTTGGGGTCGTATATATAGGTAAGAGAGAAGCTTATGGTTAGAAGGGAATTGAAAGAACTTATCGTATAAAACCTTATCATAGCATTCAATATCGGTTATGTTGAACATAATGAACTATGATGCTCTTGAATTAAACACGAGCATAAAATAGAAGGGAATTGAAAGAACTTCTTTTGAGTTTTTCTCTGTGTGATTTTCTCAGTCGATGCTCTACAAAAGAGGCTTATGGGTCGTATAGGTAAGAGAGGAGCTTATGGTTAGTAAATAAACCGACTTATGCTACAAGTCCACTAACTTGTTCAATAAGTTTATCGAATTGGGCCGCACCCAAACTTGGACTTCAAGTTTTTTTGGCGTAGCTAAATTAAAAATAAAATCTTGGTTAAGAGGAATAATCATGCCCAACCGACCAATAACCTGAACGCTCTAATAGAGCCCAAGAGCCCTAAGAGTAAATAAAAATGAAGCAAACGAAGCAATGAGACAACGAGCAAAGAGTAACGAGCTACAAGCCATGACGACGACCGCGAGCGTTTGGTCTTTCTCCTCTCTCCAACTTTCTTGTAATACAAATAGAAGTTGGACTTATTATATAGTAAGTGAAAACTTTCCAAGTTTTCAATGTGAGAAACTTTCTGATGAGGATGTCAGATTGACCGATCCAGAGCCGGACGAGCCGGATGTACCGGGCTCGACCATGAGACTGGTCGACCAGTTTCCGACCATGCGGGACGTACCGAGGACACGGTCTGGAAAGAGGCAACTCCGAGACGACTTCAACAAAGCTATGGAGCAGCTGATTTCCAGGACGAGCATGGAGGATATCACGGCCCAACTGGTCGAGCTTGACCACCGCCAACCTGACCTGAACCAGTTGGCCCAGAAGATGATCAAGGCCGAAGCCGTCGACCCATTCGACCCGTCCATTCCATGGCCTTTACTCCGGACGATCAGACCGACCATGGTCTTCAACATCGAGTCAGACGAGTCCTAAACCGGCCTGCCTCTGGACCGAAGATCATACTCTTTTTTCCCTTGTGAGGTTTTGTCCCAAATGGGTTTTCTTCACAAGATTTTTAATGAGGTGATCTAAGACCCGTTCATTAGAGAGAAAAGCCGGCCCTATCTTTCTTTCTCCCTAAGTATTTTATGTCTAAGTTTTATTTCCCTTTTGTTTTAGACAATTCGATTGGCCCAGTTGTTTTGGCCCATGTTGTTTTCGGATTTGAGAGTATTTAACTCTCTTTTAGTTCAATGAAAAAACTCAAGAAAGCTTTTAGTAGAAAGAACCCTAGCTTGGGCGGCCGATCTTCAATCCTTGTACGGTTTTCCTTTGGATCGAGATTTCTTGTTACTACTTGCTTGCTTACATCTCGTTACATCTTGGATTATGTCCTATTGATTCAGATCTTATTAGTTAATTTAAGATTTTTCCACTGCTTCATTATTTTTTATTCTTTCTTTTGTCCACCACTTCATTATTTTAATATGTTTATGGTGATTGCAAAACATGTTTTATGTGTGTGTTTTTTGATGTTTTGACGATAAGATATTTATAAAGCCATAAACAAATTCTCATAAAATAATAAAATAAACAAGATACGTAAACAACAAATATTGAAACAAATCTTTGTTTTAAGTTTAATAAAAACTAAACAAACGAATAGCATTCATAAAAAAAAATTAAAGAAAAAGATAACTTGCTAAAAAAATCATCACATCTTGTACTAAATTTGGATCACAAGCGTTTTGTATAGGTAGATGACCTTCTCTTTCTAATGTTCCTCTTTAAATGTGAGATTTTATATTTATTTGAACTTATCATTTTCATGAATTCTTACATGTTTGAAAAATTAAAAATAAAAATAAAAATTCAGTTCACTTGGTTTGAGGAGTACTAATCAAATGATATTTCCACAGCTGAAATAAGTTTTTTATTGTCTTTGGACATACCTTGTGATGTTGCGTTTGGATGACACCAAAAAATCAAAGGTCTAATATATTCAGATTTGGTGAATTCGGTGGTTGACACATCAATCGTATGTCAAACCCAAATTGTAAAGCAGCTGCTTGAAATTCTTCAACCCTCAGATAACCTTGTGTTTTGGCATCATCTTGTTGAATGAAATATTTTTTCCAAAATATTCGCTTGTGGATTTTTTGGAATCACTTTTTCAATCAAGCATCTCTCTTGATGGAAACAATCGGTTTCAGCTCCAAAGTTCACGCTTTTTGTTTATACTTCATCTTTTAGCTGCATGCATAGTAACAAATAGAAACACTCATATTTTTTAAGAAAATATCTCATTCCGCTTCTCGTCAAATCTTGGCCGAGCCAAAGCAGGTAGAAACATCATTTTGGAATAGAAATTTTACTCTGGCAGTAACAGCTCTTATTCAGCAGGATATAGATAATAATCTCTTTTTTGTCATGTAAAACAATTTTTCGTCAAATAAACAAACTTTGGTACATTAGGCATAGTGCTCTTATCAACCTTGGATAGACAAAACTGAAATCGAGCTTTTATATTATCCTTCTTAAGTTTTAGCTTGATGGCATTATAATGACGTTTAATTTTGCCTTCTTTTATACGTCGATACATTGTTTTTGGGCTCGTATCCAAACCTACCGCAAGTGATATTTCTTTCATCATGTCACATGAGGAATATGAGTGACTCAACCCTCTTTCGCCTCCATGTAACCAGTGAAGCCTTGACTTTGTCGGCGAGCTCAAGCGCCTCGTGCTTCGGATGAAATCTTCAAGATATCTAGAAGTTGGGCCAGAGAAAAATTCTCAACCTTGCACAATTTCTTGTATATCACGTTTCATACACTTCCTTTCCCACTCTGTTCGAGAAAGAATAAAAACACCTTATTAATTATAACAATTTCACATTACATGATCACACATATTCGTAATTCATTTCACATAGACAGAGTTATAACATATATGTTATATATCTTTTGGTGCCTATATAATATACCTTTGGGTGGTGATGAAAGAATCATGAATATCATGTCATTAAGAGTGGAGTTGTTAATGTCCAAAGCTGCTTCATGTATCTGATTGGCGCAATCGCGTTTGTGATGCAAATTTTTACATTCATCCTCCGATAAACCTTCACCAGGAACAAATAACATCGGAAGACACCATTTCTCGTCTTTTTCGTTGACCCACCACTTTCTGAAACGTTCATGAATCTCTTCCACCAATGTTCGAGTTCATCAACATGCTTCCTCTCTCAACGTACCAGAACTCATTACCCATAAAACTGTCCAATATCTCCTACAAAATTCAAGGTCAAAACCAAATATGTTGAAAACCGTGAATCTTGATAATCAATTTATCAAAATTCGAGTATTAGATGAGCCAAATTTAAGATAGCTGTAAACTGTATATCCTTGATTTAGTTTGCTTCAACATTAGTACCAAGAGATCTTGGAATAACTTCCACAATGTAATCACATATAGACATAAAACAATTCATCTCTTGTTTCCATAAATCCTTCTTCGATGTACTCAATGGTTGTAATCTCAAACTGTCCAAACACAGTCGCTACCTTTTACTCGTATCAAAAACGTTGCAAGCCCCAAATCGTTTATTCTAAGAACTCCTCCATCGTCTATAAGAAGGTTTGATCCTTTAATATGATGCTTAAGAACTCCTCGGTTATGGCAATGTTTGATCCCGAGAGAAGTTTCTTAATATAATATTTAACGTGAAACATAGCCATTATCAACACAATTGGCGATCAATCTACGATTTAGTTTTATGAATCTTTCTTTTTCTGACTTATGCCCGACCTGTTGCATGGTGACTATTAAGTCCGGATCGTGATGCATATAACGGAAAACCAAGTACAAACTATTTGACAGCCTCAAAATAGCCAAACCTTCTAATTTGAGGACATTTGGGATGATTCAGTCTCCTAAAAATCAGAATATCGCTACCCATAAATCTCAGGCTTTCACATTCCAATCTAATGTCTTGATCCGCTACCCACAAATATGAGGCTTTCGCGTTCCAATCTAATGTCTTGATCCAGTGTACACAAATCAACAGACTTCAAAGTCATTTCCCATAAGAAACCAAAAAAACAGATTTCAACACCGCTATTATAATCTTTATATACTTTAACAAACATTTCAAACTTTAATTTTGTAAAATATTTTATATATCCACGCCGATATTATAAGTTGTTATACCTCAAATCTTGTAACCATAAATATATTTAATCAGTCCATAAATTTTTTTTACTAATTTATATATATATTTTTTTTTTTGATTAACCTGGGGGTATCCCGGGCCTATGGAGGGGCCCAGACTAATCCCCAAGGGGAGGTGCAGCCTACGGATAGACCCTCTCTCCGGGTATGCAATGTGGGCCCATATCCGTGTGGGTGAGCAGAGGTTACATTATTAATTTGTACACAAAACATTATTATAACAATTTTAAATTTAATATAGTGTATGTTAATTTGTATTATTTAATTTTGTTAAATATTTATATATATAATTTGTGTTAGAATCATTTTATTTGTGTTTATTTTGTACATAAATGGCTTTCTCAGCTTGTTAAGTTCTTTTCACCATTCACAAATATTTTAGCGCCTATTCCATTCGATCTTTGTTCTATTTGATCCGTTCGATTTGTTTTTATTCCGTTTGTTCCGTTGGATCTGCATTGTCTAAACGGCTTTCTCTATTCGGAGACTAAGATACAGTTGCGATAGAAACATTTCATTTTTGTCGTTATTGGAATATGAAAACTATAAACCATCTTAAACGAAAATTACGTGGTTAAGACACCGGTAGAGTCACCCATATCCTAACGGGCATAATCAAGAAAAGGAAATTAATGAACATGATTGTTATCAAACACGAAAAAAGGAAATAGAACATTAAATGACCGTTAAAAATACTTCAACGAAAAAGGAAATAATAAGAAAAAAAGAAAGTATCAGTTAGGAAGAAATATTCACGCGCTTCACGCGCCCCCAATTCTTACGATCTTGAAGGCGACAAACCTAAAAATCCAAGCTTTCATCTAGACGGTTCGCCGTCGACCGTCTCAGCTCCACCGGCGGTTGCTCCGTCGACCTTCTCTCTTCATGGTAATGTCTCCTTTGTCCAGCCAACCACTCTCCTCTTCACATTCCATGTCTTCTTCTCCACCCTCCTCTTCCCCTTCCACGACTTCTCCTCCACCTTCCTCTTCCCCTTCCATGGCTTCTCCTCTTACGCTCATGGCCCCTCCAAACCCCAAGCTGGATCCGTTAATTAATTCATTCTCAAAAGATGAATTGGCTGAAGTCTCTGTGTCCAACACAATCGCTCGTCCAGATTCGTGTCCGTCGAATCCTTCTGTCTTGGATCCAAAATTTGGCTGGGTTGCCCCTCCAGATTTGATACTCAACTGTGCTATGGAGTCTCTCATGCCATCACCTGGACGTTTCATGGAATACAGTAATGAAACTCCTAGATTCTCACTCTCTGAACAGTTTTTCAGTGGTGAGATGGAAAATTCTAAGCTCCCTCTGGTGAAAAACTCTGAGTTAACAATTGCTTCCTCTCCTTCCCAACCTTCTAGCTCTGTAAATGAACAACTAGAAATGCTTAAACCAGTGGAGAATACCATCGTTGATCCTCAAGATTTAGCGAAAGCTAATGGCAAGCAGGTTAACATCAATGGTAACACACCCCATCAAGCTGCTACTTTGCCTCCATCTATGGCTAGAAATGGCTCGGTTTCTGTAGTCCCCTCAACCGTTCAACCTCTCTCTCACAAACCACCACAAGGAGCATGGGCCTCACCATTTAAAATTGCAGCCTTATTTCCTGCTCTTCAGAACACTGCACCATCTTTCATCCGAGGTCATGAAAATATCCATTCCTCCATTGTCTCCGGAAGTGAGCAATGGCCGTCACTGGACGCATCTAAGCAGACATCACGAAAGAGAGGTCCAGTTTCTGTAAAGTTCTCTGGAGAAACACAGACTTCCCCAATTGCTCACGACGTCATTGAAGCTTCTAAGGAGTATCCTTGGGCAGCTAAAATGAAGGCAGTGTGTAACCTTAGAAGAGTAACCACTCCGGTTTACATGGAAGATGGCACACCAAAGGTTAGTATACCCAGTCATGTTTTATTGGAGGGTATAGAAAACCAGAACCAATTTGTTGTAGGACAGTTCTACCGCTGCAAAGCTCCATCTGGAGGTCTTATACATGCTGTTGCTACAAGAATTTGGGGTCGTAAGTGTCGAATATTCACTCGGAAGTTAGGAGAATCGTCTTACCTATTCCATATACCTGATGAAGCAACTCGGAAATGGGTCATTCAGAGAAGTATTTGGCATATAGATGATTGCTTGATGTTTGTCTCACCATGGAGCCCTTCCCCGACTATTAGTCTACCAGAAATTTCCACTATCCCGGTATGGCTAACGCTTCAGAACATACCTTATCAGTTGTATTCGATTAAGGGCATAGACTGGATCGCTTCAGGAATTGGAGAACCCATGCTTACGAGTAAGCCTTGGCTTGATCCCACACAAATGGGAGAGGCAAAAATTCTGGTGGAAGTGAAACTTGACAAATCTTTTCCACAAAGAGTTGCTCTTGAAGACAAAAGTGGCTCCATCACTATGGTAAATGTGTTATATTCATGGCTGCCTTCTAAATGTAGTTGTTGTGACCAACTTGGACATAAAGCTTCCCATTGTCTTGGGATTCCGAATGTAGCTTCTGATGTAGCCTCTGGTCTTGCTAAAGAAAATGGTTTCATCTCAAGTGATGCTCAGAATCCAGTCTCTAAGCATGTTCCTTCTCAAGCTGATTTTTCCATGCCTATAGAAGTAATTCCTGCAACTGAAACAACTGTTGGTATCCCAAGAATTGATCCACAACAAAATTCAGCTGCTGCTATAGATTCTCAGCCGGATGTAGTAGTGTTACCTCCTATACCATCTACTGAGACTGATGCAAACTCTACAAAAATTGTCGTCACTTCTTCTGAAACTGAGATTCTCCAACTAAATGAAGTCTCCTTACATGTTGTTCCAATAGTTCTAGACACGTCTCCTATCATTAAAGTTGCTCAAGATGCCACAAATACTAAGCAAGGTAACCCTCTTTCTTTACTGCTCTCAGATTTAGACTCAACTCCACATATACCAGAGATGACTATATGTACAAATGAAGACAATGAAGAATATAATATGAGAATAGAGGGAAATCAGTTTGCACTTTTGGATCAAAACATGTTTGAGGAGTCATCTTCCCAAACAAGTCGAGGTGGTAGAACGATCAAACCAACTCAAAAAGTTCAAGAAATGCTTTGGACTACAATTGGCGGTCGTGGAAACCGTGGTCGACGAGGCCGAGGTGGACGTGGCCAAATCACTTAGAAGGGAGTTGGTGTCTTTCCTAACTCCTCCCTTTGTTTAACTTATTTTGTGCTTTTGAGCCTAAGACTAGCTTAAGTGTATCTCTCTCCTTACTTTGTATGTCTGATTCTACTCTACAAAACTGTATGACTTGTAAAAGTCGTAGCCATGTATTTTGTTTCATGCATTTTAATACGAAAGCCCTTTTTCAAAAAAAAAAAAGAAAAAAAGAAAGTGAACAGTTGGCATTTACGCGTTTAAAGTTTCGGTCTTTTCCTATAAATACAAACATCACCAACATACTTCAGTTACCATCTCAATTTTCTTCTATCACAACACATTCTTCTCTGTTTCTCTGTTACCAACGACACAGTCTGATCTCTGATTCTGAATTTCAACGACGAAAGATGGAAAGTAAATCGCTCAAGGTAGAAATCAGTTCACTTTCAGAGCCTCTATGTCTTTCCTTAGGGTTTTTAAACTCTGCAGTGTTGATTAGGCAAAGTCGGGTGATCGAAGAATTTCTTGTAGACGAGACAGACGATGGTAATATGACGAGTCTCGGTTCTTACCCAGATTCTTCTTTTCCCGACATGTTATCCACTCTCAGATTCCAAGACTTCAAACCAACCACTGTTCATCAACAAATCAATAGCCGCTTCAACGACCCTGTCTTGTCTCGACTTATTACCGATCGGATTGTTTTCGAATCCCAACGGAGAGAACGACCCTTGTTGATAACGATTTTCATCAAATTTACAAAGAAAGACTACATCGTCGTGCCTTTTAACTCTGCTCCATCGACAACAGAAGTAGAAGGATCTTGTGCCATCTGTCTAGAGGATATGTCGGAGTCGGAACCCCTCTGCCAACCGCCTGGTTGTTCCCATATGTTTCATGAAGACTGTTTCGTCAAGTGGCTGGATCGACATGACTCATGCCCTCTCTGTCGCCAATCGACAAACCCGTTGATGAAGAACAAACCGAGTAAAGCTTTGGAGAAGTTAACAGAGGCTTAATTAGGGGTTTATGATTTTGTTAATCCGTTATCAAAGTCTGATCAGGGTTTCGTTGGATCACTTATGTTTATGATTAGGTTAAAATCTTTGTCGTTTAGGTTAATTAGGGTTTCTCATTTGTTTATGTATCCATCTCGTTACTTTTTTTTGTTGTTGCCAATGCAGTAGATTTAATGAAATTCGTTCTTCGCATCAATTCTCGTCTTAAAATTCCTCTCATTATTAATTTCATTACAAGCTTGTATCTGGTGTGGGACTGACAAAAACATTACCTATGATATGAAACCAAGCTTCGCTCCTGATGAAAAGAAACAACTCAATCTAAATTTACTTCATCAGATGTATCTCGATCACAAAATAAACTAACTATGATATGATCCAAGTCCCAAGTACTAAACCAATAACATAATGAAAGATTTAAGATACTAACCAAGAACATACTACGAATCAATCCACAATATCAATTTAAGCAGGCAGGTAAATGCTAAAGTAGTTGAAGAATGATACTAGATCGTGATTGTTGAGTATATAAGACCATCGCCTTCCAGTGACTGAATAACACCCCTGTATAGAGACACCAGAAAACAAAGCAAAAACCATGGAATCCAATACTTTGAAAGTGGAGAGAGAGAGAGAGAGAGATTATAATTTATATGTAAAAAGATAGATGCATACTCTAGCTTGTTCTTTGGGATCTTCAACTGCTGGGCAATTTCATCCAGGTGTATACCCTGTGGTCTTGCACTGCAGTAAACATATAATAACAAGTATCAAACACACACTCAACTTTAGGTGGTTGCAACAGGTGACGCAAACTCAAGTCTGAAACTCACGTGCAAGCAGGTTGCTTTAGATAGTCTAGAATCAGCGCCCATTTCCATCACTGTTTTGAGAGGACACCACCTACAAAAGAGCAACGCAGATTAAACAAAGCAAGTTAAAATTTAAAGTACATAATCATAAGTAATGCAGAAACAAATAACAAGTTGGTATATCTCATCGTACAGGGTTAAATGTGTTAACCGAGGAGTTAACCATATGTGATTGAGTGACATCACCAACTTGCTGTCCCAACTGAGAAACCACACATGACAGAGGACATGAATTGTGAACTTACAACAACAAGAGAGTTAATTCTTAGGCTATGTTCCATTTTCTTTACTTGTGATTCAGAGTTCTGGGAATAGAAGTGTATACACTCAATATAGTGGAAAGTCACCTTGTTGAAGTCCATAATGGGTCTGCAAAAAAAAATCAATCGTTAACAATCAAGATAGCTTATCTAACGAACTTATTTCCAATGCTAAAGGAATCAATAAATTTCCAAAGCCAACAAGCATCATAAACAAACCTCACAGAGAAAACAAGACCCTGTTTCTTCCCCTGAAAAGTCTTCAAATGGCCATTTAGACGCACATAGGTTCCATATCTGTTTCACATGATTTAACCATTAGAAACCAACTTTTCCAATACCAGTGAATGACTAAATGTCACCCAAAATATTAGAAGATACTCACTGCTCTGACTCCATTTCTCTAGCGTCGAAACTTTCATTCACCCTAATAACAGAGGCAAAAAAACGCCAATTACAAACATTTTCTCTGTTACATGTCTTACTTCGTACCTTAAAACAAGTGTATCGTTTATCAAAATGATGTTTATAATTTACCATCTTTTACATTAGATTCGTCATGTTCCAGACCGACGGATCGGGGACTGTTAAAAGATGTTTAGGAAAAATTAAGAAATAAGAAGTGTTGTGGTTGGTGAACCGTCTACGGGTTAACAAGCTGCTAACCCAAGGTAGCGGGCGTGAATTGGTTAAAAGACGTTAGAAACCCTAATAGGCCTGTTTGTGTGATTGTGAGTCTACTTCGGTGTTGGGCCGAGTAGACTGTTGATTGCGTGGTTGTGTTGTTGTATGGTTGTGGTTGACCTTTTTGTGCAGGCCTTTAGATCGTCTCGGTGTTGGGCCGAGCGATCCTTGTTGTTACTTAACTCGGTCACGGGACCGGTTAAGTAGTGGTGCTGACTCGGTACGGTGCCGAGTCAGAGCGGTGATGTGTGTGAGTAGACTTGCGGGAGGCGGGGTTGAGTGGATTGTTGTTATTGATTGAAATTGATTGCTAGAGTCCAAGCGAGTATGCATGTTTACATTTCTGCACTAGGACTCTAGGGTGGGTTAGATCCCGCAAGTCTAGGTGTGTGATTACGTTATGGTACTTCCGACCTGATTGAATCCTCGGGTAGTTACCTAACCGGACCGTGGTGATTCTGGTTATGGTGTTAACCTATGGAGTGACGTCTGTAGGTGTGTGGTCCGGAGAACACGGGGTCGCGTCCTAGGGCCAGACTGCATGGAAGCTTGGGTTATCTAGGTGTAGCCTGAGTCACCGCGTATCGATGGACAGAGAACGGTGTCCTAGTCGTTGTGTGGACAGCTAGGAGTCGTGGGTTAGTTGCCATATCGGGAACGGGGAAAACCCGTGGAAGTTACCAAGATCGTAGGGGCCCAGCGTGTGTGTTTTGGTGTAGTTGGTAGTGCGCGGTAGATAGATCGAGTCTCAATCGGGGACACGTGCCGCAGTGCTCCCGATTTCCTCTAATCGCCTTCTCTTTCTTTTGGCAATTGATTGTGTGTGGGCTCGACGCGACGTGGTAGTGCGTGATCGGCTACTTGTTATGTTTGATTGTTATTTTGGGGTTTTCGGGCGGGAATCTATAGATGATAGATAGATTAGAAGCCTTAGTGGGGAGCCGATTCACTGGGTGATCTTAGATCGCTCATTAGACTCTTTTTGTGTTTTCAGGTTATCAACGACGGACGCGGGAGGTCCTCGGTGTAGTCTCGGGATGGCTTGTGGCGGGGTTTTGATTCGATAGTTTTGGGGGTTTTCTCTCGGTTCGGCTTGACACCACTTTTGTATTGATTCGTGTGTTAATTGTTTGTTGATGAAAATGATTTTTAAAGTGACGATTAAACGTTGTGCAGAACGTTTGATTTACTCAGAAATGAATATGCTTTCCTGATATTGTGTTTAGTCCGAACCGACACAACTCGCTGAAGTAGTACAAGACGGCCGCCTTGTATTATGGAAGTGAGGATAGCGGAGTCAAGGTCGGATTGGTGCGAGCCTTCGTCTCAAACCGATCTGTCTATGGCTTCGTCCTGTGACGAACTTTTCCCGTTCGACTTGCTCGGGTTCGATCGGCCATGTTCTTGTTTGATTGTTGGCCGGTCAGCTCGACGGTCAGCGGAGAATGGGAAAGGGGCGTTACAGAAAGGTGGTATCAGAGCATGGTTCTGCATGGGTTTCAAAGCTATTCATTTCTGAGTATTTTCCGTGGTTTTATCGAGTCAAAATTGTGTCTTACCCAAGCATCCATTAGGAAACCGAGCTGCGTTCGTAAATCCGGGGTTGGGATGGGGTAGAAAATTTGTATTATGTGAATTAATTTTTATTTGTGGTTTATGATTGCAGACAGCAGCAGAGTGTCCCTGGCAGGAGTGTGTGTGGGTGCGTGCATTGGGTGTGAGCGAT
The DNA here is from genome assembly GCA_030180135.1 of Orychophragmus violaceus. Lineage (NCBI taxonomy): Eukaryota > Viridiplantae > Streptophyta > Magnoliopsida > Brassicales > Brassicaceae > Orychophragmus > Orychophragmus violaceus. Next base: position 79,849,496 of record CM058231.1, read on the forward strand.
AGTAGCGAGCAGTATGGGTGAGCGTCGGATGACTCGGGCAGAGTTCCAGGCTTTGGTAGACCAGCATCAGGCAGGTCTGAGGATAGCACCGCAGGGTCAGTCGCAGGGTTCTCGGGTATCAGATCGGCCGCCAGTTGTCCCCCGTGTGCATCAGGGAGCGAGAGCAGCCGCTGCAGATTGGAGGCCATTACCAGACCCGTTACCACCTTCTCTACAGGACGATGCAGGTACCGCAGACCCGAACGCAGGAGTGGTGGGGTATTTGGGATTCACAGACTATGGGTTGCCACCATGTCCCCCTCAGTTCGAGGCACCTACAATATCATCGGGGATGCAGCTTGAGGCACATGATGTGCCACTACCCTTCAGTCTGCATGAGTCGGACTTCATTCCACTAGGTGGAAGGGACTTTCAGTTGGACCAGGTACACCCAATTTTTGACATGGACATGGAGCCGTTGGATCCGGAGCAGCATGCGCAGTGGGCGCAACAGATGGACGAGCAGATGGCGATATTAGCGAACGTTTTGGAGCAGCATGTGGGGCCGCACCATCAGCCAGGATCGCCGCAGAGGTCAGGAGCTCCCTCACTCGATGGTGCCGAGCCACACTCAGCGAGAGAGTCGGCCACAGGAGTCGAGCCGATGTCGACGTCGGGGTCGGGCACGCAGTTCGAGTCAGTTACATCTCCAGAGGCACCACCGACCGAGCCAGTTATACCACCAGAGACGCCGCTAGCAGACACGCCATAGTCAGTACCGCAGGTGCCAGTATACCGTACATGTAGCGCCTGCGGAGTTCAGGGTTTTCATCTGTATTGGTGTCCACGACCAGTTGATCCGCGTTACCGTGAGACGCACCAGCCGGTACCGAGCCCTTACTATTGTCAGGTGTGTGGTATGGACAGTCATATTGCACCGACTTGTCCAGTCGCGGGCCCGGACCGCGTATGTCAGACGTAGAGCCGCATCATGCCCCATTACCTGAGGAGTGCCGACCTGGACCGAGTCGTAGAGACGCTGAGCTCATTCGGCAGCCAGTTAGTCAGCAGCCAGCCGCGCATTTACCTGTAGCGCAGCCACCATTGGTGCAGCCACCGAGACTCTCGAGGTCATGCAGGAGGTATGGGGACGAGGGACACAGAGCATCCGCTTGTTCCCGTCGGTCCACTTCTCGTCGGTCCCGTTCAGCGCCCGTTGTTTGTCAGATTTGTGGAGGTCAGGGACATCGAGCAGCCGAGTGTTTTCAGGAGCCTTCTTCGGGGTCAGTCTCTTCTTGTCAGTTGTGTGGGGCGACAGATCATCAGGCGTCAGAGTGTTACCGTGGGCCACGCCCAGCGCCCGTTCCGGTTTGTCAGATTTGTGGTCGCGGAGGTCATGTAGCGCAGTTGTGTCCGATGGCAGAGCCGCAGCAGGTCGGACCGCCGACTAGAGATGCACACCCACCACACCCTCCCGGCGCACCTGTCAGTGGTTACCATCGCGAGCCGCGATGCCGTCTGTGTATGGCATTCCAGTCGTGTTGGGGCTGTTAGGACTAGGCTAGTTAGGCCAGGTGAGTTGGGCACTAACTATGTTGTTGTGTGTAACCAGATCGACGGTTTTCGTATGTTGTTTTGAACATCTCCAGGATATGGCGGTGCAGTTTGTGGGTTGGGTTGTTGATGACGGACATCTTTTGGTTGTATTTTTGTTTCCTTATGTATTTCTATAAATTTCGAAACATGTGTGTTGTTGTTTTTGTGTATGTATGTGATGCAGATTGTTCAACTTATCATTATGACTTTCGTAGTAATTGTTTTTATGCGTGTGATGGTTTTGGGATGCAAACGAATTACAATGTGAAGTCTGATGATGAGCGGAGCTGATGACCGTTCATCATAACCTAAACCCAGACTGACGACATATCCGGAACGATCTGATGATTGTTTGGTTGTGTGTGGTAATTGTTTGCTTTTGCGTTAATTGCTTGTGTGTTTTTATTTAATGCTTGTGTGGTGCATTGGATAGTTAGGGTTGTGTTTCGTTTGTGGTGTAGCACTGTGAACGTGCTAGTATTATGGCATGCTTAGCATGTGCGGAATGTGAGTGGTGTGGTAAGGTATTTGGTTGAGTAGTTTAATTTTATTGCAATTGTTAGTTTATTGCGAATAGAGGTGTTCAAACCTTTTCGTATAAGGTGTTGAGCTAACTTGAGAATGGTTGGGATCGACTGTCGATTCGCGAGAGAGCAGAATTATAGAATATCGTTACTTAATCATGAGTGACCATTGGGTACATGATTAACTAACTATATCTCTATGAGGAAGTGATATTGAGGAATGGATTGATTTGAATTTCACCGCTCCAGTGAAAGTTGTTGTGTGAATGTAGGACAGAATAGACGATGCGATACGAATGCGAGACCGAACCCGAACCCGAAAGCGAGATGGACCGGAAAGGAGCAGTGAGACGAGTTGACCCGGGAAGTGAAGCAGTCAGTGTGGAGTGTCAGTGGGAAAGTGTCAGTACAGAGCAGCGGAAAGAGCGAAGCGGTCAGTATGATGTGTTAGCAAAAAGAGAATTGAGGACCGTTAGCGACAGTGGCCATGAGAAAACCAGGGCGAAGCCGTCAGTGGGAATAAAGTGAAAAGTTGGCGAAATCGGATTCAGAAACCAAGACGTGTGAGAAGGAAGAGGTCGTATCAGAATCAGAGTGGGGTTATCAGTATGAATGGAGTTGAAGCCGTAATGACGTCAGGGTTGGAATGCAGATTCTTGAAGAGTGGCCCAGAGAGGAAGCGGGAAAGTCACCGACAGAGGGACGTGGAGGTTTAAGCAAAGTGGGGAAGTCAGAATGCGGATCAAAGGAGAGAAACCAGCGGGAACAAGGTCGAGGTCGAGACGGATGGACGGAGGAAGACAGTTGAGCGTGAAGCACAGTACGGAATACAAGACTGGAAGCCAGAATGGAACGGTTGTGGAGATCAGTGGGACGGAAGGGATTAAGACGGAAGGATCGCAGCTACATTAAGTATGCATGGTATGCAACAGAAACAAGGAAGATAGCAATGTCGCAGAGTGTCGGAGCAACTTACAGGAGTTGGTGCCAATTCAAAGTCTGGTAGTGACGGAGAATTCGGGGACCGAATTCCTGTAAGTGGGGAAGAATGTGATACCCCGTATCCAAAAATACGGTCAACGGGCAGAAGAAAAGTCAACAGGGGCAAAATTGTAATTTTGCCAAACTCAGGGGCAAAATGGTAATTTTGCCAAAGTTCGAGACGGAAGACGTGATGGGCCAAATGTTCTCTTTTTAAACCATAAAGAACATTTACAAGACCAGAATGCGAAGAAACGGAGCGGATATGTGTTTTTCGGCATGTCGGGTGAAAACCGAGCAAAACCGGGAAAACTTCGGAAATTCATAACCGGAGCTAGGAAACTCCAAATGAGGTGATTCAAGTTGCTAAATTCATCTAAAATCAAGGAGAATCGGTTTTTTGAGGATTGGAGATTTATGGGAATCGTCTGGTAAGGGCTTAATGACTGGATTAGTTGACTCAACCACTTACCTGGAGGAAAAGTGTCCACTCCCTGGAGGCGCCACCGCTTTTTGGTACATGCATTGCATGAAGAGATTCATGCACCAAAAAGGAGAATATTGTGTCATTTCATTCATTCTCTCAAGAAAAAGCTCACTCTCTCTCTAGCCTCTCTCGAGCTCTCTCCTCTCTCTGTGTTCATAAAGTTCATCACCCATTCTCCAGATAGTTCATCAAGCTCTTTGAATCTTCAAAGATTTCTTCGAAGGTTCCAAAGTGTTCTTCATGCCTTGGTGAGCAAGAAAGGGCATAACTTCTTCATCCTAGATCTAAATCACTCTCTGTAAAGCCCAGAAGCTTCATCTCACTCTCCTCTATGATCTCCAGCCAGACACAGTCATCGCTGTCGTCGGAGTTCGCCGGAAACCGGGGGAGAAGCAACCGCGAATTAGGGTTCTTGGCATCACTTTCTCTCCTCGCCGGTTCTTGCATCTTTGAAGTCATGGGTGGATAGATCTGATCTTTCTGAGCATTTTGGTGAGTGGAAGAGCTCCTAACTCGCCGGAAAAAGCCACCTCCGCCGTGGTCAACGCCGGAGCCGCCGCGGTCAACACCGGAAGAGTCGCCGAAAAACCTCCCCTCGCCGTCAAATCTTCAAGCGGTTCTTCATGGGTGGATGTGAGATGGATTGGAGTCGGTTTGGTCTTGGTTCAGTGGAAGAATCGGTTTAGTCAAACTGGTTAAGTCTTGGTCAACGCCGGTCAACGGTTTGACCTAAACCGGTTTAACTAAACCGGTTGATTTGGAGTTGGTTCGGTTCAATTGGTGGTTCAGTGGGTCAAGGGGGTAAACCGGAAGCGGTCAACGGTCAACCAGGTCAAAGTCAACGGTTGGTCAACACCGGTCAATGGCCGGTCAATGCCGTGGTCAACGCCGGTCAACGCGTTGACTCCAGCCGGTTTGGTGTTGCGGTTCATCCTTGGGTGTTCGGGAAGTTTCGGCAGTTCGTGTTTGTGTATTCGGAGTATTCGGGTTTCGTTCAGGTCTCGGGAAGCCGTATCTGCATCTGGTCCGTCGTTCCGTCAAATCACTGTGAGTCGGCTCAAAAACCGTAGAAACATATAGAACGTAAAATGGGAAATCCGTAGAGATAGGATTGCATACCCGTTTATATTGAATTAAATTGAATTGATTGATTGATTGAATTAACGGTAAACCGGCTAGGGTTAAAGATGCATGCTAGCCTTAAATGGATTAAACCTGATTGTGTGCAGCTAGGTTGGTAGTATCGTTGAGTGATGCATTCATATAGTCGTTGCATGACTAGGGCCGTATATGCATATATATATAAGTAAAGAACGATATTAAATGAACTTATATACGGGAATTAAGACGAGTTAAAATACGGAAGTTAAACCTGAACGAACGTATAGAATATGAATGGTATCGGGGTTCCCGAGGTTTAATTAATTAAGTAATGAATGATGAGACGTCGGGGAGTTTAGTAAGCTTCTAACTCTAAACCGACGGATCGGGGACTGTTAAAAGATGTTTAGGAAAAATTAAGAAATAAGAAGTGTTATGGTTGGTGAACCGTCTACGGGTTAGCAAGCTGCTAACCCAAGGTAGCGGGCGTGAATTGGTTAAAAGACGTTAGAAACCCTAATAGGCATGTTTGTGTGATTGTGAGTCTACTTCGGTGTTGGGCCGAGTAGACTGTTGATTGCGTGGTTGTGTTGTTGTACGGTTGTGGTTGACCTTTTTGTGCAGGCCTTTAGATCGTCTCGGTGTTGGGCCGAGCGATCCTTGTTGTTACTTAACTCGGTCACGGGACCGGTTAAGTAGTGGTGCTGACTCGGTACGGTGCCGAGTCAGAGCGGTGATGTGTGTGAGTAGACTTTCGGGAGGCGGGGTTGAGTGGATTGTTGTTATTGATTGAAATTGATTGCTAGAGTCCAAGCGAGTCTGCATGTTTACATTTCTGCACTAGGACTCTAGGGTGCGTTAGATCCTGCAAGTCTAGGTGTGTTATTACATTCTGGTACTTCCGACCCGATTGGATCCTCGGGTAGTTACCTAACCGGACCGTGGTGATTCTGGTTATGGTGTTAACCTATGGAGTTACGTCTGTAGGTGTGTGGTCAGGAGAATACGGGGTCGCGTCCTAGGGCCAGACTGCATGGAAGCTTGGGTTATCTAGGGGTAGCCTGAGTCACCGCGTATCGATGGACAGAGAACGGTGTCCTAGTCGTTGTGTGGACGGCTATGAGTCGTGGGTTAGTTTCCATATTGGTAACGGTGAAAACCCGTGGAAGTTACCAAGATCGTAGGGGCCCAGCGTGTGTGTTTTGGTGTTGTTGGTAGTGCGCGGTAGATAGATCGAGTCTCAATCGGGGACACGTGCCGCAGTGCTCCCGATTTCCTCTAATCGCCTTCTCTTTCTTTTGGCAATTGATTGTGTGTGGGCTCGACGCGACGTGGTAGTGCGTGATCGGCTACTTGTTATGTTTGATTGTTATTTTGGGGTTTTCGGGCGGGAATCTATAGATGATAGATAGATTAGAAGCCTTAGTGGGGAGCCGATTCACTGGGTGATCTTAGTGAAGGATTGTTTAGTTGATCCTGATTCAATTCTTAGATTCATATCAACCTAAACATGCGGATCTAGGTTCTTCTCAGAATAGAAACAAATGATGATCTCACCTTATACCTGTTTGCAGCGGAAAGAGATGGTATGTCTGAGATCAGAGAAACACCGAGGGATGATTCCTCCAAAGGTTCACACACGCGATCACAGAAAACGGCTGCTAGACCACAAGGAGCTCGGCGCAGAGAGAGAGAGATTTCGGCTGTGTTTACTTTTTTTTTTTTTTTTTTTTTTTTTTTAGGGTTAATTGTTCTGAACTCGAGTTTTATCACATAAAACTTGTCCGGTTCCGTTTGGGCCAGTTGGCCCAAACACCAATTAACTCGACGGCATTCGCGCACTGTGTCGACCGACACACCTTGTGTATCGATCGACACAGAGTGGCTAAATCGTTTTATTCTCTCTAAGTACAGTAAATGCCTAGCACTTTTACCGTACTTCTGCTAAACCGTTCCTACACATTTTCCTGTTAGCTTAGGCGTGTGACCCATATGGGATCATATAATAAAGGCAATAAGTCCAAGACTTATAGATCATGAGCGGACTCTAGCAAGCCATCATGACCCCCAGTATTATATGACTTATGTCTGATCATTGACATACTCTTACTTTCTAGAGACAGTACCGAGATTACTGGACACAATTCCAACAATCTCCCACTTGTACTGGAATCTCTGTATTCATAATCCTTTTGTCACAATATCTCAATTAGTCATAAGGCAAGATTGGTGTCATCCTTATAAAGCCTAATCTTGTTCATCGGACTCTGATTTGATACTGACAATCCAAACGACTCGGGACAGTCCGTTTGAGCATGGCCATGCATTTTCCAGTATTCAAATCTCCGATTGGCCTAGAGATATTCACTCCATTTATATTGGAGGGACAAATTCCGTCTTGTTCCATCACTGTAAACTACTCATTTCATAATGTACCCAAACAAGGTCCTTATAACCATCGCAGAACGATAGCGTTAGACAATGATCAAAGTGCATCAGTCCATGTGCAGTCACATGCATGCGAACTCAGGTCTAAGGACTATACTCTATAGTCGTAGTAAGAATCTCTTATGACACAGATATAAATATCCTGAAGAGTTCTTATAAGCGGGTCTTGTCCGGTCGTATGTTCCCTAACATACACCTATGTACTGACTTTGATGCCGCGCATCTATGACACACTGAGACTTTGTCATAAGTCACGTACCAATCCAGTCTCACACGGTTGTTGGTGTTCCAATTTCAACAACCTTCGACTAGGGACGGGATGATATAAAACATCTATCAAATATAGGGTCTCATGATCAAGCTAAATGACTTCGATGACTCAAGATCAAGTCATTTACTTCGATGACCTATAAAATGGTTCATATCACTTTGGAACGATTATTTCATCACAGTTAAAATAATCTTGAAATAATAATTTCATTAAACATAAGAATGTTTTACAAGAACATATCAAATAACTAAATAAAAGCCCTCAAACTCCCACTCAAATTTAGATTACATTTCAATGTCTCTAATGCCTACAGCTTCAGTCAGAAACTCGAGCTTAGGCCTTGGGAGTGGCTTTGTCAACGGATCAGCGACGTTATCATCTGTCTGAACTCGGCTGATCTTGACTTCCTTTCTATTAATGATGTCACGTATCAAGTGAAATCTTCTTAGAACATGCTTGGATTTCTGGTGTGATCTTGGTTCCTTTGCCTGAGCTATAGCACCATTGTTGTCACAAAACAGTGCCAGAGGCTCAGCCGCATCTGGTATCACACCTAGTTCAATAATGAACTTTCGTATCCAAACAGCTTCCTTCGCAGCTTCTGAGGCGGCGATATATTCAGCTTCTGTAGTGGAATCTGCAACAGTGTCTTGCTTGGAGCTTCTCCAACTGATTGCACCGCCATTCAGACAAAAGATATAACCGGACTGTGACCGGAAATCATCTTGGTCTGTCTGGAAACTTGCGTCCGTGAATCCACTGACTTTAAGCACATCACTTCCACCGTACACTAAGAACTTATCCTTAGTATGTCTTAGATAATTCAAGATATTCTTTACGGCAATCCAATGGTTTTCACCTGGATTTGACTGGTATCTACTCGTCATGCTCAATGCATAAGCAACATCAGGACGAGTACAGATCATGGCATACATGACAGATCCTATTGCAGATGCATAAGGAATATTCTTCATGCGCTCAAGCTCAGCAGCCGTCGTAGGGCTCTGCTTCTTGCTTAGCGTTGTGCCATGTACCATTGGCGTGAAGCCCTTCTTGGAATCCTTCATGCTGAATCTTTGTAGGACTTTGTCAATGTATGAATCTTGACACAAGCCTATCAGCCTTCTAGATCTATCCCGGTAGATCCTGATTCCAAGAACGTATGCGGCTTCACCCATGTCTTTCATGGAAAAACAACTTCCAAGCCAGTCCTTTACGGACTTCAGCATTGGAACGTCGTTTCCGAGAAGCAGTATGTCATCGACATACAGAATAAGAAATACAATCTTGCTCCCACTAGATTTCTTATACACGCATTGTTCTTCTTCGTTTCTGATGAAGTCAAATTGCTTGATCGCTTCATCAAAACGAAGATTCCAGCTCCTCGATGCTTGCTTCAATCCATAAATGGATTTATGAAGCTTGCATACTTTTCCAGCATTCTTTGGATCTATGTAACCGTCAGATTGTGTCATATACACATCCTCTTCCAGAATACCATTCAGGAAGGCGGTTTTCACGTCCATCTGCCAAATTTCATAATCATGAAAAGCTGCAGTTGCTAGTAGAATCCGAATAGATTTCATCATAGCCACTGGTGAATAGGTTTCATCATAATCCACACCGTGAACTTGTCTAAAACCTTTTGCCACCAACCTGGCTTTATAAATCTGGACATTTCCATCCACGTCAATCTTCTTCTTGAAGATCCATTTGCACTCGATGGCTTTTACACCAGCGGGTAAGTCAAACAACGAAAACACTTGGTTGACCGACATGGAGTCCATTTCGGAATCAGTGGCCTTGCGCCACTTAGAGGAATCTGGGCCCATCATGGCTTGATTGAAGTTCGATGGTTCATCACCATCAATGATCAAAAGATCATGACAGTCAGTCACGAGGAATCCTTGATATCTCTCGGGTTCGTGACGGATCCTCCCGGATCTTCGAACTTCAGGTACTACAGGTTCAGGCTCTACAATTTCTTGTAGGTCCTCCTGCTGCTCTTCCTCATTAGGTTGAGCAGTATCCTGTTCATCTTGAATTTCTTCAAGCAGTACCTTACTCCCACTGTCTTTCTTAGAGAGAAACTCCCTCTCAAGAAAGTTACAATCCCGGGCAACAAAGATATTGTTCTCGGAACGTAGATAGAAGTAATAAGCCTTGGTTTCCTTCGGATAACCAATGAAGTAGCATTTATCAGACTTTGGTGTAAGCTTATCTGAGATTAATCTCTTGACATAGGCTTCACAACCCCAAATTCTTAGATAAGACAGCACTGGAGCCACTCCAGTCCATAATTCATATGGTGTCTTTGCTACTGCTTTCGATGGCGCTCTATTTAGAGTGAACACTGCTGTTAGCAGAGCATATCCCCAAAGGAATATTGGAAGGTCTGTGTGACTCATCATAGATCGAACCATATCCAATAAGGTCCGATTTCTCCTCTCAGACACACCATTCCATTGAGGTGTTCCGGGAGGAGTGAGTTGGGATACGATCCCACACTCTCTTAGATGATCACTGAATTCTTGGCTTAAGTATTCTCCTCCTCGGTCGGACCGAAGAGCCTTAATGCTTTTGCCAAGTTGGTTCTGTACTTCATTTTGGAATTCTCTGAACTTCTCAAAAGATTCAGACTTATGTTTCATCAAATAAACATATCCATACCTACTGAAATCATCAGTAAAGGTAATGAAGTACTGATAGTTTCCTCTTGCATTTGTGGACATTGGGCCACACACATCAGTGTGTATCAGGCCCAATACGTCACTGGCCCTCTCGTTAGGTTTATTAAAGGGGGCCCGTGTCATTTTGCCCATCATGCAGGATTCGCATTTCTCACATGACTCAAAGTCAAATGAGCCAAGAAGTCCATTCGAATGGAGCCTCTTGATGCGTTTCTCGCTGATGTGCCCTAAACGACAATGCCATAGAAACGTTCGGTTCTCCTCATTAGGTTTGAACCGTTTGGTATTAATGTTATAAATTGGCGCGGATTGATCGAGTATGTAAAGCCCATTCATAAGAGGGGCAGAACCATAGAACAAATTGTTGCGATTGAAGGAACATAATTTATTCTTAACTGAAAAATCATAACCTTCCAAATCCAACAAAGAAATTGAAATAATATTTCTGCTTATAGCAGGTACAAAATAACAATTATTGAGTTCTAAAATCAATCCCGAAGGTAAAGACAACAAGTAAGTGCCTACAGCTAGTGCTGGAACTTTCGCTCCATTCCCAACTCGTAGCTCCACTTGTCCTTGCTTCAGCCTTCTACTGTTGCTGAGTGCCTGCATATTAGTACAAATATGAGCCCCACAACCAGTATCCATAACCCATGAGGTATTATCAGAAGTAGTTGTATTAACTTCTATGACAAAAATACCTGTTGAAGAAGTCTCAAAAGTCTTCTTCTTCAATTCCTTTAGACCTTCCTGGAATTTCTTACATTCTCTCCTCCAATGCCCTGGTTCTTTACAGAACCTGCATATGTCAGTTGGCCCAGCCTTGGACTTGGGCTTGGGCTTTGGCGTGTCCTTGTCCGCGACTTGGACAGCCTTGGCCTTTCCCTTATCCTTAGCAGAGGATTTCTTAAACCCCTTGCCCTTTTGCACCATAAGTACATTGGGGTCCTTGGCGGTTTTCCTCAAGTTGGGCTCTGCAGTCTTGAGCATTCCGTGAAGCTCAGGCAATGTCTTACTCAAGCCATGCATGTTAAAGTTCAGAATGAACTGATCATAGCTTGCAGGTAATGACTGCAGAATGATGTCGCAGGCAAGTTCCTGGCTGATTGGGCAGTCGAGTTTCTGAAGATGATCGAGATAACCCATCATCTTCAAGACATGAGGACTCACTGCCGCATTCGCAGCCAACTTGCAGTCCAAGAGGTTCTTAACTGTTTGAAACCTCTCAGTCCTAGCCTGCTCCTGAAAAAGCGATTTCAGGCTTGCCATTATCTCGATGGGTGACAATACACTCTCGAACTGTTTTTGCAGCTCAGGAGTCATTGTCACCAACATCAGGCAATAGGCATCATTTTCATCTGACGAATGCTTTTCCCAAGCATTATGCAGAGTCCTGGCGGCATTGGCAGGAGGCCTCTCGGGGAGAGGATCACGAAGGACATAATCCTTCTTCTCCTGCTTGAGGACTAGCCTCAAGTTCCTTGACCACGTCAGGAAGTTTGTTCCAGTCAGCTTCTCCTTTTCGAGAACAGACCGGATCGAGAATGTGTTTTGTGTGCTTGTAGTAGTCATAGCTGAAATATATAGATAAAAAGGTTATTAGTTAAAATGTTCAATATGATTAATCTCGTATTAAATTTAATATGATTAATCACGCATTATATTCAATAACATAAGTTACCCTCAATAGAATATAATGATTCCAAGATCCACATATAACTAAGATTAAAGTGGGCCACTGGCCGTCACCAAACCTTAGCTTATATCGGTAAGCCCTATATCGGCTAATTATATCCGTGATATAACTCTTGGTTGTGAATCTGGGCCCGAGGCCCAATCCACTCTGATGTCTCAAGGCCCGGGACTCCCGATGGCCCAGTCAAGAAAACCAGACTATACAGTCATGTAATCATTAATGTCTGGGACTCCCAATGACATTTATGAATCACAAACCGTCTTATCCACGCAAAAGCAGACACCCTCACACTGTAAGGCCATGAATACAATTGAATGGGCTTCGACAGCTGACATAGAATGGACAAGACATCCAACGCTTGATATTATTTGAGGTTCGTAGGTTTATTTAAAAAATTCATTCCCAAAATAGAAGATTACTATTTCAGGAAACTTTCCATTTTTGGAAACCTACTATTTTTGGAAACTTTCTAAAATTGGAAACTTTCTAAAAACGGAAACTTTCTAACTTTAGAAATTTCTTAAAATCCGAATCATGCAAATCTAGAAACTTCTATAAATTAAGAAACTTTCTAATTTCAAAATATCGGAAACTTTAATTTAAAATCGATTTATATTCTTATAAAATAAATTTTAAATTAATCTGAAGAAAGACTCAAATAATTGGCCCAATTGTTTTAACTTCTTGGCCCGAGGCCCAAGAATTTGTCCATGTCCAAGACATGACCCAATTGTCCAATTAAATGACATAACCGGTCTGGTTCATTAAAATTGGTCTAACCAAATTTTAATTACTACGATGACCACAATTGTCAACCGGTTATTTACTAAACCGGATTTTCTCAATTTATTTGGTCCAACCAAATCAAATTAGAAAATCCTGGTTTAGGCACTAAATCCAATAATTCTTTCGACATTGGATTTCTTGTCCCGGTTTAACCAGACTTAATAAAATTATTAAATCTGTTTATTAAACCAGGACGAATTATTTTTAATCAAAATTAAACCGAGCCTTTAAACCAACCATGTCGATCGATGAACCAACCGTGTCGATCGATCCATCAACCACATCGGTCGATGCTCTCAGCATCGATCCTGCATCGATCGTGCATCGATCCTGTATCGATCGATGCTCTCACGCATGCACTGAACCGAGCCAAAACCCTAACCGTGTCGATCGATGCACCAACCGCATCGGTCGATGCACCAACATCGAACCTGCATCGATCCTGCATCGATCGATGCTTTCACGCGTTAACTGGTTTTGCCGATAGACTGTATCGACCGATCCATGCGATCGTATCGATCGATCCATGCGATCGCAGTCGATAAAGACCTCTTGAAATCGCATTCTACCAAATCATATAGCTTGGTTTCTGCAATTTTATGTGTGTTTAGGTTTCAATTCTTGTTGCTTAAGTGGTTTCTCTTATCAGTAGTTGATTCAAAACACTTTTAAACAAGAAAAACAATCCTAAACTTGAATCTAAACAAGAAAAACCAGAACCTGGCTCTGATACCACTGAAGGATTGTTTAGTTGATCCTGATTCAATTCTTAGATTCATATCAACCTAAACATGCGGATCTAGGTTCTTCTCAGAATAGAAACAAATGATGATCTCACCTTATACCTGTTTGCAGCGGAAAGAGATGGTATGTCTGAGATCAGAGAAACACCGAGGGATGATTCCTCCAAAGGTTCACACACGCGATCACAGAAAACGGCTGCTAGACCACAAGGAGCTCGGCGCAGAGAGAGAGAGATTTCGGCTGTGTTTACTTTTTTTTTTTTTTTTTTTTTTTTTTTTTTTAGGGTTAATTGTTCTGAACTCGAGTTTTATCACATAAAACTTGTCCGGTTCCGTTTGGGCCACTTGGCCCAAACACCAATTAACTCGACGGCATTCGCGCACTGTGTCGACCGACACACCTTGTGTATCGATCGACACAGAGTGGCTAAATCGTTTTATTCTCTCTAAGTACAGTAAATGCCTAGCACTTTTACCGTACTTCTGCTAAACCGTTCCTACACATTTTCCTGTTAGCTTAGGCGTGTGACCCATATGGGATCATATAATAAAGGCAATAAGTCCAAGACTTATAGATCATGAGCGGACTCTAGCAAGCCATCATGACCCCCAGTATTATATGACTTATGTCTGATCATTGACATACTCTTACTTTCTAGAGACAGTACCGAGATTACTGGACACAATTCCAACACTTAGATCGCTCATTAGACTCTTTTTGTGTTTTCAGGTTATCAACGACGGACGCGGGAGGTCCTCGGTGTAGTCTCGGGATGGCTTATGGCGGGGTTTTGATTCGATAGTTTTGGGGTTTTTCTCTCGGTTCGGCTTGACACCACTTTTGTATTGATTCGTGTGTTAATTGTTTGTTGATGAAAATGATTTTTAAAGTGACGATTAAACGTTGTGCAGAACGTTTGATTTACTCAGAAATGAATATGCTTTCCTGATATTGTGTTTAGTCCGAACCGACACAACTCGCTGAAGTAGTACAAGACGGCCGACTTGTATTATGGAAGTGAGGATAGCAGAGTCAAGGTCGGATTGGTGCGAGCCTTCGTCTCAAACCGATCTGTCTCTAGCTTCGTCATGTGACGAACTTTTCCCGTTCGACTTGCTCGGGTTCGATCGGCCATGTTCTTGTTTGATTGTTGGCCGGTCAGCTCGACGGTCAGAGGAGAATGGGAAAGGGGCGTTACAATGTGTACCGTGCATAATGATCGATAAGAACAAGATAATACTTGTAGTTATCTACAGATATGATTGGTGATGACTAGACGTCGGTGAAGATATACTGGAGTGGTTTAGTTGAAGTAATTTTTGTGTTTGAGAAAGGCAATGTGTGGCTCTTATTAAGTAAACAGTTTGAACATGGTGAAAGCTTTGAAAGAGAGGAAGAAATTGGAATTGAAAAACGAGAAACAAGAGTGTTTAATATAGAAGAAGAGGGATGGCCCAGTCTCTGATGCCATGATTTGAGAGTGGTTTTTGGGTTTGTTGAGGTCAGAAGCGCAGCTGCATACGGAGTAGAGACGGGCCATTCATACTCTTGCCTTGGAGTAACGGGACCCCCATGGTAAGATCCTTCACCTGAAAAGATGCAGGGAAGAATTCAACAGAAACATTATTAGATTTGCATAGACGATAAACCAATATGAGATTCTTGTCAATAGCATGAACACACAAAACATTGTTCAAGTGTAGATTTTTAGTAGCTGAGGGAAGAATCATTGAACCAGTGTTGGAGATGTGGAGACTGGAGCCATCTGCAATCATCAGGTCGTCATTACCATTGTAAGGCTGGTGCATCGACAGGTTCTGTCGGAGGTGATGTGGTGCGTTGCACCGGAGTCCAATAGCCACTGTTGTGACGAGTATATTGAGGCAATGGCAACATTAGCGCGTGGTTTCCAGGGATGAAATGGGCTCATCGTCGGAGGAGTGGCGATCGCAGATTGCTGGAATTGAGGGCATCTACGAGCACGGTGGCCTTGGCTGTAGCAGATTTGGCATTTTCCAAGATACGGGCGATACTGCCTCTGCTCATTCATGACCGAAGACGTGTTACGACCGAAGACGTGTTGCGTTGCTGTGAGTTGTTGCTTCCATAGTTGTTGTTGTTGCGATGATGTGAGTAAGACTTGTTTGTACCAGTATTATAGGACCGGTTGTTGGATCGATGCTGGACATTTTTCGCTGAAGCAGGGACAACTGAGGTCGTCGCAGATATTTCAGCATTGAGCTTAGCTTCCTGGTTGAGCAGTCGCTCATGTATCTCTGTGATGCTTGGCGGAGTGTCTTTGCCTTCTATTTGATCAATCACAGGTTTGTAGTCTTCAGGAAGGCCCACAAGAGTTAGCTCCACTTGATCTTCGTGATCGAAGGGCTTCCCAAGGATGGCGAGCTGATCAAATTTCATTGTAACAGATTGTATGTATTCATCATTTGTCTTCGTACCTTAGGTGGTTGATCGGACTTGTGCCCTCAGTTGTTGAATATGACCATGGCTAGGCTTCACATAGGTGGAGGCAAGCTTCTCCCAGATCTGTGCAGATGTTGTAGCTCTCGAGACCATTGGTTGAATTGGTGTTGAGATAGCCCCGAGAAGAGCACTAAATATCAATCGATCTTGTCTCTTCCACCTAGAAAAGTCTGGATTTTCAGATACAGTATCATTAACCATGATTGTCTAAGAAGGTACAATGGTGGAGCCATCTATGTGACCAACAAGTCCATACCCATCGAGCAGTGCTTGAACTTGCATTCCCCACATTAAGTAGTTTGAGCTTGTGAGTTTTGATACGCTGGACATGTTAACGAGCAGAACATTGGTAGTGTTCATGGGGATCATGTCGTTGACATGTGAGTTGGTGTTTGATGAGGACGAGTTTGTGTTATCAGTCATGGTGGCTGTGTATTGGAGAACTGAAAAAGTTAGGTTTTTGAGGAGCGTTGCTCTGATACCATAAAGATGTATAACATCTTAAGTTTATTGATACTGAAACTTTACATATTTATACAGAGGAATAGGGTTTAGATACTTAGAAGTAATTACAACATTAATCCCTATACTTATACACACTTGTATCCTTGACAGTGGACTGTCATCCCACTGGTGTAAGACTTCGATTGCAGTGAGTCATAGAAGCGCGGTGAAGTATGTCATTTGTGTAACTTTTTTGACTCAAGAGGATGCCGGTGTTGTTGTATGTGACGGCTAAGCCCAGAAAATGATGCAATCGAACTAAGTCAGTGAGATAAAACACAGGGAGAGCTCCTTGACAATACGATCAGACAAAGATGAGGTTGCTGCCGTGAGAACAATATCGTCGACGTATAACAGAAGAACAACTTGTGGAGAGTCACGGCGAAGGATAAACAGGGAGGAGTCGGATTTGCTTTGAACAAAGCCGATCTTGCGTGCCACCAAAGCAAAACGATTGTACCAAGCCCCCATAGCTTGCTTAAGGCCGTATAGAGAACGTCTGAGTAAGCAAACATGATTTGGTTTGGATCGATCCACAAAGACGGCGGCTGGTGCATATATACGGTCTCCTCCAAATCACCGTGTAAGAAAGCGTTCTTGACGTCAAGTTGTCGAAGCGGCCATCCACGAGCTAGTGCAATATGGAGCACCGTACGTATGGAAGCCGGCTTAACCTCCGGACTTAATGTCTCATCACAGTCAATGCCCAATTGTTGTAACTTACCATTATCCACCAGTCATGATTTGTAACGCTTAAGCTTTCCATCTGCATCAAACTTATGACGAAACAACTACATGGAACGAATAATGTTAGTAGCAGGAGGACGCAGAACCAAGTTCCACGTTCTGTATTTAATAAGAGCATTATGTTCCTCCTTCATAGAGTTAAGCCAATTAGGATCTTTTGCAGCCTACACATGAGAGAAAGGAAGTGGCGCAATAGAATCAGTGTGTAAGCATATACAAACACGAGGTTTAACAATCCCGTGTTTGCCTCTAGTGGCCATAGAATGGGTGTTTGGAGCTGGAGCAGGGGATGGCGGCAGAGTGTTGCTGGGAAGAGAAGACCGAGCGATTGGAGGCAGAAGTAAAAGAGGAGAAGAATGTGTTGGTGGAGTCATGGATGTCGAAGAGATTGTGGCAAACGGAAATTGTTCCACAAAGAAGGTAACATGCCGCGATATTATAATCTTCCGAGTTGAGATCTCCAAACAACGATAGCCCCTGTGATTCGAAGGATAGCCCAAAAATACACAAGATGTAGAGCGAGAGTCAAGTTTGTGAGATGAAGTAAAAAGAAGATTAACATAGCATAAACAGCCGAATACACGAAGATGAGAGTAAGAGGCTGGTTTATTGAACAAGCGAGTATAAGGAATTTGTTTACTTATCAAAGAGAAAGGAAGCAGATTGAGAGTGTAGGCCGAAGTGAAGAGAGCCTCGACCCAATAAGATAGTGACATTTGAGCTTGAACTATTCGTGTCTTTCAGTGGAGTGTCCGTATCATGTTGTTTATTGTACGCAGCATCCGTTCGGCTCTACCATTTTGTTGTGAGGTATGAGGACAAGACAGGCGAATTTCTGTCCCAGTTGAGGCGAGATGATCAAGAAAAACTCGTCTTGTATACTCTCCTCCGTTGTCACACTGAAAGACACGAATAGTTTTATTGAATTGATTATGAACAAAAGCAGAGAATTCAAGATATTTCCCAAATGTTTCACTTTTCTGTCACAAAGGATAAACCCATACGTAGAGTGTGTAATGATCGAGAAACATAAGATAGTATTTGAAACCGCTATTTGTCAAAACATGAGAAGTCCAAATATCAAAGTGAATAATATGAAATGGTTTAGTGACAACAGAAGAAGAAGAAGGAAAGAATGGTTGATGAATGTGTTCACCAATTGGCACGCATGACACAAAGTTGTCATGTCGTCCTTATTGCTAGAAAACAAACCAGAAGAATTGAAAGAACGCTGAATAGAAACATTAGGATGACCGAGCCTACGATGCCATATGGTGTTTCCCGAGAGAAGAGCTACGGAAGGCGTCGTTGGAGTCACCGAGTATAGGGGATCAGAGCTATCACATCCGAGGAGGAGTTTCCTGGTCTGCATATCCTTAACAGAAAAGCCAAATGGGTCAAAATCGACAGAACATTGATTATCAGTAACAAATCGACGAACAGAAACAAGATTTTTAATGATGGAAGGGCAAACAAGAACATCATTGAGAGATAAAGCAAGAGAAGCACAAGGAAGAGTACAAGTACCCGATTTAGTGACAGGCCAAAGGATCCATTACCAACTAACACAGAGGGAGTCATGCTCGAATTAAACACAGAAGTAAGGGTAACTTAATTACCGGTGATATGATATGTCCCTCCTAAGTCCATGTACCATGCTGAATCGGTCTGAGGCTGGAGTGTCATTATGTTGAAAGCGTGTGCCAGAGCTGTCAGGATCATACCATAATAACCTGCTCCCGTCATAGTATCCTCCTAGTAGTGAGCTTCCGGTGATGGTCGAGGAGCATACGGTCCAAGAATCCCTGGTCGAGGAGACTGAGGCATCGGCTGTTGGTACTGATACGGCTGTTGGGATGGCTGTGGCATCAGGGGACCGCCTTGATAGAAGGGATACGACCATTGAGGAGGGTCGTATGGCTACTGTGGATACCCTTAGCCCATCTGACAATTGTTGTAATGACCATATCCAGTGTTGTTGTTGTACCGTCCTTTGCCGCGATTTCCACTACCACCGCGTCAACGATTCTTGTTGTTGTGATTTCCTATGTTGTTGTTATGCGCCGGAGCCGATTGTTGAGATTGATCAGCAACGTACAATACATTCAGAGAAGAAGTGTTAGGGCTTTGTGTAACAGCTGGGCGAATGACTCGTTTGAGTCGATCTTCCTCCGACAAGAGCATTGAGCGTGTGGTGTGAAAGCTGGGAAACGGACTACAATGTCGGATGACATTCTGAATTCCTTCGAATTTCTCGTTGAGACCGTTGAGGCAGTGCATCACGAGGTTTCGATCAGATACCGGGGAGTCCAGATTTGCGAGCAAATCCGATAAGGATTTGAGTTTGCGACAGTACTCCTGTACGGAGAGATCATCGATGGTGATTGTTAGGAGCTCGTTCTCCAATTGGAGTGCACAGTTCTCCTTGTTGTCGCGGAACATGTTTTCAAGGGCAAGCCAAAGCTCATTAGCTGTGCTTTTTTGCTTGAGGATGGTCTCGTTCAATGAATCCGAAATAGTGCCGTAGATCCAGATTTTAACGAGTCTGTCACGTTCCTTCCACACCTTTTCTGTCGCAGGGGTAGCAACAGTGGTGCCTTCAAGATGTTCGAGAACTCCCAAAGTGAGACAATTCGTTTCGAAGATTTCTATCCATATATCATAGTTCATCATATCGAGATCAATCGTGATTGGGATGTACGCTTTGATTTGGGTAATTCCCCAAGGTTTCTCGGATGAAGTTAATAGAGTTGCAGCCATCGCGAAAGAATGAAGGAAGAAGAGATTGATGAGCGAGAGAGAGAGAGAGAGAGAGAGAGAGAGAGAGAGAGAGAGAGAGAGAGAGAGAGAGAGAGAGAGAGAGAGAGAGAGAGAGAGAGAGAGAGCAAAGAGAGAGGAGATTTATCGCGAGATTGAGGCGCATAATCGTAAAGCTTCTGATACCATGAAAGTGTATAAAGCTTGGTGCCATTCTCATTGATCACGTTTGAGTTATATACACGCTAGAGTATCTTTACGTAATCGTAACTATACAGAATATGCTCTCAAATATACTAACCGAAGGATAACACTATATCCTGACTAACACTAGTGAGACCTGTATAAGAGATACATGCCAAAAAACTAAAGTAAACTTCTTGTACCGGAGAATAACGAAAAAACAAGAAAGAAATCTGGAATGGATTTTTAAGAGAGATTGTACGTCTGTTAGTTCGATTCCATTGATGACGATACCAGATTTTTCACCTCCAGACTGCGAATATTCAGTTATTTGCTTCACCATCACTGGGACAAGTCCCTGAAAGTCACGATTCTGTATCCCCCAAGCGGATTTAGCATCCCCAAATTGAGAAATCTAGGGGGAAAAATCAACATTTGACAGTAGAAGGAAATAGCAATCAAACCTTAGCAGTGGAGGACGAGGTTTCATAGGCCTGAGAAGGCTGAGAAGACACGAATCCGCCGTCAGAGAAAGCGGAATTCGGCTCGAATTGATTGTTGGAGAACATTTTCTCGAAGGTGAATAATAACTCGCGAATGAAAGACGGAAGTTGAGGGAAGCGATCGGAGAAGTAGGTGGTAAGTGAGGGATTTAACAAGAGTTTTGGGGAATTTTTTATTTCCCTCCAGTTTCGATTAAGCTTTCCGCTTATTAGGGCGCAGTGGTGGCACATACAATACGATCCGTACCTAGCAACTTAAAGAAACACGGGTAAAATCGTACAGTGTCAAACGAATTTTTTTATAACAATTTAACATTTTAATTTTTTTTTAATAATACCACAAAATTATAAAATGTTTTATCATCGGATAAAATTCAAGGGTTAATTGGGTGAATATTAGGTTCTGGGTCAAAAATTAGGTGTATAAAAAGTTTTGACCACAAATTAGGAAAATGACAGCACACAATGAATTTGACACGCAAATTCGGACATCCCTGCCCTTGTTACCTCGTCTGCGACAGCTTTCAGACAGTGACAGGTCGCTGAAAAGCTCAGCTACTTTTCAGAAAAAGTTTTGGCCGGTACCCATTTATTTTGAACCGTAACGTCGCTAACTTTTTCCCAAACCTCTATCCATAGCTGAGCTGGCGATTACCCTTCTTTTTGCCCGCTCAAATTTTCAAGGGAAGTATCTTAAAGGAACCCTATCTCTATCTTCAACCCCATCTACAATCCTCGACTAGGAATTATCTGGTCCCTTGAACAACATAAAATCTTCACCTTCATTGGGTCATCTACATTCCTCGAAACTTAGTTGGTCCCTTGTCAGAGTAAGAATCTGACATCCATTTTGTCACCAAAAATCGTAGACGACTATTTAGAGTTGTAGTCAAAGTGGAATACTTTGCTAAAGATCTAACTTTTGTTTGGCTGTAGATGGATGGAAGGAAGACAGTTTTGCAGCTCAGAGGGAAATGGCGTGAAGGTAACGCTGGAATTTGGAGCTTCGAGGTCGAGAAAAAAGGAAACACCAAGGCTATTTGGTTAAGCTCAAGGTCAAGTTTTGACTATCTTGAGAAGATGGTCAAAGAAAAGATGGATATCAAAGAAGATCGAGCTGTGGAAATAACATACCAATGGCCGCAGTACATGTTGATGGATGAGGGAAGAGACGCACCACCTGTTCTGGTTCAAAACGACGACGATGTGTCCCTGTTTGTCGAAATGAGATTTGAAATTGATCAACTCAACTTGTGCGTGACTTTGAAAGATACTGAAATTATAGAGAATGATGTTGGTAAGTTTTCTTCGTAAATAGTCGACTACTGTTTGCTTTTAACGGATTCTGATTTTTTAGTAGTTGACTACTTTCATGGGTTATCAGATATGGTTGACTGCTTTAACGCTGGAAAGGGGATGACACCTCAGAAGAGTGGTAAGATTCACCTAAACGGTGTTACAATATCGTGTTATAATGGTATGATATGGTCTAACACTTTTTCTGCAACGTATAAACTAGCTATGGTGTTGTTTCAAAACCCAGAAGAGAAAGTTCCAGATACTGAGATTGAAGGTGAGATAGTCGAATACTTAGTTGTATTTATAAGTAGCTGAATACTCAGGTTGTTTTTTTATGGGAATACTTGTTTCATTGTAGTCTTATACATAGGTAGTTGAATACTTAGTATTGTATAGTTGACTACTTTGTAATAAACTCTGTAGCTTTGCTTGCATTGAACGACCTGGACAACGACGAAGAAGTACCAGAAGATCTCGAAGAGATGGAAGATATGGCCATACTCTGTCTTGATGGAGAAGATATTGATAAGGGAAAAGGTGTAGACACTTCTGCGAATAACTCAGATGAAGAATGGCATGAATTTGCAGTTGACGAAAATGACGAGAAAAACCCTGCTGCTGGTTTTAAATCGGACAATGGTGAATACAACTCAGGTGAAGAAGCTGATGAAGAGCCTGACAGCAGTACGCAACAGTCTAAGAGGTTTAGCTGCGCAAAAGAAACGATTGATGGAGTTTTCGAAGACACAGAAGACCCGCCAGCTATGTTTGGAAGAGATGCTCCACCAATCGTTGATGAGTTGCCAGGTGATGGTACGTAGTTCCGTACTTATTGCTACATACTTAGTTTGCGTAGACAACTATTTGTAGTTATCTACATATATTTTTAAATGCTTACTTCTACACAACATTATATCATACTCTACCTACTTATTTTAAGTAGTCAACGAATTGTAGATAACTATTATTTTGCACCATTGATGAATTCTTATGCAGGGATAGACGATGCTTTGGATGACGTTAGCTACGAGGGTGTCAGTATATTTGTGGGAAGGATATTTAGGAACAAAGCTGAGTGCAAACTGAAGATGGCTTTACACGCGATTAACAAAAAGTTCCATTTAAAAACTCCACGCTCATCACCAACTTACATGGAATTCGTGTGCATTAGCGATAAGTGTCACTGGCGTGTGTATGCATCCATGATGGACCGTACTGGAAACTTCCAGATCAAAACGGAAAACTTCAAACACACATGCTCGATTGACGATAGGCGTCAGTACCACAGACAAGCTACGACACAAGTAATTGGGGAGTTAATTCGAATTAGATTTACTAATGGAAGGAAAGGACCAGGTCCCATTGAGATTCAAAGGATAATGCAAGAAGATTTCCAGGTAAATAGCTTTTGGATAGACAACTACCATATATTGAATACTAACAGTAGTCGAGAATTGAGGTATAACTATTTCTCAAAAATGGTTGTCTACTTCAGGTTAACATCTCGTACTGGAAAGCGTGGAGGTGTAGGGAACTCGCTATGGAAAAATCACTAGGCTCTGTATCAGGTAGCTTCGCGTTGCTACCATCATATGTCGAGAACCTGGAAAACTCAAACCCAGGCACAGTGTGTGAAACATTATATGAGGTTGACAAGAATGGGAGTAAGCGGTTCAAGTATCTATTTCTTTCTTTCGCTCCCTCAATTGCGGGGCTTAAATACCTGAGGCCGGTATTGCTCATTGACGGGACTCATCTAGTTGGACGCTATGGTGGATATCTTCTTGCTGCTAGTGCACAAGATGGAAACTTCCAAATTTTTCCAATAGCTTATGGGGTAGTCGACAGTGAAAACGATGCATCTTATGTATGGTTCTTCCAATGCCTAAAGCAGATCATAAACGATAGCAGTGATTTAATGTTTGTCTCAGACAGACATTCAAGCATTTACAAAGGGCTGAGACAGGTAATGTAGTTGTCTAATTGTAGTCGATGCACAGTAATTGTCTACGACTATTTTGTAGTTGAACATCTGGTGATATTTCTGAACCTTGTATTTATAGGTGTATCCTCAAGCTGGACATGGGGCTTGTTTAGTGCATCTAGTGAGGAATGTAACAACAAAGTTTAGGGAAAGCCGGTTGCCTTCACTAGTGGTTAGAGCAGCGAAAGCTTATACCGTTTTAGAGTTTTCTCAAATATTTGCAGAACTACAATCTGTGAATCCTGAGTGCGCTCAATACCTGCTTGATGTGGGGCTCCCACACTGGACACGTTCATACTGCATGGGTGAACGATACAATTTGATGACAACCATAGTTGCTGAGTCATTAAACAAGGTTTTAAAAGAGTGTAGAGAGTTCCCACTTATCTCGATGCTTGAAGCTATAAGAATGAGTCTGATCAGTTGGTTTGTGAGGAGAAAAGCAGCAGCCTCATCAGATGATAGCATGCTAACGCCAAAAGTGAGACAACTTCTGGATGTAAATTTTACTGACGGCACTAATATGAAAGTAAGTATTTCATGTGGTCAGCTACGTAAGTAGACAGATATATAAAGTATTCATCTGCGTGTAGTTTAACATATGTATTCGTATAATTGTAGGTGACTGTTCTTAACTGCGAAGAGTTTGAGGTGAGAGACACAAAAGGAGTGAGGTTCGAAGTGAACTTAGCAAAAGGGATTTGCAGCTGCAGGGAGTACCAAATGATCCAGATACCATGTAGCCATGCTTTAGCTGCCGCGTCGTATACTAATTACACAACAGACAAGCTGGTCGGAATTGTGTACACAACAACATTCAGAAAATTAATCTATGAAGGGGTGTTTCATCCAGTTCCGATACCAGTAGTTTCTGGTAATGTAGATCTCCTACCGCCCTTGATGAGGCGCCCACCAGGTCGACCAAAAAAACAGAGGATCCTCTCCCGAGGAGAATTCAAGGTAAAAGTAGGATATTTGACTATTCATTAATAAAAAGTAGTTGACTATTTTGTGGAAGTATTTATAAACAAGAATTTCTTATGAATTAGCGGCGGGCGAAGAAGGCTGCGAGAGTTTGCAGTAGGTGTCTTGGAAAAGGACACAACAGGGCGTCATGCAAATTACCTAGGCGGGAAATGTGAAGCTACCTTATTATTTTATTGCCATGGGAGAAGCGGAATTGATGCAAATCAAATCACTTGTAATCCTTTATAGTATGGGGAATTATTAACCATTTTGATGATTTGCTTTTGGTACAATGCATCATGTTTTGGAATTACTTAATTTAGCCGGTTTGGCATAATACTCTCTAGTATTGCTGTTATAAACTCCCATATTTAATGGCAAATTTCCGTCTTTTTATATTTTGCAATCTTTTATTGGTTGTTGTTTGAAAGATGTTAGGGTAGATGAATACTAGTACTGTAGGAATTTTTTAAACTAGTATTCAAACAATACTCATTTCTAGTAGTTGAATACTAGTAGACTGATATGTTTAGTAAGTAGACTGATACTAGTACTGGAAGTAGTTCACTTCAATTTAGTAACAAGTAAACTATAATTCAACGTAAAAATTCTAGTTTACTTGAAAAAGTAGTTAGTCAGTATAACAAAGTAGTTGACTACTAGTAGTTGAATTCTAGTAAACTGATGTTGGGAATGTCCTGAAATCTATTGTACTTGCTCTAAGTGAAAGTCGTATAGTCGAGATGAGACAATCACATAACACTAGGTAGTCATAATGCTTTGCTAGAAGCCACTTATGATCAATGAGTTTAGAACTCATTGCTAGTGTTATATGATCCTACAGGGTCACACACCTAAATAGACTGGATCATAAGCTTATTGGGGTTTTATATTTAATATATTATATATATGTGATATATATATAATATTATAAATATATATGTATGTTATATATGATATAAACATATGTACATATACGTTTAATAATAAACCAACGAGAATCATATTCTCGTTGTAATCATTATTAAATAATGTATAAGTGGGCTTAGCCCATTATAGCTTGCAGCAAAACCTAATTAGATTAGGTTATTGTTATGTTTATATAGAATGTTAAAAACATGAC
This sequence comes from Orychophragmus violaceus, assembly GCA_030180135.1. Taxonomy (NCBI): domain Eukaryota; kingdom Viridiplantae; phylum Streptophyta; class Magnoliopsida; order Brassicales; family Brassicaceae; genus Orychophragmus; species Orychophragmus violaceus. The sequence goes on from CM058231.1 coordinate 79,875,346, forward strand.
GTTTGATAGATATAACAATACACGGCTGCAAGCTTTGACAACCCTAATACACACAAGCGAATTGTTTGTGTTAATTGTGAGATTTGATCTCAACGGCACTAGCATCCCGATCCGATCCAGTTTGTGTGCGTGTGGATACCAGTAGAGGCGCAGCATTTGAGGCGCTCTAGATCTCGATTATCTGCAAATCTTCCGCTGCTAATTACCAGGTAAATCTGAGATCTGATAGATTCAATTACATGAACCTTAGATCCTAGGCTTGGAATTCAGACCAGGATTGCCTAATTGGATTAGGAACTGCTAGAAATTCCTACAGTGGTATCAGAGCTTTAGGGTTCCATTGAATCTGTAGCATGTTGATTAGATTGGTTGAATCTGGATCTCTGTATAGATGATACAAACATGTTAAAATTCGTTTTCATGAAAAATCTAGTTTTAGGTTTTTGGCTTGAAAAACGATTAGGGTTTATCGCCCTGTATCGATCGACACCAATCCGGTATCGGTCGACGCAGAAGGATAACCTGAATAAAATTGTTTTCGCCTAGTGTCGATCGACACAAGAGTTGTGTCGGTCGACACCAACCTCGCGAAATTGATAAATCGGTTCAATTGGATTGGACCGGTTATCGAGCTTGGTTAATGATGGTTGAAAACTGTGAATGATTTAATTGCGATTAGTTTGATAAGTTTGGTATCGACCGATGCTAGTGTAGCATCGATCGACACTGACCGGTATTCAAAACCGGATCAATTGGATTGATCGGTTATCGCGGATTGTTTTAGTTATTCTGCATCGATCGACACTATAGTAGTGTCGGTCGACATCAGATTCGATGATTAGGTTATGGAACCTGAAATCACAGAACCAAAGCAATATAAATCAATTAATTATAAGAATTAAAACATAATAAAACTGAACATTTTAAAAGGTTCCGTTCCTCAACCAAATATCAAGTGATACTTGATGTCTTTCCAATCTTGTCAACTGTCAAGACCCATTTGATTGTGTGATAGACTTGCAGTGCAAGATGTCCACAATTTCATGAGTAAGACAGAGGTAATCGTGTTGATGGATTTGCAGTGCAAGACATCAACAATTACATGACTGAAGAGATTGGTTTACTTGACTGGGCTATCAAAATCGTTTTGGGCTCAGAGACATCAGGTGGATTGGACATAAGATGTCAATCCACAACCAAGAGTTATATTGGATATAACTAGCAAAGTTGTTGCTTACCTAGATAGCTAAAATTTGGGTGATAGCCAGTGGCTCACTCAAGTTTAGTGAAGTAAGGGTCTTGGATCATTATATTCATCTGAGGAAACATTGTTTGAATATAATGCGAGTTTTCTTAATAGTTAAGACTTCTCATTTCTTGAACATCATAACTAAAACCTCCCTTGTTTTTCCAGCTATGTCTAGCACAAACCATCATAACAATTTCTCCCTGCGTTCCGTCCTTGAGAAGGACAAGTTAAATGGATCCAACTTTCTTGAATGGTATCGGAACTTGAGAATTGTTCTCAAACAGGAGAAAAAGGACTATGTCCTTGAGAAAGTTCTCCCCAAGAAGTACCGAGCCAATGCCTGGCAGTCAGATAAGGATGCTTGGGATAAGCATTCTAATGATGCGGTGGATGTGAGTTGTCTCATGTTGGCTACCATGAACTCGGAATTGCAGAAGCAATATGAGTATGTGGAGTCGCCAATACAGATGATCACTGGCCTGAAAAGTATGTTTCAGGAGCAGGCACGAACTCAGAGATACCAGACGGTTAGATCTCTGATTGAGTGCAAGCTACCAATGGGCGAACCAGTTAGTCCTCATGTCATTAAGATGATGGGTTATATTGATAACCTGGGGAAACTGGATTGTCCCATTAGTCAAGAGTTGGCTACTGACATCATTCTGCAGTCACTGCCGTCAAGCTATGATCAATTTGTTATGAACTACAACATGAACAACTTGACGAAGACGTTGACTGAATTGCATGGGATGCTTAAGACTGCTGAACCTAACATCAAGAAGGACACCCCAAATGTCCTTATGGTACAAAAGGGTAAAAAGTTTAAGAAACTTGGTAAGAACAAAGGTGATGGCAAGACGAGCTCGATTGTGAATCCAAGCGAGTCTGACCATGTTCCTAAGGTTAAAATCAGTCCTTCTGAAGATGTTAAGTGCCGTTATTGTAATGGTTATGGGCATTTGAAAAGAAACTGCAATAAATTCTTGGAAGATTATGAGAAGCTGAAGAAGACGTACGAGACTTCTTCTTCAGGTATTATGTTATAGAAGTAAATGTTACTTCTTATAGTCCTACTTACTGGGTATTGGATACCAGCTGTGGTACTCATATTTTGTGAAAATGTGCAGGGCCTGAGCAAAAGTTGGACTATGGAGAAAGGACAAGTGGACCTATGAGTGGGAATGGAGCAAGAGTTGCTGCATTAACCGTAGGAGTATTTCATTTGTTTTTCCTTTTATGGCATGCTTTGAACTTAAAACTGCTACTATGTATCTGCTATGAGCAGAAAGATTATTTCTATTCCTTGTTTGGATATGAAAGGATATCAGTTTTCAAGTTAAGAATAAGTGTTATTCATTTGATTACAGTGATATATTTTATAGTAGCAATCCATTAGAGAATGGACTTATGTTCTAAACCAGAATGTGCCTAACTATAACATTAATACCAAGAGATTCAAGTCAAATGATACGAATCAAACTTCTCTCTGGCATTGTCGTTTTGGGCCACGTAAATGAGAAATAGATTCAGAAGCTCCATAGTGATGGGCTTTTGGGCTCATCTGATTATGAATCATAATGAGTAAAGTGAATCTTGTTTATTGGGTAAAATGACGAAGGCCCCTTTCAGCAAAGGTAGCATCGATCGACACAAACGATGTGTCGGTCGATACAGGTTGCGAACGAACAAAATGAAAGGGCCAGAGGCTTATTGGGCTTTATACATACGGATGTATATGGGCCGATGAGCACTAATGCTAGAAGAAAATTTCAGTACTTCATTACCTTTACTGATATTTTCAGAAGGTACGGTTATGCCTTATTTATAAGGCATAAGTCAGAATCTTTGAAAAGTTCAAAGAGTTCCAAAATGAAGTACAGAATCAATTTGGCAAAGGTATTAAACCTCTACGATGAGATCATGGAGGTGAATACTTAGGTCAAGAATTTAGTGATCATCTGAGAGATTGTGAAAGTGTTTCACAATTCACTTCTCCCATATCGGACTTTATTAGATATGGTTCGATCAATGATGAGTCACTTAGATCTTCCATTATCCTTCTAAGAATACGCTCTAGAAATGTCTGAGTTTACTTTAAATAGAGTTCCATCAAAATCAGTTACAGAGATACCACATGAGATGTGGAATGTAAATGTTTCTGATTTATCCATCATGGAGATTTGGAGTTGCGAGACTTATATAAAACGTTTAATCTCTGATAAGCTCACACCCAAATCTGATAAGTGCTACTTCATTGGTTGTCCTAACAAAACCAAGGCATGTTACTTTTACAACCAGTTCGAGAACAAATTGTTTGTTGCTCGGAACTATGTTTTCTTGAGAAAGACTTTCTTTCCAAGAAGAACAGTGGGAGTAAAAGTACAACTCGAAGAAATTCGAAAATCACAGGAGACTGCTCAACCTGATGAGGAAGAGCAGCAGTTGGATCTACAAAGAGTTGTAGAACCTGCACCTGTAGTGCCTAGAGTTTATAAAATATCTGGTGAATGTATATTCGATATACATTTAAATTGCGAGTTTCTGAAGAAGTGTCGATCGACACAAAAGTTGCATCGATCGACACAGATCGCGAACCAAATATTGATTTTGGTTTATGATTTAATTAACTACGGTTTAAATCTTGGTTAATTAGGTCGTGGTAAAAGTATACATATGAGATATGTGTGCGCGACTTTTACAGAAAACTGAAGCTCGCAGATCCGAAAGGATCCGTCACGAACCCGAGAAATATGGATTTCTCGTAACTAATTGCCGTGATCTACTGATCATTGAAAGTGACGGGTCTGTGAATTTTGAAGAAGGAATGATGGGTCTTGACTCCGAAAATGGCTGAAAGCCGCTGAATCCGAAAATGGTTATATTCAGATATACAAAGCTAGGTTGGTGGCAAAAGGTTTCAAGTAAATTCATGGTATTGACTATGAAGAAACCTATTCCCAGACACCATGCTTATGTCCATTCGGATTCTCTTAGCAACCGCCACTCATAATGGTTATGAGATATGGCAGATGGATGTGAAAACAGTTTTCCTTAATGGAATTCTGGAAAAGAATGTGTACATGACATAATCTGAAATTTTCATTAATCCTAATGAAGCTAGGAAGATGTGCAAGCTTCATCGATCCATTTATGGATTGAAGCAAGCATCTCGGAGTTGGAATCTTTGTTTTTGATGAAGTAATCAAAAGGTTTGATTTTATCAGAAATGAAGAGGAACCGTGTGTTTACAAGATGACTAGTGGGAGCGCAGTTGCATTTCTGGTATTGTATGTTGATAACATACTACTTCTCATAAATGAAGTTCCGTTGTTTCAGTCTGTTAAGACTTGACTCGAAAGTTGTTTTTCGATAAAAATATGGGAGAAACCGTATGCATTCTTGGAATAAGAATCTATAGAGATAGATTGGATAAGCTAATTGGATTGTGTCAAGATACTTATAGTGATAAGGCCTTGCACATGTCCAATATGCAGGATTCCAAGAAGGGCTTCGTGCAAATGACTCTTGGAATTACTCTTAGCAAGACGCAGTGTCTTTCGACACACGCTGAGCAAGGGCGAATGAGGGTCAGGCTACTGCTAAAGGCATTGGATGTCTTAAGATATGATCTTAATTTTAGTGGGAGTCATTGTTATTAATTTTAGTTATGATATGATGTTCGTATAAACATAATTTGATTATGTTATTAAAATATGACATTTGTATTATTTAATAATGGTTATTAAAAACTAGTCCCAAAGTAATTTATGACATTTTATAGGTCATCAAGTATGTGACTTGATCATGAAACCCTATAGATAATAAATGACATAAATTATGTTGGTCCCTGGTCGAGGTTGTTAAAGTGGAACATTAACAACCGCGTGAGACTAGTATGTGAGGTGACTGATGACTAAGTTTCATGGAGTCATTAATAAGAGTATTAAAGTCAATCATATAGATAAGTGTTGGAGAACACAGGATCGGACATGACCCACTGATGAGAACTCTACGGGATAGTTATATAAGTGTCATGAGAGTTTTCATTATGACTATAGAGTATAGTCCTTAGACCTGAGTTCATCATGTTTTCTTACATGTGAATTGGTCCGCTTTAACCTTGTCAAACGTCAGCCGTAACTGGTGACTATAAAGGCATTGATTGGGCGTATCATGAAGCGTGTGAAGAGACAGGGATGGAACAAGATGGGATTTGTCCCTCCTATATAACAGGAGATAAATATCTCAGGGCCCATCGAAGATTTGATACTGAGAAATGTGTGGCCACACTCAAACGAGGTGATTGTCAGTCGTTTGTCTTGTCAGTATAAATCGGAGTTCGATGAACATGATCTTGGCTCAATAAGGATGACACAGTTCTTGCCTTATGCTAGATCGAGATATAGTGACGAAGGGATTAAAGGAATAGATGATTCCAGTACAAGTGGGAGATTGTTGGGAATGTCCTGAAATCTATTGTACTTGCTCTAAGTGAAAGTCGTATAGTCGAGATGAGACAATCACATAACACTAGGTAGTCATAATGCTTTGTTAGAAGCCACTTATGATCAATGAGTTTAGAACTCATTGCTAGTGTTATATGATCCTACAGGGTCACACACCTAAACAGACTGGATCATAAGCTTATTGGGGTTTTATATTTAATATATTATATATATGTGATATATATAATAATATATATATATGTATGTTATATATGATATAAACATATGTACATATACGTTTAATAATAAACCAACGAGAATCATATTCTCGTTGTAATCATTATTAAATAATGTATAAGTGGGCTTAGCCCATTATAGCTTGCAGCAAAACCTAATTAGATTAGGTTATTGTTATGTTTATATAGAATGTTAAAAACATGACGTTTGATAGATATAACAATACACGGCTGCAAGCTTTGACAACCCTAATACACACAAGCGAATTGTTTGTGTTAATTGTGAGATTTGATCTCAACGGCCCTAGCATCCCGATCCGATCCAGTTTGTGTGCGTGTGGATACCAGTAAAGGCGCAGTTGAGGCGCTCTAGATCTCGATTATCTGCAAATCTTCCGCTGCTAATTACCAGGTAAATCTGAGATCTGATAGATTCAATTACATGAACCTTAGATCCTAGGCTTGGAATTCAGACCAGGATTGCCTAATTGGATTAGGAACTGCTAGAAATTCCTACAACTGATACGCTAAGTAATAACAAAACTATAATTATACAACTAACCACAAAACGTTAAAAATTAACATAACTGAGGAAAATAACATAATGTATAAGTTTACATAGATAGACAGATAATTTAAACATAGAACAAACTTACAGATAAGAGATAACCAAACAGTACACAAGTAGTAATTAAGGATGCTCTAAGTAGTACCACTATGGTCGATCTCTTTGAACAGAGAGAAAGCGTACTTCAGAGATGCATCACGGACAACGGCTTCAGTAACATGAGGAGAAAGGGAAATCTTGCCGGATGACTTCAAGTCGAGTAGCATAAGAGTGTGTATCCCAAAATTTTCTGTAATAGTAGTCGGCTATAGTTATAACTATTCTAATAATAAGTTAGCATGGAATAGTCAACTATTTTTGAAGATGCAGCTTACCTGATTTTTCTTTCGGCATTAGTGGCTTCACGATATTAATGATGAACGGTTTAGTGGACAGAGTCTTCATCTCTGAGTTGTAAGCAGCTTTCCGAATGAAAAATGACAATTTTTGTGCTAAGGGACTAACAGAACTCATAATCTCAGAGTCAGGCACCATTTGCTTGCTTGGTAGAACGCCTATGATGTGGCCGTCAAGGTCGATGGATAGGCCAACCCAATGACCATTGTCCAACAGATATGGGCAGTACAGCATAAAGACATCTTTGCACCACTCCCTTCTTGTTTTCACATATGTGACAGCCTCTTTTGATACGTCAGGGAGTTTCTTGCTCGGAATTTGCAGGTTAGCAATTAATCTGACGAACTCGTACGCTAAGTAGTCATAACCCTTAAGGGAGGTTGTCGATGTAGATGCAATTTGATGGCGAATTAAGAAAATAACAGCGTCCATCGACTGCATATATAGTCAACCATTAGTAATCGTCTATGGAAGTAGTTGACTATGATTAATAAACATATAAATTTGGTGTACTTACACGAACAGACATCGGGGAATCCTGGGAGATCATTTCCTTGAATTCGGTGATAGATAACGTAAGCCCGTTCCATGGTGGGAAGAAACGGTCAGACCTATAAAGGTATGGTCAGAAGACTAATATAGTAAGACCTACAAATAGTCATTATACTGTAAAAAATGTTTTCTTACGGTGCTGAATTGATGGCCGAATGTAGCATAGATATTTCATCAGGACTGGGGCTCTCAAATATAAGAGCGAGTTCTTGGATTTTTTTGGGCCTTTTGTTGCCGGTCACAAAATCTGCAAATGTTGATGAAGCAAGGCGCTGTCTACTACTTTTGCGTTGAGCTGGAGGTGCGGGAGGTGGAGTTTTTGCATCTTGAGTCAGGCCCAATGAGAATTTTGGTTCAGTAATACCTACTGGAACCAATGGTGGAGCATTGGTTATGGAGTCTGTTGCCTGAAAAATTACCAAGGTGAAAATTTAATTTCGTGAATACTTATACAAGTATTTGGAGAGTAATAGACAATTATAAAAGTAGTACACTACTTAGGTACCTGTTGCTGGTTTTCTAACTGTTGTTGGTTATCTACTTTGGTTGATCCTGTTGCTTTGGTGGAGCCTGTTTCCTTTGCACCTGCTGTCGGTTTGGTGGAGCCTGTTGCCTTTGCATCTGCTGCTGTTTTGGTGGAGCCTGTTGCCTTGGTGGAAACTGTTGCCTGGGGGAATTAGAAACATTAAATAAAAGTAAGTGTGGTTATAATATAGTTGTCTACCAATGTAGTTGAATTCGTTGTAGTTGGTTATAGGTAGTCGACTACTATAGAAAGAGAAAACTTTGAAACCTGTTTTTCTTTTATCCCCTGATCATGTTGCTTGGCTACGTTTTCTTTGCTCACGTTTTTGTCAGGAATTTGTTCTTCTTCGGAAGAATCCTCACCAGTTTCAGATTCATCACCAGTTGTGTCTTCTCCAGTGGTCTCTTCTTCTGAAGTAGAAGCTGATTTTGTGTTTTTAGACGGGACAGTTGCCTTGGACGGGACAGTTGCCTTGGACGGGACAGTTGCCTTGGACGGTACAGTTGCTCCAGGGACAGTTGCCTTGGACGGGACTGGCTCCTTGTGGGTTTCCGTAACGACATGAAGATGGTCGTCTACATTGTCGGGGGCCATGAACTGCGCTTCCTCTTCCAATTCCTATATAAAATTAATAGCAAATTGACTTTGAGAATATTAATATTCAAATACTATTAGACAACTACGAAAATCAAATACCAGCTGTGTATCAAAGTCAGTGTCCCTTATAACTGTTTGGATAATTTTATCAGAGTCGGATTCATCATCTTCCTCGCCCGATGAACTTTCTTCTTCATCTCCAGATGTTACCTGGTGTAGTTATAAAACAACAAATTGAAAATGCATATAATTGGCTAAAGTTATAAATAGTTGGCTATAAGTAATCATTAATAAGTAGATGACAAAGTTGGGTACCTGCTTCTCTTTGTTCGCCTGAACCTCTTGTTGATTGCAAGGTATTTCCTTGTTCTGGTTTTGGTTTTCTTCGGAAGAATCATCACCTGTTTCTGTTTCGTCTCCACTATCATCTTCGGAAGAATCATCACCTTTTCCATCAGTTGATTTTGGTGAACCGACTTTCTCTTGAGAAGAACCAGTTGTTGTACAGGGGTTTAACGGCGGTTTAGGAGGTGGAATAAAACTGATGTCAGATCTCCTGAGATTACTAATCTCTGCAGAAAGTGTGTTGAACTTGGTTTGAAATTCTATCCCTAGGAGAGCGATGTTCTGATTTACAGCATCCATCTTAACCAAAAGTGGTTTATTCGCTTCCTCGGATTTCTTCAGAAAAGCAGCAGCAACATATTCGATTAGACGTTCAACATTTATATCACTTGGAGGTGCCGATTCAGTGGTGGATGTTTGACCGTTTGTCAACTTCAAATGATCGCTTGCCTTCGCACCACCAAGCCAAGACTTCCTCGTGAACACTTCACCACGCTCAATAGCTTCCAGGAGGTTATCGACGCGGCTGTCCTCTACTTCATCATCGTAACCAAGTTTGCCTTCGTTTAAAATTCCATCCTGGTCATCGATTATTGCTTTAGCTGAGACCTGAAAATAGACAACTACTAGTTAGCCGAATACAATGGGGGTTAGAGACAACTTAAAACCCGATTATATTGAAAGGTAGACGACTACTTTTAAACAAAACCATGTACCTTCCCATCTTTATCTAGCGTTTTGACGTAAGGCAAGGGTATAATTATTGATTTCTGGGTACCCAGCCGATTTATCTGGACAGTATCTTCCTCAGCATCATCATCAGCTAGAATAAGTTTTGAAGACTTGCCTTTGATTTCCTTAGATAAAATGATGGGAGCAGAAAGCAAGACAACCATTTGTAAAGCGTGAGGAAAACCGTTAATGGCACAAGAAGCTTGACAAAGGTTTGACAAAGTGGCGGTCCGGCTTTTGATATGGTTTAGAGTCATATCAAAAGACTTGCGACCCCATGGATAGTTTAGAAAGCGTTCAGTATCTTGGACCATCACAACTAGATCTCCATTGATCTTGGACTGCTTGGATGTTGGACAAAGAACTCCCTCGACAAGTAACAAGAGAGCTAATTTGAACCTGACAACAAGGTAGCTAATTAAAAGTAGTCGACTACTGCTACGTGAATGTATAAACATAGCGGTTCTGTTGAAATAGAAAGGAAGATAGTTAATTAAAAGTAAACGTCTATTACCTGATTTCTTTGTTTTTGTAAGGTTTGCCTAAAAGTTTGTTCATGATCCAAAGAGGTGTAGGGTTTGCTTCCGTTGCAAACATTTGGGTCATGTACTTCGACAATTCCTCTTCTTCTGCTTGAGGAATGGCATCATTAATATATGAGCAGCTTAAACCTGTAGCAATAGCAAACTCCCTGATTGAGAACCTAATAGGTTGATTACCAAACAGGACCCATATTTCGTGACGCTTCCTGATGACAAGCTGCCTAGATAGGAGGAAGTGGAGAAATCGGACAGACGTTGCTACTTGGTTCTCGATATTAATCAGTTTCCCAAATTGGGAGTTCTGTATCCTTTCCATGTCGTCATCTTCGAGAGAAAATTTTACGGCTTCAATATAATTAAGCTGGTAGTATGTGTTCAGTTTGTTGTCGCCCTTTGGTTCATGCCCAGTTTTGAACAATCGTTTGGGTAGATTCGTATCACCCATAGTCAACTACCTATAACAAGTAGTTATTTGTCAATACAGATCTAATTAAAGAAAAAGTATTCGACACACTTGTAAACGACTAATAATCAAACTAGTATTCAAAGTAGTAATACAATCTGAACCGCTAGAAATTGTTCAACCGGGGTTTATCATTCTTTCAATACATTACTGTAAAGGCTTAATCGAAGAAGAAAATACACAGTAGGCGAAAGATGTGGAAAAATTAAGTTGTTAAGTTAAGTAGTTTGATACATGCAAAACGACAATACGAAAAGTAGAAATCGACATAAAGAAGCATGCATAAAGCTAAAATTTAAAAATATGGACTAGATTCAATCAATTTGGGCATCTAATTGGTGATGAAAATTACCTAGGCTAGAGAAATTGGGGCAAGAAAGCGACTTGCTTTTTGTTGTTGTTGTGGGTACCTTCTTTTCTTCTGGGTTTCTTGTCTACTTCGGGAGAAAGTTTTCGGGGACTGAACAGAGGATTTGGAGGAAAGATGAAATACAAAAATGGAGGTTGAAGAAGAAAGTGGTGGTAGAGTAAGAAAATGATATTAATGACTCGTTAAGTGGGACGCTCAACCATCCGAAAAGAAAGGGGAGTTTTAAAAAAAAAAAAAAAAAAACTTGATAACAGTTATCGAAGCAAAAAGTAACTGGTGTCAGAGGGATTTTTAAACGTTATGGTGGCAATTTGGTAATTTTGACTTGGGCCGTATTTGAGTCAGCGAGCAATTATCTGTCTATGAAATTAAGTTATAAAATAAAGGATAGTAGTCGGCTACCTTTTCTACGACAGGTAGTTATTAAATAAACGAACTATTTATCAATACAAAAGCAAATACATTGACTAAATAAGTTAAAAGCTAGTAGTCGTCTACTTGAGATGCCATACTAAAGTATGAGTTAAGGTCTTATAATATTACTGGAGGAAATACACCATTACAAAGGGGTCCTTAACAATGTTTTTATAAAAGTCTAGGCCATATGCCAAAATTGGTTCTAGCTAGTTGGCAAAACAACATCGTTTCTAAGGTCCAGAAGCATCCATTGCACATGGTAGGTGGCTTCCACTCTTCATCCCAATAGCATAGCCATCGATTTATAGAAGCACATCCGCACTTTGTGACGCTGTTGAGATCTACTTCCTTTTCCTTCTCTAACCAAAAGTAAATTGGTTCATCTGGCCAAGGTAGTACTTCTCTGGCGTTTATTTGGTTTCGAACTTTCTTTGCCACTTCTCTAGATAGAATTGGCCCGCGCTTTTGCAATTCTTCATTCCCGTAAATTAATCGCACTAGCATGTAGTAGATGTATTTACCAGTTTCCCAACCACCTTCAGCAGATCGTTTGATCATACCCTCCCCTAGAGCCTGCTGATTAGTGTACATGCATGTAGACATACCTTTTAAGAGAAGCGCTGAACGATTGTTTTTGGTAATGCAAACTTCGACAAATTCAACGGCAGGGGCAATTGGATGTTGGGAATGTCCTGAAATCTATTTGTACTTACTCTGAGAGAAAGTCGTGTTGTCGAGATGAGACAATCATATGACACTAGGTACTCATAATGCTTTGCTAGAAGCCACTTATGATCAATGAGTTTAGAACTCATTGCTAGTGTTATATGATCCTACAGGGTCACACACCTAAGCAAACTGGACATTGAATGTGAGGTTGATCATTAATGTAATGATCGGATGAATGCATATTTGATATGCATTCGATGTCATCTTTTCTGGGCAGTGTCGATCGACGCACTATGTGTATCGGTCGACACGGATCGACTGTGTCGATCGACACAAAGAGTGTGTCGGTCGACACAACTCGCGGATTAGCAGATTAAATCGGTTTAATCATTAGTTAATCCCGTTGCGGTTTAAGTCGACATATATAAGATATATGGTCGACCTAAACTCGATTCTAACCTAATTGATAGCCACCAGAAACAGAAAAGAAACCTCTCTGGAGATAAGATCTCTGACAGGCACTAGCATCCCTGCTGTCCAGTTCTGTGTGCGTGTGGATACCAGTAGAGGCGCAGCACTTGAGGCGCTCTAGATCTTGATTACTTGCTAAGACTTCCGCTGCATTAATCACCAGGTAATTCTGAGATCCCAATGATTCAATTACATGAACCTGTAGATCCTAGGCTCGGAATTCAGACTAGGATTGCCTAATTGGATTAGGAATCTGCTAGAAATTCCTTCAGTGGTATCAGAGCTTTAGGGTTCCATTGAATCTGTGGCATGTTGATTAGATTAGTTGAATCTGGATCTCTGTATAGTTGATACAAGCATGCTGAAATTCGTTTTTGATTAAAACTAGTTTAGGGTTTTAATTTGAAAAATCGATTAGGGTTTATCGCCCTGTGTCGATCGACACCAAGCAGGTATCGGTCGACACAGAAGGATAACCCGAATAAAACTTTTCGCCTAGTGTCGATCGACACAAGCGTTGTGTCGGTCGACACAAACCTCGCGAGAGTGATGAACCGGTTCAATTGGATTGGACCGGTTATCGAGCTTGGTTAAATGGTTTGAATTGCGATTGGTTTGATTAGGTTGGTATCGACCGATGCTAGTGTAGCATCGATCGACACCGACCGGTATTCAAAACCGGATCAATTGGATTGATCGGTTATCGCGGATTGCTTTTGGTTATTCTGTATCGATCGACACTATAGTAGTGTCGGTCGACATCAGATTCGATGATTGGGTTTTTGGAGACTGCAATCACAGAACCAAAGCATGATAAATCAATTAATTATAAGAATTAAAACATAATAAAACTGAACGTTTTAAAGGTTCCGTTCCTCAACCAAATATCAAGTGATACTTGATGTCTTTCCAATCTTGTCAACTGTCAAGACTCATTTAGTTGTGTGATAGCTTGCAGTACAAGATGTCCACGATTTCATGAGTAAGACAGGAAGTAATCGTGTTGATGGGCTTGCAGTGCAAGGCGTCAACAATTACATGACTGAAGAGATTGGTTTACTTGACTGGGCCATCAAAATCTTTTTGGGCTCAGAGACATCAGGTGGATTGGACATAAGATGTCGATCCACAACCAAGAGTTATATTGGATATAACTAGCAAGGTCGTTGCTTACCTAGATAGCTAAAGTTGGGTGATAGCCAGTGGCTCACTCAAGTTTAGTGAAGTATGGGTCTTGGATCATTATATTCATTTGAGGAAACATTGTTTGAATATAATGCGAGTTTTCTTAATTGTTAAGACTTCTCATTTCTTGAACATCATAACTAAACCTCCCTTGTTTTTCAGCTATGTCTAGCACAAACCATCGTAACAATTTCTCCCTGCTCCGTCCTTGAGAAGGACAAGTTAAATGGATCCAACTTTCTTGAGTGGTATCGGAACTTGAGAATTGTTCTCAAACAGGAGAAAAAGGACTATGTCCTTGAGAAAGTTCTCCCCAAGAAGTACCGAGCCAATGCCTGGCAGTCAAATAAGGATGCTTGGGATAAGCATTCTAATGATGCGGTGGATGTGAGTTGTCTCATGTTGGCTACCATGAACTCGGAATTGCAGAAGCAATATGAGTACGTGGAGTCGCCAAAAGAGATGATCACTGGCCTGAAAAGTATGTTTCAGGAGCAGGCACGAACTCAGAGATACCAGACGGTTAGGTCTCTGATTGAGTGCAAGCTACCAATGGGCGAACCAGTCAGTCCTCATGTCATTAAGATGATGGGTTATATTGATAACCTGGGGAAACTGGATTGTCCCATTAGCCAAGAGTTGGCTACTGACATCATTCTACAGTCACTGCCGTCAAGCTATGATCAATTTGTTATGAACTATAACATGAACAACTTGACGAAGACGTTGACTGAATTGCATGGGATGCTTAAGACTGCTGAACCTAACATCAAGAAGGACACCCCAAATGTCCTTATGGTACAAAAGGGTAGAAAGTTTAAGAAACTTGGTAAGAACAAAGGTGATGGCAAGACGAGCTCGATTGTGAATCCAAGCGAGTCTGGGCATGCTCTTAAGGTTAAAACCAGTCCTTCTGAAGATGTTAAGTGCCATTATTGTAATGGTTATGGGCATTTGAAAAGAAACTGCAATAAATTCTTGGAGGATTATGAGAAGCTGAAGAAGATGTACGAGACTTCTTCTTCAGGTATTATGTTATAGAAGTAAATGTTACTTCTTATAGTCCTACTTATTGGGTATTGGATACCAGCCGTGGTGCTCATATTTTGTGAAAATGTGCAGGGCCTGAGCAAAAGTAGGATTATGGAGAAAGGACAAGTGGATCTACGCGTGGAAATGAAGCAAGAGTTGCTGCATTAACCGTAGAAGTATTTCATTTGTTTTTCCTTTTATGGCATATTTTGAACTTAAAACTGCTACTATGTATCTGCTATGAGCAGAAAGATTATTTCTAATCCTTGTTTGGATATGAAAGGATATCAGTTTTCAAATTAAGAATAAGTGTTATTCATTTGATTACAGTGATATATTTTATAGTAGCAATCCATTAAAGAATGGATTTTATGTTATAAACCAGAATGTGCCTAACTATAACATTAATATCAAACTTCTCTCTGGCATTGTCATTTTGGGCCACGTAAATGAGAAACAGATTCAAAAGCTCCATAGTGATGGGCTTTTGGGCTCATCTGATTATGAATCACAATGAGTAAAGTGAATCTTGTTTATTGGGTAAAATGACAAAGGCCCCTTTCGGAAAAGGGTAGTGTCGATCGACACAAACGGTGCATCGGTCGACACAGGTCGCGAACGGATAAAATGAAAGGGCCAGAGGCTTATTGGGTTTTATGCATACGGATGTATATGGGCCGATGAGCAGTAATGCTAGAGGAAATTTTCAGTACTTCGTTACCTTTGCTGATATTTTCAGTAGGTACGGTTATGTCTTGTTAATAAGACATAAATCAGAATCTTTTGAAAAGTTCAAAGAGTTCCAGAATGAAGTATAGAATCAATTTGGCAAAAATGTTGAAGCTCTATGATGAGATCATGGAGGTGAATACTTAAGTCAATAATTAAGTGATCATCTAATAGATTGTGAAAGTGTTTCACAATTCAATCCTCATGAATCGAACTTTATTAGATATAGTTTGATCAATGATGAATCACTTAGATCTTCCATTATCCTTCTAAGAATAAGCTCTAGGAAAGGTCTGAGTTTACATTAAATAGTGTTCCATCAAAATCAGTTACAGAGATTTCACATGAGATGTGGAATGGAAATGTTTCTGATTTATCCATCATGGAGATTTGGAGTTGTGAGGCTTATATAAAACATTTAATCTCTGATAAGCTCACACCCAAATCCGGTAAGTACTGCTTCATTGGTTGTCCTGACGAAACCAAGGCGTGTTACTTTTACAACCAGTTCGAGAACAAATTGTTTGTTGCTCGGAACTATGTTCTCTTGAGAAAGACTTTCTTTCCAAGAAGAACAGTGGGAGTAAAGTACAACTCGAAGAAATTCGAGAATCACAGGAGACTGTTCAACCCGATGAGGAAGAGCAGCAGTTGGATCTACAAAGAGTTGTAGAACCTGCAACTGTGGTGCATGAGGTTTGCAAGGATCTGATGAATGAATATTAGATATACATTCAAAAACGAGTTTTAAAGATGTGTCGATCGACGCAAAAGTTGCATCGATCGACACAGGTCGCGAACCAAAATATTTTGGTTTATGATTTAATTAACTACGGTTTAAATCTTGGTTAATTAGATCGTGGTAAAAGTCTACATATGAGATATGTGCGTGACTTTTAACACAAGACTGAAGCTCGTAGATCCAATAGGATCCGTCACGAACCCGAGAAATGGGGATTTCTCGTAACCAATTGCCGTGATCTACTGATCATTGAAAGTGACGGGCCTGCGAAATTTGAAGAAGCAATGATGGGCCTTGACTCCGAAAGTGGCTAAAAGCCGCTGAATCCGGAATGGCGATGTCCAAAGCTGGATTGGTGGAAAAGGTTTCAAGTAAATTCATGGTATTAACTGTGAAGAAACCTAATCCCAGACACCATGCTTATGTCCATTCGGATTCTCCTAGCAACCGCCACTCATAATGGTTATGAGATCTGGCAGATGGATGTGAAAAACAGTTTTCCTTAATGGAATTCTGAAAAGGGATGTGTACATGACACAACCTGAAGTTTTCATTGATCCTAATGAAGCCAGGAAGATATGCAAGCTTCATCGATCCATTTATGGATTGAAGCAAGCATCTCGGAGTTGGAATCTTCGTTTTGATGAAGAAGTCAAAAGGTTTGATTTCGTCATAAATGAAGTGGAAACATGTGTTTACAAGAAGACTAGTGGAAGCGCAATTGCATTTCTAGTATTGTATGTTGATAACATACTACTTCTCGGAAATGAAGTTCCATTGTATAAGTCTGTTAAGACTTGACTCGAAAGTTGGTTTTCGATGAGAAATATGGGAGAAACCATATACATTCTTGGAATAAGAATCTATGGAGATAGATTAGACAAGCTAATTGGATTGTGTCAAGATACTTATGTGATAAGTTCTTACACAGATCCAGTATGCATGATTCCAAGAAGGACTTTGTGCAAAAGACTCTTGGTATTACTCTTAGCAAGACGCAGTGTCCTTCGACACACGCTGAGCTAGGGCGAATGAGGGTAAGGCTACTGCTAAAGGCATTAGATGTCTTAAGATGTGATCTTAATTTTAGTGGGAGTCAATATTATTAATTTTAGTTATGATATGATGTTCGTATAATATTATGTTATTGAAATCTGACATCTATATTATTTAATAATGGTTATTAAATAATAGTCCCAAAGTAATTTATGACATTTTATAGGTCATCAAGTATGTGACTTGATCATGAAACCCTACAAATAATAAATGACATAAATTATGTTTGTCCCTGGTCGAGGTTGTTAAAGTGGGACATTAACAACCACGTGAGACTAGTATGTGAGGTGACTGATGACTAAGTTGTTGGAACGTTTAGATCAATCCTGATTCAATTCCAGATTCAGATTATCCTAAACATGCGATCTAGGTTCTTCTCAGAATAGAAACAAATGATGATCTCACCTTATACCTGTTATTGCAGCGGAAATGGATGGTATGTCTGAGATCAGAGAAACACCGAGGGATGAATCCTCCAAAGGTTCACACACGCTTTCACAGGAAACAGCTGCTAGACCACCAGGGGAACTCGGCGCAGAGAGAGAGAGTTTACGGCTCAAGTGTTAGGGTTAATCAGTCTGAAACTCGAGTTTTATGACTCAAAACTCGTCCTGTTCCGTTTGGGCCATTTGGCCCAAATACCAATTAACTCGTCGGTGTTTGCGCACTGCATCGATCGTTGCACCTTATGCATCGATCGATGCACAGTGGTTAAACCTTTTATTCTCTCTAAGTACAGTAAATGCCTAGCACTTTTACTGTACTTCTGCTAAACCGTTCCTACACATTTTCCTGTTAGCTTAGGCGTGTGACCCATATGGGATCATATAATAAAGGCAATAAGTCCAAGACTTATAGATCATGAGCGGACTCTAGCAAGCCATCATGACCCCCAGTATTATATGACTTATGTCTGATCATTGACATACTCTTACTTTCTAGAGACAGTACCGAGATTACTGGACACAATTCCAACAATCTCCCACTTGTACTGGAATCTCTGTATTCATAATCCTTTTGTCTCAATATCTCGATTAGTCATAAGGCAAGATTAGTGTCATCCTTATAAAGCCTAATCTTGTTCATCGGACTCTGATTTGATACTGACAATCCAAACGACTCGGGAAAGTCCGTTTGAGCATGGCCATGCATTTTCCAGTATTCAAATCTCCGATTGGCCTAGAGATATTCACTCCATTTATATTGGAGGGACAAATCCCGTCTTGTTCCATCACTGTGAACTACTCATTTCATGATGTACCCAAACAAGGTCCTTATAGCCATCACAGAACGATAGCGTTAGACAATGATCAAAGTACATCATTCCAGGTGCAGTCACATGCATGTGAACTCAGGTCTAAGGACTATACTCTATAGTCGTATTAAGAATCTCTTATGACACAGATATAAATATCCTGAAGAGTTCTTATAAGCGGGTCTTGTCCGGTCGTATGTTCCCAACATACACCTATGTACTGACTTTGATGCCGCGCATCTATGACACACTGAGACTTTGTCATAAGTCACGTACCAATCCAGTCTCACACGGTTGTTGGTGTTCCAGTTTCAACAACCTTCGACTAGGGACAGGATGATATATAAAACATTTATCAAATATAGGGCCTCATGATCAAGCTAAATGACTTTGATGACTCAAGATCAAGTCACTTACTTCGATGACCTATAAAATGCTTCATGTCATTTTGGAACGATTATTTCATCACAGTTAAAATAATCTTGAAATAATAATTTCATTAAAACATAAAATAATGTTTTACAAGAACATATCAAATAACTAAAATAAAGCTCACAAAACTCCCACTCAAATTTAGATTACATTTCAATGTTTCTAATGCCTACAGCTTCAGTTAGGAACTCGAGCTTAGGCCTTGGGAGTGGCTTTGTCAACGGATCAGCGACATTATCATCTGTCGGAACTCGGCTGATCTTGACTTCCTTTCTATTAATGATGTCACGTATCAAGTGATATCTTCTTTGAACATGCTTGGATTTCTGGTGTGATCTTGGTTCCTTTGCCTGAGCTATAGCACCATTGTTGTCACAAAACAGTGCTAGAGGCTCAGCCGCATCTGGTATCACACCTAGTTCCATAATGAACTTTCGTATCCAAACAGCTTCCTTCGCTGCTTCTGAGGCGGCGATATATTCAGCTTCTGTAGTGGAATCAGCAACGGTGTCCTGCTTGGAGCTTCTCCAACTTACTGCACCGCCATTCAGACAAAAGACATAACCGGACTGTGACCGGAAATCATCTGTGTCTGTCTGGAAACTTGCGTCCGTGAATCCACTGACTTTAAGCACATCACTTCCACCGTACACCAAGAATTTATCCTTAGTATGTCTTAGATACTTCAAGATATTCTTTACGGCAATCCAATGGTTTTCACCTGGATTTGACTGGTATCTACTCGTCATGCTCAATGCATAAGCAACATCAGGACGAGTACAGATCATGGCATACATGACAGATCCTATTGCAGATGCATAAGGAATATTCTTCATGCGCTCAAGCTCAGCAGCCGACGTAGGGCTCTGCTTCTTGCTTAGCGTTATGCCATGCACCATTGGTGTGAAGCCCTTCTTGGAATCTTTCATGCTGAATCTTTGTAGGACTTTGTCAATGTATGAGTCTTGACACAAGCCTATCAGCCTCTTAGGTCTATCACGATAGATCCTAATTCCAAGAACGTATGCGGCTTCACCCATGTCTTTCATGGAAAAACAACTTCCAAGCCAGTCTTTTACGGACTTTAGCATTGGAACGTCGTTTCCGAGAAGCAGTATGTCATCGACATACAGAATAAGAAATACAATTTTGCTCCCACTAGATTTCTTATACACGCATTGTTCTTCTTCGTTTCTAATGAAGTCAAATTGCTTGATCGCTTCATCAAAACGAAGATTCCAGCTCCTCGATGCTTGCTTCAATCCATAAATGGATTTATGAAGCTTGCATACCTTCCCAGCATTCTTCGGATCTATGTAACCGTCAGGTTGTGTCATATACACATCCTCTTCCAGAATACCATTCAGGAAGGCGGTTTTCACGTCCATCTGCCAAATTTCATAATCATGAAAAGCTGCAGTTGCTAGTAGAATCCGAATAGATTTCATCATAGCCACTGGTGAATAGGTTTCATCGTAGTCCACACCGTGAACTTGTCTGAAACCTTTTGCCACCAACCTGGATTTATAAATCTGGACATTTCCATCCACGTCAATCTTCTTTTTGAAGATCCATTTGCACTCGATGGCTTTTACACCAGCGGGTAAGTCAACCAACGAAAACACTTGGTTGACCGACATGGAGTCCATTTCGGAATCAGTGGCCTTGCGCCACTTAGAGGAATCTGGGCCCATCATGGCTTGATTGAAGTTCGATGGTTCATCACCATCAATGATCAAAAGATCATGACAGTCAGTCACGAGGAACCCTTGATATCTCTCGGGTTCGTGACGGATCCTCCCGGATCTTCGAACTTCAGGTACTACAGGTTCAGGCTCTACAATTTCTTGTAGGTCCTCCTGCTGCTCTTCCTCATTAGGTTGAGCAGTATCCTGTTCATCTTGAATTTCTTCAAGCAGTACCTTACTCCCACTGTCTTTCTTAGAGAGAAACTCCCTCTCAAGAAAGTTACAATCCCGGGCAACAAAAATCTTGTTCTCGGAACGTAGATAGAAGTAATAAGCCTTGGTTTCCCGTGGATAACCAATGAAATAGCATTTATCAGATTTTGGTGTAAGCTTGTCTGAGATTAATCTCTTGACATAAGCTTCACAACCCCAAATTCTGAGATAAGACAGCACTGGAGCTTCTCCAGTCCATAATTCATATGGTGTCTTTGCTACTGCTTTCGATGGTGCTCTATTTAGGGTGAACACTGCTGTTAGCAGAGCATATCCCCAAAGGGATATTGGAAGGTCTGTGTGACTCATCATAGATCGAACCATATCCAATAAGGTCCGATTTCTCCTCTCAGATACACCATTCCATTGAGGTGTTCCAGGAGGAGTGAGTTGGGATACGATCCCACAGTCTCTTAGATGATCACTGAATTCTTGGCTTAAGTATTCTCCTCCTCGGTCGGACCGAAGAGCCTTAATGCTTTTGCCAAGTTGGTTCTGTACTTCATTTTGGAATTCTCTGAACTTCTCAAAAGATTCAGACTTATGTTTCATCAAATAAACATATCCATACCTACTGAAATCATCAGTGAAGGTAATGAAGTACTGATAGTTTCCTCTTGCATTTGTGGACATTGGGCCACACACATCAGTGTGTATCAGGCCCAATAAGTCACTGGCCCTCTCGTTAGGTTTATTAAAGGGGGCCCGTGTCATTTTGCCCATCATGCATGATTCGCATTTCTCACATGACTCAAAGTCAAATGAGCCAAGAAGTCCATTCGAATGGAGCCTCTTGATGCGTTTCTCGCTGATGTGCCCTAAACGACAATGCCATAGAAACGTTCGGTTTTCCTCATTAGGTTTAAACCGTTTTGTATTAATGTTATAAATTGGCGCAGATTGATCGAGTATGTAAAGCCCATTCGAAAGAGGGGCAGAACCATAGAACAAATTGTTGCGATTGAAGGAACATAATTTATTCTTAACTGAAAAATCATAACCTTCCAAATCCAACAAAGAAATTGAGATAATATTTCTGCTTATAGCAGGTACAAAATAACAATTATTCAGTTCTAAAATCAATCCCGAAGGTAAAGACAACAAGTATGTGCCTACAGCTAGTGCTGAAACTTTCGCTCCATTCCCAACTCGTAGCTCCACTTGTCCTTGCTTCAGCCTTCTACTGTTGCTGAGTGCCTGCATATTAGTACAAATATGAGTCCCACAACCAGTATCCATGACCCATGAGGTATTATCAGAAGTAGTTGTATTAACTTCTATAACAAAAATACCTGATGAAGAAGTCTCGAAAGTCTTCTTCTTCAATTCCTTTAGACCTTCCTGGAATTTCTTACAATCTCTTCTCCAATGCCCCAGTTCTTTGCAGAACCTGCACATGTCAGAAGGCCCAGCCTTGGACTTGGGTTTGGGCTTTGGCGTGTCCTTGTCCGTGACTTGGACAGCCTTGGCCTTTCCCTTATCCTTAGCAGAGGATTTCTTAAACCCCTTGCCCTTCTGCACCATAAGCACATTGGGGTCCTTGGCGGTTTTCCTCAAGTTGGGCTCTGCAGTCTTGAGCATTCCGTGAAGCTCAGGTAGTGTCTTACTCAAGCCATGCATGTTAAAGTTCAGAATGAACTGATCATAGCTTGCAGGTAAAGACTGCAGAATGATGTCGCAGGCAAGTTCCTGGCTGATTGGGCAGTCGAGTTTCTGAAGATGATCGAGATAACCCATCATCTTCAAGACATGAGGACTCACTGCCGCATTCGCAGCCAACTTACAGTCCAAGAGGTTCTTAACTGTCTGGAACCTCTCAGTCCTAGCCTGCTCCTGAAAAAGCGATTTCAGGCTTGCCATTATCTCGATGGGAGACAATACACTTTCGAACTGCTTTTGCAGCTCAGGAGTCATTGTCACCAACATCAGGCAATAGACATCATTTTCATCTGACGAATGCTTTTCCCAAGCATCGTGCAGAGTCCTGGCAGCATTGGCAAGAGGCCTCTCGGGGAGGGGATCTCGAAGGACATAATCCTTCTTCTCCTGCTTGAGGACCAGCCTCAAGTTCCTTGACCATGTCAGGAAGTTCGTTCCAGTCAGCTTCTCCTTCTCGAGAACAGACCGGATCGAGAATGTGTTTTGTGTGCTTGTAGTAGTCATATCTGAAATATATAAATAAAAGGTTATTAGTTATTATGTTCAAAATGACTAATCTCGTATTAAAATTTAATATGATTAATCACGCATTATATTCAATAACATAAGTTACCCTCAATAGAATATAATGATTCCAAGATCCACATATAACTAAGATTAAAGTGGGCCACTGGTCGTCACCCAATCTTAGCTTATATCGGTAAGCCCTAAGTCGGCTAATTATATCCGTGATATAACTCTTGGTTGTGAATCTGGGCCCGAGGCCCAATTCACTCTGATGTCTCAAGGCCCGGGACTCCCGATGGCCTAGTCAAGAAAACCGGACTATACAGTCATGTAATCATTAATGTCTGGGACTCCCAATGACATTTATGAATCACAAACCGTCTTACCCACGCAAAAGCAGACATCCTCACACTGTAAGGCCATGAATGCAATTGAATGGGCTTTGACAGCTGACATAGCCTGGACAAGACATCCAACGCTTGATATTATTTGAGGTTCGTAGGTTTATTAAAATCATTCCCAAAATAGAAGATTACTATTTTGGGAAACTTTCTATTTAAGGAAACCTACTATTTTTGGAAACTTTCTAAAATTGGAAACTTTCTAACTTTAGAAATTTCTTAAAATCCAAAACCCGCAAATTCAGAAACTTCTATTTTTGAGAAACTTTCTAATTTCAAAATTTCGGAAACTTTAATTTTAAAATCGACTTTATAATTTTATAAAATAAATTTTAAATTGATCTGAAGAAAGACTCAAATAATTGGCCCAATTGTTTTAACTTCTTGGCCCGAGGCCCAAGAATTTGTCCATGTCCAAGACATGACCCAATTGTCCAATTATTTGACATAACCGGTCTGGTTCATTAAAACTGGTCTAACCAAGTTTTAATTACTACGATGACCACAATTGTCAACCGGTTATTTACTAAACCGGATTTTCTCAATTTATTTGGTCCAACCAAATCAAATTAGAAAATCCTGGTTTAGGCACTAAATCCAATATTTATTTCGACATTGGATTTCTTATCCTGGTTTAACCAGATTTAATAAAATTATTAAAATCTGTTTATTAAACCAGAACGAATCAATTTTAATTAAATTAAACCGAAACAAAACCCTAACCGCATCGATCGATGCTCACAGCATCGATCCTGCAACGATCGTTCATCGATCCTGCATCGATCGATGCTCTCACGCGTGCACGAACGGTTATCAGGTTTGGCCGAGAGATTCTCGTGAGATCCATGCGTTCGTTTGAACGATCCATGCGATCGCGGTCAATCTCTCGCGACTGCAACGATCGATCCTTGCATTGCATCGATCGATGCAATGCGATCTCAGTCGATGCAAAATCAGTTTAGATCGCATACCAAATCAATATAGTTTGGTCATGCGATTTTAAACAGTTTGTTTTGGGATTCAATTCTTGTTTCTTAAGTGTTTTAATCTTAACAGTAGATTGATTCAAAAACACACTTTTAAACAATCCTAAACAAGCTTCTAAACAAGAAAAACCAGAACCAATAGCTCTGATACCACTGTTGGAACGTTTAGATCAATTTCTCACATGACTCAAATTGTGTCCAGTAATCTCGGTACTGTCTCTAGAAAGTAAGAGTATGTCAATGATCAGACATAAGTCATATAATACTGGGGGTCATGATGGCTTGCTAGAGTCCGCTCATGATCTATAAGTCTTGGACTTATTGCCTTTATTATATGATCCCATATGGGTCACACGCCTAAGCTAACAGGAAAATGTGTAGGAACGGTTTAGCAGAAGTACAGTAAAAGTGCTAGGCATTTACTGTACTTAGAGAGAATAAAAGGTTTAACCACTGTGCATCGATCGATGCATAAGGTGCAACGATCGATGCAGTGCGCAAACACCGACGAGTTAATTGGTATTTGGGCCAAATGGCCCAAACGGAACAGGACGAGTTTTGAGTCATAAAACTCGAGTTTCAGACTGATTAACCCTAACACTTGAGCCGTAAACTCTCTCTCTCTGCGCCGAGTTCCCCTGGTGGTCTAGCAGCTGTTTCCTGTGAAAGCGTGTGTGAACCTTTGGAGGATTCATCCCTCGGTGTTTCTCTGATCTCAGACATACCATCCATTTCCGCTGCAATAACAGGTATAAGGTGAGATCATCATTTGTTTCTATTCTGAGAAGAACCTAGATCGCATGTTTAGGATAATCTGAATCTGGAATTGAATCAGGATTGATCTAAACGTTCCAACATAAGTTTCATGGAGTCATTAATAAGAGTATTAAAGTCAATCACAAAGGTGTGTGTCAGAGAACACATGATCGGACATGACCCACTGATGAGAACTCTACGGGATAGTTATATAAGTGTCATGAGAGTTTTCATTATGACTATAGAGTATAGTCCTTAGACCTGAGTTCATCATGATTTCTTACATGTGAATTGGTCCGCTTTGACCTTGTCAAACGTCAGCCGTAACTGGTGATCATAAAGACATTGATTGGGCGTATCATGAAGCGTGTGAAGGAACAGGGATGGAACAAGATGGGAATTGTCCCTCCTATATAACAGGAGATAAATATCTCAGGGCCCATCGAAGATTTGATACTGAGAAAATGTGTGGCCACACTCAAACGAGGTGATTGTCAGTCGTTTGGCTTGTCAGTATGAATCGGAATTCGATGAACATGATTTTGGCTTAATAAGGATGACACGGATCTTGCCTTATGCCGGATCGAGATATAGTGACGAAGGGATTATAGGAATAGATGATTCCAGTACAAGTGGGAGATTGTTGGGAATGTCCTGAAATCTATTTGTACTTACTCTGAGAGAAAGTCGTGTTGTCGAGATGAGACAATCATATGACACTAGGTACTCGAAATGCTTTGCTAGAAGCCACTTATGATCAATGAGTTTAGAACTCATTGCTAGTGTTATATGATCCTACAGGGTCACACACCTAAGCAAACTGGACATTGAATGTGAGGTTGATCATTAATGTAATGATCGGATGAATGCATATTTGATATGCATTCGATGTCATCTTTTCTGGGCAGTGTCGATCGACGCACTATGTGTATCGGTCGACACGGATCGACTGTGTCGATCGACACAAAGAGTGTGTCGGTCGACACAACTCGCGGATTAGCAGATTAAATCGGTTTAATCATTAGTTAATCCCGTTGCGGTTTAAGTCGACATATATAAGATATATGGTCGACCTAAACTCGATTCTAACCTAATTGATAGCCACCAGAAACAGAAAAGAAACCTCTCTGGAGATAAGATCTCTGACAGGCACTAGCATCCCTGCTGTCCAGTTCTGTGTGCGTGTGGATGCCAGTAGAGGCGCAGCACTTGAGGCGCTATAGATCTCGATTACTTGCTAAGACTTCCGCTGCATTAATCACCAGGTAATTCTGAGATCCCAATGATTCAATTACATGAACCTGTAGATCCTAGGCTCGGAATTCAGACTAGGATTGCCTAATTGGATTAGGAATCTGCTAGAAATTCCTTCATTGGAACCAATGGTATTTGATGGAAGAAGAAATCAACATTCTTATAGAATTCTTCCGTCTCAGCCAACTCCCTCAGCGTCGTGCATGTTGCCTTTGTACGAACAAATTCGCCGAAACCACACCGGAGGGCGTTTTCTAGAATCGTTAGTAAGAGATTCTCATTTAGCCTCAACATGTTGCTCGTTTACAAACAATTTGTATGGCAGTTACCTCTGTCTGATAGTGTTTTATCATCTATTTATAGGAGTATGACCGTAATAACGAGAAGACACATTAAAGACATCCCTTTATGATTGCAGTTATGAAGGCAGTTATAACGAATAATAGACAACTACATCCAGTCAATATAAGAAACGATAGTAGTCCACATCTAGGCAACATAATAGGCAACTACATCTAGTCAATATAAATCGGCAACTACATATAATCATATACTTTAGATAAATATTCAAAACAAATGAAAAGAAACACTTGACAAGAAGTACCTAAAAACATGACATAGTAATAAAATTCAGATCTCAGTCCTCATAAGCTGGTAGTGCCAGAAAAGGTAACATTTAGGACAGGTGGTGCGATCGTGGTGGAGAAAACATGAAGGGAAATCGGCAAACACAGCTGGTAGATTGTAGCGGACATCAGTGGTTCGCATCATCGTGATGGTGTTGATAACTTTCTCGGGTAGATGGTCCATGTAATCCATACGGAATCTCCATTCATGGATACGATCCAAAATTTCAATCGCAAAGTCAGGATGACCAAACACCACAGCAAAAATAGCAGACAAGAATGTAGCCTCGTCAACCCCACCTTTCGATGCAGTACGCAAAAAAGGAGCAGAATCGAAGAGTTCAGCTCCAATTAGTATCCTATGCAAACCGGCTAAGTAATTAGCTTTGGGGTTTTTTGACTCAACTACCAAAGTGAAGAATGCCGGAAAACGGTCAATAAGATCTGGGTCACGCACGAACTCCTCAATATCGAGCACAGATATGACTGATGGTTCTTTAAATGTTCGATAGAGAACTTTGGAGCAGCATCCTAGACGACAAGCATCCGCTGCAGAGGATCTACCAACAAAGGTTAGAATTTTAGGTAGTAGGTCCGTTAGATCTTCATCAAGGGAAAGTGGGGCCATGTTAACCTTCAAAGAAAATGAGTATTGGGTAAGTATATTTCAGAGAAATAATTGACAAAATGTAGACGACTACGGATTGGAGACAAGTATACGCAGTGACATAGACGAATACTATAAGAATAAGCGCAAATGGAAACAACCCACTAGTTAGAAATAAAGTAGTTGGATACACATAAACGACTACCATAAGGATAAACACAGAGAACTACTGTATCTAAAAGATAGCCAACCTTTAGACGAAATAAAGGACTAAATGACAACTATAATGAGAAACGCAGAGAACTACTGTTTCGAAAGGGTAGAAGACTACTAAAAGAAACAGAGGACAAGGTTCCCATGGTTTAAAACAGGATTAAGTGAAGGAAAACGCTTTTGAAATTTGAAAAAACACCCCCATTCCGCCAACGAGAACCAAGCGTCCGAAAATCATGAATCACACAGGAGTATTCATTAATAGAATTAAATAAAGGATTCAAACCAGGTTAAATACGGTTCTCAATGGAGAGAAACCATGAGAACCAAGCTAACGAAAACCAGTACCCAGGATTAAAATGGATACAAATTCCAAATCTTGGCGGTTTTTCGAATTTCAGTATGGAAATCTTGTCCGAACTCATCTAAAACGGAAACAAGCATGAACACAAACTCATTTTAGACGGAAACGCATTGTAGCTAAGCAACGATTTTCCAAAATAACAGAGAAATCGGATCTTACCGATTGGAAGAGAGCTTCAGCCTGGCTAAGAAGAAGTCGGGTTCTGGGTTTCAAGATGATGGATATTATAGCCAGGGTTTGTTGATGGGGTCTTCAATGGTGGGGTCATATGGCAGTACAATGTCAAACCTAAAGGTAAAATTGTGAGTGTTAGAGGCTATTTTCAAGAATGTAGCCGAGATGTTGGTGATGGGCAATCTCGATCTTTCCATCACCTCAAAAAGCCACTTTTTATTCTCCTAATTTCAGTCTCATTGATAGTCATACAGCCCAATTTCTCAAAATTCAACACCCCAAGAATTTCAACTTTTGAATTTTGTTTAACTGTTGAATTTTCTTCAGTTGTAAGATTGTAATGTAACTCAAGTTTGCCCTATTTTTAAATTTTCTCTCTTGCTTAACGCATGTCCAACTATTTCAGCATGCTCGAGTACCTTCGACGGCCGGCGCTTGTCACCACCTGTGTGAGGGTTAGCCTCTACTTCTTTCTTCTTCTAGTTTAGACCAATCTCAGCATTACAACAACTTGGGATACTTTCAAACCCAAAAACAAGACAGTCATCACAAACTTGTTCAGACAAATCCGGCGAATACCGCACACTTCCATAGAATCTCTGGTACCTGTCAAAGCTGAATTGTTCCCTTAAGCATATTTCTTATTCGGCCCACCAGCGGCTGCAATACCTTTGAGCCTACTCAATAGTCCTCTCTGCAGACGCTCAAACTCATCTTTGTTTGATGAGATCGTTTCACCGGCAATAAAAGCCCGAGTTGGGTCCTTTCTTTTCTTCCATAGATTTTCCTGTTCAAGTAACGAAACATACAGTGCATGTACCACACAACAGCTTGTTTTGACCTCAGACACTGCTCAATGAGGTTTGTTGCAGCTGACTGAATACAACTGAGACAAGCATCTCTTTTGGCTTCACTTCTACAAAGACTAATTCCATGAGCTCTTTCTCCAGATGAGTCTCTAAAGGACAGTTTTTAGAAGCCATAAGCTTTGGATGTTAGCGAGGAGAGAAAGGAGAGAAGACAGTTGAGGTTTCCGGAAAAAGTGATGGTGGCAGTGAAGTTGCCTCGATCTACACAGTTGAATCTTGGATCAAACTCATATGTATCTACATGAGCTAAGGCGTGAAATGGAACAAACATTAGGAAGCAAGCAAAGAAGACGATAACTCTCACATGTTCCATTTAAAGTTTAACTCTTTCAGGGTTTTGAGAGAGAGATGTTTATAAGATTCCTGTAGGACTAGAGCAGAGACCCCCCCCCCCCCCCCCCTCAAAAGAAAAAAAAAGACGCTTGCGATTCTCTGTCTTCGAAATTAAACCCAGAGAGAGAGAGAGTTTTTGCAGCAATGGCTTATGTTTGGGATGACGAATTATTACTTTGTTTCGTGGATACGAGGGTATTTTGGGTATGGAGAATATCAAATATTCTACAAACATTAGGTGAACCTACGGTAAAAACGTTACAGGCATAGCGCTTTCTTTATTACCAATCACGAAAACGTTATCAAAAGCTATAGTAAAAGGGTTATTCTCAGATTTTTTTGTTAGTGCTTTCGCTAACAGCTTATATTTACAGTTTTGTACTATTCAACCGCTTACCACTTCTGCTAACCGTTAATATAATATTTCCGCTTTTGTTTACCAACCGGACCTTAGGTTTTTTCCAATGAAGATATATATATATATATATATATATATATATATATATATATATATTTTTTTTTTTTTTTTTGAAAGTCAAGAATTTAAGGCACATCACATGATTCACACACATCTTATAATAAAAGCGTAGACCTTTTTTCCAAAGTCGGGGCTCGATGGATAAGCAGATGATTTAATTTAAACCTAGTTCTGCAAGTATTTATCTATTAAAAAAATACAGAATATAAAAGCATAGAAAGTAGAAACGTAAATCCCATCAATAAGCGTATGAAATTAGATGAATTCCCCTTCAAGGGATTGTTTTATTAATCAGGCTATATAAAGCCAACGTAGTTACAAAGTGTTGCTGATTTACAGTGATTACAATTCAAAATATTAACAAACCATATCTAAAAAATATCAACAGAATATCCTATATTCTATTAGTGTAAACTTCTTTTTTAAGTAGGGCTTCGATGGATAAATTGTGGATTTGAAACCTTGATAATAAACTACCGATCCTTGAGAGAATCGACGATATTCGTTGCAGTTTGTTCCTGATCTCGAGGCCAAATTTGCCGTGTTCGCCACTCAATGGAAAAGTGAGATCCTTTAAAGCTGTTCATTGGTTTGATTCTCCCATATATAAATTGATCAAGGCCCGTCTTTCTGTTTCCCGATAGGCCGTTCCAACAAATTAACATTTAGGAGGATTTATTGGACTCGTGATTTGAGAGAATTTTAATAAATACAAATTCAAAGAAAATTTAAAGGGATTTGAGATTATTTGAGCAAATTTGAGGAGATAATTAAGAGGGATTTTAGGAGACTTTGTATATGCATCTGGTGATGTAATGATGTTATTTCAATCGTTTATTAACTTTGGTTGATCGTTTTTATGTTGTGCCAGGTGTTTTGTCCTCTGTCTTTCTTTTTTAATTTCTATATGTGTTCTTTCTTTTTCATATTTTTTGTATGCATCTGGAAGAACTCTTTAGAGAGAGCCTTTTTCTTGTCATAATGTCATGTATGTATATAAATCGTGAATGTATATACGAGCTCGTGAAACTTTATAAATTAAATACATGGACCTTATACATTTACACATGATAAATTCTGCAATTCATGATCAAAGCCGAATCTGAGATTTTGAGAACTCTATTCATAAAAAATACAAAATCATAATTTTTCTAATATATAATAATTTTGAGATCATCTAATATATATTATCACCAGAACTTCTATTTTTCTATTAATTTTTTTTTGTTTTACATTTTTAACAACTTTTATTTTATATTTTTTTGGTAACTTTTGTTATACTTTTAATATTATATATGTAAATACATACATTTTTGTAAAAAAATGAGGATCTTATAAAGTGGGGGCCCATTTAAAAATATAAAAAATGGGATGAACGCCTGCCTGTTCTCGATACACTATATATCATTTGACACAACATTATGAAACTCATAAGAAGCATAAAACTGTATATAGTCTTGATACATCTTTTTACCTATAATTTACTAGCAAAATCGCTATTAACTGCCACTCTATCATGTTGACACTTGTACAAATCCTACATGGCATGCTCTCAAATTTTTGGGATTTTTTTGCTTTTATTTGTTTTCTAAAACCTATTACTAACCAAAGCTAGATTTTTTTTTTATTCGTATCCGTTCTCAGCTTTAATTTAGTTGTTGTTATCGGAAAAAAAAAATCAGATAACTTTATTCCATCACGAACCCACGATCCCCAATCTTTCCACTATCTTCTCCAACCTATTGTACCCCAATGATGAACCCTAACCATTTTCTCTTACTCAGTATTCCCGATTATAATTGTTGTCTCTATCTTCTCCAGAAAAAAAAATCGAAAGAATCAATTCCTGTCAATAGATTGTATGTAATTTCTCAACCCTAATTATTTATATCTTTTAATCTGTTTCAATAGCAGGGTTAGTATATAAAATTTATTCCTTTTATCTATCGGTTGATTTTGCAGGTTGATTTTGTAGGTTCAATCAAAATGCCCATTGATTGTTTATCTATTTCCGAGCTAACTCCGACGAGTGGTGTGTGCAAAATCAAAGTTCGGATCGTTCGTCAATGGGGATTTCCCAAAAAAGATAAACCTGCAGAATTCTCTGCAATGGATCTTCTTTTTCTCGAAACTAAGGTACCAATTTTTTTTTTTTTTTTATCATAGGTTTCTCCTTCCATCCATGGAATATTTTTTTTTATCATGTTACTCTTTAACCTTTACTCTATTTGAAAGACGATTTAGCACACCACAAATATATATGTCTACCTCTTTACTAGTGTTTTCTGTTTTGCAAATCTATACCAATAACTCTTATGCATCACTTTTGTTTAACTTCCTTTCCACTGTCCTACACATCAGAGACATCCTTCTTATATTAACGAATCTTCCAAGTTCGATCGTTTAACATGTGCATATTACATTCATGATATGAAATTACTTTATTTTCTCTCATTTTCAAACAGGGAGATAGGATTCAAGCCTCCATCAAACCAACTTTAATGCCAAGATTTAAGGATGAGATACAAGAGGATAGTTGCTATATCTTATGAACTTTGATTTAGGCCCGAATGTTGGACAATTCCGAAGCTGTTCACATTCATACAAGATCAATTTCCTATTCTACACAGTTATCAAACCGTGTGAGAATTTGCCAAATACAGATTTTCGTTACAATTTATGTCCCTTTCCTGGGATAGTTGCAAAGAAAAATGATGGGAGTGTTTTCGTTGGTCAGTTACTATCCCTTTTTTACCTTTCTCTTATATTAAAAACATTCTGATCATGCGTATTTGTTCAACCTTTTTTCAGACATTATTGGTGAGGTTGTTGCACTGAATGAAATTAAGGAAGTCTCCACTTCTGATGGTAAAACAAAATTGCTCAATCTCCAGCTTAAGGATCTTGGGTGAGTTATCTAAATAATTATAATGCATCATAACAATTGATTATGAATTCTTAATTGTAGTTCACTTGTTAACACTCAGGGATTCAACTCTTGATATTGCACTATGGGGTCATATTGGAGAAATTGTTTACTCTGACGTGAAGAGCCCAAAAACTGGTCCCGTAGTTTTTCTTGGTAGCTTGATAAAGACTATGCAATATAAAGGTAACCCAGAAGACTATATCTTTTAATTTCTAATTTAATGCGACTCTAACAATACTTATGTTATCGTCAGAAGTGATCCAAATACAGCCTCTTACTAATCATAGTTTCCCCTTTTTCAGGTATAGGAACCGCCCAAAGTTTAAAGTTTGCAACAAAAGTGTTTATCAATCCCTCTATACAGGATATTGTTAAGTTTACAAAAGTGTAAGTAATAAACATAGTTCAACCATTAATAAAATTTAAAGATTCTTTTCATTCTTATTTAAAAAATATAAGTTTTATCTAATAGATTGTGCAAAGGAAATCCGGAAACATCTATGGTTATCGTTCCAGTACATCCTTCATTCTCCGGTCAAGTGTCTAAGAAATCATTTTCCATATCCGAGATGAAAACAATTTTTGAACTCATTGCTGTGAACGAGGTAGAAAGATCATTTTTTCGAATCGTTTTTACCTCATTTAAAACTGTAACGTACATTTCATATTCATTATGCTTTTGTAGGATACGAGTTGCAATATACTTGAAACGATCGTTTCCATAGACACTGCGAACTCTTGGTATTTTACAGGTTGTTCAATCTGTTTTAAAACTGTCATCGCATACTTCAATCCAAACACGGAAGAAATAGAACCGGATAAGTATTCATGTGAGAAATGAAAGAAACCGATCACTA
Organism: Orychophragmus violaceus; assembly: GCA_030180135.1. NCBI lineage: Eukaryota > Viridiplantae > Streptophyta > Magnoliopsida > Brassicales > Brassicaceae > Orychophragmus > Orychophragmus violaceus. The sequence goes on from CM058231.1 coordinate 79,909,329, forward strand.
CCACGCAAACCAGGTTATTTCTTTGAGTAATTTTTTAATTTCAACTAATGCATATGTGTAATTTATCAATATTAGTGATTCTCCAACTTTACTATATCAATATAGGTTTAAGTTAAAGTTTCACGTGATGGATCACACCGGAACCACAACGTTTATTTCCTTCGACAATGTGGTTATTCCACTCATTAAGAAGTCAGCATATCTTTTGCTTGAGGAACAGGTCCAGGTAGCACATCTTCAATAACTTATCATTCTACCATGTTTATAAATCTCTCAAACTTACATCATTGTGGTGTGTAAGACCTATTCTACATGGTCGTGTATAAAGTTTGATTGTTTACTCTTATTTATACCGCAATTTAACAGATAAGGGCAAACACCTCATGAGTTGGTGGATCTAAATGATCGTCAGTTCGTATTTAAGATTCTGGCCACAAATTCAGAAAAATACAATTAATCTTCTACATACAGAGTTGTGAGCCTTACAGATGCCCTTGATGTCATTCAATCTTTCTCTGGTTGTTCAAAGACTGTGGTTAGTTTGTTCCCTTTTATTATACTACTATTACATACAGTGCCGTCCCTGCTATAAGGCAGGAGAAGCATCAGATTTATGCCACATTTTAATTTTCCTTTTTTTCTTCACAATCTGTTTTTTTTTTAACTCAAAGGGCCACATTTTTGTGAAATGCTTTAAGCCAGTTTTATAGAAGGAACTGCACTGATTACACATAATCAATAACGTGGAGTAATTTAGTTTTTGTTTCATTCTTTGTTGGATCAGTTAACTTGGTTTATTATACTTGCATTACTCCAACTACTCAATCGTGTCTAATCATTTCCATAGTTTGTTAATTGTTTTTTATGACAGATTGGAGGTGACCTGGAAATGAGCACATCTTGTGCACCTTCACTGGAAACAACAACACATGTTAATTCAATCTTATATATATATATATATATATATATATATATATATATTTATTTATTTATATTTCATATATATATATATATATATATATCTCAATGTACTGCTTTGTAACTTGACTGAGGACAAACCGTATTTAATTTATTAGTTCTTACTCAAACAATTCATTTGATGAATAAATAGAAAAAACATACTAATGATTCATCTCTCTGTTAACCGATTGGAACATCTGTTTTTCAGAAAGATGAGCATCTTCAAGCGATCACTGTGTCCGCAGCATCAGTAGGAACATAACCTCAGGTATCCAATAACTTATTCTTCAAATCATGAACTAAACTAAAATGTATCTTTTAATTTTTCAGTCTAGCATTAAGTCTTCGGAGGTAGATAACTTGGATATTTCATGCATTGATGTTAATCTTCCCACTCCTACATCCAAAAGGTCACTGCGACATCCAAGAGATGAAGTTCTCCAGCAGTCATCTACAAAACCTAATCTAATGTACATTGTTAAGAAGGAGAAAAAATGATTGGAGTGGAATCTATGAAAGCAGTGACGTCAATCTTTATTGTGTTTTAGCTCTTTTCTTTTTTAGGGTTCTAATATGTCTACGACTTGCAAATATTTATTAGGTGTTTCAGATGATTACATCTTTTTCAGGTTTCTAACTCTGGCTTGTAGGTTTTAAACACATAATTAATTTATAAAAGTCATATCTCTTAATTTCATTTTCAGGTTTTATTAACTTATCTTAAAATCAATGATGTATGGTAATTTTCCGAGTTTTGAGTTGTTTTTTTTCCTTATATCAAAAAGAAAATCTTATCATTTTTTCTTCAAACATAGTAATATAGTTGTTGTTTTATGTGTATTTAAGTTTCATAAAACCAAACATGTATCAAGCTCTAATCGTTGACATACTATCATAGGAGTATTTTTTTTATTCATCGAATGAAAAATTTGATTTTAAAACTTTCAAACATGTCACACTATATAGAGGATGACATAAACTTAACACAGTTATATTAAAAACTTGGGCTGTATTATTAGAATACTACCGAATGCAAATTGTATAATCATGCCACAAATCAAATTAAAAGTTGTTTTGGAGGCAGCAATTATTATATTCTAAATTTCAAAATTTTTTACTTCACTCCAACGGCACAAACAAGTGTTTCCCTCATTAGCAGTTATCAGTTCTACCCAAAATGAACATGAACTAAGGAATGCCAACTCATATCTCGAATGTGCTACCCGTATCTCAATCCAAGGTTGCTTCATTTCATCATCAATCCATGGTTTTGAATTACCTTTTCTGTTTGCCCTTCCCGTAATCAAATAACAATAAATTCTGTTGTGATTACAAAACCTGCAGATAAGGATGTAACAACAACAGAGAATCAGTAAGTTTAAGAGTAACCCCCCCCCCCCAACAAACAAGCAGAGCTAGACTCCACCAGTCATCAGTTAGTACCTTCATACCAGAACCGAAAGTAAACAACTACACTTAGTGTATTCTAGAGTAACTCAATTTCTTCTTTTCAAAGTTTGTTTCCTATCATCCTCTAGCCATATTTTTGAATCCTTTTTTTTTGTATCTGGTCAAAAAAAATTCCAGAATAAAAATTCTTATGATCACCTACATCTTCTACAGATGGAAGTACCAACATCAAAGATAAAAAGGATGGAACGAATGGCAATTCTTTCACGGAAGATAAAGCATCGAAGTGAAGATAGTAAAGGTATTTGTATTATTGTTTCTTATCAACGAAAAGTATTTGTCATTATTAGCATATCACTTTTCACCCAAAATATGCAACTCCCCAAACGATTGTCATAAGAATCAAACAAGAAATCCAATAAGTACAGCTATATCATTTTATCCCAGACCAATAGATGCACACATATTATTAAAAACTTAGTTAGATATTCTCTCCTCTAAAAGGAAAAGGAAAAAGATAAGTACCTTTGTTTTATACTTTTGCATTTGCTTCAGCTACTTTCTTAAAAGAATACTCAACACATCTTGATAAGGCTTCCAAATGTTATAATAGTACGGATGCATTATTCTTTTCCTATCCATAATTGCGAGTCTGTTCTAAAAAACGGTAATCTGACCTCACAATATAGAAATAGAAACAAAAAGTGAGAGTTTTAAATAAAACCCCCATCCTATGTCCGTATTAACCATTAATTAAGTAGAACAGTATAATTAGGAAAACTTATGAAAGACCCCATAATAGAAGCTGTTTGTCTCAGATCAAATGACGAATGAAAAAATCAATACACTTATCACTCTCTGACGTTTACAGTAAGGTTTGAATAACAAAGAACTGACTCCTTAATACTATATACTCTTAATCTATAAAAATGACTCTGTATGCTGAAACATTAAATGTATCACCCAATTCCTAACGCCACACATAAACTAACAAGTATTTCATCCGTTAAGGATTATCATAGGAAATGTGAGGGAAATCTCAATTTAGAACTTCTAATAATTTAATCATTGCCTTATGGATCATCAAATTTAATTCAGTACATAAACCTATTGTGATATCAACCAGAAAAACTGAAAAAATAAGTTACCTTGCTTTTGTGCTGGTTGGCTTTGCTTCCTGTAACGCCCCCTTCTCGTTTTCCGCTGACCGACGAGCTGACCGGCCAACAATCAAACAAGAACATGACCGATCGAACCCGAGCAGTCATACAAGAAGAGTTAAACAATCAAGCAATCATACAAACAATCAACAGTCTACTCGGCCCAACACCGAAGTAGCTAAACAATCACACAATCAGTAATCACAACACCACACAAACAATTAACTAGGTTTATTAGTCTTTTAATATTTCCTTAACCTTTACTCATTCAATCCGCTATCTTGGGATTAGTGGATTACTAATCCCGTAGACGGTCCATTAATCACACCACTTCTTTACTTATCAATTCCTAAGTATCTTTTAATACGTCCTCGATCTGTCGGTTTAGAGTTAGTAAGATTACTAACTCCCCGACATCTCATTATTCATTAACTTTCATTCATTAATCCACCCGTTATTATATTCTAAGTGTGTTATATCATTTAATCGTATTTTAATCAACTCATAATTTCCCGTATATAGATTCATTAATTATGTTCTTACTAACATATATATGCATATAGGTCCTAGCATGCCATTCTATATGTATGCATCACCCAATCAAGCAATCAACGAACTATCAATCAATTAATGCAACACTTAATCAAGCAATCAACGAACTATCAACGATTACGGATATAAGCTAACTAGCATGCATCTCTTAACCTAACCATTTAATTAATTACCCGAGTTATTAATCAACCTAGCCGTTCTAATCAATTCAATCAATCGGGTATGCAACTTAAACTACGGTTTATCAATTACAGATCTATATGATCTTAACTACATGCAACACACAATTAGCCGACTCACAGTGTTATTATGAAGACGGACAGACGGATTGACGGACTAGCGGAACAACGAGACCCGGCATGAACCCGACGCTATCTCGAACCTTCCCTGAACCGTCACTTTAACTCGAACTTGACCTGAACGTTTACCATAGTAACTCTGATATTTTCTTCATACGAACCTCCGGACCAACCTCATATGATGACTAGTACACTTGTCTATCCTTTTTATAAATAAAAGAAGTCCGGTTTATCGGGAAGATTATTACGTCGGAAAAATTCTTTTCCGAGGAATATTTTTTGAGAATATTCCGACGTAGTAATTTTTCTTTCCCCATCTTTATTTTATTTATCTCACTCTCACTCTCTCTCTCCTCCAGCCTTCCTCCTCTTCTCTCTCCTCCGGCTTCTTCTTCTTCCTCTTCTCCTCCTCCTTCTTCTTCTTCTTCTTCTCCTCCTCCTTCTTCTCTCTTTCTCTTCTCTCTTTCTCTTTTCTTTGTTGTTTTTGGTGTGAGTAAAAAGTGTCACCGAAGGTATCCTTTTATAGCTGAAGTTCAGCTTGCATGCATCACCAATAAGTGACACATGGAGTGCTAAGTGTCACTCTCTTCTTTTCTCCAAATGACACCACATAAGGTGAGTTGTTGGTACAAAGTCTTGACAGCTGCCTCCTCCTCTCCATGCCACGAAATCAACTCCATGAAGGGCCAGAAATACCTTAGTTTAGCATCCATTTCTTATCTAGAAAGCCCACCTATAAGCCCTTTGGATTTGGACCCAAAACTTCTTGAAGGTTCATTGAACCATGAATTCACAAAGGCTCTTCTTCCCTCTTGCATGATTTTCGTGGCGCAAGCCTATTAATGGGCTTGAATCAGGTCCATAATGACTTCAGCTATCAGCTCAGATCAGCCTAAACCAAGACCAAGCTCCCTTAAATTTATTTTGAGTTGTTAAGCCTTAATTACCCATTAAGGACTCAAAATTCATAACTTGATCTAGACATCAAACATTGATGAATCCTTTTAACCATAGCTTCTAAATATTCTAATGGAGCTGTGGTAAAAATTTCATAATTTTTTGTGGCCTTTAGAGGGTCTTCTCGCTTGCCCGAAAATTGTATCGGTTTCTCGGAAAACCGGTTTTACGTTGAATATTTTTAAAACCCTTTAACTGATTCTATAAATCCACAAGTCTCATTTTCCGATTCCAGATGCTCTTAGATGATTTTAGAAATTTTAATCACCTCAAACGGACACCCGTAGCTCCCGTTATGAATTTTACAAGTTGCTTCGGTTTTGTCGGTTTCCATTCCCGACAAACCGTTAAAATCATTGAAACTCCGTAGCCTCTGAAATAAATCCTCCAAGCTTATTTTTAAGATACTATACTCTTTAAGATGAATTTATCAAGTCGTTTCACCTCAATCGGACTCCCGTAGCTCTCGTAATGATTTTTACAAGTTTTATCGGTTCTATCGGTTTCCTTTCCTGATAGTCCGTAAAACTCGTTTAATCTCCTTTTCTTCCACGTCTGGTCTTCTAAATGTTCTTTATGACTAAAAGAAGAACATTTGGCCCATTTCCACTTCCGGCTCACATTTTGGTAAAACTACCAAAATGCCCTTCCTTTCTTGAAAATTACAGAATTGCCCCTCGTTGACTTTTCTGTTGTCCGTTGACTATTTCTTGGAATAGGATATTACATTCTTCCCCACTTACAGGAATTCGTTCCCCGTCTCCGTTACTAAAAACTTCGAATCGGAACTGAACCCCGTAAGTCGCCACTCTAGAATTGATTCCACTGCTCTAATGCTCGAACGATGAACCAACTGAACTGTACTCCCGATGCTTACTGACCTCTGAAACACTGTCTTAAACAAACCTAAAATACCGACGCCTTGAACTCTCCACACTGAGAACTTGAATCACGATCACTTCTGGTTCCTCATCTCATTGCTTCACTGACTCCAATCTTGATTCTTGAAATCACTGATCCTGACTAAACTGTTTCATTCGAGTTTCTGATCCCATCTGCGCCAACTAGTACCATCTTGAACCAACACTTCGGACGTCCCCACTTTGCTTCAACCTCTGCGAATGTCACATTACCGACTTTCCCTTCATTTGATTGCTTCATCGATCATATCTCTGATTCCCAAATCCACAATCCTGACTGAGTTGCTATACTCCGCTTCATGAATTCATCTGTGCCGATCAATGCTCCAGGCTTCCTTGATCACAAAATAATAACTCGCTCTCCATTCCCGTCGCTTAATTTTTTTTTAATGAGTACCGCCTCGAGTGACTTTCTTTCTTTCAACTAAACCGCCATACTCATGCACGCCTCGACCCTCTTCAATCACAGATCTCCATGCTTTGCTGACTCCAGAGCTGTTCTTCCCACTGTTACCCTCAAACGGACGCTTCCACTGACTTTGATGCTTCTGAATCTCTTCACTAACTCATCAACAAATCCGTCTTTATCTCTTCTGCTACTGATTCCCATTCTGGTGATGAAACTCCACTGACTCACTTGCAAGCTCAGGTTAAACTGCTTCTTGTATCACCATCTTGTCTCTCGGGTTCGGGTTCGGTCTCGTGTCCTCGTCAATCGCCCATCACGTCCTATATCAACAACTTTAACAACACTGGAACAATTAGACCTCTTTTAACTTAATCCCGATATCACTTCCTCATAGAAATATGGTTACTTAGTCATGTACCTTACGGTCACACATGGCTAAATAACAATATCCTATCATTCCGCTCAATCTCGAATAAGCTTTCTAAAACCCGCTTTATCAATTCTGAGCTTACCAAAAACAATTCTACCCAAGCAAACCAAACAATTTCGCTAATTAAAATCAAAAATCACTTTCTATCAACCTAGCGATTAAACGAAATGCAGAGATTCAAAATCAACAACTACCAACCTAGCAAGCAATCAAAACATCAATCAATTCAACATTCTAACACCCTAGCAAGGCAATCAATCACACTCAATCAATCAAGCAAATCGGCGATTGCAGTTGTCTCTTAGGATTCTGATGGAAACCGTCTGTTCAGACCATCATCTATTTTCACATCGTAACTATATTGCATTCACAACCATCATGAGTATGCAATATAACCACTCCGCTACTCAAAACGACAACCGAAATACTCAACATCCACTATGTAAATAAAACTTCTATTCACCACATAGAGTTTTAAATGCATAGGTCTGTAGGAGTCTACATACTAGCGGTTCCAATCCGTCCCAAACGAAACACTGCTACAAACAACCGATATACACACATCAAAAAGTGAGTTAGAGCCCTTACTTACCTGGGCCTAATCTACTTCCTAATCTCCAACATGAGCGGTACAACTCATGTGGATCCTAACCGACAGGTGCACCAGAAGGATGGAATGAGTGTGGTGGTGGTGGCGGAGCGACGCGGTCTCGTTCATGACACGAAAAGAGCGCAATGTACTTCTTGGCCGCAAAAGAAACAAGGCAGGAGCTATGCTGGTGATGTCGACACTGATACTCCCGGGCAACAACGGTGGTAATTATGGAAACATCCGGTGATGATGGCTGCTGGTGAGTGACCCCGAACTTCTGAGTCTCCGATAACTTGATCACCATGTCATCATGAATGAATATCAGCGGCACAGGTGTTGCTGACGGTGGTACTCCGAACGTTGATGTATTATAAGATGGCCGCGAAATGAGTGGAACGAAAACTCGCTTGGCACCGGTAATTACATGCTCCAGAATAGGCGGTGAAATACGGGAACACTTCGCAAGCTGGAGGTATAGACCTGGACCAGCTGGAGTAAACCCAATGGACTCTCGGTTCTTCATGCTGATGTCGCTCATCATGTCGTTGCAACCCACACACACACACCGCTCCTCCCAGGACAACTCTGATGTGTGACTGCACCAAAAGCAAAATGATTAGCACAATCTGAATAAAATACCCATTTCCCCGGATCGACGGACGCGACTCGGATTCCTAATGGTTGAATTGGCGACACATTTGACTCGATAAAACATTGAAAACTTTGAAAAACCAGAATATTCGAACCCATGACGAACACTGCTCTGATATTACCTTTTGTAACGCCCCCTTCCCGTTTTCTGCTGACCGACGAGCTGACCGGCCAACAATCAAACAAGAACATGACCGATCGAACCCGAGCAGTCATACAAGAAGAGTTTGTCACAATACGAAAGCCAGAGACAGTCCGGTTTGAGTCAATGGCTCGAACCAAACCATCCTTGACTCCGTTTACCTCGTTTCCACGATACAAAGCTTTTCAACTTGTACCGTTTCCACGAGTTGTGTTCGGTTCGGACGAAACCGTATATCAGGGAATTATTCCGTTTTTATTACTTTAAAAATAAAAATCTTATTCATAATAATATACGGTATAATACAAAAAAATAGAAATCCGCAACCGAAAATATAATCAAAAATACTTCACAACCGATACCCAATGCCAACCCGAGACTACTCCGAGTGTCCTACGCGTCCGCCGAGCTACGCCAAACCTGAAAAACACAAAAGAGTCTAATGAGTAATCTACGATTACCCAGTGAGACGGCTCCCAACTAAAGGCTGCTATCAATCTAATAATCCCGCCCAAAAACCCAAAATAACAATCAAGTATAAATCGCTGGTCACGTGCTACCAAGACGTGACGAGCTCCACAACACACAAGCAATCAAATATCAACACAAAAACACGGAAGTAACCAAGGGAATCGAGAACACTGCGGCACATGCTCTCGATTAGACTCGATCTATCTATCGCATCTCTAACGCAATCTCCACACCATCTGGGCCAACTTTGTGAACTCGGTGACTTCCACGGGAACACTTAGCTGCCTCCACGGTAGCTAAAACCTCCCACGACTCCTAGGCGATAACACGAAGTCCTGCGGCTAGGACACCGTTCTCCGTCCATCGATACGCGGTGACTCATGCTACCCCTAGATAACACAAGCTTCCATGCAGTCCGGCCCTAGGACGCGACCCCATATTCTCCGTACCACACACCTACAGATGTCACTCCATAGGTTAACACCTGCCAGAACCACTACCGAAGGTACGTGAATTGACCAGGTTCTCAACTCCCGAGGATCCAATCGGGCAGGAAGTACTGGAACGCCATCTCTAGACTTGCGGGATCTAACGCGCCCTATAGAGTCCTAATAACAGTAATGTAAACAAGAAGACTCACTAGGACTCTATCATGCAATACCAACAAGGTCAAACAGAAACACTATCTTAATCCCCAATCCATCCCGCAAGTCCTATCACCAACCTCCACACCACCCAAACTTACTCGGTCCCGCACCAGGGTAAGTATCTATAGTACAGTCTACTCGGCCCAACACCAAAGTAGATAAAGAATCAAGTAATCACACAAACAATCAACAGTCTACTCGTCCCAACACCGAAGTAGCTAAACAATCACACAATCAATAATCACAACACCACACAAACAATTAACTAGGTTTATTAGTCTTTTAATATTTCCTTAACCTTTACTCATTCAATCCGCTATCTTGGGATTAGTGGATTACTAATCCCGTAGACGGTCCATTAATCACACCACTTCTTTACTTATCAATTCCTAAGTATCTTTTAATACGTCCTCGATCTGTCGGTTTAGAGTTAGTAAGATTACTAACTCCCCGACATCTCATTATTCATTAACTTTCATTCATTAATCCACCCGTTATTATATTCTAAGTGTGTTATATCATTTAATCGTATTTTAATCAACTCATAATTTCCCGTATATAGATTCATTAATTATGTTCTTACTAACATATATATATATATATGCATATAGGTCCTAGCATGCCATTCTATATGTATGCATCACCCAATCAAGCAATCAACGAACTATCAATCAATTAATGCAACACTTAAACAAGCAATCAACGAACTATCAACGATTACGGATATAAGCTAACTAGCATTCATCTCTTAACCTAACCATTTAATTAATTACCCGAGTTATTAATCAACCTAGCCGTTCTAATCAATTCAATCAATCGGGTATGCAACTTAAACTACGGTTTATCAATTACGGATCTATATGATCTTAACTACATGCAACACACAATTAGCCGACTCACAGTGTTATTATTAAGACGGACGGACGGATTGACGGACTAGCGGAACAACGAGACCCGGCATGAACCCGACGCTATCTCGAACCTTCCCCGAACCGTCGCTTTAACTCGAACTTGACCTGAACGTTTACCATAGTAACTCTGATATTTTCTTCATACGAACCTCCGGACCAACCTCATATGATGACTAGTACACTTGTCTATCCTTTTTATAAATAAAAGAAGTCCGGTTTATCGGGAAGATTATTACGTCGGAAAAATTCTTTTCCGAGGAATATTGTTTGAGAATATTCCGACGTAGTAATTTTCCTTTCCCCATCTTTCTTTTATTTATCTCACTCTCACTCTCTCTCTCTCTCTCCTCCAGCCTTCCTCCTCTTCTCTCTCCTCCGGCTTCTTCTTCTTCTTCCTCTTCTCCTCCTCCTCCTTCTTCTTCTTCTCCTCCTCCTTCTTCTCTCTTTCTCTTCTCTCTTTCTCTTTTCTTTGTTGTTTTTGGTGTGAGTAAAAAGTGTCACCCAAAGTATCCTTTTATAGCTGAAGTTCAGCTTGCATGCATCACCAACAAGTGACACATGGAGTGCTAAGTGTCACTCTCTTCTTTTCTCCAAATGACACCACATAAGGTGAGTTGTTGGTACAAAGTCTTGACAGCTGCCTCCTCCTCTCCATGCCACGAAATCCACTCCATGCAGGGCCAGAAATACCTTAGCTTAGCATCCATTTCATATCTAGAAATCCCACTTATAAGCCCTTTGGATTTGGACCCAAAACTTCTTGAAGGTTCATTGAACCATGAATTCACAAAGCCTCTTCTTCCCTCTTGCATGATTTTCGTTGCACAAGCCTATTAATTGGCTTGAATCAGGTCCATAATGACTTCAGATATCAGCTCAGATCAGCCTAAACCAAGACCAAGCTCCCTTAACTTTATTTTGAGTTGTTAAGCCTTAATTACCCATTAAGGACTCAAAATTCATAACTTGATCTAGATATCTAACCTTTCTGAATCCTTTTAACCATATCTTCTACATCTTCTAATGGAGCTGTGGTCAAAATTTCATAATTTTTGGTGGCCTTTAGAGGGTCTTCTCGCTTGCCCGAACATTGTATCGGTTTCTTGGAAAAACCGGTTTTACGTTGAATATTTTTAAAAACCTTTAACTGCTTCTATAAATCCAAAAGTCTCATTTTCAGATTCCAGATGCTCTTAGATGATTTTAGAAATTTGAAGCACCTCAAACGGACACCCGTAGCTCCCGTTATGAATTTTACAAGTTGCTTCGATTTTGTCGGTTTCCATTCCCAACAAACCGTTAAAATCATTGAAACTCCGTAGCCTCTGAAATAAATCCTCCAAGCTTATTTTTAAGATACTATACTCTTTTAGATGAATTTATCAAGTCGTTTCACCTCAATCGGACTCCCGTAGCTCTCGTAATGATTTTTACAAATTTTATCGGTTCTATCGGTTTCCTTTCCCGATAGTCCGTAAAACTCGTTTAATCTCCTTTTCTTCCACGTCTGGTCTATTAAATGTTCTTTATGACTAAAATAAGAACATTTGGCCCATTTCCACTTCCGGCTCGCATTTTGGTAAAATTACCAAAATACCCTTCCTTTCTTGAAAATTACAGAATTGCCCCTCGTTGACTTTTCTGCTGCCCGTTGACTATTTCTTGGAACAGGATATTACATTCCCCATCTTCTGTATGCTTTCCTCTACACACATTAGATAAGTAATCCAAACCTCATTCAATTCCCTTTGTACTCTTATCTCCATTTCCATTTTTTTTTTTTTTTTTTTTTTGTTGTCACTGAACTCCATTTCCATATTTGTGAGTCTTTTATAAAGAATTGAAAATAGTTCCATCATTACTGAATCAGAGCAAAAGAGTTAGAGATATACCGTAAATCCCTATCGTATGCTTGATTTTTTATTTATCTAGATGTAACAAAAATGTGAGGACAATAAAAGATATCCCAAATCTCAGTTATTTGCAATAATATAATATAACAACCAAGTTTATTATACCTATTGTACGCTTTCTATTATTCATCGCATTTGTTGATAGTTCATCTTTAACAATGATATACATACATATTCTTCTACTTCTACACAAAGTGTTCCTGTTCAAACAAAATCAACTACCATATCACCAACCATTTCGACTACAGTTTCTCCTAATGTTATGTCAGATATTACAAATAGTAAGAGCAATTCACAATGTCCCAATTTTTTTTTTTACACTTATTAGCTTATTATCATTTTTGCCATTTGCTTAATTTTCTTGACAGTTTTTGAATCTCCAAGAATGAAGCGTATGCGTATCATGAGAGACAAGAAAGAAAAAAAAATGGGAGGAACATCATGTAAGAATGTTACTCACCATCAAGGATGTGTAATTTTTATGATCAGAAGATATAATCACCATCTTCAATCCTTTATCTCAGGTGGTCCTTCAAGTAACAACTCAGGTCGAACTTTTGAGAAGACGTCACATAATTTCAACAACAGTCCCAATTCTACTTCAACCTCTGCCACAAACCAGAGTAATCCATCATCATCACGTCCCAAAGACCTTCTTTATAACCCCGAAGGTAAAATGAACTTTAAAGCATACAATATCTATAATAGTTTTTAAAACTTCACTCTCTTGAATAGTGTATGACGATCTTGGAGATGCCATCTTTGAATGTGAGCATTGCGGAGCTATGTTGTGGTACAACGAGAGAGTTGGGAAAAGGAGCAAAAAAGGACCTCCTAAGTTTTCTCTTTGTTGTATGCACAGAAAGATTGATCTGCCACCACCACCCAGACCTCCTAAGGAACTTGAGGACCTGATATTCAAACGTGATAGCTGAAGCAAATTTTTTTGGAGAATACAAGACCTTACAATTCATTGTTCGCATTCACATCTATGGGTTGAACAATTGACAATTCAATTAATAGAGGACGCGGACCTAATGTGTTCCGGCTCAAAGGTGAAAATTCTCATAGGATTGGCAACTTGCATCCTCCTCCAGGAAAGCCACCTCAATTCAATCAATTATACATACATGACACAGGAAATGAGAACCAGAATAGAGTTAAGGCTTTCAGGTTTTTTAATCTTACTCTAATTTTTTTTTAAATAAAAAGTAATGCTTCTGAATTTTGTTAACATTACAGATTCTTACATTATTACTATACTTTTTCATGCAGTTCAATGAGATCAGCTCAACTACCAGACTCAAAAACATTGAGAGAAGATATTGTGGAAGATATCAAGAAAATGTTAGATGAATTGAATCCATACTGGAAGATTTTCAGAAGGGCTAAAGACTGCTTTCAAGACGCTCCTTCGTCAAATGTTCATATAAAGTTGATTTCAAGACGAACTGTGGGTGGTGATACTTACAATCTTCCAACTACAGCAGAGGTTGCAGCTTTATTTGATTGGGAATTTAATATGGACAAAAAGCCAAGAGATTTTTTTTTTTGGAAACTATGGACTACAAGTTACATAGAATTAGTGAACTGCATGCTGGATATCTCCCATTGCAATATCCGCTTTTATTTTCCCATGGCGAAGATGGTTATCACATTGATTTACAGCTGACAAGGACAACGACATGTTCAAAAAATCCTCGCACAAGAGTTAGTATGAGGGAGTTTTTTGCTTTCACACTCATGGAACGTCGAAATTATCCAACAATTTTGTTCAGTTCATGCAAAGTATTGCAGCAGTTCATGGTTGATGGACTGACAATGATAGAGGCTGAAAGAATTCTCTATTTGAAGCTTAACCACAAAACATTGTGTGCTGATAAATATGCTAATGTTTCAGCAGCAGTTGGAAAAGGCACAGCTGAGGAAACCACAAAGGAGGGACATCGTATTGTACTACCATCTACCTTTATCGGGGGAGCGCGTTACATGCAAGAAAAATATATGGATGCAATGTCAGTTTGTCAGCACATTGGATATCCATATTTGTTTATCACTTTCACGTGCAACCCGAAATGGCCAGAAATTACTAGACTTCTAGAAGCAAGAGGTCACCATGCCATAGATAGAGCTGATATTGTGACAAGGGTGTTTAAGATGAAGCTAGACAATCTGATCGCAAATCTAAAAAAGAAAAATGTTTTTGGTCTGTCAGCAGCAGGTAATAATATTGTCAGTCTCCTATGTTTCTAACGTAAGCTGTATAAATTTTATATGCTGATATACTATTGCCATTATATTTTCTAATTGCAGTGATATATACTATCGAATTTCAGAAAAGAGGACTTCTCCATGCCCAAAATTTTTTTTTTTAGAGAAGGGATCAAAATTCCAGACCACAACTTCTATCGACGATTTTATTTCTGCCGAGATTCCGAACAAATCAAGAAGCCCAATTCTTTATCATGTGGTGAAAGAATTCATGATCCATGGACCATGTGGCATAGCCAACCGGAATTCACCATGTATGGATAAAGGGAAATGTACTAAGAGGTTTCCTAAAGATTTTAAAGACAGCACTTGCATCAACAAAGAAGGTTTTCCGGTATACCGAAGAAGAGATAATGGTAACTCCGTTCTGAAAAATGATGTATTGCTCGATAACCGTTTCGTCATTCCTTACAACTCTCAACTGCTTCTAAAGTATCAAGCTCATATAAATGTTGAATGGTGCAATCAGACCAAGGCGATAAAATATTTATTCAAATACATCAACAAGGGAAATGATCGTGTCACAGCCACTCTAACGCCAAATCCAGTATGGAAGCGTCATCTTCGGTACCGTGATCTTCCGAACTGGTCGCTGAACCAGTTGTAGACAAGATTAAGCGTTTTTATGACTTCCGGTAAGTTTTGGTTTATTAAATAATCAGACCCGAATTCTAACCTCCTAAAATTTTAAATTGCTTATACTTTACCGTGTGAAGCAGCATGGAGAATATATGGATTTGAAACTCATTACAGCAGTTCTTCTATTCAAAGACTGAATTATCATCTAGAAGGGGAGCACAACATAACTTACGATGATGATGATGATAAACTAGAAGATGTCCTAACCAAAGAAGGCAATCAAACACCACAGCTCCTAGAGTGGATGAAAGTTAACAGGAAATTCAAAGAAGCAAAGATGTTAACGTTTGCTGAATTTCCTTCTGCCTTTGCATGGAAGAGGTCTCCTATGGAGTGGACACTACGTCAAAGAAAGAGGAAAGGATCATTTGGGAGATTACATTTTGCTTCTCCCGCATCTGGTGATAGGTTTTACTTGAGGATGCTGATAGGTCTCAGAGTTTTACCCTATACTAACTGCAAGTGCACAGTAATATCAATATAGTATTTAGGGATCGAATCCACGAGGACTCTAGGCAACGATATAATTAGAACAGTCGAGATTAAACTAGGGGAAAGCAAATGTGATTAGAAAACTAAAAAGCAAGCAAGAAAGTATATCAGTAGCGAGTTTGGTTGTAAGCAATTAACTAAGGGCGCTAAGTCTAGGGAGTTCTCAGGAAATCAGACAAGCAGACAAATCATTCAGTCAGGATCAAATTAAACACGGTTCTAGAACTCAAAACACATATATAGAATTAACCAACTTTCGTTGAGAGAATTCTCTAAGCCTAATTGCAAAAATCCAAATGTCTTTGTAATTCCTAACATATTAAACTAGCTTTAATGATCAAGTTCGATATGTTCACAATCTAATTAAACCAAATTTCTTTGCGAGTAATTATATTGCTCAACCTAAATAGTTCAGATTCTAAACCACACTTTCGTGTCAATCTAGCAACCTAAGATCTAGATTCTAAGTGATCAAGTTAGAACTAGCATTAAACACAATTTAGATTGAAGAACATCTATTGATATGAATCCTTAACTGAATTAATTATATCTAGCAAGTCATAAAATCCCTATTGAGAATCTCTAAACCTAACTATGAATCTACTCAGACATAGATAATGTAAACATGATCAATGAATTAATAGATATCATAAAAGAGATTAAACAAGTAAAGGGGTTCGAAATCTTCTCCAAAAATAAGGTGTAATACAGGATCATATCAGCCCCAATTAGCTCTAAAAACTCTCTGCTCTAAAGTATGATATCGTCTGTAAAAACTGAAGTTAAAACCTAATTAAATAGCTAAATCACATCTTCGGGCTTCTGTGTAAATATCTGGAACTTCTGGGCAACTTTGCAATATCATTATTCTTCATTAACTCTCGCGAGTCTGGCCCAACGCGTTGTGTGTCGATCGATGTAGGATGTGTGTCGATCGATGCAGTACTCTGTTTCGGACAGTGAGCTCAATCTCTCGGGTCAAAACTCCAAAATGCTCCAAATAGCTCCATAATCTCCAAATCCACTCCAAACATGCGTGTACCTAATAAAACCTGTAAAAGACTCTAAAGAAACATAAAAAGACTCTAAAACATACTTATATCATGGCATAAAACCGGTAAAAATCATGATATATCAACTTCCCCACACTTAGCCTTTGCTTGTCCTAAAGCAAAACAGAGAACTAAAACATGGTGAAGAGGTTTGAAAACTTTCAGAAACTCTTTTTGTCCTAGAAGCAACAATACTCAGATTCCCCTTAGTAAACCACTGAAAGAATCAACTGCAAGATATCAAGACCAACATGTACTTCCCCCACACTTAGCAATTGTCCTAAGTAAACTCCACAGTCAATCCAAGCCATTCAAGTTCACCTCACTGACTTCTTAAAAATATTAAGTGCGGATTATCGATCAAAGGGCACATGGATTCTTACCTTGTCAGCTCTAGAACACCATACTATCTGTTTCTGGTTCCTTTCTTCTCTTTTCCCTTCCTTAGCATTCTGATTTTTCCCCATTGGGTATCATTTTTTTTTTTTATCAGTGTTCTTCCCGTTAAGGGGTGTACTTTGGACACATTCCATGGATGCACAAGAGATGATAGTTGTAGCTACCACTCCCAGAGACCACTTCGGAATTACTAACTCATCCTCAGTTTATTACCCTTTTTTCTTTTACTTTATGGAAGGGGAGAAGGGAACCAAATTGGACAGGTTTACAAGCTGTGTCAGAACTAACAAAGGAATCCGACTCAAGGTATACCAAGCCCTTAGGTGAGAAAATTAACTCAGGTTTACAAGTTGAAGTCAGTAAAGGATCCTCTGAATACCTGAATTGATATAGGTGTCCTCAGTAGGCTGATCTGTGCAGGGTTTTTTAATAGTCATAGATAGATCTTGCAGCTTCATCCCAATGGTTACTTAAGTTCCTGCAAGATGTTGTTAACTTCTCAAAAATTCACTGTTTCTTACTTAAACTTGTTTTGACTCAATAAAACAAAAAAATTTCTGAAAAACGGACTGACTCTAAGAAAACAGAAAGATAGAAGTCAGTAGTACCTCCCTCACACTTGAAACACACTGTCCCCAGTAGTGTTAAGCTAAGGTTTGGTAAAAGAAAAATAAAAATGGTAATGGATGTGTTGAGTTCTGTCCGATTTTTACCTCTGTCGCACATGCATCGATCGTTACATAAATGTATCGACCGTTGCTAGGCGATTTTTTCGTCATGTGTCGATCGTTGCTCAGGACCGCAACGATCGCTGCAATGCGATTACTCGTGTTGTGACGATCGACACAAGGGTGTGTCGATCGACGCACTGCGAATTCACCGAGACCTGCAGACAAAAATTCACCAAAAACAAAACAAGCGTAAAATCTTAACAAAAACACCAAAAATGAATAGCAAAATCAAAACAGTGGGTTGCCTCCCACTCAGCGTTTGTTTAAGGTCATTAGCTTGACCTATTAGCTAAATCAGACAGATGGTGCAACATCCAGAGGCAAAATCTGACCTTCTGGAATCTCAGCCTTAGCCCAATAATGCTCAACTCTCTGTCCATTGACAGTAAATTCTTTACCTTCCTGGCTGATTAGAACGACAGCTCTATAGGGACGTACCTCCTTGATTGTGAAAGGACCAGACCACCTCGATCTCAACTTAACTGGAAACAATTGCAAACGAGAGTTATACAAAAGTACCTGATCATTAGGCTCAAATTGTCTAGAGACAATCTTCTTGTCATGATAAGCCTTAGTCCTCTCTTTGTACAACTTTGAGTTCTCATAAGCATGATGCCTAATCTCATCCAACTCATTAAGCTGCACCAATCTCTTCTCTGCAGCAGATTTAAGATCAAAGTTCATCTGCTTTACAGCCCATGCTGCTTTGTGCTCAAGTTCCAATGGTAGATGACATGCTTTTCCATACAGCAGATGGAATGGAGTAGTCCCAAGTGGTGTCTTAAATGCAGTCCGGTAAGCCCATAGTGCATCATCTAGCTTTGCTGCCCAATCCTTTCTTGTCTTCCCAACTGTCTTCTCTAAGATCTCCTTGATCTGTCTGTTAGAAACCTCGACCTGTCCACTTGTCTGAGGGTGATAAGGAGTAGCAACTCGGTGATGAGCTCCATGCTTCTTTAGCAGCTTATCGAAGACCTTATTAATAAAGTGAGATCCTCCATCACTAATTACTATCTGAGGTACTCCAAATCTAGGGAATATGATGGTCTTAAACAGCTTAATAACCACCGAAGAATCATTGGTTGGACTGGCTATTGCTTCTACCCACTTAGATACATAGTCCACATCAACCAAGATAAACTTATTCCCATAGGATGAGGGAAAAGGACCCATAAAGTCTATGCCCCATCAATCGAAAACCTCAACCTCAAGAATGAAATTCTGAGGCATCTCATGCCTCTTGCTGATTTTCCCTCTCCTTTGACAGGCATCACATTGAGAAACGAAGGAATGAGCATCTGCAAACATTGTAGGCCACCAGAAACCTGCTTGCAGAATCTTAGACACAGTCTTGAAAGTGGCAAAATGTCCAGCATAATCTGATCCATGGCAGTGGAATAAGATATCTGGAATCTATGATTCAGCAACGCATCTCCTGTAAAGACCATCCGAACAGTGCTTGTAGAGATAAGGTTCATCCCAGTAGTATCGTCTAAGCTCTCTGAAGAACTTCTTCTTTGCACACCCCTTCAGATCATCTGGTTCAGTCTCTGCAGCCAGGTAATTAGCTATATCCGGATACCAGGGCCGATCGGTGGTTGTGACAGCTTCTACTTCGTAATCATAGTCCCCAATTCGAACCGTTAAAGGTTCTGGGTCTGTATCCGCATTGCAATGATCGTCGCATAAGGTTGTATCGATCGTCGCATCCTCGACACTTGAATCGATCGTCAATGCGATTAATCCGACAACTTTCTGAGTTTCTGTCTAAATCCATCTCAGACACTGCCCCGATCATATTGAAGTTCTCCTCAGGCAAGTTGATAGGTCAAGAATTAATCCCTATACAAACTGCAAGTGCACAGTAATGTAGTTGTAGTACTTAGGGTAACGGTCAACGATAGATTTAGAACAGAAAAGATTAAACTAGGAGAAAGAAAATTGTAATGAGAAACTAAAGCGAAACAGAAAAGTAAATAAGTAGGGAGTTTGTGAGCAAGGAAGCGAAGCGTTAAGTCTAGGGAGTTCTCAGGAAATCAGGAACATAAAGTAATCAATCAATCGGTATCTAATTAAGAACTGTTCTAGAACTCAAACACAGATATAGAATTAACCAAATCTCTTTGCGAGAATTCTCTAAGTCTAAGTGCAGTAATCCAAATCTCTTTGCAATTACTAACAGATTAAACCAGCATTAATTTCAAGTTCGATATGTTCACAATTAAACTAAGCCAAATCTCTTTGCGAATAATTTAATTGCTCATCTAGGTTCTTTCTAGCTAATTAACCAACTCTCGTTGTATCAATCAACCTAACATCAATAATCTAAGTGGCCAATTCAGATCAAGCATTAAGAACAATCCTAGACAAAGAACTAACAAATATGAATCCCTACAGATTGATTAACCTATAATTCCATAAAATCCCTTGTGAGAATCCCTAAACCTAACAGGTAATCTACTCAGACATGATCATCGAAACAGAAAACATCTTGAATAGAAAACCAAATATCATAAAACAAAGTAAAGATCTGGGGTTCAAAATCCTCTCTCTTTCGAGAACAGGATCAGCCCCTAACTCTCTCTGAAATAAAATAAGACTTAAGAAAAGCGTTGCCTAAACAAGTGGCTAAAAACCCTAATATATAGTCTAAAACACGTTTTGGGCTTCTGTGTAAATATATGGGCTTTTCTACAATATCAGCATTCTTCATTAACCGCCGAGTCTGGCCCATCTCGCATATGCAACGATCGACACCAAAGGTGTGTCGATCGATGCATTCCTCAAATGTCCACAGAGAACTCTATCTCTCGGCCAAACACTCCAAAAAGCTCCAGAAAGTGCCATAATCACCAAATCTGCTCCAAATGTGCTTGTACCTAATAAATACCTGAAAAGACTCTAAAACATAGTAAAAGACTCGATAAATAAGATATATACCATGGTTAAAAGCCCTAAAATCCATGGTATATCAACTCCCCCACACTTAGTCTTTGCTTGCCCTCAAGCAAAACAGAGAACTAAAATGCAGTGAAGAGGTTTGAAAACTCTTCAGAAACTCTTTTCATCCTAGAAGCAGTAACACTCAGATTCTTCTTAGTAATCCACATGAAAGAATCAACCTTCAGACATCAAGACCAACATATACTTCCCCCACACTTAGCAACTGTCCTAAGTAAACTCCACAATCACATTCACGCATTCAAATTCTCCCTACTGACTTCTGCAAGTATTTAAGTGCGGTCTCACCTAAGGAATATCGATCAAATGCACATGGACTCTTACCTTGTTAGCTCTAGACCACCAAACTATCTTTCTCTAGTCCCTTTCTTCTCTTTTCCCTTCCTTAACAACTGATTTTTCCCCATTGGGTATCATTTTATTTTTTTATCAGTGTTCTTCCCGTTTTGGGGTGTACTTTGGATACATTCCATGGATCGCACAGGAGGTAATAGGGGCCTCTACCACTCCCGTGACCACTTCGGAGTTACTAACTCATCCTCAGTTTATTACTTTTTTTTACTTTATGGAAGGGAGAAGGGAACTAAATAGGACAGGTTTACAGGCTGTGTCAGAACTAACAAAGGAATCCGAATCAAAGTATTCCAAGCCCTTAGGTGAGAAATCTAAGTCAGTATTAAGGTGAAGTCAGTAAAAGGATCCTCTGATACCTGAAGTGATGTGGGTGTTCTCAGTAGGCTGATCTGTGATGGGGTTTTCTAATAGTCATAGATAGGTCATGCAACTTCATCCCAATGGTTACTTAAGTTCCTGCAAGATGCTGTTAATCTTCTAAAAAATTCACTGTTTCTTACTTAAACTGGTTTTTGACTCAATAAAACAAATTTTTGAAAATTGGACTGACTCTTAAGAAAACAAAAGCGTGCGTCAGTAGCTCCTCCCCCACACTTAAGACACACTGTCCCCAGTAGTGTCAAGCTTGGGGTTGGTGAGAAGAAAACAATAGATAAAAGATGAGATTATGTCTGTCGGGATTTTACCTTTGTCGCACATGCATCGATCGCAGCATAAATGCATCGACCGTTGCTAGGCGATATTTCCTCGTGTGTCGATCGTTGCTCAGGACCGCAACGATCGCTGCAATGCAATTTCTTTCGTGTTGTGACGATCGACACAAGGTGTGTCGATCGACGCACTGCGAATCTGTCGAAACATGCAGACAAAATTCACCAAAAACCAAAAACAAAAACGTAAAATGCTAATGAAAACACCAAAAATAAATTATGCAAACCTAACAGTGGGTTGCCTCCCACTCAGCGCTTGTTTAAAGTCAATAGCTTGACTGTGGAAAGGAGATCAGACTCATGGTGGTTTCAACAGAGACTTTGAATGTCTCTGTGAATATCTCTTCATCCAAGGTGGTGTATATGCTTTCGGATCATGAGATTTCCCAAGGAAAGAAGGAAGAGAACCAGGGCGGGAGTGAAGCTTGGGTGGGATGCTGCGTTTTCCTGCAATCAAAGCAATGTGGTCAGGAGGTTTAAGCTTAGGTGATTTATACTTTACCTTTGGTGCAGGTCTGATGTCTGGGGCTTTCTGCTTATGAGCAGTTGCAGGCTCTGAAGATGTTAGAGCAGGTTCAAGAGGAACCGCCATCTTCTTCTCTCCACTATCAGATACTGTAGTTCTACCAATCTGAACTTCTTCTTCCAGATGACCATCAGTGGAGATCATCTTCTTTGCATGAACTCGTGAAGCTTCAACTGGTGGTATTTCATTCACCTTCTTATCCATCACTTTCATGCAGTTAGCCACTTCTATCTCTTGTTTAGAGGGTTTAGGAACCTTAGGATATGGCACAATGGGATTGTAGACTCGTTCTGGGACTGTTGCAGGCTTCTGGTCTCGTCTGCGATCTGTGTCGATCGATGCTGTAGGTGTGTCGATCGACACAAGGGAATTATGTTCGTCGTAAGAACACGAAATTTCCGTCAGAACTACGTGTCGACCGACACTAAGGGGGTGTCGATCGATGCATGTATCAGACAGACAATATTCATCCAGAAAATCCGAGATTATGCTCTCTTCTTCACCTAGCAACTCAATCTCATCTCTTAAGGTCACAGCCTTGATGGATCTGTACTGTTCAGCTTTCCCAACTTCATTATGCCTTTGTATTGCTTGAGATGTCTGTTGGATTTGAACATCCAGATTCTTCACATGTGTGCTCAAGTATTCAAACTTCCCATTCAGATTTTCATGTATAGCTTCCAGCTTCTTGTCGAAGTCTACAACAAACTTGGTATGATCCTCTAGTAACTGCTCCATCATGGATTCCATCTTGCTCTTATAAGCATTAGCAGCAGGAGGTGTCTGATATGAGGATGATCAATAAGTTCTCTGATAAGAATTACCTTGCTGATTACCATCCCTGTTTCCTTGGAATCCAGAGCTATTGATGTAGTTCAAATCTTCTTCCTGCTTTTCCAAGAATTGCTCCATCATGCTCATTAGCTTATTAGACTGTGTATTGTGAGGAGGAACATGCTGATATGATGGAGATTCATAATCTCTGGTGAATGAATAGGAACCATAGCCTCTGCAGAACGAGTTATTCTGCTGATTTTCCAACATCTGTTCCATCATTCCCATCATTCTTTCGCACTGTGTCGATCGATGCAGAGTAGCGTCGATCGATGCAAGCTCGAAGATGTGTCGATCGACGCACAGGACCGTGTCGATCGATGCAAGGCGATTACAGGCGTACCTGAAACGCAAGAACAGAAAAAAGAAAAAAAAATATTAACAAAAAACAGAAAATAAAAACGAAAAACCTAGTCTAAACCCTAAGTTCAAATCTATCGAGGACTCAAAGAGTCCCCGGAAACGGCGCCAAAAACTTGATAGGTCAAGAATTAATCCCTATACTAACTGCAAGTGCACAGTAATGTAGTTGTAGTACTTATGGTATCGAATCCACAGGGACTCCAGCCAACGATAGATTTAGAACAGAAAAGATTAAACTAGGAGAAAGCAAATTGTAATGAGAAACTAAAGCGAAACAGAAAAGTAAATAAGTAGCGAGTTTGTGAGCAAGGAAGCGAAGCGTTAAGTCTAGGGAGTTCTCAGGAAATCAGGAACATAAACTAATCAATCAATCGGGATCTAATTAAGAACTGTTCTAGAACTCAAACACAGATATATAATTAACCAAATCTCTTTGCGAGAATTCTCTAAGTCTAAGTGCAGTAATCCAAATCTCTTTGCAATTACTAACAGATTAAACGAGCATTAATTTCAAGTTCGATATGTTCACAATTAAACTAAGCCAAATCTCTTTGCGAATAATTTAATTGCTCATCTAGGTTCTTTCTAGCTAATTAACCAACTCTCGTTGTATCAATCAACCTAACATCAATAATCTAAGTGGCCAATTCAGATCAAGCATTAAGAACAATCCTAGACAAAGAACTAGCAGATATGAATCCCTACAGATTGATTAACCTATAATTCCATAAAATCCCTTGTGAGAATCCCTAAACCTAACAGGTAATCTACTCAGACATGATCATCGAAACAGAAAACATCTTGAATAGAAAACCAAATATCATAAAACAAAGTAAAGATCTGGGGTTCAAAATCCTCTCTCTTTCGAGAACAGGATCAGCCCCTAACTCTCTCTGAAATAAAATAAGACTTAAGAAAAGCGTTGCCTAAACAAGTGGCTAAAAACCCTAATATATAGTCTAAAACACGTTTTGGGCTTCTGTGTAAATATATGGGTTTTTCTGCAATATTAGCATTCTTCATTAAACCGCCGAGTCTGGCCCATCTCGCATATGCAACGATCGACACCAAAGGTGTGTCGATCGATGCATTCCTCAAATGTCCACAGAGAACTCTATCTCTCGGCCAAACACTCCAAAAAGCTCCAGAAAGTACCATAATCACCAAATCTGCTCCAAATGTGCTTGTACCTAATAAATACCTGAAAAGACTCTAAAACATAGTAAAAGACTCGATAAATAAGATATGTACTATGGTTAAAAGCCCTAAAATCCATGGTATATCACAAGTAATCATTAATGGGCACGTCTTCTTGAACCAGCTTCCTTGAAAGATGGTCAGCAACTCCATTCTCAACTCCCTTCTTGTCCTTCACTTCAATGTCAAACTCCTGAAGCAACAGAATCCATCTCAACAATCTTGGCTTAGCATCTTTTTCTGCATCATATACTTCAGGGCCGAATGATCAGTGTGTACAATCACCTTGGAGCCAACAAGATAAGGGCGGAACTTCTCAAATGCAAAGACAACAGCCAACAATTCCTTCTCTGTAGTGGCATAGTTTCTCTGCGCATCATCTAGTGTCCTACTAGCATAATAGATAGCATGAAGCTTTATGTCCTTCTTCTGCCCAAGAACAGCTCCTACAGCATAGTCACTTGCATCACACATAACCTCAAAAGGTAAATCCCAATCTGGTGGCTGAACTATAGGAGCACTCACTAATGCTTGCTTGATCTGTTCAAATGCAGTCTGACAATCTGTATTGAACTCAAATTTGGTATCCTTACATAGCAAAACATTTAGTGGCCTAGCAATCTTACTGAAGTATTTGATGAACCGCCTATAGAAACCAGCATGTCTAAGAAAACTCCTTATAGACTTCACAGAATCAGGTGCCTGAAGGCTGGTCATTACCTCAATCTTAGCGCGGTCAAATTCGATCCCTGCTTCAGACACTTTATGTCCAAGTACAATGCCATATCTGACCATGAAATGGCACTTCTCCAAATTAAGAACCAAGTGCTTCTCCTCGCATCTGGCTAGTACCTTGCACAGATTATCCAAGCACTCATTATAAGATGACCCATAGACTGAGAAGTCATCCATAAACACCTCCATAAAGTCCTCAATCATATCAGTGAATATGGACATCATGCATCTATGGAAGGTGGCTGGTGCATTGCAGAGTCCAAAAGGCATCCTACGGTAAGCAAATGTACCATATGGACAAGTGAAGGTGGTCTTTCCCTGATCCTCTGGATGGATGGGAATCTGAAAGAAACCTGAATATCCATCGAGGAAGCAATAGTAAGGGTGATTTGCTAACCTCTCCAGCATCTGATCAATGAAGGGTAAGGGGAAATGATCCTTCCTTGTTGCAGCATTGAGTTTCCTGTAATCTATGCACATCCGGTATCCAGTCACAGTCCTAGTAGGGATCAACTCATTCTTTTCATTTTTCACAACCGTAACTCCACCTTTCTTAGGCACTACATGGACTGGACTGACCCAATCACTATCTGAAATTGAATATATAATCCCATCATCTAGGAGCTTCATGATTTCCTTCTTTACCACTTCATGTAGATTAGGATTAAGCCTCCTCTGATGCTCAACAGTCTTAGACTCGTCCTCAAGATGTATCCGATGCATGCACAGCTCCGGAGAGATACCTGAAATGTCATCAAGAGAATAGCCAAGAGCTTTGCGATGCTTGTGCAGCTTGCTTAGCAGTAAAGTGAGCTCTGCGTTGTTCAAACTAGCATTAACAATCACTAGATAAATTGAATTCGGTCCAAGGAATGCGTACCTTAGCCCGGATGGAAGTTGTTTCAGCTCAATTTTTGGAGATTTTCCTCTGCCCAGTCTCTGTCGACTTGCATCGATCGATGCTTAGGCTGTGTCGATCGATGCAAAGTCGCGTCAGAAACATCTAACTGCATCACTTGCTCAGCAGAATCCATTAGCCTCGCATAGCAGATTACGGGCTCATCTTGTAGGTGTTCCAGCTCCATTATAGAGCTCAATAAAGCTCTCTCCAGTGGATCCTCAACACGTGACTTGTGAAAGTATTCTGCAGCCAAATCACTGAGTGTATCCACATAGAATGTCTGTCCGTCGATGGTTGGTCTCTTCACCAGTTTATCCATATCAAAACTCATCTTCAGATCACCCACATTCAGAATTATTTTACCTCCTTGGCAGTCAATCATCGCACCAGCAGTAGCTAAGAAAGGCCTACCCAAAATCATTGGATCCTTTGGTTCCTCTCCATACTGCAGAACCACCAAATCAGTAGGAATCACACATTGGCCAATCATTATAGGCACATCCTCTAATACTCCTTCAGGAATTTTGATTGTTCTGTCTGCTAAAACCAGTGAGATCCTAGTAGGTAGG
Organism: Orychophragmus violaceus; assembly: GCA_030180135.1. Classification (NCBI taxonomy): domain Eukaryota; kingdom Viridiplantae; phylum Streptophyta; class Magnoliopsida; order Brassicales; family Brassicaceae; genus Orychophragmus; species Orychophragmus violaceus. The sequence goes on from CM058231.1 coordinate 79,936,487, forward strand.
AAGTCAGTCATCCCAAGTCTCTTAGCAACAGAGAAGGGCATAAAGTTCACATTAGAAGCAAGATCACACAAAGACCTTTCAAACCTTTCCCTGTAGATAGCACAATCCAACAAAAAGCTTCCTGGATCTTTTAACTTCTCAGGAATTCTTCCCTGAATCACTGCACTACATACCTCTGTGATCATCATCGCACACTCCTCATTAGACTATTTACCAGCAAGTAAGTCTTTGAGACATCTCTTCATCACAGGAGTAGTCTCCATAGAGTCGATCAAAGGCACTTCAACCTTCACCTTTTTAATGATCTCCTTGCATTTGGCATACTGTTTATCATTCTTAGCCTTCCTGGGGTTCTTGGGAAACAGTACCTTAGGCTTGTAGACCCTTTCACTCGGCTGTTTCGGCCTTTCTGCGTTTGAACTCTCTGCAGTCGCCTTGCATCGATCGTTACTATAGTGGCATCGATCGTTGCTGGGCGACTGTATTACGACTTCTGCGTCGAGCTTCGGTGCATCGTCCTTGTTTTTGCTTTGCATCGACCATTGTTGAGGTGCATTGATCGACGCATTGCGAATTCCACGGATCCCATCTTCCAATTCTTCAATCTCCACGATTTCTTCGACACTGAACTGCTTTTTCTGGGCAGGAAACAGCTCTTTACTGTTGGAATTATGTCCAGTAATCTCTGTACTGTCTCTAGAAAGTAAGAGTATGTCAATGATCAGACATAAGTCATATAATACTGGGGGTCATGATGGCTTGCTAGAGTCCGCTCATGATCTATAAGTCTTGGACTTATTGCCTTTATTATATGATCCCATATGGGTCACACGCCTAAGCTAACAGGAAACTATGAAGGAACGGTTCAGCAGAAGTACGGTAAAAGTGCTAGGCATTTACTGTACTTAGAGAGATTAAAGGGCCTGATTAAATCTAAGGGATTTAATCAGACTGAGACTTGGGCCCAAAAGCCCATGAGAATTAGAAGGGGTTTTAATGAATAAAACTTGACCTAGCTCTCTAATTTTTCCTAAGCCTTCTGCGCCTCCTCTCTCTCTCTCTGCGCCTCCATCTCCTTGGTCTAGCAGCCAATTTCCTGAAGTGTGCGTGTGTGAACCTTTGGAGGAGCCGTCTCTTGGCGGTTCTGCTGATCTCTGACTCATACCTGATTCTTCCGCTGCATAACAAGGTATTAACTGAGATCCTTTATGATTCAGCAAGAGAACCTAGATCCAATTTGTTTAGTAGGAATCAATCAATGAGAAATTGAATCAGGATAAACACTAAACAATCCTTCAGTGGTATCAGAGCCATTGGTTCTATTAGGATTTCTTGTTTAGAATCATGTTTAGGTTGTTTAGAAGTGTTTGAATCAATCTGTGCTTGAAATTGATAAGAAAACACTTAAGAAACATAAAGTTCGAAACCCTAAACTAAAATTGCATCGACCGATGCATCGGAATGACGCACGAACCGATCGTGGATCGTGTTGCGTGGTCATACCGGTCAGACGTGAGGCGCGAGAGCATCGATCGATTCGATGGGCTGATCCGCAAGGCGGATCGCATGGACACGATCGCGTCATGCTCTCGTCCCGTCGCCTCTCGTCCCGATCGCACGACCCAAGCTGTTCCGATCGATCGCGTGAGAGCATCGATCGATTCCGGATCGATGGTAAGAGCATCGATCGTTGCGGTTTGGTTTGTGGCTCGGTTTAAGATAATTAAAACTTAATCGTCACGGTTTAATAATTACAGATTTAATAAAATTTATTAGATCTGGTTAAACCGTGATAAGAAATCCAAAGTCGTAAAATTGGATTTAGTGCCTAAACCAGTGGTTTTCTAATTTGATTTGGTTGGACCAAATAAATTGAGAAAATCCGGTTTAGTAAATAACCGGTTGACAATTGTGGTCATCGTAGTAATTAATTTTGGTTAGACCAATTTTAATGAACCAGACCGGTTATGTCATTTAATTGGACAATTGGGTTATGTCTTGGACATAGACCAATTCTTGGGCCTTGGGCCAAGAAGTTAAAACAATTGGGCCAGTTATTTGAGTCTTTTCTTCAGATTTAATTTAAAATTTTATTTAATAATTAAAATTTGATTTTAAATTAATCAGTTTCCAAAATTTCAAATTAGAAAGTTTCTTAGAATAGAAGTTTCTAGATTTGCATGTTTTGGATTATAGGAAATTTCTATAGTTAGAAAGTTTCCAATTTTAGGAAGTTTCCAATTTTAGAAAGTTTCCAAAATAGTAGGTTTCCAAAAATGGAAAGTTTCCCAAAATAGTAATCTTCTATTTTGGGATGAAATTTTAAGAAAAAACCTACAAACCTCAAATAATATCAAGCATTGGATGTCTTGTCCAGATTATGTCAGCTGTTGAAGCCCATTCAATCGTACACACGGCCTTACAGTGTGAGGGTGTCTATTTTTTGCGTGGGTAAGACAGTTTGTGATTCATTGATGTCATTGGGAGTCCCAGACATTAGTGATTACATGACTGTATAGTCTGGTTTTCTTGACTAGGCCATCGGGAGTCCCGGGCCTTGAGACATCAGAGTGGATTGGGCCTCGGGCCCAGATTCACAACCAAGAGTTATATCACGGATATAATTAGCCGAGATAGGGCTTACCGATATAAGCTAAGGTTGGGTGAAGGCCAGTGGCCCACTTTGATCTTAGTTATATGTGGATCTTGGAATCATTATATTCTATTGAGGGTAACTGATGTTATTGAATATAATGTGAGATTAATCATATTGAACATATTAACTAAAATCCTTTTATCTTATATTTCAGCTATGACTACAACAAGCACACAAAACACATTCTCAATCCGGTCTGTTCTCGACAAGGAGAAGCTGACTGGAACGAACTTCCTGACGTGGTCAAGGAACTTGAGGCTGGTCCTCAAGCAGGAGAAGAAGGAATATGTCCTTCGTGATCCCCTCCCCGAGAGGCCTCCTAACAATGCCGCCAGGAATCTGCATAATGCTTGGGAAAAGCATTCGTCAGATGAAAATGATGTCTATTGCCTGATGTTGGCGACCATGACTCCTGAGCTGCAAATGCAGTTCGAGAGTGTGCTGTCTCCCATCGAGATAATGGCAAGCCTGAAATCGCTTTTTCAGGAGCAGGCAAGGACTGAGAGGTTCCAGACAGTTAAGAACCTCTTGGACTGTAAGATGGCTGCAAATGCGGCAGTGAGTCCTCACGCTTGAAGATGATGGGTTATCTCGATCATCTTCAGAAACCCGACTGCCCTATCAGCCAGGAACTTGCCTGCGACATCGTTCTGCAGTCTTTACCTGCAAGCTATGATCAGTTCATCCTGAACTTCAATATGCATGGCTTGAGTAAGACATTGCCTGAGCTTCACGGAATGCTCAAGACTGCAGAGCCCAACTTGAGGAAAGCCAAGGACCCCAATGTGCTTATGGTGCAAAAGGGCAAGGGCTTTAAGAAATCCTCTGCCAAGGACAAGGGAAAGGCTAAGGCTGTTCAAGTCTCGGACAAGGACACGCCAAAGCCCAAGCCCAAGTCCAAGGCTGGGCCTACTGACATCTGCAGGTTCTGTAAAGAACCAGGGCATTGGAGGAGAGAATGTAAGAAATTCCTGGAAGGTCTAAAGGAATTGAAGAAGAAGACTCTGGAGACTTCTTCATCAGGTATTTTTGTTATAGAAGTTAATACAACTACTTCTGATAATACCTCATGGGTTATGGATACTGGTTGTGGGGCTCATATTTGTACTAATATGCAGGCACTCAGCAACAGTAGGAGGCTGAAGCAAGGACAAGTGGAGCTACGAGTTGGGAATGGAGCGAAAGTTCCTGCACTAGCTGTAGGCACATACTTGTTGTCTTTACCTTCGAGATTGGTTTTAGAACTCAATAATTGTTATTTTGTACCTGCGATAAGCAGAAATATTATTTCAATTTCATTGTTAGATTTGGAAGGTTATGATTTTTCAGTTAAGAATAAATTATGTTCCTTCAATCGCAACAATTTGTTCTATGGTTGTGCCCCTCTTACGAATGGGCTTTATATACTTGATCAATCCGCGCCAATTTATAACATTAATACCAAACGGTTCAAACCTAATGAGGAGAACCAAACGTTTCTATGGCATTGTCGTTTAGGGCACATCAGCGAGAAACGCATTAAGAGGCTCCATACGAATGGACTTCTTGGCTCGTTTGACTTTGAGTCATGTGAGAAATGCGAATCCTGTCTGATGGGCAAAATGACGCGGGCCCCCTTTAATAAACCTAACGAGAGGGCCAGTGACTTATTGGGCCTGATACACACAGATGTGTGTGGCCCAATGTCCACAAATGCAAGAGGAAACTATCAGTACTTCATTACCTTCACTGATGATTTCAGTAGGTATGGATATGTTTATTTAATGAAACATAAGTCTGAATCGTTTGAGAGATTCAGAGAATTCCAAAATGAAGTACAGAACCAACTTGGCAAAAGCATTAAAGCTCTTCGGTCCGACCGAGGAGGAGAATACTTGAGCCAAGAGTTCAGTGATCATCTAAGAGAGTGTGGGATAGTTTCCCAACTCACTCCTCCTGGAACACCTCAATGGAATGGTGTGTCTGAGAGGAGGAATCGGACCTTATTGGATATGGTTCGGTCTATGATGAGTCACACAGACCTTCCAATATCCCTTTGGGGATATGCTCTGCTAACAGCAGTGTTCATTCTAAATAGAGCGCCATCAAAAGCAGTAGCTAAGACACCATATGAATTATGGACTGGGGAAGCTCCAGTGCTGTCTTATCTTAGAATTTGGGGTTGTGAAGCCTATGTCAAGAGATTGATCTCTGACAAGCTTACACCAAAGTCTGATAAATCCTACTTCATTGGTTATCCGAAGGAGACCAAGGCTTATTACTTCTACCTACGATCCGAGAACAAGATCTTTGTTGCCCGGGATTGTAATTTTCTTGAGAGGGAGTTTCTCTCTAAGAAAAACAGTGGGAGTAAGGTACTGCTTGAAGAAATTCAAGATGAACAGGATACTGCTCAACCTAATGAGGAAGAGCAGCAGGAGGACCTACAAGAAATTGTAGAGCCTGAACCTGTGGTACCTGAAGTTCGAAGATCCGGGAGGATCCGTCACGAACCCGAGAGATATCAAGGATTCCTCGTGACTAACTGTCATGATCTTCTGATCATTGATGGTGATGAACCATCGAACTTCAATCAAGCCATGATGGGCCCAGATTCCTCTAAGTGGCGTAAGGCCACTGATTCCGAAATGGACTCCATGTCGGTCAACCAAGTGTTTTCGTTGGTTGACTTACCCGCTGGTGTAAAAGCCATCGAGTGCAAATGGATCTTCAAGAAGAAGATTGACGTGGATGGAAATGTCCAGATTTATAAAGCCAGGTTGGTGGCAAAAGGTTTCAGACAAGTTCACGGTGTGGATTATGATGAAACCTATTCCCCAGTGGCTATGATGAAATATATTCGGATTCTACTAGCAACTGCAGCTTTTCATGATTATGAAATTTGGCAGATGGACGTGAAAACCGCCTTCCTGAATGGTATTCTGGAAGAGGATGTGTATATGACACAACCTGACGGTTACATAGATCCAAAGAATGCTGGGAAAGTATGCAAGCTTCATGAATCCATTTATGGATTGAAGCAAGCATCGAGGAGCTGGAATCTTCGTTTTGATGAAGCGATCAAGCAATTTGACTTCATCAGAAACGAAGAAGAACATGTAGGATTATATGTGTGTTCATGGTTCAATTAACAGATTGCAACCTAGCACATATAACTCAGATCTAGGTTCTTGCAGAACGAATCACAAAACCAAACCTGATCATTACCTTTCAGATTGCAGCGGATTGATGGATGGTAATGATGAGATCAGCTAGAACAGATCAGATGCCTGTTCCTCCTTCAGTATCCACACTCTTACAAGCCGGGATGGTTGCTAGACCAAAGCAATGGATTGATCAGAGAGAGAAGAGAGACGGCTCAGGTTTTAGGTCGCAGACTGTTAGAGTCGAAATTATAAGACGACTCATATAAATATCGACTCTATCATAAACCTAAACCGATGTCTCGGTTTCGCAACTGTGTCGACCGACACATACACTTGTGTCGATCGACACAAGTCATTTGTCTCGATATGGGCCCAAGTGATTAAACTAACGGCCCAACTCTCTGCACAAATACAGTAAATGCCTTGCATCTTACCGTATTCATTCCATGTTAACTTTCCCGTTAGCTATGGTGTGTGACCCTTTGGGATCATACAATACTGGTAATAAGTCCTAAACTTATAGATCAAGAGCGGACTCTAGCAAGTCATCATGATCACCCAGTATTTATGACTTATGTCTGATCTCGACATTTATCATACTTTCTAGAGATAGTACGATAGATTTCAGGACATTCCCAACAATCTCCCACTTGTACTGGAATCCTACAAAGGACATTCCCAACAATCTTCCGATTGTACTGGAATCCTACATTCCCTAGTCCTTTTGTCTTAATATCTCGATCTGGCATAAGGCAAGATGCGTGTCATCCTTATATAGCCAGACCATGTTTATCGGACCAGATTTGATACTGACAATGCAAACGACTTGGGCAAGTCCGTTTGGGAATGGCCATTCTCTTACCAGCTATCAAATCTCCGATTGGCCTAGAGATATTACCTCTGTTAAACGGCAGGGACAAATCCCATCTTGTTCCATCACTATGAACTACACAATTCATAATACACCCAACCAAGGTCCGTATAGCTCCCAGTTACGAAACAGCGTTAGACAATGATCAAAGCGCATTACTCCATGTGCAGCCACATGCATGCGAACTCAGGTCTAAGGACTATACTCTATAGTCGTATATGAGAACTTCTTATGACACAGATATTAATATCTTGCAGAGTTCTCATCAGCGGGCCATGTCCGGTCATATGCTCCCCTACATATACCTATGTGTCGACTTTGATGCCGCGCATCTATGACCCCTCGAAACTTAGTCATAAGTCTCAACACAATCTAGTCTCAACAGGTTGTTGGTGTTCCAATTTCAACAACCTTTGACTATGGACACTATGATTTATGTCACTTCGTTAAATATGGGGTTTCAGGATCAAGTCTACTCATGTACTTCGATGGCCCATATATAATGACATGAATCATTTTGGAACGATTATTTATATCACAGTTAAAATAATCCAGAAATCATTAGATTTCATAAACATAAAATATTATGTTTACATGAACCTTTCAAAACAACTAAGTAAAGCCCTTTACAAACTCCCACTGAAATTAAGACTACATCTTAATTTCACTCATCCTACAGCTACAGTCCGCGACTCGTGCTTAGGCATAGGAGTGGCTTCGTTAATAGATTAGCAACGTTTTCATTCGATGAAACTTGCTTATCTACTTAACACCTCTGTCATTTATCTCACGGAATAGGTTATACCTACCCTCAAGGTGTTTGGACCTCTGATGTGCAGCTAGGCTCATCTATGCTGTGAATCACATCAAGTTCAGTGATGAACTCTTCTATCCAAACATCCTCTTTCGCCGCTTCTCAAGCTGCGAAATTGTTCAGCTTAAGTCATGGAGTCAGCAACAGTGCCTTGCACCGCCAGTTAGACACAAGATATAGCCGGACTGTGACCAGGAATTATCTTTGTCTATTGGAAACTTGCCTTTCAGACTCTATCGACTTGTAGCACCTCACTTTCTCCGTAAATCAAGAACTTATCCTAAGTATTCCTCAAATACTTCAGAATATTCTTTACGGCAATCCAGTGATTCTTTGCTGGATTTGACTGGTCTTTACTTGTCTTGCTTAACATTAAAGCAACATCAAAACAAGTACGTGTCATGGCATACATGATAGATCCAATTGCCGACGTATATGGAATCCTATCCATGCATTCAAGCTCAGCAGATATCGTAGGATACTGTTTCTTGCTTAACGTATTGCCATGTGACATTGGCATAAAACCCTTCTTGGATTGCTGATTACGTGTAGGACTTTGTCAATTTAAGAATTCTGACTTTGTCCTACCAGCTCTTTTGGATCTCTATCTTTAGATCCAAAATCCAAGAACTACGTGGCTTTACCCATGTCAATCATAAAACCAACTCCCTTTACCGACTGCAGTATTGGGACGTTATTTCCGAGAATCAGTATGTCATCGACATACACTATGAGAAATGCAATATTGCTCCCACTTATCTTTTAGTAAACGCACAGTTCCTCTTCGTTCCTGTTCAAGTCAAAACCTTGACTACTTCAACAGAACGAAGATTCCAACTCCGATATGTTTGCTTCCATCCATGAATGGATCAATGAAGCTAACTTACACATAGTGTAATTTTCGGAGTCCGGGCTCACTTTCGCTTCTTTGAATTTCGCAGATTCGTCGCTTTCAATGATCATCAGATCATGCGAACTTTCAATGATCATCAGATTCAACTAATGATGAGAAATCACTCTCGGATTAGTAACTGATTCATTCAGATCTGCGAACTTCAGGCTTTACAGGTGCAGATTCTACAGAAATCTGTAAATCCATCCGTTGCTCTCCCTCAACAGGTTGAGCAGCCTCCTGTATTTCTCGAATTTCTTCGAGTTATACTTTTACTCCCACTGTTCTTCTTGGAAAGTTACTTCCCCTCTTAGAAAACAAAATGGACGTAAAAGTAACAAGCCTTGGTTTCCCTAGGACAACCGGCGAAGTAGCACAATTACAAATACTCAGTAAAGACGAATTTGGATCGATTCCAATCCACATTTACGTGGTGTCTTTCAACTGATATTGGTGGAACTATTTCAGCGTAAACTTAGATATTTTAGAGCGTTATTCTTAAAGAATATCATGGAAGATTCGTGTGACTCATCTTTAATCATTTCTAATAAGATCTGATTCTTTCTCACAGAAACACCTCAAGGTTTTCAGGAGAAATGAGCTGTGAAACGACTTCACACTCATTCAGATGATCACACCATCAATGACTTAAGTATTCTCACTCTTGATCTAATCCAGAGTCTCAATACTTCTGTCACTTTGATTCTATACCTCATTCTGGAACTCTTTCGACCATGTCAAAGAATTCCGACTTGTGTCTCATCAAATGAACACAGTCATACTCACTGAAGTAATCAGTAGAGACAATGAAGTACATGAAATTTTCTCTGGCATTACTGCTCATCGGACCACATACATGAGTATGTTCAATCTCCAATAAGCCTTTGGGCCTTTCTCTAGCTCGGCTAAGATGGGCCCTTTGTCTTTTGGTCCAGTAAGCAGAATTCAAGTCTCATAAGATATCCATTCAAATGAGCCCAAAAGTCCATAACTATGGGATTTCTGAATCCGACTTACTCTATGTGACCAAAACATTTATGCCAAGAAAAATCAGGTTTAATTCATCAGATTTAAACCAATTCGGTATTTATGTTACATTTAGGCACTCTTTGGTTTAAGATATAAAACCCATTCCTTGAATAGGGTGCTACAATTAACATTTCATTAAGATCAAAAGAACAAAACTTGTCTTTATCAAAATGAAAAACATTCAAATTCTTCACAAGAAAATGAAAAACAACTCTGCGTTAAGCAGGTACATTGTAGCAATTACTTAATATAAAACCAAGCCTCAAAGGGATCTATAAGTGAAAAACCCTACTGCTGAGGCAGCATCCCAAGCTCCTTCCAGACACGCAGTTCCACTTGCCCTTCCTTCAACGTTCTACTGTTGCTCAGGCTCTGCATATTATAACAAATATCAGTGCCACAACCAGTATCCAATACCTATAAGGTATAACTTGAAGTAATAACATGAATACCTGAGGAAGTAGTCTCATACATCGACTTCAACTCCTCATAATCTTCCATGAATTTAATGCAATCTCTCTTCCAATGCCCAGTCTCTTTACAGTAGCAGCACTTATCAACGTAAGAGGTATCTGACTCGGGCTCAGAAGACACATGCTTGCCATGATTCAAAATCTGGACAACTTTGTCTTCACCCTTGTCATTACTAGGTTTAGTAAACCTACCCTTCTCATTCATGAGATTTTACAGGGTACTCTTCACGTTTGGCTCAACTGTCTTGAGCATATCATGCAGTTCAGTCAACGTCTTCGTTAAGCCTTTTTTGATATAGTCCCTTACGAACTTATCATAGCTTGACGGCAGTGACTGCAGAATGATATCAGTTGCCAATTCTTGGCTAACTGGATAATCCAGTTTCCTCAGGTTATCAATGTAACCCATCATTTTACTGATATGAGGACTTACTGGATGATCCATCAGTAGCTTGCAGCTAGTGAGAGATTTAACCAACTGGTATCTCTCCACTCTTACCTGCTCCTGAAATTTCAATTTCAGGCTGCTGATCATCTCTATTGGCGACTCCATGTTCTCATATTGCTTCCGCAAATCTGATTCCATGGTAGCCAATATCAGACCACGCACATCTACCGCATCATTATAATGCTTATTCCAAGCATTATATACTGCATGACTGGCTTTGGATCCGATCCTCTCGGGGAGAGCTTTCTCAAGGACATAGTCCTTTCTCTCATGCCTGAGGACTAGCCTCAGGTTCCGTGACCAAGTCAAGAAATTTGATCCGTTCAGTTTGTCCATCTCAAGGACAGATCGGATCGAGAAAGTGTTTTGATTGTTTGTGCTTGTCATAGCTGAAATTTAGAGATAAATAGAGTTTTAGTTATTAAGTTCATAAAAGAGTAATCTTAACAACTTATAAGAAAACTCGCATTGCATTCAAAATTTCTTTGTTTAACCTCATAAGAATGCAATGATTCCGAGACCCATGTTCAGCTAAATCCAAAGTGGGCCACTGGCCGTCACCCGGAATTAGCTTTACTTGGTAAGCATACACACAGCTAGTTATAACCAATAACTCTCGGTTGTGAATTGGACCCGAGGCCCAAATTCACCAGATGTCTCAAGGCCCGGGACTCCCGATGGCCCAGTCAAGGAAAACAATCTCTTACAGCCAAATAATCACTTAAATCTGGGACTCCCAATGAAATCAGTGACTATATACTACTTTACTTACGCGAAAACAGACACCTCACACTGTAAGCCATGTCTGTAATCAAATAAGCGTTAAGTAGCTGACAAGATTGGAAAGACATCCAAGCTTGATATTGTTTTTGAGGATTTTAAGTTTTATTTCCAAAAATAGAAGATTACTATTTTGGGAAACTTTCTTATTTTAGAAACTTTCTAAATTTAGTAACTTATTAAAGTTTTCGGTTGGGTCACAAATTATAGGCCCAATTCTTGGCCCGAGACCACAGAATTCCAATTGGCCCAATAATTTGACATAACCGATCCAGTTTATTAATTCTGGTCCAAGACCAAATTAACTATCAAAACCATCAGTTATTTACTAAACCAGACCAGCTCTAAATTATTTGGTCCAACCAAATCAAACTTAGACCAGCCTTCGGTTTAGGTTAAAATTCAATTTTATGAATTTCAATCCGGTTTAACCAGAAATAAAATTATTTCCAGCAAACCGCGATTTGGGTTAACCGCTTGAACCACCAATTAAATTGGATCGGTTCAGTTAAGTCCAAAACCGGGAAGAAACACCTTGTGTTTTAGCCAATTTTGACCTAACTTGCGGTTCTGGCTAAAGTAGACAATGAACCACAATCGGATTGATCGGTTCATTGTCTCGGTTTAGGGAAAGATGAACCACGAAGCTCGGCTGAACCGATTGGCTACTCGCGGATCATCTGCATCGCCTTCGTATCGATCGATATGAGTCTTTCATGTCGATCGATACTAGCGAGTATCAGCTCGGGTCAATCGGGTCATCAGGACCGCGAGATGTCAATCGGATCGATCGATATCGACCGATACCTCGCTCCCTCGTCGATCGACACGGGCGACCAGATCGCACACCAATGGCTTTCAATCGGATTGATGCGATCTAATTCTTAGGTTTTCATGTTTTCTGATCAAATTTCTTAACCAAATTCGATTTTAAACAGTAAGAACAACCTAAATCAGATTCATAAAGCAAAAACCAATAACCTGGCTCTGATACCACTGTAGGATTATATGTGTGTTCATGGTTCAATTAACAGATTGCAACCTAGCACATATAACTCAGATCTAGGTTCTTGCAGAACGAATCACAAAACCAAACTTGATCATTACCTTTCAGATTGCAGCGGATTGATGGATGGTAATGATGAGATCAGCTAGAACAGATCAGATGCCTGTTCCTCCTTCAGTATCCACACTCTTACAAGCCGGGATGGTTGCTAGACCAAAGCAATGGATTGATCAGAGAGAGAAGAGAGACGGCTCAGGTTTTAGGTCGCAGACTGTTAGAGTCGAAATTATAAGACGACTCATATAAATATCGACTCTATCATAAACCTAAACCGATGTCTCGGTTTCGCAACTGTGTCGACCGACACATACACTTGTGTCGATCGACACAAGTCATTTGTCTCGATATGGGCCCAAGTGATTAAACTAACGGCCCAACTCTCTGCACAAATACAGTAAATGCCTTGCATCTTACCGTATTCATTCCATGTTAACTTTCCCGTTAGCTATGGTGTGTGACCCTTTGGGATCATACAATACTGGTAATAAGTCCTAAACTTATAGATCAAGAGCGGACTCTAGCAAGTCATCATGATCACCCAGTATTTATGACTTATGTCTGATCTCGACATTTATCATACTTTCTAGAGATAGTACGGTAGATTTCAGGACATTCCCAACAGAACAATGCGTGTATAAGAAAACTAGTGGGAGCAAGATAGTATTTCTTATTCTGTATGTCGATGACATACTACTTCTCGGAAACGACGTACCAATGCTGAGGTCCGTAAAGGACTGGCTTGGAAGTTATTTTTCCATGAAAGACATGGGTGAAGCCGCATACGTTCTTGGAATCCAGATCTACCGGGATAGATCTAAAAGGCTGATAGGCTTGTGTCAAGATTCATACATTGACAAAGTCCTACATAGATTCAGTATGGGAGATTCCAAGAAGGGCTTCACGCCAATGGTACATGGCACAACGCTAAGCAAGAAGCAGAGCCCTACGACGGCTGCTGATCTTGAGCGCATGAAGAATATTCCTTATGCATCTGCAATAGGATCTGTCATGTATGCCATGATCTGTACTCGTCCTGATGTTGCTTATGCATTGAGCATGACGAGTAGGTACCAGTCAAATCCAGGTGAAAGCCACTGGATTGCCGTCAAGAATATCCTGAAGTATCTAAGACATACTAAGGATAAGTTCTTGGTGTACGGCGGAAGAAATGTGCTTGAAGTCAGTGGATTCACGGACGCAAGTTTCCAGACAGACCAAGATGATTTCCGGTCACAGTCCGGTTATATCTTTTGTCTGAATGGCGGTGCAATCAGTTGGAGAAGCTCCAAGCAAGACACCGTTGCTGATTCCACTACAGAAGCTGAATATATCGCCGCTTCGGAAGCAGCGAAGGAAGCTGTTTGGATACGAAAGTTCATTATTGAACTAGGTGTGATACCAAATGCGGCTGAGCCTCTGGCGCTGTTTTGTGATAACAATGGTGCTATTGCTCAGGCAAAGGAACCAAGATCACACCAGAAATCCAAGCATGTACTAAGAAGATTTCACTTGATACGTGACATCATTAATAGAAAGGAAGTCAAGATCAGCCGAGTTCAGACAGATGATAACGTCGCTGATCCATTGACAAAGCCACTCCCAAGACCTAAGCTCGAGTTCCTGACTGAAGCTGTAGGCATTAGAGACATTGAAATGTAATCTAAATTTGAGTGGGAGTTTGAGGGCTTTATTTAGTTATTGATATGTTCTTGTAAAACATTTGAGATGTTTAATAATAAAATTATTATTTCAAGATTATTTTAACTGTGATGAAATAATCGTTCCAAAATGATATGAACCATTTTATAGGTCATCGAAGTAAGTGACTTGATCTTGAGTCATCAAAGTCATTTAGCTTGATCATGAGACCCTATATTTGATAGATGGCTTATATCATTCTGTCCCTAGTCGAAGGTTGTTGAAATTGGAACACCAACAACCGCGTGAGACTAGATTGGTATGTGACTTATGACAAAGTCTCAGGATGTCATAGATGCACGGCATCAAAGTCAGTACATAGGTGTATGTTGGGGAACATACGACCGGACAAGACCCGCTTATAAGAACTCTTCAGGATATTTATATCTGTGTCATAAGAGATTCTTACTACGACTATAGAGTATAGTCCTTAGACCTGAGTTCGCATGCATGTGACTGCACATGAACTGATGCACTTTGATCATTGTCTAACACTGTCGTTAAGCGATAGTTATAAGGACCCTGTTTGGGTGTATTATGAAATGAGTAGTTTACAGTGATGGAACAAGACGGGATTTGTCCCTCCAATATAAATGGAGTGAATATCTCTAGGCCAATCGGAGATTTGAATACTGGAAAATGCATGGCCATGCTCAAACGGACTGTCCCGAGTCGTTTGGATTGTCAGTATCAAATCAGAGTCCGATGAACAAGATTAGGCTTTATAAGGATGACACTCATCTTGCCTTATGACTAATCGAGATATTGAGACAAAAGGAATATGAATACAAAGATTCCAGTACAAGTGGGAGATTGTTGGAATTATGTCCAGTAATCTCTGTACTGTCTCTAGAAAGTAAGAGTATGTCAATGATCAGACATAAGTCATATAATACTGGGGGTCATGATGGCTTGCTAGAGTCCGCTCATGATCTATAAGTCTTGGACTTATTGCCTTTATTATATGATCCCATATGGGTCACACGCCTAAGCTAACAGGAAACTATGAAGGAACGGTTCAGCAGAAGTACGGTAAAAGTGCTAGGCATTTACTGTACTTAGAGAGATTAAAGGGCCTGATTAAATCTAAGGGATTTAATCAGACTGAGACTTGGGCCCAAAAGCCCATGATAATTAGAAGGGGTTTTAATGAATAAAACTTGACCTAGCTCTCTAATTTTTCCTAAGCCTTCTGCGCCTCCTCTCTCTCTCTCTGCGCCTCCATCTCCTTGGTCTAGCAGCCAATTTCCTGAAGTGTGCGTGTGTGAACCTTTGGAGGAGCTGTCTCTTGGCGGTTCTGCTGTTCTCTGACTCATACCTGATTCTTCCGCTGCATAACAAGGTATTAACTGAGATCCTTTATGATTCAGCAAGAGAACCTAGATCCAATTTGTTTAGTAGGAATCAATCAATGAGAAATTGAATCAGGATAAACACTAAACAATCCTTCATTTACCACTTCTCAATGTCACTGCATTGCACTGATACTTAGGATTGGCATCAGTTCATCCCGGAAGAGATCCATCTGGCCTCTGAACATATCCAGCAGTCCTTGCAACCTTAGCATCAAGCTCCTTCATATGTGTTAAAGATTCAAACTTCCCTTTCAGCACTTCATACACAGCACCTATCTTGTTGTCGAGGTCTATAGCATTCTTAGTCTGACCTTTCAGCAGCTGCTCCATCATACTCTCCATCTTACTCTCATGAGTAGTAGCTATAGGAGGTGCTTGGTAAGAGGAAGATCCATATGTCCTCTGATTACCTTGTTGGAAAGGTTTCTGAAAACCAGCATTTTGTCCAAAGCCAGAAGAGTTTTGATTGCTTGTGAAAGCACTCTTCTGACCACTGAAAAATCTATTACCTTGCTGATTACCAAATCTGTTACCTTGGAAACCAGATCCTCTGATGTAGTTCACATCCTCTTCCTGCCCATCTTCTTCAGCATTGATCACCTCAACATCTTGGGCAAAATGTACAGCCTTCTTCCCAGCTAGAAGATTACAAATTGTGTCTAGCTTACTCCTGATATCCGCTATCTCCAAGTTCTATACCTTTCCACCAGACTTCTTCCTCCTCTCATCAGTAGTCTTGAAACTATTACTGCTTACTAAGTTATCTATCAGCTGCTTAGCTTGCTCAGGAGTCCTAGTGTTGAAATTCGCATTGCTGGAATTATCCAACGCAGTCTGGTATGGGAGATCTATGCTTCTAAAGAAGATACCCAGCAATGTTACCTCAGTGAATCCATGATGCGGGCAGTCACGTTGGTACTTTTTAAACCTCATCCAGGCAGTCTTAAGAGGCTCTGTCGGTCCTTGAGTGAAGGTGAGAATGTCCTGTCTTGACTGATCAGAACGAGCATCATCATAGAAGTGTCGCAGAAACTCACTCTTCAGAGCATCCCATGTAACAAACTTCCCAGGTGGAAGCTGTTTTAGCCAGGCAGCAGTATCTCCAGCGAGAGAGTAGGGGAAGAGCTTGAGAAACAGGTAGTCATAGTTCACTCCATCATACTTCATCCCAGTGACTATGTCCTCAAACTCATATATGTGATCCATTGGCTGCTTATTAGGATAACCATGGAAGGCATTCTGCCTCAGGAGAGAGTAGTAGATGGTCTTGATCTCAAATCATTTCTCTCAAAACCAGGAGGCACAAGAGCTGACCGGTTAGCATGAAACTCATCCGGACGGTTATAGTCAGCTAAAGTTCTCTCATGGACAACCATCTGTCTACCTTGGGCCTGTCCTTGGCCTTGGTTCTGCTCCTGTTGTGGTTGCTCAGGAGGATCAGGGATAACATTCCCTTCAGCATCAATCCGTTGCCCAGCAGCATTGTACGGATTGTTTTGTCGGTCTCTCAGGACACCTTGAGCATCAGGGATTATAATCACACGTTGTACAACCATCCTTGCTCTTTGAACTCTTCTGTTGGTCCTCTCTAGTCTAGAAAGATCTTCAAGTTGGAGATTAACGAGGTTAGTGTTCGGATTACTTATGGTATCACGCGTCTGCATAAACCGTCTGTAATCGCCAAGCAACGATCGATGCTAACAGTGCAACGATCGATTCAACTCCAATCGTCTAGTAACGATCGACACAAAAAATGCAACGGTCGATGCTATGCGATTTTGAAACCTGCGACAGAGAGAAAACAGAGAAAAATCAGTAAATAAAATAAAATAAAAATAAAAATACTAGTAAAAACCCTAAGTTCAAATCTATCGAGGACTCAAAGAGTCCCCGGCAACGGCGCCAAAAACTTGATAGGTCTCAGAGTTTTACCCTATACTAACTGAAAGTGCACATTAATATCAATGTAGTACTTAGGGATCGAATCCACGAGGACTCTAGGCAATGATAGAATTAGAACAGTCGAGATTAAACTAGGAGAAAGCAAATGTGATTAGAAAACTAAAAAGCAAGCAAGAAAGTAAATCAGTAGCGAGTTTGGTTGTAAGCAATTAACTAAGGGCGCTAAGTCTAGGGAGTTCTCAGGAAATCAGAAAAGCAGACAAATCATTCAGTCAGGATCAAATTAAACACGGTTCTAGAACTCAAAACACAGATATAGAATTAACCAACTTTTGTTATGAGAATTCTCTAAGCCTAATTGCAGAAATCCAAATGTCATTGTAATTCCTAACAGATTAAACCAGCTTTAATGATCAAGTTTGATATGTTCACAATCTAATTAAACCAAATTTCTTTGCGAGTAATTATATTTCTCAACCTAAATAGTTCAGATTCTAAACCACACTTTCGTGTCAATCTAGCAACCTAGATCTAGATTCTAAGTGATCAAGTTAGAATTAGCATTAAACACAATTTAGATTGAAGAACATCTATTGATATGAATCCTTAACTGAATTAATTATATCTAGCAAGTCATAAAATCCGTATTGAGAATCCCTAAACCTAACTATGAATCTACTCAGATATAGATAATGTAAACATGATCAATGAATTAATAGATATCATAAAAGAGATTAAACAAGTAAAGGGGTTCGAAATCTTCTCCAAAAATAAGGTGTAATACAGGATCAGATCAGCCCCAATTAGCTCTAAAAACTCTCTGCTCTAAAGTATGATAGCGTCTGTAAAAACTGAAGTTAAAACCTAATTAAATAGCTAAATCACGTCTTGGGGCTTCTGTGTAAATATCTGGAACTTCTGGACAACTTTGCAATATCATCATTCTTCATTAACTCTCGCGAGTTTGGCCCAACGCGCTTTGTGTCGATCGATGCACGATGTGTGTCGATCGATGCAATACTCTGTTTCGGATAGTGAGCTCAATCTCGGGTCAAAACTCCAAAATGCTCCAAATAGCTCCATAATCTCCAAATCCACTCCAAACGTGCGTGTACCTAATAAAACCTGTAAAAGACTCTAAAGAAACACAAACAGACTCTAAAACATACTTATATCATGGCATAAAACCGGTAAAAACCATGATATATCAGATGCTTTTAAACATAGTGAAAGGAGTTACAACATTCGATGAGATAAAAACGGTAAAAGGGATTATGTACAAGAGCAACCAAGAAGCATGTTTTTCTCTAGGCCTTCTTGATGATGACAAGCCTTATATTAATGCAATAATTGAGGCAAGTCAATGAGGAATAGTTGAACATATGCGAAGACTTTTTTCATCACTTCTAAGTTCACAAAGTCAGTCAGCACCGTACCATGTTTGGTTACAAACATTGGCATTTGCTCTCGGAGGATATTCTATTTATGCAACGTAGAATCATCATAAAAGTAGCATCCAGTGCAATGGCTGCATTGTTATTACAAGGAGGCCAAACAACACATTCTCGATTTTCAATCCCAATACAAGTCCACGAGAGTTCTACTTGCACCATTACTCCTAATAGTGACATTTATGGGTTGCTAGAAGAAGCAAAATTGATTATTTGGGATGAAGCTCCAATGTTACATAAACATTGTTTTGTCTGTGGAGGAGATTTCCGCCAGATACTTCCTGTTATACCTAAAGGGAGCCGTGATAGGTCTCGAGTTTTACCCTATACTAACTGCAAGTGCACAGTAAATCAATTGTAGTATTTAGGGATCGAATCCACGAGGACTCTAGGCACGATAGGATTAAGAACTTAAAGAGATTAAAACTAGAAGAAAGCAAAAAGCAAATTGTAGTGAATAAACTAAAAAGCAAGCAATAAAGTAAATCAGATAGCAGGTTGTGGTTGTAAGCAATAAACTAAGGGCGCTAAGTCTAGGGCGTTCTCAGGAAATCAGACAAGCAGACAAATCATTCAGTCAGGATCTAATTAAACTCAGTTCTAGAACTAAAAACACAGATATAGAATTAACCAAATTCCTTTGCAAGAATTCTCTAAGTCTAAGTGCAGCAATCCAAATTCCTTTGCAATTACTAACAGATTAAACCAGCTTTAATTTCAAGTTTGATATGTTCACAATCTAATTAAACCAAATTCCTTTGCAAGTAATTAAATTGCTCAACCTAATTAGTTCAGATTCTAAACCACACTGTCGTGTCGTATTTAGCAAACTAAGATCTAGATTCTAATTGATCAGGTTAGAACTAGCATTAAACTCAATTTAGCTTGAAGAACATTCTATTCATGTGAATCCTTAACTGAATTAATTATATCTAGCAAGTCATGAAATCCATATGAGAAACCCTAAACCTAACTATGAAACTACTCAGACATAGATGATGTAAACATAATCAATGAATTAATAGCAATCATAAAAGAGATTAAACAAGTAAAGGGGTTCGAAAACTTCTCCAAAATAAATGTAGTACAGGATCAGATCAGCCCCAAAAGCTCTAAAAACTCTCTGCTCTAAGTTATGATAGCGTATGTAAGCGTATCTAAATAAAACACCAAAATCCTAATTATATAGGCTAAATCTCGGCTGGGGCTTCTTTGTAAATACTGGAAACTTTTGGGTCAAAGTGTAATATCTTCATTCTTCATTAAACCGCCGAGTTTGGCCCGTCTCGCTTGTGTTTCGATCGATGCACAATGTGTGTCGATCGATGCAATCCTGTTTTCTGGACAATGAGCTCAAACTCTCGGCCAAACACTCCAAAAATCTCCAAAATGCTCCACTATCTCCAATTCTGCTCCAAACCTGATTATACCTGTAATAGACTCTAAAAAAACACCAAAAGACTCTAAAAGACAATTATATCATGGTCTAAAACTAGTAAAAACCATGATATATCAAGCCGTGAACAGATTTTTAAAGCTTCTCTATCTTCGTCTTTGTGGAGTTCCTCCGAAGTGCATAGATTGACAAAGAACATGTGACTCACTGTTGAATCAGACCCATTAGAAGTTGATCGCATCAAAGATTTTTACGAGTGGATACTCAAACTTGGAGATGGGAAACTTTCTGAACCAAATGATGGGGAAGCGATGATAGATATTCCTGAATACATGCTGCTCAAAGACTCCTTGGAACCAATCAATTCAATCGCACAAAGAACATATTCGTTGTTGCTTCAGAATCTGGAAAATGCTGATTATTTCAAGGAAAGGGCTATACTATGTCCTACCAATGATGTTGTTGACCAGGTTAACAGTTACATAATGGATCTTCTACCGGGAGAATGCGAGAAGTACTACAGTCTAGATAAGATCTGCAATTCGGATACTTCTGGTGCAAGAGACAAAGGGATCTCAGCTGAATTTCTAAACTCAATAAGCTTCGGGATGCCTAACCATCTGTTGCAAGTAAACAAGGGTGTTCCTGTTATGCTTCTGCGTAACCTCGATCAGAAATATGTACTTTGTAACGGCACAAGGTTGCAGATAACACAACTTGGAGAAGATATCATAGAAGGAAAAATTCTTACTGGGAATAATATTGGCAACAAAGTCTACTTTCCTAGAATGCTTCTAACACCTACAGATTCTAGGTTACCTTTTCGCTTTCAGCGAAGACAATTTCCCATATCACCTTGCTTCGGAATGACCATTAATAAGCGTCAAGGACAGAGTTTATCCCATATCGGGTATACTTACCAAGACTCGTATTTGCACATGGTCAGCTATATGTTGCAGTATCAAGGGTCAAAAGTAGAAAGGGCTTGAAGATTCTCATCATTGATGAGAATGGTGAAAAGGTGAATACAACATCAAATGTTGTATACAAAGAAATCTTCCAAGACATATGAGTTATGTCTCAACTCAGATTTTAGAACTGAAGGTATTAACTACATATTCATATTGTTCACAAATGTTTCATATACCATCAAGTATCTTATATCGTATTGGTGTGTTTCTTTTTTTTTAATAAAAAGGTGCTGATGATGGGAGCATAAAGCCTGAGCTGCTATTCATGTTAGCTATTATCACTTTACTTATGCATTAGGCTTCCGAACATGTTCCGTAAATATTTCAATTTTCAGGTTACAAGACTTTTATGTTTGAACAAATTGTTGCAACGTATTTTTCTTTCTTTCATTACGATTTTTTTTCCTAATCATTCTTTCATTTCAGTAGAAATCTGCTAGCGAGAGATGATACGATCAGGTTTTAATCCATAGATCTACACTGCAAGTGCACAGACGTGAACCAATAGTATATAAGGTATCAAATCCATAGAGACTCTAGATTCCTGCGTTAGATTGTAGAATTCCAGGTTAAGCTAGGTAAAACAGTAGAAAGCAGTAAATCGGAGCAAAAAAGTAAATTAAGAGTTTTGTAAGCAATCAAACGAAGTGTCAGGTAAAGTGGGTTCTCAGGAAATCAGGAACACATGCTAATCAATCAATCAAGATCTAATTAAGAACTGTTCTAGAACTAGAATCACAGAATTATAACAGACCAACTTTCGTTGCGAATATTATCTATGTCTAACAACCTAGCAAGCCAACTTTCGTTGCGAATCCTAGAGTTCTAAACAAGCATTAATCTCAAGTTCTTTTGTTCACAATTCTCCTAAACCAAATTTCTTTGCGGATAGTCAAATTGTTCTTCTAGGTTCTTTCTAGTTAATCAATCAACTTTCGTTGCAGAAATCAACCTAACATTAATAATCTAAGTGGCCAATTCAGATCAAGCATTAAGAACAACCCTAGATGAAGAACTAACAGATATGAATCTTTATAGATTGATCAACCTATAATTCCATGAAATCTCCTGTGAGAATCCCTAAACCTAACTGGAGAACTACTCAGACATGATCAATGAAACAGAAATCATAATGAATAAAAAACCAAATATCATAAAAGAGAAACAAAGAATATGAGTTCCAAATCTCTCTCTGAATAAAAATAAAACTCAATTCTGAAAGCGTAGCCTAAACAAGTGGCTAAAAACCCTAATATATAGTCTAAAACACGTCTGGGGCCTTTTCAAATCTGGGAAGTTTCTTGGCAAAAACTGTAATTTCTCCAAAATGCAGTTTTTTGGGCGCCGAACTGCGTCGACCATGTGCAGACCTGCATCGATCGATGCAGTGCGAAAACGCAGCCAGTGGGCTCTGTGAAATCTCTAAATAGTGCAGAATTGACCCAAATGCTTCCAAAACGTCTAATTAGGCTCCAAATGTCCTTAAACCTGTAAAACACCTGAAAAGACTCCAAAACACATAGAAAGACTCGATAACAAAGACATATAACTGTAGGATCCCCTAGGATTGATATATTGAATGAAAACCAACCTCGTTCTTACCTTTGAACTGGCAGCGGAATGAGAATGGTGAACGAGATCAGTGGAGCAACGCAGATGCCTTGCCTCTACCAGATACACACGCACGCTCGCTGGAAACGGGATGCTAGTGCTGGATCAACGGGATTCGAATCTCTCTGGTGTGTCTACTGTTTCTGTCAAGAAAAGTGGATGGCTTGCTGTTTAGGTCAAAACTCTCGAGTTTTATTCGACCTAAAGATGCTTAACGGGCCAGACTTAATTAAGTCCCAACCCGAAAAGCTCTTTCGGAAAATCCGAACTGTGTCGACCGACACACAAGCTGTGTCGATCGACACAACACCATTTTATCGATTATAATGTGTATTGGATACACATTAATATGATCATTACCATAATGATCATTCCCATGTCGTAGCTTCCAGTTTGCTTAGGTGTGTGACCCTATAGGATCATATAACACTGGCAGTAAGTATACAACTTACAGATTACAAGAGGCTTCTAGCAAAACGTTGCAACCGCCCAGTATTATACGAATGTCTGATCTCGACACACAACTATCACAGGAGTGAGTACAAGTGTGATTTCAGGACACTATCCCAACAATCTCCCACTTGTACTGGAATCATCTATTCCTATAATCCTTTTGTCTCTATATTTTGATTTGGCATAAGGCAAGATTGGTGTCATCCTTATTAAGCCAACATCGTGTTTATCGAACTCCTGATCTCATACTGAAACATTACAAACAACTGAACTACAGTTCGTTTGAGTGCGGCCACACATTCTCTCAGTATTCAATCTTCGATAGGCCCTGAGATATTTATCTCCCGTTATACAGGAGGGACAAATCCCATCTTATTCCATCCCTGTTTCAACGCATACTTCATGATATACTTGAACAGTGCCGTTATAGTCGCCAGTTACGGGTCGACGTTTGACAAAGTCAAAGTGTACCAATTCATATGCAAGAAAGCATGATGAACTCAGGTCTAAGGACTATACTCTATAGTCGTAATGAGAACCTCTTATGACACAGATATAACTATCTTGTAGACTTCTCATTAGCGGGTCATGTCCGATCATATGTTCACTAACATATATCTATGTGACTGACTGTGATAATCATATCATTGGCTCCATGAAACTTAGCCAACAGTCACCTCACAATCTAGTCTCTCACGGTTGTCAGTATCCCATTTTGACAACCTCGACCAGGGACTAAACATAATTTATGTCATATTTAACTTACATGGTTTCATGATCAAGTCCTCAACTTGATGACCTATAATATGTCATAAACTTATTTTGGGACCATTATTTAGATTACAATAAATAATGCTGAAATCAAATTTCATTAAACATTTTCAAAAGAATGTTTACAAGAGCATCTTATTATAATTAGAATAAAACTAAAACTCCCACTAGAATCAAGATTACATATTTAGATCTATAATGCCTACAGCAGTCGTATGACTCTCATGCTTAGGCCTTGGGAGTGACTTGGGCAGAGGATCAGCGACATTCTCGTATGTCAGAACTCGGCTGATCTTCACATCACCTCTATTGACGATATCACGAATCAGGTGATATCTCCTTTCAACGTGTTTGGACTTCTGGTGTGACATGGGTTCTTTCGCCTGAGCAATGGCTCCATTGTTGTCAAAAATAAAGCCACTGGCTCCAAGATACTAGGAACCACACCAAGCTCAGTCATGAACTTCTTAATCCAAACAGCTTCCTTTGCCGCTTCTGAAGCAGCAACATATTCAGCTTCCGTTGTGGAATCAGCTACGGTATTCTGCTTAGAGCTCTTCCAGCTCACTGCACCGCCATTTAGGCAGAAGACATATCCAGATTGTGATCGGAAATCGTCTTTGTCCGTCTGAAAACTCGCATCGGTGAATCCATTCACCACAAGTTCTTCACTTCCTCCATACACCAGGAATTTATCCTTAGTATGTCTCAAATACTTGAGAATATTCTTGACAGCTGTCCAGTGAACTTCACCTGGATCAGATTGGTATCTACTCGTCATGCTTAACGCGTAAGCTACATCTGGACGAGTGCAGAACATGGCATACATAATAGATCCTATTGCAGAAGCATAAGGAATCCTATTCATGCGTTCTCGCTCAGCAGGTGTCGCCGGACACTGCTTCTTGCTGAGACTAGTGCCATGAGACATCGGTATGAAGCCCTTCTTGGAATCATGCATCCTGAATCTGTGCAGTACCTTATCAATATAAGTATCCTGGCACAATCCAATCACCTTGTTCACTCTATCTCTGTAGATTCTGATTCCAAGAATATACGCGGCTTCTCCCATGTCTTTCATGGAAAAACAACTTCCGAGCCAAGTCTTAACAGACTGAAGCAACGGAACATCATTACCGAGGAGGAGTATGTCATCGACATACAGTACAAGAAACGCAATTTTGCTCCCACTAGTCTTCTTGTAAACACATGGTTCTTCTTCGTTCTTGATGAAACCAAATTGTTTTACTGCTTCATCAAAACGAAGATTCCAACTCCGTGATGCTTGCTTCAATCCATAAATGGATTTATGAAGCTTGCATACCTTCCCAGCGTTCTCAGGATCGACAAAACCTTCAGGTTGTGTCATATACACATCCTCTTCCAGAATACCATTCAGGAATGCGGTTTTGACATCCATTTGCCAAATCTCATAGTCATAATGAGCAGCAATCGCTAGAAGAATCCGAATGGATTTAAGCATTGCGACTGGGGAATATGTTTCATCATAGTCAATACCATGAATTTGCTTGAAACCTTTAGCCACCAACCTCGCTTTGTAAATCTGTACATTGCCATCCACGTCAATCTTCTTCTTGAAGATCCATTTACACTCAATGGCTTTTGCACCATTAGGTAAATCGACCAAGGTCCATACTTGGTTTTCTGACATGGATCCCATTTCGGATTTAGAGGCTCCAAGCCACTTTTCGGAGTCTGGGTCCATCATCGCTTCCGCGAAGGTCGCTGGTTTGTCACTATCAATGATCATCAGATCATTTGAATTGGTCACGAGAAATCCATAGTATCTCTCGGGTTCGTGACGGATCCTTCCGGATCTGCGAACTTCAGGCTCCACAGGCGCCGGTTCCACATAACTCTGTGGATCCAGCTGCTGCTCTTCCTCAGCAGGTTGAGCAGTTTCCTGTGCATCTTGAATTTCTTCAAGATGTACTTTACTCCCACAGTTTTTCTTAGAGAGAAACTCCCTCTCAAGAAAAGAACAGTCCCGAGCAACAAATACTTTGTTCTCAGATTGGTTGTAAAAGTAGTATGCCTTGGTTTCCCTAGGATAACCAACGAAGTAGCATTTATCTGATTTGGGTGCAAGATTGTCAGAGATTAAACGTTTGACATAAGCTTCACAACCCCAAATCCTCAGGAAAGACAGACTAGGAACATTCCCAGTCCACAGTTCATGTGGTGTCTTTTCCACTGATTTAGATGGTACCCTATTTAGTTTAAACGCAGACGTTTCTAGAGCGTATCCCCAAAAGGATAATGGAAGATTTGAATGACTCATCATAGACCGAACCATATCCAATAAGGTTTGATTCCTCCTCTCCGACACTCCATTCCATTGGGTGTACCAGGAGGAGTGAGTTGTGAAATAATTCCACACTCGCTCAGATAGTCGCTGAATTCTTGACTCAAGTATTCTCCTCCGCGATCCGATCGCAGAACTTTGATACTTTTGCCAAGTTGATTCTGTACTTCATTCTTGAATTCCTTGAATCTATCAAAGAATTCCGACTTGTGTCTCATCAAATAGACATAGCCATACTTACTGAAATCATCAGTGAAGGTAATGAAATACTTGTAATTTCCTCTGGCAACAGTACTCATTGGCACACATACATCAGTATGAACAAGGCCCAATAAGTCACTGGCCCTTTCATTTGGTTTGTTGAAAGGGGCTCTAGCCATCTTGCCTATCAAACAAGATTCGCATTTCTCACATGATTCAAAATCAAATGAGCCCAGAAGCCCATTTCGATAGAGCCTTTGGATGCGTTTCTCATTGATATGGCCCAAATGACAATGCCATAAGAAAGTCGGCTTTTCGTCGTTGGACTTAAACCGCTTTGTATTTATGTTAAAGACAAGCATTTCTTGGTTTAAAACATATAACCCATTATCTAATGGGGCGCTACCATAATAAGTACCATCACGATTAAAAGAATAAACTTTATTCTTAACAGCAAAATCAAAACCTTCCAAATCCAAAACGGAAACTGAAATTATGTTTCTGCTTATCGCAGGTACAAAGTAGCAATTATTTAAAATTAAAACCATGCCCGATGGTAAGGACAAATCGTAGGTGCCTACGGCCAGTGCAGCAACCTTAGCTCCATTCCCGACCCATAGCTCCATTTGTCCTTTCTTCAGCGTCCTACTGTTTCTTAGTGCCTGCACATCAGTAAAAATATGAGCACCGCAGCCGGTATCCAATACCCACGAAGTAGAACTAGAAGACACAACATTAAGTTCGATAACAAAAATACCTGAGTCAGACGCATCATACGTCTTCTTCAGCTTCTTGTAATCTTCCATGAACTTCTTGCAGTCTTTCTTCCAATGCCCCAACTGCTTGCAGTAGTTGCACTTATCCTCAAGAGAAGGCCCGGATTTGGGCTTCGGCTTGGGCTTGTCCTGACTTTCAGCCTGGACAACCTGGGCCTTACCCTTACCCTTCTTAGGTTTCTTAAACCTTTTATCCCCTTGTACCATCAGGACATTGGGAGTATCCTTCTTGAGATTCGGTTCTGCTGTCTTCAGCATACCGTGCCACTCAGTCAATGTCTTAGTCATGTTTTGCATGTTGTAGTTCATGATGAATTGATCAAAACACGACGGCAAAGACTGCAGAATCATGTCAGTGGCTAGCTCATGGCTAATGGCACAGTCCAGTTTCCCCAGGTTATCAATGTAACCCATCATTTTAAGGACATGAGGACTTACTGGACTGTCCTTAGCCAGCTTGCAATCCATGAGAGATTTAACCGTCTGGTATCTCTCTGTGCGAGCTTGCTCCTGAAACAAAGCTTTCAGGCTGTTAATCATCTCAATGGGTGACAATACGTTCTCATATTTCTTCTGCAGCTCAGAGTTCATGGTCACCAGCATTAGACAATTAACATCTTTGACATCTGCTGAATGCTTATCCCAAGCATTCTTTTCTGTCTGCGGAGCATTGGAACGTGGCCTCTCGGGGAGAACTCTTGTAAGGACATATTCCTTGTTCTCCTGCCTGAGAACTATTCTCAGGTTCCGATACCATTCCAAGAAATTAGATCCATTTAACTTGTCCTTCTCAAGGACGGATCTCAGTGAGAAAGTGTTGATGTGATTTGAGACAGACATAGCTGTAATTCAAAAGAGGTAGATTTTAGTTATAATGCTCAAGAAATGAGAATTCTTATCTAATAAGAAACTCGCATTGTATTCAAAACTATGTTTCCTCAGATGAATACAATGAGCCAAGATCCTCAGATTACTAAGATTCGAGTGGGCGACTCGCCGTTACTAAAATTTTAGTTATCTAGGTAAGCAAATCATTGCTAATTGTACTCAGTACAACTCTTGGTCGTGGATAAGACAAACTATGTCCAATCCACTCTGATGTCTCTGGGCCCAGAACTTCCGTTAGCCCAGTCAATTAAAACCAATCTTTTTCTGTCTAGCGATCACTAACAGTTGCACTGCAAGTTTGTCAATGACCACCTGCCTTACTCATGTTGCAGTGGATATCAAGGACTCCA
Source organism: Orychophragmus violaceus (assembly GCA_030180135.1). Classification (NCBI taxonomy): domain Eukaryota; kingdom Viridiplantae; phylum Streptophyta; class Magnoliopsida; order Brassicales; family Brassicaceae; genus Orychophragmus; species Orychophragmus violaceus. The sequence continues at coordinate 79,964,811 of CM058231.1, forward strand.
AGAATATCCAACAAACGACACGAGTCTTGACAGTAGACAAGATCGGGCAAGACATCAAGATCACTTGATATTTAGTTGAGGAAAAGAACCGTTTTATCTTGATGCATATCCAATATACATCCAAGAATTTATTAGTTTATTTAAAACATTCAGTTTTATTAGTTTTAGGTTCATCTAGAACTTTTAGGATTAAACTGTTCTGGTATATGCAAATTTTTGGTCCAACCAGTATATCTGCGAATGTTGTGTCGATCGACGCCAACCATTGGCATCGGTCGACGCAACCATACTTAAACCGGTCTTCAATAACCGGTCAAACCGGATCAAATTTACTTAACCGATTCAATCTAATTGAACCGGTTCGGTTTAATGGTCCATGTCGATCGTCACACACTGTGTGTCGATCGACATTACCAAACCAGAACCGATTGGTTATGAAATTAACCGAGCGAGATAACCAGTTCAATCCAATTGAACCGATCTATCTAACCGCTTTGCCTGTGTCGACCGACATACCCAGTGTATCGACCGACATAGCAGGAATACGGGTACTCGATCTCAGATCGAAACCCTAAAATAATTTGCGGATTTTCGCTTTGTGTCGACCGACACACGCTTTGTGTCGATCGACAGTTTGCGACAAACCCTAAAATTTTATTGCGAGTTTTCGCTCTGTGTCGACCGACACACGCTTTGTGTCGATCGACACCCTGCGAAAAACCCTAAAATTTACGCGTTATTTCTCGGCGTGTCGATCGACACAGTGCGATTTCAACAATTCTTCGTCTTTTCAACATGCAACATTCAATTCAACAACATCAAGTTTTGAATTATTTGCATCAGATTCAATAGCTAAACCCTAACAACGCTCTGATACCACTGTAGGATCCCCTAGGATCTAAGGTTTGATATATTGAATGAAAACCAACCTCGTTCTTACCTTTGAACTGGCAGCGGAATGAGGATGGTGAACGAGATCAGTGGAGCAACGTAGATGCCTTGCCTCTACCAGATACACACGCACGCTCGCTGGAAACGGGATGCTAGTGCCGGATCAACGGGATTCGAATCTCTCTGGTGTGTCTACTGTTTCTGTCAAGAAAAGTGGACGGCTTGCTGTTTAGGTCGAAACTCTCGAGTTTTATTCGACCTAAACATGCTTAACGGGCCAGACTTAATTAAGTCCCAACCCGAAAAGCTCTTTCGGAAAATCCGAACTGTGTCGACCGACACACAAGCTGTGTCGATCGACACAACACCATTTTATCAATTATAATGTGTATCCAATACACATTAATATGATCATTACCATAATGATCATTCCCATGTCGTAGCTTCCAGTTTGCTTAGGTGTGTGACCCTATAGGATCATATAATACTGGCAGTAAGTATACAACTTACAGATTGCAAGAGGCTTCTAGCAAAACGTTGCAACCGCCCAGTATTAAACGAATGTCTGATCTCGACACACAACTATCACAGGAGTGAGTACAAGTGTGATTTCAGGACACTATCCCAACAATACCATGGTCAAAAGTCCTAAAAACCATGATATATCAACTCCCCCACACTTAGCTTTTGCTTGCCCTAAAGAAAACAGAAGACCAAGATCAGGAGAAGAAGTTTGAAAACTTCAGAAACTCGTTTCATCGTAGAAGCACCACACTCATATTCCCCTTAGTAAGCCACATGAAAATGAACCTGAAAACATCAAGACCAACATATACTTCCCCCACACTTAGCAACTATTCTGAGTAAACTCCACAATCACATTCAGAGAATCCAAATTCACCATACTGACTTCTATAAGCTATTAAGTGCGGTCTCACCTATGGGGTATCGATCAAAGAACACATGGACTCTTACTCTGCCAGCTCTGACCACTCAATTGTTGCTTCTGTTCCCTTTCTTCTCTTTTCCCTTCCTTAGCACTGATTTTTCTCCACTGGGTATCATTTTATTTTTTCTATCAGTGCTCTTCCCTTATTGGGGTATACTTTGGACAGGTTTCCATGGCTGCACAGGAGGTAATAGGGGTCTCTACCACTCCCGCGACCACTTTGAAGCTACTAGCTTATCCTCAGTTTATCACTTTTTTTTTAGTTTCAAGGTAGGGGAGAAGGGAACCATAATCAGACAGGTTTACAAGCTGTGCCAGAACCAACAGAGAAATCCAACTCAAAGTATACCAAGCCCATAGGTAAGAAAATTAAGTCAGGTTAAATTGTGAAGTCAAGTAATGGATTCTCTGAATACCTAAAGTGATATGGGTGTCCTCATTAGGCTGGTCTGTGTTGGGTTTTCTAATAGTCATAGATCATCTGCAGCTCATCCAATGGTCACTTAAGTTCCTGCAAGTGTAGTAATCTCCTCAAAAACTCTTTGTTTCCTACTCAATTTTGACTCAATAAAACAAATTGGACTGACTCTAAGAAAACAGAAAGCGTGTGTCAGTAGCTAACTTCCCCACACTTGAAACACATTGTCCCCAGTGGTGTCAAGCTTAGGCTCGATGAGAACAATAATCAAATTGAAAAGAGTCTGAAAAATCCAGAGTTACGTACCTCTCGTCGCACTGTGTCGATCGATGCTCAGGACTGCATCGATCGACGCAAATCGCATTTTCTCAATTCATTCGTGTGTTCGCTCTGTGTCGATCGACACACAGGACCGTGTCGATCGATGCTAGGCGATTTTTAACCTGTTCTCTCGTCTGAAAACACCAAAACGAAAAATGAAAGTAACAAATACCTAAAAATGAAAAATAAAAACGAAAACTGACTCTATAGTGGGTTGCCTCCCACTCAGCGCTTGTTTTTAGTCATTAGCTTGACTATGGAAAGGAGAACGGACTTATGGTGGATTCAACAGAGACTTGGAATGTCTCTGTGAATGTCTCTTCATCCAAGGGGGCGTATAAGCGTTCGGATCATGAGATCTCCCAAGGAAAGAGCGAGAAGAATCAGGGTGGGAGCGTAGCGTGGGTGGGATACTGCGTTTTCCTGCATTCATAGAAAATGGATTAGTAGTTTTAAGCTTAGAGGATCGATACCTTTGCTTTGGTGGGAATGAGATGTCTGGAGCTTTCTGCTTAAGAGCAGTTGCAGGTTCTGAAGATGTTAGAGCATGTTCAGAATGAACAACCATCTTCTCTTCTCCAATAGGACTCTATGGTTCCACTTCAACAGTGAAACTCTGTCCATCAATGGTGGATTTGTGCAGCTTATCCATCTTAAACTGAAAAGGCTTATCTCCCAGATGGAGATCAATCAGTCCATGTCTCATATTAATCACTGCTCCAGCAGTAGCTAAGAATGATCTACTAAGTAGTAAAGGATCATTTGGCTTAATATCATACTTTAGCACCACAAAATATGTTGGAATCAAGTAGTTTCCAACTCTGACATGAATGTCCTCAAGAAATCCTTCTGGATACCTCTTTGATCGATCAGCCAGGATAAGAGAGATCCTAGTAGGCTGGAAATCCATCAGTCCTAATCTCACAGCCACAGAGTATGGCATGAGATTCACAGCAGCTCATAAATCACACAAAGATTGCTTGAATCTGTCCTTAGAGATGGAACAGTCTAGCACAAAGGCTCATGGGTCTGGAAGCTTCTCTGTAATCGAAATCAGCTTCTTTTCCATCACTCTCATGCAATTAGCCACGTCTAGCTCCTGTTTAGACAACTTACGAGCCTTAGAATGTGGTACAGACGGCTTGGGGACTCATCAGAGACTGTTGAAGAGATCTGGTCTCGTCTGGGATTTGTGTCAACCGATGCACGATGAGTGTCGATCGACACATGTCTTTTATGGTCAAATTCATCAGACGTATCGGGGATGTATCGATCGACACCAAGAGTGTGTCGATCGACGCATGTCTCAGACATACAGAATTCATCTAGAAAATCCGAGATTATGCTCTCTTCTTCTTCCAGCAAGTAAATCTCATCTCTTATGACCACATCATTAACGGATCTGTTCTGTTCAGCTCTTCCTGATCCATTTTCCCTTTGCATTTCTCCAGTAGTCTACTGAACCTGAACATCTAGCTTCTTCACATGAGTACTCAAGGATTCAAACTTCCCATTCAGATCTTCATACATAGCATCCAGCTTCTTGTTGAAGTCTACAGCAGTCTTAGTCTGACCTTCCAGCAACTGCTCCATCATGGCTTCCATCTTGCTCTCATGAGCGCTAGCAGCAGGGGGTGTCTCATAGGATGATGATCCATAAGTCCTCTCATAAGAATTACCTTGCTGATTTCCAAAACTGTTTCCTTGAAATCCAGAGTCACTGATGTAGTTCACATCCTCTTCGTGGTGATCTTCTTCAACTTCCTGAGCAAAGTGGACAGCTTTCTTTCTTGTCAACAAACTGTGAAAAGTGTCCAGCTTATTCTTGATATCAGTAATCTCCAGATTGTCGATCTTTTCACCGGACTCTTTCCTTCTTCTATCAGCATTCTTGGTGTTATTACTAGCCTGTTCAGGAGTCCTAGCCTGTTCAGGAGTCCTTGTATTGAATTTGCCATTGCTGGCATTATCGAATGCAGACTGGTAATGGAGATCAATTCCTCTGAAGAATATGCCTAGCAGCGTCACTTCAGAGAATCCATGATGAGGACAGTCACGTTGGTACTTCTTAAACCTCATCCAAGCAGACTTAAGAGGCTCTGTAGGACCTTGGGTGAAGGTGAGAATATCTTGTTGATATACCATGGATTTTAGGGTTTTTAACCATGGTATATGTGTTATTTATCGAGTCTTTTACTATGTTTTAGAGTCTTTTCAGGTGTTTATTAGGTACAAGCACATTTGGAGCATATTTGGTGATTATGGCACTTTCTAGAGCTAATTAGAGCATTTGGCCGAGAGATAGACTTCACTGTCAATATTCCAGAGCCGCAACGATCGTCACACTTGTGGCATCGATCGTTGCACATGCGAGATGGGCCAAACGACGGTTTAATGAAGAATAATGAAATTGCAGTTCTGCCCAGAAGTTCCTGATATTTACAAAGAAGCCCCAATTCGTGTTTTAGGTTATAAATAGAGTTTTTAAGCCATTGTTTAGGCTATGCTTCATAACTAAGTTTTATTCTCTTAGAAGATTTTAGGGGCTGGTTTTGTTCTCGAAAGAGACTTGATTTTGAACCCCAGTTCTTATTTGATTATATGATATTTGGTTTTCTACTTATGATATTTTCTGTCTCGATGAATATGTCTGAGTAGTTTACCTGTTAGGTTGAAGGATTCTCATTAAGGATTTCATGGAACTATAGCTTAATTAATCTGTAGAGATTCATATCTGCTAGTTCTTTATCTAAGTTGTTCTTATTGCTTAATCTGAAGTAGCTAATCAGAATTATGACGTTAGGTTGATTAATGCAGCGGAAGTTGGTTAATTTAACTAGAAAGACCCTAGATAAGCAATTAAACTTCTCGCAAACGGAAGTTTGGTTTAGGATAATTGTGAACATATCAAACTTGGAATTAAAGCTGGTTTAATCTGTTAGTTCTCGCAAACGAAAGTTTGGTTTGCTGCACTTAGACTTAGAGAATTATCGCAAAGGAATTTGGTTAATTCTATATCCGTGTTTGAGTTCTAGAACAGTTATTGATTAGATCTAGATAGATTGATTGTTTGCGTTCCTGATTTCCCGAGAACTCCTGAAACCTAACGCTTCGCCTTCTTGCTTACAAACTCACTTTATTCGTTTGCTATTTCGCTTACTGTTTTCACACCTGCTTCGCTCAATTAAATCTGAACTACTAATAATCTATTGTGTGACTGAGAGTCCTTGTGGGATTCGATACCTTATATACTACGATTGCATTAACTGTGCACTTGCAGTAGAATAGGGATAAAACTTACACACCTATCAAGTTTTTGGCGCCGTTGCCGGGGACTCTTTGAGTTCACCGATAGATTTAGTACTAGGATTTAGACTAAGCATTCTTTTTAAATTTTCTTGTTTACTCACGTTTTTGATTTTTGGATTGCAGGAATTCGCACTGCATCGATCGTTGCCTACCTTGCACCGATCGACACAAGGCGATAACAGCGATGCCAAAATCTGAGACGTTCAATAGGTTCCACTCTATGGAACCTGTGATTCTGATTCGCGGTGAAAGCGGCATTTTACGAGACCAAGAGGGTCACATATGCAACGCAAAAGGTCAGAAACTAGATGGGGAAGGAAACCCCATCTTGCCAGATTACCATGTATTGGTTGGGCAAGTAGCTGAGATGAGAAATAAGATAGATGACATCCACAACGTCCTACTAAGGGAGAGACAGTTTCGAGCACATGCAGAAACTGAAGAATTTACAGAGGCAAAATATATGGCTGGAGCTGATTTTTATGGACAAACATTTGGACATCAGCAGAGACAAGGTTATAGGCATGCTCAAGGATCAAGAGATTATGGTTATACATCCTGCCTAGCATCTCATGTACCTGCACAGACGAACATATTAGAGATCATGATGGAGCAGTCCATAACAGGACAACAACAGACCACAGCGTCTTTCAAATCGAAGCTTGAGAGCTTGTACACTAATCTGAATGAGAAATTTGAGTCCTTGAACACTCATATGAAGTTGCTAGATACACAGATGGATCAGATTTCAAGTTCTGACACAAGGAAGGATACTCAAGAAGCCCATGTCGTTGACATTCCTATTCAGGTTGACCACAGGATGGATCACGGACCATATCTAGCAGTTAAGGCTATGGAATTTGTGGAAAACAGAGAGGAGTCTGACATTGAATTCCCTGAGTTTGAGAGCTTCGAAGGGCCTGATTCAACAGAGATTGACATGGATCTCTTGGCCTGGATAGTTCAAACTGATACTGGACCAAGTCAAGAAGAGAAATTTGAGTTTGAGATTGCTGAATTAGATCAGGAAGCTGATGGACCCGAGACTGTAGTTGAAACTCGAGCTGAGATACCCGTGTCTATCGTTGCACCATACGCACCGATCGTTGCACCCCGTAAAGAACCAGTTTCACTTATACCTCGTGGAGTGATATATCATGGTTTTTACCCAGTTTAGACCATGATATAGTTGTGTTTTTAGTGTCTTTTGTATTCGTTTAGAGTCTTTTACAGGTTTAATCAAGTTTGGAGCTAATTGGAGATATTTGGAGCATTTTGGGACTTTTGGGACGTTTTGGCCGAGAGCTTAAGTCACTGTCCGATTTATTGATCATGCATCGACCGACACACCTTGTGCATCGGTCGACACACTAGCGAGATGGGCCATACACGTCGGTTTAATAAAGATATGAAGATTTGCAAAGAAGCCCAAGATAGTTCCAGTATTTACACAGAAGCCCCATCCGAGATTATACCTATATATACTAGTTTTTGGTGTTTATTTTACCGAGGCTTTGATACTAATAGCTAAGGGATTTTTAGAGCTTTTGGGGCTGATCTATTTCCTGTATTCACTTATTTTGGAGACGATTTCGAACCCCTTTATCTATTTAATTTCTTATATGCAATCTATTATTTCTTTGATTATGTTTTCATTAATCATGTCTGAGTAGATCCATAGTTGAGTTTAGGGTTTCTCACATAGGATTTCATGACTTGCTAGACTTGTTCAAATTCAGTTAAGGATTCATAACTATATCTGTTCTTCAATTTAATTGTGCTTAAAGCTAGTTCTAACCTGATCAATTAGAATCTAGATCTTAGGTTGCTAAATACGTCACGGAAGTGGGGTTTAGGAATCTGAACTAATTAAATTGGGCAATTAAACTTTGCGCAAACGGAAGTTTGGTTTAGGATAATTGTGAACATATCAAACTTGGGATTAATGCTAGTTTAATCTGTTAGTTCTCGCAAACGAAAGTTTGGTTTGCTGCACTTAGACTTAGAGAATTATCGCAAAGGAATTTGGTTAATTCTATGTCTGTGTTTTGAGTTCTAGAACTGTGCTTAATTAGATCCTTGCTGAATGAACTGTCTGCTTGTCTGATTTCCTGAGAATACCCTAGGCTTGACGCTTTTAGTTTATTGCTTCACAACCGTTAATCTCTGCTATTGTTTACTTTCTTGCTTCGCAATTTATTTACTTCACCATCTGCTTATTTCTAGTATTAATCTCTACGTTTCTGTTTCTATTGAGACCAAGTGTCCCTGTGGATTCGATAACCCTATATACTACTTTGACATTGTTGTTCACTTGCAGTTTAGAATAGGGTAAAACTTAGAACCTATCAAGTTTTTGGCGCCGTTGCCGGGGACTCTTAGAGTCTTCGATAGGACCGAACTTAGGGTTTCTACTAGAAATTTTTCTTTTTGTTTTTGTTCTTTTTCGTTTTTATTTTTTGATTTTGCTAACTTTTTCTCTGATTTCTCTCTGTCGCAGGTACGACTCTCGCCTTGCGTCGACCGTTGCACACCTTGCGTCGATCGTCACTAGGCGATTCTGAGATTGAATCGATCGTTGCACTGATAGCATCGATCGTTGCTGGACGATTACAGACAGTTTATGCCAACGCAGAAAACTCGAAGTAATCCGAACTCGAGCTTGCTTAATCTCGGACTAGAGGAACTTGGACGTCTAGAGAGGACTATCAGAAGAGAAAAGAGAGAGAGAATGGTTCGAGAACGTCTGATCTTGATACCAGATGCTGAAGGTACCCTGAGGGACCAAGATAACAACCCGTACAATGCTGCTGGGCATCGGGTTGATGCTGAAGGGAATGTCATCCCTGATCCTCCTGAGCAACAGCAACAGGAGATGAACCGAAACCAGGGTCAAGGACAGGCCCAAGGTAGAGAGATGGTGGTTCATGAGAGGACACTAGCTGATTACAACAGACCTGATGAGTTTCATGAAAACCGAGCAGCTCTAGTGCTTCCTGCTTTTGAGAGGAATGATTTTGAGGTAAAGACCATCTACTACCAGCTGATGAGACAGATTGCTTTTCATGGTCTTCAAGCAGAGCAGCCTATGGATCACATTGACAAGTTTGAAGACATAGTCACTGGCATGAAGTATGAAGGAGTATGCCCGGACTATCTGTTCCTTAAGCTATTTCCGCACAGTCTTGCTGGAGACGCTAGTGCATGGCTGAGACAACTGGCACCTGGTCAGTATACTACTTGGGCAGCCTTAAAGAGTGAGTTCCTGCGTCACTTTTATGATGATGCGCGCTCGGATCAGTCCAGACAGGACATACTCACTTTCTCCCAAGGAGCTGTGGAGCCCTTGAAGACTGCCTGGATGAGATTTAAGCAGTACCAGCGTGACTGTCCACACCATGGATTCACAGAAGTACAGCTGATTGGTATTTTCTTCAGAGGCATAGATCTCCCTTATCAGACTGCGCTGGATAATTCCAGTAATGCTAATTTCAATACCAGGACTCCTACACAAGCTAAGCAGTTGATTGAGAACCTGATTGGCAGCAACAGTTGCAAGACAATGGATGAAAGGAGGAAGAAATCTGGTGGAACTGTAGAGAATTCTGATATAGCTAATATAAGATCCAGATTGGATACAGTCTACAATCTCCTGACTAGTAAGAAAACTGTCCACTTTGCCCAAGATGTAGAGGTGATTCAGGCTGAGGAGGAAACTCAGGAAGAAGATGTGAATTTCATAGGAGGTTCTGGTTTCCAAGGTAATAGATTTGGTAATCAACAGGGGAACAGATTCTCCAATGGTGGACAGACTGGTGGTTTTCAGAAGACCTATGGACAAGGTACTCAGAGAACCTATGGATCTACATCCTATCAGACTCCTCCTGCACCTACAGCCCATGAGAGCAAAATGGAGGCTATGATGGAACAACTGATTGAGAGTCAGACCAAGATTTCTGTGGACTGCAACAAGAAGTTGGACGCTGTCTATGAAGACCTCAATGGGAAATTTGAGTCTCTGAGCACTCACATGAAGCAGTTGGACACTCAGGTAAACCAGATGTCCAGCTCACTGAAGGGAAAAGGAGTGGCAGACACTCATGTTAAGGCCTGGTCTGTGTGCATTAATGATGGATCTCACCTAGGTGAAAGATTTGAGCTAAGTACAGCTGAGTTGGTGACAGAACAGGAATTTTCGGATATTTGTGAAAAACTCTCGGTTGAAATCTGCTGCAGTGCGTCGATCGATGCAACATCTGTGCCGATCGATACACCCGTCGGGATGGAAACGATCGACACACCCTTAGTGTCGGTCGTTGCAGGGCGTGAATGGACAGAACTGTCGGATGATAATGGCATAGATGCTGACTTGGAGCTTGATCGCCTATTCAATGGAGCCTCTGAGATTACTCAACAGGAGATCTACGAGCAGATCTTTAGACAACACTCCTCAGTGTCTGAAGTGATTAGGCAAGAGATTGAAGAGCTGAAGAAATTAGAAGGTATTGGTGAAGAATTGGAAGAAATTCCAACTTCTGATGATCCACCTTATCATCCATGTGTGCAAAGGTACCTGAACAAGATGTTGCCCCTGGATGATGATCTGAAAGACTGGGTGATAATAGTTCCTCAGCATATTAGTGATGTTCTGCTAACTAAGGTCCCGAAGAAGCTACCTGATCCTGGAGTCTTTGTGCTGGATTGTTCTATCTTTGAGGATAGTTTTAGACGCTCTCTGTGTGATTTAGGAGCTGCTGGAAGTTTGATGCCTTACTCTGTGGCAGAGAAGCTGGGTATGCTGGATTTTACTCTCACTAGGACTTCTCTTGTCCTAGCTGATCAGTCCATACGAGTTCCTGAAGGACTCCTTATGGACATTCCGGTGAGAGTTGGAAACTACTTAGTTCCAACAGACTTCCTTGTGCTGAAATATGATTGTGATCCGGATGAAGCATTATTGCTTGGGAGACCCTTTTTGGCTACAGCAGGAGCGTTGATTGATGTTAGGAACAGCCTGATAGACCTCCATCTGGGAGATGAACCACTGCACTATGAGATGGATAAGCTGCGAAAACCACTGATAGATGGGCAGACATTCACCATAAGGGACGCAGATTTTGAGCAGCCTGATCATACCATGGTTATAGATCCTGGAGCACATTTCACTCCATCTTTTCTTGGACATGAGCATTCCGCAACAGCCTACTCACCACCTTGGATGAGGAGACTTGAACAGAGACAGAAAAAGTCTCTGTCAAGACCTCCTGGTACTTGAAAATTCCCATCCGTCCGGTCAAGCTATTGACTTTAAACAAGCGCTGGGTGGGAGGCAACCCACCATTAGGTACTGGTGTTTTTCTACTTAATTTTTGGTGTTTTTGTTAGGATTTTACGTTTTTTTTTGTTTCTGTTGAGTTTATGTTTGCAGGTCTCGGTTAAATCGCAGTGCAACGATCGACGCACTTTTGTGTCGATCGTCACAACACGAAAGGAATCGCATTGCAGCGATCGTTGCGGTCCTGAGCAACGATCGACTATACACGAAAATCGCCAAGTAACGGTCGATGCACTTAGCGCAACGATCGATGCTCAGCGACAGAGGTAACCCGACAGACATAATTTCACCTTTTCAATTTTTATTTTCTTTTTACCGATCCTTCGCTGGACACTACTGGGGACAGTGTGTCTTGAGTGTGGGGGAGGTGCTACTGACTTTTGTTTTCTGTTTTCTTAAGAGTCAGTCCGTTTTTCAAAAAAAAAAATTTGTTTTATTGAGTCAAAATTGTTTAAGTAAGAGACTATGATTTTCTGAGAAGATTTACAAGACTTGCAGGAACTTAAGTAACCATTGGGATGAAGTCACAGGATCTATCTCTGACTATTAGAAAACCCCATCACAGATCAACCTACTGGGAACACCCACATCACTTCAGGTATCAGAGGATCCTTTACTGACTTCAACCTTAATACTGACTTAGATTTCTCACCTAAGGGTTTGGTATACTTTGTGTCGGATTCCCTTGTTAGTTCTGACACAGCCTGTCAACCTATCCTATTTAGTTCCCTTCTCCCCTTCTGTAAAGTAAAAAAAAAAATAATAATAAACTGAGGATGAGTTAGTAACTCCGAAGTGGTCATGGGAATAGTAGCAAACACTATTATCTCTCATGTGATCCATGGAATGTGTCCAAAGTACACCCCATAACGGGAAGAACACTGATAAAAAAAATAAAATGATACCCAGTGGGGAAAAATCAGTTGTTAAAGAAGGGAAAGAGAAGAAAGGGACTAGAGAAAGATAGTATGGTGGTCTAGAGCTGGTAAGGTAAGAATCCATGTGCCCTTTGATCGATAATCCTTAGGTGAGACCGCACTTAAATACTTGCAGAAGTCAGTAGGGAGAATTTGAATGCTTGAATGTGATTGTGGAGTTTACCTAGGACAGTTGCTAAGTGTGGGGGAAGTACATTGTGGTCTTGATATCCTGTGATTGATTCTTGCAGTGGTTTACTAAGGGGAATCTGAGTATTGTAGCTTCTAGGATGAAATGAGTTTCTGAAGAGTTTTCAAACCTCTTCACCATGTTTTAGTTCTATGTTTTGCTTGAGGGCAAGCAAAGGCTAAGTGTGGGGGAGTTGATATATCATGGTTTTTACCCAGTTTAGACCATGATATAGTTGTGTTTTTAGTGTCTTTTGTATTCGTTTAGAGTCTTTTACAGGTTTAATCAAGTTTGGAGCTAATTGGAGATATTTGGAGCATTTTGGGACTTTTGGGACGTTTTGGCCGAGAGCTTAAGTCACTGTCCGATTTATTGATCATGCATCGACTGACACACCTTTTGCATCGGTCGACACACTAGCGAGATGGGCCGTACACGTCGGTTTAATGAAGATATGAAGATTTGCAAAGAAGCCCAAGATAGTTCCAGTATTTACACAGAAGGCCCATCTGAGATTATACCTATATATACTAGTTTTTGGTGTTTATTTTACCGAGGCTTTGATACTAATAGCTAAGGGATTTTTAGAGCTTTTGGGGCTGATCTATTTCCTGTATTCACTTATTTTGGAGAAGATTTCGAACCCCTTTATCTATTTAATTTCTTATATGCAATCTATTATTTCTTTGATTATGTTTTCATTAATCATGTCTGAGTAGATCCATAGTTGAGTTTAGGGTTTCTCACATAGGATTTCATGACTTGCTAGACTTGTTCAAATTCAGTTAAGGATTCATAACTATATCTGTTCTTCAATTTAATTGTGCTTAAAGCTAGTTCTAACCTGATCAATTAGAATCTAGATCTTAGGTTGCTAAATACGTCACGGAAGTGGGGTTTAGGAATCTGAACTAATTAAATTGGGCAATTAAACTTTGCGCAAACGGAAGTTTGGTTTAGGATAATTGTGAACATATCAAACTTGGGATTAATGCTAGTTTAATCTGTTAGTTCTCGCAAACGAAAGTTTGGTTTGCTGCACTTAGACTTAGAGAATTATCGCAAAGGAATTTGGTTAATTCTATGTCTGTGTTTTGAGTTCTAGAACTGTGCTTAATTAGATCCTTGCTGAATGAACTGTCTGCTTGTCTGATTTCCTGAGAATACCCTAGGCTTGACGCTTTTAGTTTATTGCTTCACAACCGTTAATCTCTGCTACTGTTTACTTTCTTGCTTCGCAATTTATTTACTTCACCATCTGCTTATTTCTAGTATTAATCTCTACGTTTCTGTTTCTATTGAGACCAAGTGTCCCTGTGGATTCGATAACCCTATATACTACTTTGACATTGCTGTTCACTTGCAGTTTAGAATAGGGTAAAACTTAGAACCTATCATGGAGTTGCTAAGGAAAGAATCTACAAACCTCCAATACCATTTCCAAAAGCTCCTGTAAGGTCTAAAGATGTTGTTCAGTGCACAGTAGTCGTTGACAAGAAGATGGTGGTTCCACAGGAGTCTACTCTAACATCTTCAAAGCCTAAAGCTACTCATAAGCAGAAGGCTCCGAACATCAAATCTCTACCAAAGGTAAAGCATAAATCCTCTAAGTTTAAACCTCCTGACTCGACTGTTTTGAATGCGGGAAAAAGCTTTAAGCCACCTAAGTGTCGATCCCACCCTACATTCCTTCCTACGTTCCTTGGACGACATCATGCTGCTACTGCTTACACACCACCATGGATGATAAGGCATTCACAGAGACACTCAAAGTCTCTGTTGAAAACTCCATGAGTCTGACCTCTTTCCAAAAGTCAAGCTAATGACTTAAAATAAGCGCTGAGTGGGAGGCAACCCACTGTTAGGTTTATTTGTTTTTCTTTTTTATTTTTGGTGTTTTTCTTAGGATTTCACGTTTTTATTTGTTTTTGCTAGTTTTTAGATACAGAACACAAAGTCTGGAGATGTGTGACGATCGTTGCCTTCATATGCAATGGTCGTTGCAATTGGTTTAAATCGAAAATTAAGGTATGTCGCGCTAAACCGGAATCGATCTGGTTCAACCAGCATCGATCGTTGCTTCTAAGCAACGATCGTTGCACCCACGACCAAGGTAAGTTGCCTTAAACCCTTTTTCTTCTCTCTTTCTTCTCCATTTCCTTTCGCCGATACACCGAGAACCTCCACCTCAAATCATCATTTCTTCGTCAAAATCCTTGTTTTCAAGTGCTTTTCACTTATTTTTACACCCCCAATCTATTTCTCCAACCCATATCTCACGAAATCAAGGTAATGTACTTCTATTTTGATGATTTTCGGATTCAACTATTAGGGTTTTAGAAATTGGGAATTTTGGATAGAAATTGATGAATGCATGCTAAAATGAATATGATTTAGGTTGCTTATTGATGGATTGTTGCCGATTTTGTGGTTTATCAAACGATTTAGAACGATTTTGTTGAATGTTGATTGCGGCCAGAATCGCCTAGCACCGATCGTTGCACTTAGGCAACGGTCGTTGCTCTGCGATTCTGGGGAAATGTTCGATTATACGAAATCGCTTTGCAACGATCGCTGCCTTACTGCAACGGTCGTTGCTCGACGATTTCACAGAGAGTCTGCCGTGACTAAATTTGTTTATATTTCTATTTTGCAGATGGCAACTCAGAATCAACCCCGCAAGAGCAGAGCAACAGCCGCAAGCGCCTCACGACAGTACATTCCACCACCGGAATGGCTGCACAGAGATTCTGATCCTCCAGAGCCATATCAGTTGGTTCATGCGACCATTGGGCCACCATGGCCAAGAGCAGATAAGGCTCGGATTCGGACTGATCGCGACTGGGGCATGGCTATCAAGAAGCTACTCACTACGACTGATTTCACAGAGAGGCCGCTACACGAGTACTGGGACGAGTACGATACACTGTTGTATAACGGTTGGTGTGGCATGGAGCTATCGCCAACCAATTTTGCTGATTACTCGACCTGTCATGGTCTCGGCATAGACAGGCAGGTTATGGAGCTGTGCAGAGGCATTGGTCTGGGGACAATGCCGATGCAGCCTTACGATCTATACCCGGAGCTGGCGAGACAGTTACTTGCCACATGCAGGGTTGTCTACCCGAACCCGGACAGCCGGAGTGCTCAAGGAGGCACTTTTACTTTCATGTGCCTTGGCGCCAGGTATCGAGTGCCCCTTCTCGATATCTTTAGGATCTATGGGTTTAGCACTGAGCAGCCACGCACTGATATGTCCCTTCCATGGGAACCAGCAGAGGCTGCGCAGTTCTGGGAGTACATTGGTGGTGGACGGTATCACTCACGCACTACACCGGTGATTCAGGTCAGGCATCCGGCCCTCAGGTATGTCTTACGCATCTTGGGACGCACTCTATTGTGCAAGCATGAGGCAAACAAGATGCGCAAGAATGAGTTGGAGTTTCTATTCAGAGGACTGAGGGAGCAGTTCAGGGGTACCGATGTGAGAGACCCAGCTGGGAAATTCAACCGGGGAGCTCTATTTGCTCATCATCTTTGCGAGCTGGAGAAGAAGCCATATGACGGCGTGCGCAAGGAGACAGTAGGGAGTCTTCTTACTCCTATTTTCAGACACTGCAGGATCCCTATGGAGGATACAGAGTGCGTTACTGAGAGAGAGTTCCTGGATCTCAGTCACTTGCAGAGTGCCAGGGGGCTGAAGGAGGGGCGAGTGTGGGTTTACTTCGACCCTGAGGAGACACAGTATGGCATTGATCTTCCTGCTGCTAGGTTGACTCAGATCGATACGATTGATGCCTTGAGTTTCCACCCTCCTGCCAGAGCTCGACGCGCAGTGCCTACTATGGCTCATCCGCTGGGAGAGCCTTCTACGAGAGCTTCATCTTCCACTATACCTGCGCCTGCTGCTGATATCGTCCCTTATCCCGAGATGACAGTGCCCTACGGTGGTATGTCTGAGGTTGAGTGGAGAGAGCGTAGTGACGGGATATGGAAGACCATCTGGGAGTGGATGCGAGGCTGCACTTGCAGGAGACAGCCACAGGTTCACCAGCCCGTTCCAGGACCTTCTCGACGCAGACGACGATCTCCGACTCCTTCTTCCTCGAGTGGTACTGATCGCATAGCTGAGGCAGCCAATGACGATGAGATGTATGGTGGGATAGATGATGAGAGCGAGTGAGATTGATCTCCATTTTCAGACATTCGGTTCTGTACTTTTTATCCTTTTCTTATTTTTCTTTGCACTTTTTCCTTTTGATTTTTAGGATGCTGTTGTTTTTGGATGATATGTTTGATATGCTACGCTATTTGCTTCGATTTTACTCTGTTTTCAGTGTTTCCAGCTTGCAGGATTCGAAATTTGATAGATTCCAACGGACTAACCTGCTAACTTGCTGACTGATCTGATATACGCATAGCAACGATCGTTGCAGTCATGAGCAACGATCGACACTCAACAAAAAATCGCCTAGCAACTATCGATGCACTATGTGCAACGATCGGTACTTGAGCGACAGAGGTAAAATACGACAGAACTCAAACAAACCATTAACAATTTTTTATTTCTTTTTAACCAATCCTTCGCTTGACACTACTGAGGACAGTGTGTCTTAAGTGTGGGGGAGGTTCTACTAACTTCTTTCTTTTGTTTTCTTAGTTATTTTAAATTTTTCAAAATTTTGGTTTTCTTGAGTCAAAATTTGTTTAAGTAAGAAACAGTGAATTTTTGAGAAGTTTAATAGCACTTGCAGGAACTTAAGTAACCATTGAGACGAAGTTGCAGGATCTATCTCTGACTATTAGAAAACCCAGACACGGATCAACCTACTGGGAACACCCATATCACTTCAGGTATCAGAGGATCCTTTTACTGACTTCAAATTTTAATACTGACTTAGATTTCTCACCTAAGGGCTTGGTATACTTTGTGTCGGATTTCCTTGTTAGTTCTGACACAGCCTGTCAACCTGTCCTATTTAGTTCCCTTCTCCCCTTCTATAAAGTAAAAAAAAAAAAAGATAATAAACTGAGGATGAGTTAGTAACTCCGAAGTGGTCATGGGAATGGTAGCTAAAACTCTCATATCCTGTGCATCCATGGAATGTGTCCAAAGTACACCCCATAACGGGAAGAACACTGATAAAAAAAATAAAATGATACCCAATGTGGGAAAACTCAGTTGTTAAAGAAGGGAAAGAGAAGAAAGGGACTAGAGAAAGATAGTATGGTGGTCTAGAGCTGATAAGGTAAGAATCCATGTGCCCTTTGATCGATACTCCTTAGGTGAGACCGCACTTAAATACTTGCAGAAGTCAGTAGGGAGAATTTGAATGCTTGAATGTGATTGTGGAGTTTACTTAGACAGTTGCTAAGTGTGGGGGAAGTATATGTTGGTCTTGATATCCTGTGATTGATTCTTGCAGTGGTTTACTAAGGGGAATCTGAGTGTTGTTGCTTCTATGACGAAAAGAGTTTATGAAAGTTTTCAAACCTCTTAACTACATTTAGTTCTTTGTTTTGCTTGAGGACAAGCAAGAGATAAGTGTGGGGGAGTTGATATACCATGGATTTTAGGGTTTTTAACCATGGTATATGTGTTATTTATCGAGTCTTTTACTATGTTTTAGAGTCTTTTCAGGTGTTTATTAGGTACAAGCACATTTGGAGCATATTTGGTGATTATGGCACTTTCTGGAGCTAATTAGAGCATTTGGCCGAGAGATAGACTTCACTGTCAATATTCCAGAGCCGCAACGATCGTCACACTTGTGGCATCGATCGTTGCACATGCGAGATGGGCCAAACGACGGTTTAATGAAGAATAATGAAATTGCAGTTCTGCCCAGAAGTTCCTGATATTTACAAAGAAGCCCCAATTCGTGTTTTAGGTTATAAATAGTGTTTTTAAGCCATTGTTTAGGCTATGCTTCATAACTAAGTTTTATTCTCTTAGGAGATTTTAGGGGCTGGTTTTGTTCTCGAAAGAGACTTGATTTTGAACCCCAGTTCTTATTTGATTATATGATATTTGGTTTTCTACTTATGATATTTTCTGTCTCGATGAATATGTCTGAGTAGTTTACCTGTTAGGTTGAAGGATTCTCATTAAGGATTTCATGGAACTATAGCTTAATTAATCTGTAGAGATTCATATCTGCTAGTTCTTTATCTAAGTTGTTCTTATTGCTTAATATGAAGTAGCTAATCAGAATTATGACGTTAGGTTGATTAATGCAGCGGAAGTTGGTTAATTTAACTAGAAAGAGCCTAGATAAGCAATTAAACTTCTCGCAAACGGAAGTTTGGTTTAGGATAATTGTAAACATATCAAACTTGGAATTAAAGCTGGTTTAATATGTTAGTTCTCGCAAACGAAAGTTTGGTTTGCTGCACTTAGACTTAGAGAATTATCGCAAAGGAATTTGGTTAATTCTATATCCGTGTTTGAGTTCTAGAACAGTTATTGATTAGATCTAGATAGATTGATTGCTTGCGTTCCTGATTTCCCGAGAACTCCTGAAACCTAACGCTTCGCCTTCTTGCTTACAAACTCACTTTATTCGTTTGCTATTTCGCTTATTGTTTTCACACCTGCTTCACTCAATTAAATCTGAACTACTAATAATCTATTGTGTGACTGAGAGTCCTTGTGGGATTTGATACCTTATATACTACGATTGCATTAACTGTGCACTTGCAGTAGAATAGGGATAAAACTTACACACCTATCACCTGTCTCGACTAATCAGAGCGAGCATCATCATAAAAGTGCCTCAAAAACTCTCTCTTCACAGCATTCCAAGTAGTAAACTTCCCAGTTGGAAGTTGTTTCAGCAAGCTGCAGCCTCTCCAGCGAGAGAATAGGGGAAAAGCTTGAGTTATAGATAGTCATATATAGTTTACCTCATTGTACTTCATTCCAGTGATGAAATCCTCAAAATCATCAATATGATCCATGGGTTGCTCATGTGGGAGACCATGGAAAGGATTCTGCCTCAAAACAGAGTAGTAGACAGTCTTGATCTCAAAATCATTCCTCTCAAATCTAGGAGGTACAATTGCTGACTGGTTAACATAGAACTCATCCGGACGGTTGTAGTCAACAAGAGTCCTCTGATCAGCAGGAGGATTAATCATCTGCCCTTGACCTTGGGGCTGTTCAGGATCAGTTTCAGGGATCACACGTCCCTCAGCATTGATCCTTTGCCCTTCATTGTTGTACGGGTTGTTATGTCGGTCTCTCAGAACACCCTCAGCATCAGGTCTCAAAATCAAAGGCACCTGATTATCGTTCGCCATCTTAGCTTCCTTCTTAGCTTTTCTGTTCTCTCTCTCTAGCTTAGCAAGCTCCTTAAGTTCAAGTTTCACAAACTCTTTGTCCGTATTACTCCTCAAGTCGCGATCAGTCATAAACTGTCTCAGTTACGCAGGTGTGTCGACCGATGCAAGAGAAGCGTCGATCGATGCAATGCGAAAACGATGTCGATCGACACACAAGACCGTGTCGATCGATGCAGTGCGATTACAGGCGTACCTGAAACGCAAAAAGAAAAGAAAAATCAGTAACCAAAAACAAAAACGAAAAACCTAGTCTTAACCCTAAGTTCAAATCTATCGAAGACTCAAAAGAGTCCCCGGCAACGGCGTCAAAAACTTGATACGATCAGGTTTTAATCCCTAGATCTACACTGCAAGTGCACAGACGTGAACCAGTAGTATATAGGGTATCGAATACACAGAGGCTCTAGATTCTTGCGATAGATTGTAGAATTTCAGGTTAAGCTAGGTAAAGCAGTAGAAAGCAGTAAATCAGAGCAGAAAAGTAAATTAAGAGTTTTGTAAGCAATCAAACGAAGCGTCAGGTCAAGTGAGTTCTTAGGAAATCAGGAACACACACTAATCAATCAATCGGGATCTAATTAAGAACTGTTCTAGAACTAGAATCACAGAATTATAACAGACCAACTTTCGTTGCGAATATTATCTATGTCTAACAACCTAGCAAGCCAAATTTCGTTGCGAATCCTAGAGTTCTAAACAAGCATTGATCTCAAGTTCTTTTGTTCACAATTCTCCTAAACCAAATTTCTTTGCGGATAGTCAAATTGCTCATCTAGGTTCTTTCTAGTTAATCAATCAACTTTCGTTGCAGAAATCAACCTAACATCAATAATCTAAGTGGCCAATTCAGATCAAGCATTAAGAACAACCTTAGATGAAGAACTAACAGATATGAATCTCTATAGATTGATCAACCTATAATTCCATGAAATTCCCTGTGAGAATCCCTAAACCTAATTGGAGAACTACTCAGACATGATCAATGAAACAGAAATCATAATGAATAGAAAACCAAATATCATAAAAGAGAAACAAAGAATATGAGTTCCAAATCTCTCTATCTCTGAATAAAAATAAAACTCAATTCTGAAAGCGTAGCCTAAACAAGTGGCTAAAAACCCTAATATATAGTCTAAAACACGTCTGGGGCCTTTTTGCAAATCCGGAAAGTTTCAGGGCAAAAACTGTAATTTCTCCAAAATGCAGATTTTTTGGCGCAGAACTGCGTCGACCACTGCGTCGACTATGTGCAGAACTGCATCGATTGATGCAGTGTGAAAACGCAGCCAGTGGACTCTGTAAAATCTCTAAATAGTGCAGAATTGACCCAAATGCTTCCAAAATGTCCTATTAGGCTCCAAATGTCCTTAAACCTGTAAAACACCTGAAAAGACTCCAAAACACATAGAAAGACTCGATAATAAAGACGTATATCATAGTCAAAAGTCCTAAAAACCATGATATATCAAGAGAACAAAAATATTTTCGTTCATAGAGCTCATTAAATTGTTTTTACTAATCCACAAACAAACACTACTATTCTCTATTTATGACGTTTAGAAAGCCAAAAAAAGTAATATTTAGTTCCATGATGTATGAAGACTTACCCGTAAAATGTGAACGTGTCGAGGTTTTTCCAAGTCAGCTTTTATCCCATTATTTGAACGCTATCATTGTCAACCATGTTGCTCTGTCCGCCTGAAATAGTTATGGTAGAAAGCCATCCGGACTGAATCACTTTCCACAACTGAAAAGTAGGCAAGTAAAAGTTAATATTTCCAAAGCAAGAAATTCGTATTATTATAATCTAACAGAATGTCAAAGCTAAGGATGTCATTTAGACGTACATGTCTAACCAGAACATCCTTATCTTCATAGTTAATGTATTCCACGACCAATTGTCCAGATGTAAACAGATAACCAGCCATGTATTTCCTACCAAACCCCTGTACTTAATGGATGTGTCCTCCCAGAATCATCTTCGTAACTAATGGAATTGAAAAATGTCATAGATTTTTATATTTGGTAGATAAAATAGAGAATAGTGTTATAATATGCACTCGCCTCATATCCCTCAGCTTCACTCTCCATGATGATTCCCTGTATAGTTAACAAGTTTTATAGTCAACAATGAACTCAAGCTCAGCTGATAAAGTTTTGAATCATGCTTTAAATAGTCGTTAATCTATAATTTTAAAACAGTAATGGACCTTTTCAGCCAAAATGAACACAAAATCACTACAATCTACTTACCTGATTGTTTTTACAATCGCTGAGTTCGAGACTTGATAACTATATACGACAGCAGCTTTGACGCAACCCAAGTTGTTGTGTAAATCGTTGCGGTATATATATTCAGTATATCTCTGCACGATACAAGTAAATAGTTATATCATTTCCCACTGAACTTGGATAGTTAATACGTCTTCCTAACCACGTCCAATATAACCTAAGAAAAGTCTAGAAAAGAAAGTGAACATAGTTCCATATTTTTATCATTGCAAGGAATTGGTAGATATTTTATGTTATTAGGTAACCACATCTTCCTGCAAAACACGAAATTGTATATTACGGAAATCTAATGTTTGTATTAGACCACAAAGGCACAAGAAGGAGAATCGTATATATATATATATATAGACATACCATAGAACGACGATCCCATGAACAATGGAGGAAGCTGTTAGGACAGATTTGTTTTTGCCAAAACTTTGTTATCCAAAACTCTGTTAATTTATCCAAGTTTTTTCAATTTTTATCGGCATGGTTTGAGCTGGTAGTGAATAATAAAATCTGCAACCAAATAACATAATAATTAGAAACAAGCTATAAAAATGTTAGATTTACTATAGAATGTTAATTAAAAGCTTTCATCACTTCATGCTATCAATTTTATACAATAACAATGATTTAAGATCAAAGTCGTCCACCTCCTTTTTAAAAATTCTAAAGAAAACATGTTTTCGTTCAAACTTTCCAAGTAATCTAATTGCCATTAATACATCTTCATTACCCATCTAAGTGATCATGTACTATGGTCGAATTCCATAGTCTACATTCCCATAGATTTTATGAACAGAGAAACAGAGTCGCTTAGCTTAGGCTATATTCCAAAAACAACACTTTATGAACTTACAGCTTATGCACAACATGGAAACTAGCATGTTTATTATACTAACCATCGACATTGTCAGCTGATAACTTTAAACCAAATTTTGTTATGTTCAGACCAATGTTAACTGGAAGGTAAGTGTCGTCAAATACAACATTTAAATAAGTGTAATCTGAAATTCATGGAACGACCCCCACCAACCAACAAGCAATCGACTCTAGGACAATATAAACAAATGAGACGAGTTCTAATATAGAGAGATTACTAAGTATCCACTCGCCAGTAATACACAGAGTCGCTCGCCTTCGAGTATAAGAGATCCGTTTTTGATTGTTCGTTCCTCGAGGTGTATGATCGATTTAGATAACTAATAGATCAAATAATCTATAATCCCAATTAGATACTGCAAAAATTTTGAAAATAGTTAGAGGTTGCACCACATCAATATCGACAAACCTCTAATAAACAAGAAAGACATTGCTTGGAATATTCGACGACTCAAGTTTGATTATTAGGAAGTTCTTAGATTTCTGGTAGATTTTTTGGAGGATTTTTTTTTGCTTCACCGAAAATATGTTGATGATCATCTATATTGTCGAGGTAGAGGTGATGAGTTGATCACGCTAACCACTTTTTTTTTATTAACAGCTTGCTTCCTCATTTTTTCTGTTAAATCCACCGTCTCCTTTAATCCAATGACACTTATCTCATAATTATTTATTTAAGATACATTTATTTTTGTTTATTAAATTTTTACATCACTTTAACATACAAAATTATAAAACAAAAAAATTAGCTTGTGCAAACGCACAGCCGGACAGTAGTTGTAAATCATTCGGACACGACATTGTTAAACTTTATGATCGAGGGTATTATTTAAGTGCTCTTGCTCGCTTCTGTCTCCTTTTCCAAAAACACAGAAGTATGAAACTCATAAGAAGCGTAAAACTCATGACTCCAATACTCCAACCTATGATTTGTTCATTTATGTTTCTGTCTTTCTCTATCTCCGCGACTGAAAAAAAAGAAGAAGAAGTGAAGACTCAGTTTAGCTGACCAATTTGAATCTTACCACTTCGATTTCAATCACGATTGGTAAGGTTAAGACGTTTTAAAAGCATTTTGATTAAGTTCGGAATCTCGTTCTAATGGAACGTCAAGCTCTTATGCCTTAGTACGTGACATGGCTTCATGAGTTATATACTTTTAGGCTCCAACTGGTAACCATAATTGGGGAAAGGAATGAGAAGGAACATGACATTTCCCTTCATTCCTAATTTTTTTTACCATCTACAATGAATATTTGTTACATATAATTCTTTTTCATTCCTTACCATTCTTTATTTTTAGAGGGAATTAATGAACAAATATATTCCTTATCAAATTAGTCAAGGAACAAAGAGAATTTTTTTCATTCCTTCTCTACGTTTATTCCCTATAATTTTTTTCCCATCATTACTTTTTATTATTTTCCTCACTGTTCCTATTACTCCTGAAGTGGTTACCAGTTAGAGCCTTAGAATTTGACATAGTTATTTTAATATATATTGATATGATTATATAACTTCATGAGTTACATTTAGAATTTGACACGGATTTCTCGATATCATAGTCGGATCCGTGTAAATTTAAGGAGATAGAGCTAACCAACATCAGCAGCATTCAATCTGACGTACAGATCTTGACCACCGGCAGCATAATTACGGATGTCAACGAGTTCTCCGGACCAAATCACACAACCCAATACGCCACTTGGGACATCCACACTCGCATACGACGTACAGTTACAATCCCTACGGCATCTCTCTTCGCATTTGTCCAAACCAATTCCCCTTTCCACAGTCGCCGTCATAGTATCCGACAACTTCATATTCTTTAGCCGCAAAAACCCATCCCCGCTGCAGCTCAGTGGTGTCCTCCTTTCACACCCATCTGATCTGTCTCTCATGTCCCACTGCTGTCGGTTCTTGGGATAGAACCCTCCAATACAATTACACACTGCTGGCGTGTTTACGTCACAGTAAGCGTCAGGCCCACACGACTGGTACAAATCGCACTCGTCCACTGGTGAAGACCAGAACATGCTCCATCCCTTTGATGGCGGAACCAACGTTAGCCGCGTAATAGTCCCAAAGGAACTCAGTGTCAGTCTCGAGTAAATGCTGTTGTTTGTCATTAAGAAAGTGTAAGCGACCTCCTCACTGTTCTCCGTGAAATTGTAAACCATGTAATTCAAACTTCGGTCCTCTGGGATGCCACTAAATCCGATTCCATCCCACGGACCACTCCGGTGTTTCACAAAGTTTTCTTGCCACATAAGAAACTCAGGTCATCCCCTCCGAGTGTCGAGTTGGTAGGAAAAATCCCCGCTTGATGGATCATCTGGGGATCTCCAGGATCTAAGGACTCTGTTGAGCCCTGTCTTGAGGTCGTAACCCAGTTTCATCCCTGGAAGTACAGTATCTGTAGGAAAATCGAAACTCTGCCACAAGAATCCAATTGGGTCGTTGTTGTTGGAGTATCTCATTACAAAATTTCCGCTAGGAAGAAGCTCTGCCACCACGGGAGATCTCATATTTCCTTTGGTAAGGTTCGTCGACCAAACATGGTTATTAGAGTGATCGAGGAGGACAAGATTCATGTTGGATATTTTTAGGGTTCCAATAGGAGTAGAGAGAGGGTTGTCTCTGTTGGCAACCCATACATAGGTTCTCTCGCGAACTTTCTTATACCATATTCCTAGATACCAACGAGAGGCGGCTTTGAAGAAACCAAGCTCGAAGACATCACCCCGAGAAACAATGGTTCGGTTGCTTGAGATTGTTAGAGATTCTGTAGACGCCAGAGTGTTGATCGAAAAGGCAGGACGAAATAGAATCAAGAACAAAAATACGAGTACACCTTTCATCTCTCTCTCCCCACCTTTTTGTCTTTTATAAACCTTCTCACGTACTGATTTTAGATTGACCTAACTTTAATTTCGATTTTTAATATATTCCTGAGTTAGTTCCTGAGATACCATTATTATCACGAACCTAGCAGACAAGCAAAATGTAATGTTC
Organism: Orychophragmus violaceus; assembly: GCA_030180135.1. NCBI lineage: Eukaryota > Viridiplantae > Streptophyta > Magnoliopsida > Brassicales > Brassicaceae > Orychophragmus > Orychophragmus violaceus. The sequence goes on from CM058231.1 coordinate 79,990,659, forward strand.
CATATTCCATGACTTTTTCATCCCATCGTATCATTAGTCAATTACTTTTATATTTACATGTGATTGATGATTTCTCACGCTGCCAAGTGCCAACATATATGACATATGGTGTTCAGCAAGTGTGGTGTTCGCAAGTGTACCCTTCGATTCATCTAAAGTCAGTTTGAAAATGGTTGTACCTTTTGTTTGGCAATTGTAAAATTAAGCTTAAAAATCGTCGGACTAGAGGAAAAGAGTTGAATTTGGTTCTTAACAAAAAAAAAAAAAAAAAAATTAAAAGAGTTGAATTTGGTTTTAACTGAATTTAATTAACTGATGAGTAAACAAAATAATACAAAATAATCAAACTGCACCATGCCTCACAACATAAATCCTCAAAGAAATATAATAAATACAGTTTTCTACAATGAAAATAATTTATAAAAAGGTAAATCACAAAAATAACTCAAAACATACATTGTCATCACAAATATAGCAACAAGAAGAAAAAATGATAAAAAAGCATTCACTAAAGGGGATACAGACTTGGGGTTTAAAGTGGAAGCTCTTTGGCCCAATGGTCAAGGGTTTAAAGGCTTTTACACCAGGTCTGGGGTTCGATTCCCAGAGAATGCAGTTTAGCCAGATTAATGAATACAAGCTACTAGGAGGTCCAGAGTTGCAGGTAAAACTAAGCCGTCATGGTCTCATGTATTGCGGGAGAGCTGTCCATCGTAGGTGTGGTACATGTGAAGCCGTTCGTCGTAGATCAAGTGTTGCAGGGGAGAGCTGAACCATGAAGTCATTGTTCGTGGAGCTGTTAATCGTAATTGTAGGTGCTGCAGGTAGTTAAATCATGGTGTTGGTCTTGATCAGAAGATTCTTAGTGTTAGGATTAGATCAAATATCACTCATGATTGTAACAGTATTCTAGACGATAAAAAAGGGGATACAAACTAAATTAACCCTAATCATAAACCCTAAATACTAAACCCTAAATAATAAACCCTAAACACTAAATACTAAATCCTAAAACCTAAATAATAAACCCTAAACTCTAAATTCTATAATGCTATAAAGTCTTTACAATCAAAAATAATGCTAGAAATGACATTTTTTCTTGTTGTTATATTTATGATAATGTATGTTTTATGCTATTTTATGTCTTTTCTCATTATTAAAAAGTCGTATTGTCGGTAAGATAAACACGCAGTTGTAAACATCTTTTTCTTTAACCTGTCTGATTTTCCACTTGTTTAATCTTTTTTTTAGTTATGTGAAAGTTCTCCCATAATCTCCTTCCAAATCCAAAACTAGTTTTGAATTTTTTTTAATTTTAAGAATTTGTTCGTACCGGTGGTTTGAATTTGAAACGCAGAAAAACCAATTTCTTATACTACCATTAGTCTACTAACACTTTGGTACACTCGTTTAAACTTCTAACCACATGTTTCAACTCGCCCATTCTATCTACCCAGCAGCTGCTACATGGTAACTAAGGAACATGTTCAAGGAGGGGCAGATTCAGACGGTTAATTGGTGTGGGGTACATAGAATGGACGGATAAATGGTTGAAAAATGTGGTAAGAAATTTATACGAGTGTACCAAAATGTTAATAGACTAGTGGAAGACAGTATAAGGGATTGTTTTTTTGTGATCCAGTTTTAAACTTACAACGTTTGAATACATTTCAACCATTTATTTATCGGTCTGTTTTATTTATTAACCATTTATTTACAAATATATATTCGTTCACTCATTTAAATGTCGTTTCGTTGACAAAAAGAAAAACGTCGTTTCAACAATTTATTTATCTGTCCGTTTTAGTTGTCTGATTCAAACTGAAAAGATATCTTTCTACTTACAATATCTCATACCTTAATACCAATACATAAACATACTAGGTTAGGAAAAAGATTCTATTACAAAATTTACAACACTAATGTCTAAGTAGGGGTCATTGTACTATATGGAAAATCCGAGAGCGGTTAGTAAATTCTCCATTGACGACCAGATATATCGTCATCAAGCAATGGCTTTGAAGATTTTTTTCAGTTATGTATCTTCTGTCTCTCCTTCCCCGAGAGGATATTTCCGACCATAATCTGGCCACAATCCATGAATTTATGTGTCGGCATCATTCTGTATCCCAACGGTTTTTGTTGCTTCATCAATGAAACATGTCTCTTTCAATGGATTTGGGATCCAGGGCGAAGTGATATCGATGAAGCGATTATGCGACTATATTTTGGTCAGAAATGGTGCTTAAATAACACATCGGTATATATGAAGGATTATGGAAGAAATTCTGAACTTGAGAAGATTTCTGATCCAAGTATATATGATCTGATACTCGGGTATAATTTGCAAATCATTGACGAGAGTTATAAGACAACAAAAAGAGTCACTAGTGACCAATTAGGCATACACTACAAGAAAACAGGGCCTTTACTGACGGAATAAAATCCGTCAGAAATTACCGACGGAATTTCGACGGGACATTTTCCGACGGAATATCGTCGGAAATTTCCGACGGTTTCTCATTCCGTCGGAAATTCTCGATGATAAACCAACGGTTTAATTAGCAGTCGGTTTTTCGTCGTATTTCGGTCGGTTTAGCGTCGGTTTATTATAGTCGTTAATATGACTGATTATCTGACCATTGGAGCGACTAAAAACCGACCTATTTCTGACGGAATTCCGTCGGAAATTATGCTATATATATCTCATGTCTCCTCTCTTCCCCTCCACACATATCCCTCCATAACTCTCACTCTCCCTCTCTCTTTAACAGAGCAAAATGTCATCTTCTAACTATTACCGATCGTGGATGGATGGAGTTAGGATTGATGAGGCGACGACCCTAGTGCACAGGGAATATGCACTTGATATTGCAGAATTCATGTCCTTAGCTTCCAATCAACCACATACACTGAAAATTGGTAAGTTAAGATGTCCATGTCTTACTTGCCGAAATTTTAGAAATGTTACGATTGGCGAAGTATGGCATCACTTGTATTCAGTTGGGTTTATGTCGGGTTATAAGATTTGATATCTTCATGGAGAAAATGTGGATTATGCAAGTAGTAGTAGAGAACCTTACGGAAGTACTAGTACTTGGGATCCTAATGTTAGTTCTAGCGAACCTTATAGTGCCGATGTTAGTTGTTTCTATTACTAAGTATGAATATTTATAAATAATTGTATCAAAAGAACAATAAACTACCTAGCTCAAATGGTCATGGCGTCCCATGTTCAACTCACACCACATCCGTCTAAGGGTTACCGGTTCGAACCGCGCTTGCTGCGCGAAAATTTTTTGTTTTAAAATATTTAAATTTTCCGACGGAACACCGTCGGAATTACTTTTTCCGACGTAAATCCGTCGGTTTTTTTAAATTCCGACGTAAATCCGTCGAAATTTACCGACGGATTTACGACAGATTAGGGTTTAGGGTTTCAGAATGGCAAACCAGTAATCGTAAAACCACTAAATAGTTATTGTAATGATAGATTGTAATATAAGTTTACAATATTATATCCAAATGACAATGTTCGTTCGTTCGGAAAAAATTACAACTGTTCGGACCAAAACACGTTATAGTATACAATAACGGTTAACTCGAAGTTATTGTCAAACATTGTCTAACTTGGAATCATATATATAATTAGAGAGTTTTTCTCTCCATTTTAAGCCCTCCACATCAGCATCCTATTTGATCTGACGTGGCACTCTTTCTAACTTTTATATATAAAAAAAACGTTTACGATTTGGGCTATGTGTTTGAGTTTCATTTCTGGTCCATTATTTATTCGAGCCCATGACCAAATTCCATCAGACCATGACGCCATCAATCTTGACTTTGCATCTTTTACCCGTACACTCACCTACTTCTAGACCTTTCCAATTCCCTTCCTTCTTCCGCTCTAGATCCAGCGCCTCGAAATGCTTTCTTCATGTTATCCTCCGTTACACATCCTCCTCCACTCTCCATCTTCTTCGAACCCCTCTTTAATTGTAATCAATCACTTACGAATGAATCTCTTTTACTTTCAGTAAACTCCCAAAAGCCTTCAATTCTTATTGTATCATCTATGAGCCGATGGGTCCTATATATCTTCCACCACTAGCCCAGAAAACACCACAACACCGTCACATATACTCACCAGCATTTTTTCTTTTCTCATCCAATTCAGACATGGCCACACACGATATGGTCGCTATTCCGGCGTCCGACTCAATGTGTCGCCTTCGACGACTTCCACCTCGCCAGATCTACGCAACAAATCGTCGGATGGCTCATGCGCTTCTGGAATTCACAGAAACATTCAAAAATGGGAGTTCATGGAGATTGATCTCCTTCGTCTCGATGAAAAAGGTATCAGACTTTTTTTTCAAATCGCTAATTACTATCAAATCATGTGTGCTGACTCATAGCTCAAATCTCTACGGCTTTTTAGAATACAGCCATCCACGGTTTCATCCCGATGGAAGAGCAAACCTATACCGGCCATTGTTGGATGAAGGTGCCATATTAAACCTCGCAGGAATCGAAGTGTCAAGATGCACAAATCTCTACAAGATCACCAACCACCTGTTCGTCGTCTGCTTCCTCTCCAAAACTACGATCACCAAAGTCACCAACACCCATACGCATATCGAACCTGAGCAGGTTGATTAACTTCACCCACAGCCTGAGTCTACTGTATAATTTAGTCTGGTCTGTCCAACACAAAAACTTTTATTGTTGCAGATACAGGATACATACTTCATTTGCAAGGCCATAATCGTGGGTGTTCTCCAACGTAAGAGCTGGTCGTACATCTCTTGCGCAGGCTCAGGAGAAAGCTTGAGAAACATGGAAAATGACTCCGGCGCAACAAATGCGCAGCTCCAAACGTGACATGCTTAGTCAGGTACAATAATCAACTCAGACTTGCGTTCCCAGCAAGCAATTTTTTTTTTTTTGAAAAATAACAGGTTACACCATGATCACAACAAATACATGAGGAAACATGACTAATGTGATCTCGCGGATATGGTAAACAGGGATTCAGGTAAGTAGCATCAGGGCCAGTTGTGTCTGTTTCTGATCGAGTTTCTCCTTCTCCCCATAAATACTCATGCTATCTATCGTATGTGACTTCTTTCACTTTATTGCATTGTTTATTCTGCGGATAAGCCATTTACAACACTTCCACGACGTTCTGAATAACGATGATAAAATGTAATACTATCATTGTCCAAGTGTGTCTTTTGTCTCTCCTCTCTATCGTTTCCCTTCTTCAATCCTTAATCTTTCTTTGATATTGATGGCTGCTTTTTAGGACCTTCGTCCACTTTCTTCGATCTCCAATTTTGAACTGTAACAGTGGCGGTGGATACTAATCACTAACTCTGTGAAAACCTGTTTAAAATTATATAATGAAGAAATGCAGAAATCTATGTGTATCTTTGGTTTTAGCTTTGGCTACGCATTCTCAATAACTCTGCCTTTTATGTCTACAGGTTGTTGATCCTAAACCCTGGGATCATCAAATCCACCATTAAGAATTGAGTGCAGGCTGAACAATGAATGTCGGTACATCCTTACCGGGCATCATAAATGAGATCCCATATGTATGATTCACAACTTCATTTTTGATGGTGTACATTTCTCTATCTACGCTTTTGTCAGTTGTAGTGTCTATTATAATTGGAGAATTGTACATATATCTTTTTGAGCTAATATATCATAAAACATTTTCAATATTGAATATAATGGTATAGAAACAAACGCTCTAATGAAGATTATGAAACAAAAATGCTTTATTAACTACAACCACTTCGATAAACACAGACTTTAATTTTGCTTCATCAGCACAACACCATGATTCTTTCTTGCATTTTCAACGAGAATAAGATTTACTAAGGGCTAGAGAATTGAATGGCCCAATAACAGCCCAGAGAATAAACAACGTACTTATACTATATAAAAAGGGTGGTAGAGAAATAACAAAAGTCGAGAAATTACAACAAAGAACAACCCCCGCGCGTGCGCGGGGGGTGTATACACCTAGTTATCATAATTTTCTTTAAAATGATGTGTATAATCAAAAACTTCAATGTTAATGTTACATATAAATGTGAACATGATAAAATGACATAGTGAAAACCCTAATCGAAACCCTAAACCCTCAAAAATCTGTCGGTTTTCCCTCGTTATGGCTTCGGTTTTCTGTAGGTTTTGCGTCGGTTTTGCGTCGGTTTTCCGTCGATTTTCTGTCGATAACCATCATACAACGGTCCAAATGCGCAGTTATTCTCTACTCTTCCATATGTGTCGTCTGGGTAAATGTCTTTTCAGAAATTAACACATTTTCCGACAGAAATCCGTCGGAAAAACCGTCGGAATATTTTGTATAAATAGGTCTCGGATTTCATAAGTTTTTCATTCAAATCACAACACAAAACACTTAAGAAAATGGATTTTGTCTATTTCTCTCCAGAAGCCCGCGAATCTGCATTACGAGTAGTCGCAATGCCGGGTCGAGAACATCTTCCCAATCTCGACCCATCCCGGCAAGCTCACCAAACTATTTGATTCGGATATAACGCGGTTATTATGTCCGTAATCAGTGACATCATTGAAACTCGCTGGTCCGGCAGCTATCGCACATACTGCAGCACGCCGACAGCCCTTAAGGAAGCTTGGTTCGGTGATTTTCTCGTAAGTAATGTTATTTTTTTAAACTATTGAAATATACTTAATAATACAAATAATTAATTTGCAGGAATACTTCACGTTCTCCCGAACAATGTCTTTATGGTCTGGCAGGAATTCCACGGGACCGCTAAATGGGTTTTCCAGACAAAGATGCGGCGGATGAAGTTATGTTGGGAAAAAGAGAAAGGGAGACCTGCTTGGATTCTAGCCAGGTCATGGAACATAATGATGAACCAATGGCGGGAGACGAACGTCAGAGATTGGCTGCGCAACCAATTCCCGAACTATAATAGATTTTAAATTATTTTTATGTAATTTTATTTATGCAAGACATTTTAAATTTAAATTTTAATTTATCATATGTTTTAATTTTTATTATTGCATTGCGTTTTTTTAATTAACAAACCACTAAAATTAAGATATAAACTATTTCTTTGTAACTATAAACAACTAATACTAAATGGCTCAATGGTTTAATGGGAGAGAATAAGTCTATTAGGTCGGGGGTTCGAGCCGAGGCTACCTCATTAAATTTTTTAAAAATTTCCGAAGGAAAACCGTCGGGTTTTGAAGATCCATCGGTTTTCCGTCGGTTTTTATGACGCTTTTTCACGAAAATTTGGACGTAACCGCCAAAATTTGGCGAAATTCAATTGGTCCGCCAAGATTTCCGACAGAAAAATGACGGTAAATGATTTCTGACGGTTTTCCATCGGAAACCTTTTTTATTCTGTCTCGATTCATCTTCTTCTCCATTTCTCTGAAACGTCTCTCTCCCATCTCTCGCCTTCTCCGATCCTCTCTCTACATTTCCGTCGGATTCTTGCCGTGAAACACCAATTCCAACCGCCAATGGAGAACATGAACTTGTAAGTGACACTTTCAACCAATTGATTTTCTTTTAAATCTCTTTTTTTAGGTTGTAGGATTCTAGAACTTGGTTGCATGTGTAGATTGAAATGTAGATTTGTATGAGAATGATAGATTGAACATTTGGTTATGATTTTTGATTGTTTGGATATGAATATTGTGATTTTTTTTCATCCGATTTAAACGTTTTTAGAAACGATTAAAAACGTTTTTAGAAACGATTAAAAACGTTTTAAAATGTTTTAAATCGTTTTTAGACATGTAAAAACTCTTGAAATATTTTTATGAACATGAATATATTTTTGTAATTTTTGGAAAATAGTTTTAATTTTTAAAACGTTTTTTAGTTTTAATAAGATTTTTTAGAATTTTTAAAACAAATTTCCATATTTATGAAAACATTTTATAAAATTTATAAACTTTTTCAAAATAAAACCAAATTTTGTATAATTTAGATATCGAATTGTGAATCTGAATTTTCGATTGGATTGAAGGGACACTTTTATAAGTTTTGAGGAGCTTATGTCCACCGTTCCGGCGAATGCGGTACCGGAGGAGCCAGTGCAGCAACAAGCACCGAGACCCCGACGGTCTCAGTCGACTCAAGTGCAGCCCCCACCCGCTCCATTGTCTCAAACATAGTCGGGAGCGTCTCAGACTCGGCCGGAGGTTCCTAGTGGGAGTCACTCTGTGTCTCAGGCGACGCAGTTTGTCCCGCCGAGTATTGCCGCAGAGATATCGGCATTACTCGATTAGCCGGGACGAGAGCTGCCCAAACGGCTCAATCCATTCAACGAGAACAACCCAGGAACTTTCTGGTATTAAATCTTTTAAATTTAGATTTTCATTTTACATTTGCTTTAGTATACACATATTAAACCTTTGAATTTTTTTGGTTTTATCAGGTTTACGATGACCGAATCCAAGATCGCGAGGAGCATCTTGGGAATGATGTACATCATGCTCCACGTCGGGTACCCGACGTACATGGATATGCCTTTATCCGCTAGGCATAACTGCTTCCGCCAATTCGCGGTAAATAATATTTAATTTTTCTTTTTTTATAGCAAGAGTATACTTGGGATAGCAAGTATACAGAATTGGTGGAAAAGGAGTTCCATATGAAGGCATCAACGCATTACTCGAACGTCCTTAACATATGGAAGCAGAAGTGGTGCAACGGAGATGTTCCTAAGGGTATTGACCAAGAAAGCGATACTTGGAAGGGCTGATGGATTATAGTGTTTGTTCAAGGTTTAATTCCCAAATTACAACCTAACACATAATCTTAAACAGATCTAGGTTCTTGCAAAACGAATCATAAAATCAACCAAACCTGGATCATTACCTTTCAGATTGCAGCGGATAATTGATGGTAATGATGAGATCAGTTAGAACAGATGAACAACCTGCTCCTCCTTTGGTATCCACACTCTTACAAGCCGGGATGGCTGCTAGACCAAAGAGATGGATCAGATCAGAGAGAGAGAGGCTCACGGCCACCAGAAGAAATCGCAAGAGGTGGCTCTTCCTTAGGGTTTCGAATCCTATATCTCTCATTAATGGGCCCAAGTCAAATGACTAATGGCTCATTAATCATTTGGGCCCAAGACACAAATCAGACAAAAGCCTGTATTTTGTCTGGCCCAATTCTCTGATCTAATACAGTAAATGCCATTGCATCTTACCGTATTAATTCCATTTAACTTTCCCGTTAGCTATGGTGTGTGACCCTTTGGGATCATACAATACTGGTAATAAGTCCTAAACTTATAGATCAAGAGCGGACTCTAGCAAGCCATCATGATCACCCAGTATTTATGACTTATGTCTGATCTCGACACTTATCATACTTTCTAGAGATAGTACGGTAGATTTCAGGACATTCCCAACAATCTCCCACTTGTACTGGAATCCTACACAGGACATTCCCAACAATCTCCCGATTGTACTAGAATCCTACATTCCCTAATCCTTTTGTCTCAATATCTCGATCTGGCATAAGGCAAGATGCGTGTCATCCTTATATAGCCAGACCATGTTTATCGGAACAGATTTGATACTGACAATTCAAACGACTTGGGCAAGTCCGTTTGGGAATGGCCATTCTCTTACCAGCTATCAAATCTCCGATTGGCCTAGAGATATTACCTCCGTTAAACGGCAGGGACAAATCCCATCTTGTTCCATCACTATGAACTACACAATTCATAATACACCCAACCAAGGTCCGTATAGCTCCCAGTTACGAAACAGCGTTAGACAATGATCAAAGCGTATTACTCCATATGCAGCCACATGCATGCGAACACAGGTCTAAGGACTATACTCTATAGTCGTATATGAGAACCTCTTATGACACAGATATTAATATCTTGTAGAGTTCTCATAAGCGGGCCATGTCCGGTCATATGCTCCCCTACATATACCTATGTGTCGACTTTGATGCCGCGCATCTATGACCCCTCGAAACTTGGTCATAAGTCTCAACACAATCTAGTCTCAAGTGGTTGTTGGTGTTCCAATTCAACAACCTTCGACTATGGACACTATGATTTATGTCATTTCGTTAAATATGGGGTTTCAGGATCAAGTCAACTCATGTACTTCGATGACCCATATATAATGACATGAATCATTTTGGAACGATTATTTATATCACAGTTAAAATAATCCAGAAATCATAGATTTCATAAACATAAAATATTATGTTTACATGAACCTTTCAAAACAACTATAAAATCCCTTTACAAACTCCCACTGAAATTAAGACTACATCTTAATTTCACTCATCCTACAGCTACAGTCCGCGACTCGTGCTTAGGCCTAAGGAGTTGCTTTGTTAATAGATTAGCAACATTCTCATTCGATGAAACTTGCTTATATACTTAACACCTCTTTCATTTATCTCACGGAATAGGTTATACCTATCCTTAAGGTGTTTGGACCTCTGATGTGCAGCTTGTCTCATCTACGCTGGGAATCACATCAAGTTCAGTGATGAACTCTTCTTTCCAAACAACCTCTTTCGCCGCTTCTCAAGTTGCGAAATGTTCAGCTTAAGTCATGGAGTCAGCTACAGTGCCTTGCACCGCCAGATAAACACAAGATATAGCCGGACTGTGACCGGGAATTATCTTTGTCTACTGGAAACTTGCCTTTCAGACTCTACCGACTTTTAGCACTTCACTTTCTCCGTAAATCAAGAACTTATCCTTAGTATTCCTCAGATACTTTAGGATATTCTTTACGGCAATCCAGTGATTCTTTGCTGGATTTGACTGGTCTTTACTTGTCTTGCTTAACATTAAAGCTACATCAAAACAAGTACGTGTCATGGCATACTTGATAGATCCAATTGCCGACGCATATGGAATCCTATCCATGCATTCAAGCTCAGCAGATATCGCAGGACACTGTATCTTGCTTAATGAATTGCCATGTGACATTGGCATAAAACCCTTCTTGGATTGCTGATTACATGTAGGACTTTGTCAATTTAAGAATCCTGACTTTGTCCTACCAGCTCTTTTGGGTCTCTATCTCTATATCCAAAATCCAAGAATATACGTGGCTTTACCCATGTTAATCACAAAACCAACTCCCAAGCCAGTCCTTTACCGACTGCAGCATTGGGACGTTATTTCCGAGAATCAGTATGTCATCGACATACACTATGAGAAATGCAATGTCGCTCCCACTAATCTTTTAGTAAACGCACAGTTCCACTTCGTTCCTGTTCAAGTCAAAACCTTGACTACTTCAACAGAACGAAGATTCCAACTCCGATATGTTTGCTTCCATCCATGAATGGATCAATGAAGCTAACTTACACATAGTGTAATTTTTCGGAGTCCGGGCTTACTTTTGCTTCTTTGAATTTCGCAGGTTCGTCGCTTTCAATGATCATCAGATCATGCGAACTTTCAATGATCATCAGGTTCAACTAATGACGAGAAATCACTCTCGGATTAGTAACTGATTCATTCAGATCTGCGAACTTCAGGCTTTACAGGTGTAGATTCTACAGAAATCTGTAAATCCATCCGCTGCTCTCCCTCAATAGGTTGAGCAGCCTCCTGTATTTCTCGAATTTCTTCGAGTTACGCTTTTACTCCCACTGTTCTTCTTGGAAAGTAACTTCCCCTCTTAGAAAACAGAATGGACGTAAAAAGTAACAAGCCTTGGTTTCCCTAGGACAACCAGCGAAGTAGCACAACTTCAAATACTCAGTAAAGACGAATTTGGATCATTTCCAATCCACATTTATGTGGTGTCTTTCAACTGATATTAGTGGAACTATTTCAGCGTAAACTTAGATATTACTAGAGCGTTATTCTTAAAGAATATCATGGAAGATTCGTGTGACTCATCTTTAATCATTTCTAATAAGATCTGATTCTTTCTCACAGAAATACCTCAAGGTTTTCAGGAGAATTGAGCTGTGAAACGACTTCACACTCATTCAGATGATCACACCATTAATGACTCAAGTATTCTCACTCGTGATCTAATCCAGAGTCTTAATACTTCTGTCATTCAGATTCTATACCTCATTGTGGAACTCTTTCGACCATGTCAAAGAATTCCGACTTGTGTCTCATCAAATGAACACAGTCTTACTCACTGAAGTAATCAGTAGAGACAATGAAGTACAGGAAATGTTCTCTGGCATTACTGCTCATCGGACCACATACATGAGTATGTTCAATCTCCAATAAGCCTTTGGGCCGTTCTCTAGCTCGGCTAAGATGGGCCCTTTGTCTTTTGGTCCAGTAAGCAGAATTCAAGTCTCATAAGATATCCATTCAAATGAGCCCAAAAGTCCATAACTATGGGGTTTCTGAATCCGACTTACTCTTTGACCAAAACATTTATGCCAAGAAAAATCAGGTTTAATTCATCAGATTTAAACCAATTCGGTATTTATGTTACATTTAGGCACTCTTTGGTTTAATATATAAAACCCATTCCTTGAATAGGGTGCTACAATTAACATTTCATTAAGATCAAAAGAACAAAACTTGTCTTTATCAAAATGAAAAACATTCAAATTCTTTACAAGAAAATGAAAAAACAACTCTGCTTAAAGCAGGTACATTGTAGCAATTACTTAACACAAAACCAAGCCTCAAAGGCATCTACAAGTGAAAGCCCTACGGCTGAGGCAGCATCCCAAGCTCCTTCCAGACACGCAATTCCACTTGCCCTTCCTTCAACGTTCTACTGTTGTTCAGGCTCTGCATATTATAACAAATATCAGTGTCACAACCAGTATCCAATACCTATAAGGTATAACTTGAAGTAATAACATGAATACCTGAGGAAGTAGTCTCATACATCGACTTCAACTCCTCATAATCTTCCATGAATTTAATGCAATCTCTCTTCCAATGCCCAGTCTCTTTACAGTAGCAGCACTTACCAACGTAAGAGGTATCTGACTCGGGCTCAGAAGACACACGCTTGCCATGATTCAAAATCTGGACAACTTTGCCTTCACCCTTGTCAGCATTAGGTTTAGTAAACCTACCCTTCTCCTCCATGAGGTGATACAGGGTACTCTTCACGTTTGGCTCAACTGTCTTGAGCATATCATGCAGTTCAGTCAACGTCTTCGTTAAGCCTTTCTTGATATAGTTCCTTACGAACTTATCATAGCTTGACGGCAGTGACTGCAGAATGATCTCAGTTGCCAATTCTTGGCTAACTGGATAATCCAGTTTCCTCAGGTTATCAATGTAACCCATCATTTTACTGATATGAGGACTTACTGGATGATCATTCGGTAGCTTGCAGCTAGTGAGAGATTTAACCAATTGGTATCTCTCCACTCTTACCTGCTCCTGAAATTTCAATTTCAGGCTGCTGATCATCTCTATTGGCGACTCCATGTTCTCATATTGCTTCTGCAAGTCTGAGTCCATGGTAGCCAATATCAGACCACGCACATCTACCGCATCATCATAATGCTTATTCCAAGCATTACGAACTGCATGAGAGGCCTTGGACCCGATCCTCTCGGGGAGAGCCTTTTCAAGGACATAGTCCTTTCTCTCCTGCCTGAGAACTAGTCTCAGGTTCCGCGACCAAGTCAAGAAATTTGATCCGTTCAGTTTGTCCATCTCAAGGACAGACCGGATCGAGAAAGTGTTTTGATTGTTTGTGCTCGTCATAGCTGAAATTTAGAGATAAAAAGAGTTTTAGTTATTTAGTTCATAAAAGAGTAATCTTAATATCTTATAAGAAAACTCGCATTGCATTCAAAATTTCTTTGTTTAACCTCATAAGAATGCAATGATTCCGAGACCCATGTTCAGCTAAATCCAAAGTGGGCCACTGGCCGTCACCCGGAATTAGCTTTACTTGGTAAGCATACACACAGCTAGTTATAACCAATAACTCTCGGTTGTGAATTGGGCCCAAGGCCCAAAACACCAGATGTCTCAAGGCCCGGGACTCCCGATAGCCCAGTCAAGGAAACCAATCTCTTACAGTCAAATAATCACTAAAGTCTGGGACTCCCAATGAAATTAGTGACTATATATACTACTTTACTTATGCGAAAACAGACACCTCACACTGTAAGCCATATCTGTAATCGAATAAGCGTTAAGTAGCTGACAAGATTGGAAAGACATCCAAGCTTGATATTGTTTTTGAGGATTTTTAAGTTTTATTTCCAAAAATAGAAGATTACTATTTTGGGAAACTTACTTCTTTTAGAAACTTTCTAAATTTAGCAACATACTAAAAATAGAAATTTCTAATTTAATATTTTATTAAATATTTTGGGTTGGGTCACAAATTATAGGCCCAATTCTTGGCCCAAGACCATAGAATTCCAGCTGGCCCAATAATTTGACATAACCGATCCGGTTTATTAATTCTGGTCCAAGACCAAATTAACTATCAAAACCATCGGTTATTTACTAAACCAGACCAGCTCTAAATTATTTGGTCCAACCAAATCAAACTTAGACCAGCCTTCGGTTTAGGTTAAAATTCAAATTTTGAATTTCAATCCGGTTTAACCAGAAATTAAATAATACCATGTATTAAATAATTTCCAGCAAACCGCGATTTGGGTTAACCGCTTGAACCACCAATTAAATTGGATCGGTTCAGTTAAATCCAAAACCGGGAAGAAACACCTAGTGTTTTAGCCAATTTGATTTAACTTGCGGTTTAAGGCTTTAAACACACAATTAACCGCCAATTAAATGGACCGGTTAAATCGGTGTGGTTTTGGGCAACGAACCGCGAAGCTCGGTTTAACCGATTGACTATTCGCTGAACGTAAAAAATTTAACGGGCCAAACGATCGGATCCAAGATCCAACTCGGCCCATTGACGCATGATCCGTTACACGGCCTCACGATCAAATGATCTATCTCGGCCCAAACGATCACGCTTGTCATTCGGCTCATGGTCGAACGGCCCAAGCAATCGGCCATCACACACGATCCACGGTATCGGCCCACGGCTCAGCAGTCATCGATCGTCTCGATCTCACATAACTTACGTGACAAGAGACACAAGCGATCGATAACAAGCCATGATCACACGATCACATGCCTTTCACGCAGCCCATGGCGAACGTTACTCGATCCATGATCGATTACCTTACACAATCACGCGGCCAAAGACAAAAGTGATTAGGGCATAGATCACATATGATCTCACGATCACATGCCTTTCACGCAGCCAATGGCGAACGTAACTCGATCCATTTTGTGCCCTAACCCATTCCACGTCATTACATCGGCCACATGATAATTAACCTTATTGATCAGTCAATGCATGCGATTGACGGCAATAAGTTTAAGATCATAACCGAGACCTTATGCGATCGTATTAGGGCTAAAATGCCGATTAGAGTTTATAATTTGATCTTAATCAATTTTAACATAATTGATTCAAAAACCTTTAAACACCCTATATGATCCAAATTACATGCAACCTAATGAACCCTAGGCTCTGATACCACTGATGGATTATAGTGTTTGTTCAAGGTTTAATTCCCAAATTACAACCTAACACATAATCTTAAACAGATCTAGGTTCTTGCAAAACGAATCATAAAATCAACCAAACCTGGATCATTACCTTTCAGATTGCAGCGGATAATTGATGGTAATGATGAGATCAGTTAGAACAGATGAACAACCTGCTCCTCCTTTGGTATCCACACTCTTACAAGCCGGGATGGCTGCTAGACCAAAGAGATGGATCAGATCAGAGAGAGAGAGGCTCACGGCCACCATAAGAAATCGCAAGAGGTGGCTCTTCCTTAGGGTTTTGAATCCTTTATCTCTCATTAATGGGCCCAATCATTTGGGCCCAAGACACAAATCAGACAAAAGCCTGTATTTTGTCTGGCCCAATTCTCTGATCTAATACAGTAAATGCCATTGCATCTTACCGTATTAATTCCATTTAACTTTCCCGTTAGCTATGGTGTGTGACCCTTTGGGATCATACAATACTGGTAATAAGTCCTAAACTTATAGATCAAGAGCGGACTCTAGCAAGCCATCATGATCACCCAGTATTTATGACTTATGTCTGATCTCGACACTTATCATACTTTCTAGAGATAGTACGGTAGATTTCAGGACATTCCCAACAAGGGCTTCGTCCTTCATTGGAGTAAGCCTGTGACCGCAGCAACCTCTTCGACAAACTCGCAGAACCATAGAAGTCAGAGGAATGGTGTCGGGATCGCAACTCATAATGCGGGAGCAAGGAGCACCGCATCGAGGAAATTAATCTTGGTAAGTATCTTTTTGTTTTAATTTTCATTATGTTTAGATCTTTTTTTAAGTCGGATTTGTTTTTGCAGAAACAAAAGAAGGGACGAGATCCAAACCATATTGAGCTCATCGAGGATGGCCACAAAAAAAAGGAGACGGGCGAAATCTAGGATCCGATTGCTCGGAGGATTGTTGAGTCGACGAAGAGGTGTTTGGATGAGGTGGTTACCCAAACCGAAGAAATCGGTTCGACGGAAGAGATGCCGACGAACAGATCAACGAAGTCTTCCTCGAGGTAAAATTTTAATTTAAATAAAATATAAATTAAGATTTAAATTATTTAATCTCTGACATAAATTCGTAACTTAAATACTTTACAGGAAACAGAGAAGAGAAGAGGCCGGGTTTTCGGTTTGGGAAACTTGGCGGACAAAGTTTCGACACCGCATTCCCATTTTCATCTTGAACGCGAGGAGAACTCGGCCGAACTCATAAAGGAAAAGGATGCAGAGATCGAAGCGTTGAAGGCCAATCAGACGCAGATGGAAGTCCGGATGACAGAGAAGGAGGAAGAAACGTCGAAGAAGATGGAAGAGATGAGTGCTCGGTTTGAGTACTTTATGAAGCACATCCATCTTCCAGAAGCCGCACCGACGAACCAGGGGGGAAAGGGAAAGAAAAAAGAGACGGGAACGGGAGCGGGAGCGGGAGCGGGATCGGGATCCGCTCCCGCACAATGAATGTAATATAAAAACTGTTTTTAATAAATTTCTGTTTTGTTATATATTACTAAATAATAGTAATTAATTTCAGAATTTTTTTTTAACGTATCCGTCGGTAAACCGTCGGTAATATACCGTCGGAATACCATCGATTATGCACCGTCGGAATACCGTCAGTTATATTCTGTTGTTTAACCGTCAGAAATGTGCCGTCAGTATTCTGTCGGTACAATTACGTCGTTTAACCGTCGGTTTACTTCGTCGGTTTATGATCGGTAATCCGTTGGTTTATTATCCGTCGGTTATCCGTCGGTAAATTGAGCCATCGGTAATCCGTCGGTTTTTACAGACGAAAAACCGACGCACATTTATTTCCGACGAAATAGAAGTGACGGGTTTTTTTGCTGGGAAATCCGACGGAAATGTCCCTCGAAATTGGCCTGTTTTATTATAGTGATAACTGCGGCCTCTCATTCATCATAAATTTTTGATGAAGACATCAAGACTGAAGATATAAAGGCTACAATAATGGTTGGGTTGATTAAGAATTTTGTCATGCCCGAATTAGACAGTGGTGGGGGTTAAGCAAGTATGGCATGTTTTATGGAGTCTAAGAAGACATGACTCAGAAACATCTTCAACAACAATTCAATCAACCCTTTTATTAAAGTAATGCGAAAAGCATTTTGGAGTTTCATAAACAAGATCCTTTTATTAAAGTAATGCGAAAAGCATTTTGGAGTTTCATAAACAAGATGATAGCCAAAAAAAATTAATGAAGAAGAGACTTAACAAATTATATTTGTTAGCCTATAATAATTTCAAAAGGAAAACAAGGTCTGTAATACCATGTCTCAAGAAATGGTCAACGAAAAGTTAATCGAAGGTATTTTTGTAATTTTGAAGAACTAAGAACATTTTGGTAGTTTTACCAAAATAAAGGATAAAAGCTTAGACGGGCCAAGTGATAATATTTTTAATTAAAGAAATCACTTAGAGATGGAAATGGTGAAAATGGATATATAAAGGGTTTTACGAATTGTCGAGGATGGAAACCGAAAAAATCGATAAAAACTTATAAAAGACGATACATGAGCTACGTGAGGCAAAATTGAGTGAAATAAATTGCTGGATGTGAAGTCTACTAAAATAAAAAGGATCTTTGAGGTGTTGTTTCGGAAGCTGCGTGGATTTTTTGGAAGATTGAACCGAGATAGCCAAATATTCACCGATTGGTTTAATCGGAGATTTAAAGAATCCAAACTCATAGATTCAATGAATGGGAAAGCAGAATATGCTCTGGAGGAACAAGTGTCACCTCTCCCTTTTCTCTTGGCGCCACCTAGCCAAAGGTTCAATGAATTCTCTAATTCCTTACATAATATTGTTTCACAAAAATAAAAATTTTTGTTTTCAATGTAAAATCTAAAATTGTTTATCTATTTTATCCATGATAATTAAATAAATAGTTTTTTAATTTGGTATTATTTTAATCATATTTCTTCTCAAAGAATAATTAATAATACATTTTCCAACAAAAAACATTTACTCCTACTTGTGGTACGTGAAGTAAATATACAAGAATATATACATATTTCTGTTTAATCATCAAACAAAAATATCATCTTTCATTTTCATAAACTCAAAAATTATTATCTACTTCACATTCATGGAGTCTTTCAGAAATGAGATAAATGAAGAAAAGGAAAAAACAGTGGAAAAAAAAATCAAAACAATTAGTGTAGTTTATGTCAATCATGAATTGAATTTGAACAAGCTTCCTTCAACGAAGAGGATCAAGAAACTATATTAGGCATGCATAAGATAATGTTTCCAAATTCTTTTTAAATTAAAATATGTAAGTGTTTTAAGAGATAGTGTAAGAATTATGTACTCTCGATATCGTTTTCAAGTTCTAATAAAATGATCATGATGATGTTCAAGTATTATTGTTTTCTATGGATTATGTTCTATTGATTCAGATCTTATTAGTTAATTTAAGATTTTTGGTTTGTCTTTCGCTTCATTATTTATCCATCGCTTCATTATTTTTTATTCTTTATTTTGTCCACCGCTTCATTATTTTAATATGTTTATAGTGACTGCAAAACATGTTTTATGTGTGTATTTTTAGATGTTTTGACAATAAGATATTGTTAAAGCCATAAACAATTTCTCATAAAACAATAAAATAAACATGATACGTAAACAACAAATATTTAAACCAATCTTTGTTTTAAGTTTAATAAAAACTAAACACCCAAACAACATTCATAAAAAGAATTAAAGAAAAATGAACTTACTAAAAAATTCAACACATCTTGTACTAAATTTGGATCACAAGCGTTTTGTATAGGTAGATGACCTTCTCTTTTCTAATGTTCCTTTCTTTAAATGTGATATTTTATATTTATTTGAACTTATCATTTTCATGAGTTCTTACATGTATGTTTGCAAAATAACAAAAAAAAATCCAATTCACTTGGTTTGAGGAGTACTAATCAAATGGTATTTCCACTACTGAAATAAGTTCTTTTATCGTCTTTGCACATATTTTGTGTTGTTGCATTTGGATGAAACTAAAAATCCAATATATTCAGATTTGGTAAATTCGGTGGTTGACACATCAATCGTATGTCAAATCCAAACTGTAAAGCATCTGCTTGAAATTCTCCATCTCTCGGATAACCATGTGTTTTGGCATTACCTTGTTGAATGGAATTTTTTTTTTTCTAAAATCTTCGCTTGCGGATTTTTTGGAATCACCTTTTCAATCAAGCATCTCTCTTGATGGACACAATCGGATTCAGCTCCAAAGTTCACGCTTTCTGTTTATACTTCGTCTTTTAGCTACATGCATAGTAACAAATAGAAACACTCATATTTTTTTAATAAAATATTTTATTACGCTTCTCATCAAATCTTGGCCAAGCCAAAGCACCTAGAAACATCACTTTTGGAATAAATTTTTTACTCTCGTAGCAACAACTCTTATTAAGCAGGATATAGATAATCTCTTTTTGTCATGTAAAACCATTTTTCATCAATATGTACAACATTGTACATATAAACAAACTTTGGTACGTTAGGCATAGTGCTCTTATCAACCTTAGATAGACAAAACTGCAGTCAGTCGAGCTTTCATATTATCCTTCTTAAGTTTTGGCTTGATGGCATTATAATGACGTTTAATTTTACCTTCTTTTATACGTCGATGCATTGTTGTTGGGCTCGTATCCAAAGCTACCGCAAGTGATGTTTCTTTCATCATGTCACATGAGGACTATGAGTGACTCAACTCTCCAGTCTTACGCCTCCATATAACTAGTGAAGCCTTGACTTTGTCGGCGAGCTCAAGTGCCTAGTGCTTCGGATGAAATCTTCAAGATATCGAGAAGCTGGGCTGGATAAAAATTCTCTACCTTGCACAATTTCTTGTAGATCACGTCTCATACACCTACTTTCCCACTCTGTTTGAGATAGAACAAAAAGACCTTATTGATTATAACAATTTCACATTACATGATCACACATATTATAGACAGAGTTATAACATATATGTTATATATCTTTTTGGTGCCTATATAATATGTCTTTGGGTGGTGATGAAAGAATCAGGAATATCCATGTCATTAAGAGTGGAGTCGTTAATGGCCAAAGCTGTTTTATGTATCTGATTGGCGCAATCGCGTTTGTGATGCAAATTTTTACATTCATCCTCCGATAAACCTTCAGCAGGAACAAATAACACCGAAAGCCACCATTTCTCGTCTTTCCGTTGACCCACCACTTTCTGAAACGTTCATGAATCTCTTCCACCAATGTTCGAGTTCATCAATAGGCTTCCTCTCTCAACATACCAGAACTCATTATCCGTAAAACTGTCCAATATCTCCTACAAAATTCAAGGTCAAAACCAAACATGTTGAAACCCGTGAATCTTGATAATCAATCTATCAAGATTCGAGTATTAGATGAGCCAAATTTAAGACAGCTGTAAAGTGTATATACTTGATTTAGTTTACTTCAACATTAGTACCAAGAGATCTTGGAATAATTTCCACAATGTAATCACATATAGACATAAAACAATTCTTCTCTTGTTTCCATAAATCCTTCTTCGATGTACTCAATGGTTGTAATCTCAAACTGTCCAAACACAGTCACTACCTTTTACTTGTACCAAAAACGTTGCAAGCCCCAAATCACCTATTCTAAATGGGGTGGGTTTACCCATATTAACATCCCTATTGGTAGCCATCAGGCAGCAACTTTCTCGCTGATCAAATTATTCCATGAGTTGCTCCGTCTTGCGCCAAGCTTGGTAAATCTCTTTTTGGCTTTTAGTTTTCCTCTCTTTGGCTTTAGTTGGAAACGCCTTTGTCGTTCCAGTTTCTACGAAAATAAATTGATTTACAAATGCCACATGGATTATAGGAGATTGTTGACGTGTATGGAGAGATAATTTGTCTCTCATTATATATACTAGATGAGTACCCGCGTATACGCGCGGGTTTTTTTGTCAAGAGACGTCAAGAGTTTTTCCTTATTTATGAAGATGCAAGTGAATGGTTTTTAGACTTGTTAGCCCTTCTTTCCATAGCCCATGTTTGTTCTTTACCCAGCTATGAGCTACGAGAACATTGCTCTATTTGTTATGTTTCTTCAGTAGTATATGCCCAATGACCTCAAGTGGGCACGCCAGTCTGCTAAAGCCTCCACACTCTCATCTGCAAAATGCTACATGACGAGAACGAGTCAGAATATTTTGAGCTTTAAGGATATTTGATGTTAGCAGTTTTGGAGTTAGCATAACTATGTTATTTACCTATAATGAAAACACAGCCACAGAAGCGGTCCTGAAATCTGGACAGCCATAAGCTAAATTCATAACCCCATCACCATTGATATTCTCCCATCATCCCAAGTTTAGTGACTGCAACTGATTGCAGTTATTCCCAATAGCCTGCACGCACTAGGAAGAAGGATTATTTTTTATTATCAATCAGCCACTCTATGGAAAAAAAAGAACAAAAACCAGGTTGTGAGATAGGCAAAATCCACCTCAAAGGTATAATCAGATACGTCGTTGACGCATCCGCACAGTTTCAGCTTTCAACTTTCTACAGAACCCGGTCACATACGCAATAGCAGTGTCGCCGAACAAAGTGCAACCGCTAAGGTTGATTCTTGTGAGGTTAGGGCAACCATGAGCAAGTGCATATAGTAAACGATCAGTATATTTCAAGCTTTTGCTGAGATCAAGCTCTTGTAGCTCATGGCAGCGATTTGCTATGGCCTCCACTGCATGTAAAAGTAGGGATCCGCACTATATGCTGTTGATCTCTTGTTGACTAATCAATGTATTTATGTTTGGAAATTCATACAAAACATAAATCAAGAAACAAGCTAATGACAATTTCTTAGTTTGTAACAGTAATATTCGATGTGTTTGTTTTTGTGGGAATTTATATGTGAGGCTTGCAATTTTGTTTAGATTTGGCTACCATGATATATAAAAAGTGAGTCATCTGATTATGGATCTATGTCTATAGTTTTTGTAAAGGCTTGTATACAGATGCTATTTTTGTAAGAGACATGTCTCTCATAAGCTCAACATGTGGTGGAATGCCACCTTCAAGCCTGAAAAGAGTTTTTTGCCAAAAGGTGTCAAGTGATAATAGCATTAGCTTCCATGCACCCAATACAAATCCTCCACTTCAATAACGCCACAGTGGGGACTATGGCCCCAGCTTCTACAATGAGCTGCTGGTAACCAGACTATTTGACAGATAAAACTGTGATTAGTAAACAAATGTGGGGAAACTTACCAACTGATAAGAACCGTCATGGGTACCAGCCAGCACAGAAACAGACTTTGTCTCAGCATCCCACTAAATCTCAAGAGTTCCCTAACCTTTTTTGGGTGTAAATGTTAAGGAGTTCCCTCACCTTAATAACACAATCTATAATATAGCTGAATTTGCCGATGGTTCTAGCTGAATTTAAACATGTCAATAGTTTAGAGCCAACATGACAACAACTATGGCTACAGTGAAGCATAAAAAAAAAGAGTTGTAGCTACTTTCTAATAAAAATGATAGAAACAGACCTTCAGATCTGGGTAGAAGACGCCGTATAATAGTGCCTTTAGATTAGATGAAAGTGATCATCTTATCGTCTTCGCCCTTAATCCAACTGCCTTTCTTCGTTTAATCCTCAACACATCAAGGAGCCATCCTCATTTTCATCTATCATTCTTGGGGATGATGGAAAAAGAGTGAGGGACATATATGTAAGAGGAGGGTGAGTTACAATTCATATCGATTATAGATTATTGAATTGACTAATTTATACGGAGTTGGGACGACGATTGAACACTATGTTGGCGTAAATTTTCCGGAAATGGATGAATGATTTAGAGAATCCATTCAGAGAAGGGATGGTATTACGTTGGATTCCTCGCTTCCCGATGGAATCTGATAGGATTCTAATCCATGTTTAGAACTCGGTTAGACACATCATAATCCTCATTTTTATGTTGCTTTAATTTGTTGTTGTTTGTCAATTGAAAGAATAGATAAGAGTGTGAGATTTTAGAATGATAAATCTGCGTAGTCGAGAAGAGGAATCATAAGTATGCAAAACAGATCGATGGTGGAAGATAAATTGTGTCTGAAGAAGAAAGTTTTTTTTTATGAAAGCTGATGTGGATAAAGTATTGAGGTGGACCAATAAGGGGAAGGCTGATGTGTCGACACATGAGAGAATCCCCTTCTCTCATTATATATAGGATGATGATTGCTAAAGCAATTAATCCAATTTTTCAATAAAAAAAATAGCTACGTTTATGGTTCTAGTACAAAGCTACCTTTATGGCCATGTAAAATTAAAACAAAAATACAACTAAAGCAGTTAATCAAAGTAGCACATACATCACATTTTGTGGAGTGTATAAATGCCAAATCATTATGAAAACTAAATTATACTCCAAAGTAGCATATAAACACATACCAAATCATTAATAAATTAAAATACTGAACAAGAATTTTAAATTTAAATAAAAATTACTTGAATTCGTAGTAGAAAGATCTTATGATTCATAAAGAGTTGAAACACCTAAATCCATCTTTGAAAACACGTTTTCACTTGGATTACTGTCATTTTCAGAAGTTGTTGGTGTTTTGTTCAAGTCAAAAGAGTATTCTGTTTCATTAGTTATAACTGGTATATTTATATCAATATTATAATAAGTCATTGAGAATTTATTCCTGGATATAGATTCTGTAACAGTATATAGCCACTGATGGAGGTCTCGATTTTTTTTTCTTTTTCATGTTAATAGTATTTTGGGTATCACCCATCTGCGACATCTTTATTCCATTTCTAAATCATGAAATTTCCATTTCTCCGAAGTCATCACCCAGCTTAGGCATCTCTTTTCAATTTTGAATTTTCTATCTTCCCATTTTAGTCTCTATAGTTAAATTAAAACCTAAGTGTGATGATTCGCCGAAAATTTAACTATTTGATAATTCATGGAAAATAAACTGGTGAAGAAAAATAACGAGGATAATACAGTTAAGGAAGCAAGCGCAAACGATCAAAATTGTAATTATTTTTAGCTGATCAATCATTTTTCAGAGTATCATTTTAGTGTGTGTGTGTGTGTTTTGTTTTTTGTTTTGCTTGAATCGTGGTTTTGCTTATCGTAATTTTGATTTTGCTGCCCGAAGGACAACAATTTTTCTCCTGTAGGCAAGCTATGTATGCTATAAAATCTATCAAGGTAATTTTCTGTTAGTTTTGATGGAAAATCAGCATCGGGAAAGTTGAGGAAATAGTTTTCCCTGGAACATGATTTAGGGGTTTTCTTTCATTGCAAAAAATTGGATCACATTTCATTGCTTTATCGTTTGTACTTCTTAGTATCTACATTGAGGTAGGATTTTGACTGGAATTTTCCCTTTGTATGCCTTGTATTTAGAATAATTGTTTCCATTGAATCTATTAAGGTACTTTTCTGTTAGTTATCCTGGAAAATTTGATATAGCATTGAGAATGATGAACGGTTTTTCCATGAAATATGATTTTGGGTTTACTTGATTGCTCAGCTTATTGCTTACATTTCCTCGTTTTTTATTTGGTCAACAACTTTTTATATTAAAAGGTAATCTCTATATAAGGAGTCAATGTTCATATGAAATATCACCATGAAGGCACAATGAGCAGAAAATACAATACGATGAACGAAAAAACTTAAAAGGATAGTGACTACGTACAAAGCACTTAAACAAGTTAAAGTCACAGAGAAGTCTTCGGATCTCATCGACAATGGAGTTGTTAAGTAAGCTAAAGCCTTGGATTCTGGATCGAACACCCGAGATTGGAACAATAGCAAGTGCATAATTTTCTAACTCCAGAATGGCTACAAAGGCGATTAAACACCTATTATATGAGCATTTGATGACACCCCTTGCAACACAAACATTTAACACAAATTGTGAGAACAAGGGAGAAAATCCTCATAAAAGAGCAAGATCTTCGTAAAAAGGTAAGGTAAGAAAATCCTCATAAAGAGGCAAAGTATCAAGATCCTCATTAAGAGGCAAAAATCTACATAATGGAGTAAAGTGATCCTCATTAAGAGGCAAAAGATGGCAAAGAACAAGTCTAATAACCATAAAAAGATGTAAATGGAGTGATGAACACTTAAACCTAAAGAGAACAACTCTTGCTATAGGACTTAAACCAGTCAATTCCACATAAATCCAAGGAGACAAAGAGTTATAACCTTTTGAAAACATGAGCCGTGAAGGATAAGACTCCGACAAAGAGCGAAGAGATTCCCGAAATTGTAGAAAGGTGGCGGCTACAAGAGGAGATGATGGATCTGGTGGGACAGACGGGTCAGGAGGCTCACACAGGTTGATGAGACCCAAACACGTGTCTGGTTTGATGGCGGAGATAGGATTCCCAGACAGAGATCAATTCTTGTAGACATCGCAAGCACCATTGTCTCTAACACAGAAGGGATGAGATCTATCTTCTTAGCCCTCAATTTAGAAGATGTAAATGCACTTCTCAGTTGTCGAAAGGCAGACGGAGCTTGGACATGAACAACCGTTGGTTTCACACAGAAAGACTCACTTCCTGATTTCAGATCTGGTAAATTTTGTAGAGGTGGAGATGTCACCACTAGCAGAGATAAATATATGGAGAATAAGAGTTTCCCTATAAGAGGGTATAGATATGACGAAGTTACAATGTCTTTTACACCACGCAGCATCTTGACGTTCACAGATATCATAAAATAAGCTTTATGGGAGGAAGAGTAATAGTCTGGCGACAAGCGGCGGCGAAGGAGCAATAAGCGGAGGTGCGGGAGCTCGCGTGGTGGAGGCTCGAACAGAGGAGGATGATAGGTGAGGGACGACCAGAGGGGGTGGAGCTCGATAGGTGGATTCGTGAGAAGAGATGGCAGAGAGATGTGAAGCGGCGACGTCACATGCAGTGGGCAGACGAGCAGAGGAGAGACGTGTGAGGGCGGAGGAGTGGTGAGTCATGGAGGATCTGAGAGACGAAATGACGGCGGAGTAAAACACAGCCATCTTTGCGACGATGAAACCCAGGTGGATCCCATTACTTGAGAAGAGAGGTGTGAATATGGAGGAGTGTATTAGTGTAACAGAATCCATTCGAGAGTATTTGAAGAATATCTGTTATTCATCTCAAATGTAAATGAATGTATTACAACGTATATATACTTCAACTATACCAGCTAACTATACCAACTATACAATAAGATTAAACTGATAGTCTATTTACATAAACCGGTGCTTATATACTTGATATTCCCCCTCAAGATGACATTTGGAAAATGTTGTGTAGACTCATCTTGCTAATAAGATCTCGAAAAGGAGCTGGGTATAATGCTTTGGTCAACACATCCGCAAGCTGTTGACCGGTATGAACATACATTGTCTTGATCAAACCAGATTCAATAACTTTTCTCACTTTGTGACAATCCAGTTCCACGTGCTTAGTACGTTCATGAAAAACTGGATTACTAGCGATGTGAAATGCAGCCTTGTTATCACAGTACAAGTAAGCAGGAGGAGTAAATGGTATATGCAAATCAAGAAGGAGATATTGTTGGAATTATGTCCAGTAATCTCTGTACTGTCTCTAGAAAGTAAGAGTATGTCAATGATCAGACATAAGTCATATAATACTGGGGGTCATGATGGCTTGCTAGAGTCCGCTCATGATCTATAAGTCTTGGACTTATTACCTTTATTATATGATCCCATATGGGTCACACGCCTAAGCTAACGGGAAAATACGAAAAGAACGGTTTAGCAGAAGTACGGTAAAAGTGCTAGGCATTTACTGTGCTTAGAGAGACTAAAGGGCCTGATTAAATCCAAGGGATTTAATCAGACTGGGAATTGGGCCTAAAAGCCCAATAGAGTTAAAGAAGGGTTTTATAAACTAAAACCAAGTCTTTTCTCCTCTAACTCTTCCCCCCTGCGCCGCCAACTCTCTCTCTCTCTGCGCCTCCTTCTTGCTCGGTCTAGCAGCCAAATTCCCGGTGTGCGTGTGTGAGCCTTTGGAGGATCCATCTCTTGGTGGTTCTGCTGATCTCTGACTATTACCTCCTCATTCCGCTGCACAAAAAGGTAACAGGTGAGATCCATTAAGTTTCTAAATAAGAGAACCTAGATCTACATGTTTAGTAGGATGAATCAATTGAGAATTGAATCAGGAAACACTAAACGATCCAACAGTGGTATCAGAGCCATTGGTTCTGTGGTTTTTCTTGTTTAGAATCTTGTTTAGGATTGTTTAAGAAGTGTTTTTGAATCAATCTACTGATATGGAAAAACACTTAAGAAACAAAGAATTAAAAACCTAAACAAACAAGAAATCGCATGATCCAATCTATATGAATTGGTATGCGTCGGATCGTCCGGATCGAGACAGACGCACGAACCGATCGAAGAAGGATCGTGTTGCGTGGTCGCGTCCCGATCGACGGATGGATCGCGTCCCGATCGAAGGATGATCGCACGGTCCCGAGCGTCCCGATCGTGATCGAGAGATGGACCGATCGACCGCGATCGCGTCCGTGATCTCTCGGCATCATCCCGATCATCCCGTCCGATCGCGAGAGATGGCCCGCCTGTCTCGTCCCGATCACACGGCTCGATCGTCCCGTCCCGTCTCGTCGCGTCCAGCAGCCGTCCGGTCGTGGATCGCTCGCGTGCTGGCTTGCGGCTAGGTCACGGCCATGAATGGTTCGTGACCAATTCGGTTCGGTTCGGTTTAAAAACTTGATTAAAATCAAATCGTCACGGTTTAATAAACAGACTTAATAAGTTTATTAAGTTCTGGTTAAACCGGGATAAGAAATCCAAAGTCGAAAATTGGATTTTGTGCCTAAACGAGTGATTTTCTAATTTGATTTGGTTGGACCAAATAAATTGAGAAAATCCGGTTTAGTAAATAACCGGTTGACAATTGTGGTCATCGTAGTAATTAACTTTGGTTAAGACCAATTTTAATGAACCAGACCGGTTATGTCATTTAATTGGGCAATTGGGTTATGTCTTGGACATAGACAAATTCTTGGGCCTCGGGCCAAGAAGTTAAAACAATTGGGCCAATTATTTGAGTCTTTTATTCAGATTAATTTAAAAAAAAATTTTATAAAATAATTATAAAAATCGATTTTTTAAAATTAATAAGTTTCCAAAATTTTGAAATTAGAAAGTTTCTTAAAATAGAAGTTTCTAGATTTGCTTGTTTTGGATTTTAGAAAGTTTCCGATTTTAGAAAGTTTCCAATTTTAGAAAGTTTCCAAAATTAGAAAGTTTCCAAAATTAGTAGGTTTCCCAAAAAGGAAAGTTTCCCAAAATAGTAATCTTCTATTTTGGGATGAAATTTTTAATAAACCTACAAACCTCAAATAATATCAAGCGTTGGATGTCTTGTCCAGTCTATGTCAGCTGTCGAAGCCCATTCAATTGTATTCATGGCCTTACAGTGTGAGGGTGTCTACTTTTGCGTGGATAAGACGGTTTGTGATTCATAAATGTCATTGGGAGTCCCAGACATTAATGATTACATGACTGTATAGTCTGGTTTTCTTGACTGGGCCATCGGGAGTCCCGGGCCTTGAGACATCAGAGTGGATTGGGCCTCGGGCCCAGATTCACAACCAAGAGTTATATCACGGATATAATTAGCCGACATAGGGCTTACCGATATAAGCTAAGGTTGGGTGACGGCCAGTGGCCCACTTTGATCTTAGTTATATGTGGATCTTGGAATCATTATATTCTATTGAGAGTAACTTATGTTATTGAATATAATGCGTGATTAATCATATTAAGTATAATACAAGATTAATCATATTGAACATATTAACTAATAACCTTTTATCTTATATATTTCAGCTATGACTACTACAAGCACTCAAAACACATTCTCAATCCGGTCTGTTCTCGAGAAGGAGAAGCTGACTGGAACGAACTTCCTGACGTGGTCAAGGAACTTGAGGCTGGTCCTCAAGCAGGAGAAGAAGGATTATGTCCTTCGTGATCCCCTCCCCGAGAGGCCTCCTAACAATGCCGCCAGGACTCTGCATAATGCTTGGGAAAAGCATTCGTCAGATGAAAATGATGTCTATTGCCTGATGTTGGCGACAATGACTGCTGAGCTGCAAATGCAGTTCGAGAGTGTGTTGTCACCCATCGAGATAATGGCAAGCCTGAAATCGCTTTTTCAGGAGCAAGCAAGGACTGAGAAGTTTCAAACAGTTAAGAACCTCTTAGACTGTAAGTTGGCTGCAAATGCGGCAGTGAGTCCTCATGTCTTGAAGATGATGGGTTATCTCGATCATCTTCAGAAACTCGACTGCCCTATCAGCTAGGAACTTGCCTGCGACATCGTTCTGCAGTCTTTACCTGCAAGCTATGATCAGTTCATTCTGAACTTTAATATGCATGGCTTGAGTAAGACATTGCCTGAGCTTCACGGAATGCTCAAGACTGCAGAGCCCAACTTGAGGAAAACTGCCAAGGACCCTAATGTGCTTATGGTGCAAAAGGGCAAGGGCTTTAAGAAATCCTCTGCTAAGGATAAGGGAAAGGCTAAGGCTGTCCAAGTCTCGGACAAGGACACGCCAAAGCCCAAGCCCAAATCCAAGGCTGGGCCGACTGACATCTGCAGGTTCTGTAAAGAACCAGGGCATTGGAGGAGAGAATGTAAGAAATTCCAAGAAGGTCTAAAGGAATTGAAGAAGAAGACTCTCGAGACTTCTTCATCAGGTATTTTTGTTATAGAAGTTAATACAACTACTTCTGATAATACCTCATGGGTTATGGATACTGGTTGTGGGGCTCATATTTGTACTAATATGCAGGCACTCAGCAACAGTAGAAGGCTGAAGCAAGGACAAGTGGAGCTACGAGTTGGGAATGGAGCGAAAGTTCCTGCACTAGCTGTAGGCACATACTTGTTGTCTTTACCTTCGGGATTGGTTTTAGAACTCAATAATTGTTATTTTGTACCTGCGATAAGCAGAAATATTATTTCAATTTCTTTGTTGGATTTGGAAGGTTATGATTTTTCAGTTAAGAATAAATTATGTTCCTTCAATCGCAACAATTTGTTCTATGGTTGTGCCCCTCTTACGAATGGGCTTTATATACTTGATCAATCCGCGCCAATTTATAACATTGATACCAAACGGTTCAAACCTAATAAGGAGAACCGAACGTTTCTATGGCATTGTCGTTTAGGGCACATCAGCGAGAAACGCATCAAGAGGCTCCATTCGAATGGACTTCTTGGCTCATTTGACTTTGAGTCATGTGAGAAATGCGAATCCTGCATGATGGGCAAAATGACACGGGCCCCCTTTAATAAACCTAACGAGAGGGCCAGTGACTTATTGGGCCTGATACACACTGATGTGTGTGGCCCAATGTCCACAAATGCAAGAGGAAACTATCAGTACTTCATTACCTTCACTGATGATTTCAGTAGGTATGGATATGTTTATTTAATGAAACATAAGTCTGAATCTTTTGAGAAGTTCAGAGAATTCCAAAATGAAGTACAGAACCAACTTGGCAAAAGCATTAAGGCTCTTCGGTCCGACCGAGGAGGAGAATACTTAAGCCAAGAATTCAGTGATCATCTAAGAGAGTGTGGGATCGTATCCCAACTCACTCCTCCCGGAACACCTCAATGGAATGGTGTGTCTGAGAGGAGAAATCGGACATTATTGGATATGGTTCGATCTATGATGAGTCACACAGACCTTCCAATATCCCTTTGGGGATATGCTCTGCTAACAGCAGTGTTCACTCTAAATAGAGCGCCATCGAAAGCAGTAGCAAAGACACCATATGAATTATGGACTGGAGTGGCTCCAGTGCTGTCTTATCTTATTCTGTATGTCGATGACATACTGCTTCTCGGAAACGACGTTCCAATGCTGAAGTCAGTAAAGGACTGGCTTGGAAGTTGTTTTTCCATGAAAGACATGGGTGAAGCCGCATACGTTCTTGGAATCAGGATCTACCGGGATAGATCTAGAAGGCTGATAGGCTTGTGTCAAGATTCATACATTGACAAAGTCCTACAAAGATTCAGCATGAAAGATTCCAAGAAGGGCTTCACGCCAATGGTACATGGCACAACGCTAAGCAAGAAGCAGAGCCCTACGACGGCTGCTGAGCTTGAGCGCATGAAGAATATTCCTTATGCATCTGCAATAGGATCTGTCATGTATGCCATGATCTGTACTCGTCCTGATGTTGCTTATGCATTGAGCATGACGAGTAGATACCAGTCAAATCCAGGTGAGAGCCACTGGATTGCCGTAAAGAATATCTTGAAGTATCTAAGACATACTAAGGATAAGTTCTTGGTGTACGGTGGAAGTGATGTGCTTAAAGTCAGTGGATTCACGGACGCAAGTTTCCAGACAGACCAAGATGATTTCCGGTCACAGTCCGGTTATATATTTTGTCTGAATGGCGGTGCAATAAGTTGGAGAAGCTCCAAGCAAGACACCGTTGCTGATTCCACTACAGAAGCTGAATATATCGCCGCTTCAGAAGCTGCGAAGGAAGCTGTTTGGATACGAAAGTTCATTATTGAACTAGGTGTGATACCAGATGCGGCTGAGTCTCTGGCACTGTTTTGTGATAACAATGGTGCTATTGCTCAGGCAAAGGAACCAAGATCACACCAAAAATCCAAGCATGTTCTAAGAAGATTTCACTTGATACGTGACATCATTAATAGAAAGGAAGTCAAGATCAGCCGAGTTCAGACAGATGATAACGTCGCTGATCCGTTGACAAAGCCACTCCCAAGGCCTAAGCTCGAGTATCTTACTGAAGCTGTAGGCATTAGAAACATTGAAATGTAATCTAAATTTGAGTGGGAGTTTGAGGGCTTTATTTAGTTATTGATATGTTCTTGTAAAACATTTTCTTATGTTTAATGAAATTATTATTTCAAGATTATTTTAACTGTGATGAAATAATCGTTCCAAAATGATATGAACCATTTTATAGGTCATCGAAGTAAGTGACTTGATCTTGAGTTATCAAAGTCATTTAGCTTGATCATGAGACCCTATATTTGATAGATGGCTTATATCATCATGTCCCTAGTCGAAGGTTGTTGAAATTGGAACACCAACAACCGTGTGAGACTAGATTGGTATGTGACTTATGACAAAGTCTCAGTGTGTCATAGATGCGCGGCATCAAAGTCAGTACATAGGTGTATGTAGGGTACATACGACCGGACAAGACCCGATTATAAGAACTCTTCAGGATATTTATATCTGTGTCATAAGAGATTCTTACTACGACTATAGAGTATAGTCCTTAGACCTGAGTTCGCATGCATGTGACTGCACATGAACTAATGCGCTTTGATCATTGTCTAAAGCTGTCGTTAAGCGATAGTTATAAGGACCTTGTTTGGGTGTATTATGAAATGAGTAGTTTACAGTGATGGAACAAGACGGGATTTGTCCCTCCAATATAAATAGAGTGAATATCTCTAGGCCAATCGGAGATTTGAATACTGGAAAATGCATGGCCATGCTCAAACGGACTTTCCCGAGTCGTTTGGATTGTCAGTATCGAATCAGAGTCCGATGAACAAGATTAGGCTTTATAAGGATGACACTAATCTTGCCTTATGACTAATCGAGATATTGAGACAAAAGGATTATGAATACAGAGATTCCAGTTCAAGTGGGAGATTGTTGGAATTATGTCCAGTAATCTCTGTACTGTCTCTAGAAAGTAAGAGTATGTCAATGATCAGACATAAGTCATATAATACTGGGGGTCATGATGGCTTGCTAGAGTCCGCTCATGATCTATAAGTCTTGGACTTATTACCTTTATTATATGATCCCATATGGGTCACACGCCTAAGCTAACGGGAAAATACGAAAAGAACGGTTTAGCAGAAGTACGGTAAAAGTGCTAGGCATTTACTGTGCTTAGAGAGACTAAAGGGCCTGATTAAATCCAAGGGATTTAATCAGACTGGGAATTGGGCCTAAAAGCCCAATAGAGTTAAAGAAGGGTTTTATAAACTAAAACCAAGTCTTTTCTCCTCTAACTCTTCCCCCCTGCGCCGCCAACTCTCTCTCTCTGCGCCTCCTTCTTGCTCGGTCTAGCAGCCAAATTCCCGGTGTGCGTGTGTGAGCCTTTGGAGGATCCATCTCTTGGTGGTTCTGCTGATCTCTGACTATTACCTCCTCATTCCGCTGCACAAAAAGGTAACAAGTGAGATCCATTAAGTTTCTAAATAAGAGAACCTAGATCTACATGTTTAGTAGGATGAATCAATTGAGAATTGAATCAGGAAACACTAAACGATCCAACAGATATGACAGCCATAAGATCTCCTTGGTGGCCATACACATGGCTCTGTATTCAGCTTCAGCTGAACTACATGAAACAGTGGGTTGTTTCTTAGATTTCCAAGAAACCAATGAATTGCCTAAGAACATTGCATAACCAGTTACTGATCTCCTAGAATCAGGACAGGCTCCTCAGTCTGAGTCAGGATATCCACGAAGGTCAAATGATGCAGGATAATAGAGACCTTGACCAATGGAACCTTTAAGATACCTGAGAACCTTATGAATAGCTTTCATATGTATATCACGAGGAGCAGAGGAATACCGAGCTAGCTTAGAGACAGCAAAGCCAATATCTGGTCTTGTGATTGCCAAATACTGGAGTTTACCAACTATTCGTCGATAGGAATTTGCATCTTCAAGAAGAATGCCATCAGTAAGAGACATCTTCTGATTTGGCTCCATTGGAATAGTGGACGGTTTGCAGCCTGAAAAACCACTAGACTCCAACAGATCCAGCACATATTTCCTCTGGTTAACTGATATACCATCTTGTGATCTAGAAATATCAAGGCCAAGAAAGAATTTGGGAGGGCCGAGATCGCGAAGCTTGAAACTAAAACTTAACTGAGTCTAGTTTTGGCTCATCATTGGTGCTGGCGATCATAATTTCATCCACATACACCAAGACGACCAAACAATTACCTCCAGATGCCTTGACAAATAAAGTATGATCCCCATGACACTTAGAAAATCTCAACCATGTCAAAGTTGTAGAAAACTTGATGAAGCACTGTCTGGAAGCCTGTTTAAGACCGTATATAGACTTGAGTAAACTACAGACTGTGGATTTAGAAACTGTTTCCCCCTTAATATCAGTATAACCAGGAGGAAGCTTCATGAAGATTTCTTCATCCAAATCATCATTCAAGAACGCATTGGAGACATCAAGTTGAGTAAGGGACCATTTCATCTTCGAGGCAAGACATAATAGAAGTTTCACAGTAGCTAGTTTAGCAACAGGAGAGAATGTATCTTGAAAATCAATACCTTCCTGCTGAGTATACCCTTTAGCGACCAATCTGGCTTTGTATCTTTCTATACTTCCATCAGGAAGATACTTAATGGTAAATACCCATTTGCATCCTATAGCCACTTTGCCTTCTGGTAGTTCACATACTTTTCATGTATTCGTTCTTTCCATAGCACTCATCTCCATATCAATAGCATCACGCCAAACCTTAAAATCCTTAGCTTCTGAATACCGTTCCGGAATTGGAACTTTAGTGATGATGTTAAGAAAGGCATAGAAAGGATCAGATAGTAATGAATAAGAGATAAATTTCGATAATGGATAAGGGGTGGTAAGTTTAATAGGAGTAAGACTATTATTATAACAATGAAAGTCTTGCAAGTAGGAAGGGAGTTTTGTTTGGCGGTGAAACCTTGATTCAGAAGGAACCAAAGATTCAGACGATGACACATCAGAATGAGGATGTGCATCAGAATATGTTTGCACAAGAGGCAATGACACATCAGGGGAAGCAAGAGACTGTAATAGAGGAAAGAAGTCTTTTGAATCATCTTTGGTATTAGATGAAGCAAAAGGAAAAATATTCTCATGAAAGATGACATGTCTAGAAACAGATACCAAATTTGTCTCTATATCTAGGAGCTTGTAGCCTTTGTAACCTAAGATATATCCTAGGAAAACACAAGCTTTAGCTATAGGGTCAAACTTATGTTTACCTTTCGGGGAAGTTGATCTATAACATAAACAACCAAAGGACTTTATGTTGGGAATGTCCTGAAATCATACTTGTAATCACTCTAGAGATAGCTGTGTTGTCGAGATTAGACATTCATATGATACTGGGTTATCATAATGCTTTGCTAGAAACCACTTATGATCTATGAGTGTAGAACTCATTGCTAGTATTATATGATCCTACAGGGTCACACACCTAAGCATACTGGATATACTTCATGTGGGAATAATCATTAAAGTAATGATCAAGTTAATGTGTATTTGATACACATTAATATGCGAGTTTTGAGGGTGTGTCGATCGACACAAGTGTTGTGTCGATCGATGCAAGGCGAAGATCGAAATATTATTTCGGTTTAATGACTTAATTAATCTCGGTTGGTTCGGCGATTAATTAGGTTTACTCAGGTCTATATATATGTGATATAGCACGACCTGGAGTACAAGTTTGAGCTTAATCGCAGCCACCTCTCAGAAACAGACTAATCCCGAAGAGATCCGATGTCCCGGCACTAGCATCCCTGCGGATTCCAGTTTGTGTGTGTGTGGATACCAGTAGAGGCGCAGCACTTG
The DNA here is from genome assembly GCA_030180135.1 of Orychophragmus violaceus. Taxonomy (NCBI): domain Eukaryota; kingdom Viridiplantae; phylum Streptophyta; class Magnoliopsida; order Brassicales; family Brassicaceae; genus Orychophragmus; species Orychophragmus violaceus. The sequence goes on from CM058231.1 coordinate 80,026,947, forward strand.
AGTCTCTTGTGAATCTCAAATACCTAACCATCTTCCGCTGCATAACTTTCCAGGTATCTTCGAGATCCTAATGATTCAATAAACCTAAACCCTAGATCCTATGCTATGGAATTTATACTTAGGGTTGCTAATCCTGATTAGAACTGCTAGAAATTCCTTCAGTGGTATCAGAGCCTTAGGGTTCCATTGAATCTGTAGCATGTTGATTAGATTGGTTGAATCTAGATCATTGTATATTCGATATATGCATGCTAAATTGAATTTTGATCAAAGTAATCTAGTTTAGGTTTTTGTTCAAAATCGTAATCGTTGCTAGGGTTTTTCGCATGGTGTCGATCGATGCTAATCTGGCGTCGATCGACACAAGGCGAAAACATGAACATAATTTCGCCATGTGACGATCGACACAGACCTTGCAATTAGGATAATCGGTTCAATTGGATTGGACCAGTTATCGAGCTTATTTAATAAAATTGGTTAAACCGCTAGGAACGGTTTATTTCGATTAATTTGATTTGGTTGGTGTCGACCGACACTAATGTAGTGTCGATCGACACTGACCGGTTATCGAAACCGAGTCAATTGGATTGATCGGTTATCGCAATTTGGTTTTGGTAGGATTGTGTCGATCGACACTAAACTAGTGTCGGTCGATACAGGATCCAAAAGGATTTCGGTTATTGAACCAGAAATCACAGAACCAAACCAAAATAAATCCAATTATAAGAATAATTGAAACTTAATAAAATTAGTAGTTTTAAACAGTTTCGTTCCTCAACTAAATATCAAGTAATCATTGATGTATGTCCAATCTTGTCAACTGTCAAGACTCATTTCATTGTGCAATAGACTTGCAGTGCGAGGTGTCCACAATTACATGAGTAAGGCAGGAGGTAATCGTGTTGATGCTTTTGCACTGCAAGGCATCAACAATTACATGACATAAGAGATTGGTTTACTTGACTGGGCCATCAAAATCGTTTTGGGCCCAGAGACATCAGGTGGATTGGACATGAGATGTCAATCCACAACCAAGAGTTATATTGGATATAACTAGCAAAGAGTTGCTTACCTAGATAGCTAAAATTTGGGTGATAGCCAGTGGCTCACTCAAGTTTCAGTGAAGTATGGGTCTTGGATCATTATATTCATTTGAGGAAACATTGTCTTGAATATAATGCGAGTCTTCTTAATAGTTAATATTTCTCATTTCTTGAACATCATAACTAAACCTCTCTTGTTTTCAGCTATGTCTAGCACAAACCATCATAACAATTTCTCCCTGAGATCCGTCCTTTAGAGTGACAAGCTAAATGGATCCAACTTTCTTGAATGGTATAGGAACTTGAGAATTGTTCTCAAACAAGAGAAGAAGGACTATGTCCTTGAGAAAGTTTTCCCCAAGAAGTACCGAGTAAATGCCTGGCAGTCAGAGAAGGATGCTTGGGATAAGCATTCTAATGATGTGGTCTATGTGTGTTGTCTCATGTTAGCTACCATGAACTCGGACTTGCAGAAGCAATATGAGTACGTGGAGTCGCCAATAGAGATGATCACTAGCTTGAAAAGTATGTTTTAGGAGCAGGCACGAACTCAGAGATACCAGACGGTTAAGTCTCTAATTGAGTGCAAGCTACCAAAGGACGGACCAGTTAGTCCTCATGTCATTAAGATGATGGGTTATATTGATAACCTGGGGAAACTGGATTGTCCCATTAGCCAAGAGTTGGCTACTGACATCATTTTGCAGTTGGCTACTGACATCATTTTGCAGTCACTGCCGTCAAGCTATGATCAGTTTGTTATGAACTATAACATGAACAAATTGACAAAGACTTTGACTGAGTTGCATGGGATGCTCAAAACTGCTGAACCTAACATCAAGAAGGACACCCCAAATGTCCTTATGGTACAGAAGGGTAAAAAGTTTAAGAAACTTGCTAAGAACAAAGGTGATGGCAAGACGAGCTCGATTGTGAATCCAAGCGAGTCTAACCATGCTCCTAAGGTTAAAACCAGTCCTTCTGAAGATGATAAGTGCCATTATTGTAATGGTTATGGGCATTTGAAAAGAAACTGCAATAAATTCCTGGAAGATTATGAGAAGCTGAAGAAGACGTACGAGACTTCTTCTTCAGGTATTTATGTTATAGAAGTAAATGTTACTTCTTATGCTTCTACTTATTGGGTATTAGATACCAGTTGTGGTACTCATATTTGTACAAATATGTAGGACCTAAGAAAAAGTAGGATTTTGGAGAAAGGACAAGTGGACCTGCGCGTGGGAAATTGAGCAAGAGTTGCTGCATTGGCCGTAGGAACATTTCATTTGTTTTTCCTTCTGGCTTGGTTTTTGAACTTAAGAACTGCTACTATGTACCTGCTATAAGCAGAAATATTATTTCTATTCCTTGTTTGGATATGGAAGGATATCAGTTTTCAAATTAAGAATAAGTGTTATTCATTTGATTACAATGATATGTTTTATGGTAGCGGTCCATTAGAGAATGGATTTTATGTTCCAAAACAAAATGTGCCTATCTATAACATTAGTACTAAGAGATTCAAGTCAAATGATACGAATCAAACCTTTTCTCTGGCATTGTCGTTTGGGCCACATAAATGAGAAACGGATTCTGAAGCTCCATAGTGATGGGCTTTTGGGCTCATTTGATTATGAATCATGTGAGAAATGTGAATCTTGTTTATTGGAAATGACGAAGGCCCCTTTCAACAAAAGGTAGTGTCGATCGACACAAAAGGTGTGTCGATCAATACAGGTCGCGAACGAACAAAATGAAAGGCCAGTGACTTATTGGGCTTTATAAATACGAATGTGTATGGCCCGATGAGCACAAGTGCTAGAAGAAACTTTCAGTACTTCATTACCTTTACTGATATTTTCAGTAGGTATGGTTATGTATATTTAATGAGACATAAATCGCAATTTTTGAAAAGTTCAAAGAGTTCAAGAATGAAGTACAGAATCAAACTTGGCAAAAGTATTAAAGCTCTACGATAAGATCGTGGGTGTGGATACTTAAGCTAAGAATTCAGTGATCATCCAAGAGATTGTGGAATTGTTTCACAACTCACTCCTCCTGAATCGGACTTTAGAAACGTCAATGATGAGTCATGTAGATCTTCCATTATCCTTCTAGGGATACGCTCTAGAAACGTCGGCGTTTACACTAAATAGGGTTCCATCAAAATCAGTTACAAAGACACCACATGAGATGTGGACTGGAAATGTTCCTAATTTGTCTTTCATGAAGATTTGGGGTTGTGAGGCTTATGTAAAACGTTTTAATCTCTGATAAGCTCGCACCCAAATCCGATGAATGCTACTTCATTGGTTATCCTAAGGAGACCAAGGCATGTTACTTTTACGACCGGTCCGAGAACAAAATGTTTGTTGCTCGGAACTGTGTTTTTCTTGAGAGAGATTTTCTTTCCAGGAAGAACAGTGGGAGTAAAGTACAATTCGAAGAAATTCGAAAATCACAGGAGACTGCTCAACCTGATGAGGAAGAGCGGCAATTGGATCTACAAAGAGTTGTAGAACCTACACATGTGGTGCCTGAAGTTCGCAAATCCGAGAGGATTCGTCACGAACCCGAGAGATTTGGATTTCTCGTAACCAATTGACATGGTCTGTTGATCATTGAAAGTGATGAGCCTGCGAATTTTGAAGAAGCAATTATGGGCTCTTACTCCGAAAAATGGCTGAAAGCCGCTGAATTTGAAATGGGATCCATGTCACGGAACCAAGTATGGACTTGGGTTGATTTACCCGATGGTGTAAAAGCCATTAAGTGTAAATAGATTTTCAAAAGGAAAATTGACGTGGATGGTGATATTCAGATATACAAAGCCAGGTTGGTGGCAAAAGGTTTCAAGCAAATTCATGGTATTGACTATGAAGAAACCTATTCCCCAGTCACTATGCTTAAGTCCATTCGGATTCTCCTAGCAACCGCCGCTCATTATGATTATGAGATCTGGCAGATGGATGTGAAAACAACTTTCCTTAATGGAATTCTAGAAAGGGATGTGTACATGACACAACCTGAAGGTTTCATTGATCACCATGGCCGCATTAACGCACATACGGGAAGGAGATCTACTTTTTGGGTTTCTCTCTCTCTCTCTATAGTTCTCTCTGTAGCACTCAAAGCTCGTCCCAAATATTTTTCCTTATTGTTGTGTAAAATGAACTTAGAAAGTGCGCTCAGCTTACATAATTTGTCTCTAGGATCTTATGCAGTTGAAAACTTCTCTATATACAACATTCTATAGAATATTATTGTCGTAGTGTTTTGTTCCGGCTTTAAGAATCTGAAGTCTGTCGGTTGTTGTTACTCTTGATAGTGCAATATATAATTGTCCGTGAGAGAAGACTGGATTTAGAAACTATAAACCAACATTTTTTAATCTCTGACCTTAACTCTTGTTGATAGTCATTGCATAACAAACTTGTATTAGAAACTGATGTCTCTTTAGTTTGAAAGGCCATTTTTCATATGTTGGTGTGAGACTTATCCTAGGAATAAGAACATGTTCTCCCGCATGAGTACGTGTAAGTATTTCTGCTTCGATAACTCTTGGCCCTAAACGAATTATTATTAATCTTATACCATTGCAAAACCATTGTCTCTGATTTAGGTTTCATAGTAGCATGATTGGCACACCTAACTTGAGATTTAGCTATTGATTTGGGATACCTGAAAATGTCACCGTATTTAAAAATTCTGTTTGGTAAAGAACATGTTGATTTGCCACTTCTTCTTTGTCGTCACCGATGCTATCAGAGCTTAAATACTCCACTTGCTCTCCTTTAAAGCAAGATAACATTTAAGTATTCACTTCGTCCACCGTCTTGTTTCTTGGAGTGAGAATTGCTCGCTCAATCAGAAAATTCTTGTCTTTAAAGTTAACATGGAAATCGTGATTCAGATTAAGCACATTTTCAAGAACTAGAAATACAAATATCAAAAAATTCAACTCTCGCTGCAAATGTTTTCTATGTCCAGCAACCTAACTATTCAAATCTCTTTGCAATCTTGGATTCTAAACAAGCATTAATATCTAGACTAAATCTCTTTGCGAATAGTTAAATTGCTCACACTAAGTTCTAATCAGATTATAAACAACACTCCCATGACAATTTATTAACCTTAGATCTAAGTTCTATGTGATCAATCCAGAATTATCTTTAAGACTTAGTCTTTTCCAGCGCAGTGGAAGGATATATATCAGTGGATCTAGTGTTTTTGCCCTAGATTCTCTCTGATATTTTTTACAAAATCCGAACCATCTCGATTATGTTTCCATAAAAGATTTGTAATGATCCTTTAAGATAAATGCTAAATTAACATTTAACTTCTTTCGCCATGTAGGTCAGCCGGGTGCGTCACCGAGCTTCGACAATGTCGTCGGGCTACCTCGTATCGGGCCTCCATTATATCTTATGGGTCTGACCTCTTCTGGGCCACTTCTGTTATTGGGACGGGCCTTAGAGAGGTGTTAACCCACCTCTAATAGTAAGCACCCCCCCCCCCCAGTTCGTCGCATCGAGCGGAATGCAAGTTGGCGAATTTGTTACTCTTGCCCTGGCTCAATAACTGAATCGGCGCACTAGTACCCCGACGTTCCCCTTCATTAATTGTCATCGACCGAAAGATATCGCTTCGTATCCTTGACCATTTATTTCGCCTCGGCTTTCCCCAGTGGTTGGTCTCCGCGTGTCGGGAATGTCGTGTCACCTTAATTCTGCGGTTGTAACCGTCGCGTCGCTTCGGTAACCTCTGCCTTTTCTGCTATAAATATGACTCTCCTCCTTGTCATTATCACCATCTTCATTTATTTTTTTTTATCTCTTCTTCTTTCTCACCCCTCTTCTTCTTGAGAGATGGTAGCGAATTTCTCGTTTTTCCATTGCTCCGGTTTATGCCGCCCTCCTGACCTTCGTATGGTCGAACATGTCGATGAGCTTATGCTCTTTTTGCTAAAGCGTAGCTCGTCGGTACCTGGATTTATGTTGATGGTTACCTCCATTTATCGCCCTTCCAAACTTAAGGGCAACGTTTGCATCAGTCTGATACGTCGTTGATCTCAGGAACGCGCTCTCGTCTGCTCCTTCTAGGATCAATTGCCTTCCGAGTAAGATCTCTCTTCCCCCCCCCCTTTTTTTGTTTAATATATGTGGATCGATATTATCATCCTTTTGTTTTTTGCAGAGAAAGTGATGGTATGTCGGAGCAGGCGTGTCCCGGAAGATGTGGACGGATTGTTACTTCGGGAATCCGTCTTGCATAGCTCGGTTGGTGGCGAGATGAGTTTTTTGTAGTGGTTAGGTCGACATATCAGGATCTTTGCTTGCCCCATATAGATCTTATTATGAAGGTTTTGACCCTGCTCCTGCTCTTATTCGTGTAGCCGACTATCAGGGACGAGCCTTACGAGCAAAGGGCGATGAAATCGTCTTTCAAGAAAGGTCCTCGGCGGCGAGATGGCTGTTTTTGGAAACGGTTCCTTTGATCTTCATTTTATCTTCAAGAGAACGTTGGTGCCGACAACGGTTTCCAAAACAGTTTCTTTCTCATCGGCAGCCTTGCTGGGAGAAGACGATGCAATCGCCTTTATTAAAAGCAGTTCGGTTTCATGCGGGATATGTCGAACTGGGACGGAAATCGTCTTTCAATAAATTAGTTTTAGTTTTTCCTCCTTTTCTTCTTATTGTAGCTCAAGTTGTAATAATATTTGAAGATAAATAAAAACGAATGATCTCTTCATTTCGTTCTACTCCATTTATTATTTTACTTCGGCTCGAACCCTTTTATTTGCTTTGGTTGGAATTTTGGCGGATTAATCTTGACGGGTTTTATGGAGTTATATCACTGATGTAGTACTATCTTGCGACCATAATCTAGTAATTCGTTCGATTTTTTTAGCCGGGTTGTACCGGCGGACTGGTCCTATTGTGGTGTTTTATTAGGAGTATAGCTGAATCCTGGAAGGACTGCCTACGTACCCCGTTAACAGGGGATCAAGCCATTCGTAGTTCAGTTTACGTAGGTTATAGCTCGAAGAGCTTTTATTTTTTATTGTGACCGGAAAATCAAGTACACAAAGTACTTTAGATTCATCGGGTTCCGTGAGAAGTCGACGGGTTTTCCGTCTAGTTTGGAGAGCTCGTAGACCCCGGGTTTGATGACCTTCGATGTTTGGTAGGGTCCTTCCCAGTGTATACCGAGCTTACCGGCATTCTTTTCTTTGGTTCCTTGATGAAGTTCACGTAAGACGAGGTCCCCTTCTTTCAGATGTCGCCCTTTAGTCTTTTTGTTATAGTATCGAGCAGCGAGGTGCTAGTAGTTCTGAATTCTCAAGAGGGTCTCGTCTCTTTGTTATTCAAGTGAATCAAGATTATCGAGAAGCATCTTGTCAATAAGTTCTGGGTTCCGGATGAGCATGGATTGTCGGATGGTTGGTAGACTTATCTCGGCTGGTGACATAGTTTCCACTCCGTGAGCTAAGGAGAATGGGGTCTGATTAGATGGTCTTCGCTGGTGGTTCGATGTGACAACAGAACTTCGTCTAACTCATCAGCCCAATTTTCTTTATGCTCGTTGAGCCGCTTTTTAAGTCCACCGATGATAGTCTTGTTTGTGGCCTCTTCTTGTCCGTTCCTTGTGGGTAGTAACGCGTTGACTTGCTAAGTCTGATCTTCCACTTGTTGCAGAATTGGCTAAGCATGATTGATGTGAACTGTTTTCCGTTATCGGTGATGATCTCATAGGGGATTCCATGCCTGCAGATGATGTATTTCCACAGGAAGCTGGTGACGTCCCGAGCTTTCACTTTTTGTAAGCTTTAGCTTCTACCCATTTGGTGAAGTAGTCGGTTAGATCAGGATGTGCTCCTTTTGCTTGGATTTGTGAATTGGTCCGACTATATCCATTACCCATCGCATGAATGGATAAGGAGTCGTGGCGGTCTGCAGTTCTTCCATAGGTGCGTGTATCGCCAGAGCATGTTTTTGGCATGGCTCGCACCTCGCTGCGTATTTTACGCAGTCCTTCTCTATTGATGGCCAGAAGAAACCGAGCTTTCAGATTTTAAGCCCCAATGATCTTCCTCTGCATGGTTTCCCCTGCTCATTCTTAGATTTCCTTGCCTTATATGCATCGTAATGCTGCCCCAGTGGCGTTGTATTGAAAAAGGTCTCCTTCTATTATAACGTATCGGGCTGCTTTCACCCTGAGTCTTCGAGCTTCCCATTTGTCTTTAGGCATTTCTCCGTTTAGTATGTAAGCTTTTATTTCTGAACTCCAATAGCCTCCTCGTGTCTCGTGGTCATGCGCTTGCTCTGCCGCGGTGTCTTGTCGTTTTCTTCCTCGTTAATGACATTGCAGACGTCGGGAGGGCTTATACTTGGCTTGTCTATAAGTTCTACTAGGATCATTTGTCTCAGGTGTGCGTCCGAGCTCAATGCCAAGGATGCAAGGACATCCGCCGATGTGTTCTCCTTCCTTGGAATCCTTTTCAAGTTGAAGAAATCTAGGCCGATGGTTAGTTGCTTGGCTATGCCTAGGTAGGCATCCATCCTCTTGTTTTTGGCTTCGTATTCATTGTTGAATTGGTTTACTACTAATTGCGAGTCGCAGTGGGCTTGGATGCGCTTGGCGCTGATGGATTTGGCCAATCGTAATCCGGTAACCAGTGCTTCGTACTCGGCTTCGTTGTTGGAGGCTGGAAATCCTAGTCTGAATGACTGCTCGAGTACTTCTCATTTTGGTGATTCTAGCCAAATTCCAGTTCCTGAGCCGGCCTTTGAGGATGATCCGTCCACATGCAAACTCCAATTTCTTTCTTCCGATTGATCATCTTGTATCAATTCGAGAGGGAGTTCGACAATGAAATCCGCCAGGACCTGGAACTTCATGGCAGTGCATTCTTTGAATATGATGTCTTACTCACTTAGTTCGAAAGCCCATTTGGCCAATCTGCCGGATTGGGTTGGTCTATGCAAGATTGACTGTAGGGGCATAGTGGTTACGACGACGACCGGATGCGACTGGAAGTAAGGTCTGAGTTTTCTAGCAGATGTTACGACTGCCATGGCTAGTTTTTTTATTGTTGGGTATCGAGTCTCCACTCCGTCCAACGTTTTGCTGATGTAAAATATTAGTCTCTGATCACCGCGATCTTCTTTCACCAGAACCCCTCTTACAGCCGCACTCGATACTGCTGTGTAGAGGTAAAGCGTCTCTCCTTCTTGTTTAGCTAGTATCGGGGGTGTCAAAGGTATTCTTTCGGTTGTTGAAAGGCCTCCTCGCACTTATCATCCCATTCGAACTTCTTGTTTCCCCTCAGAAGTCGGTAAAAAGGAAGACATTTATCTGTTGATCTGGAAATAAATCGGTTGAGTGCGGCGATTCTTCCTGTCAGCCTCTGTACCTCGCGGGTCTTGGTTGGGGATGGCAGGTTCATTATTGCTGTTATTTGCTTTGTTTTTACTTCGATCCCTCGTTCCGTCACGATATACCCTAAGAATTCGCCCAAAGTAACGCCAAAGGTGCACTTTGTTGGGTTCAATTTCAGTATGTAGTCATTTAAGATGTCGAAACATATTTTTAAGTGGGTGACATGATCCGCTGCCATCAGTTATTTCACGGCCATATCGTCGATGTAGACTTTCATGGTCTGACTGAGCTGCTCCGTGAACATCTTGTTGACGAGGCGTTAATATGTCGCTCCTGCGTTTTTTAAGCCAAATGGCATGACTTTGTAGTAGAAAGTTCCTCGATCCATTATGAACGACATTTTCTCTCTGTCTTCTGGGTGCATGAGGATTTTATTGTATCCGGAGAAGGCATCCATGAATGGCATGAGCTCGTTACCGGCGGTTGCTTCGACCAATCGGTCAATGTATGGCAGCGGGAAACAATCTTTAGGGCAAGCTTTTGTTCAGGTCAGTGAAGTCGACGCATACTCTCCACTTGCAATTTTTCATCTTTACCACCACCGGGTTTGCGAGCCATTCGGGGCACTTTACCTCTATGATGGATCATGCTCCCAATAGTTTTTCCACCTCGTCATTTACCGCTTGTGCTCTCTCTGCTTCGAGCTTCCTTCTCTTCTGCTTGATAGGTCTGAACGTTCTATCGAAATTGAGCTCGTGGCATATGATGTTCGGATCGATTCATATCCTGTCTTTGACCGACCACGCGAACGTTGACACGTTCTGCTTGAGGAAGTCGATCAGTTCGTTCTTGATGTTGGGGTCGAGATCGGCTCAGATTCCTACGCTCCGCTCGGGGTTTTGATTGTTGATCTTTACATGCTCGGTTAACTCCAATCATGGGTTATCCCGGTCGAATTCCTTCGGAGAGGTTGCTTTTTCCCAAGTATTCATTGTATCAGTATCGGTGATGCTGCATGCGTCGTTGGTTCTTCCTAGTTCATGTGTTGGAGGTGGCGGTTCTGTCATCGCTAGTTTCTCCTTTGGTTAATCAAAATATCCAAAGTCCCCACAGACGGCGCCAATTGTTGATTCAGTAAATCAAACAATAATCAATTTATTAAATCGATAAGTAATTTAGGGACTTTGATATGATATTAAAAAAGATTAAAAGCATTAAAGGATTAGAACAGAATATCTAGTTTTTGTGAGTACAAGTATTTTTGTCTGTTTCGACTTTGTCTTTTCCCGCGCATGGAAAAAATATATATCAGAGGATATAGGGTTTTTGCCTTATATTATCTCTGATATTTTTTACAAAATCCGAACCATCTAGATTCTGTTTACATAAAAGATTTGTAAGTATTCAGTTTAACATTTATCTTCTTTCGCTATGCATGTAGGCCGGGTGCGTCGCCGAGCTTCGACAATGTCGTCGGGCTACCTTGTATCGGGCCTCCATTATATCTTCTGGGTTTAACCCCTTCTGTGCCACTTCCGTTATTGGGTCGGACCTTAGAGGAGTGCTATATCCACCTCTAATAATTACTAATGAATAAATATACAACACCATATATTAAAGATTCAAATATTGACATTCGTAGATATAAAATGACTTAATTAATTATCGATTGTTATCTTTTCAAATTTCAGAATAAGATAAATCTTCAACATTTTAGGATATTTTGATAACAATATATGATCTTTGTGTTCTAAAAATATTTACTAAGATTACACAAAATATACTAAATTTACAAATAGAAATTAATCTAAAAGAACAACACCTATTTTATAAATATTTGTTTCCATTAAAAAAGAACATACATATCCTTCATTTACACACGATTTTTTTTTTTTTTTTGCAGACTTAGTTACATTTGCTTAGTAAATATAAAACCAACTTGTTCTCAATGGTATTTATATATATATATATATATATATATAATCATTTGGATTTTATATAAAACAATGAATGAAACATTATATTACATGTTAGTTTTGACACACAAAATAAACAAATAACTTAGATAAATTTTCAAATAATATAACATCTGCACATATGTGCGGACCGTTCACCTAGTAATAGTCAAGCATGAAAATGAATTACAAAATTTATTATAATTTAAAATAAATTTATTTTAAAGACCTCTTTAAAAGTTTAGAATTCGTTTGAGAGCGTTAATTATATTATAAAGTTTTATTATAAATATATACCTCTATATAAAACAAGAAGTATTACAACTTAGATTTACTTAAACACAAAATAGAATTATCAACATCAAATCGGGAAATCACTCGATTTAGAGAAGGTTCGAAGAAAACATATGTGTGTATATAAAGAAAAATGGATTACATAATGATACACGCATGTGGATTATCATCGCTAAACATCGAAGCCACGATCTCATCGCCGGCTACCGCAACAGAGTAAACGGCCGGAGTATGGAAGAAAGTGTGAACACCACCGGTGGGATCGGTACGATGTGCATCGGAATAATAGTGGTTGGTCACATAAGATGGATATTTATAGAAAGACGCAAAATGGCTATTACCTAACCGGTATGGCCACGGTTCAGCAGCCTTACCAGCCCGTCGTACCGCTTTCAGTACCTTCTTCTCCTCTAGTCGGTATCCTCGAGCCGTTACTTTTTGGCTTTCCATCTCTACTTCCACTTCTTCTACTCCTGCACGTAAACCCATAATAACCGGATAAATTATGTAAACATCCGACCACGTGAAAGAACCGGAGAAATCGAATTTTCATTTATATTGGTTCGGTATTGTTAACTCTTGGTTGAGATGTTCAAGGACACGCGAACCAAACCAATTCTTAGTTTGGCTGAAATGAATTTGTTGCATGCATTCATATGCGGTTTAGTTTTGCTTTGGTTACTAACATTCTAACAAGAAAAGAAAACTATAATTAATCAAAACCAAGAAGATTAAGATTAGAATGAGTAAGCACTCATACTTGGAATGAACAAGGAGAAAAAGATTAAAGCTTTCAATACCTTTGAGCTTGAGTAGAGTCTTCTTAAGCTTAGAAGCACATCCTTCACAGTCCAAGTTCGGAACTCTTATCTCCACTGCCATCTACGAACACATAATATAATACTCATATTTTGTGTAAGTAAAACGAAGGACAATAAGAAAGAAGACTGGAGTGGAATAGATACTCACCGACATGCTTAATTAGAAACTCTATCCAAGCTATCTTTAGAAAAGAAACTCTCGGTCAAGCGTACTCGGCTATAGAGAAGGAAGCATAACATAAAGGCTCCATATTGTGTCTACATATATATAGATAGGTACATATTGTATTTGTATGTGTGAAAATTTAGACTTTAATCTAAATTATTATATCGATATTTTTATTATAAAATTTGTTATCATGGAAAAGGGTTCTTGGGTTGTGAAATGGGGAGACAAGTGAAGAACACAGCATGCGTGAAATAGTAACAAAAAAGGCGTGAGCTTGTAGCCTTTATGGATTTCATCTTTAATCCTCAAATCATATCGCTCTCACTCTCTTCCAATTACTTGTATTTTCTTTGTCACTAAATATTGGTTAGAGTTTTTGGGTTCGAATGGTGACGTAATAGTAAAAGCGTTAGAGGCTTACCGCTTTGTTTGTTATCAATCACGAAAACGTTATCAAAGCTACAGTAAAAACGGTTACTCTCAGTTTTTTCTTATCGCTTTCTCTAACAGCTTTTGCTTACAGTTTTCACTTACAGCTTTGCACTATTTAACCGTTTACCACTTCCGTTAACCGCTAGTCTTACCGTTCCGCTTTTGGTCACCAATCGGACCCTTTGAAGTTATAAATAAGAACCGGAAGTGTAATACCATTGCGAGTCAAAACAATCATTAGATAAATGACTCACTCACTTGACTCACGATTATGTACTTCGAGTATTTAGTCAGCATATATATCCATAACCATTTGGGTACCATCGTTTCGTTCAAATTTATCCATTTTATATGAATGTATATACTTAAAATTGATTACTCGTAAAGAAATATAATTTTAGTGAGTAATATGCATGCCCTACACGAATAATGGTTAGTTGATAATAGAAACAGACCCACTATAAAGAAGCTATTATTTGTGAACCCTTCACTTTCTTAATCTAATTTCAATATATATATATATATAAAAATAATTTAGTAACGAAATAATGTCACTGGCATATAATTGAGAAATTTCATTTAGGAAAATAACAAAAGATTGAGAAACCTATAAACTATATTATCCTTTTGGTTTATTAAGTATTAAATTATATGCAATTTCTTGGAGTTGGAGGTATTATGATTCATGATACTATTGTTCGATAAATATGATACTATTTTTAATACAAATTTATGGGTTTTAGATTCATAATCTTCAACGAATTTGGAATCAATTTTTAACTATAGTTTGATTTAAAAATTACACTTTCGTGTTAAAATGAGTTTGAACCGGATCAAAGCCTTTTTGAGTACAATACAACAAAGGGGTCGGGTCGCAAACGATCATTTTGAATTTAGATACTTGACTTTCATTGATATCTTACTGAAACTTTTTTGTGAAAAGAAATAAGGTAGAGGCCAAAGATGAGAGCGTCGTCTGATTTTTAGGTGAAGTTGTGATTAAGGTAGGGACATGATATACTAGTATTTATTAAGCATGAGCTTTAATTCAAAATTGCCAAAGAGGGCACTCCTAAAAAGATTTGTTCAACCATAATTCGTTTATTTGCCTTTTCCCCATCATTATATTTTCCATTTAATTAAGAAGAGCCAAAATTATGATACATGTAACCGTTTGTATTGACAATCTGCAATGGACGACACCATACCCCAAAAATTCATGAGACCTAATTATCCATTAACTTGGGGAAAAAAACCCGGTTCTGTTCATCCTCATTCAACCATCCAAAAGATCACATCTAAACATTTTTGTATTATATTGTACATAATAGTTATATATTAGGCTTCCGTTAAACTCTTTATTGAACAGTAAACTCCGACCAGGACAGCTCTATATGTAAATGTCATGTCGTAACCAGATCGTCGACAGTAGGATATAAGATCAAAGCACTTTAAAAAAGGGATTAAACAGAAAGGGTCCCTTTTCTGGAAATCACATGTGTCTCCATTGATCTTTGTTGTGGTCCAAAATTAATGCTCGGTTTCTTAGTTGTTGCCGCTTTTTTAATTGATGTTTACATATGAACCAAACCGGAAAAGATAGACATAGCCATTGCCATTGTTTGATTGGTTTTGATAATTAACAATGAAAAGGTTTTGCCCTTTATTGTGGGCTTAGGATTGGGCTTGTGATTCGTTCTCGATCTCGGCCTTACTAACGTACATGTTTAGTAAATGGTTCAAATCTTTTAAATGGTATTTTGGATTTTTGTTTTAAAAATGTTATACTATTTACTGATTAGGCCATTTAAAAGATTTGTACTTTTGTCTCCCATTACAACGTGAGGCTTTATAAATTTATTCCTTTTTGAGGTACACACACCCTTCAACGTCTTTGCAAAACATTAAAAGTGGAGTGACTTAATTTAAGAAGCCTTTTTCTTGTTTTGGTTCACATTATTCTGCAACCTGTCCTTTCGCTTTCTTTCTTTTTGCCTCACAAAAAGCTCTCCTTTTTTCTCTCTCCTCAAAAATCTCTGACAACCTCTCTCTCTCTCTCTTTTCTTCGTCTTTCGATTTAGCGTTGCTGGGCATGCAATAGCAAGGAGGGACAATGAGAAACTCGCCGTCTTATGGATCATCGGGAGGACATTCTCGTCATTTCGACACCATCTGGTCTCCCCTCGTCAAAACCGGCACCGCAGCTTCCAACAGATCCTACGCTTTCTTCTCTTTCTTCCTCTTCCTCCTCCTCGGCGCGTTCCTCACCACGCGTCTCCTCCTCGACCCCTCCGTAAGCAACATCTTTGTGTTCTTTCTTTCTACTTCATTAAACGACGCTCCGTTTTGTCGTTCCCTTGTGTTTTTTTTTTGTTGGAATGATATCATTGGCCCCTGATTTGTCGTGTCACCAGTACTTTTTGTCAATCAAAGTTACGGAGAGTTTGACACGTAGACCCTAATCACGTGATTATTTTCAGTTAATGACTGGCCACAGGCCACCGCTATTTACTAACGACTCCGTTTTTCGAACTTTAGGTGTTAATAGAGAAAGAAACGGCGACCGTGACGGAGACCCACAAAAGCACGGAATCCCCAAGATACCCTCAGTCGACTAAGCTAATTACTGAAAAGCCAAAAGAGTTCAAACTAAACTGCCCCGCTTTCTTCGGCAACGACACTGGAACTTGCGCAAGGGACAACTACCCGACGAGTTTCCGTTCCGGCGCTAGAGAAGATGACTCCGGCCGTTCTCCACCCGCCACTTGTCCCGACTATTTCCGCTGGATTCACGAGGATCTACGGCCGTGGGAGAAAACCGGGATCACGAGGGAAGCGTTGGAGCGCGCCAATGCGACGGCGAATTTCCGGCTTGCGATCATCAACGGGAGGATCTACGTCGAGAAGTTTCGGGAGGCTTTTCAGACGAGAGATGTGTTCACGATCTGGGGATTCGTACAGCTCCTAAGGAGATATCCGGGAAAGATTCCGGATCTCGAGCTGATGTTTGATTGTGTTGACTGGCCGGTAGTGAAGGCGGCAGAATTCGCCGGAGTTGACCAGCTAACGCCTCCGCCGCTGTTCCGTTACTGTGGAAACAACGAGACGCTCGACATCGTGTTTCCGGATTGGTCCTATTGGGGATGGTAACCGCTTCTTCTTCTTCGTCTTCCCTCCAACTGCTTTCTCCGAGCAGCACCCATATCATTTAGGGTTTCGGAATTGAGAGAGACAGAGAGTTATTTAAAAAAATCTTAAGAGAATTTGCATTGGTTTTGTAGGGCTGAGGTGAATATAAAGCCGTGGGAGAGTCTGTTGAAAGAACTCAGGGAAGGTAACCAGAGGAGCAAATGGATAGACAGAGAACCTTATGCTTACTGGAAAGGGAATCCGACAGTCGCTGAGACTAGACAAGATCTCATGAAATGTAATGTCTCTGAGGAGTATGACTGGAAAGCTCGTTTGTACCCCCAGGTGATTCAATCTAATGCCAATATCACATTGTTCTTGACATCTTGTTCTATGATTCAAGTAGTGTGCTAACTTAAAGGTTGAACAACTCGACTATGACCTGCTCCGAACATTGGTAAATGTGTATATAGAGATTCTGTACGTGCTTTATTTGGTGTGTTCATTGTAGGACTGGGTCCGGGAATCAAAGGAAGGTTACAAGCAGTCAGACTTGGCGAGCCAATGCCATCACAGGTAAACCTGTTTTTTAGAGAAGCCTTTACATTTGCTTATGGGTTTATAAGAAATGGCTTATGCAGGTACAAGATTTACATAGAAGGGTCAGCTTGGTCGGTGAGCGAGAAGTACATTCTGGCTTGTGACTCGGTGACATTGCTTGTGAATCCTCATTACTATGATTTCTTCACACGAGGTATGTTTCCGGGTCAACACTATTGGCCAGTCAAGGAAGACGATAAATGCCGCTCCATCAAATTCGCCGTCGATTGGGGCAACCTGCACATGTTAAAGGTACGACATTACATAGATTAAACCGGTTCTTGTATGCACACCAAGAGTCCGAGACATACAAACACGTCTATACTTTTCAATTTGTTAGTAAACTCACTTCGCTTGGTTTACTAGATCAGTCTCTATTTGCTGTGTATGATTAATCATAATCACTTTATTAAGCATTTCATAAATGTTTGATTGAGGATGGGTCTTAAGTATTGTCTCGCCGTTTTTCATTCTCACCAGGCACAAGACATCGGAAAGAAGGCGAGTGAGTTTGTGCAACAAGAACTCAAGATGGACTATGTGTACGATTACATGTACCATCTCTTAACCCAATACTCTAAACTCCTCCGGTTTAAACCCGAGATTCCTCAGAATGCCACCGAGCTCTGCTCAGAGGCAATGGCGTGCCCCAGGGATGGAAATGAGCGGAAATTTATGACAGAATCACTGGTGAAACACCCAGCAGAGGCTGGTCCTTGCACCATGCCGCCTCCTTATGATCCGGCATCGTTTTTCTCGGTTCTAAAAAGGAGGCAGAGTACGACTAGAAGAATCGAACAGTGGGAGAGGAAGTACTGGAGGAAGCAGAACCAGACCGGTTCGTAAAATTAGATTCGCGTTAAAAGTTTTGTTGTGTAGAGAAAAAGGCACTTGAATTTAAGTCGGCGATGTTTTTATTCTGTCTTGATGCTATAAAATCACGATAAAGATTTTTCAGAATTGTATCGATTATGTAGTAGTATAATCTTAAAAATGTTATATGTAAATAAAATGTTAAGAAAAGTATCAAATGGAAAGCAGCTATTTGATTGCAAAGATGGTAGCATAAATTAAAGCTAAGGTCGCATGACTATGATATTGAAGGTGCCATAATGCAGCTCGGTGGCCATTCCCTCTCACACACAAACTGCTCTAAGCTTAGTGATAGACCCCTCTCACACACAAACTGCTCTAAATTTAGTGATAGATCCGCATGCATGTGCAGAAATTATTTTGTTGTTAATTAATTTAGTTGTATTTTTCGATTAGTATCAAAATAAAACGTGATATAATTTTTTTTCTATATCGAAATAGTATAAGATTTAATTCATAATTTCATATGCATATCCGAATTATTATGTTCGGATCGGATGCATAAAATAATAAGTATATACTCATACGAAAAACATTATAGCATTGTATGTATGGAAAAACTAAAAAGTCGTATATAAACATTCCGTTTTTGTTGGACATTTTTTTTGTTTAATATTTGTATATTTAAGAATGTAAAGCTTATTTACACCATATTTTCATGAACCAAGGAATGTGCTCCGCGTACACAGAATGTCGTGTCGCTTTAAATCAAGATTGACATGCGTGAGGGTCTCTTCGATAACCATCATTTCTTCTGCTTTAAATATAATATATACTATCATCACTCTTCACCATATTCACTTCTTCCATTTCCCTCGGTTATACCAAAACTACCATTTGTTTTTTGGTTTTTATCTTTATTCTTAAATTAAATATGCAAACATTTTCATCGTTTTTCTTGTGTCGATCTCCGGAGTCATGCATGATCGAGTTCGTCGATGAGCTTATAGTCTTTTTGCTAAGGGGTAACTCGTCATTAAATAGATATGTCCCAATGGTTCCTTCTGTTTTTCGCCCTTCCCAACTTAAGGGCGACGCTCATATCCTTCATTTAGATCGATATGATGCGTCGTTAATTTCAGTAACATGTTGTGGTCCGCTATTCTGAGATCGGTGGTATTCCGCGTAAGTTACTCATTGCTTTTATATTTTTGTTTTGGATCTTCGAATATAAGAACCCTGATATATATTTCTTTAATTTATTTAGAGCAACCGACTATACCAAATCAGAGTGGACCCATCCCGAAAGACGTGGAACAAATTGCTCTTTAGGCAAGCTGTTCAGCGGAGCTCGGTTGGTCGCGAAATGGCCGTTTTGGAATCGTTGTCACGCCGTTTCAGAATTCTTTTTACCCCATGAAGATCCTCTGACCGGTGTTGATTTCATCACAATTCTCATCTATGCAGCTGACTATTAGGGAAAAGTCTTGCGAGGACGATAGACGAAATTGTCTTTCTAGAAAGGCAAGTCGGCGGCGAAATGATTGTTTGAGATCGATTCCTCTGAGTTTCTTAATTTTAAGGAGAACATTGGTTTCGGTGTTGATCGCATAACAATTTCTATCCTCATCGACGTCTGACTAGGAAAAGGCTACAAATGGTATGTCGAGAAAGCAATTCGGTTTCTGGCGGAAAGAAACCGATATCACAAATCAAACTTCGGTTTGGTAAAACTTGTTTGAAGAAATTATTTTATGTTTAGAATATTGATTAGTCCTACGTGTAATATCAATTTTTAGGATAAATAAAACGCAGG
Source organism: Orychophragmus violaceus (assembly GCA_030180135.1). Classification (NCBI taxonomy): domain Eukaryota; kingdom Viridiplantae; phylum Streptophyta; class Magnoliopsida; order Brassicales; family Brassicaceae; genus Orychophragmus; species Orychophragmus violaceus. The sequence continues at coordinate 80,046,401 of CM058231.1, forward strand.
AAAATAGCAAAGCAATTTCTAAACGAAGGATAATAGCTACGAAAATTTATCTAGTCAGACTTGTAATATCAATTTTTTCGGATGAATAAAACAGATGACAATAGCTAAGAATATTCTTAACAAACCGCTTAACTTACTTAGCCAATAATTCGAACTATAGAAAAGATTATTCTATCTGTAAATATATATTTTAGAATACTAAATATTCTTGTTAATAATTGCTATCTTCGTTCCTTGAATATGGACATCTTGAGGATCTATAAATATTTTGGACCAATGAGCTTGTTCACAAATGTACTCGCCTATACACAAATGTCAACATATATAAACCGAGTTATGGAGGCTTCTATAATTTGTTATTTTAAAATATTTGTTATAATAATTCATCGAGTAATTACCTTTATGCAAGCTAAGAAGCTCAAATTGTATGACACACATTACTGGAAAATCATGGTTGCACTTAAACCAATTGATTGAAAATTTGGTAGCAAAATCACATGCATACATATCAGTAAGTTTGCACGATAAAATATCATCTCTGCAATCAAGGTCATGATATAGACATTAGAATACAATATCTGAATTACACCATTAAAATGTTGTCTACTCTATAACATATAAAATAAGCACTTATGTATCTAACCTGCTATTTATCAAATAAAAATGAATATTTTTCCAAGAAAAATCTAATGGAAGGTACCATCGTTGCAGAGCACCAACATTAATAACTCTTCTGAAGACATCTAACCCAATTTTTTTAAATAAAATTATAATTCGGTATGAATTAATAAAAGAATGATATTTTAAAAAATAAACATTGAAAAAAACTTACCAAGACTTGTATTAATTTTGTGTTCGCCCATGAAAATTTTAGTGAATGGGACAAAATGAAAGAAAAAGCTATCAACCCCACCGGCAACCCTCGCTAAGGATATTTCCTCAGTAAACAAAATTTCCCGAGGATGAGATGTTTTGCGAAGATAACTCGTACAAAAACGAACCTTAAACGTTTGAATGATAATTGTAGTATCATCAATAATAATTCTCGTCCAAGATGGTTATCATAATTTCTTATGAATTATTGCATGAATTTTAGAACCTTGCGGGGAAATTTTATAAGAATAATGATACGCTACACAAATAAGCGTCCACTGAGTTCTAAGAGCTGAATATAGATTAGGAATATAAATTTTAATACTAACCCGTTCGTCTACCAATATGAGATTGATGGTTGGAACTGATGGGGAAATAAACTTGTTCCACTTTCTAAGAATTCGAGTTTTGATTTGCCATTTATCCAAAACACACTGTAAATCATAAATAGTTTTTAATTCTCTAGTATTAAAAACATCCAGACCTTTTGAATCCATCATATCATAGTTATGATTTGCAAATTATAATATATATATTCCATTGATTTAGATCTAAGTTAGTAAGGTAGAATATTAATATATTATATGATATTTTCTCATCTATAAGAAACGATTTTTTGGTTTATAAATGAATATATAACAAAATATCTGATATAGGAAAATCTGTTGAGAAATTTTGAAATACATTTTTTTAATAAATATTAATGTATCTAAATGAATATCTAGATCCATAACTATACATATATTCTAGGCGATTTTAATGGGTATAGATGTTTTACATATATTTTTATATTTCTAGTAATTGATTATTACATAAATTTATACGTTACATTATTCGATTACATATAATTAGAAGTCTTATAACAAATGAATATGTGAATGATATCTATACATATATTGTTATACAGTGATCGTTATGTATTATTTTCAAAACAACATTAAGAACATGTAATATTGACATTTGATTTCTTCAATGGCCCCGATTTATGAATAAATTTGCATTACGCCTGGAGCAAAAACTTCGTAAGGCAGAATGATGCGATGCTTTTGGTGAACAACATTTCCTACTGTAGTTTGGTTGGGTATTCAATCTTAGCTTCCATCTTACAGCATTGAGAAAGACAAATTGAATCGAAAGTTAACACAATGATAACAATAAGATATTATAATTGTTTGGCTTAACCCTTGTAATATAGTATGTGCCAAAAGAGTATTATAACTATTATCAAATACTTTTATCAGGTTGAAATAACTTACGGATTCATCTGCTAAAATCAAGAAATAGGTTTGCTTCCCATCAACGTATGTAATCCATTTATGCACAATAGTGACAAAAATAGTAGGGTTAACCTTTTGAAAAGATAATTCTCTTAATGGAACGAAATTTGCCATTAAGAAGATATCTCACAAATCGAGAAGCAATATGTTTGTTTTTTCTTTTCTTTTGGGGCTGCTGAAATGCACATTAGGGTATTCTACAATTGTTTATATAAAAGATTGTAGAGGACAATAGAGTTTTCAGCAAAAGTAATAACCTAATAAAATAGAAAAGTAACAAAATAATAATGCATATAGTATTTTTTTTTTATTTCTTGTGTGTGAATTTAACAAAAGATCAGTAACAATTTTGTTATTTATAAATGTCATATCTAATAGTTGCGATCCGAGATATTTAATTTAAATCAGTTTAAATAATCAAGTAAATATCTAACTGATTTAAACATTTTCGTTTAATTCAAATGATATAAAATACTTTTATATTTAGGTACATAACTATGAATAATTACCGAAAGTAACAATGTTGCAAATAAAATATGTACATGATTTCATTTGTTTTATTTTTAGACATCGTAAATAAGTTAACTTAATTTATAATTTTTTTTTTTTTTTTTTGCAAAAACGTTGATACACATCATTGGAAATTGTGGCTATTATTGTAGGTCATGATCAACTATGCAATTTGGAATCTAAAAAATCTACTAAAAAATCATAGAAACATGTTCAAAACGAAGACAAACAATTTGTTAACAAAAACATAAAAAAAATTCCTAACATACTTAAAGACCATGTAAATAAATAGTTATTCTTAACATAGAGGAGGCTTAGGGTACCTGTAGGAAAAAAAACATACCAACAATCAAAACATAAGATTACTGGAAAAAGATAAACATCTACACAATCAAATTAAGAGGTGTTTTATAAATATCTCTAGACTAAGTCACATAATTCTTCAACTTCATAAGCTTCAAATCATATCTTAGAAACCCGTTGAATAGCCTCCAATCTTACCAACCCTAATCGAGAAATACTTATAATTATTTGTCATTTTACATTAACTAAAACAAATTTATAAACAGTGTGAAAATCCTTAGTCACTATTATCTTTGACAATGTTAAAGCATTGGAATAAATATAACAATATGTCATTTGGACTTTTCGTCCATGCTGTAACCAACCTAACAACTAGATCGTCATTCACCACACAATCCAATGCCTTGTTTCTGCAAACAATATGTACAAATAAGTTTTATATATTCTAAGAATATTCTACATCAAAATAAATGGAAGTTATACTTACTCCAAAATTTTTATTGATAATTTTACTTGAAGACGCCTCCAAAAATAAGTTTCTCGATCATTTTTATGAAAAACAGGATTTCGTTCAAAGCCATCAATTCAAAGAACAACACCAATCAAATATATACCTAAAAAAAACACAAAACAAATCAATAACCTACTACAATAAATAATAGTATCCCAAAACAATATTATAACATGTTCCATAAAATATACCGATTGGATAGATGCTAATTATAGTGCCGTTTGAAATGCCATTTATAGGCTTCAAGTCTAAGTAGTGCTCGCCATTAAGGAATGAAATTCTCCATATTATACTCGAACGGATTCAACATAAAGAGAATAAACTATCTGTCAAGCGCCCTGACATTGGCCTATCAACGATAAGATCGTTATCCCATTGAATATAGTGGCCTTTAGATTCCAAAATCCACTCGAAAAGTTCAACAAAATCACCCCATAGTTATCCTTCTATCCCTTGACCCTGTTGGTTATAAAGTGAATCATAACGAAAATATAATACATAGTAAGAACAAAGGTTATCTAACCATTATTAAAATAAAAATATGTATACATACAATTATAATATTAAAAGAGACTTGTTCATCGACCAAAAGTAGTTTGATGATTTTGGCGGTTATGACATCTTCAAACATCCAAGACCATAAGACCTTCAACCTCAAACTCCATTTGGTCGTAGACTTGTTGATCTCTGAAAGTAACTGGTATTGCCTTTGGGCCATAGTTTTTTACAATAAATTTTTGAATAGAGAACAAACAAAAGACGGAAAGGAAGTTAAAGTCGGAAATGTTTAGTATCTGCATAGGGTTTGAAATAAATACTCACCATGATTCCAGGAAGTGACGATTGGGTATATACTTAATTTTACGATAAATAAGAAAAAAATAAATTAATGTTTCTTAAATTAACACATTATTTGTTAACATATCATCATTTTTTTACCTTTGCCGATTTATTCCACATTCTAACAATTTATTCCGTTTAACAAAAATGTATGTACTACAATTTATTTTGTCTAACATATATTTTATTTTTAGCTCGGCATGTGTAATGCATATTATTGAATTAATGTAATTATTAATTGTTTAAATATGTAAACTCTAGCATAAAATGGACTACTAAGATAACAGTTTGATATCAATTAATTCGGTGGGTACATGTCAATCTAATGTATCAACTATATTAATAAAAAATATAAATATAGGTTGATGTCAATCACTCACATTTAATCTATCTTTATATTAAAATACTAAATAATAATCCAAATTATACCAATGTGAATTTTTTAACCAATCATTGATATTTCATAAATAATTTTTATAAGATATAAATAAGTATTTGTTATTAATTATATGTTATGATAAAAATGGTAATTACTACAATAGAGAACATGATCATATATTTTTGTTTACTTTTTTTGTCTCAATGTTGTTAAGTGTGGCAGATAGTTAATATGGTTTTTTTTTACAAACTTTAATTTTTATGTTGTTTATTTAAACTAATATCGTGATTGCGTTTGTTTTATATATCAATAATGTTATGATGACTTTATCAAGAAGATAATTGGATTTGTCAAAAAATCTTATGGGCTCTCACTACAAGAAAACAGGAAATTAGTGACTAATATAGTAGTCACAAAATTCAGCGACTAAACGGCGACTACGTTGCGACTGTTTAGTGACCCAAAAATATTAGTCGCACATCAGTCGCTATTTTGCGACCAAACTATTCAGTCGCAAAACAGTCGCTATTTAGCAACTCATATGCGATTATTAATAAGTCGCTAAATGGTAGTCGCATAACAGTCGCTAAACGGCGACTGTTATGCGACTGAGAGGAGTGTCAGTGAAGAAAAAGCACGTTTTATGCAATCGGAGTTAGGTGTACATGTTTTGTACCTAATTTTAGCGACCAAAATTATGCAGTCGCTATTCAGTCGCTATGACGAATAAAACCGTAGCTATTCAAACCCTAAACCCTAAACAAACCTTAAAACTCTAACTAATAAAATTATAATTACTATAACATATCCAAAACTAAGTTTTAACACTTATAAATTAAAATGTTTTCCAAAACTATTACTTATAAACACTAAAATAAAACCCTAAACATAACACTTAAAACCCTATTTCTTAAACCATGATCATACTCTAAACATTAATCTCAATCATAAACTATAAAATCAAAATATAAAAACTAAGTATATATAAATAAAACTAATATTTAAGCATTTAGATATATAGTTTACATAAAAACAAATTAAAAAATCTAAACCCTAACCCTAAACAAACTCTAGCTAAAACTCTAAAGTATCAATAAAATTCTAATTAAAAAAATTTCAATTACTACAAAATATCCAAACCTAAGATTCAACACTTATATAATTTTTTTCAAATGTATTATTTTCAAACATTCTTATAACCTTAAACACAACCCTTAAAAGCCTATACCCTAAACCATAATCAAACTCTAAACATTAATCTCAATCATAAAATATAAAATCAAAATATAAAACTATTCATATATTACATAAAACTAATACTTAAACATTTACATATATAGTTTACATAAAACAAATTAAAATTCTAAACCCTAACCCTAAAACCTAAACAAACCCCAAATTTTTAAACCCCACACACGTTGAAATTTTTTAATATATTACAATTCTACAATTCTATAACATACAAGCCATTAGTTATATATACATAAAACTATTATATTTAAATTCAATACCACAATATTCATATCTTAAATCAAATAAACCATATATATATATATAAAAAATCTTAAACTATAACCAAAAATATAATATCTAAAACTCAAAAAACTATAATATATCTAAAACTAGGATTCAAAATTTATAAAAAGAATTTTTATTTTCAAATCTACTATTTTCAACTATAACTTAAAACTTTAATTTATATAAACCTTCAAATCCCTATACCCTAAACTAAAATCAAATTATAAAACTTAAACTTTTAATCATAAATTATAAAATTATAATACAAACCATTAATTTTATATACATAAAACTATTATTTTCAAATCCAATACCACAATATTCATATCCTAAACAACCTCTAAACCCTAAAAAAACCCTAAAACCCTAAATTACAAACAAAAATCTAACTAACAAAACTCTAATTCTTATTTTATATACTCAGAAATAAAAGTTTAAACTTAAAATAAATAAAAAGATTCATGTAAACAAAATTAAACATTTTATTAGTTTTAAATCATTTTAGTTATTATATATACTCAGTTTAATTATTTTTAAATTATTTTAAACTTTTAACACTTTTAGAAGTTTTATATCTTATGATTTTAAATTTAAGAATTTTTTTTTATTTTAACAATTTTTACTATTTTTTAATCATTTATGAGTACTATACATGAATTAAACCTAACAAATTTTTTTCATTGGCTGATATTTTATCAAATGGACCACACTGTGAGCCGTTAGATTTCCACCAAATTTTCAATCGCAGCCGTAGATTGTCATTAACCCTAACTAAGTCTCATCTTCTTCCTTCCCTCGACCAGCCGTAACACACTCCTCCCCATTTATTTTCTGTATCAAACAATTCAATCTATTAAGCTTCTCCTCTGCTTCCCTCTTAAGACTCATGCATTGATTTATCTCGTTTTGTACTCGATGGGCCTCTATTTCAAGATCCTCGGTCTGGTCATCAAAATAAGCATAGAGTAACACACTTCTCATCTATTAAACTTCCCTCATTTTCTTCATCTTCTTCTTTGAGATAGAGATAGTTATAGAATAGGATATTCTGTTACCAATTTTGTATATTCATTCAGTTAATATCTCCCTGTATATTCTCCTGATTTTCATGTATCTGTTGTAACCTATTTTGGCTATTAATAGTCTCATCAATTCAACGATCCTCTCAAGAGGAATTCATCAGATTTCATGGTATCAGAGCGCATCTCCTGATCCAAATTTTTTTCTCTTCCGCAATTCTCTATCTCTCTTCTCGTCTTCTTCTCTCAAACGTCTATCCTCTTTTTAATTTTCTTCAAATTCTCGGCTTGTTCAAGCTATGGCTGCTATTCCTCCAGCCCAAGAGAGAGCCTTTGGTGTTACCAACATCAAGACTCATATTCCGATCACTCTCAATTTAGAGGATCATAATTATGATGCTTGGCGTGAGCTTCTGCTCACTCATTGCCTTGCCTTTGATGTCCAAGGACATTTGGATGGGACCCTGCTTCCTCAAAACGATGCCGACGCTCTGTGGTTTAAGCGAGATGGTCTCGTTAAACTGTGGCTCTATGGTACTCTATCTCCAGATTTGTTCAAGTCCTCCTTCAAGACAGGCGGTACATCCCGTGACGTCTGGCTACGCATTGAAAATCAGTTCAGGAATAACAAAGAGGCGAGAGCACTGCAATTGGAGAATGAACTGCGATCTACCATGATCGGAGACATGATGGTTCGGGAGTACTGTCAGAAACTGAAATCCCTTTCTGATCTGCTCTCCAATGTTGATGCAGAGATATCAGAACGCTCTCTTGTCCTTTGTCTACTCAATGGCTTGAACGAGAAACATGACAACATTATTAATGTCATTAAACACAAGGAGCCATTCCCGAGCTTCGATTCAGCAAAATCCATGTTGGAGATGGAGGAGCTGCGACTTAACAGGCTCAATCGTCTGATCGCCTCGCACAAGGATAACGCTTCATCCTCGACAGCCCTCACAGTCTCGACCAACACGAACAAGAATGATCAGGGTCAATCCTCTCAGCCACAACGATTTAACAACAATCGTGGAAACATGCGAAACAGCAACAACCGTATCAGAGGAAGACACAACTTTCAGCCTCGGTTTCCAAGCTACTCCAACTGGTCAACGCCGTATCCATGGCACAATCAGTTTGCTGCGCCATCATATCCATGGTCTGGTTATTTCAATGGTTCACAAGGTCAGTATCAACAGTGGAATCCGGTCTCGCCAATGAGTTCCTACCGTGGTCAGTCTGGTTCAACACAACACAACAATCACCAGGCTCATCTCACTGATTTCAACCAGTCGGATCTAGCTCAAGCTTACACAACCGACGTGATGCCAACACCCAATGGAGCAGATTGGTACATGGATTCTGGAGTTACGGCTCACCTGTCTTCAACGCCAGGCACATCTCTGTATAATCTTAAACATAGCACCAGTCGTTCTATCATCGTCGGTAACGGTTCGAACATTCCTGTCACATCTATTGGTTCCTCTTCAATTCCCACTTCATCTCGACCTTTATCTCTTCCTAAAGTTCTTGTTGCACCTAAAATTGTTAAAAATCTTATCTCAGTTTGTCAGTTTACTAAAGACAATTGATGTTGTGTCGAATTTGACCCGTTTGGCTTTTCTGTGAAGGATCTTCAAACCAAGAAGGTTCTGCTCCGATGTGATAGTGACAGTGATCTTTATCCGCTTCCTGCTTCATTCAATAAACCGGCTGCGTCGCCTTCTGCGGTAGCTCTTCTAGCTTCTTCTCCTGGCCTTTGGCATAAGCGTCTTGCTCATACAAACGAGGCTGCTCTTCGTTCTCTTTGTTCTTCAAATTTTATTTCATGTAATAAAAACAAGCTTCCAAGCTCTTGTTCAGTTTATCATTTGGAAAAATCAATAAAACAACCATTCTTTGATTCAATGTCTATTATATCACAGCCTTTTGAAATCATCCACTCCGATATATGGACATCACCGGTTGCGAGTATTAGTGGTCTCAGATACTACATTTTGTTTCTAGATCACTACACTCAGTTCCTATGGGTCTATCCTTTGAGAAGGAAAAGTGATGCTCATTCGAAATTTCTGCATTTTGAAGCTTACATTCAAAAACAGTTCAATGCAGAGATTAAATCATTTCAATGCGATAATGGTCGCGAGTTCAACAATGCTTTCTTTCACAGTCATTTCGATGGTAAAGGAATTCAGTTTCGTTTCTCATGCCCCCGCACTTCTCAAAAAAATGGGAAGCCGGAGCGAATGATACGAACTCTTAACAATACCATTCGATCGTTGCTGCTACAAGCTCATCTCGCACCTACTTACTGGGTCGAGGCTCTTCATGTTGCAGCACACATTCTCAACATCACTCCTTCCTCTGCCATTAAAAATCAGATACCATTTACTCTTCTTTTCAGAAAACAGCCAACATATGATCATTTAAGAGTATTTGGGTGTTTGTGCTTTCCCAAATTGAACCATTCCCATCTGAACAAACTTGCTCCTAGATCAACTACATGCCTCTTTCTTGGATATCCTAGCCATCATAGAGGCTATCGATGTCTGGATCTGAAAACAAATAAGATTATAATCTCAAGGCATGTTTCCTTTGATGAAGAGATTTTCCCATCGGCTAAACAAGCGAGTCCAACTCCTACAGCTTATCAGTTTCTGGATCAAGAGTCGCCTTATCCTCTCTTTCGATCCATACTTGAAAGTCCGAGCCAAACACCTATTCCGTCGGTTCCATTAATAGCTCCAGCCTCTCGGTCGTCCGTGATCACTCGTACTGCCAGAGCACAAGCTGCTCCTCCCACCCAGAAAATGGCTACGAGAGCTCAATCAAGTATTCATAAACCTAAGAAAATATTCACTCTTCTCTCCACAACTCATTCAGCTATTCCAAAAAGCCACAAAACTGCTCTTACTGATCAGAACTGGAAACCAGCTATGTTAGATGAAATTGATGCTATGATTAAGACTAATACTTGGGAACTAGTGCCTCGTCCTTCGCAGGTGAATATTGTCAGTTCAATGTGGCTATTCAAGCACAAACATGATGCTGATGGGAAGCTTACACGCCACAAAGAAAGGCTGGTTGCTAATGGCAAGTCACAAGAAGCTGGTGTGGACTTCACTGAGACGTTTAGTCCTGTTGTTAAACCAGCAACTATAAGGACAGTTCTAACTATTGGTCTATCTCGTAACTGGCCGATTCATCAGCTGGATGTGAAAAACGCATTCTTGCAAGGTGATCTTGAGGAGACAGTGTATATGCATCAACCACCTGGCTTCTACGACCAGTCTGGTCCTCACCATGTTTGCAAGCTGCGGAAAGCGATCTATGGTTTAAAACAGGCACCCCGTGCTTGGAATGCCAAATTTGCAACCTTTATCACTAACCTCGGTTTTAAATGTAGCAGGGCAGATGTCTCTCTTTTCGTATACAGGAAGTGACATGATTTGGCATACTTATTGCTCTACGTCGATGATATAATTTTGACTGCATCATCTGACTCTTTGCTGCAACAGATTATTGGATCCCTGAAAACAGGATTTCCAATGTCCGACTTAGGGAAAATTCACCACTTCCTCGGGATCAAAGCTTCATATAACGACCACAATCTGTTTTTATCGCAGGGATCGTATGCCAAAGAAATCATTGAGAGAGCAAATATGATTGACTGCAAACCGATTTCCACGCCGGTTGACGTTAAATCAAAGCTCTCAGCCGAGGATGGTGAACTAGTAAAGAATGCGACAGAGTATAGGAGTTTGGCGGGTGCTTTACAATATCTAACGTTCACTCGACCAGATATCTCGTATGCAGTGCACCAGATCTGTTTATATATGCACAACCCTAGGCCGCCACACCTTCAAGCTTTGAAACGTATTATTCGATATATAAAAGGTACTCTAACGCATGGTCTGCAGCTATATCGAAGTCGGGTTGATTCTCTTACTGCATATTCAGATGCAGACTGGACAGGCTGCCCGGACACAAGGAAATCTACATCTGGGTACTGTGTCTTTCTTGGCTCTAATCTTGTTTCCTGGTCAGCAAAAAGACAGCATACAATATCACGTTCTTATTCGGAAGCAGAGTACAAAGGAGTGGCAAATGCTGTCGCCGAACTAAGCTGGATTCGTAATATAATGCTTGAGTTACAGTTCAAGATCAATAAGGCTTCAGTGGTCTACTGTGACAATGTGAGCGCTGTCTACCTAGCATCAAACCCGGTGAAACACCAACGCACTAAACATATTGAATTGGACATCCACTTTGTTCGTGAAAAGGTGGCAGTTGGTGAAGTCAAGTTGTTACATGTACCATCCTCATTACAATTTGCAGATATATTCACTAAGGGACTGCCAACAACGCTCTTCACAGACTTTCGATCCAGTCTCACCGTCCATCCTATGGACGCTTTTACTGCGGGAGGGTGATAGAATAGGATATTCTGTTACCAATTGTGTATATTCATTCAGTTAATATCTCCCTGTATATTCTCCTGATTTTCATGTATTTGTTGTAACCTACTTTGGCTATTAATAGTCTCATCAATTCAACGATCCTCTCAAGAGGAATTCATCAGATTTCAGATAGCCATGGAGCTCCGAGCAAAGCAGATGATGGCGGAAGAAGCAGAGCCCGACGCCGGACGAAGACAAAGACTCCGGAGGCGATGACGATTCCGTCGCCATCGAGAAGACGAAGATCTCCCTCCACCGATCTCGTTGCTGTGAGGCTTTGCGCAGAGGAGGAGCCACCAGAGCTTCACCCTCTCTTCTCCGTCATTCTCACTCTTTCGTCCCAAGATCCGGTGATGCTCGATGAGGTTGAAGACGAAGAAATAAAGCCACCAGCCGCGAATGAGACCACCTGAGAAGATGTGCTCCGCCGGAGAAGAAGACACACGGACTCCGCCGGATGCAGATCCGCCGGAGAAGATCAACCGTTGGCGGTGTGGAGCCGTCGGATCTTCTTTTTCTTTTGTTTTTTTTAGATTCATGTATTTATCTTTATTAAATTTATGTGATTAAATTTTGTATATTAGTTTTATTTAATTTGTAAATTTGTTTTTAATAATTATTAAATTATATTAAATTATTTTTTTGTAATTTTTTTAAGAAAGCCACGGATAAAACAGTCGCAAAACCGTCGCTAGTTGGTAGCTAATTTGTTGCTGAATTTAGCGACTGTTTGGCCACTAAAACAATCAGTTGCAATACAGTCGCATATTAGTCTCTAAATTTAGCGATTAATTGGCGACTTACTTGCGACGTCGAATATGTAGTCGCCAATCAGTCGCTAAATGACGACTGTTCTACGACTCAATTATTTAGCGACGCACCGTTTAGCGACTGTTTTATTAAGTCGCTATTCGGTCGCATAACCTTATTTTGCGACTAAATAGCGACTAAATCTGCAGTCACTATCTCTCTGTTTTTTTGTAGTGGCTTTCTGGTTAGGAAATCTTTACAATTAAAAAAAACTCGAAAAGTAATTTAAATCACAATACAAAATACAAACATAGAATTCAATAGTAATTTAAGTACTTGTTATTGAAAGATGTCCTAACAAAAACAAAATATAGTATCAATTTAACAAACATACAAAACAAAGTAAAGCACTAAACATAAGTTTTTGACAAAAAAAACAAACAGAATTAAAACATAGGATCAATCGTGATTTAGACCAAGTCAAACATTCTTGGAGGAGAGTTTGAGTACAGGAGCAGTGGCATTTTCCCAGAAAAGTTGAAGCAAGATTGTTTGGTTGGCCTTGACATTGGTTGCCAACAAAAACTCTCTTAAGCTGTCACTCAAACGTATATGTCGCATGTCACTATCAGAATGGAATGCAAGATCGACATACCATTTCTCTCCCGCATCATTGACCATCGATATGGTGTTGCCCGCAACCTTCTCTAAATCGCTTGCATCCACAAAGGACTTAGGAAGATACTGCCAAATGAATAAATATGGATCATGTAACAATATTTAAAACCAAAATACAAAGGAACAACTTACGATTCTGCTCCGTTTGATGCCGTCACTCATGACGTTTAAGGTAACAAACTTCTCCTCTGTTCCTTCAAAAATAATTTCCTTATTAGTCAAAATATTAGAAAGAGTGAAGATAGTGTCTCGAAAATAAGAGAAAACACTTACTCGTGCTTGCTTCTCCAGTCTCCATCTGAGGGGTATTTTCATATTTGATCTCACAAAAGTCGGGTTCATACTGTTGTACCATATTGAAATCGGCACCTCCACGATACTCAAAATTAAAAGATCTAAGTCTTCTAATGCATGTGCCTTAACGAACCGTCTCCAGCCATCTTGAAGCATATCACCAACTCGTTTGATAGGGAACTCTTATGGCCTCACATCAGATGTGAGTTTACCGACTGTAACATTGGTTTTTCCAAGTATATATCTCTTAAAGAACTTTTCTGGGATAGTCTGCAACACAAAGTTTAAACAATGATTGCCATAAATAAAATCACTATAAAAAATAAACCTAATACACTACAAAAAAATATGTACATTCTTAGCGCGGAAATAATGCTATGATATGTGTTTTATATCGAATTCGTAAATGCTATGTCATCTGCAGCCATCATAGATACCCCTCCTACAATAGCATTGTTTTTGTATGCTACGATAAGTCCAGATACGATAGCAATACTTGGATGATGTTATTTATTTTATTATAGCACTAAGAAAGAGTTATAATAAACCTATAGGACTATAATAACAAATATATAAGGCTATTTTTGATTTTATAGTAGCTTTTTCAAGTGTCGTCATTTGTTACAATATCGAAAAATTAAGGATATTTTATATTTAATAGTGACTTCTCTGCTGAATTTGTTATTATACAAAAAATGAAAATTAAAATATATTGTAAATTAAACTAAAATATATTTCATTATTAACCAAGTATAAAATACATAGTACCAAAATGAAAAGAAACATAAGTTTAAACTTAATATAGTAATAATAAGACAAAAAAATTCCTAACATATTCCTAATAAAAGTTGAATCTGGAGATGGAGTTTTACTCATGATATTGAACATCAAGAATGGTATAACCTAAATTGCTTCTCTGGTACAAACAAGAAAAGCAAAGCACTCTGCAATTCTGCAGGCAAAACTTACACATTGATTACATTCATTAGCAATTGCACCAATAGCATTAAGAGAGATACATCTTTGACATAAAAAGGCAGGGACATTTCATATCCAAAGTTAATGAATAAATCCCACCAGCAAAGAGCAGCTACACCACCTAATATTAATAGAATAAGAAAGAATTAAGATAGAGTGGAAACTTAACAATCCATTGACCACATGGTTTATATAATATGATTTAGAGTTTAGGTAGGTAAAGAAATGACAATATCCACATGGTTAATGAAACCATTGATGTTAAATATGATTGTATAAATATTTTCAATGTCTGTGCACACAAGCGAGAATTTAAGTAAATGAAATTTACTTATTAAGAAACGAATAAACAGATAACGATCTTGCTATACAGATAAATTCCACGAAATATAAAGCCCATGATCGTCTTCAGATTAAATAAGTCACTTAAAATTCTAGCAACTATTCCGGAGGCAGATTATTACCGGAGAGCTTTAGGAGGGTAAAGATTGTAGCAACAAGAAAGAACACCATGGAAATCGCAACCCAGAAACGCTGCAGATAGGAAAGAAAAAAGCATCAGAAAAGTTATTTTGAATATGCAATAGCTTCAAAAGGTTATAGATGAGTGACAGCTCCAATGTATAAATTAAATGCAACTTTAGCAAGTAAGGAAATAGGAGTCCTAGTGGAAGGCTGCTGAACCAAATAATTTGAACAAAAGAAGGGGGAATTGCTTAAAATGCCTCCAAAATTGATTTTAAATAAAAGTGTACCTTCGAAATTGAATCAAATGAAAAATTGCCCTTTTGGCCTTAGGAAATTACCGCGATGTCCTTACGACCAATAAAAAAAACGTCAAACGCAATTTCCATTATAACCTTCGACTATTTCAGACTTCTATGGATGTCTAAGACGTTAAACTCTAATAGAAGTCTGACACATAATTAATTAGTAAATTTAAATTTTAAAATTATAAAAAAAATTTTTGTCAAAACTTTTATATACATAAATTATATATAAATAATTTAGTAGTATATAAATTAAAATTTGATAAAATTGAGTCATATTAAACAATGTTAGTTAAGTATGCCTTAGAACATATTTTGTAATGGAACATAATGAAACATTTACATATAACTTACATATAACCTTAGGGTTAGTTAGATTCATGGTTTAGGAAATTCACATTTGAAAAAATTATATTTGCACATGTATGTTATAATGCAGATACAATTAACGTATTTGATGTGTCCTAGGTGTTTTGTTTAAATATTTTTCACTGTTAAGTGATAAATACTAGATTTAGAGTTTGAATTTTGGGGTTTCGTAAATACTTTGAACCAAATATACCTTAAATGGTTAAAATTGACTAAAGTTTATGTAATTTTAATTTACATATGTCCAAAAGTCCCATGTTTAATTTATGTATCCGAAATTTTGCTCAAAATATTTTTTTAATAATTTTATAATTTAAATTTCCAACTTAATTATCTCTCAGACTTCTCGTAAAGTGTATGACAAGTCTGAGAGATAATTAAGTTGGAAATTTAAATTATAAAATTATTAAAAAATATTTTGAGGAAAATTTCGGATACATAAATTAAACATGGGACTTTTGAACATATGTAAATTAAAATTACATAAACTTTAGTCAATTTTAACGATTTAAGGTATATTTGGTTAAAAACACCATGTAGCTTGATCTATGCTTGACATATGAAGTTGGATATCATATTTTCATCTGTAGGGTTAGACTGAGGGTTTTTGAATTTTCATCCATATTGTTACATTTGCATATACTGGTTATGTTGCGACTATATTAAACGAGTTTGATGTTTTTTATAAGTTTTCTATATAATATGATGGTAGTTAAGTAGTAATTAGTAGATTTAGGGTATATCAGACTTCCATGTTAATCTGATTAACGTACATGATTTTTCAGACTACCGAAGAAGTCTGACTAAACTCGACCGAATACTAAACCCTACTTGGGAATTTACCCCATATATAAACGGAAGTTACCGACATTAGTTCGTAAAAGTCATTATCAAATTTCTCTCTCTAAAACGGAAACACACTCCCTCTCTAAATACTCTCTAATAACTCTTCCGAGAACCCTCAGCCGCCACCGCCACCGCCGTCGTCATCTTCTTCATTCTTGTAATTATCTCTCATTTTTCGTCTCTCCTGACCAGTCCCTACACCGCCGTCGTCGTATTCCAAGCTCTTCGTTCTGCAAATGTTTGAGATCTATACGAAAGAAGTCATTTTTTCTTTGATCTTTGTCTAGATCTAAACCAAAAATTGGTTTTTATATATTTCTCGTATTAGATCCGTACGGTTTTGAGTTCGAGTCATCCCCTTTTTCATATGTACTTTGTCTAGATCTGAATAAAAATAGATAGATTTTTATATATTTCTCGTTTTAGATCCATACGGTTTTGAGTCCGAATCATCCCCTTTTTCATATGTCTTTTGTTTAGATCTGAACAAAAAATTGTATTTTATATATTTCTCGTTTTAGATCGGTTTTGAGTCCGAATCATCCCCTTTTTCATATGTCTTTTGTCTAGTTCTGAACAAAAAATTGGTTTTTACATATTTCTCGTTTTAGATCCGTACGGTTTTGAGTCGAGTCATCCCCTTTTCATATGTATTTTGTCTAGATCTGAACAAAAATAGATAGGTTCTATGCTTGAGTTAGACTCTATTAGAAGTCTGAGATTGGATTTGTTTTTGTTCAGACTCTTTTAGAAGTCTGACTTTTTACAATTGTTTTATGGTACACAGGATGGGGCGATTCAGTCAGGTTCCAACCTCGAGTAGTAGTAGTTCATTATCAACTTCCACATTTCGACAACGATCCGGTTCATGCAATGGATTCCCCAAGAAATGTTTCTGCGGTCTGGACCCTGTCGTGCGAACATCCACTACTGCCGATAATCCGGGAAGAAGATTCTTTGGATGTCGTAACTGGGATGTAATTGCCTTTCTCTTCTGTTATGTAGCCAGTTTTATTTTGTTTTGACTTATTCGAGCTTATATTTGGAATTCGAAGCTGATTGTATATTTAAAATGTGGTTGTATAGGATGGTGGCTACCATATAATGAAGTGGTGGGATGGGGCTATGATGGAGGAGTTTCACGAATTAATGCTGCGTGTGGACCAACATGGCGAACAAGTTTATTACATCTTCCTTTGTTATGCTGAAATTGACTGTGTTACCAACTTGCACGATGAGATCAAGAAAGCGCAGGAAGAGATAGCTCAACTAAAGGAGCTCTTGACTGAGAAACCATCTAGCCAGACAGTGCGTGGCGCCAAGTATGAGTATCTGATGGTTGTTGGTGCTGTTATTATCGTCCCGATTATCTTGAGGGCATTTGGTTTCTTGTAATATAAGTCCTATATATCCAAGTACAATTTTTATGTATTATAAGACGAATTTCATCCAATTTCAAATATGCGAATTGTCCTCTTTTGAAGCTAATAAATACTATATTCTCAGACTTCATATGAAGTCTGAGTAATAAATAATTTTTTCTCAAACTTCGTATGGAGTCTAAATCTACAATAATTAGTTTTCAGACTTAAATGATTTTCCTCAGACTTCGTATGGAGTTTGAATCTATAATAATTAATTTTCCTCAGACTTCGCGTGTACATGACGACATGTGGCCTCTTGCACGCCCGGGAAGTTATTTTTTTTGTAAATTAAATGCGCGGGAGTTATGTAAAAAGGAGACGAAAAAAGCGCGGCAGTTACGTCTACAGTAAAACAGTCTGATAGTGGTAAAACCGTATCGTTTTAACTGCCCCTTATGAGACATATATTAATATGATTTTTTAACCTTTTTTGCAGTTTCGCAGGAAATATAAAAAAAAAAACATGTTCTCTCTCAAAGCCACTCAACCGACATCAACCTTTTCTGGGTATCGTTTCCAGATCTGGTTTCTCTCTGCTCCGCCGCTTACCTTCGACGGTATGATTAATCTCAAACTTCTTTGGGGAAATTCTAAGTAAAACTATTAGTAACCAGACGGCTAATGGTGTCTGACTGTAGATCTCAGACCACACATGGAGTCTGATACAGCCTCAGACTGCATATGGAGTCTGAATATCTCTCATACTTGCGCTGAGCTTTTTGTTTTTTTTCTAAATTCCAGATCTTGTTGGGCTCCGATCTTGTTTCAATCTTCTCCTCCGTCGTCTTCCTTAGACCGTAAGATTACTCGACTCTTCTCCTCGTCTATATATTTACATAACTATAGTAGCCAGACGACATAAGATGTATGACTGTGTAAGGCTGACTGCAAATGGCTTATGGCTAGTAGTATTCATATTGTATGATTTGTGTGGCCCTTGTTGTTTCAGGTTTCCGTTATGGAAGATGTTAAATTCCCACAAAGGATGTTCACTGCCTGTTATGAACCGGTTCCGGATAAAAGCATACACTAATTTAGTGGAAGGAAAGATCTGATAAACGATGTTAAAGCAGCGCTGTTACCGGATGAATGGCAACAACTCCTCGATTCTGAATTTGGAGTTTTTTTGAGATTCCATGACATGAACTTCAAATGGTGTTCAAGGATGGTGCACTACATGCTCTGTCTGTAGTTAGACTACAAGAAGAAGTATGAGTTATGGTCTCTTCTCGGCGTTCATCCAGTTAGGTTTTCCTTGAATGAGTTTCATGCCATAACCAGACTCAAGTGCAACTATATTGAGAACCTCGAGTACCCTGACGTTCAATATACCGATGAGATGCAAGCAATGTGGAAGCTTCTTGAGGTGGATTTCGATTTAGGCCCAAGTTTTTCGCAACCATTGGATGCTTGTACAAGATATTCTGGTTGGGAACCACAGCAAAGGATATGGTTGTGCTATCTAGCCATCTATGCAACCTTCATTGAGGCTCAACACTGGACAACTTCCACAAGGGGTGACATGACTAAGCTTCTGCTGGTTCCAGGATCGATAAAATCCAATCCATGGGGACAATTCGCCTTCAAGATTCTGATAGATTCTGTTAAAGAGGTAAACAGAAAACTCATGTAACAATGCTCTGTATGCGGTTGTGTAGCTCATCCTAATCCCAAAGTGCTTCTTCATTGATTGACATGCTTTGGTGTTATCCCCTCAATTATACCAAAACATTCAGTAAACAACCAACCAATATAAACTGGAGTATAACGTTTGCGCGTAGACATCCGGTCCGCCATCGAACATGAATGGATTTTTGAATAGATCATCACCCAGTACTTGTTTGGTTCTCTCTTCACACACGCTCGAAGCATCCACTTGCATCCTTCCACACGACATTTAGCCACAAAACGTGTCTTGTCAGACTTCTCTGTCCTAAATGCGAATTTCTTCATTATCGACGTCAAACGTAGCTCTGATATTAGGTCTTTCTTGCTATCAAAACACTTATTGAGAATAACACCCTCAGATAAGTCCATTTTGAGAACACACCGATTACTCATACCCTCCAACTCATATTTCTTATAATCTTCATCTTCTTCCACATATACATCTTCATGTTTCACTTTCCCATATAGGGTATAATCAGCATCGTCATGGTAAGCCTCAACGTGTTTCATGAAAACATTCTCACGCACATCCAAGTTACCAACACCATCATTACCACCACCACCACAAACAGAATCCTCCGAGACTGAGTCCACATATTCCTCATTCTAGTCTTCTTCTTTGTCATCTTCGTCTACATCTTCAGCTTCATATTTGTCATCATGATTCACAGCATCTTCATCATCCATACCGGATCGGCTCGAGACACATAGACGGATTAAATGCGTATTAGCTAACTCAACCATGCTCCTTACTTGCCTATCATTTGTGGCATAAACCGGAGGGCTATCCGGATCCATTTGTTTCAAGAGTGCTTCCGGCAATGGATATGATAACTCCACCAGCTCGGTTTTCTTGTCCAGCATATAATCATCTTGTACCATCTCAACAAGTTCTTGATGTGTAGAACCATCACGCAAAGTGATAGACCGCCCTACTTTGAGCTTATGAACCACAAAATGCCAAATCTGGTCTCTCACAACCCATTCACCAAAATTAACAGGTAACTGAACCATTATCTGTATAAACAAACACGTATAAACAACATTAGAGATCTTTTGGGAAAAGCCAGACTTCTATGCGAAGTCTGATCCTATTAGCTACATTGCCAATATTATTCAAAAATTTATTTAAAAATAATTATCATGTATAAGAATGTAAAAATCACGCAGAAGGAATATAGAAAACTAATACACATTTATAAAAATAAAAATCAACGAAATTAATCAAAAATATACAGTAAAATACATTTTAAAAGTTCTTAATATTTCAGACGTCTATAGACGTCTGATGTTAACGCAACCAGACGTCTATGGCAGTCTGAAAAGAGGGTATTTTTGCAATTGATTTTGAAATGCCAGACAGCGGATGCAGTCTGAAACCAATCAGAGAGCGTTCGCAGTCTGCTTTGGAATTTTTTGATTTTTTGTCAGACAGCTTATGAAGTCTGAAAAAGGGGTAGTTTTGCAATTGATTTTGAAATGTCAGAGTTCTCGGAGAAGTCTGATAGTTATCAGACTTCGGCCGAAGTCTGAAGAAAAAGTAGAGGGTAGTTTTGCAATTGATTTTGAAATGTCAGACTTCATCCGGAAGTCTGATAACTATCAAACTTCTATTGCTGTCTGACAAGATTTCCAGACAGCTAGTGAAGTCTGATGAAAAACATCGCATTTTTGAGCGTTGACCAAATTTTGATTGTTCAGATGTCTATAGCCGTCTGGCAAAATTTTGGAATTTCAGATGTCTATAGCCGTCTGAAATTATTTTCCTTATTTTCAGACAGATTTAGATGTCTGACAATTTTTTTCGCTTATTCTGGTCAACATATGAAAATTTGGGTCAATTGCAGTTTCTACCCCCCCCCCCATTATTTTCAGACAACAGATTCCGTCTGACAAAAAGTCAAGAATCGGTCAATTTCATGCTAGACTACATAAGAAGTCTGACAAAAAAATCAAATTTGAATCAATTGCAAAACTACTCTCTTCTCATTTGGACTTCTTAACGATGTCTTTTTTTTTTGTTTTCAAAGGATTTTCACAGACTTCTATGGAGGTATGGCAATTGAAAGTCAATTGCAAAACTACCCTCTCGTTGACCATATTGAAGTTTACGAAAAATTAGACTTAAACAGAAGTCTGAGATTACGAGTAGGATCTGAAAATTGACGATATGAAAATATTCTTACCAATGTCCGATTTCCGTTTGTTTTTAGCCTCGTCGATTTCCCAGAACGTCTAATATCACCGAAAACCCCAAATCCGAGACATGTTTTGCTGTTTTTATAAGATGATAAACGATTTCGCTACTTTTGAATCGAAAAATCCCCGAAAACCAAAGGGGAAAAGAGAAATCGGTGAGGAGAACGTCCGAGCTCAGATTCTTGAGCTTTAATTGAGCTTTAATGGTGGAAAAACGAGCTGGATTACACATTAACTCGTCGGCGATGGTGGGTGTCGTGGTTGTTGAGCATTCATGGCGATGGCATTTTCGTGAATATCCGAAATAATTTTGGGTCCTTTTGTCTTTTGATTAAAATATCAGACTTCATATGAAGTCTGACGATGGCATTCCTGTGAATACCCAAATTAGTAAGGGGATATATTAGCGATGGAGAGGAAGGAGAAGGCCGAGGGTATAATCAGGGTTGACTTTAATTTCAAGGGCATTTTTGCAATCGTCCCACAAAAGAATGACTTACGGGAAGTGCTTCCCATATTGCTTCATTATTAATGCTCTCTTCAACTCCGGGCATCAGTGCTCGACACATTCTGAAGATAAAAAGTGAGGCAATTAGGAAATTAATATAGAACAGCAGCGAAATAGTTCTTCCAAGAGAAGTATGTTTGCGCAAACAAGTGTATATAGATATAAACATCAGAAACTCAACAAAAATTTGAGACTGTGATTATGAAAAAATGAGAAAATAAAGACTAATATGTCCATCTGGTGAACCCGCAAGATACAAAACACGGAACGTATGACCCGTGAGAGTAGTTAACTGTAAGAGGAAAGACATTTGCCAGTTATTTAAATTTGCAAAAGACAGCAAGAAAGCGAGAAGAAACTGAGAAATAAAGAAGACAAAACTCTTACTTTAGACATGGTTGGGTATTTCCAAATGATGATTTTGTTTTGGGAATCTATGTGCGTGCTCAGAAGCTCATTCACGTTCTTAGGGTTTGAATTTGCCCTTCATGTCACTTAAACTAGGTCGACAATTTTGCAGCAGTTAAATCCCACACTTGGTAAAGGGAATAGCAGATTAAACCGAACCAGTAATCTAAACTCAGGTTCATACAATTATGTATCTGCAAAAGCCAAAACCCAAAAAAGACTACTTTATTGGTTAGTGTTTGAGCATGGAATCATAAACAAGTTCCAGAATCTAAAGACGTGATGAGGAACCTGTGACGAAATAGGCATTTTCATAATCTGATCTCAAAATCTCCATTACACTATCAACATCTTTCCAAGCAGTAAACTGCAAATAGCAAATATGAGATCTAAACAAATTAGGGAACAACAGTATAACATGGCTAATGACCGCAAAATATAAATTCTAGGCAATTCGAAATTTCCCAAATTGAGGCGAAACCAATGTTCAGAATCCACATTTTAGGTTATCTGAAACCCATAGTTTGATAGCAATCGCAAGTTTCAGGGAAATAACCTGACCGGGAAAGAGAAAAGCAGAGGTGGGTTTGTAATTGGCAAAAACCGAGTTGTTGATTGCAGTCTGAGACACTGTCTTGAATGTTTCAAAGTGTCCAGCATACTCAGAACTGTGGCAGTGGTATAACACATCATCAACTTCACACTCAGCAATGCAACGTCGGTAGATACCATCAAAGCAGTGCTTGTACAAGTAGGGCTCATCCCAGTAATAGCGCTTGATTTCTCTAAGGAACTTCTTCTTAGCATAGCCTTTAAACACTTCAGGCTCATCATCTGCAGCAAGGTAGTTGGCTACGTTAGCGTACCAAGGTCTAGTGGAGAGAGAACCTTGGGCGATTGCAGCTATGAACATGTCAGCTTCGTCATCGAGAATTGCAACCTGCGATCACAACTGGTGTCAACCGACATCGTACCTAATCGGCCAATCGGTGTCGAGGTTGAACGATTATCGTCCGCTTTTTCGAGTCGGGTGTCGACCGACATGAACATGGTGTCGACCGACACCTTCTCTGCAACCCGTGTAGAAGGCAGTGAACTCGCAGAAACTGCCTGAAATCCTGTCTCGACCTTATAGATGTTCTCCTCCGGTAGAAAATCATCTATAGGAACGTCCTCATCGATCCTAATCTGTGATAAATGATCAGAAACACCATTCTCTACCTCTTTCTTGTCTCTCACCTCTATGTCAAACTCTTGGAGCAACAAAATCCATCTTAGTAGTCTTGGCTTAGCATCTTTCTTCTACATCAGATACTTAAGCGCGGAATGGTCAGTATGCCCAACTACCTTGGATCCAATCAGATAGGGGCGGAACTTCTCGAATGCAAACACAACTGCCAACAATTCCTTCTCAGTGGTTGCATAATTTCTTTGAGCTTCATCAAGAGTTCTACTTGCGTAATAGATAGCATGGAGCTTCATGTCCTTCTTCTGCCCAAGCACAGCTCCTACAGCATAACCACTGGCATCACACATTACCTCAAAAGGAAGACTCCAGTCCGATGGTTGCACAATTAGAGCCGAGATCAAGGCTTATTTCAGCTCTCTGAATGCAGCATGACACTCATTTGTGAACTCAAACTTCACATCCTTGCAGAGGAGTGCAGTAAGTGGTCTAGCTATCTTGCTGAAGTCTTTAATAAATCTCCTGTAAAAACCAGCATGCCCAAGAAAACTCCTTATTCCCTTGACTGAATCCGGTGCTTGCAGTCCTGTCGTCACTTCAATCTTAGCTCTGTCCACCTCAATTCCTGCCTCAGAAACTCTGTGCCCAAGTACAATGCCATTCTTGACCATAAAATGGCATTTCTCCCAACTCAAAACCAGGTGCTTTTCCTCACAACGAGCTAACACCTTGCATAGATTATCCAGACAGGCATGGTAAGATGATCCGTAGGCAGAGAAATCATCCATGAAGACCTCCATAAAATCCTCTATCATGTCTGTGAAGATAGACATCATACATCTCTGAAATGTCGCAGGAGCATTACACAGTCCGAAAGGCATTCTACGGTATGCAAAGGTGCCATAGGGACAAGTAAATGTGGTCTTCTCCTGGTCCTCTGGGTGGATAGGGATCTGAAAGAAACCAGAATAACCATCCAAAAAGCAGTAGTAAGGATGATTTGCCAACCTTTCCAACATCTGATAAATGAAAGGGAGTGGAAAGTGGTCTTTTCTAGTGGTTGCATTCAACTTCCTGTAGTATATGCACATCATGTGACCAGTGATTGTCCTCGTAGGAATCAGCTCATTCTTTTCATTCTTCACCACTGTGACCCCTCCTTTCTTAGGAACCACATGAACTGGGCTGACCAAATCACTGTCTGAAATAGGGTAGATGATCCCAGCTTGCAGCAGCTTTATGATCTCTTTCTTCACAACCTCTTTCAGGTTAGGATTCAAAACGCCTCTGGTTCTCAATTGACGACATGCTCTCATCCTCAAGGTGTATCCTATGCATGCACAAGTCCGGAGAGATACCTGAAATATCATCAAGAGAATAGCCAAGAGCTTTGCGATGCTTGCGCAGCTTGCTTAGCCGTAAAGTGAGTTATGCGTTATTCAAATCAGCATTGACAATGACAGGATAAGTGGAGTTCTTACCTAAGAATGCATATTTGAGGCATGTAGGTAGCTGCTTCAACTCGATCTTTGTGTTGGATCCCTAGGATCTAGGGTTCGTTATATTGAAATTACCAACCTCGTTCTTACCTTGAACTGGCAGCGGAATGAATTGGTGAACGAGATCAGTGAGCAACGCAGACGCCTTGCCTCTACCAGATACACACGCACACAAGCTGGAAAACGGGATGCTAGTGCCGGATCTATGGGATCTGAGAGTTTCTGGTGTTTCTACTTCTTCTGTCAAGAAAAAGTCGACGGCTACTATTCTAGGTCGAAACTTTCAAGTTTTATTCGACCTGGAATCACACTTAACGGGCCAGACTTGTTTAAGTCATAATTTCGAAAAGCCTTTCGAAAACCCGAACTGTGTCAACCGACACACATACTGTGTCGATCGACACAACACCATAGTCTCGATATTAATGTGTATCCAATACACATTAACATGATCATTACCATAATGATCATTCTCATATTTTAGCTTCCAGCTTGCTTAGGTGTGTGACCCTATAGGATCATATAATACTGACAGTAAGTCTACAACTTACAGATTGCAAGAGGCTCCGCCCAGTATTATACGAATGTCTGATCTTGACACACAACTATCATCAGGAGTGAGTACAAGTGTGATTTCAGGACACTATCCCAACAATCTCCCACTTGTACTGGAATCATCAATTCCTATAATCCTTTTGTCTCTATATCTCGATTTGGCATAAGGCAAGATTGGTGTCATCCTTATTAAGCCAATATCATGTTTATCGAACTCCTGATCTTATACTGAACAATACAAACAACTGAACTACAGTTCGTTTGAGTGCGGCCACACATTCTCTCAGTATTAAATATTCGATAGGCCCTGAGATATTTATCTCCCGTTATTCAGGAGGGACAAATCCCATCTTGTTCCATCCCTATTTCAATGCACACTTCATGATATACTTGAACAGTGCCGTTATAGTCGCCAGTTACGGGTCGACGTTTGACAAGGTCAAAGTGTACCAATTCATATGCAAGAAAGCATGATGAACTCAGGTCTAAGGACTATACTCTATAGTCGTAATGAGAACCTCTCATGACACAGATATAACTATCCTGGAGACTTCTCATTTGCGGGTCATGTCCGATCATATGTTCACCAACATATATCTATGTGACTGACTGTGATACTCATATCATTGACTCCATGAAACTTAGTCAACAGTCACCTCACAATCTAGTCTCTCGCGGTTGTCATTGTCCCATTTTGACAACCTCGACTAGGGACAGAACATAATCTATGTCATCTATGACTTATAGGGTTTCATGATCAAGTCCTCAACTTGATGACCTATAATATGACATAAACTTATTTTGGGACCATTATTTAGATCACAATAAATAATGCTGAAATCAAATTTCATTAAACATTTCCAAAGTATGTTTACAAGAGCATCTTATTATAACTAAAATAAAACTAAAACTCCCACTAGAATCAAGATTACATCTTAAGATCTCTAATGCCTACAGCAGTCGTATGACTCTCGTGCTTAGGCCTTGGGAGTGGCTTAGTCAGAGGATCAGCGACATTCTCGTCCGTCGGAACTCGGTTGATCTTCACATCACCTCTATTGACGATATCACGAATCAGGTGATATCTCCTCTCTACGTGTTTGGACTTCTGGTGTGACCTGGGTTCTTTCGCCTGAGCAATGGCTCCGTTGTTATCATAAAACAAAGCCACTGGCTCCAAGATACTAGGAACCACACCAAGTTCAGTCATGAACTTCTTGATCCAAACAGCTTCCTTTGCCGCTTCAGAAGCAGCAACATATTCAGCTTCCGTCGTGGAATCAGCTACGGTATTCTGCTTAGAGCTCTTCCAGCTCACTGCACCGCCATTCAGACAGAAGACATATCCAGACTGTGATCGGAAATCGTCTCTGTCCGTCTGAAAACTCGCATCAGTGAATCCATTCACTACAAGCTCTTCATTTCCTCCATACACCAGGAATTTATCCTTAGTATGTCTCAAATACTTGAGAATATTCTTGACAGCTGTCCAGTGAACTTCACCTGGATCAGATTGGTATCTACTCGTCATGCTTAACGCGTAAGCTACATCTGGACGAGTGCAGAGCATGGCATACATAATAGATCCTATTGCAGAAGCATAAGGAATCCTATTCATGCGCTCCCGCTCAGCATGTGTCACTGGACACTACTTCTTGCTGAGACTAATGCCATGAGACATCGGTATGAAACCCTTCTTGGAATCATGCATCCTGAATCTGTGCAACACCTTATCAATATAAGTGTCCTGGCACAATCCAATCAGCCTGCTCACTCTATCTCTGTAGATTCTGATTCCAAGAATGCACGCGGCTTCTCCCATGTCTTTCATGGAAAAACAACTTCCGAGCCAAGTCTTAACAGACTGAAGCAACGGAACGTCATTACCGAGGAGGAGTATGTCATCGACATACAGTACAAGAAACACAATTCTGCTCCCACTAGTCTTCTTGTAAACACATGGTTCCTCTTCGTTCTTGATGAAACCAAATTGTTTTACTGCTTCATCAAAACGAAGATTCCAACTCCGTGATACTTGCTTCAATCCATAAATGGATTTATGAAGCTTGCATACCTTCTCAGCGTTCTTAGGATCAACAAAACCTTCAGGCTGTGTCATATACACATCCTCTTCCAGAATACCATTCAGGAATGTGGTTTTGACATCCATTTGCCAAATCTCATAGTCATAATGAGCGGCAATCGCTATAAGAATCCGAATGGATTTAAGCATAGCGACTGGGGAATAGGTTTCATCATAGTCAATACCATGAATTTGTTTGAAACCTTTAGCCACCAACCTCGCTTTGTAAATTTGCACATTGCCATCCACGTCAATCTTCTTCTTGAAGATCCATTTACACTCAATGGCTTTTGCACCATTAGGTAAATCGACCAAGGACCATACTTGGTTTTCTGCAATGGATCCCATTTCGGATTTAGAGGCTCCAAGCCACTTTTCGGAGTCCGGGCCCATCATTGCTTCCGCAAAGGTCGCTGGTTCGTCACTATCAATGATCATCAGATCATTGGAATTGGTCACGAGAAATACATAGTATCTCTCGGGTTCGTGACGGATCCTTCCGGATCTGCGAACTTCAGGCTCCACAGGCGCCGGTTCCACTCCAACTGCTGCTCTTCCTCAGCAGGTTGAGCAGTCTCCTGTGCTTCTCAAATTTCTTCAAGATGTACTTTACTCCCACTGTTTTTCTTAGAGAGAAACTCCCTCTCAAGAAAAGAACAGTCCCGAGCAACAAATACTTTGTTCTCAGATTGGTTGTAAAAGTAGTATGCCTTGGTTTCCCTAGGATAACCAACGAAGTAGCATTTATCTGATTTGGGTGCGAGCTTGTCAGAGATTAAACGTTTGACATAAGCCTCACATCCCCAAATCTTCAGGAAAGACAGACTAGGAATGTTCCCAGTCCACAATTCATGTGGTGTCTTTTCCACTGATTTAGATGGCACCCTATTTAGTGTAAACGCAGACGTTTCTAGAGCGTATCCCCAAAAGGATAATGGAAGATTTGAATGACTCATCATAGACCGAACCATATCCAATAAGGTTCGATTCCTCCTCTCTGACACTCCATTCCATTGGGGTGTTCCAGGAGGAGTGAGTTGTGAAACAATTCCACACTCGCTCAGATAGTCGCTGAACTCTTGACTCAAGTATTCTCCTCCGCGATCCGATCGCAGATTCATTCTTGAATTCCTTGAATCTATCAAAGGATTCTGACTTGTGTCTCATCAGATAGACATAGCCATACCTACTGAAGTCATCAGTGAAGGTAATGAAGTACTTGTAATTTCCTCTGACAGCAGTACTCATTGGCCCACATACATCAGTATGAACAATGCCCAATAAATCACTGGCCCTTTCATTCGGTTTGTTGAAAGGGGCCCTAGCCATCTTGCCCATCAAACAAGATTCGCATTTCTCACATGATTCAAAATCAAATGAGCCCAGAAGCTCATTCCGATGGAGCCTTTGGATGTGTTTCTCATTGATATGGCCCAAACGACAATGCCATAAGAAAGTCGGGTTTTCGTCATTTGACTTAAACCGCTTTGTATTTATGTTAAAGACAGGCATTTCTTGGTTTAAAACATATAACCCATTATCTAATGGGGCGCTACCATAAAACGTACCATCACGATTAAAAGAACAAACTTTATTCTTAACAGCAAAATCAAAACCTTCCAAATCCAATACGGAAACTGAAATTGTGTTTCTGCTAATCGCAGGTACAAAGTAGCAATTATTCAAAGTTAAAACTATGCCTGAAGGTAAAGACAAATCGTAAGTGCCTACGGCCCGTGCAGCAACCCTAGCTCCATTCCCGACCCGTAGCACCACTTGTCCTTTCTTCAGCGTTCTACTGTTTCTTAGTGCCTGCATATTAGTACAAATATGAGCACCGCAGCCGGTATCCAATACCCACGAAGTAGAACTAGAAGATATAACATTAAGTTCGATAACATAAATACCTGAGTCAGACGCATCATACGTCTTCTTCAGCTTCTTTTAATCTTCCATGAACTTCTTGTAGTCTCTCTTCCAATGCCCTAACTGCTTGCAGTACTTGCATTTATCCTCAGGAGACCCGGATTTGGGCTTCGGCTTGGGCTTGTCCTGACTCTCAGTCTGGACAACTTGGGCCTTTCCCTTATCCTTCTTAGGTTTCTTAAACCTTTTACCCCCTTGTACCATCAGTACACTGGGAGTTGCCTTCTTGAGATTCGGCTCTGCTGTCTTCAGCATGCCGTGCAACTCAGTCAATGTCTTAGTCATGTTTTGCATGTTTTAGTTCATGATGAACTGATCAAAACACGACGGCAAAGACTGCAGAATCATGTCAGTGGCTAGCTCCTGACTAATGGCACAGTCCAGTTTCCCCAGGTTATCAATGTAACCCATCATTTTAAGGACATGAGGACTTACTGGACTATCCTTAGCCAGCTTGCAATCCATGAGAGATTTAACCGTCTGGTATCTCTCTGTGCGAGCTTGCTCCTGAAACAAAGCTTTCAGGCTGTTAATCATCTCAATGGGTGACATCACGTTCTCATATTGCTTCTGCAGCTCAGAGTTCATAGTCACCAGCATTAGACAATAACATCTTTGACATCAGCTGAATGCTTATCCCAAGCATTCTTTTCTGTCTGCGGGGCATTGGAACGTGGCCTCTCGGGGAGAACTCTTTCAAGGACATATTCCTTGTTCTCCTGCCTGAGAACTATTCTCAGGTTCCGATACCATTCCAAGAAATTAGATCCATTTAACTTGTCCTTCTCAAGGACGGATCTTAGTGAGAAAGTGTTGATGTGAGTTGAGACAGACATAGCTGTAATTAAAAGAGGTAGAGGTTTTAGTTATAAAGCTCAAGAAAATGAGAATTCTTATCTAATAAGAAAAACTCGCATTGTATTCAAAACTATGTTTCCTCAGATGAATACAATGAGCCAAGATCCATACTTCACCAAAATCTGAGTGGGCGACTCGCCATCACCCAAACTTTAGTTATCTAGGTAAGCAAATCATTGCTAATTGTACCCAGTACAACTCTTGGTCGTAGATGAGACAAACTATGTCTAATCTACTCTGATGTCTATGGGCCCAGAACTTCTGATAGCCCAGTCAAGTAAAACCAATCTCTTCTGTCTTGTGATCACTAATAGTCGCACTGCAAGTCCATTAATGATCACCTGCATTACTCATGTTGCTGTGGATACCAAGGACTCCAAGAATATCCAACAACAACACGAGTCTTGACAGTAGACAAGATCGGGCAAGACATCAAGATCACTTGATATTTAGTTGAGGAAAAGAATTATTTAATCTTGATGTATATCCAATATACATTCAAGAAGTTATTAATTTAATTAAAACATTCAGTTTTATTAAGTTTAGGTTCATCTAGAACTTTAGGATTAAATTTGGTCTGGTATATGCAAATTTATGGTCCAACCAGTAATTCTGCGAATGGTGTGTCGATTGACGCCAACCATTGGCATCGGTCGACACAACAAAATTTAAACCGGTCTTCGATAACCGGTCAAACCGGATCGAATTTCCTTAACCGATTCAATCTAATTGAAACGGTTCGGTTTAACGGTCCATGTCGATCGTCACACAACTCTGTGTCGATCGACATTACCAAACCATAACCAAATTGGTTAATTAAAATTAACCGAGCGAGATAACCGGTTCAATCCAATTGAACCGATCTATCTAATCGCTTTGCCTGTGTCGACCGACACACCCAGTGTATCGATCGACACAGCAGGAATACGGGTACTCGATCTCAGATCGAAACCCAAAAATTATTTACGAGTTTTCGCTCTGTGTCGACCGACACACGCTTTGTGTCGATTGACACTCTGCGACAAACCCTAAAAATTTATGCGTTTTCGCGGCGTGTCGACCGACACAAGCTTAGTTTCGATCGACACAGTGCGATTTTAACAGTTCATCATTTTTCAACAGGAATGAAATCCGAGATTAAAACCTTGAAAACACGATTTAGCAAGCATCAATCTAATCAATTACATCAGTATTCGATTTAAATGCTCCAGATTCAATTGACTAAACCCTAACCTGGCTCTGATACCACTGTTGGATCCCTAGGATCTAGGGTTCGTTATATTGAAATTACCAACCTCGTTCTTACCTTGAACTGGCAGCGGAATGAATTGGTGAACGAGATCAGTGAGCAACGCATACGCCTTGCCTCTACCAGATACACACGCACACAAGATGGAAAACGGGATGCTAGTGCCGGATCTATGGGATCTGAGAGTTTCTGGTGTTTCTACTTCTTCTGTCAAGAAAAAGTCGACGGCTACTGTTCTAGGTCCAAACTTTCAAGTTTTATTCGACCTGGAATCACACTTAACGGGCCAGACTTGTTTAAGTCATAATTTCGAAAAGCCTTTCGAAAACCCGAACTGTGTCGACCGACACACATACTGTGTCGATCGACACAACACCATAGTCTCGATATTAATGTGTATCCAATACACATTAACATGATCATTACCATAATGATCATTCCCATATTTTAGCTTCCAGTTTGCTTAGGTGTGTGACCCTATAGGATCATATAATACTGACAGTAAGTCTACAACTTACAGATTGCAAGAGGCTTCTAGCAAAACATTGCAACCGCCCAGTATTATACGAATGTCTGATCTCGACACACAACTATCATCAGGAGTGAGTACAAGTGTGATTTCAGGACACTATCCCAACACTTTGGAGCTTTTTCCTCGCTCCAGTCCTACGCAGCTGGTGTCGACCGATTAGCCTGAGGTGTCGGTCGACACTGAATGTTATCGGCCACTTCCAAGTACATAACTTGCTCAGTAGCGTCCATTAACCTTAGATATCCAGTAGCAGCTTCATCCTCTAGCTCCAACTCATGCTCAGAACTCATCAAGGCTCTCTCCAAAGGGTCGACAGAATGCATTCGATTTAAGAATTCTGCAGCCAGATTCTCAATCGTATCAACATAGAAGGTCTGTCCATCAATGGTGGGATGTCTCATCAACTTGTCCATATCAAAGTTCATCACCATATCAGCCATATTCAGTTCAATCTTTCCTCTCTTCACATCAATGATTGCACCAGCTGTAGCCAAGAATGGTCTGCCCAAGATAAGAGGGTCCTTAGGCTCATCATTGTACTGCAGGACTACAAAGTCAGTTGGGATGACAAATTCACCAATCTTCACCGGTACATCTTCCAAGAGACCTTCAGGAATCCTTATGGAGCGATCAGCTAAGATCAATGAGATCCTAGTGGGTGTGAAATCTGTCATTCCCATCTGCTTAGCGACTGAATATGACATCAGATTGACACTTTAACCCAAATCACAAAGTGACCTCTCAAATTTGTCTCTGAAGATGGTACAGTCCAAGACAAAGCTTCCTGGATCCTTTTGCTTCTCGGGAACTCTGTTTAAGATGACAGTACTACAGACTTCAGTGATCATCATCAAACTCTCTTCATCTCCCATGTCAGAAGTCAACATCTGCTTAAAACATCTCTTCAACACTGGGTTGTTGTTGATAGCATCCATCAATGGCATTGGGAGAGTGAGCTTGCTCAGCATAGCCATGTATTTAGCCTTGAACCGTTCAAACTTAGACTGCTTTGGGTTTCCTGGGAAAGGTACCTTCGGTTGTAACACTTTCCCACCAGCATTAGGGGCTTTCTGTGTAACATCAATGTCTGTACGCTGCTGATGTCGACCGACATCAGATTGATGTCGGTCGACATTGGCCGATTTTGATCTGTCATCGGCTTCACAATCAATCTCGGTCGATTTCCGTTCGTCATGAGGACTCGAAGAAGTTGGTGTCGATCGACGTGCAGAGGAAGTATCGGTCGAAGCTCGTTTTGCAGCTTCATACTCTTCTTCAAATTCTTCCATCTCTTCGATCTCCTTATCACTGATCTACCTAACATGGATGGTGTGCAGCTCCTTCCCACTCCGCAGTGATATGTCATTGCAGTGATGCTTGGGGTTGGTATATGTGCTTCCAGGAAGGAATCCGGCTTGCCTCTTAACAGCTCCAGCAGTTTGAGCAATTTGAGAATCCAATTGCTTCATATGTGTGCTCAAGGATTCAAACTTCTCATTCAAATCAGCATAGACATCATCTATCTTCTTGTTGAAATCCACATCAGTCTTTGTCTGACCTTCCAGCAACTGCTCCATCATAGCTTTCAGCTTGCTCTCACGAGCATTAGTAGAAGGAGGTGTCTGATAGGAAGATGATCCATAAGTCCTCTGGTAAGAGTTGTTCTTCTGAAAAAGCTTTTGGTAACCAGCATTCTGACCATATCCAGAAGAGTTTTGATTGCTTGTGAAAGCACTCTTCTGTCTACCATTAAAAAACTTGTTGTTCTGCTGGTTTCCAAACCTGTTTCCTTGAAATCCAGAACCACTAATGTAGTTCACATCCTCTTCTGTGCAGCCTTCTACAGGTCCAAACTCTTCAACATCCTGAGCAAAGTGGACATGCTTCTTGTTAGTCAACAAGTTGTGAACAGAATCCAACTTGTTTTGCATCTCAGCCCTCTGTAGATGATCCAACTTTCCACCAGACTCTTTCCTTCTCTGATTTGCAGTCTTAGCACTGTTGCTGCTCACAAAGTTCTCAATTAGCACTCTAGCTTATTCAGGAGTCTTTGTGTTGAAGTTGCCATTGCTGGCAGCATCTAACACATACTGGTACCAGAGATTCACACCTCTGAAGAAAATGCCCAGCAGCTGAACTTCAGAGAATCCATGATGAGGATAATCTCATTGGTACCTCTTAAACCTCACCCAAGCAGACTTAAATGGCTTTGTAGGTCCCTGAGTGAATGTCAGAAGATCCTGTCTGAGCTGATCTGAGCGAGCATCATCATAGAAATGTTGCAGGAACTCTCTCTTCACTGCATCCCAAGTAGTTAACTTCCCAGGTGGAAGTTGCTTAAGCCAAGCTGCGGTTTCTCCAGCAAGGGAATATGGGAAAAGCTTAAGGTACAGGAAATCATAACCCACTCCATTGTGCTTCATCCCAGTGATGAAGGCTTCAAAATCTTCAATGTGGTCCTCATTGGGAAGACCATGAAAAGGATTCTGCCTCAGAAGTGTGTAGTAGACAGTCTTAACCTCAAAGTCATTCCTCTTAAAAGGAGGAGGTACAATTGCTGACCGATTAGCATAAAACTCATACGGTCGGTTGTAATCAGCAAGAGTCCTCTCAGAAGCAAGAGGATTAGGTTGATGTCCATTACCTCCAGCATTGACCATCTGCCCCTCACCTTGAGGCTGTTCAGGTTCAGGGATTACGCGCCCCTCAGCATCAATCCTTTGTCCCTGATCATTGTACGGGTTGTTCTGTGGGTCTCTCAGAACTCCTTCATCATCTGATCTCAAAATCAAATGGTTGTTCATCATTCTTGTTCTTTGACCCTTTCTGTTCGTTCTCTCAAGTATAGCAAGCTCCTCAAGTCTGAGGTTCAAAAGTTCTTCGCTCTGGTTGCTTCGGGTGTGACGATTAGGCATACACAGATTTCAAAACACTGTCTCGAGGTCGATGTCGGGCGACACAAAGGAGGGTGTCGGTCGACACTTGATGCAGAAATCGATTCCTGCAGCAACAAAATAAGCCAAACCGATAAAAATCAGTAACAAATAAATAAAAACGACTTAGACTAAACTCTAAAACAAAATCTATCGGCGAACACAGTTGTCCCCGGCAACGGCGCCAAAAACTTGATAGGCTCAGAGTTTTATCTTATTCTACTGCAAGTGCACAGATATGCAATGTAGTACTTAGGGTATCAAATCCACAAGGACCCACGGCTCACACGATAGATTATATGTTCTCAAGCTAAGCTAAATCAATCGGAAGGAAGACAGTAAATGAAAGCAAGTAAATAAAGAAGTGTTTTCAATAAGAGAAAGGCGTCAAACTTAGGAAGTTCTCGGGAATTATGTGATGTCAAATACTTAACTAACCAGATTCAGGTTAAACACAAGTTCAAGAACTAGAAACACAATGCTAAACAATCCAACTCTCGTTGAGATTGTTTCTATATCTAGCAACCTAGTGATCCAAATCTCTTTGTAATCCTAGAGTTCTAAAAAAGCATTAAGAACAGGTTCTATCGGTACACAATTCTCTTAAACCAAATTTCTTTGTATCTAGTCAATTTGCTCACACTAAGTTTATTCAGATTATAACTCACACTCTCGTGCTATTGTCAATTATCTCAGATCTAAATCCTAGGTGATCAGTCCAGAATTCAGTATTAAGCACAACTTAGGTGATGAACGAACATATTGTGAATCCTAGTAAATCAGTTATCTAAACATGCATAAAACCCTTATGAGAATTCCTAAATCTAACTAGGTTACTACTCAGACATATTATTAATCAAAAACACATCATGAATAGAAAACCGAAAGACTGAATAGATAAAGTAAAGGGGTTCGAAATCCTTCTCTCAAAGGTTACAAGTAGCAAGAATCAGCCCCTTAGTAAATCTCTCAATCTCCAAAAGCGAGAACAAAGTAAGAACAATATAAACTGAATAATGAGTCTGAAAACCTAATTAAAACTCCTAAACTCGTTTTGGGGTCAGATTAAAATTAGGAGAAACTTCGAGGTCTTTGTGCAATTCTTCAAAACTTGTCTCAACTTGGCGTATAAATTCTCTCGCGCTCAGTGTCGACCAACGCCAAGGTCAGTGTCGGACGACATCCAGTCGTGGCCGAGACACCAACTTCAGCTCCTTGCAAAAATCACCAGAAACGTCCTATAATCACGCTCTTTGCTCCAAACGCAAGCCTACCTGTAGAAGACTCAATAGACTCGAAAAACCAGGTTAAAGACTCAATATAAACAACTATATCATGGTCGAAAACCTAGAAAAACCATGATATATCATCTAGCGACCCTAAAGCAACGATTTGACAAATCACGTCTGCAAAAATTGTTAAAAATAATGTATAAATAGAGTCATATAATTTTTTTAAAAAAAATAAGCAGGTTAAAGATAACAAACCGATCAAGACATTTTTTTCTCAAAATCCCCATCAAGAATCTCATTAAAACCAACAAAATACTTCTCTTCCACCTCTTTCAGGAAAGTCCTCACATAATATGATTTTGGTCTGATTTGTAAATGTCATTTTAAAAGGCAGAGGATTAGCCTTATATTATATTCATTTAAATATGTGAGACATCCAAATCTTTCAATACAAATGGCCTCATCTTCAAACAACGTTTGGCCAAATTTCCTTGACATGTCCTGATCGATAGTTGCATTAAAAAACTAAAGTTAGTATATCATATATACAAATATAAATGTGTAACAATTTTTAAATGTTCAATCGTTACAAAAAAAACTTGATGTTTAAAATCAGATTTTAGTAACTAAGAATAATACATCAGAGTCAACTAAAAACCATCTCAATCGCTTTCAAAACATTGTAAAAATAACCCTCCATGAAGAAAGTATCTTCACATTAGTCTTGTATTTCTCCAAAGTGAAGGAATTTCTAACAGTTCATAATCCAATTAGGCAACCCTAGGTATAAATTCCATAGCCTAAGATCTAGGGTCTAGGTATATATTGAATCTACATCAGATCTCGAAGATACCTGAAAGTTATGCAGCGGAAGATGATTAGATATTAGAGATTCACAAGCACCTCAAGTGTTGCGCCTCTACTGGTATCTACACGCACACAAACTGGAATCCGCCGGGATGCTAGTGCCGGGAGATCGGATCTCTTCGAGATACGTCTGTTTCTGAGAGGTGGCTGCGATTAGGCAAAAAGTTGTACTCCAGGTCATGCTATATCACATATATATAGACCTGGAAAAACTTAATTAATCACCGGACCGAACCGAGATTAATTGAGTCGTTAAATCGAAACATTGTTTCGATCTGCGCCTTGCATCGATCGACACAACACTTGTGTCGATCGAAACACCCTAAAAACGTATATTAATGTGTATCAAATACACATTAATTTGATCATTACATTAATGATCATTCCCATCATTCCCACATGAAGTATATCCAGTCTGCTTAGGTGTGTGACCCTGTAGGATCATATAATACTAGTAATGAGTTCACAACTCACATATCACAAGTGGTTTCTAGCAAAACATTATGACCATTTAGTATTGTATGAATGTCTAATCTCGACAACACAACTATCTCTAGAGTGATTACAAGTGTGATTTCAGGACATTCCCAACAATCTCCCACTTGTACTGGAATCATCTATTCCCAATTCGTCTCTATATCTCGATCTGGCATAAGGCAAGATCTGTGTCATCCTTATTAAGCCAAGATCATGTTCATCAAACTCCGATTTATACTGACAAGACAAACGACTGACAATCACCTCGTTTGAGTGCGGCCACACATTTATCAGCATCAAATCTTCGATGGGCCCTGATATATTTATCTCATGTTATATAGGAGGTAAAAATCCCATCTTGTTCCATCCATGTTCCTTAACACACTTCATGATACGCCCAATCAATGCCTTTATAGTCACCAGTTACGGCTGACGTTTGACAGGGTTAAAGCGGACCAATTCACACGTAAGAAAACATGATGAACTCAGGTCTAAGGACTATACTCTATAGTCGTAATGAAAACTCTTATGACACTTATATAACTATCCTGTAGAGGTTTTCATTAGCGGGTCATGTCCGATCCTGTGTTCTCCAATACATATCTATGTGATTGACTTTAATACTCTTAGTAATGACTCCATGAAACTTAGTCATCAGTCACCTCACATGCCAGTCTCACGCGGTTGTTAATGTTCCACTTTAACAACCTCGACCAGGGACCAATATAATTTATGTCATTTATCATTCATAGGGTTTCATGATCAAGTCACATACTTGATGACCTATAAAATGTCATAAATTACTTTTGGGACTATCATTTAATAACATAATTAAATAATATTGATGTCTGAGTTCATTAACATAATCAAATTATGTTTACATGAACATCATATCATAACTAAAATCAACAACAACAACTCCCACTAAAATAAGATCACATCTTAAGACATCTAATGTCTTTAGCAGTAGTCTGACCCTCATTCGCTCTCGCTCAGCGTGTGTCGAAGGACACTGCGTCTTGCTAAGAGTAATGCCAAGAGTCATTGGCACGAAGCCCTTCTTGGAATCATGCATACTGGTCTTGTGCAAAACCTTATCAATATAAGTATCTTGACACAATCCAATTAGCTTGTCCAATCTATCTCTATAGATTCTTATTCCAAGAATGTATACGGCTTCTCCCATATTTTTCATCGAAAAACAACTTTCGAGTCAAGTCTTAACAGACTGAAACAATGGAACTTCATTTCCGAGAAGCAGTATGTTATCAACATACAATACTAGAAATGCAATTGCGCTCCCACTAGTCATCTTGTAAACACACGGTTCCTTTTCGTTTCTGATGAAGTCAAACCTTTTGACTGCTTCATCAACACGAATATTCCAACTCCGAGATGCTTGCTTCAATCCATAAATGGATCGATGAACCTTGCATACCTTCCCAGCAGCTTTCGGATCAATGAAAACTTCAGGTTGTGTCATTGACACATCCTCTTCTAGAATTCCGTTAAGGAAAACTGTTTTCACATCCATCTGCAAGATCTCATAATCATAATGAGCGGTAGTTGCTAGGAGAATCCGTATGGACTTAAGCATAGTGACTGGAGAATAGGTTTCTTCATAGTCAATACCATGAATTAACTTGAAACCTTTTGCCATTAACCTAGCTTTGTATATCTCAATATTACCATCCACATCAAATTTTCTTCTTGAAAATCCATTTACTCTCAATGGATTTTACACCATCGAGTAAATCAACCCAATTCATACTTGGTTCCGTGACATGGATCCCATTTCGGATTCAGCGGCTTTCAGCCAATTTTCGGAGTTAGAGCCCATCATTGCTTTTCAAAATTCGCAGGCTCGTCACTTTCAATGATCAACAGATCACGGCAATTGGTTACGAGAAATCCAATTTTCTCAGGTTCGTGACGAATCCTTTTTGGTTTTGCGAACTTCAGGCATCACAGGTGTAGGTTCTACAACTCTTTGTAGATCCAACTGTTACTCTTCCTCATCAGGTTGAGCAGTCTCATGTGATTCTCGAATTTCTTCGAGTTGTATTTTACTCCCACTGTTCTTCCTGGAAAGAAAATCTCTCTCAAGAAAATCTCTCTCAAGAAAAACACGGTTCCGAGCAACAAACATTTTGTTCTCGGACCGGTCGTAAAAGTAACATGCCTTGGTCTCCTTAGGATAACCAATGAAGTAGCATTCATCGGATTTGGGTGCGAGCTTATCAGAGATTAAAACGTTTTACATAAGCCTCACAACCCCAAATCTTCATGAAAGACAAATTAGGAACATTTCCAGTCCACATCTCATGTGGTGCCTTTGTAACTGATTTTGATGGAACCCTATTTAGTGTAAACGCAGACGTTTCTAGAGCGTATCCCTAGAAGGATAATGGAAGATCTTGGTAACTCATCATTGATCGAATCATAGCTAATAAAGTCTGATTCAGGAGGAGTGAGTTGTGAAACAATTCCACAATCTCTTGTATGATCACTGAATTCTTAGCTTAAGTATCCACCTCCACCATCTTATCGTAGAGCTTTAATACTTTTGCCAAGTTGATTTTGTACTTCATTCTGGAACTCTTTGAACTTTTCAAAAATTCCGATTTATGTCTCATTAAATAGACATAACCATACCTACTGAAAATATCAGTAAAGGTAATGAAGTACTGAAAGTTTTCTCTAGCACTTGTGCTCATCGGGCCATACACATCCGTATATATAAAGCCACATAAGTCACTGGCACTTTCATTTTGTTCGTTCATGACCTGTATCGATCGACACACCTTTTGTGTCGATCGACACTACCTTTTGTTGAAAGGGGCCTTCGTCATTTTACCCAATAAACAAGATTCACATTTCTCACATGATTCATAATCAAATGAGCCCAAAAGCCCATCACTATGGAGCTTCTGAATCCGTTTCTCATTTATATGGCCCAAACGACAATGCCAGAGAAAAAAGTTTGATTCGTATCATTTGACTTGAATCTCTTGGTACTAATGTTATAGATAGGCACGTTTTGTTTTAGAACATAAATACCATTCTCTAATGGACCGCTACCATAAAACATATCATTGTAATCAAATTAATAACACTTATTCTTAATTTGAAAACTGATATCCTTCCATATCCAAACAAGGAATATAAATAATATTTCTGCTTATAGCAGGTACATAGTAGCAGTTCTTAAGTTCAAAAACCAAGCCAGAAGGCAAAACAAATGAAATGTTCCTACGGCTAATGCAGCAACTCTTGCTCCATTTCACATTTTCACAAAATATGAGCACCACAGCCGGTATCTAATACCCAATAAGTAGAAGCATAAGAAGTAACATTTACTTCTATAACATAAATACCTGAAGAAGAAGTCTCGTACGTCTTCTTCAGCTTCTCATAATCTTCCAGAAATTTATTGCAGTTTCTTTTCAAATGCCCATAACCATTACAATAATGACACTTATCATCTTTAGAAGGACCAGGTTTAACCTTAGGTGCATGGTTAGACTCGCTTTGATTCACAATCGAGCTCGTCTTGCCATCACCTTTGTTCTTACCAAGTTTCTTAAATCTTTTACCCTTTTGTACCATAAGGACATTTGGGGTGTCCTTCTTGATGTTAGGTTCAGCAGTTTTGAGCATCCCATGCAACTCTGTCAAAGTCTTTGTCAAGTTGTTCATGTTATAGTTCATAACAAACTGATCATAGCTTGACGGCAGTGACTGCAAAATGATGTCAGTAGCCAACTCTTGGCTAATGGGACAATCCAGTTTCCCCAGGTTATCAATACAACCCATCATCTTAATGACATGAGGACTAACTGGTCCGTCCTTTGGTAGCTTGCACTCAATTAGAGACTTAACCGTCTGGTATCTCTGAGTTCGTGCCTGCTCCTGAAACATACTTTTCAGGCCAGTGATCATCTCTATTGGCGACTCCACGTACTCATATTGCTTCTACAAGTCTGAGTTCATGGTAGCCAACATGAGACAGCACACATCGACCACATCATTATAATGCTTATCCCAAGCATCCTTATCTGACTGCCAGGCATTTACTCGGTACTTCTTGGGAGAACTTTCTCAAGGACATAGTCCTTCTTCTCCTGTTTGAGAACAATTCTCAAGTTCCGATACCATTCAAGAAAGTTGGATCCATTTAACTTGTCCTTCTCAAGGACGGATCGTAGGGAGAAATTGTTATGATGGTTTGTGCTAAAAATAGCTGAAAACAAGAGAGGTTTAGTTATGATGTTCAAGAAATGAGAAATCTTAACTATTAAGAAGACTCGCATTATATTCAAAACAATGTTTCCTCAAATGAATATAATGATCCAAGACCCATACTTCACTGAAACTTGGGTGAGCCACTGGCTATCGCCCAAATTTTAGTTATCTAGGTAAGCAACAACTTTGCTAGTTATATCCAATATAACTCTTGGTTGTGGATTGACATCTCATGTCCAATCCACCTGATGTCTCTGGGCCCAAAACGATTTTGATGGCTCAGTCAAGTAAACCAATCTTTTAAGTCATGTAATTGTTGACGTCTTGCACTGCAAGTCCATCAACACGATTACCTCCTGTCTTACCTATGTAATTGTGGACACCTTACACTGCAAGTCTATCGCACAATGAAACAAGTATTGACAGTTGACAAGATTGGAAAGACATCTAAACATACTTGATATTTAGTTGAGGAACGGAACTGTTT
Organism: Orychophragmus violaceus; assembly: GCA_030180135.1. Taxonomy (NCBI): domain Eukaryota; kingdom Viridiplantae; phylum Streptophyta; class Magnoliopsida; order Brassicales; family Brassicaceae; genus Orychophragmus; species Orychophragmus violaceus. Next base: position 80,089,112 of record CM058231.1, read on the forward strand.
AAAACAATTAATCTTATTATGTTTAATTATTCTAAGAATTCGGGTCTAATTTTGGTTCGGTTCTGTGATCTCAGGTTCAATAACCAAAACCACCAGAGACTGTGTCGACCGATACTAATTTAGTGTCGATCGACGCAATTATACCAAAACCAAATTACGATAACCGATCAATCCAATCGACCCGGTTTTGATAACCGGTCAGTGTCGATCGACACAATACTTGTGTCGGTCGACACTAACCCAATTCAATCAGACCGCAATTAACCGATCAAACCGGTTTAAATAAATTGCGATAACCGGTCCAATCCAATTGAACCGATTCATTCAATTGAACCGATTTAGCCAATTTTAACCAAGCGCGATAACCGGTCCAATCCAATTGAACCGATTAAACTAATCGCAAGGTCTGTGTCGACCGACACAACTCTTTTGTCGATCGTCACAATTAGAGCAAACCTAAATTTTATTCGGGTTTCCATGTTGTGTCGATCGATGCCGGATTGGTGTCGATCGACACTATGCGAAACCACAGATTCATTTATGAACAAAAAAAACCCTAAAACGAGAATTCTTTGAACAAATCACAATCTAGCATGCATATATCACACATATCGATTCAAATTCATTTAATTCGAATATCATGCTGTTAGATTCAATAGGATAAAAACCCTAAGGCTCTGATACCACTGAAGGAATTTCTAACAGTTCCTAATCCAATTAGGCAACCCTAGGTATAAATTCCATAGTCTAGGATCTAGGGTCTAGGTATATATTGAATCTACATCAGATCTCGAAGATACCTGAAAGTTATGCAGCGGAAGATGATTAGGTATTCGAGATTCACAAGCGCCTCAAGTGCTGCGCCTCTACTGGTATCCACACCCACACAAACTGGAATCCGCCGGGATGCGAGTGCTGGGAGATCGGCTCTTCGGGATACGTCTGTTTCTGAGAGGTGGCTGCGATTAGGCAAAAAGTTGTACTCCAGGTCGTGCTATATCACATATATATAGACCTGGGAAAACCTAATTAATCACTGGACCGAACCGAGATTAATTGAGTCATTAAATCGAAACATTGTTTCGATCTGCGCCTTGCCTCGATCGACACAACACTTGTGTCGATTGACACACCCTCAAAAAACGTATATTAATGTGTATCAAATACACATTAATTTGATCATTACATTAATGATCATTCCCATCATTCCCACATGAAGTATATCCAGCCTGCTTAGGTGTGTGACCCTGTAGGATCATATAATACTAGTAATGAGTTCACAACTCACATATCACAAGTGGTTTCTAGCAAAACATTATGATCATCTAGTATTGTATGAATGTCTAATCTCGACAACACAACTATCTCTAGAGTGATTACAAGTGTGATTTTAGGACATTCCCAACACAAATAAGCGTAGACAATTTCTTTGATAGTAACCAGTTTTGTTTTCTTTTTGCTAAAAATCGACATTTTTGCTGTAGAAATCGTATCAATGGTTCAATAATAATCTTCTCTATTGAATAAATATCCATGTATATATAGAATGTTAGAAGGAGGTTTAAGAAAATAACAGGTCGAATTAACTGTTTGTGTTTGAAAAAGTGAAAGCTATAAATATATATATGGAAAGTGTCATATATTTTATATTTTTATGATATATTATTGGTTAAGTTTGTAAACTACAATCATTACATTTAGTTAGGATATGTATAACCAAAAGATTTATCTGAATGTATAATATTCTCTTACTTTGTGAAAAATAACCCTAACTTAAACATGGAAACATAATAATTCATGTTCTGACTTTATTATGTACATTTATAGATATTTATATATTTTTGTTAAAATGTTAAAGTTATACATATGGTAATAATCCGATATTTAAGATTTTCATAATAAATTATTGTTAAATCTGTAAACTACAATTATTATCTCATTATTAATTTAACGAACAATATTTTGTTAGATTGAATTAGTATATTTTGTTTAACAATAGAATTACTCGAAATGTAAAATATTCTCGCACTTTTTCAAATTTATTCATTTTATAGACATCTATCAAAATACACAATATCTTTTACTTTTTTCAATTTATTCCTTTTTATATATTGACATATCAATAATTTGTTTACATAATACGAAATTTGCTAAGATATTTAGTTTCTCCATATATTTTCAAGTTTATTCTGAAATTGATATACAAAGATGTTTAACTTGCAATATTGTCAAAATCTGGAGCGTCTACATTAAGGGTTGTGTACAAATTATTGTAAACCATATTTCGAAGATACACAACTAAATCATATGATAAGATTGTGCTAACTACGAATAGAACATAATAATATATTATGTTATTTGTTTGCATATTGGTTTAGTTGTTTTAGATACACAACTAAAAAGAACATTTACCAAATTCATCCTTTACCACCAAATCTATGTCTATTGCAATACACAACACTTATTCGAACTCTAGGCTCGTTAGGAAATTAGGGGAATGTGAGACGAGCTCATTATTATTGAGCGTCTCCCTCATGAGTATTTGAATAAAACAAAATGAAAAACCAAAACCATATATACATTTTCATAGTCCAAATAAGATAATAATAGGATATATATTGTATCATTTGATTAAACATATATTGATTCGGAAGAATACTATCATGGACTGAAAAAAATAAGAGAGTATTTACCAAAAGAGGTTTTGATCAGGCCTTATTCGGACTATCGGGACTGAACCTCATATGATACTCAAAAGAATATTTACCGTTGTCAAAAAAAAAAAAAAAAGAATATTTACCAAATCAATTATTTACCACCAAATCAATGTCTATAGTAACACAAAATGCTTATTCGAACTATAGGCTCATTAGGTCAACCGGGAAATGTGATGTGAACTTACAACGTCTTGACAAAAACCATCAATCGGACTTTTAGATCTCACGCTCCTTTTTATATAAAATCTCAAATGTTTGTTAGTTCACATCACATCATTTGACATTAGCTTTGTGATTACCGAGCTTCTTTTTTCATGGGACCAAACGAACAAAACAAAATTAAAAACCAAAAACATAGAAATCCTTTTAAAATCGATAAGAAGAAGAAAGGTAAAGAGTATTTACCAAAAGAGAATTTAATCGGGCCTTATTCGGACTATCAGGACTGCACCTCATATGGTACTCAAAAGAGTATTCACCAAATTCATTCTTTACCACCAAATCCTTGTCTATAGTAGTACACAACACTTATTCGGACTATATGCTCATTGGGACAAACGGGACATGTGATGTGAACTAACAACGTCTTGGCAACAACATTCAATCAGACTTTTAGATCTCACACTCTTTTTTATATAAAATCTCAAACGTTTTTAGTTCACATCACATCATTAGACCTTAGTTTTGTTATAACCGAGCTTCTTCTTTCATGGGACCAAACGAACAAAACAGAATTAAAAAAAAACATAGAAATCATTTCAAAATCGATAAGAAGAAGAAAGTAATAGAAATGACAACGGAGCATTTGACCAAACTTTTGATGATCCAGAAGAAAACTTTCACGGCCAATGAGAAAACAAAAAAATAGAGAGAAATCTTCTTGAAAATATGGAAGATGCAAACGATTGTGTTTTTAGGCCATCCTAAGCTCACCTTATATAGGATTTCAAAAACTTCTCTCGAAAGCTTGTTATATGTCCTAAAATATCATTTTTTTTTCGAACTCGAACTAATAAGATATTCGGAAAGATATTGTGCATTTTTTTAGAAAATGAATTAGTTATATGAATAATACTCGGGTGATGTATTCTCGTAAATAAATCGAACTTCAAATCCTTTAAGTTATTTAGGCTTTACCATATCACATTTACACGTCATCATTATATTCTTCTAGAGTTCTCTCGTGACGACACATCAGCATTCGCCCAAAAATTATTTCTCATTTAATCATTTAAAGGTATAGATAATATAAGGTAAGGTCTACTTATAAAAATGTCAAATGACGACACATGGTCCCCGATTTCAAATGATAAGAGTTATTTGAACGGTACTGTTATTATGATACTTACACAATCTGGAAATGGATATCATGTACAGGAGGAGCAATAGCAGTGATCGGAAAACATATGGTTATTCTTGGTTTTTGTGGTTTGTTTTCAGTAGTGCGTCTTTGTCTTTAGCATTTTAATTGCCGGTTTGGTTCTTTCCCTAGTTCCGGTTCACATCTTGGAACTGTACGGTTTGACCTCATGTGTCATTTTCTTTTTGATAAAGCGTATTGGTCTTTTCCTTGGCTTTATCCGTTTTGGCAGTACGCTTTTTATGTTGCCAAATTGGCCACGACGCACTAACTCGAGAGCATCTTAAATTCTTAACAAACAACGCAGCGACAGGAGCAAGAAAAATAAAAGAAATAAACTGTCTACAATATACTTGAATAAATCTTATCAACTTTATTTCCAATTCTGTAATTCAACTATACTTAACCATATGAAGCTTGCGTGAAAAGTAAGACTCATCAAACTAAGATGATGTACTGTGTTTTATTTAGGGTTTTTCGAGGAAATGCTGGGCGACGATACGGCGCTGAATCTTACCAGATGCAGTTTTGGGGAGGTTATCAGTGATGACCACTCTTTTTGGCACCTTGAAAGCTGCCAAATTCTTCTTACAGAACGTTTTAATGTCCTCTTCGGTCACACTTGTTCCTTCTCTTGGAATCACCGCACAATTTATCTGATCAACGACCAAAAATATAACCAATCTACACGTTAATGGTGCAAGTTCGCATAATGTTTTGATGATTAAGCAGGACATTTCATCAGTTCAAACTCTGTATAATCTTTGAGTCATAGTGTGTATAGAGGAACTTAAGCATGGTTTTTGCTTACCTCTTCGCCATATTTCTCATCAGGAACCCCGAACGCAACTCCTTGAGAAACATCAGGATGAGTTAAGAGTACTGCATCCACTTCAATTGGTGATATCTTCTCACCTGAACATAGGTAACTGAAATTCTAAATAATAGACAAATTACTGCACATAACAGCCTCTACCTTTGACAAGTTTCTACTACTACATCCTTTCTCATTTCTCATTTGTTGGGCCAAAAGTCTAACCATGCCACTGACACTATGCAAATACAGAGACTGGTTAATCTTAAGTTGCTTGACAAGGACTAGTAGTTATGTGGAACAGTAAAGCCGTCACATACGAGTAAATGAGACTCACCTCCACGGTTAATAAGCTCTTTGATCCGACCCACCAGATGCAAATACCCGTCGGAATCAAAGTAACCGATATCACCTGTGTGGAACCACCCAAACTCAAAACCTGCCTTGTTGGCCTCTGGGTTGTTCTTGTAACCCTTTGTCACATTTGGACCTCTTATACAAACCTCTCCCTTGCTATTCGGCTCTTGTATCTCCCCTTTCTCATTAAGGATTGCCATTTCTTGACCCACCGGTTTCCCAACAGATCCAGGCTTGTGTGGACCTTCCTCCGGTAAAGGATTGGAACTCATCAGGTGGGTTGCTTCTGTCATAGCATAAGCCTCCAGAACCGGTGCTCCAAAACCTTCCTCAAGTCTGGACAATATTATCTGACCAAATCCAAGACACAAAACCATAAATTTATTGAAAACAAACAAATCCAAAATGTTTTGCAAATCATTCTGCAGTAATGTGTTCTCTACGGATTTACAAACGCATCAATAATTGACAGGAAACAAGAGCATTACCGGAGCCAAAGAAGCACTGCAACTCCTGATGAACCGAAGTTTAGGGTATTCCGACTCAGGGTGGTTCGTGTGTCGGTCTAATATGATCTGATGAATGGTGGGAACAGCAGTATACCATGTAGCGTTATACTTCTTCATGTCTGTCCAAAACGTTGTCGCCGAGAATCTACCAGCAGCTGGGAGAGTTACGGCCGCACCAGCTCCTAACGAGCTGAGTAATCCGGCTAACAATCCATGAACGTGGAACAGAGGGAGAACAATTACAGTCGAATCAGCCTCGGTAAGTTTGTAAACCGATGTAATGTTCTTTACGGAAGACACTAGATTCAGCTGCGTAAGCGGTACACCCTTTGGACGGCTCGTGGTGCCGGATGTGTGGAGGAAGAGAGCCGTGTCGTCGGAGCTATTAACGAGTTCCGACGCTGAGTCAGCGACCGAGTCGGAATCGGCCACGGACAGAGCAAGGTCCGAGCCGGCATCTAAGAGCGTGGCGGTGACGTGGGAGATGTTCAGCTTTGAAGCTGCTTCTTGAGCCGGTCCATTACCTTCTTTTGAGGTTAATAATAGCTTTGAATCAGAATCAGAGAGGTAAAACTCGAATTCCTCCGCCGTGTAAGCCGCATTCAACGGCGCCGCCTTGGCCCGAGCTCTTATCACCGCCAAAAACATGATAACAAACTAAGAAACAAAAAAAGAGACAAAAACAAACTCAAGGCAATCAATAAACCATCCAAAAGCATAAACTGAATCAGAAGTTCAAAATTCCTCCAAGTAAGAAGCGATTTAGTTTCTCCACAATCATTTGTACACTTCCCATGGTATCCTCAGCATGCAAAATAATAAAACTAGGCGTAAAGCGTCGCGTTCAGTTACCTCGACAGTGTTAGGGAAAGTGAGAGCCACCACATCCCCCGGCTTGACTCCGGCGGCGGAGATAAGGCGTGAAGCGGCGCGTTCAATTAGATCGTGGAGACGAGCGTGAGTGAGATCAAATTTTCCAGAAACCGAGAGCGCTCGCCGATCAGAGAATTTCTCGGCGACTTTCTTCAATAGTCCGGTGAGTGTATCGCTATCCATGGTTTCGTTTTCTTCGGAAGACAAAAGAACAAACACGAGCAACGATGAGAAAATGGGGTGAAAAACAGAGACTGCGATATTTATAAATTTATAGTATCTTATAAAGTTAACAAAAAAAAAAAAATAGTATCTTATAAAGTTATTATATTATATATAGAAGACGATGCAACGTGGCATCATAGTAACGGCTTTGTTAGAGCATGTACATTGATGAACCCCATTTTGGGGTTCTTAAGAATTTTTTAATGTTTTTTTAAGTTGTTTAGAATAGTTAAGAACTTATTGTTTTTTTGATCATTCATTGATGAACCCCTAAGTGGGTTCTTAATTTTTTTAAAAATATTAATTTTCTACAAATCACTCGTGCATAGAAATCTCAGATTAAGTGAAACTATAATTCCTAAGCATATGGCCATGTCCGGACAATCATATTCATAACATAAGTAAGTAAACTAACTCGTATTTTGAAGATAGAATCCGCAACACAAACAACCCTACATAAACTTGTTGATCTTGTAAGTTGTGCTTCACCCAGTCCAGGAGATGAGGCCATTGCTCAGGATTGTCAGCATAAATTATTGTCTTCAAGCACTCTCCCATTTGAACTCTGCATCATACACAACAACAAAAAAGCTAGAATAAGGACCAACATAACAGAGTTAAGCTTTCATGTATAAATAAATCCAGTAATTGCACTCTACATAACAGAGACACACAAAGGTTGACTGCAAGAAAATAGTAGCATTGTCTTAACGAGTGCTGCCCAGTGTATAATAGCTGCTACCTCAAAATAGGTGGAAGTTGAGAGACATACTAGAATCTGGTCCCTGACAACATTCTTATCACTTGGCAAGATTTTGCTCTGAACACCTACACCTACACAACATTCTTACCTTTAAATCGAGAAGAATCAAGATCAAAATGCTATGTATGATCAACAATAAGTGAATTTGGTGGTTAAGTATCAAAGTTGGGAGCTAAGAGAAAGTTGTGTTTTACGTACCTGTTGAAGACAAAAGAACATCATCCCCACCTGGATGGTCTTCAAGGAACTTGGTTACATTGTACACATGCGTATTTACAAACGTTTGAATTAGGATATGAGAAAAAGGAAGTGAAGCCAACAGAAACCCATTTATCTAACAAAGAGAGGAGAGTTCTTGTGCTGATTTGATTGAATCAGAGGAGGAAAATTGGTGATAAATTAGAAATTCAAGAGCCAAATCATCAGTCTATCAACTCTGAATCATCAATCATCAAGAGATAAATCATCAATCATCAGTCAATCAACTCTAAATTCGACTATCATCAACATATGCTAGACACGAGTAAGATAGATCCCAAATTCGACTATCATCAACTCTAAATTCGACTATCATCAATCACAAACATTCAAGAAATTTCAACCTCCATAGCGTAGTTTCTATAACAATAATTGGATCTCGAATTCTCTATTAGTAATTCCGGTTCAGAGTACTGATAAACGTTTGACAAAACCGGAACTAAGAAGAGACGAGCTTACCCATGAGAGTCGATTCAAGGAGATGCTTGGCCATGAGAGATGTCCTCCCGATAGTTTCACGGCGAAGTGGAAGAATCGAGAGAAGACCATTGGAGGAGACTTATGGTTCGTGTGCTTCTCTTCGGCGTTCTCTTCGTCATCTCCGGCGGCGCCCCCACAGGCGATGATCTCTACACCAGCAGGAATTAGATCAAACCCGTTCAGTTTTACTCCTCCATCTTTCAGGATCTGATCGCCGACGGTTCTCTCTCACTGGAATCGAAGACATCGGGCAAGAGGTTCTCCCCCTGTTTCAACCTAAAAAAAAAAAAAAAAAGATGAATCAGAATATGCCACGTACTTAAGAAACGGTTTCTTAAAGTACCAATTTAAGAACCGATCCTTAGTATTATTGCTAATTTCTATTTAAATTAAATCCAAACCACCTAAGAACCAGAGCTAAAAACCCTTTAAGAAACCACGATGTATATGGTCTTATGATCATGTGGTCATTATCTCTATCTATTTATCTAATTATTTTGGGAGTGGGTCGCTGGTTTTTTTTTGTCAACATATTTTATAAAAAGAGCCCCAAACAGAAGATACAAACCAAACCCAGCTACAAAGAAACGAAGCCCAACAACCCAAATCGTACATAATAGATAAAGATGAACATAATTGGATGCATGCTGGACACGTGTAGCAAAGCGGCATCGGCGAAACTGCAACCCCCGAACGCGTCGTCGTCCAGAGAAATGCTTGCATCATCAGGTGCTCCTAAATCAGTCACCATCGGCTTGAGACGCATCAAAATCAATTGTGGCCGTCAAAAGTAGAAACAGAGAGATCCCAATTCAACTCGAGATGGGAACTCCAAAACTTGATAACTCCGACAAAAGGAAAGCTTAGCAGAACGGCAGACGGCGGAGATATTACCTCCTGATGAAAGAACACCAAGTTGACGGGGGACACGACGAAAGACGATCGACAGAAGCGGATTAAAAGAACAACCTGAGAAATTAGCAAAACTCCAACAGAAGGTCGGAAGAACTAAACAGACAAAAGTCCGATACATTATTCCAAAAAAGGAAGAAAATGGATCCGATACAAAAGATCGGAAGATATAAACAACAAAAAATAAAAGTAATCCGGCCGCCGGGCCGGTAACGACGAAAGCAGAGATACGGGCCTTAAAGAGAAGTCGGAGAGAATAAAAAAGAGAGAGAAAAGAAACAACACGACTGGGTCGCTGGTTTGTCCCTACTATTAGACCGAAGTTTCGGTTTTTGAAGAAGTACGATATTATAAGATTTTTCGATTTTCCGTAAACCGATAGTAAATTTACTTTGTATTTGTCAAATAGTAGGTGCTAGTCGATAAATTATTGCCAATTATTCTTGACATAGCTTCAAGATCCAGTCTCTTGGAGAGAACATGCATACAAATGACGAAGAGATAGGGAGATAGGGAACAACCCTATCGTAAACCTCTTCGACTCTGAAAGAAACCTGCTAGCTCTCTATTCACTTGAACAGAAAAGGATGGAGTTGTGACGCAAATCATGATCTAGTGAATGAAATCCACAGGCAGCTTAAGCACCTTCAAAGTATTTTCCAGAAAAGCCATTCCATCAAGTCAAATGCCTTTGATATATCAATTTTAATTGCACTTCTCGAAGGAGATAAGTCTTTGTGATAATCCTTCACAACTTCTGTAGCAAGCAGTAGGTTTTCCATGAGCGGTTTGTTCTTTACAAATGCAAATTGATTCAGAGCTATGAACCGAGGTAAGAGCTCTTTCAATTTGTTCGCCAACAACTTAGATATCACCTTATAGATAACGTTGCAACATGATATAGCTATGTAGTATTTCATCGTGGTTGCTTCAATCTTCTTAGGGATTAGAGCCAGAATCGTTGAGTTCAAACCCTTAGGCAAAAAACTTTTGGTGAAAAAATATTTAATTAATGTGACAAAATCGCTCTTGATCACTTGCCAAACCAAAATGTAGAATTTACAAGTATATCCGTCAGGTCCGTGAGATTTACTTTTTGGCATTGAAAACATAGCATTCCCGATCTCTTCCTCTGTTATAACCATAGTTAGTCCCTGTTTTTCTTGGTTCAAGATGTTGTACTGCAATAGGCTTCTCAAACTTTCCTCTGAAACTTCCTCTACATCCGGTGGTTTAACAGTTAAAAATTCCTTAAAGAATCCCTCAGCCTCAGCTTTAATCTCCTCTCTATCCTTAACTATTCTACCATCTCTGAATTTTATTTCCTTGATAGCATCTCTCTTGATTTGATTGCATTGTAGAAGGCCCTGTTATTACGATCACCAACCTTCAACCAAAATAACTTTGATTTTTGGCTTAGGTATTGCTCTTCTATTATTGCTAACTTTTTCCATTCTTTCTCAGCTTCGTTTTCTTTCCTGCTATTCTCTTGACCCGAATTGCGCAAAGTGTCTTCTTGACATTTACAAAGAACTTCATATGCATCCTTCATTCTTTTGGATAAATCCCCAAACATAGATTTCTCAGTATTCTAAATATCGGTTTCACCCCTTTTAGTTTTTTTTACAGCCGGTATAGCACATAAGTGGATTCAAACAGAGGTTCTAAGTTATAGTTCTCTACTGCTTCCTTGAACTGAGGATGCAAAATCAGAGCATTGACAAACTTAAAAGACTTCTTCGGTTTGACATCTTCTTCCCTGATGTAAAAGCGGCACTGAAGGTGATCTAAGCAACCTTCGGGTTCAAACACATAGTAGGATTGATTATACTTGTGTAACCAAGCATCATTAACCATTGTCGTGTCCAACTTTTCACAGATGAGACCTTCTTCTCTCTTGTTGCTCCAAGTGAATTATGGACCATGAAAACTTAAATCTAGTAAACCACAGTACCCAACCACTTGTTGAGAGTCTTGCACACCTTGAGGAATAGAACCATTACTGTCATACAAAGAGTGTTCATCGCCATCAAGAATTTCATTAAAATCATCTTTTATTATCCATGGTTTACCTCTCATCAAAATAGAATCATGATGAGCTTTCATGTCCTCCCAAAGTCTTCTTCTATCATCCATACTATTTGAAGCATAAACAAAAAAGAAAAGAATACCTCTTTTCCCCCATCCAGCGAAACAGCTATTGTAATAAGCTGAGCTGATTTATAGACCGGAATAACTTAAACATTCGATCTCCAAAAAATCCAGATATGTCCTAGCCGATGTTCCTCATACTTTAACATAAAACTCCAGTCCTTAAACACAGAATGTACAATTTTTGGAGCATTATCTTCCTTGACTTTTGTTTCTAGCAATCCTCCAAAATCGAACTTATTTTTATTTATCCAATTCCTCACAGCAATATGCTTCTCCTCCTTATTAAACCCACGCATATTCCAAAAAACCAGACATATTAATGAGTTTTATTAGAAGTGCCTTTTTTGAACTCCATGTTTGTTGGAATTCGTCTTGTTTCCAGACAAAGTAGCTTTACTTACATCCTTTGATGCCTTCCGTAAAGAGTGACGAGTTCTTCCACCCCCTTCCTTATCAATAAAGCTATTATGTATTGGTTTATAATATTTGTGGTCTGTTCTGCCTCTGGAGGGTTATGCTCTTCTCGTACAATATCATCATCTCTACCCAAAAATTCTCCTTCTTCTGTTTCCTCCTTCGATTCATCTATCTCATCACCATCATCACCCTTGCCACTTAGTGCTGAGTACTGTGATCTGTCTAATAAGCTTACTTTACTGTATTTGAGACGCTCTTTATCCTTTTCAGGAGTTTTGCAGTCTTCAAATGTGTCCTCCAACCTTCATCTTCAATTCCGTCCTATTTCATATCAGTTGCATTAAGCTTATCATCCATATGCTCTGTTTTCATCTCCTCTTTATGAGTACATACATTCGATTCAACAATCACCATCTGTATCGGACGTCCTCACATTGTCAAGATGTGTTAGCTTATCCATAGATTCTTCTTTCTAAACCATCTCCTCTGTTTTTTTTCTGTATTACCTGTCATTTTCCTCACACATTCTTCTGAAGTGTGTCCCCATGTTAAACATCCTTTCCATTTCGGTGGAAGCCACAAATAAGCATAGGAGATATTTGTAATACCCTGTATCAATAAATGGTCAACGGGTAGCAGAAAAGTCAACGGAGGACAGTTTTGTAATTTTGAGAAGTTAAGGGGCATTTTGGTAATTTTACCAAAATGTGAGCCGGAAGCTAAGACGGGCCAAATTTTATTCTTTTTCAATAAAGAAAACATTTAAAAGACCAAGATTGGTGGAAACGAACCGTAGATGAGTTTTTCGGGTTATCGGGAATGGAAACCGATAAAACCGACAAAACTTGTAAAATCCATAACGGGAGCTACGGGTGTTCGTTTGAGGCAATTTAAATTGCAAAATTCATCTAAAATCATCAAACATCTGATTATGTGGCTTGCAAGATTTATGGAAACAGCTATGGGGTTTATGGAGAATTAAAAGCTAATTAGAGAATTATGTGCAAATAATCATTTTATTTGGCAAGTCATGGGATATAAATTAAAATTGCTGATCAAGTAACAAATAATCAATTTTATTTGTTTCTAGGGAGGAGAATCACGTGTCATGGTGAAAGAAGTAGAGAAGAGAAGAAATTGGGCTTGGACTTACAACAAAATCAAAGAATCAACAAATATGTTTGGCCCACATTGCATGAAGAGAATTAATGCCCAAGCTGTTCAAGTGCGGGTCAAGGTCGGGTCAAAGCAATGGTTTGGGGAAGGTTCGGGTTATCGTCGGGTTCGTTCCGGGTCTCGTTGTTCCGCTAGTCCGTCAATCCATCCATCCGTCGTCATAATAACACTGTGAGGTCAAGTGCGGGTCAAGGTCGGGTCAATGCAACGGTTCGGGGAAGGTTCGGGTTAGCGTCGGGTTCGTTCCGGGTCTCGTTGTCCCGCTAGTCTGTCAATCCATCCATCCGTCCCCATAATAACACTGTGAGTCGGCTAAATTGTGTGTTGCATTTAGTTAGAATCATATAGATCCGGAATTGATAAACCGTAGTTTAGGTTGTATACCCGATTGATTTAATTAGTTAGAACGGCTATGTTGATTAATAACTCGGTTAATTAATTAAATGGATAAGTTAAGAGATGCATGCTAGTTAATTCATATCTGTAATCGTTGATAGTTCGTTGATTGCTTGATTGGATGTTGTGTTAAGTGAGTAATAGTTCGTTGATTGCTTGATTGGGTGATGCATACGTATAGAACGGCATGCTAGGACGTATATGCATATATCAGTATTTAAGAACGTATCTAAAGTAATCTATATACGGGAAATTATGAGTTGATTAAAATACGGTAAAAAGACATAACACACTTAGAATATAATAACGGGGTGTGTTAACTAGTCGGGTTAAGGGTAATGAATGGAAGTTAATGAATAATGAGATGTCGGGGAGTTAGTAATCTTACTAACTAACTCTAAACCGACAGATCGAGGACTTATTAAAAGATACTTAGGAAGGGATAAGTAAAAGAAGTAGTGTAATACCAAGGTAGCGGATTGAATGAGTAAAGGTTAAGGATTGAATGAGTAAATGTTAAGGAAATACGAAAGGACTAATAAACCTAAATAACTGTTTGTGTGGTCTTGATTATTGATTATGTGATTGTACTTCGGTGTTGGGCCGAGTAGACTGTTGATTGTGTGATTGTGTATCTACTTTGGTGTTGGGCCGAGTAGACTGTTGATTGCTTGATTGTTATCTACTTCGGTGTTGGGCTAAGTAGACTGTACTGGTAGAGACTTACTCGGGTGTGGAACCGGGTAAGTCTGGGTAAGGTCAAGTGATGTGGAGGTTGGTGATAGGACTTGCGGACGGGATCGACTGGGGATTGAGATAGTAGTCCTATTTGACCTTGTTGGTATTGTGTGATAGAGTCCCAGCGAGCCTGCTTGTTTACGTTGTTGTTATTAGGACTCTATAGGGTGTGTTGGATCCCACAAGTCTAGAGATGGTGTTCCGGTACTTCCGACCCGATTGGATCCTCGGGTAATGACCTGTTTGGTTCACGTACCTTCGGGTGGTGATTCTGGTTATGGTGTTAACCTACTTAGTGACGCCGGTAGGTGTGTGGTCCGGAGAATACGGGGTCGCGTCCTAGGGCCGGACTACATGGAAGCTTTGGTTATCTAGGGGTAACCCGAGTCACCGCGTATCGATGGACAGAGAACGGTGTCCTAGTCGTAGGACTTCGTGTTTTCTTCTAGGAGTCGTGGGAGGTTTTAGTTATCGTGGGATAGCTAAGTGTTCCCGTGGAAGTTACCGAGTTCGCATAGTGGGCCTAGATGGTGTGGAGATTGCGTTAGAAATGCGTTTAATGTAGATCGAGTCTAATCGAGGGCATGTGCCGCAGTGCTCTCGATTTCTTTCGTTGATGATCGTGTTGTTATTTGAATGCTTGTGTGTTGTGGAGATCATCACGTCTTGGTAGCACGTTATCAGCTATTGTACTTGATTGTTATTTTGGGTTTGGGCGGGATTATTAGATTATTAGCAGCCTTTAGTTGGGAGCCGTCTCACTGGGTAATCTTAAATTACTCATTAGACTTTTTGTGTTTTTCAGGTTTGGCATAGCTCGGGGGACGCGTAGGGCACTCAGAGTAGGTTCAGGTTGGCATTTGGCATTGGTCTATTTACACATTTTGACATTACTTTCGGTTTCGGATTTTATGGACCCAGTTAAATGATTTGTATTAGACCGTATATTGCTATGAATAAAGTTTATGATTTTAAAGTAATAAAAACGGAATAATTCCCTGATATACGGTAGTCCGAACCAAACAAAACTCGTGGAAACGGTTCAAGTTGAAAAGCTTTGTATCGTGGAAACGAGGTAAACGGAGTCAAGGATGGTTTGGTTGGAGCCATTGACTGAAACCGGACTGTCTCTGGCTACGTATTGTGACAAACTCTTCTCGTATGACTGCTCGGGTTCGATTGGTCATGTTCTTGTTTGATTGTTGGCCGATCAGCTCGTCGGTCAGCGGAAAACGGGAAGGGGGTGTTACAATATTAATCTTTACTTCATTACCAAGATCAAAATTATGGTGAGATGGCAGAGGCTTTGTGAGATTCGCATCCACAAAAACACGATCTTCTTCAAAGCTTTTACATAATTTTGTGTCTGGATATAGCCTAATTGGTTTCCCAATGGTACTTGTTAGACACGATAAACCCTTCCAAACATACATTGATGCTGGGACGTTTTTAACAATGACCCAAAGTGGAATTGATTTCATTGCAGGCTGCATTTCCTCAACATTTGGTGACCATTTAGTCACTATCATAGGTATGCCACACAGATTCCACATTTCCCTCCTAAGAACTCTGTTTCTAACCACCTTATCTGTAATTCGAAACTTCACTGTTGTTTTGTTTACAACAAAAACATCCACTTTAATGGATTTATCCCCAAGATTTCAGATTTTGTTTACAATGGCATGTATTTTACCAATGTACGAAGGAGACGAAAGAAATTTTCCTATGAGCAGATCCTCCCATAATGGTGGGGAGTCAACAAAAACCTCTTTTGGAACCTTAAAAGTCTGAACCCCATCTTCTTCCACACCCTCCAAATCATACTACTGTAGCCTTTTGTTACTCTGGAATAACGAGGCCCAAGAATCAATCTTCACGACATCCTTCCTCCCTATCTCTCATGTGTCAGACTTAGATGTAGAATCAGTATTCACCAACTCTGAAGCTGTAACATTTGATTTCTCTCCCGTTTTTTGCAGATCATCTGTCAAACCTTCCTCCACAGTTATCTCCTTGGCTTCCGAGACTCCTATTGCCCCCTGACCAGGGGGATTGACCGCCGGCGGCGACGACATGGTGAGCTTGGAAGCTAAAACCCTAGTATTTGCTAGATCGCCAAAAAAATCTCCCTCAGAGCGAATTAAGGAAACTCAGAGCTCGCCAACAAATGATAATATTACACGTTTAAGAGGCTGTTTGTCCATATTATACAAATTATTAGATTTCTTTATCAAATTCTCGAATATATATATATATATATATATATATATATATATATCTATATATCTACTTCTCAAAATATGGCTATAATTTTTTCGATGTAGTTTGAATTTATTTTTTTAACTAGTTACACATTTTGATTTAAAAACATTGGTTTAGTCTCTAAATTAAAGAACTAAAATATATATATATATATATATATATATATATATATATATATATATATATATATAGTTTTAACTTTCAGATTATAAAAAGTCATTAAAATTTGTAATAAATTATTTATAGTTCTTTAACTATTAAAGTCGACTTGCTCTTAAGTCAGGCTACAAATTTAACATCTATATATATATATATATGTTAACATAATATATAGTATTGTTATTTTCAAAACTTTACTCACATAGGCTTAAAATTTGCTTACAAATTTGTATATATGACAACAAGGACATAATAGTCATAAACAAAATAAGTCATACATCGTATACGTTGTTAAAAAGTTGCTTTCGTTTCTTGTAATCTGTGTTCGAAAAATCGTTAGGCTACGCAAAAATTAATCGAGGCCAAATTTTAGGGCTTGCTATCTTGTATTTTGTATATATAATTCAGTAAAATGAGTTGGTTCAGTGGCTGGATTTATCATTATGCATCTAATAACCACGGTTTGAAGCATATCATGGTCAATTTATCACAATTTCGGATTCAACTCAAGAACGAAGGATTGAAGAAACCATATTTCTCATTAAACTGTAAAGAATGTAACTACAATGCTTATATACAAGCTGAACTAAATAAGTAATTAACGATTACTAACTAATGAACAAACAGAATGTTAACGATAACAACTAACAATTGTTAACTATGTTAGCTAATACACCCACCTCAAGCCTGAATCGGTTATCCTGATGAACGATAAAGGCTTGAAATAGACATCCTCGACAAGAGAGAATGAAACAATAATGAGGCAAGCAGCTTTGTCAGGATATCAGCATGCTGATTATGGGTGTTGACATGAAAGGTTTTCATGAAACCATTCTTCAGTTGATCTCTTACTTTGTGACAGTCTACCTCCAACTTAGTACGCTCATAAAAGACCGGATTAAAGGCAATGTGCAAAGCATCCTTGTTGTCACAGAATAACTTGGCGGGTCTTGTTGTCATAATATGCAAATCCTTGAGTAGTTGAGACAACCAAAGAAGTTCATAGGTTGCATCCGCCATGGCCATGTACTTTGCTTCATAACTACTTCAACTTACAAAAAGTTGCTTTTTAGATTTCCAAGAGATCAATGATGTTCCTAAGTAAACACAATATCCTGATATGGACCGTCTGTAATTCAAACTTGAACCCCAGTTAGCATCAACAAAGGCATTGAGATAAAGTTATGTTGATGCAGAGTAGAATAGTCCTTGACCTGGGTTTGATTTTAGGTATCTTATAATCTGGTGTCCTGAAACTAGATGAACATCACTAGGCTTTGATAGGAATTGGCTGAGCTTGTTGACAGCGTAAGTGATGTCTAGCCTGGTAATGGTCAAGTATAATAGTTTACCAATTAGCTCTCTGTAAGGACTCGGATTGTCAAAGGGCGTTCATGTTTCCATACTCAAATTCATTGTTGGATCCATAGAAACAGAGTATGGTTTACCAGCTAGTAAACATGTTTCTTCCAACAAATCAATTTAATATTTCCTTTGACAGATATATATGCCCTTTGAAGATCTTGTTATCAAAATACCAAAAAAGACCCATATCCTTGATTGCGAATGTTGTATGTAGAACTTAAACTAACTTTTTCTACGGCTCCATCATCATTGCTCGTGATGACAATATCATCAACATAAACCAGAACAGAAATGAAAACATGGCCTTCAATCTTAACAAACAAAGTGTTCTCCACTGGTGATTGTATGAAGCCATCTTTTAGTAAAACTGAGGAGAAACTATTGTACCACTGACGTGAAGCCTGTTTTAATCCATATAAGTATTTATGGAGATGACAAACATGTTTCTCAGGAAGAGTAGTAACTAGTGGTGGAGTGTATCGTAAAGGTAATGCCATATAGATTTCTTCATCAAGAGTTCCATGGAGGAAGGCATTTGATACATCCATTTGAATTAAACTCCAACCCAAACGAGCAGCAAGGCTGAGAATTAACTTCGTAGTAGCTAGCTTAGCAACATGAGAAAATAAATCTATATATTCATTTCCTTCCTGATGAGTAAAGCCTTTTGCAACAAGCCTAGCCTTGTGTTTATCAATAGTACCATCTGGGTTATACTTCAAGCGATAAATCCATTTGCAACCAATTGCATTTTTCCGTGGTGGAAAAGATATAACAGAGAAGGTCTCTTGCTTCTTAAGAGAGTTCAATTCATCATTCATACCTTTTGTCCATTCAGTTGACTTAATGGCCTGAGAAAAAGTCTTTGGTTCTGTGTCAGTACTGATGGAGAGGATGAATGTTTTAAAAGGAGATGAAAGGTGATTATAAGAGAGAACGGATGATAAAGGGTAAAGTGTGGAGTTATCAAGATATGGGGAAGAATGGGTAGTGAGGTAACAGTGGTACTCATAGAGGAAAGAGGTACCTTGGAAGTCCGTTTAGGTCTTACATTTCCCGGAGAAGATGAGACAACCATACAAGTATGTTGTGTTGTATGTGTAGTGTTAGAGTGTGTATGCAAATTTGAATGAGAATGACTATGTGCAGACAATGCTGGTGGTGGTATATGTGCATGATGATCAGGAATGACAGTATGCGGAAGCAAATCAGATGATGATGCATTATCAGGTACTGGTAGTGGTAAGATAGATGAAGGAAATAGACCAGGTACCTGAGCATGCATTGATTTATCAAGGAGAAAAAATAGTTTCATGAAAGACAACATTGTGAGACACTGAGATGATGTTAGTTTCTAAATCCAAGAGCATATATCCTTTAAAACCAGGAGCATAGCTTAGAAAGACAGATGCCTTAGCTCTAGGAGAAAACTTTGTTCGAAATTTAGGATATGTAGAAACATAATATAAACAACCAAACACACGCAAAGCATCATAGTCTGGTTCCTTGTTAGCTAATTTCTGAAAAGGACTTTGGTTATCTAGCAAAGGAGAATGAGTTCTATTTATCAAGTATACTGCAATTTTCACATAATCCTCCCAAAAAGAAACTGACACACGAGATTGAAAATATAAAGATTTTGCTACATTTAAAAGATGTTGGTGTTTTCGTTCTACAACAGAGTTCTGGTGTGATGTATCAACACAAGAATAATAGTGAATCATGCCTTTCTCTTTAAGCGATTCAGTAAAAGCAAGTTTAGGAGCATTATCTGAGCGATTTGCTTTAACAGTGGTTCCATATTGTGTTTCAGTGAGCTTGAGAAAGGTTGGAAAAACAGTAGAAACAAAGCTTTTATTTCTTAAAAGATATATCCAAGTTACACGAGTTGAATCATCAACAGGAGTAAGGAAATATCGAAAACCCTCTATAGTTTTATGAGCAAATGGTCTCTATATTTCAAGATGAACTAAATCAAATGCATTGTAGCTAAATGATTATGAGCAGCATATGGAAGACGCTATTGCTCAGCTAAAGGACATTTCAAGCAATGGATGATGAAGTAAAATGTGTTTTTGAAAGTTTTGAAGATAAACTATGCAATTTTGCTTCAAACATTGTTTAAATATATTATTAAAAAGTCATATGTTTTTAATAAAAAATATGCCTCCAAACTTTGTTTAAATATATTTTAATAACAAAAATATATACAAAAGTGTTTTTCTAAATTTTGTTTAAATATGATGATTTTTTTTTTTTTGCAAAAATGTCTCTCTAAATTGGATACTCTAATCGATGGTCGCTTAAGTTCTAGGCCAGTCGTGCTAAGATCTCGGATCCATTTCCTAACATACATCCCTAAAATTATGGATACTCTAAATCCTTAAATCGAAATCGAGTACTTGCCAAATTAGCTATATAATCACCATAAATGCATATGTTCTTTTTTAATTCATTCATAGTTCCGTAACAACCATACGCGACTCTCGGATTCATGGCTGCTTCAATATTCAGCTCCTCCCAAATTCCTGCCTTGTTCTGAGCTCATGAGTTTCTATCCGCGGAATGATAAAGAAAATGAGCGGGCAATTTTTTGAGTCCAAAGTAAAAGACCGACATATAACAACTACATAAACGCTGCCGTTTTGTTTCCGTCTGTTATGTCTCACTAATTACTACTTCATCTATTTCTCTGTTTTTTAACTAATTAGTTTTTAGTCACAAAGACGACATCTAACAGGACTTAACGAAAGGAAAACGTTGTCGTTTATGTTTATCTGGGTTTTCTTGCATTTAACTTTCTCAGTATTTCTTTTGTGAAGCCCTTTATTATCATTTCGATTATCTCATTTTTATACTCATTTCTATGTGCATGTTTTTATTCTATTCTTTCAATCATCAACTATTTGCAACAATATATATATTAGCTTTATCAAAAAGTAACATAAAAAATAATAAACTCATCTTTTAAAATTAAAGAAAAACTTTGAAAAGCACTAATTCATATAAAACCATGATCTTTAACCAATATTTATATTTTTATTCATGAATGACTTTAAATCTAAGAATGTACTACAAGGGGACACATCTCGAGTGAGCAGAGAAATGTTACATGCTTCACAAAAGATCCTTGGGATGGAGATTCGTAGAGAGATAAGCTCTAAGAGGTTATAATTGTCTCAAAATAGCTATATAGAAAAAGTTGTATATATTTTTGATATGACAAATGTGAAAGCAGTGTCTACATCAATGACGAGTCATTTCAAGTTCTCAACGACTCAATGTCTAGTGTCAATAAAGGTATCATAGATATTTCAAAAGTTCCTTATACTAGTGCAGTTGGATGTCTGATCTTTGATATGGTTTGACTTATATCAGATTTAACTCAAACAAATTGTTAAGTTAGCAAGCACAAGTGCAAACGCGCCATCAAACGACAAACAATACAAAACGCCTCCCACTTTCTCCCGCCACAAAAACTCATGAGTATTTTCCACCCAACTGTCCAAAATGACGAAGAACGTAGTTAAAAATCAGTGCTTCATTGCGATAGTATTGCAGCAATGCATATTGTTGATAACTCAGTCTCCCATGAGCGTACCAAACACATCGAGATCGACTGCAATACTGATCAAGAAAGACTTGATAGGGTTGCTTGCGCATATCCAGTCAGAATAACAATTGGCTGATGCTTTTACCGAGGCTTTATTTCCCAATCAACTCCATTACTTATTGTCCAAGATGAGTCTCACTAACATATTCAGCTCATCTTGAAGGGAAATATTGGACTATAGGATTCAATTAAGCTTGGTTTAGTTAGTTAAGTTACAAATTTAGTTAGCATTACACTTGTATATGATACTCTAGAGTGACTTGTACAAGTAATGAGAGGAATCGAGAATATTTTTCAAACTTTCTCTCTCATTCTCTCCAGTCCACATTTGTAAAATTGTTAATGAAAAGTCTGTCCTCATCAAATAAGAGGTGCGGAAAATAATATTGTGTTCAGGTTTGTCTTGTTTCTTTTCAGAAACATAATCTACTCCATCAATTATACGAAGAAAATATATTATAAAATGCCCTAAATGCTTTTTGTTGAATAATCATATAGAAAAATCAAAAGTCTGTAGTATATTCTTGCGGGGAGGACATCAGGTTGATTCTTGAAACTTGCATCGTATTTTTGAAAGATAATTTTTTGGATATACGATGTTATGTGCAAGTTGGTTTATCGTAATTAGAAAAATACCTATTAAACTCTTTTCAGTGTAATGAAGAAAAGCTTTTAACAAAAAAGAAAATAACAACAAAAGTTTTTTAAAAAAATGTATTTTCTATACATCAACACAAAACATATATATATATATATATATATAGTGTGTGTGTGTATGTGTGTGTGTGTGTGTGTGTGTGTGTGTGTAACTAGGATTATTCTAAGAAAAATCCATACAAAACTTCAAAGTTCATAAATATTCTAGTTTTTGTTACTAAAAACGTCTACAAATTATGATCAAGTGGAAATGTTAAATAATACTATGTTTGAATGAAACCAATACATGACCTAACAATCCTACAAATCTTCAAGAAGTAGGAACTAGTACTTCACATGGTTAAAAAGAAAAAAAAATGAAAAGAGCATATTTTTTTCATAGTTCTCGAAATATTGGTGGGTTGGATAACAAGATATTACATATTTAGAATTACATGTTTTTAGTGATTTTGATATCTTTATATTATGTGGAAAATGCTTTTGAGCTCTTATTGACTTTCAAATTGGTTGATTGCTAAGTTATTCTTGATGAAATTAGATTTTTACTATGTTAACTTTACTATAAATTTTAAAAAAAAATTATTATGTCAATTTAAATAATTGTTTTTATTATATTTAATATATATACATAATCTCGGTAATAACAAAAGTTAAAAATATCATATAATTTCTATAATATATTTTCTATTTGATTTTAAGATATTACTAGATATGTTTCTTATAGATAAACAATTATATTATGGATTTTCTAATTCTTATTGATATTAAATTTTAAAAATATAAAATAAATTATTGTTTTAATAATAGCTTAGATAAAAAATTCAAAATTAAATTTTTAAAAATTGTGCCTACATATAATATGAGTGAATTATGTTAATATTATTGATACAGTGCTAAATGACCATATAAAAAAAGCATATACCTTTTTCTGAAGAAAAACAAATGATGAAGTATATATGTCCATACTATACAAATTATTAGATTTCTTTATCAAGTTCTCGATATATATATATATATATATATAAACTTCTCAAAATATGTCTATAATTTTTTTCGATGCAGTTTGAATTTATATTTTTAACTAGTAACACATTTTTAATATAAAAACATTGGTCTTATTCTCTAAATTTTAAAGAACTAATATATATAGTTTTTATAATTTTCAGATTTTTTTTGTTAAAATATAACTTTCAGATTATAAAAAATCATTAAGATTTGTAATAAATTATTTATAGCTCATTAAATATTAAGGTCGACCTTCTCTTATGCCAGACTACAAATTTTCAACATCTATTTTTTATTCACATATACATAGTATTGATATTTTCAAAAAATTACCCACGTAGGCTTAAAATTTGTCTCGTAAATTTTGTATATATGACAACAAGGACATAATAGTCATAAACAAAATAAGTAATACATCGTATATGTTGCTAAAAAGTCGCTTTCGTTTCTTGTAACTAAATATGGTCTTCATTTAGACCATCACCAAAGAATTTGATTGTGTTTGTTCTCCTTACGTAATAATGTCAATTTTGTCCATCATTTAAAACTACCATGAATACCCCACTATATAAAGTTGAACATATTACATAGTAATGCTTATATCTAATTATTTTTTTCCGTAATTTTTAACGATCATGATCGAGACATAGTTTTGTAATTAAATTTGATTTCGTATAATTTGTGTTATTGAAATTGATTTATTAAATTTTGATATAATATATATATATATATATAATAGTGGAAAAAGACTTGGATCCAACTTAGAATTAAATGTTTCTCATCAATATCCTTCTCGGTTCAGATTAATAGCAGCCCCTTTAGCCACTTTACACTAGCATAAGGTATATGACAAGGTGATTCATTATCCCGTATATATTTATACTATGTTCTGATATATTTAGCTTAATGTTAGAATCATTGTAATGGAAAAAAGATACAACCTATTAGATTAAGCATACAATATTGCCAACGTATTATCACAACAGTCAAAACTTGGTCAACATTTTCTTACAATATAAAAACATCGGGTTAGATAATTAATTTGGATACATCATCGATAACTTTTGGTGAAATTCTTTTCCAACATAAAAGAGAAAGAATACAAAATATACTGCATATTCCTAACATAGAAGAAGGTGGCAAATCACTAAGACTTTTGAAATAATTTGGTATAAAAGAGATGTTTTAATACATCAATAATAGTGTTTGGGGGAAGGAGGGGGGGAACGCTTCATATCGACTACCAGAAAATAGATTCTTATAAAATCAATCACTTTCTCCATGCATGTATATTGTATGAATTACTTTCAGCTACCAAAAGAGATTTGTGGGATACAGATGGATTATTGTTGAGATTTTGGAATGGCAACACCAATGAAAGAAGAAGATGTTGCCGATAACTTGGGAAAAACTAAAGAAGTAAAAGAAAAGTGGTGGATTAGGTTTTCTTGACTTACACAAGTTTAACCAAGCAATTTTAAGCAATCAGGTCTGAAATCTTATAGACGTCCTAACTGCTTACTAAACCGAGTGCTTCAGAGTAGATATTTCAAGAATAACTCTCTTCTATTCGCTGGAAAAGGCACACAACCATCATACAATTGGCAATCACTAATATTCGAGAAAGAACTATTTCTTAAAAGGATTGGTTACATCAATTGGAGATGGACATGGCACAAGATTGGCAGAAGCATGGCTTCTAACGCTACCACCAAGAGCTCCTAATCTACTACCATACAGTAACTCATTACCGATGTACATTTTAATATATCAACAACAAGGATTTTGTGATACTCGAAAGTTAAATGATCTAATAGATCAAAATGATCATCATTTGATCCATAAAACATTCAGTCCTCCTTTGCGTACTGCAGATTCAATGTATTGGGAAAATTCATCAGATGGAATATACATCGTCAAAACACAATACTTCTTTGCTAATAGACCAATCCAAATTTCTATGCAAGACCAGCCACCCCTTGCATCAAATCCATATATTGCTAAAAACATTTGGGAGATTGAGATGGTGTTGAAACTAAAGCATTTTCTATGGAAATTGGTCTTTCAAACTATTGCAATCAATGAAAACCTCACATACCTTCAGATAAATGTGGATCCGTATTGCTCTAGATGTTGCTCAAAGGAGAAGACAACAGACCATGTTTTTTCTTCTCGTGTAAATTTGCAGCTCTTGTATGGATACTATTAGGAGTTTCTTTCCAATCACTTTTGAATACAACCATAACTTTTGAAGATAAATTAAAAGAAATCTTTATCTTCTACCATAACAAAAACGTCATTAGAGAGAAGATATTATTATTGTTTTGGATTTTTGGAAATTATGGAAAGCACAAAATAAACTTATATTCGTGTGAAAAGACAATACACCTAAGGAAACATTACACCGCAATATAGAAGATGTTCATGAATGAATTACTTGCATATTAAGTAAGGAATATGGAAAATCAATTTCTATATCAACTGAAAACATAAGTCAATATAATCGTACACAAGAAGGTTTTATCAAATGTAATTACGATGCATCTCACATTGAAGGTAACTGAAATTCAAGATTATGATGAATTATTTGATATTCAACTTGTAAATATCTACACAATGGAATGGGAAAGTACCAAGGTCGAATGTCATAAAATGTATATTTTTAATCTGGAGAATGCAGTATAGCTAATCATTAGGATATCATCATGTAGAATTAGAAGGCGATAACATTATGATAAACAGAATACTAAATGACAATACATTGAACTTGAAACTACAATAATACATTAGCATAATCCAAAAATGGTAACTATCTTTCAGAAGATAAAATTATGTCATCAAAGCTTAAAAAACCCAATGTGCTGACAATTTAGCTAAACAATCTATTCATTGTTTTATTCGATGGTGTATTTTTAATGATCGTTCGTAATTTCTTAAACACACTGTATGCCACGATCAAACTTAGGTAATGAATGGGAAAATCGTTTTTTATTACTGCGGTACGTTTTTCAGTGAATCCCATTAAAGTTCACCAATCAACATAATATTTAGACAATGGAAAGTTTTATATTTTCAGATTAAAAATAAATAAAAAATCAAAATTGCAAGTGCGGTATTAACTTTTACGTTGAATCTTCCCTCTACAGTAAATTCATGCCTCAATTGGTGTGTTTTGTGTGTATATGCGGGAAACTATGGTCTTTGTTTTATTCTTTTATCATAGAAAAAAAAAATCAGTTAAAAATAATCAAATAAATAAACCATTTAATGTTATAGATAGTTATTTACAACATATACTATTTAATATTTTTAATGCAAACAATTATCTATTTTTTAAACCGAACATGTTGAGCCAAACCGAATAAAATCAAGTTTTAGTTTTCAATTAGTTTGATTATAAATTTAGTTTGATTTGATAGACTAAAAATGGTTATCGGTTGGTTTGGTTTTTCTAAAAAATAAAAAATTAAACCAAATCATATCGATTTACACCAACCGAAATCGAATTTATATCAAAATTTTGAATAGAACTATCCGAAATAACCACATTTAACAAAAGTTAGAAAACTATTGAGCCAAATCGACTTGAAATAACTGAAATTATTCAAAATAATCAAATTAACGAATATAAACATAATAAATAAAAATTAATCAATAGTAACTGTCCCGCAAATTATTTTTCATCAATCAATACATATTATGCACCGCTTATTATGTATAAATTGTATTTGTCTTGTAATCTGTATATACTGCAATTGAATTGTACCGTACTTTAGAACCGCTTTTTCCGCACAACTAAAACGCAGTCACCATTCAGTTGGACTGTGGTAAAGTTTATTGTTGGTAAAATAAATTGCTTCTCTTAAATCTTATATATAATAGGAAACCATCTTTCCTCTTAACGTGACACGTGTCTCATTTAAATAAAAAACGAAATGGGCTTCAGTCGAATCCTCCATCGAATAACTGTCTTTCGGCCCATAGATTCCCGGCCCAAACAGCAAAACACATTCGCAATACACCCTAAAAAAATCCCAGCCGCTTCTGGTACCTTTCTTCTTCGACATTACATTGTCTCATATGCCCCTCTTTCTCAGAATCTAATCTCTTATACCCCCACTTAATCTACGTGCCCCTCATTTTTTAAATGAAATCCTGTGATGACGATTTTGCCCTTCTCATTTTGATTTAATTTATATGAATAATCGTTGTACCAGTATTACCTTCATTACCAGTGTTACCCCCAGTAGTACTAGTATTACCAGATACCAGTATTACCTCCAATGGTACTGGTATTACCAGTGATACCTCTAGTGTTACTAGTATTACCAGTGTCATCTGTATTACCAGTATTACCTCCATTGTAGTATTACTTCCAGTGGTGTTGGTATTACCAGTGTTACCTCCAGTGGTACTGGTATTACCAGTACCAGTGTTACCTCCAGTGGTACTGGTATTACCAGTGTTACCTGTATTACCAGTATTACATATACTTGTAATATTACCAGTGTTACCTCCAGTGGTACTGGTATTACCAGTACCAGTGTTACCTCCAGTGGTACTGGTATTACCAGTGTTACCTGTATTACCAGTATTACATATACTTGTAATATTACCTGTAGAAAAAATATCGGTATTACCAGTATTACCACGCCGGTGAGATTCGAACCCTGGGCGCGCATCGCGCACAGGTATGCGCGTAGAGCTCCTAACCACTGAGCTACCGTTGTTTTCAACAAATACTTACCGGTTTAATTATATTTAAGTCTTTACAACCATTCATTAAGGGTAAAATTGTCATTTCGACATTAAAAATAAAACAGGGGCATTTGAGATTTATGATGGAGATATAGGGGCATACCAGCTCATGTCTCGAGGCTGGCCGTTATAGAAACCTGTCGACCTCCCACAGCCTCTTTAAACGCCATTAGCACAACTCCAAAGCGTAACCACGTCATTAAATCTCAAAGTTATGAATACCTTTTCGTCTTCCACCGGTTCAGATCTTCGTTTATTCCTATAAATCCAGACTTCCCACCAAGTCATGGAGAAGGCACTTGTGGCTGTTCCAGCCGCATCGCCGCACGTGCCCTTCGACGACCTTCATCTCGGCCGATCCAACCAGGAGGTCGTTTGTCGTCTCCTCCGCTTCTGGGATGCTCGGAACCTGAAGAAAGACGGCGAGTTCATGGGAATTGTCCTCCTCCTGCTTCTATATGAGAAGGTCGCTCCCCAGATGCTCACAGATTTGGAATTACATTTCCTTTCAAACGATGTATCGTTAACCGATGGTTCTTTTTGGGCTTCAAATGTAAGCTCGATTGTCCTTAGAAGAAGAAGAATGGTACTTCTCGTCGAGGGCTTCATAGATAGATTTCTCAGCAGCTTGAGGAGTTAAGGCGTCGAGAAACAAAGGCTTATCTTCCACATCTTCCTCCATAAGGACTTGTCTGATGTATTTCAGAACCGAATCAGAAGAATCAGGGTCATCGGATGGGGATGATAACGGATCTCCTGATGCAGAAGCATTGTTGATGTTCTTCTTCTGGGGATATGCCTCTGGAGGAGCAGATGAATGATCCAAAGATGCGAAATTAAAGAAATGCTCATATAACCTGTTTCCTAAACCTAAGGTTTTTTTTTAGCCAGGCAGATCATCAAACTCGCTACTGAAATCAAACCCATCAAAGGATCCATCATGGAATCCACCGGAATAAGAACCTTTGTTCTCCATAGCTCTCGATATCCCACAATGGTTGCAGTTGACTTCGGCGCGCTCCCATCATCTGCACCGTACGTTACTATCCACGACTTACCCCTTTTTGATTTCGTTCATGGCTACAATCGACTTTGTCGCGACCCCCTTTACATTTTCCTTCGTTTGATCGTTTCTCTAGGCGGTATCAAGAAATTTCCCTGAGATTGTCATGAAGGAAACTTACAATTGACTGAATTTGTAAGGGTAAGTCTGCAAATGTTTCCTTCATGACGTGCGCCACAAACATGTGAATTTATTGGTATTGATTTTATTGCTTGGTTCCTTGCAGAAGAAGAGGAAGAAATCGAAATGCTCTTGGAGAACTATCTGCAAAGGTTTTGACTTTCATCCCGCACATATAACTTTTAGTCTTCAAACATATGAATATCTTATGTAGTTAACTCTATGGATTCGTATGGGAAGATGTGAGTCATGCCATGGATTCTGCAAAGGAAATGGAAGACTCAATTGCTGTTATTCTAAGGTTTGGAAGATAACACAACTCTTTTTTCTCCTAAATGATTAAGTGCTCTTACCGTTAAACCTGGATCTTACCATTTTTATGGTTTCTCACTTCTTGGAGGCTTGAGGTCAGCAGGTTCGAGCTGCTTCTTCAGGTCGGAACATCTGGTGTTGCAGTTGGTGCTCCCATCGCAGGTAGATTCACAAATTTTCCATGATTTGAATCTGTTTTCTCTCAAACCTTTGATAGAGGCTTACTTCTTTCTTTTTTCCTCTCTTTTGACTTTCCATATCTACTATTTCAATTCATTCTCCATTAGAGCTTAGATAACAACAGCCTTAGATTTGATTGTTAAGCAGCTTTTGCTAATGGGTTTTGTGCTTTGATTGTTCAACAAATCAAACAGATTTTGATTGATAAGCAACTGTGAATCACTGAAATTTTTCTTCGATTTATATACTGTGTTATTGTGTGTTTGGTATTGATTCAGTATAACTATTGTATTGCTTTTGGTTGGCTGAAGATGCATACTTTTTTGGACTATGCATTTGCTGCTGTGAAAATCAGAATCAAATCTCATATATTTTCTAAAAAAATCTTATGCTACTTTTCATGGCATTGGTGAAAGAAATATGCTATAATGTTCGGGTAGAGTTGGGAAACAAATTAGTCAGCTAAATGATGCTACCGTTGGATGAGTTGACTGCTTATATTACATTCGAGAAGGTTATAGACTACTTATGTTGTGTCCACTTAGCTTTCTTTCTTCGTCTCGCCATTAAGAAACGGTCATGACAAATGGTTGTAGGCTCTATCCTGATATTATTTATGTGAGTTGAGCAAATTGTCAAGTTTCATCTTGGAAGTTTCACTAAAAAACATATTATGGGTTGTTGAATTATTTCTTTCTTTCTTTCTTTCTTTCAGGAAGAGAGAAACAGTCTATTCGCTGCAATTGAGAATTTCGCTTCTGATGGTCAAGCCCGGAAGTCGCAAGATTTGAATGCTCAAAATCTTAAATCGCTTGAATCACAGATGCAAGACCTTAAGAAAAAATCAAGAGAATCAGGTCCACGTACTGAGGCAAAAGCAAAAGAGTGATGATGCAGCTCAGATGTTACAGAAGAAATATAATCCATCAAGGCACGTAAGGTATAAATATGATGCACAAAATATATACTCATGTCACATATTGTCGAATATTCCATTTGTTTTATTCCTTGGCTTTATAGGTCCAATTGCAGTACATAATGAAACACGAAGCAGAACACATTTGACAGTGGAAAGCCTCCCGGGAGAAGGTACTTCTGCAGGTTTCTTTGCCTATTCTTTCTTATTTCCTTTGAACATTTCTTCCACAATAAGTGTTCTCTCAAAAGATCTTAGACTCTGTTTCATTATGTATGATCTTTTGCCTCAGCCTATAACAGTCGTTCCACCAAACATGCTGCACACATTGCTATTCAATCGTTTTTCCAAATTGTGGCAATACCAGGTTCTATCACTTATGTGACTCTTACTTTACCAGGTACAAGGTCGAGCTGGCTGTTCGAGATCGTCATGACAATGACACATTTGTCGTCTTCGACACCAAAATGACAAAACTCACCTCAAAAACGGCGGCAACACTCACCCTTGAGGTAATCTTATGTTACACTTGCTAATATAAACATGCACATACATTTCATCAAACTTCAACAGAAACAGATGGTGACATGTACAAATAAACAAAATTGGGTGGTGGAGTCGACAACTCAGAGCTGCCTCTATGTCTAAGCGCGCTTGCAGGGAAAGAATTCCTCTTCCAGATCAAAGTTACTCCATACAATTTCACACCAAAACACCGCACCTACAATGTGTCCAGAATGACTGCCCTTCCACATCCAGCAGCACTTTATAACCAACTGCATCTAAAATACGACCAAATTTGAAGGAACAAGGAGGCGACATCCCACGGCCAGCGCCGGATAACCCACCATCTCCTTCCGGCAACAACTCCACTGGCAAACCTCCAATCTGCCAAAGAGAAGTACCCATTACCACTAACAAGCCAGAGGTGAACAAACGCAAGCGTGGTCGTGAGTAGTCGTATGCCTGGATTTAGTTACGTCCTCTCTAAGTATCAAGTCGTTTTTCCGTTTTGTACTTCACGTACTCTTTCTTTTTTGTTTCTTTTTTCATATTTGAAAATCTATTACTATTGTATTTATGTGGACTTCTACGTGAACAACACGTTTTTCATTTTTTATAAAGGGAGTTGAGGACGTTCTTAATTGTTTGCAAGTCTATTACAGACCAACAACTACGTAACGAGTAACAGACCACCAAATCAATTAAAAAATCAAACCTTGAAATCAGTGAACGTTTACGGAATCAAATTTAACCAATTACATCAAATGTTTATTTCGGCCACAAAAACAAGCACAACACACCTGTGACATGGACTTCAAATTATACATAGACACTGAGGTCAGACGTTATAAAAACCAAACAGACATATAAATAGAGTCAACTAAGACTTCTAAGAACAGGATCACACTGACCAAAGCTTCAAAACTACAACATTAATATGCAGATACGTGTTTCTTCTTTACACATATTTCCCAAAAACTCCAAACAATCGTCACCAACAAGTCAACAACAGTGGAACCCTTCCTGACACAAACACAAAATACTAAATAACACACATAACGATCCAATATGTAACAAAAAAATGTGGACATTTTAAAAAAAAAAAGCCACCCCCGCACATTTCTCTAGCCAGAAAACCATACAATCTTTTTCTTCGTCAAATAACTTTAATATTAAAAGCTAATCTCCAAACCATTAAATCTAAATATCTAAATTATGATATGGGAAATCTTGACAAACAATCATCAACACAAGTGAATAAAAAAATTATAAATGCAGTCTATGGAAGGGAAAAAAAAGTTTAGATGTGAAACTGAAAAATAAATAACAAAAAATTAATATTTGCTTCAGCTATATTAAAGAGAACTATCAAGTACGAATAGACTAAAAATGACAAAATGTGCCAGATATATGGAAACAAATAGAGATACAAAGTCTAGGTATGGAACCGAAATAAATATTTTCATGGCTTCAAAAAAAAGATAATAAACCTACTAATTTGACCAATAACTTTTTTTAAACTTAAGCTATATTTAAAAGGAATATCAAGTACATATGAACTAAAAAAGAATATGTAATCTTCATGTACAAAAAAATCAAATGAGAGACAAAAGTAGTTGAAAGTTTGTCGACAAAAAATAAAGGAAAAGAGCAATATTATATTACTAATTAAAACATAAAAATGTAATGTAAAATTAAATAACTATTAAAAATCAAAAATACAAAACAAACATAATATTTACGTAAGCTGAATGTGACGAAATACAAGCATGAAGAAGGGTGACGAGTCCAACGATCCAAAAAAAAAAAAAAAATATATATATATATATATATTTAAATTCCCTAAATTATTATTAAAATTTTAAAAAACAAACGGGTCAATATTGTTTGAGAATATTTTCATCATAATACAATATTGATGACTTAACATACATAATCGTCTCCAAAAAACCAGGACATTCAAATATTCAATATGTGTGCCAACATTTAGATTCAAATAACAGTAATCCCAAGTTAAATGCCTCACTGACATATAATATGTCTAATATATATGTTACCTAAAATTCAGTTTCAAAACAAAAGTTATTCAATGTTTTCAAAATGAAACTAATTTATATTGCTGCAAAATCAAACAAAATTTTCAATAGCCTAAGATAATAAGTTTAAAATTATTTATATGTGCAACGGCATTTATACAAATATATGATGTTAATGGCTTCAATATTGTCGACTACCACAAGGAACGTCATAAACGACAAACAAACTACAATTCAACACAATACCCAAGGTACGTCGTGATCACTTATTTACACAATAACAAAACAAAATCTTTTTTTTTTTTGTCAACAAACAAAATCTATACAACCAATAAACAAAGATATAAAAAATATGGGAACACAATAAATTACTAGATAAACCATGACATAATATATCAAAAGCTTCCAAAATACAAATACAATAAGCGAAATATAAAAATGCCACTCGACCTCCGCGCGTGCGCGGAGGTTGGAAGTCAACTAGTTATGAAAAGGGTAGAAACAATTTTGGACATGGAGAAAAAACAAAACAAAACGGGCCTTATTTTCATCACAATGGGCTTTAGGTTAAACTCTCCATGGGGAAAACAAAGATGAGATCTTGACGATCAAACCACCCGCAAACGGCGAAAGCAGTCTCCGTCACCGAAACCCATTAAGGGGTTTGACATTTCTCCCGGGAAGGTAGGTCTTTCCGGCGAAATTGTCCTTTATAAGCAATCGTTGATCGAATTTGCGATTTTGCTTAGACCCTCTTGAGTTTGTGTGTGTTGCGGGGAGAGAATACAAAACACAAATCATGACTACGACTGAGTTCGGCATCGTTTACGCCGTCCACATCATCACTGTCCAGTTTGGTTCCGTCGTATCGGTAAATTGAAACCCTTTTAAAGACTTCCCGACATTATGAATTTAATTAAGTGATGGGTTCTGGTTCTTTGCAGAAAGTCTGCGAATGTCTTCTCCGTAGAGGACCTCTTTCCGCGCGAGAGATCTCTCGTCTAGCAGAATCAGACATCAATCATAACAAAGTCAAGGATATTCTCTACCTTCTGATTCAGCACAACTGCGTTCAAGCCTTTTCTGTTGAACCGCCTGGTTAGTCCTGGTCTCTATGTTGTTTTTCTGCTTCGGATCACTCAATTTGCCTGAAACTTTTGTAAAAACTGTGTCTTGCTAATGGTAATGCTTTGGATTAATTGATTGGAGGATCTTTCAACTAGAATGGATAGTGTTAGAATAGTAAAGAACTAATGATAGCTTTGTTAGATAAGGTTAGTTCGTTGCTATCTATCTGAACCGAAGGTCTGTTAGGTTTTGTGATTAGTAACATTGAGGTTTTCAAATTATGGAACTTGTTAAGATGATGAATATAAATGAAACCATTTCTCAGTCTTTTTGTAGGCATGGAATGAAAATAGTCCTTTCACCTTTACTCTTGTTTTGTTCGCCGAAGATCAAGCATACTAATGAACACTAAGGTCGTTCTCGTTTCAGTATGGAGCGCAAGTTCCTAGCTTTTTCTTAAACCCGTGTTATATTTATGAAATTTGTTTTGTCTTGTGTTCTTGCACGGTTGTTACTTTGAAGAATTTCAAAGTTAAATCCATATGATTTGATGAATCCTTCAACTATGTCATTTACTAGCAAACACAGGAAAAGAGAAATCATGACATTTTAAAAAATATTTATGGCATGTAGATGGTTCCGAGAGCAAAGCTATTGTACAGTACATTGTGCTGTTTAACAACATTCTTCATCGTGTGAGGTATAACAAGTTTTCGAAGGTTGTAAATGAAGAGCTTGGGCCTCAGGTTTGTTTCCTGCATCTCCATCATTCTGTTCAGTGTTTGGCTAAGTAGGTTACGCTTCAAGACGTGTCAATCACTCAATCTTAATCTGTTAATCTGTATGTACAGTGTGGTGCAGTTCTTGATGGTTTACTTACTAACGGGAGGCTTACCTTGGGACAGCTGATAGAAAGAGACAGAGGTGAGTCCTGTTGTCTTATGTATCTCTTGTTTTTATAAATGCAGGCATTGGGTTTTGGTCTTTGTGTATCACAATAATGTGTCAAACCGAGTGGATGCTAATCTGTTACATACGATTTTTATACATGATCAGATTCAAAAAATACAATAGGATCAGAAGCGATCAGAGATTCTCTTCAGAAATTAGTTGCTGCACGTTTTGTTGAGCGCGTTCCTTCTCCCGAACCTGTTCTTGGAAACAAAGAACCTGCTCAAAAGAAAAGGGTCCCTAAAGCTTCCAAGGTAATTGATACTTGTGTATTGTTTATCATACCTACCAATTGCAGGGACATGACTCTCAGTTCGTTTGTTTACTCTTTCTGGTATTAATTAACACTGTGAAGATTTTAAAAGAACCGGAAACATTAGAGGAACGTATTCTTGAAGCGGCAACTCCAGTTGAAGCAATAAGGTTTCCATTTATATTCGAACAAGAATCAAATTCATCTTTAGCAGATAACGATAGCAACATCTCTGAGGGGAAGGTATCAACATTCTTACCATAACCATCTTTGGATATTTTATAAGCACTGAATATATCTTTATTTCTTAAGTTGCTCTTTTGAACCGAAATGTATTTCAGCGTAAACAACGTGATGTAGACTCATTAGATCCAATCAACGAAGTAGTCTGGCGTCCTAATTTCGAGGAGTTCATCCGCCGCCTTAGACATAAGGTTAGTTAACTGTGTTCCTCTTTAAGGTTGTTTCATGAGGCATAACTCTTGTTCATTCTCATTTCAAGTATTGTCCTCCTACTTCATCACCTGTTTCCCTTTTTTCGAAGGCGTGTGTGGAGATAGTGAAAGAGCGGAGGGATGAAGGATGTGCCATTGTCTTGAAGGCAATGTTAGAAGTAGGAAGATCTCAGGAGAAGAAGGTGAAAACCGACAAGTCGGGTAATATCTGAGATGCTCGTTTATGTTTATTCAGTGGCTTTAGACTCTTAACATAAACAAAATTGATTTGAAGTTCCCATTGTTTTTGGTGCGATTGATTTGTTCATATTACACCTATCTTCTTTTCAGTTCCATTGTCAATGGGTTCCATTTACGAAGAGGTTATAAAGACGGAAGCAGGCCGCCAAATGGTACAAGAGCGAGTTGAAGCACACCTTGAACAGTTGAGTGCAACGTCTTCTTATCTACCAGCATTTGTGATAGATGCGGATGATTCATACATAGTTGGTATATCAACTTCCTTCTAAAACCTGGTTAACTGATACTTTGGATTTCAAACTTCCTCATCTAATTTATTTCGTTATTTTCTTTGGCAGATTATAAATCCATTATCAGCGTTGCACTGAAAGATGAGGTGCGTGTCATATATATTTGCTTTTCCTGAAGTTATGAAACTGAAAATGAGATGGTTTTAGATGGAATCAGTAGTTATGAGAAGATATGGGAAAGAAGCTTTCAGAATTTTCAGATACTTATCACAGGAAGACCGTTTTGTTGAAACTGATAAGGTTAGTGTCTGTTAATTAATATAGAAACGTACTTGAGTAATAATGGTTTCTTATCTTTACATCAAATTTTTTCATCTTCTGTGAAGATTGCTGATGCGGCGCTGACTGAAAAGAAAGACACACCGCAAATCCTTTTGAAGATGTGGAAAGATGGTTACTTACATATGCAGGTATGCATATTTCTTTTACAAAATCTCTCAAGCTAAAGAAGATTGGTTGATCTGAGATTCTTTATTTTGTTCTTGTTGTTGTAGAAATTGGCGGTGACAGGAGTATATGTGCCCTTCTTATTGTGGAAGGTAAACAAGATGATTGTATCGAGGCAAATTTTGGATGAGATGTATCATGCTTCTTTAAACTTGAGTCTCAGGTTGACCCATGAAGTAGATTCCGAGAAAGAGGTTAGAGCGATTGTGATTTTACTTCAAAAAGAGTAAAGTTTGATGGGTTTTCAAGCTATGCCTAAACAAATGTAAATTTGTGTGTGTGTGTGGCAGTTGAGGTTGCTGCCAGAGGAGAAACTGGAAGGAGTATTAAAGGAGAGACTGAATAAGAACAAAGCTAAGAGGACTTTGCTCTCTAACACTAGGTTCAAACTTGATGATGCCATAATGCTTTTTCATGACTTCTAAACTTTTAAAAACATTTCTAATACTCCTTTATTTAATTTGTTAGTTGGTTTGGTTATGTTTTCCTTCCTCACCTTGTCCACCAATCAGATACTTGTAATAGTTTTTGTTTGGTATTTTAATGGCAAAAAAATCCTCAAATATCAGATAATCCATTTTAAAACCCTCACCTAAAATGAGAAAAAAAAAACTATTAACTATGAAATATTATCCCTAAAGATAGTTTTCTTGAAATCGGTTTGTTGTGAAAAAAACTTCTCACCTTAATATAGTTTGGATGAAAATCCAGAAATCCTTTTTACTAGTCACCAATAAAAATTCACTGCCACTCTTTCCTATTGACACGTGTATTTCTTCTGACGTGTCCTCATAATTTTCTTAATTTTTTTGCTTTAATTTATATTCCATTCAAAAGTAATCTAATTTTCAATTTCTATTTTTCTGTAATTCGTAATAGCTAAAATTCAGCTATTTGTTTCGAAAAAAACTAAAACTCTCTACAAATCCACCTCGCCTCTCACCTATGATCCCTACTTTTCCGATTAACTTCTCCCACTTTTTCTTGCAAAAAAAATGCACCCTCTCTTACCCAGTTATCGATTCTATATCTTTCTCTACAAGGTTCGCACAGAATCGCAAACCCTACTATTGGTTTCATTCGTAACAGAACCTTGGAATGATAGGGCAAGTCTCCCTTTTAAAATTCTTGTTTCCATGAAAGACACACATTTGATCTCTAAGTTGTGTGGGCTTTTCTTTTTTTCACTCGGCAGATCAAGAGGTTACATCTTTTGCTTACGGTCAAAGAGTCAGCTATGGATGTACCGTCCAATTTGGAAGCGCGAAGGCTTCTTACATTCTTTTTAAATTCATTGTTCACGGAAATGCCGGGTGCACCCAAAATAAAAGAATTGCTTTCCTTTTCGTAGGTTCTACTGATTTTAATTTGGATTGTCTACCTTCATTCATAAATGGATGTTCTCAACTAAGAAAAAAAAATCTTTAATTGGACTCTTAAGTCCACATTTTCCCCAAGCTGTGAGGAAGTATCTTATCATACCACTCTCTGCTTGTGTTTTCCTTAGGGCCCTTACACCATACTATTCAGAGGATGTCCTTTTCTCCTCTTTTGATTTGGAAAAGGAAACTGATGGAGTCTCTATACTCTTTTACTTGTAGAAAATATTTCCAGGTTTCACTTCTCCTTTTGTTTCCCTAAAATATATTTTGAAATTCTTATTTCGTTAACATAGTCTGTTCTTTACTTTAGATGAATGGAGAAACTTTCTGGAACGAGTAAAATGTGGCAGCTAGGAAGATCTTGAAGCGAAAGATGATTTGAAAGAGAAGCTTCGTCTATGGGCATCTTACAGGGGCCAAACACTGACCAAAACAGGTATGCGGCCTTTCACTTCCTTTCTTTAAAATTTTCACTCTGTTTTGCTTTTTAATGGATGAATTTTTAAAGTTATATTTAAGAAGTTGTGCCTGCTTTTTCTGAATTTAGTCAACCAGTGCGGGGCATGATGTATAACCGAAAGGCTTTGGAGCTACACGCCTTCTTTGACATAGCAAAGGATGAAGGTGCCAGATAAATCTTTTCTTGTGGCTTTATATTCATATGTAGAAGAAAGTGTGAAAACATTCCTCAAAATGTCTTTTGTTTTGTTCAAGATTTACTGAAAGGGTACAAAGAGTGCAGAAGCATCAAATAGTGAACTTTGGGCTGATTGTCAAGCACTTGCTGATGTAAAATTCACCTACGTGGTCACATGGCAACAATACAGTACACATAAGAGATCTGGTGACCAACGTGAAAATGACATATTAAGGCTCATGACTACGTATGTCTTCTTTGATCCTAATTCTTTAGTTGATATTTATATCTTGGGGAAATCGCAAAAATGGCACAAAAACATGTCTTGTCACAAATATAGCAACAAGGAAGAAAAATCATAAAAATAGCACAAAAACATGTTTTGTCACTAATTAGCCCTAACCCTTAACCTTAAATACTAAACCCTAAACCGTAAATACTAAACCCTAAACCTTAAATAATAAATTTTAAACCCTAAATACTAAACCCTAAACCCTAAATAATAAACCCTAAACCCTAAATAATTAACCCTAAACTCTAACTTATATAATGCTATAAGAGTCTTTATAATTAAAATAATGCTAAAATGTGAATTATTCCCTTGGTGCTATATTTATGACAATATATGTTTTTTGTGCTATTTTATGCCTTTTCTCTTATATCTTTCTCAGATGCATTACTTAAGCTTGCTATATCCCTGTGGCAGGTACCCGATCTCTACGTGTTGCTTATATTGATGAGGTTGAGCAAACACATAAGGGGACAAGTGAAAAGATTTATTACTCAGTTCTTGCCAAAGCTGCTTCACAAATAAATCCTACAGACTCCTTTAAATCTGTTCATGTACGAGACCAGGTATAAAATCAAGATTGCAATATATTAAACTTTGGTGCTCAGTATTTTCTTAAAATGAGACTCGACAGTATAAACATATTCTTCTTTTTCTTCTTTCTTTGCTCATTGCATACGTTATTCTACCTTCTTTGAGACTGGGTTTATATATCTTTCTGCAGGTTATTTATCAGATTAAGCTACTAGGACCTCCAATATTAGGAGAAGGAAAGCCGGAAAATCAGAACAATTCTATCAATTTTACACGTGGAGAAGGTCTACAGACAATAAACATGAACCAGGTGCATCAACCATTTTACTTTTTTATCAGCTGTGCCTATTGACTGTCATTATGCTTACGGTTATTGCTCTTCGATCATGTTTAAATCTTAACAATTAAAAAGTTAATTAATAAACATGATTATTACATAGAAGAAGCTTTCAAAATGAGGAACTTGCTGCAAGAATTTCTTGAAAAGCATGGAGACGAAAGATATGCTACCATACTTGGACTTAGAGAACATATTTTCACTCGAAGGTATCACAAACAAACGTGAATCTGTTCTGAATATACTTTTCTTAACTATGCTGTACAACTGAGAACCCTAGATGTATACGATATGTATATACTAATAAACGAGAGGTATCGTGATATATTCATATTAGTCTCCTTCTATGAATCCTTCCTTTCGTTTTTTTATTTAATCGCCTCCAACAGTTATCTCCTATTTCTTTCGTTTCTTATGGCAGTGTTTCTTCTCTTACTATTGGGCAGAGGGTGCTAGCTAACCCTTTGAAGTGAGTTTTTTTCTCTCTTTAGTTTTGAAAACTGAAATCTTGATTTGTGAATTAATCTGTTTTTTTTTTGGACTCCTGAATCTACCTAGGGTACGATTCTATTATGGCCATCCAGATGTTTTTGATCGGGTATTTCACCTTACCAGAGGGGGTGTTTCCAAAGCTTCTAAAGTTATTAATCTAAGTGAAGACATCTTTGTAGGCACTTGCTTCAATTCCTTTCTTTCCGTGACACATATACACATATATATAATTTAGCTTTGTTTTTTTTCTAATATCTTTTGGCTGCTTTCAGGTTTCAATTCTACTCTACGTGAAGGCACAGTGAGTCATCATGAATACATACAAGTTGGTAAAGGGAGAGATGTGGGACTCAACTAGATTTCAATGTTTGAGGCAAAGGTAGCTAATGGAAATGTCAAGCAAACTCTAAGTCATGACATATATAGACTAGGCCACCAATTTGATTTCTTCCGTATAACTATGTACGATAGTTAAAGACTACAGAGGACTTACTCCACAGAAGAAGATATAGACGATATGCTTTCGGTATCCGAGGTTTGAGTTCGACGGTGCCATCCTGCATATGTAACAGAGAATGCGTTCACTAATAGAGCAACCAATCGCTGTCAAATTAGATCGAGAAGAACTTAGCAAGGCAGATATCAGACATAAACAACATCCACAAACCAGAAAAACTTGAAAAAATCCGAGCTTTGTAAAATACAATGATTCTTTATGAAGTTAAAGATATGAGTTGATTCTTTCTTTTTTTTTTAACTTCAAAGCCAGCTCCCTCAAATATGTTTTTGTTAGCTGATTTCCCAAGTTGACATTATTTTTGTTACACATCTTATCTCAAAACTAATTAATTAATATATTTTAATTTTGGGCAATTCTCAATAATAGCATTAAATACTTATCATGTCAAAAAATGGCAAGAAGGAAAGAAATTGACAAAAATAACATTCATTAAAACGCAAAAGACTAATTTACCCTCTCCTTTTATTTATTGGTTTCTTAATTAAATCCATTACAAACAAAAACTAACCCTCTAGGCTTCGCGACGATTTGGGTGAATCTCTTCGCCGGAGCTGGTGATTCACCTGAATAATTCGAAGATTCACTGTATCGCCTCCAGGCTCACTTCTCCAGGCCTTTTACCATAAGTCACTGATTCCGACCTTGTTGTAATCACCGAGGGATTCAAATGCCTTAGAATTCCCGATCTCCACATATATCATAAGTCTATTTTGTTGGATTCAGTCTCAATTGGTGTTATTATTGATTACGCTTTGGGTATTGTGGCTACATCTTTAAAATTAATTATCTTCTCTCTGTTTCTTTTTGATACTTCTCATGGACCAAGTAGGTTGTTGGAGGGTTGAATGATTATTTGCCTTCGCTTCTCCATCCACATGAGTAAAATATGTATCATATTCAGTGTTCCTAAATCAGGTACACTCTTCTTTGTTATCTTAGAGTATATGCTCTCAGAGAAAGTTTGCCAGAAGGCATCAAGGTAATTTTGTACACTTATTTTATCCTGGAAGAACTTGTTTCTTAGGAAATAAACTAGCTGAAAGAATTACGTTTCCTTGAATTATGTTTTAGTTCAAGGAGGACTACAACACAGAGAAAAAGATTGTAGCAAAGCTGAAGTCATTAGCTGAAAAGTCTTTGTTGCTAGGAAATGAAGACAAAGTTCGTCGTGATTGAAAATGTGAGACGTAATGTAATACAGAATGTGACACAAGGGTGTTCTTTTTAAAAGACTGTTTATTGCAAAGCAAACAAAAGTTTCACCTTAACAAGCTAGTCTCTCTCTTGCTTTTCGATCTATCAATGATCTCAAAGCCTTCTAGATTCACCCTTAACACCAAGTCTAATTCTCTCTCAAGAACTCTCAACTTTTGCTAAAAGCA
The DNA here is from genome assembly GCA_030180135.1 of Orychophragmus violaceus. Classification (NCBI taxonomy): domain Eukaryota; kingdom Viridiplantae; phylum Streptophyta; class Magnoliopsida; order Brassicales; family Brassicaceae; genus Orychophragmus; species Orychophragmus violaceus. The sequence goes on from CM058231.1 coordinate 80,131,488, forward strand.
ATCTCTCTCTCTCTAAAGGCGCACCAAGCACAGATGATCTATTTATACTTATAGATCATCGTACAATTACCTTATTTCTTTTGGCATATTTCCTAAAACTCTCTTAGGCATATTTTCATTTTTCTTCATCTCGCTAAAAGCACATTTTCCTAAAATCTTTTAGGTGCTCATCCTATGAGTATCTTCGCTGATCTTCATATCCAGCTCAACTACTCATCTTTAAGTTTGTCCTCGTCAGCTTCTTGTTCCTAATATTTCCATAACTCTTTGTTCCAGCTCACGCCTTCTATCGTTGACTCAGTCACTGTTGCACATGCTGGTTGACTCAGCTGCTGTAGTAGCTCATGCCGTAGCTCAATGCTTCTTCAATCTCCCCCTTTTTAGCTTGTATGACTCTCAAGTACCTATACTTCAGAAAACTCATACACACATATAGCCGAAGCAGGAAAATACTGATTATCAAGCATTCACTCATTCCAATTCAAAGTATTACTTCTCAAAACAAAAACTGAGTTCAACATTTAACAGACAGAGCAAGGAGTTTCATCAAAAACAGAACAAAGAACAAAGTGAACCCCAGAACTCCCACACAAAGTAAACTCCCCCAAAATCCAAACTCCCCCATAATCCTAAGTCTCCACTTAAGCATCACTCGAGGTCATATCATCTGAGTCATCATCTCCTGTGGCAGCAGGAGACTCCTCATCGTGATCTGACTCGTCAACCTCTTCAGTTTCTCCCCTGCTTGAGAGCATACAAGTTAAAAATCTTATATCTAAGTAATTTTCATCGAGAAAGTAATCGAAAATTTACCTTGAATTCTGTCCCGTAGATGAAAGACTACACCACTCAGGTTCTGAAGCCCCTTAGCTATGTCCTGTAGAGCAGTTTGAACAGATAGTTGATCTATTGAGGTTTTGATTGGCATTCTGACTAAACCAAGTTGCAGAATTTCCACAGATTCTTCTTCAGCTGATGCCGAGGCCTGTGAGCGACCTTTTGTACGAGATGTTGAGCTTATCTTGCGTTTACCAGATGCAATTTCCTGTCTCTTTTTCTCAGCCTCTTTCTTGAGAAAGGCTTCACCACTTCGAGGACCTTCTTGTATAGCACAGGACCTACAAGTTCTTCTCCATCAAATGTGCGAGGTGGATGTGATTCGAGAACTGCTGAGATGATTCTTGGGAATATCAGCCAACGTCGATCATTCTGCGGATCAGTGGTAAAGCTCATCACTTGTTTGTACACAAGTTTCCCAAGGCCAGTCCGGATGCCATGAGCTATCTTGTAGATCAGCCTTGCTCTGTCTTCAGATATATGGTTCTTGTGGGTAGATGGGAACCAGTTTGTAGCAGCCAAGATAGTCAGCGCAGCGTACTTTGGGGGAAGATCAACATATTTCATCCCTGCCCATGTCTTCTTCTAGCCTTGAGTGAGATACTTAGCAATTGAGTCAGCCGAGACTCCATCAATCTTTGCATCATTCTTGATTTCATCATTGCTCAAAGGTTCCATATTTAGACAGGCATTGATCTGAGCTGGTGAGAACTCATACATTCGCTTCCTTAAGAAAACGCGTACCCCATTTTTAGTACCATCAGCACTTGATTCCGACAGATTAGTGTAGAACTCTTTCACAATTTCAGGGATAAAACTGACTAACCCATCAACAGAGTTTCTCAGCATTCCTATGTTTATCAGACCAAGATATCTCCACTTATCGGTTTCATCAAAATCTACTACCCGTTCAGCCAAGATTCCACGATCTTTGAATAGTGCATACCTTACTTTAACTTAGCGAGATGGAAATCGCTTGGAGACAAATGGTTTGACTCTGGTTTTGCCTGAACCACCAGTTGTAGCAGACGTCCCAGCCTTCACAGCCTTGTTCTTCTTGGGCTTCGTCTGCACTGATTTATGTGCTTCAGATCTTCCAACACGAGCCTTCTTGATATTAGGCATGGATCCTGTCTGTTTTCGAGCTTTCCTCTTCTTAGGTCTGGAAGCTTCTTCAGTTTGAGTGTGTAACTCAGAAGGTTCAGCATCACGTGTTGCTACACTCACTGGATTTGCTACAATTATAGCTAACTCTCCTAGACCCTCGACTGCATCTTTCTCCTTCTCTCCTATTTCCTCCAGATTTCCTTGGTCATTTAAACGTATAGATTCAGCTTCCCTGTTACCCTCTTTTGGTGACCCTGTGGATTTGATTTCTTCGGTTTCGGGATCAGATGGATGTTTTGGAGGATGATCTTCTGGTACAGTTCTACGACCTGATTCAGCTTCATCATCTCCCTTCGTTTGTGCTAGATCTTCATCAATCGGCTCTGTATTTGCTATTTCTTGAGCCGTCGCGAATGAATTCGTGCTGGTCTGGTGATCTGCACCCAAGATCTGATCAGAGACAGTATTAGGGTTTCTGGGTGGTGGTACCTCCTCATCAGAGCTAGAATCATCAACCAATTGCGGCGATTTCTGTGCCGGCGGTGCTTGAGCTGGGTGAGTTGAGCTAGCACCCACTTTTCTGTTGGGAATGTCCTGAAATCTATTGTACTTACTCTAAGTGAAAGTCGTATTGTCGAGATGAGACAATCATATAATACTAGGTAGTCATAATGCTTTGCTAGAAGCCACTTATGATCAATGAGTTTAGAACTCATTGATAGTGTTATATGATCCTACAGGGTCACACACCTAAGCAAACTGGACGTCAAAGACGAAGTTGATCATTAATGTCATGATCTAGTGAATGCATATTTGATATGCATTCGGTATCAAAATTCTGGGGCCGTGTCGATCGACACAGAGAGTGTGTCGGTCGACACAACTCGCGGATTAACCAGATTAATACAGTTTAATAGTTGGTTAATTCCGTTGTGGTTTAAGCCGACATATATAAGATATATGGTCGATCTAAACTCAACTTAACCTAATTCACAGCCACCAGAACTAGAAAAGAAACCTTTCTAGAGATCAGATCTCTTACAGGCACTAGCATCCCTCCTGTTCAGTTTGTGTGCGTGTGGATACCAGTAGAGGCACAGCGTTTGAGGTGCTTCGTGATCTCGATTATCTGCAAACCTTCCGCTGCTTATTACCACGTAAATCTGAGATCCCAATGATTCAATTACATGAACCCTAGATCCTAGGCTTGGAATTCAGACCAGGGTTGCCTAATTGGATTAGGAACTGCTAGAAATTCCTTCATTTTTCTCTTCTGGTCGCATGCACCATGGTTAATTTTTGAGCGATTGAAGCAGAGGAAATATTTGGATTGTGGAAGAAAGAGTCAAGTTTCGTCGGATTTTAAGAGCAATGGATTTCCTTTTTCCCTTTCTCTCTCCTTTTTAAAGATATGAAGCAGAATTTGTGTCAGATATCTAGTTACCTTTTTGCATGCAATTTTATTGGGCAAATATTTGAATTTTAAAATTCAAATCTCTTTTTCCCTTTTTGTGCCCACAATCTCGGATATCGGTTCTTGTCATACCAACTTGTTGTTGGGAATGTCCTGAAATCTATTGTACTTGCTCTAAGTGAAAGTCGTACAGTCGAGATAAGACAATCACATAACACTAGGTAGTCATAACGCTTTGCTAGAAGCCACTTATGATCAATGAATTGAGAACTCATTGCTAGTGTTATATGATCCTACAGGGTCACACACCTAAGCAAACTGGGCGTTAAAGACGAGGTTGATCATTAATGTAATGATCCAGTGAATGCACATGTGATATGCATTCGATATCAATGTTCTGGGACAGCATCGATCGTTGCAGAGAGTGCATCGATCGATGCACTCGCGGATTAATCAGATTAATTCGGTTTAATCGTTGGTTAATTCCGTTGTGGTTTAAGCCGACATATATAAGATATATGGTCGACCTAAACTCGTCTCTAACCTAATTCACAGCCACCAGAACATAGAAAGAAACCTCTCTGGAGATTAGATCTCTGTAAGGCACTAGCATCCCTGCGGTCCAGCTTGTGTGCGTGTGGATACCAGTAGAGGCGCAGCATTTGAGGCGCTTTGTGATCTCGATTATCTGCTAATACTTCCGGTGCAAATCACCAGGTAAATCTGAGATCCCATAGATTCAATTATATGAACCTTAGATCCTAGGCTCGGAATTCAGACTAGGGTTGCTAATCCTGATTAGAACTGCTAGAAATTCCTTCAGTGGTATCAGAGCTTTAGGGTTCCATTGAATCTGTAGCATGTTGATTAGATTGGTTGAATATGAATCTGTGTATGGTTGATACAAACTTTCAAAAATTCGTTTTCATGAAAAACCTAGTTTAGGGTTCTGTTCGAAAACGTTTTAGGGTATTTTCGCATGGTGTCGATCGATGCCAATCCGGCATCGATCGATACAGGGCGAAAACCCAAATAAAATTTAGGGTTTTTCGCATGGTGTCGATCGTTGCCAATCCGGCATCGATCGACACAGGGTGAAAACCCGAATAAAACTCAGTTTTCGCCTAGTGTCGATCGACACAAATGTTGTGTCGGTCGACACAAACCTCGCGAGATTGATGAATCGGTTCAATTGGATTGGACCGGTTATCGAGCTTGGTTAAAGATGGTCAAACACTGTGAATGGTATAATTGCGATTGGTTTGATTAGGTTGGCATCGACCGATGCTAATGTAGCATCGATCGATGCTGACCGGTATTCAAAACCGGATCAATTGGATTGATCGGTTATCGCGGTTTGCTTTTGGTTATCCTGCATCGATCGACACTATAGTAGTGTCGGTCGACATCAGACTTGTTGATTAGGTTATTGAACCTGAAATCACAGAACCGAAGCAAGATGAATCAATTAATTAGAAGAATTAAAACATGATAAAACTGAACGTTTTAAATAGTTATGTTCCTCAATCAAATATCAAGTGATACTTGATGTCTTTACAATCTTGTCAACTGTCAAGACTCGTTTCATTGAGTGATAGGCTTGCAGTGCAAGGTATCCACAATTACATGAGTAAGGCAGGAAGTAATCGTGTTGATGGGCTTGCAGTGCAAGGCGTCAACAATTACATGACTTAAGAGATTGGTTTACTTGACTGGGCTATCAAAATCGTTTTGGGCCTAGAGACATCAGGTGGATTGGACATAAGATGTCAATCCACAACCAAGAGTTATATTGGATATAACTAGCAAGTTGTTGCTTACCTAGATAGCTAAAATTTGGGTGATAGCCAGTGGATCACTCAAGTTTAGTGAAGTATGGGTCTTGGATCATTATATTCATTTGAGGAAACATTGTTTGAATATAATGCGAGTTTTCTTAATTGTTAAGACTTCTCATTTCTTGAACATCATAACTAAACCTCCCTTGTTTTTCCAGCTATGTCTAGCACAAACCATCGTAACAATTTCTCCCTGCGATCCGTCCTTGAGAAGGACAAGTTAAATGGATCCAACTTTCTTGAATGGTATCGGAACTTGAGAATTGTTCTCAAACAGGAGAAGAAGGACTATGTCCTTGAGAAAGTTCTCCCCAAGAAGTACCGAGCCAATGCCTGGCAGTCAGAAAAGGATGCTTGGGATAAGCATTCTAATGATGCGGTGGATGTGAGTTGTCTCATGTTGGCTACCATGAACTCGGAATGGCAGAAGCAATATGAGTACGTGGAGTCGCCAAAAGAGATGATCACTGGCCTGAAAAGTATGTTTCAGGAGCAGGCACGAACTCAGAGATACCAGACGGTTAGATCTCTGATTGAGTGCAAGCTACCAATGGGCGAACCAGTTAGTCCTCATGTCATTAAGATGATGGGTTATATTGATAACCTGGGGAAACTGGATTGTCCCATTAGCCAAGAGTTGGCTACTGACATCATTCTGCAGTCACTGCCATCAAGCTATGATCAGTTTGTTATGAACTATAACATGAACAACTTGACGAAGACGTTGACTGAATTGCATGGGATGCTTAAGACTGCTGAACCTAACATCAAGAAGGACACCCCAAATGTCCTTATGGTACAAAAGGGTAAAAAGTTTAAGAAACTTGGTAAGAACAAAGGTGATGGCAAGACGAGCTCGATTGTGAATCCAAGCGAGTCTGGCCATGTTCCTAAGGTTAAAACCAGTCCTTCTAAAGATGTTAAGTGCCGTTATTGTAATGGTTATGGGCATTTGAAAAGAAACTGCAATAAATTCTTGGAAGATTATGAGAAGCTGAAGAAGACGTACGAGACTTCTTCTTCAGGTATTATGTTATAGAAGTAAATGTTACTTCTTATAGTCCTACTTATTGGGTATTGGATACCAGCTGTGGTACTCATATTTTGTGAAAATGTGCAGGGCCTGAGCAAAAGTAGGACTATGGAGAAAGGACAAGTGGACCTATGAGTGGGAATGGAGCAAGAGTTGCTGCATTAACCGTAGGAGTATTTCATTTGTTTTTCCCTTTTATGGCATGTTTTGAACTTAAGACTGCTACTATGTACCTGCTATGAGCAGAAAGATTATTTCTATTCCTTGTTTGGATATGGAAGGATATCAGTTTTCAAGTTAAGAATAAGTGTTATTCATTTGATTACAATGATATATCTTATAGTAGCAATCCATTAGAGAATGGACTTTATGTTCTAAACAAGAATGTGCCTAACTATAACATTAATACCAAGAGATTCAAGTCAAATGATACGAATCAAATATTTTCCCTGGCATTGTCGTTTTGAGCCACATAAATGAGAAACAAATTCAGAAGCTCCATAGTGATGGGCTTTTGGGCTCATCTGATTATGAATCATAATGAGTAAAGTGAATCTTGTTTATTGGAAAAACGACAGAGGCCCCTTTCAACAAAGGTAGTGTCGATCGATGCATGTATGCAATGATCGATACAGGTTGCGAACGAACGGATAAAATGAAAGGGCCAGAGGATTATTGGGCTTTATACATACGGATGTACATGGCCCGATGAGCGCAAATGCTAGAGGAAATTTTCAGTACTTCATTACCTTTACTGATGTTTTCAGTAGGTACGGTTAAGTCTTATTAATAAGACATAAATCAGAATCTTTGAAAAGGTTCAAAGAGTTCCAAAAATGAAATACAGAATCAATTTGGCAAAGGTATTAAACCTCTACGATGAGATCATGGAGGTGAGTACTTAAGTCTAGAATTTAGTGATCATCTGAGAGATTGTGAAAGTGTTTCACAATTCACTCCTCCTGAATCGGACTTTATTAGATATGGTTCGATCAATGATGAGTCACTTAGATCTTCCATTATCCTTCTAAGAATACGCTCTAGAAATGTCTGAGTTTACTTTAAATAGAGTTCCATCAAAATCAGTTACAGAGATACCACATGAGATGTGGAATGTAAATGTTTCTGATTTATCCATCATTGAGATTTGGAGTTGCGAGACTTATATAAAACGTTTAATTACAGATAAGCTCGAGCCCAAATCTGATAAATGCTACTTCGTTGGTTATCCTAAGGAAACCAAGGCATACTACTTTTACAACCAATCCGAGAACAAAGTGTTTGTTGCTCGGAACTGCGTCTTTCTTGAGAGAGAATTTCTTTCCAAGAGAAACAGTGGGAGTAAAGTACAACTCGAAGAAGTTCGAGAACCTCAGGAAAATGCTCAACCCGTAGAGGAAGAGCAACAGTTGGATCTACAAAGAGTTGTAGAGACGGCGCCTGTGGAGCCTGAAATTCGCCGATCCGAAAGGATCCGTCACGAACCCGAGAGATATGGATTTCTCGTAACCAATTGTCATGATTTGTTGATCATTGACAGTGACGAGCCAGCGAATTTTGAAGAAGCAATGATGAGCCCTGACTCCGAAAAGTGGCTGAAAGCCGCTGAATCCGAAATGGGATCCATGTCACAGAACCAAGTATGGACTTTGGTTGATTTACCCGATGGTGCAAGACCCATTGAGTGTAAATGGATTTTCAAGAAGAAAATTGATGTGGATGGAAATATTCAGATATATAAAGCAAGGCTAGTGGCAAAAGGTTTCAAACAAATTCATGGTATTGACTATGAAGAAACCTATTCACATGTCGCCATGCTTAAATCCATTCGGATTCTCCTAGCAACAGCTGCTCATTATGATTATGAGATCTGGCAGATGGACGTGAAAACAGTTTTCCTTAATGGAATTCTGGAAAAAGGATGTGTACATGACACAACCTGAAGTTTTTCATTGATCCTAATGAAACTAGGAAGATATGCGAGCTTCATCAAACCATTTATGGATTGAAGCAAGCATCTCGGAGTTGAAATCTTCGTTTTGATAAAGCAGTCAAAAGGTTTGACTTCGTCATGAATGAAGAGGAACCGTATGTTTACAAGAGGACTAGTGGGAGCGCAATTGCATTTCTAGTATTATATGTTGATAACATACCACTTCTCGGAAATGAAGTTCCATTGTTTCAGTCTGTTAAGACTTGATTCGAAAGTTGTTTTTCGATAAAATTATGGGAGAAACCGTATACATTCTTGGAATAAGAATCTATAGAGATAGATTGGATAAGCTAATTGGATTGTGTCAAGATACTTATAGTGATAAGGCCTTGCACATGTCCAATATGCAGGATTCCAAGAAGGGCTTCGTGCAAATGACTCTTGGTATTACTCTTAGCAAGACGCAGTGTCTTTCGACACACGCTGAGCAAGGGCGAATGAGGGTCAGGCTACTGCTAAAGGCATTAGATGTCTTAAGATGTGATCTTAATTTTAGTGGGAGTCTTTGTTATTAATTTTAGTTATGATATGATGTTCGTATAAACATAATTTGATTATGTTATTGAAATCTGACATCTGTATTATTTAATAATGGTTATTAAATAATGGTCCCAAAGTAATTTATGACATTTTATAGGTCATCAAGTATGTGACTTGATCATGAAACCCTATAAGAAACAAATGACATAAATTATAAATGGTCCCTAGTCGAGGTTGTTAAAATGGGACACTAACAACCATGTGAGACTAGTATGTGAGGTGACTGATGACTATGTTTCATGGAGTCATTTAATAAGTGTATTAAAGTCAATCACATGGATATGTGTTAGAGAACACATGATCGGACTTGACCCGTTAATGAGAACTCTACAAGATGTTATATGAGTGTCATAAGAGTTTCTCATTACGAATAAAAGAGTGTAGTCCTTAGACCTGAGTTCATCATGTCCTCTCTTATATGGGTTGGTTCGTCTTGACTTTGTCAAACGTCAGCCGTAACTGGTGATTATAAAGACACTGATTAGGCGGATCATGAGATATAAAAGAGACATGGATGGAACAAGATGGGATTTGTACCTCCTATATAACAGGAGTTAAATATCTCTGGGCCTATCGAAGATTTGATACTGGAAATGCGTGGCCGCGCTCAAACGAGGTGATAGTCAGTCGTTTGTTTTATCAGTACAAATCGGGATTTGATAAACGTGATCTGGCTTAATAAGGATGACACAGTTCTTGCCTTATGCTAGATTGAGATATAGCTACCAAGGGATTAAAGGAATAGATGATTCCAGTACAAGTGGGAGATTGTTGGGAATGTCCTGAAATCTATTGTACTTGCTCTAAGTGAAAGTCGTACAGTCGAGATAAGACAATCACATAACACTAGGTAGTCATAACGCTTTGCTAGAAGCCACTTATGATCAATGAATTGAGAACTCATTGCTAGTGTTATATGATCCTACAGGGTCACACACCTAAGCAAACTGAGCGTTAAAGACGAGGTTGATCATTAATGTAATGATCCAGTGAATGCACATGTGATATGCATTCGATATCAATGTTCTGGGACAGCATCGATCGTTGCAGAGAGTGCATCGATCGATGCACTCGCGGATTAATCAGATTAATTCGGTTTAATCGTTGGTTAATTCCGTTGTGGTTTAAGCCGACATATATAAGATATATGGTCGACCTAAACTCGTCTCTAACCTAATTTACAGCCACCAGAACATAGAAAGAAACCTCTCTGGAGATTAGATCTCTGTAAGGCACTAGCATCCCTACGGTCCAGTTTGTGTGCGTGTGGATACCAGTAGAGGCGCATGATATATCATGGTTTTTACCCATTTTAGACCATGATATAGATGTGTTTTAGTGTCTTTTGTCTTTGTTTAGAGTCTTTTACAGGTTAAATCAGGATTGGAGCTAATTGGAGATATTTGGAGCATTTTGGGATTTTTGGGACGTTTTGGCCGAGAGCTTAACTCACTGTTCATATAATTGATCATGCATCGATCGTTGCACTCAAAGCATCGATCGATGCAGTCGCGAGATGGGCCGTACACGTCGGTTTGACAAGTATTGAAGATTTACAAAGAAGCCCAAGATAGTTCCAGTATTTACACAGAAGCCCCATCCGAGATTATGCCTATATAATAGAGTTTTTAGAGTTTTTATTAGATACACTTTCATAATTAAGAGCAGAGGATTTTTAGAGCTTTTGGGGCTGATCTGAACCTAATTCATCATCTGTATTTGGAGAAGATTTCGAACCCCTTTTACTCTTATTCTTTTATGCAATTTACTTATCATATGATCATGTTTTCATTATCTATGTCTGAGTAGATTCCTAGTTAGACTTAGGGTTTCTCACATAGGTTTTCATGACTTGCTAGACTTGTTCAATTTCAGTTAAGGATTCAAACTATATCTGTTCTTCAATTTAATTGTGCTTAAAGCTAGTTCTAACCTGATCAATTAGAATCTAGATCTTAGGTTGCTAAATACGTCACGGAAGTGGGGTTTAGGAATCTGAACTAATTAAATTGGGCAATTAAACTTTGCGCAAACGAAAGTTTGGTTTAGGATAATTGTGAACATATCAAACTTGGACTTATTGCTAGTTTAATCTGTTAGTTCTCGCAAACGGAAGTTTGGTTTGCTGCACTTAGACTTAGAGAATTATCGCAAAGGAATTTGGTTAATTCTATATCTGTGTTTTGAGTTCTAGAACTGTGCTTAATTAGATCCTTGCTGAATGAACTGTCTGCTAGTCTGATTTCCTGAGAATACCCTAGGTTTGACGCTTTTAATTACTTGCTTTCACAACCAATAATCTCTGCTACTGATTTACTTTCTTGCACTATTTTCAATACAATCACATTGCTTATTTCTAGTATTCATTCCCTACGGTTTGATTCTCTTGAGACCAAGTGTCCCTGTGGATTCGATAACCCTATATACTACTTTGACATTGCTGTACACTTGCAGTTTAGTATAGGGATTAATTCTTGACCTATCAAGTTTTTGGCGCCGTTGCCGGGGACTCTTAGAGTCTTCGATAGGACCGAACTTAGGGTTTTACTAGAAATTTTTCGTTTTTCGTTTTTGTTTTTCGTTTTTTTTTATTTATTTATTTATTTATTTTGCTAACTTTTTCTCTGTTTCTCTCTGTCGCAGGTACGAATTTCGCCTTGCATCGATCGTTGCACCCTTGCATCGATCGTTGCTAAGCGATTTGAGATTGAATCGATCGTTGCACTGATAGCATCGATCGTTGCTGGACGATTACAGACAGTTTATGCCAACGCAGAACACTCGAAGTAATCCGAACTCGAGCTTAGTTAATCTCAACCTAGAGGAACTTGGACGTCTAGAGAGGACTATTAGAAGAGAAAAGAGAGAGAGAATGGTTCGAGAACGTCTGATCTTGATACCAGATGCTGAAGGTACCCTGAGGGACCAAGATAACAACCCGTACAATGCTGCTGGGCATCGGGTTGATGCTGAGGGAAATGTAATCCCTGACCCCCCTGAACCCGAGCAACAACCGCAAGATCAAGCTCAAGGTAGAGAGATGGTAGTTCATGAGAGGACACTAGCTGATTACAATAGACCTGATGAGTTTCATGCAAACCGAGCAGCTCTAGTGCTTCCTGCTTTCGAAAGGAATGATTTTGAGGTAAAAACTATCTACTACCAACTGATGAGGCAGATTGCTTTTCATGGTCTTCAATCAGAGCAGCCTATGGATCACATTGACAAGTTTGAGGACATAGTCACTGGCATGAAGTATGAAGGAGTATGCCCGGACTATCTGTTCCTTAAGCTATTTCCGCACAGTCTTGCTGGAGACGCTAGTGCATGGCTGAGACAACTTGCACCTGGTCAGTATACTACTTGGGCAGCCTTAAAGAGTGAGTTCCTGCGCCACTTCTACGATGCTGCGCGCTCAGATCAGTCCAGACAGGACATACTCACTTTTTCCCAAGGAGCTGTGGAGCCTTTGACAACCACATGGATGAGATTTAAGAAATATCAGCGTGATTGTCCACACCATGGATTCACAGAAGTACAGCTGATAGGTATTTTCTTCAGAGGAATAGATCTCCCTTATCAGACTGCGCTAGATAATTCCAGTGATGCAAATTTCAGCACCAGAACTCCTACACAAGCTAAACGGTTGATAGAGAACCTGATTGGCAGCAATAGTTGCAAAACAATGGATGAAAGGAGGAAGAGATCTGGTGGAACTGTAGAGAATTCTGATATAGCTAATATTAGATCCAGATTGGACACAGTTTACAATCTCCTGACAAATAAGAAAGCTGTCCACTTTGCCCAAGATGTGGAGGTGATTCAGACTGAGGAGGACACTCAGGAAGAAGAAGTGAATTTCATAGGAGGTTCCGGTTTCCAAGGTAATAGATTTAACAATCAACAGGGGAACAGATTCTCAAATGGAGGACAGAATGGAGGTTTTCAGAAGACCTATGGACAGGGTAATCAGAGAACCTATGGATCTACATCTTATCAGACTCCTCCTGCACCTACAGCACATGAGAGCAAAATGGAGGCTATGATGGAACAACTGATGGAAAGTCAAACCAAGCTTTCTGTAGACAACAACAAGAAGCTGGACGCTGTCTATCAGGACCTCAATAGGAAGTTTGAGACATTGAGCACTCACATGAAGCAGTTGGACACTCAGGTGAATCAGATGTCCAGCTCACTGAAAGGAAAAGGAGTTGCAGACACTCATATTAAGGCCTGTTCTGTACTGATTAATGATGGATCTTATCTAGGGGAGAAATTTGAGCTAAGTACAGCTGAGTTGGTGACTGAGGCAGAATTTTCGGATTTCTGTGAAAAACTCTCGGGTGGAAGTTGTGATGATCGCGATGCAACGATCGATACACATCTGGCATCGATCGATGCAGGTCGTGAACAAGCAGAGAATCCGTGGGATGAAAATGAGATTGATGCAGAACTAGCCCGCCTATTCCCTGATACATCTGAAATCACTCCAGAAGATGTTTATGCACGAGCTATTTGGCACTGTCCCAAGGTGTCTGAAGTGATTAAACAAGAGATTGAAGAGCTGAAAAGGCTAGAAAAGGGTGGTGAAGACTTGGAAGAAATTCCATCATCTGATGATCCACCTTATCATCCATGTGTTCAGAAATATTTGAACAAGATGTTGCCTTTAGACGAAGAGCTGAGAGAATGGGTGATAGTAGTTCCTCAGCATATTAGTGATGTTCTGTTAACTAAGGTCCCAAAGAAACTGCCTGATCCTGGAGTCTTTGTACTTGATTGTTCTATCTTTGAGGATAGTTTTAGGCGTTCTCTGTGTGATTTAGGAGCTGCTGGGAGCATAATGCCTTACTCTGTGGCAGAGAAGCTGGGTATGTTGGATTTTGCTCCTACTAGGACACGTCTTATCCTAGCTGATCAGACCATGCGAGTTCCTGAAGGGCTCCTTATGGATATTCCGGTAAGAGTTGGAAACTACTTAGTTCCAACGGACTTCCTTGTGCTGAAATATGCCTGCGATCCGGATGAAGCTTTATTGCTTGGGAGACCATTCTTGGCTACAGCAGGAGCTGTGATTGATGTTAGACAGAGTCTAATAGACCTCCACCTGGGAGATGAGACGCTGCGATACGAGATGGAGAAGCTGCGGAAGCCACTGATAGATGGACAGACTTTCAAGATCTTGGAAGCAGATGATGAGCAGCTGAATGAGACTGTGATAATAGATCCTGGAGCGCATTTTACTCCATTTTTTCTTGGACTGAAGCATTCTGCAACAGCCTATTCTCCGCCATGGATGAGGAGACTTGAACAGAGACAGAAAAAGTCTCTGTCAGGATCTTCCGGAGCCTGAAAAACCTTGCGCGTCCGGTCAAGCTATTGACCTTAAACAAGCGCTGGGTGGGAGGCAACCCACCATTAGGTACTGGTGTTTTTCTTTTTTAATTTTTGGTGTTTTTGTTAGGATTTTACGTTTGTTTTTGTTTCTGGTGCAGTCATGTTTGCAGGTCTCGGATTAAATCGCAGTGCAGCGATCGATGCATTTCTGCATCGATCGTCACAACACGAAATGAATCGCATTGCAGCGATCGTTGCGGTCCTGAGCAACGATCGACCATACACGAAAATCGCCAAGTAACGGTCGATGCATCTAATGCACCGATCGATGCTGTGCGACAGAGGTAACCCGACAGACATAATTTCACCTTTTCAATTTATTTTATTTTCTTTTTACCGATCCTTCGCTGGACACTACTGGGGACAGTGTGTCTTAAGTGTGGGGGAGGTGCTACTGACGTTTATCTTTCTGTTTTCTTAAGAGTCAGTCCGTTTTTCAAAATTTTTGAGTTTTATTGAGTCAAAATTGTTTAAGTAAGAAACTATGATTTTCTGAGGAGATTTACAAGACTTGCAGGAACTTAAGTAACCATTGGGATGAAGTTGCAGGATCTATCTCTGACTATTAGAAAACCCCATCACAGATCAACCTACTGGGAACACCCACATCACTTCAGGTATCAGAGGATCTTTTACTGACTTCACCCCTAATACTGACTTAGATTTTCTCACCTAAGGGCTTGGTATACTTTATGTCGGATTCCCTGTTAGTTCTGACACAGCCTGTAAACCTGTCCTATTTAGTCCCCTTCTCCCCTTCTATAAAGTAAAAAAAAAAAAAAAAAAAGATAATAAACTGAGGATGAGTTAGTAACTCCGAAGTGGTCATGGGAGTGGTAGCTAAAACTATTACCTCCGGTGATCCATGGAATGTGTCCAAAGTACACCCCATAACGGGAAGAACACTGATAAAAAAAATAAAATGATACCCAGTGGGGAAAAATCAGTTGTTAAAGAAGGGAAAGAGAAGAAAGGGACTAGAGAAAGATAGTATGGTGGTCTAGAGCTGATTAGGTAAGAATCCATGTGCCTTTAGATCGATACTCCTTAGGTGAGACCGCACTTAAATACTTGCAGAAGTCAGTAGGGAGAATTTGAATGCTTGAATGTGATTGTGGAGTTTACCTAGGACAGTTGCTAAGTGTGGGGGAAGTACATGTTGGTCTTGATATCCTGTGATTGATTCTTTCAGTGGTTTACTAAGGGGAATCTGAGTATTGTAGCTTCTAAGATGAAATGAGTTTCTGAAGAGTTTTCAAACCTCTTCACCATGTTTTAGTTCTATGTTTTGCTTGAGGGCAAGCAAAGGCTAAGTGTGGGGGAGTTGATATATCATGGTTTTTACCCATTTTAGACCATGATATAGATGTGTTTTAGTGTCTTTTGTCTTTGTTTAGAGTCTTTTACAGGTTAAATCAGGATTGGAGCTAATTGGAGATATTTGGAGCATTTTGGGATTTTTGGGACGTTTTGGCCGAGAGCTTAACTCACTGTTCGTATAATTGATCATGCATCGATCGTTGCACTCAAAGCATCGATCGATGCAGTCGCGAGATGGGCCGTACACGTCGGTTTGACAAGTATTGAAGATTTACAAAGAAGCCCAAGATAGTTCCAGTATTTACACAGAAGCCCCATCCGAGATTATGCCTATATAATAGAGTTTTTAGAGTTTTTATTAGATACACTTTCATAATTAAGAGCAGAGGATTTTTAGAGCTTTTGGGGCTGATCTGAACCTAATTCATCATCTGTATTTGGAGAAGATTTCGAACCCCTTTTACTCTTATTCTTTTATGCAATTTACTTATCATATGATCATGTTTTCATTATCTATGTCTGAGTAGATTCCTAGTTAGACTTAGGGTTTCTCACATAGGTTTTCATGACTTGCTAGACTTGTTCAATTTCAGTTAAGGATTCAAACTATATCTGTTCTTCAATTTAATTGTGCTTAAAGCTAGTTCTAACCTGATCAATTAGAATCTAGATCTTAGGTTGCTAAATACGTCACGGAAGTGGGGTTTAGGAATCTGAACTAATTAAATTGGGCAATTAAACTTTGCGCAAACGAAAGTTTGGTTTAGGATAATTGTGAACATATCAAACTTGGACTTATTGCTAGTTTAATCTGTTAGTTCTCGCAAACGGAAGTTTGGTTTGCTGCACTTAGACTTAGAGAATTATCGCAAAGGAATTTGGTTAATTCTATATCTGTGTTTTGAGTTCTAGAACTGTGCTTAATTAGATCCTTGCTGAATGAACTGTCTGCTAGTCTGATTTCCTGAGAATACCCTAGGTTTGACGCTTTTAATTACTTGCTTTCACAACCAATAATCTCTGCTACTGATTTACTTTCTTGCACTATTTTCAATACAATCACATTGCTTATTTCTAGTATTCATTCCCTACGGTTTGATTCTCTTGAGACCAAGTGTCCCTGTGGATTCGATAACCCTATATACTACTTTGACATTGCTGTACACTTGCAGTTTAGTATAGGGATTAATTCTTGACCTATCAGCGCAGCATTTGAGGCGCTTCATGATCTCGATTATCTGCTAATACTTCCGCTGTAAATCACCAGGTAAATCTGAGATCCCATAGATTCAATTATATGAACCTTAGATCCTAGGCTCGGAATTCAGACTAGGGTTGCTAATCCTGATTAGAACTGCTAGAAATTCCTTCACTTGTACCGATTTAGACCATTCTTCTTGTTCCCTGTACCATTTGGTTAGTTCTCAACATGCATTATCATTTTAGATCAACCACATTACATTCTGTCATTAATGGGTATAAACTTGAAAGTGAATTGACTACACTTCTACTGAAGCAACTGGCGTTTTTAAAGAGAATTAAATTGTACCTTTTCTTCTTTTCTTTTTAACTGTTGTGTGTGTCAGGAACTGACACTTCACATGACTCAGTCTTTACATCTTGCTCACTTGATTCCTGCATTTGGCCATCATTCTCCTCAGTGGCTAGCTTTCACACTCTTATGCCTTTATCTTATCTCAATGTAGTTTTCAACCTTTATCCTTCGAGTGAGATTACCACATATCTAATTCCTTTTTTTTTTTTAGTAACTGAGCTTTTCTTAGAGTTGATTCCATCACTTGACTTCTCAGGAGATCAACTTCTAGCTTTTTCTTTTCTTTTTGGCTTTTAAACCTCACTCGAGAAACCTGTACTTTATATGAGACAAGACGACACAACATGCAGCTCTTTTCCACTAGATTTCTTGACTCCAAACCAAATCAGAACTTGAGGTACTTCATGAGTCAGTGCATGTGCCAGCCCTGTAGACTTTTACATCTCACAAACACCAATTGAGTTTCTTAAAGTGATAAATCGATTAAAATCAAGAGGTTTTGTAGAGATCAGATCTCTTACAGGCACTAGCATCCCTCCTGTTCAGTTTGTGTGCGTGTGGATACCAGTAGAGGCACAGCGTTTGAGGTGCTTCGTGATCTCGATTATCTGCAAACCTTCCGCTGCTTATTACCAGGTAAATCTGAGATCCCAATGATTCAATTACATGAACCCTAGATCCTAGGCTTGGAATTCAGACCAGGGTTGCCTAATTGGATTAGGAACTGCTAGAAATTCCTTCAGTGGTATCAGAGCATTAGGGTTCCATTGAATCTGTAGCATGTTGATTAGATTAGTTGAATCTGAATCTGTGTATGATTGATACAAACTTGCTAAAATTCGTTTTCATGAAAACCTAGTTTTATGATTTTTTGCTTGAAAACGATTAGGGTTTATCGCCCTGTGTCGATCGACACCAATCCGGTGTCGGTCGACACAGAAGGATAACCCGAACAAATTAGGTTTCGCCTAGTGTCGATCGACACAATAGTTGTGTCGGTCGACACACACCTCGCTAGATTGATGAATCGGTTCAATTGGATTGGACCGGTTATCGAGCTTGGTTAATGATGGTTAAACGCTAAGAATGGTTTATTGCGATTGGGTTGGTATCGACCGATGCTAATGTAGCATCGATCGACACTGACCGGTACTCAAAACCGGATCAATTGGATTGATCGGTTATCGCAGATTGGGTTTTGGTTAATCTGCATCGATCGACACTAAAGTAGTGTCGGTCGACACCAGATTCGATGGTTTAGGTTATGGAACCTGAAACCACAGAACCAAACCAAAACAAATCATTTAATTAGAAGAATTAAAACATAATAAAACTGAACGTTTTAAATAGTTATGTTCCTCAACCAAATATCAAGTGATACTTGATGTCTTTCCAATCTTGTCAACTGTCAAGACCCATTTAATTGTGCGATAGACTTGCAGTGCAAGATGTCCACAATTTCATGAGTAAGACAGAGGTAATCGTGTTGATGGATTTGCAGTGCAAGACATCGACAATTACATGACTGAAGAGATTGGTTTACTTGACTGGGCCATCAAAATCGTTTTGGGCTCAGAGACATCAGGTGGATTGGGCATGGGATGTCGATCCACAACCAAGAGTTGTATTGGATATAACTAGCAAAGTTGTTGCTTACCTAGATAGCTAAATTTGGGTGATAGCCAGTGGCTCACTCAAGTTTAGTGAAATATGGGTCTTGGATCATTATATTCATCTGAGGAAACAATGTTTGAATATAATGCGAGTTTTCTTAAAAGTTAAGACTTCTCATTTCTTGAACATCATAACTAAACATTTTTCCTTTCTTTGTTCTCAGCTATGACTAACACTCATAATAACTCTTTCTCCCTGCGATCCGTCCTTGAGAAGGACAAGTTAAATGGATCGATTTTTCTCGAATGGTATCGGAACTTGAGAATTGTTCTCAAGCAGGAGAAAAGGGACTATGTCCTGGAAACTGTTCTCCCTGAAAAACCGAGAGCCAATGCTGCACATGCAGAAAGGAGTGCTTGGGATAAGCACTCCAATGATGTGGTCGATGTGAATTGTCTCATGTTGGCTACCATGAACTCGGATTTGCAGAAGCAATACGAGAACGTGGAGTCGCCAGTGGAGATGATTACTAGCCTGAAAAGCATGTTTCAGGAGCAAGCAAGAACTGAGAGATACCAGACGGTTAAATCTCTCATTGAATGCAAGCTACCAAAGGACAGTCCAGTCAGTCCTCATGTCATTAAGATGATGGGTTATATTGATAACCTGGGGAAGCTGGATTGTCCCATTAGCCAAGAGTTGGCTACTGACATCATTCTGCAGTCACTGCCGTCAAGCTATGATCAGTTTGTTATGAACTATAGCATGAATAACTTGACAAAGACGTTGACTGAACTGCATGGCATGCTCAAGACAGCTGAGCCAAATGTCAAGAAGGGCACTCCTAATGTACTTATGGTACAAGGGGGTAAGAATTTTAAGAAACTTGGCAAAGGCAAGAGAAAGGGCAAGGCAGTCCAGGTTGAGAACCAGGACACGCCTGCGCCAGACCTGAAGCCCAAGCCGGGCCCATCTGAGACTGATAAGTGCCATTACTGTAAAGAGCTTGGGCATTGGAAGAGAAATTGCAACAAATTCTTGGAAGAGAAGAAGAAGAAGAAGAAGACTTTCGAGACTTCATCTTCAGGTATTTATGTTATAGAAGTAAATGTTACTACTTCTGGTTCTACTTCTTGGGTATTGGATACCGGCTGTGGTGCTCATATTTGTACAAATATGCAGGGCCTAAGCAACAGTAGGAAGTTGGAAAAGGGACAAGTGGACCTACGCGTGGGGAATGGAGCAAGAGTTGCTGCATATGCCGTAGGAACATATAACTTGTCTTTACCTTCTGGTTTGGTTTTAAAGCTTAATAATTGCTACTATGTACCTGCTATAAGCAGAAATATTATTTCTATTCCTGTTTTGGATGTGGAAGGATATCAGTTTTCAATTAAGAATAAATGTTGTTCTTTTGATTACAATGATATATTTTATGGTAGCAGCCCAATAGAGAATGAGCTTTATGTTTTAAACCAAAGCACACCAATCTATAACATTAACACCAAGAGATTCAAATCAAATGACACGAATCAGACTTTTCTTTGGCATTGTCGTTTGGGCCACATAAACGAGAAACGGATCCAAAAGCTCCATAGTGATGGGCTTCTGGGCTCATTTGATTATGAATCATGTGAGAAATGTGAATCTTGTTTACTGGGCAAAATGACCAAGGCCCCTTTCAACAAATCAAATGAAAGGGCCAGTGACCTATTGGGCCTTATACATACAGATGTGTGCGGCCCAATGAGCACAAGTGCCAGAGGAAATTTTCGATACTTCATTACCTTCACTGATGATTTCAGCAGGTATGGCTATGTCTATTTAATGAGACACAAGTCGGAATCTTTTGAAAAGTTCAAAGAGTTCCAAAATGAAGTACATAATCAACTTGGCAAAAGTATTAAGGCTCTTCGATCAGATCGTGGAGGAGAATACTTAAGCCAAGAATTCAGTGATCATTTGAGAGATTGTGGAATTGTTTCGCAACTCACTCCTCCTGGAACACCACAATGGAATGGGGTGTCTGAGAGGAGGAATCGGACTTTATTAGATATGGTTCGATCAATGATGAGTCTCTCAACTCTTCCATTATCCTTTTGGGGATACGCTCTAGAAACGTCTGCGTTTACACTTAATAGGGTTCCGTCAAAATCAGTTGCAAAGACACCACATGAGATGTGGACTGGAAATGTTCCGAATGTGTCTTTCCTGAATATTTGGGGTTGTGAAGCTTATGTTAAGAGATTAATTACAGATAAGCTCGAACCCAAATCTGATAAATGCTACTTCGTTGGTTATCCTAAGGAAACCAAGGCATACTACTTTTACAACCAATCCGAGAACAAAGTGTTTGTTGCTCGGAACTACGTCTTTCTCGAGAGAGAGTTTCTTTCCAAGAGAAACAGTGGGAGTAAAGTACAACTCGAAGAAGTTCGAGAACCGCAGGAAAATGCTCAACCCGTAGAGGAAGAGCAACAGTTGGATCTACAAAGAGTTGTAGAGACCGCGCCTGTGGAGCCTGAAATTCGCCGATCCGAAAGGATCCGTCACGAACCTGAGAGATATGGATTTCTCGTAACCAATTGTCATGATTTGTTGATCATTGACAGTGATGAGCCAGCGAATTTCGAAGAAGCGATGATGAGCCCTGACTCCGAAAAGTGGCTGAAAGCCGCTGAATCCGAAATGGGATCCATGTCACATAACCAAGTATGGACTTTGGTTGATTTACCCGATGGTGCAAGACCCATTGAGTGTAAATGGATTTTCAAGAAGAAAATTGATGTGGATGGAAATATTCAGATATATAAAGCAAGGCTGGTGGCAAAAGGTTTCAAACAAATTCATGGCATTGGCTATGAAGAAACTTATTCCCCGGTTGCCATGCTTAAATCCATTCGGATTCTCCTAGCAACAGCCGCTCATTATGACTATGAGATCTGGCAGATGGATGTGAAAACAGCTTTCCTTAATGGAATTCTGGAAGAGGATGTGTACATGACACAGCCCGAAGGTTTCATCGATCCAAATGCAGCTAGGAAAGTATGAAAGCTTCATCGATCCATTTAAGGATTGAAGCAAGCATATCGGAGTTGGAATCTTCGTTTTGATGAAGCAGTCAAAAAGTTTGACTTCATCAGGAACGAAGAGGAACCATGTGTTTACAAGAAGACTAGTGGGAGCGCAGTTGCATTTCTCGTGTTGTATGTAGATGACATACTTCTTCTCGGAAATGACATTCCGTTGTTACAGTCTGTTAAGGCTTGGCTCGGAAGTTGTTTTTCAATGAAAGACATGGGAGAAGCCGCGTATATTCTTGGAATTAGAATCTATAGAGATAGATTAAACAAGTTGATTGGACTGTGTCAAGACACTTATATCGATAAAGTCTTACACAGGTTCAGAATGCAAGATTCCAAGAAGGGATTCATACCAATGTCTTATGGCATAAGTCTCAGCAAGAAGCAGTGTCCTGAGATACCTGCTGAGCGAGAACGCATGAGTCGGATTCCCTATGCCTCGGCGTTGGGATCCATCATGTATGCCATGCTCTGTACTCGTCCAGATGTTGCTTGTGCTTTAAGTATGACGAGTAGATACCAATCGGATCCAGGTGAAAGTCACTGGACAGCAGTCAAGAATATTCTGAAGTATTTGAGAAATACTAAGGATAAATTCTTGGTGTATGGAGGAAGTGATGAGCTGGTAGTAAGTGGTTACACAGACGCAAGTTTTCAGACAGACAAAGATGATTTCCGATCGCAATCTGGTTACATCTTCTGCCTGAATGGCGGTGCAGTCAGCTGGAAGAGTTCCAAGCAGGACAATGTAGCAGATTCCACAACTGAAGCTGAGTACCTCGCTGCTTCTGAAGCGGCAAAGGAGGCTGTTTGGATCAAGAAGTTCATCACTGAACTTGGTGTGATTCCTAGTATTTCTGAGCCAGTGGCTTTGTATTGTGACAACAATGGAGCCATTGCGCAAGCAAAGGAACCTAGATCACACCAGAAATCCAAACACATAGAAAGGAGATATCACCTTATCCGTGATATAGTGAATAGAGGAGATGTGAAGATGAGCAGAGTCCCGACGGATGAGAATGTTGCTGATCCACTGACCAAGCCCCTCCCAAGGCCTAAGCATGAGTTTCACTCTGCTGCTGTAGGCATTAGATTTCTTAAGATGTGATCTTGTTTTCAGTGGGAGTTATATTTGGTTTTAGTTATGACATGATGTTCGTAAAACATAATTTGGTTATGTTATTTTAATGAAATTGTTTCAGCATTATTTAATTGTATTATTAAATAATAGTCCCGAAATAATTCATGGCAATGTTATAGGTCATCAAGTATGTGACTTGATCATGAAACCCTATAAACAAAGATTGTCATGGATTATGTTGGTCCCTGGTCGAGGTTGTTAAAATGGGACATTAACAACCACGTGAGACTAGTATGTGAGGTGACTGATGACTATGTTTCATGGAGTCATTAATAAGAGTATTAAAGTCAATCACATAGATATGTGTTAGAGAACACATGATCGGACATGACCCGTTAATGAGAACTCTACAAGATGTTATATGAGTGTCATAAGAGTTTCTCATTACGACCAAAGAGTGTAATCCTAAGACCTGAGTTCATCATGTCCTCTCTCATATGGATTGGTTCGTCTTGACTTTGTCAAACATCAGCCGTAACTGGTGATTATAAAGACACTGATTAGGCGTATCATGAGATATAAAGGAGACATGGATGGAACAAGATGGGATGTGTACCTCCTATATAACAGGAGTTAAATATCTCTGGGCCTATCGAAGATTTGATACTGGAAATGCGTGGCCGCGCTCAAACGAGG
Organism: Orychophragmus violaceus; assembly: GCA_030180135.1. NCBI lineage: Eukaryota > Viridiplantae > Streptophyta > Magnoliopsida > Brassicales > Brassicaceae > Orychophragmus > Orychophragmus violaceus. Next base: position 80,154,996 of record CM058231.1, read on the forward strand.
TGATTGTCAGTCGTTTGTTTTTCATCAGTACAAATCGGGATTCGATAAACATGATCTGGCTTAATAAGGATGACACAGTTCTTGCCTTATGCTAGATTGAGATATAGCTACAAAGGGATTAAAGGAATAGATGATTCCAGTAAAAGTGGGAGATTGTTGGGAATGTCCTGAAATCTATTGTACTTACTCTAAGTGAAAGTCGTATTGTCGAGATGAGACAATCATATAATACTAGGTAGTCATAATGCTTTGCTAGAAGCCACTTATGATCAATGAGTTTAGAACTCATTGCTAGTGTTATATGATCCTACAGGGTCACACACCTAAGCAAACTGGACGTCAAAGATGAGGTTGATCATTAATGTAATGATCTAGTGAATGCATATTTGATATGCATTCGGTATCGAAATTCTGGGGCCGTGTCGATCGACACAGAGAGTGTGTCGGTCGACACAACTCGCGGATTAACCAGATTAATACAGTTTAATCGTTGGTTAATTCCGTTGTGGTTTAAGCCGACATATATAAGATATATGGTCGACCTAAACTCAACTTAACCTAATTCACAGCCACCAGAACTAGAAAAGAAACCTTTCTAGAGATCAGATCTCTTACAGGCACTAGCATCCCTCCTGTTCAGTTTGTGTGCGTGTGGATACCAGTAGAGGCACATCGTTTGAGGTGCTTCGTGATCTCGATTATCTGCAAACCTTCCGCTGCTTATTACCAGGTAAATCTGAGATCCCAATGATTCAATTACATGAACCCTAGATCCTAGGCTTGGAATTCAGACCAGGGTTGCCTAATTGGATTAGGAACTGCTAGAAATTCCTTCATTTTTCTCTTCTGGTCGCATGCACCATGGTTAATTTTTGAGCGATTGAAGCAGAGAAAACTTTTGGATTGTGGAAGAAAGAGTCAAGTTTCGTCGGATTTTAAGAGCAATGGATTTCCTTTTTCCCTTTCTCTCTCCTTTTTAAAGATATGAAGCAGAATTTGTGTCAGATATCTAGTTACCTTTTTGCATGCAATTTTATTGGGCAAATATTTGAATTTTAAAATTCAAATCTCTTTTTCCCTTTTTGTGCCCACAATCTCGGATATCGGTTCTTGTCATACCAACTTGTACCGATTTAGACCATTCTTCTTGTTCCCTATACCATTTGGTTAGTTCTCAACATGCATTATCATTTTAGATCAACCACATTACATTCTGTCATTAATGGGTATAAACTTGAAAGTGAATTGACTACACTTCTACTGAAGCAGCTGACGTTTTTAAAGAGAATTAAATTGTACCTTTTCTTCTTTTCTTTTTAACTGTTGTGTGTGTCAGGAACTGACACTTCACATGACTCAGTCTTTACATCTTGCTCACTTGATTCCTGCATTTGGCCATCATTCTCCTCAATGGCTAGCTTTCACACTCTTATGCCTTTATCTTGTCTCAATGTAGTTTTCAACCTTTATCCTTCGAGTGAGATTACCACATATCTAATTCCTTTTTTTTTTAGTAACTGAGCTTTTCTTAGAGTTGATTCCATCACTTGACTTCTCAGGAGATCAACTTCTAGCTTTTTCTTTTCTTTTTGGCTTTTAAACCTCACTCGAGAAACCTGTACTTTATATGAGACAAGACGACACAACATGCAGCTCTTTTCCACTAGATTTCTTGACTCCAAACCAAATCAGAACTTGAGGTACTTCATGAGTCAGTGCATGTGCCAGCCCTGTAGACTTTTACATCTCACAAACACCAATTGAGTTTCTTAAAGTGATAAATCGATTAAAATCAAGAGGTTTTGTAAAGAAATCAGCCAGTTGCAAATCAGTAACTATGTATTCAACCACTACCTGTTTTTCCTCCACTAGCTCACGAATGAAGTGGTGTCTTATATCAATGTGCTTTGTTCGAGAGTGTTGAACCGGATTCTTTGAGATGCTTATAGCACTCTTGTTATCACAGTGAACAAGAAGTGGTCCTGAATCGATCCCATAGTCAGCTGACATCTGTTTCATCCAGAGAAGTTGAGCACAGCAACTACCCATTGCAATATATTCTGCTTCTGCAGTAGATAATGATACATAGTTCTGCTTTTTGCTCATCCATGCAATTAGATTGTTTCCTAGAAAGAAACATCCTCCACTTGCCTGCCCAGTCAGCATCACAATATCCAACTAGGTGTTTATTGGATCCTTTTGAGTACCAAACCCCTAGGTTGATCGTTCCCTTGACATACTTGATGATTCGCTTAACTGCCTCGAGATGAGACTGCTTCAGTTTAGCTTGATACCTTGCACATATTCCCACGCTTAGGCACAGATCCGGTCTACTGGCTGTAAGATACAGTAAGCTTCCAATCATCCCTCGATAAAGCTTTACATCCACATTTGCTCCATCCTCATCTCTTGATAGCTTGGTTGTAGTACTCATTGGTGTTCTAGCTTCTTTACACTGATCTAGCTTGAATCGACTCAACAGGTTTTTGGCATATGTGCTTTGAGATATAAATATACCATCACTGTTTTGGCTAACTTGCAACCCCAGAAAATACTTTAATTCACCTACCATACTCATTTCAAATTCTTGAGTATCAACCAACTTTTGAGATGTGCCTCCGAAGATTATGTCGTCCACATAGATCTGGACTATGATGATCTCTCTCTTTTGTTCCAGAACAAAGAGAGTTTTGTCTACACCCCCTCTTGCGTATCCTTTTTCTAGAAGAAAACTAGTAAGTCGCTCGTACCATGCCCTAGGAGCTTGCTTCAGACCATACAAAGCTTTCTTCAACTTGTACACATATTCAGGGTTGTGTGCATCCTCAAATCCTTTTGGTTGTTCTACATGAACTTCCTCTTGAAGAAAACCATTCAAGAAGGCACTCTTCACGTCCATTTGATATACGGTGAAGTTCATGATGCATGTCATTCAAAGGAATAGTCTGATTGACTCAAGTCGTGCAACAGGCGCAAATGTTTCCTCAAAATCGACTCCTTCCATCTGAGAGTATCCATGAGCAACAAGTCGTGCTTTGTTCCGTACCACTATTCCATTCTCATCAATCTTGTTTTTAAAGATCCATTTGGTTCCTACTATGTTTACTCCATCAGGTCGTGGTACAAGTTCCCATACATCGTTACACACAAACTGTTCTAGTTCTTGCCCCATTGCTTCAATCCAGAATTTATCTTCCAAAGCTTGAATATGCGTTGTGGGTTCTATAACTGAGACAAAGCAAGCGAATCGCACCATTTCTTTAAAGTCCAGATGAACTTTTCTTGTCATTCGTTCATCATTCACATCTCCTAATACTTTTGAGATAGGATGGTTTTTCTGAGTTCTGCTGAGCTTGATTTTCACCGGAGATCATGTTTCTTCATTTTGAGTAGTCTCTGAGGTTGTTGCTTCATCTATCTTTTCTTCATTCATAGATTTTTGATGCTCAACCGGTTCTGATTCACTGTCTGATGAATCATCGGGAATTTTCATTTGACATAAATCATCAAATACGACATTCACTGACTCAACAATTGTTCTTGATCTTGTGTTATACACTCTGAATGCTGTGGTAGTTCCTGAATATCCCAAGAAGATACCCTTGTCACTCCTTGAATCAAACTTTCCAAGATGATCTTTGTCATTCAATACATAACACTTTCCACCAAAGACATGAAAGTAGCTCAGATTGGGGGTTTTTCCTTTCCACATCTCGTATGGTGTCATGGTTGTTCCTCTTCTGACATACACCCGATTAATGATGTAGCATGATGTATTGATAGCTTCAGCCCAGAACCGTAGTGGCACATAATTGCCGTGAATCATGGCTCTGGCCATTTCTTGAAGAGTTCTATTCTTCCTTTCAACTACCCCATTCTGTTGAGGTGTTCTTGGTGCTGAAAACTGATGAGCTATACCATGATCCTCGCAGAACACTTTCATGGTTTCATTCTGAAATTCTCCTCCATGATCACTTCTAACCCTCTTAATCCTTCCTTGTTCATTGATCATTTGAAGCGCCCAGATTCTAAAGCTGTCAGCTGTATCTGATTTATCTCGAATGAACCTCACCCATGTGTACCTGGTAAAGTCATCCACTAGAACAAACACTTATCGTTTACCAGATATAATTTCAACTTGCATTGGTCCCATCAAGTCCATATGCACTAGATCCGATTTGTTCTTGGTTTGAACATCTGGTACTTTCTTGTGTTGAACTTTGACCTGCTTGCCTTTGTTGCATGCTTCACACACCGTCTTGCTCACCTCCTTGAGATGAGGTATCCCTCGGACAATCTCATTCTTGACAAGAGTAGTCAAGTTTCTTTCATTCATGTGTCCAAGTCATTGATGCCATAAATGAATGTCATTCTTGGCACTTAGACACTTCACGCTAAGACATTTAGAGTTGTTTTCCCACATGTAGCAGTTGTTGCCTGATCTTTTTCCTTGTAGAATGATATCTCCAGTGTCATTCAGAGCTTTGCAGTCATAGCTTGTGAAACACACCATCAATCCTTTGTCGCACAACTGACTCACACTGATCAGGTTTGCCTTAAGACCCTTCACAAGAAAAACATTCATTAGTTTAGGTAAATCTGAGTCAAGTGTTTTACCTTTGCCTTGTATCGCCCCTTGTCCTCCATCACCAAATGTTACTTTGCCAGATTTGATCACTTTGATGTCTTTGAGATGACTTCTTGTCCCAGTCATATGTCTTGAGCACCCACTGTCAAAGTACCACTGATTTCCATCTTCTGATTTCTCAATAACAAAAGCCATACTGCAGCGTATCTGCTTCTCTGAAGTATCCCTTGTACTACTTCCTGTTTCATACAAGTCTGCCTTTTTCACCCAGATTTGATATCTGTCCCTGTTCCAGTTGAATCTTCCTAGTTTCTTGAGCTGTCGGATCCTTTGGTGAAATCTGTAGCAGTATGCTTTGTAATGCCCTTCTTTTCCACAGTAGCAGCAGTTTCTTGGTGATGAGTTATACACTGCTTGAGTTGGATTTGTCGAATTTGCATGTACGAATGTAGTTTTTCCCAAAGCGACTCCAGATCGTCATGTGTACCCAAGTCCAGACTTTGTGTATTCTGTTCTTCCATAGCTCAGGATTTGATCCAGTTGTTTTGTTCCGGCAAACATATGTATTTTGCGATGCTGTTGGTCTAACTCAGATTGTAACTGTTTAGTTACATCTTTCTCTTTCTTCAGCATCTGCTCCAATTCGTCTGATTTCTTAGCCAGTGTCAATTTTTCTTTGATTAAATTGACACTTTCTCTGCTTAGCTTCCGTTCAGTTTCCAGTTCTTCTTGGAGTGACTCAATGTGCGCCTCAAGCCGCTGCTTTGCTTGGATTAGTGCAGTATTCTCTAGCCCAATTTTGATGAGAGTATCCCTTAACTCCTTATAACTACTGACCAGATCTGCTTCTGTTTCTGAGTCTGAGTCAGATTCATTGTCTTCAAGTTCAGCAATTCCAAGGAATGCTACAAAGTTGTTGACTTCCTCTTCATCACTTTCATCATCTGACTCATCATGGTTTACTCCTATCATGGATTTTTCTTATCTTCGTTTCTGATCATTGACACATTCCAGATGAGTGTGCCCAATTCCTTTGCACCCAAAGCATTTCATCTCACGTCTTCTGATGGTTGGACATTCACTCTTGAAGTGTCCAAATCCCTTGCATTCATGGCACTGTATTTCCGATTTCTTTATAGCTTTCTCCCCATCTGTTGATCTTTTAGTGCTTTTGTACGATCCTTGTCCTTGTTCTACCCTTCTTAAAGCACGATCAAATCTTCGAACAATGAGGCTTACAGGATCTTCTCCTTCGCTTTCCTGGTTTGATTTTGTTTGAGTGATGAGTGCAACACCTTTGGATTTCTTTGTACCATCTAGTTCTAGTTCATGGACTTGCAGCATACCGACTAGCTCATCAAAACTCATACTCTCAGTGTTAGCTGATACACTTAGAGCCGCTTTGTATGGCATATATTTGACTGGCAGACACCTTAAGAATTTTTTGACCAGTTTCTTGACTTTATATTTCTTACCAAGGAGTGATGCTTCTTGAGCTAAGGAGCTGATTTTGGCGCTGAAGTCTGAGATTGTCTCATCATCTTCCATTTTTAGGTCTTCAAACTTGGTAGCCAACAGATCTTTTCTTGAGTTTTGCACTTTCTCTGTTCCTTCAAAGTGAATTTGAAGAATATCCCATGCTTCTTTAGCCAATTCACATCCTTGTATTAATTCGAATTGTTTCTTAGCTACTCCAAAGTGAATTGCAGTTAGAGCTCTGGAGTTGAATTTTGAGAGCTTCAGTTCTACTTCTGTCCATTGTTCCTCTGGTTTGGGTACCTCGGCTCCTGCTTCATTCTTCATTGTTGGAGCTGTCCAACCTGATTCAACTGCCTTCCAAGCCAGCGGGTCGATACCTTTGATTTGTGATCTTGTTCTTGCTTTCCAGAAGCCATAGTTTGTCGCATCCAGTATTACTCTAGAGCTATTGATCAGCTCATTGTAGTTCTCCATTTTTCCGCAGGATCTCACCTGTATATATGAGCAACAAGTGTCTGCTCTGATACCAAATGAAAATGTGAGACGTAATGTAATACAGAATGTGACACAAGGGTGTTCTTTTTCAAAGACTGTTTATTGCAAAGCAAACAAAAGTTTCAATTTAACAACCTAGTCTCTCTCTTGCTTTTCGATCTATCAATGATCTCAAAGCCTTCTAGATTCACCCTTAACACCAAGTCTAATTCTCTCTCAAGAACTCTCAACTTCTGCTAAAAGCAATCTCTCTCTATAAAGGCGCACCAAGCACAGATGCCCTAGATGATCTATTTATACTTATAGATCATCGTACAATTACCTTATTTCTTTTGGCATATTTCCTAAAACTCTCTTAGGCATATTTCCATTTTTCTTCATCTCGCTAAAAGCATGTTTTCCTAATATCTTTTAGGTGCTCATCCTATGAGTATCTTCACTGATCTTCATATCCAGCTCAGCTACTCATCTTTAAGTTTGTCTTCGTCAGCTTCTTGTTCCTAATATTTCCATAACTCTTTGTTCCAGCTCACGCCTTCTATCGTTGACTCAGTCACTGTTGCACATGCTGGTTGACTCAGCTGCTGTAGTAGCTCATGCCGTAGCTCAATGCTTCTTCAGTGATGTGTTTGGAAATTAACGGGTAACCTGCTTCACAATTGCTTTTAGATTTCTTCTCCTTGTTAACCACAAAATGATACAGCCCACTTTATGTCTCTCTCGAGTTCTCTGTTCTTAACTGTTTATTTCTGTTGATTTTGTGTCCCTAGAATGTTGTTCTGATCAAAGATCCAGAGGAGGCAAGAAAATTCAATATTTGCTTTGACCTTGAGGATACTTCAAGTTTCCAGGATTTAGATGATCACACGTAATTTCAAAACCTTTTCTTAACCACAGTAGTATATTTCCTAATCAAGAAGCCTGTTTTTTGTTCCTTTGATTCTATAGCGCACACATATCCTCGTCTGCTATTATTATATCTTGACGTATTTTTCTTAATTTTCATCAACATGGGAAACTCTGGTTAAGGTCTTACGATACAGAAAAATGTTCTGAAGAGACTATAATATGACTACTATTTCTAACGCCAAGAGGATATTTGGAGGAAAAATGCTTTGAAAACCTTGCTCTATTAAATTCGTCTAATATGCTGGCGTGTGGGGAGGATTCATCCAGCTTCTCTTTACAACTTGTGTAGAAGCATACATATTATGTGTTAGGGGATGCTTCAGAATAGTCGAATACAATATGTTCTCGGAGATAGACATTCGTTGATACCTTGCCTGCTATATAACTTTCAAAGAGAAGAGATTGTGAATCCGATGATACCAATGAACAAAGATTACCTTAGTTGGTGTCAGGTGGAGTCATAAATACATGAAACGTCTGTTTTACCCTTATAAATAGCCAAATTAACCATTCTCTTCAGTTGTCTTGCTGTCCCTATGGGGCAATGCATTGTATGAAACTGATGTTGTGGAAGGAACTAATGTTTTGTGAAATACAATTTTATGAAACTAATTCTGTGAACGAAAATAAAGTATTAATCAGTTCTTTTGTTTTTCTTTGTTTTTGGAAAGAAAAACAAGTGGACACACTAAAAAATAAGCATTTGGGAAGAATTTCCTAAATAAGTAAATATGTTTGAATCCTGCCTAAACTAGAAGATCTCTTATATATTTAGGAAGTACTTCCGAGAACAATACATGTATATGAATTACTTGACAATTTATAAACGTACTAAACATTTAACTAAACATGAGTGTGACATATCTGACCAAATTTGGTTTGTTTTATAAGCAAATACAAAAATTATCATTTATACATTTTAGGAAGGCTTTCCTAAATTTGTAAAAAATATTTCCCAAAAACTCAAAAAAGCTTCATACTTTGTTGGCTGCACTTTGTCCGGAAGTTGGAAACCTACATACACTTTTTAGGAAGGTCTTATCTGTTGGAATCCCTAGGATCAAGGGTCTAGCTAATTGAATCTAAGAACTGACCTCGTGTTTACCTGGAGATTGGCAGCGGAAATTGGAGTAGGTAAACGAGATCTAGAGCGCCTCAATCGCTGCGCCTTTATCGTAGTCCACACACACACAAGCTGGAATCCGCCGGGATGCTAGTGCCGGGAATCGGATCTCCTGTGGATCTTATGAGTTTCTGTGCCTCTGCTTTCTCTCTGAGAAGCGACACTGACGGCTAGGGCTCAGGTCGATCATATAAGACATTATATATCGACCTGGGATGACCGAAAATGACCTACGGATCAAACCCGACTCGTTTAAGTCATTAACTCGAAACTTCAGTCTCAAAGCCCAATGTGCATCGATCGATACACATACTGTATCGATCGACACATCCATTCGAAAACCTGCGTCGATCGACACACTCATTGCATCGATCGACACACCTCTTCAAAACTCAATTCAATGTGTATCCAACACACATCGATCGGATCATATGCCAATGATCAATCCCATACTAAGTGTAACCAGCTTGCTTAGGTGTGTGACCCTGTAGGTTCACACGATACTAGAAATGAGTTACAACTCATTTGTCATAAGCGGTTTCTAGCAAAACATCATGACTACCCAGTATCACATGAATTGTCCGATCTCGACAATACAACTATCTTTAGAGTAAGTACAATATGATTTCAGGACATAATCCCAATAATCTCCCACTTGTACTGGAATCATCTATTCCCATAATCCCTTTATCGCTATATCTCGATATGGCATAAGGCAAGGAACTGTGTCATCCTTATTATAGCCAACATCATGTTCATCGAACTCCTGATCTATACTGATAAAACAAACGACTGACAATCACCTCGTTTGAGCACGGCCATGCATTTTCTCAGTATCAAATCTTCGATGGGCCCTGAGATATTTATCTCCTGTTATATAGGAGGGACAAATCCCTTCTTGTTCCATCCCTTTTTCTACACATACTTCATGATACACCTAAGCAATGCCTTTATAGCCGCCATTTACGGATCGACGTTTGACAAGGTCAAATTTCACCAATTCATATGCTAGAAAGCATGATGAACTCAGGTCTAAGGACTATACTCTATAGTCATAATGAGAAACTCTCATGACACAGATATAACTATCCTGTAGAGTTCTCATTAGCGGGTCATGTCCGATCATATGTTCACCAACATATATCTATGTGACTGACTGTGATACTCATATCATTGACTCCATGAAACTTAGTCAACAGTCACCTCACAAGCTAGTCTCTCACGGTTGTCAGTGTCCCACTTTGACAATCTCGACTAGGGACAATCATAATTTATGTCATCTTTTACTTATAGGGTTTCATGATCAAGTCCTCAACTTGATGACCTATAAAATGAACATAAAATACTTGGGACCATTATTCAATTATCCAATAATCAAATAATGCTGATATCAGTTTTTCATAAACATGACCATATCATGTCTATCTGAACATCATAACTAACATAACTCCCACTAGAATCAAGACCATGTCTTCAGATATCTAGTACCTACAGCAACAGTACGAAAACCATGCTTAGGTCGTGAGAGATGCTGCGGTGTTCTTGCTTGGAACCATTCCAACAAACCACACCGCTATTCTTTAATAAGCACTATTCTACGGTCCACTGCTTGGAGACCTTTCCAACAGACAGCGTCGCTACACAGACAAAGAGACATAACCAGGTGGGAACCGGGAATCATCTTTGTCCGTCTAACTACTCATAACTGATTCGTCATTTTTCTCAGTTGAACAAGAACTATCCTTAGTGTTTCTCAAACACATGGGGATATTCTTTACAACTGTCCAGTGACTTTTACCGGAACAAATTGGTATCTTCTCGTCATGCTTTATGCGTCAGCTGCATCTAGATGAGTGCAAAATATGGCATTCATGATGGATTCTATTGCATAAGCAAAAGGAATCACACTCATAGATACTAGCTCAGCCAGTGTCCAAGACACTTCATCTTGCTAAGATCGTTGCCATAAGACCTTTGGTGTGAAGCCATGCTTGGAATCAAGCACCTTTGAACTGTTCAATACCTTATCAACATAAGGATTCTGACACGATCCAATTAGCCTTTCAAATCCATTTCAATGGATCCTTATTCCAAGAACTTTCGCGGCTTCTCCCATGTCCATCGTTAAATTTGACTTCTGACCCAAATCTTGACAAGACTTTAGCGTCGGAACATCGTTTATGAGATTAACTATGTTATAAACATACGGTGTGAGAATTGCAATTACGCTTTCATTAGTTTACTTGTAAACGCACGGTTTCTATACGTTCCTGATCAAGTCAATAACTTTTGACTGTTTTAACAGAACATAGATTCCAACTCCAAGGTGTTTGCTTCAATCCAGAGATGAATAGGTGAAGCTAACAAACATTCCTAGTTAAATTTCGGAGTTGGGGCTCACCTTCGCTTCTTTGAATTTCGCAGGCTCGTCACTTTTCAATGATCAACAGATCACAGCAATCGGTCATGAGGAATCACCCTCGGTTTAGTGACGGATCCATCAGGATCAGCGAAATTCAGGCTCCACAGGTTCAGATCCTACAGTACTCTGTAGATCCAACCGCTGCTCTTCCTCAACAGGTTTAACAGCCTCCTGTGTTTCTCGAATTTCTTCGAGCTGTACTTTTACTCCCACTGTTTTCTTGGAAAAACAGAGTTCCGAACAACAAAACTTTGTTCTTGGCTGCAAAAGTACTAAGCCTCGGTTTCCCGAGGACAACCGACGAAGCAGCCCTTATCAGATTTGGATTCAAGTTTGTTTGTTGACAACTGTCTTACACAAACCTTGCAATCTCAATTAATCAGAAAAACATACTTGGAAATCACCCAGTCCACATCCAATGTGGTGTCTTTCAACTGATTCTGATAGAAAACTATTTGGCGTAAACATATTCATTTTAGAGCGTATTTTAAAAGGATAATGGAAGATTCCTGTGACTCATCATTAATCGGAGCATATCTAATAAGGTCCGATTCGTTCTCTCAGAAACACAATTTAGGTTTTCCAGGAGAAAAGAGTTGTGATATGACTTCACACTCACTTAGATGATCACCCAATTCTTGACTCAAGTATTTTCCTCCGCGATCTAATCGAGGATCTCAATACTTCTGTCAAATCGGTTCTATACTTCATTTTTGGAACTCCTCAAAGGATTCATACTCGTGTCTCATCAAATGAACACATCCATACTTACTGAAGCCATCAATAAGGTAATGAAGTATTGAAGATTTCAAGTCATCAGACTTAAACCGTTTGGTATTTATGTTATATTCAAGAGTATATTGGTTTAATAAATAAAACCCATTTATCAAAAGGGGTGCTACCATATAATATTTCATTAAGATCAAAAGAGCAACACTTGTCTTTTATCAGAATGAAAAACATCCAAAATCTTTACAAGAAAATGAAAGACATCTCTGCACGAAGCATGTACATAGTAGCAATTACTTAATTCAAAACCAAGCTTGAAAGGCTCCTACAAGTGGAGAATCTCTACGGCTTATGTAGCAACAATTGCTCCATACCAGACACGCAGTTCCACTTTTCCTTTCCTCAACGTTCTACTGTTGCTTAGGCCCTGCATATTTCCAAAATATCAGTACCACAACCAGTATCCAATACATACGTAGAACTTGAAGTAATAACACAATACCTGAAGAAGAAGTACCATACATCTCCTTCATCTCTTGTGAATCTTCCAAGAATTTAATGCAATCTCTCTTCCAATGCCCTGACTCATCACAGTAGAAGAACTTTCTAACACCAGATGGGCCGGACTTGGGCTTATAAGATGACACAGGCCTATCCTGATTCCAAATCTGGACGGCCCTGACTCTACCCTTGTCAACACAAGATTTCTCAAATCTTTTACCCTTTATGATGTCTTGCTCTGATGTTTTGATCATACCATGCAGCTCAGTCAACGTCTTCGTCAAGTTATTCTTGATATAACTTTTGATAAACTTATCATAACTAGACGGCAGTGACTGCAAAATGATGTCAGTGGCCAACTCTAAGCTGACAGAACATTCCAGTTTCCCCAGGTTATCAATGTAACCCATCATTTTAATGACATGAGGACTCACTGGAGCATCCTCTGGTAGCTTGCACCCAGTGAGAGACTTCACCATTTGGAATCTCTCAACTCGTGCCAGATCCTGAAACTTCAGTTTCAGGCGGGTCATCATCTCTATTGGCAACTCCATGTTCTCGTATTGACTCTTTAAGTCCGATTCCATGGTAGCCAACATCAGACCACGCACATCTACCATATCAATATAATGCTTATTCCAAGCATCATATACTGCATTCGAGCGATTGGTCCCAAGCCTTTCTGGAAGAGCTTTCTCAAGGACATAGTCCTTACTCTTGCTTGAGGATTAATCTCAAATTGCAATACCAATCCAGGAAATTTGATCCATTTAACTTGTCCTTCTCGAGGACGGATCGTAACGAGAAAGTAGTTTTAGACATAGGCTGAAAATTTTAAGCAAAGAAAATTTTAGTTATGAAGTTCAGGAAATGAGAAATCTTATCTAATAAGAAAACTCGCATTATATTCAAACAATGTTTCCTCTATGAATATATTAATCCAAGATCCATACATCACTAAAATCTGAGTGGACGACTCGTCATCACCCAGAGTTTAGTCATCTAGGTAAGCAAACCATTGCTAATTGTACCCAGTACAACTCCTGGTCGCAGATAAGACAATCCATGTCTCATCCACTCTGATGTCTCTGGGCCCAGAACTTCTGATAGCCCAGTCAAGTAAACCAATCTCTTCAGTCTTGTGATCATTGACCGTCGCACTCCAAGTCTATCAGTGATCACCTGCCTTACTCATGTAGCTGTGGATACCAAGGACTCCAAGACTATCCAACAACGAAATGAGTCTTGACAGTAGACAAGATTGGGCAAGACATCAAGGTCACTTGATATTTAGTTGAGGAAACAGAACTCAAAAGTTAGTAATTCAATCTCTTAGGTCATGTAATTGTTGATGTCAAGCACTGCAAGACCATCAACACTACTACCTGCCTTACTCAAGTAATTGTGGACACCAAGCTCTTGGCAAGACTATCACAACAACGAAATGAGTCTTGACAGTTGACCATATTGAAAACTAAACTTTGATCTAATACACATCCAATGTGTACCAGATAGGTTTAGAACATGTTTTACTTCTAATTTCAATTAAGTTTTTGCTTGTTCTAATTAAAGTGGGCTAGGTCATTTGGTTCGGTTTCTTAATCATTTGGTTCAAAACCAAACGATTACGTTTAACCAACCAGATAATCGGTCGATCCAATTGAGCCGGTAAATGACCAAATGAACCGGTTTTAGACCAATTGAGATACCGGTCAAATCCAATTCAACCGGTCCATCCAACTGAACCGATTCAACCAGTTTTAACTAATCGCGATAACCGGTCCAATTCAATTGAACCGACTTATCCAATCAAACTGATCTTAACCAATCAAATCGGTTTATACCAATTGAGATAACCAATTCAATCCAATTGAATCAATTCATCCGATTTAAACCGATCTGATCTACCTTAACCAAGTATGATAACCAGTTCAATCCAATTGAACTGATTAACCAATCGCAAGGCCTGTGTCGATCGACACTAAACCTGTGTCGATCGATACAGTAGGGTATCATGGAATTTTTAATCGAATTAAACCGTCATAACCATGCGAGATAACCGGTTCAATCCAATTGAACCGATCTATCCTTTCGCACAGCCTGTGTCGATCGATGCACCCAGTGTGTCGATCGATGCACCCAGTGTGTCGATCGACACAGTGCGATTTCTAAATCGAAACCCAATGTTCTAATAGGCGAATTCGCGGTGCATCGACCGGCATAAACTTGTGTCGATCGACGCTATGCGAAAACACAAATTCTTTTGCATTTTTGCGCTGCATCGACCGACACATCCAGTGCATCGATCGATGCTGTGCGAAAACCCTAAAACAGTTTTGCCGTTTTCGCGGTGTGTCGACCGACACAAACTTGTGTCGATCGACACAGTGCGAAAACACAGTTCTTCGTTTTCGATACAATTAAATCCGAGATTACATTTATCAAAACGAAACCTAGCTAGCATCAATTCAATCAAATACCATTTTAATCGAATTCTAGGCTACAGATTCAATGGATTAAACCCTTCAGCTCTGATACCACTGTTGGAATCCCTAGGATCCAGGGTCTAGGTAATTGAATCTAAGAACTGACCTCGTGTTTACCTGGAGATTGGCAGCGGAAATTGGAGTAGGTAAACGAGATCTAGAGCGCCTCAATCGCTGCGCCTCTATCGTAGTCCACACGCACACAAGCTGGAATCCGCCGGGATGCTAGTGCCGGGAATCGGATCTCCTGTGGATCTTATGAGTTTCTGTGCCTCTGCTTTCTCTCTGAGAAGCGACACTGACGGCTAGGGCTCATGTTGATCATATAAGACATTATATATCGACCTGGGATGACCGAAAACGACCTACGGATCAAACCCGACTCGTTTAAGACATTATTTATCCTATCCGATGACGGCATCGGATACACATATTGTATCGATCGACACACCCATTCAAAAACCACCTCTTCAAAACTCAATTCAATGTGTATCCAACACACATTGATCGGATCATATGCCAATGATCAATCCCATACTAAGTGTATCCAGCTTGCTTATGTGTGTGACCCTGTAGGTTCACACGATACTAGAAATGAGTTACAACTCATTTGTCATAAGTGGTTTCTAGCAAAACATTATGACTACCCAGTATCACATAAATTGTCCGATCTCGACAATACAACTATCTTTAGAGTAAGTACAATATGATTTCAGGACATAATCCCAACATTATCAAAAGTGTAGGATGACTTCCTAAATAGACATAAAAATCTCATTTATGTTTTAGGAAAACTTTCTTAAATATGTACGATAGCTTCCTAAATTTGAACTGGTATAAATAGGAACAAAAGTTATGTTTTAGGAAAGCTTTCATAAATATGTAAAAAGGTTTCCTAAATTTATTTATTGTGTAAGTGGACACAAATTTTTCATTCCTAAGCTTTCATAAATATGTAAAATAGCTTACTAAATTTATTTGTTATATAAATAAACAAAAATTATCATTTGTAAGGTTTAGGAATGCCTTCCTAAATATGTAGGACGACTGGTTTGATTGTTATCGAAGCAATCAAAGTGCTAAATAAAAGATGCAGACAAGTACACGTGTGTTACTTTGAAATCTTATTTCACGTTATTTGTTAAGCTTCAAAATCCTTACTATCTTATTATATATCATCTCTATTCTCAATGTCTCTTTGTAGAATGACATATTTCTTAGAACACCCAAGAAGAAAGATGTTTCTTATGCCGGTCAAGCAATTTGAATTTGCAGGACAACATAGATGATAAATTTGTCATTGTGTTGCAGCTATGAGTGTGAACATGGAGACTGCACAGTTTTTAAAACGTGAAGAGAATGGGTCTATGGAGAGAGTGACACTTTTCCTTTACTTGGCAAGTCTCTCAATCAAATTGTAGATGAATAGAAACGATATACTATAATATTTCTTTGAATTGATGCAAACAAGACCACAATTGGAAATGGATAAAAAAACTCATTTATACGGTTTTGGAAAGCTTTCCTAAATATGTAAAACGGTTTCGTAAATTTATTTGTTTGTATAAATAGATTTAAAAAAATCACATTTATATGGTTTAGGAAATCTTTCCTAAATATGTAAATTTTTGGAATGCCTTCCAAAATACTTCTCAAGTGTTTATTGAAATTTGAAACACATGAAGAACGAACAATATTACTTGCAAAGTCATTAAAGCTTTTTCTGTAAATTTCCACTGGAGTTTTTTATTTGTTTCTACTCTCCACGAACATACAATTTACGTATTCCAATAAAATCATGTTAAGATACAATCAAAATTATCACCTTAGAAAATGTACTTTTCCCTAAACCATTCTTCCCCATCACAGCTCAGCAGAGCAAAAACAAGGAAGGAATAGCAAGCATCTCCAAGAAGCTTAAGGTCACGAGGTTGTTCAATGTGAAGTGATCCGACAAACAAAATGGGCCTTAGCCCAAGTCTCTTCTTAGAAGCCTCTTGGACAAACTGCTTGATGAACTGAGCCAGGAAAGTTGAAGCCCAAACTCCAGCTGCTCTCACGTGATCTGCAAACAAAGAGAAGTGGCTGAGATTAGTTGTTAACCTAACAATACACAGCTATATATAAAGAGCTCATTAGGTATTGTTTAGGACATACAAGAAAACACGATTGAGACAGAGAGTTACGAGTGCAACAGAAGAAGGTTTTTGCAAGCGTGAACTAAGTATAAGCTAGAGAGAATAAGAGCTAGAGAACACTTTGTTTCTAGAGCTAAAGATTCTATAGAGTAGCTTTCTTAAGGTGCAGTTTTTGATACATAGATAAGTTGGTAGAAGTAGGAACTTATCTTTGCTTTTGTATCCAAAACCGATATAGTGCATCTTGTGAGATTGTGATCTCACCCCTGTGACGTAGCCATTCCGGTGAACACAGGGTAACCAAATTCTTGTGTCGTTTATTTTCTGCATACAAACACAAACACACCAAAGATCAAGATAACCTATAAGTGCAAAGTTAAAGTTAAAATCTCAACAAGTGGTATCAGAGCTTCCAGGAAAGGAGCAGGGGTTATTGTGATCTATTTGAGGCAGAAACTTACCTACTGAGTAATCCGCAACTCACGGCAACAATGGAGCCAACTAGGGGTAAGTTTGAGATGGATAAATTTGATGGAAAAGGTGATTTTGGTATGTGGAAGTACAAGCTGTTAGGACAGCTAGAAATTCAGGGACTTGCGTCAGTCTTAGAAGAGGGTGCTACCCTATTTGATGAATCTGCAAAATCAGAAGATGGAGAGAAGCCTAAAGCAGATCCTCTAAAAGTTGCTAAAGACACTCGGGTTAAAAATCTGCTTGGAACCTGTCTTAGTGACATGATACTCAGGAAGGTGATGCATGAGCCTACAGCTTTACTGATGTGGAAGGCTCTAGAAAGGGATTATCAGACCAAGTCACTTCCTAACAAGATTTATCTTAAGCAACAGTTTGCTAGTTACAAGATGGATGAAGGCAGAAGTATAGAAGAGAACTTGGACAGTTTTCTTAAGCTTATTGCAGATCTAGCTAGCCTAAACATCAATGTAAGTGATGAGGATCAGGCTATACAACTTCTTACCAGCTTACCTCCACCGTATGAGCCTCTAGTACATACTCTCAAGTATGGTACAGGAAAAGAGACCCTAACAGTTCATGAGGTGGTCACTTCTGCATATTCTAAGGAGATTGAGCTGAAGCAGAAGGGACTCTTGAACAAATCTGGATCTAACTCAGAAGGATTATATGTTGAATCAAGGGGAAGAACTAAGGACAGATCTCAGAATAGTAATGGAAAAGGGAGATCAAAGTCGAAAGACAACAGGTCTAAGTCAAAGCCAAGATTCAACAAGAAGAATCAGAGTGAGTGCTTCATATGTGGAGATGAAGGGCATTGGAAAAGAGAATGCCCCGAGAGAAATAAAAACAAAGAATCAGCAAATATTGCAGCAGCACCTATACAACCTATAGTGTTGAGTGTGAGCAGCCAAGACACAATGAAGAATTGGGTAATGGACTCAGGTTCTTCATTCCACAGTACATCAGACAAGGAAGTCTTGTTTGACTTCAAAGAGTACAATGGAGGAAGGGTTCTTATGGCAAACAACACTTATGGAAACATCAAAGGAATGGGAAAGATTCGGATTCAGAATCCAAACGGTTCTAAAGTGATATTAAAGGATGTTAAA
Source organism: Orychophragmus violaceus (assembly GCA_030180135.1). Lineage (NCBI taxonomy): Eukaryota > Viridiplantae > Streptophyta > Magnoliopsida > Brassicales > Brassicaceae > Orychophragmus > Orychophragmus violaceus. Next base: position 80,173,449 of record CM058231.1, read on the forward strand.
TACATGCCTGAAGTAAGCAGGAATCTGATCTCATATGGGATGTTAGAGAGGTCAGGTTGCAGATATGAAGGAAGTAACCTTACGGTTCGATTCTACAAAGGTAAGAAGAAGGTGATATCTGGAAAATATCATGGAGGGCTTTACTATCTACAAGGCAGAGTTGCTAAGAGTGCAGAAATCAAGTCTAAGGATGAAAAAGAAGCAAGTGAAAAGAAGTCTAAGAAAGTGAGTTTCAGCAAGAATCTAATTCAAGGACCTACTCCATATGGTTTTGAATTAAGGGATTCATCAGCTCAAGGTAAAGACTCTTCTTCAACAGAAAAATCAGAAACTCCAAAAGAGCTTAAGTGTGAAGAAGAAGGAGATTTTGATCCTGAGGCCTATGCTATGGCTACTGCAGAAGAGATGAGCAGAAAAGAGCCAAAAGAAGAGGTTGTGGAAAAGACTTTGAACAGAGAGCATGAGATGGAATTTCTGGGAAAAGTTTCAGAGATATTAAAGCTGGGAATCTTTGGAGATGGAGTTAAAGAAGCAGTAACACTATCTAAGATTCAGACAGGCCTAAAATCCACTGATGCAGTAACTAAGGCGGTTCTAACTAAGGCAGTACCTGAACAAGATCTTCAGGTATGCTGCAACATCGCCTGAGAACGAAAGCAGCTCCAGGTAACTCCATTATTGACGTCTCAATCTCGCAGAGACAGAAAAGAGAAACAGGTCAGTTTCTGGTTATTATTATTAAGCAATAATGGAAGAACTCAAAGAAGAAAGGGGTTAGGAGAGTTACTTGTGAGTACTAAAGGCGAGACGCAGAGATATCAGTTTCATGGAGTACCTGCAAGGATTCAAGAAGATGTTAGTTCATAACTCAGTGCACATGAGTGAATTAACATGTCGACAAAGTTGAATCAAGGTTTGAGGAAGTTACTCACGTTTTTTCAGAAACAGTGAAACCAAGGCAGTAAAGCTGCAAGTATTTGTGGTTCTGAAGAAGAAGCTTCAGTTCCAGGTGGAGCATTGCTTGACACAGGTCACTGTCAAACAATGAAGAAATACGAAAGTTGAATAAGAGCTTGACGGCTCCAGTACATCTTAGAAATCACAAGTCAAAGGAGATTTAGAAGAGTACAGGGACTTACGGTTTTCTTGGAGAAAGTCAACAAAATCAGAAAGTCAAATGGAGATGACTTTAGAAAAAATTGACCGGAACGAAACCAGGAAGGATGACGTTGGTTTAAACTCAAGTAACCTTGCTAAGGATCATAAGCTAAAGATCATGAGCATAAGACATTGGCAAGCTAAGGACAAACCATGACAGTGTTCTAACTACTAAGGGAACTAAGGTTCAAAGAGTAAATGAAACACAAGCTACCAAGAAAGAAACAGGAGCTTACCTTAGAAGTCCATGGTTTTATTGGTAGAGCTCATACGTCACTGGTTTTTTTTTGTCACAGGACTTAAGCAAAGAGTGACTAATCCTTCACAAGACCTGAAGATCAAAAGGACATAAGTCATGGATCTTCAAGAGGAGAGAAAGGATTAAAAGACGTTTAAGGATCATGTCTAAAAGAGAAGTACAAACAGAACATAAGGAATGAGAAGTTTTGTACTCAGCTTTCAAACATGATCAAGGACTCATGGTGTGTCTGTCAAAGAATGAGAGTCTGTCAAAGAAAATATTGAAGTTGCAAGTTATCTAGCAGGGACAAACTATCTACAAAGTTCAGACACTTACCAAGACAAGTCTAATTCCTAAACAGGAAGAAGTCACACGGGTCAGAAATCTGCAAAGTGACCATGAATTAAGATCAATATCAACACAGAAAGATAGGGACTCAGTTGTATGCAGGGATACATGAGCAAATCGAAAAGAAAAAAAGGGAGACGAGAACCTGTGTTGCCGGAGCCCAATTCGAGGGGGAGGCGTAAAGCACCGGAATCATCTCTTCGATTGCTTAAAGAACCTACATACAGAAGATATAAATCCCGAAATCAGTCAAAGGAACTTGAATCGACAGACAGATAAACTTGTAGAGGAGAGAGTTTTTTAGAACATATCTCTTTGTTGAGATCTCGTAACAGAAACGGTGAAATCAAGCTTCGCCGAAAGAGATGCATAAAAGGGACTGAGAAGCTTATAGAAGATAAGTTTAGAGTCTACCTGAAGGTTTCCAGTTTGGGGATGAAGAAGGCGAGCTCGAAATCAAGTGTCACCACCGTGTTGATGAGCTCGCCGGAGAAGACAGAGTCGCCGGAGAAGAAGGAGTCGCTGTCTGAGTACAGAGAGCTGCAGCGGAGGCGAGTTTTGGTCGGAGGCACGCCGGAGAAGATGAACCGATCGAAGAAGATGAGCTCAAATCAAGAAGCACCTGAAACTCCGAGCGATAATGGGTTAGAAAAATCGAATGGTCAGAAGAAGTTTAAAATTGATTCAAAAAGGAATCAAAGAGAGAGAATCGGAGCTTACCTGGAGATTTGCTGAGCTCACAGAAGAAGAAGAAACTAGAAATCGATGGAGGAAGCCATAGATCTACAGAACAAGCTTGTTTCGCCATCGCCGTTAGAGAGAGAGTAGAGCAGCAGTGACTGAGCGATTTGTTAGGGTATTTGGTCGGATAGGTGGAGATTGTGAAGTGATCCGACAAACAAAATGGGCCTTAGCCCAAGTCTCTTCTTAGAAGCCTCTTGGACAAACTGCTTGATGAATTGAGCCAGGAAAGTTGAAGCCCAAACTCCAGCTGCTCTCACGTGATCTGCAAACAAAGAGAAGCGGCTGAGATTAGTTGTTAACCTAACAATACACAGCTATATATAAAGAGCTCATTAGGTATTGTTTAGGACATACAATAAAACACGATTGAGACAGAGAGTTACGAGTGCAACAGAAGAAGGTTTTTGCAAGCGTGAACTAAGTATAAGCTAGAGAGAATAAGAGCTAGAGAACACTTTGTTTCTAGAGCTAAAGATTCTATAGAGTAGCTTTCTTAAGGTGCAGTTTTTGATACATAGATAAGTTGGTAGAAGTAGGAACTTATCTTTGCTCTTGTATCCAAAACCGATATAGTGCATCTTGTGAGATTGTGATCTCACCCCTGTGACGTAGCCATTCCGGTGAATACAGGGTAACCAAATTCTTGTGTCGTTTATTTTCTGCATACAAACACAAACACACCAAAGATCAAGATAACCTATAAGTGCAAAGTTAAAGTTAAAATCTCAACAAAATGGTTGGATACTCTTGAGTAGACATCACAAAAGCAGTGAATTCCCGATGAAAATTTACATCAATAAATGGTCTTTCATGAATCCTTTAACACCTTTGGTAGGAAACATAACACTCAAAACTGAAACCATAGCTTCCTCTTCCCCCCCCCCCCCCCCCCAATGAAGACACTTTTTCCTGCCCATATTATACACACTAAACATATCGCAGATGCAGTAACATCAGAACATCTCCTGACACAGTAATTCTGATTTCAGTATTAGCACAAGGCATGCTATTAATCCACCAGGGGGAAATATGTAAATTATATCTGATGTTCAGATGGATAAGAGTAAAGGGGCTACTGTATGGATGGTTTATGATGTCTCAGAATCATCAAAACCCAAGATTTTGATGCTACCATCAAAAGTAAACATGTAAAGCTTGTTTTCCTTATACGTCATATCCAAACACTCGTCGCGCCTCGTAATCTCTCTCTATTCTTCGTCCAATGTCCTGCAATAAGCTATGTAATCGCCTCCCATTGTCTGCTCATTGAAAGTTCACCCAACAAAGTACTCTCTGATTCTTTCGTCTACCCACAAAACCACACACCTAATCCCAACCCTGGAACCTCCTATAAACCATTCACCATCACGGAGTTATGTTATGTCGAATGTGTAGTTTCCAATTCTTTTGAATTTTGCGGTAGGGCTTGAATATAAAGATGGGAGATCGAGGATCTCTTGCGTGAAGGGATTCAAAATGTAGAAATCTGCTTCCTCGTCTAACATCAAACCACAGTTTCCCGAAGTCACAAACATACGATCCTTGGAAAAGTCACTCATATGTTCCGTTAGATAAATAGTTCTTCTTCCTGATTGTACAGTTTTCCAGTACTGACCTTCCTTGCTTCGGAATCGTGGATGATCAACCATGGGGTTCGATTTTTCCTAGGCTAGCAACATCTCGACGCCGTTTTCCAGCTTGGGCAAACAGTTTTGCTCGAGCGAAGTCAGTAAAGCTTATGATAAAGAAAAATGCACAATCACCAATTTGTAACGATAAAGGAACCGATGTTCATAAAACACAAGTCCTGACCTCAATTCGCAAAGAATCCGAACAAGAGAATAGATTCTTAAACAAAAGTTGAGCAATAAACTTTCAGAGTTTTAGAGATTCAGAAGTAGAAAATAATATCAATATGAATGAGTTTCTCTGAGGTAGATATCGCATATAAATAACAAAAGAAACTGTTGCTAACAATCGCAACCAAAAGATACTGAGTTGATATCGAGTTGTTGAGTTGATATCGAGTTGTTGTGATCCTTTAGCTGACGTGGCTCTAGCTCCAAGTTTGAAATCTCCCGCGCCAACTTTGATCATATTCCCGGTAACAAATCTCCCTCCTTTGAAGAACCTTGACCTCAAGGTTCAAACAATGGAAACTTCCTTCTCAGCTCAAACAAGAACTCCCAAGTAGCTTCTTCTTCTGGTTCATTCGACCACTTGACCAAGACTTGAGTAACCGCCTGTCCTTGTCATTGTATCATCTTCCGCGCCAATACACGTTCTGGTTCACGTTCCAGTACATCAGAAACAGTCACTGGTAGCGCAGTCGAAGTTGATGCATGACCCACTGCGAGCTTCAACTGTGATACATGAAAGACGAAGTGAACTTGCGAGGTTGCTGGCAAGGCCAACTTGTACGCTACCTGACCACAACGATCGAGTACTTTGTAGGGACCGAAGAATTTTGGTGCCAACTTTTGGTTGCTACGCATCACCACAGAACTCTGTCGATAAGGCTGTAGCTTAACGTACACCATGTCACCAATCTCCAATTCCCGATCTGTGCGATGCTGATTTGCAAACTTCTCCATGCGATGCTGAGAACGATGAAGATGGAACTTGAGCAACATCAACATGTTTTCCCTCTCCTGCAAGCTGCGAGCGACGACCGCGACCTTAGACTCTCCGGCAAATAGGGCAGATGCTGTGGAGGTGTCTGACCATACACGGCTTCATATGGAGTCATTTGAGTTGCGGTGTGGAAGTTAGTATTGTACCAGTACTCGGCCATAGGTAACCACTTGCTCCACAGGTAAGGTTGGTCGCTGCACATACACCGTAAGTATGTTTCCAGACACCTATTAACCACCTCAGTCTGACCATCGCTTTGAGGATGATATGGTGTGGACATGTTGAGAGAAACCCCTTGTAAAGTGAACAGCTCCTACCAGAAATCGCTTAAAAATACTCGATCCCGATCAATTACAATTGACTGTGGAAGTCCATGGAGTTTAAACACATTATCTAGAAAGACTTGAGCCACCAACATTGCTGTATAAGGGTGTGCAAGAGACATAAAATGTATGGCCTTACTCAGCCTGTCCACAACCACCAATATAACAGACTTTGATATATCATGGTTTTTACTAGTTTTAGACCATGATATAAGTGTGTTTTTAGTGTCTTTTGTGTTCTTTTAGAGTCTTTTACAGGTATAATCAGGTTGGGAGCTGAATTGGAGATAATGGAGCATTTTGGAGATTTTTGGAGTATTTGGCCGAGAGATAGAGTTCACTGTCCGAAACAGAGAAAGGTGTCGATCGTTGCACTCTAGCAACGATCGATGCACCAGCGAGATGGGCCGAAACTCGGCGGTTTAGAAGAATCAAGTTATTGCACTTTGATCCAGAAGTTCCTGATATTTACAAAGAAGCCCTTGGCCGAGATTATGCCTATATAATAGAGTTTTTAGTGTTTTTATTAGATACGCTTTATACTTTTTACATTACGCAATTCATAATTAAGAGCAGAGGATTTTAGAGCTTTTTGGGGCTAATCTGAACCTGTTACATCATCTGTATTTGGAGAAGATTTCGAACCCCTTTTACTCTTATTCTTTTATGCAATTTATTCATTCGATGATTATGTTTTCATTATCTATGTCTGAGTAGATTCCTAGTTAGGTTTAGGGTTTCTCACATAGGATTTCATGACTTGCTAGACTTGTTCAAATTCAGTTAAGGATTCATAACTATATCTGTTCTTCAATTTAATTGTGCTTAAAGCTAGTTCTAACCTGATCAATTAGAATTTAGATCTTAGGTTGCTAAATACGTCACGGAAGTGGGGTTTAGGAATCTGAACTAATTAAATTGGGCAATTAAACTTTGCGCAAACGGAAGTTTGGTTTAGGATAATTGTGAACATATCAAACTTGGACTTATTGCTAGTTTAATCTGTTAGTTCTCGCAAACGAAAGTTTGGTTTGCTGCACTTAGACTTAGAGAATTATCGCAAAGGAATTTGGTTAATTCTATATCTGTGTTTTGAGTTCTAGAACTGTTCTTAATTAGATCCTTGCTGAATGAACTGTCTGCTTGTCTGATTTCCTGAGAATACCCTAGGCTTGACGCTTTTAATTACTTGCTTCACAACCGTTAATCTCTGCTACTGATTTACTTTCTCCGCTTTTAATTCAATCACATTGCTTCTTTCTAGTATTTATTCCTATAGTTTGATTCTCTTGAGACCAAGTGTCCCTGTGGATTCGATAACCCTATATACTACTTTGACATTGCTGTTCACTTGCAGTTTAGTATAGGGAAAACTTAGAACCTATCAAGTTTTTGGCGCCGTTGCCGGGGACTCTTTGAGTCTTCGATAGGACCGAACTTAGGGTTTTTGCTAGAAATTTTTCTTTTTGTTTTTGTTCTTTTTCGTTTTTTATTTTTTTGATTTTGCTAAACTTTTTCTCTGATTTCTCTCTGTCGCAGGTACGAATTTCGCCTTGCGTCGATCGTTGCATACCTTGCGTCGATCGTCACTAGGCGATTCTGAGAATTGAATCGATCGTTGCACTGATAGCATCGATCGTTGCTGGACGATTACAGACAATTTATGCCAACGCAGAAAACTCGAAGTAGTCCGAACTCGAGCTTGGTTAATCTCAATCTTGAGGAACTTGGACGTTTAGAAAGAGCTAACAGAAGAGAAAAGAGAGAGAGAATGGTACGAGAACGTTTGATCTTGATACCAGATGATGAGGGTACCCTGAGGGATCCGGAGAACAATCCTTACAATGCTGCTGGGCAAAGGGTTGATGCTGAAGGGAATGTCATCCCTGACCCTCCTGAGGAGCTGCAACAGGAACAAAACCAGGGTCAAGGACAGGCCCAAGGTAGAGAGATGGTAGTTCATGAGAGGACACTAGCTGATTACAACAGACCTGATGAGTTTCATGCAAACCGAGCAGCTCTAGTGCTTCCTGCTTTTGAGAGGAACGATTTTGAGGTAAAGACCATCTACTACCAGCTGATGAGACAGATTGCTTTTCATGGTCTTCAAGCAGAGCAGCCTATGGATCACATTGACAAGTTTGAAGACATAGTCACTGGCATGAAGTATGAAGGAGTATGCCCGGACTATCTGTTCCTTAAGCTATTTCCGCACAGTCTTGCTGGAGACGCTAGTGCATGGCTGAGACAACTGGCACCTGGTCAGTATACTACTTGGGCAGCCTTAAGGAGTGAGTTCCTGCGTCACTTTTATGATGATGCGCGCTCGGATCAGTCCAGACAGGACATACTCACCTTTTCCCAAGGAGCTGTGGAGCCCTTGAAGACTGCCTGGATGAGATTTAAGCAGTATCAGCGTGACTGTCCACACCATGGATTCACAGAAGTACAGCTGATTGGTATTTTCTTCAGAGGCATAGATCTCCCTTATCAGACTGCACTGGATAATTCCAGTAATGCTAATTTCAACACCAGGACTCCTACACAAGCTAAGCAGTTGATTGAGAACCTGATTGGCAGCAACAGTTGCAAGACAATGGATGAAAGGAGGAAGAAATCTGGTGGAACTGTAGAGAATTCTGATATAGCTAATATAAGATCCAGATTGGACACAGTCTACAATCTCCTGACAAGTAAGAAATCTGTCCACTTTGCCCAAGATGTAGAGGTGATTCAGGCTGAGGAGGAAACTCAGGAAGAAGATGTGAATTTCATAGGAGGTTCTGGTTTCCAAGGTAATAGATTTGGTAATCAACAGGGGAACAGATTCTCCAATGGTGGACAGACTGGTGGTTTTCAGAAGACCTATGGACAAGGTACTCAGAGAACCTATGGATCTACATCCTATCAGACTCCTCCTGCGCCTACAGCCCATGAGAGTAAAATGGAGGCTATGATGGAACAGCTGATTGAGAGTCAGACCAAGATTTCTGTGGACTGCAACAAGAAGTTGGACGCTGTCTATGAAGACCTCAATGGAAAATTTGAGTCTCTGAGCACTCACATGAAGCAGTTGGACACTCAGGTAAACCAGATGTCCAGCTCACTGAAGGGAAAAGGAGTGGCAGACACTCATGTTAAGGCCTGGTCTGTGTGCATTAATGATGGATCTCACGTAGGTGAAAGATTTGAGCTAAGTACAGCTGAGTTGGTGACAGAACAAGAATTTTCGGATATTTGTGAAAAACTCTCGGGTGAAATCTGCTGCAGTGCGCCGATCGATGCAACTTCTGTAACGATCGATGCACCCGTCGGGAGGACAACGATCGACGCACCCTTTGTGTCGATCGTTGCAGGGCGTGAATAGACAGAACTGTCGGATGAAAATGAGATTGATGCAGAGTTGGCCCGCCTGTTCCCTGATGTGTCCGAGATCACTCAAGAGGATGTTTATGCACAAGCCATTAGGCAATATCCCAAAGTATCTGAAGTGATTAGGCAAGAGATTGAAGAGCTGAAGAAATTAGAAGAGATTGGTGAAGAATTGGAAGAAATTCCAACTTCTGATGATCCACCTTATCATCCATGTGTGCAGAGGTACCTGAACAAGATGTTGCCCATGGATGATGATCTGAAAGACTGGGTGATAATAGTTCCTCAGCATATCAGTGATGTTCTGCTAACTAAGGTCCCGAAGAAGCTATCTGATCCTGGAGTCTTTGTGCTAGAGTGTTCTATCTTTGAGGATAGTTTTAGACGCTCTCTGTGTGATTTAGGAGCTGCTGGAAGTTTGATGCCTTACTCTGTGGCAGAGAAGCTGGGTATGCTGGATTTTACTCCCACTAGGACTTCTCTTGTTCTAGCTGATCAGTCCATACGAGTTCCTGAAGGACTCCTTATGGACATTCCGGTGAGAGTTGGAAACTACTTAGTTCCAACGGACTTCCTTGTGCTGAAATATGACTGTGATCCGGATGAAGCATTATTGATTGGGAGACCCTTTTTGGCTACAGCAGGAGCGTCGATTGATGTTAGGAACAGCTTGATAGACCTCCATCTGGGAGATGAACCACTACACTATGAGATGGATAAGCTGCGAAAGCCACTGATAGATGGGCAGACATTCACCATAAGGGACGCAGATTTTGAGCAGCCTGATCATACCATGGTTATAGATCCTGGAGCACATTTCACTCCATCTTTTCTTGGACATGAGCATTCTGCAACAGCTTACTCACCACCTTGGATGAGAAGACTTGAACAGAGACAGAAAAAGTCTCTGTCAGGACCTCCTGGTACTTGAAAGATCTCATCCGTCCGGTCAAGCTATTGACCTTAAACAAGCGCTGGGTGGGAGGCAACCCACCATTAGGTACTGGTGTTTTTCTTTTTAGTTTTTGGTGTTTTTGTTAGGATTTTACGTCTGTTTTTGTTTCTGGTGAGTTTATGTTTGCAGGTCTCGGATAAATCGCAGTGCAACGATCGACGCACTTCTGTGTCGATCGTCACAACACGAAAGGAATCGCATTGCAGCGATCGTTGCGGTCCTGAGCAACGATCGACTATACACGAAAATCGCCAAGTAACGGTCGATGCACTTAGTGCAACGATCGATGCCAAGCGACAGAGGTAACCCGACAGACATAATTTCACCTTTTCAATTTTTATTTTCTTTTTACCGATCCTTCGCTGGACACTACTGGGGACAGTGTGTCTTAAGTGTGGGGGAGGTGCTACTGACTTTTGTTTTCTGTTTTCTTAAGAGTCAGTCCGTTTTTCAAAAAAATTTTGTTTTATTGAGTCAAAATTGTTTAAGTAAGAAACTATGATTTTCTGAGAAGATTTACAAGACTTGCAGGAACTTAAGTAACAATTGGGATGAAGTTGCAGGATCTATCTCTGACTATTAGAAAACCCCATCACAGATCAACCTACTGGGAACACCCACATCACTTCAGGTATCAGAGGATCCTTTTACTGACTTCAACCTTAATACTGACTTAGATTTCTCACCTAAGGGCTTGGTATACTTTGTGTCGGATTCCCTTATTAGTTCTGACACAGCCTGTAAACCTGTCCTATTTAGTTCCCTTCTCCCCTTCTGTAAAGTAAAAAAAAAAAATATATATATATATAATAAACTGAGGATGAGTTAGTAACTCCGAAGTGGTCATGGGAATAGTAGCAAACACTATTATCTCTCATGTGATCCATGGAATGTGTCCAAAGTACACCCCATAACGGGAAGAACACTGATAAAAAAAATAAAATGATACCCAATGGGGAAAAATCAGTTGTTAAAGAAGGGAAAGAGAAGAAAGGGACTAGAGAAAGATAGTATGGTGGTCTAGAGCTGATAAGGTAAGAATCCATGTGCCTTTAGATCGATACTCCTTAGGTGAGACCGCACTTAAATACTTGCAGAAGTCAGTAGGGAGAATTTGAATGCTTGAATGTGATTGTGGAGTTTACCTAGGACAGTTGCTAAGTGTGGGGGAAGTACATGTTGGTCTTGATATCCTGTGATTGATTCTTTCAGTGGTTTACTAAGGGGAATCTGAGTATTGTAGCTTCGAGGATGAAATGAGTTTCTGAAGAGTTTTCAAACCTCTTCACCATGTTTTAGTTCTCTGTTTTGCTTGAGGGCAAGCAAGGGCTAAGTGTGGGGGAGTTGATATATCATGGTTTTTACTAGTTTTAGACCATGATATAAGTGTGTTTTTAGTGTCTTTTGTGTTCTTTTAGAGTCTTTTACAGGTATAATCAGGTTGGGAGCTGAATTGGAGATAATGGAGCATTTTGGAGATTTTTGGAGTATTTGGCCGAGAGATAGAGTTCACTGTCCGAAACAGAGAAAGGTGTCGATCGTTGCACTCTAGCAACGATCGATGCACCAGCGAGATGGGCCGAAACTCGGCGGTTTAGAAGAATCAAGTTATTGCACTTTGATCCAGAAGTTCCTGATATTTACAAAGAAGCCCTTGGCCGAGATTATGCCTATATAATAGAGTTTTTAGTGTTTTTATTAGATACGCTTTATACTTTTTACATTACGCAATTCATAATTAAGAGCAGAGGATTTTAGAGCTTTTTGGGGCTAATCTGAACCTGTTACATCATCTGTATTTGGAGAAGATTTCGAACCCCTTTTACTCTTATTCTTTTATGCAATTTATTCATTCGATGATTATGTTTTCATTATCTATGTCTGAGTAGATTCCTAGTTAGGTTTAGGGTTTCTCACATAGGATTTCATGACTTGCTAGACTTGTTCAAATTCAGTTAAGGATTCATAACTATATCTGTTCTTCAATTTAATTGTGCTTAAAGCTAGTTCTAACCTGATCAATTAGAATTTAGATCTTAGGTTGCTAAATACGTCACGGAAGTGGGGTTTAGGAATCTGAACTAATTAAATTGGGCAATTAAACTTTGCGCAAACGGAAGTTTGGTTTAGGATAATTGTGAACATATCAAACTTGGACTTATTGCTAGTTTAATCTGTTAGTTCTCGCAAACGAAAGTTTGGTTTGCTGCACTTAGACTTAGAGAATTATCGCAAAGGAATTTGGTTAATTCTATATCTGTGTTTTGAGTTCTAGAACTGTTCTTAATTAGATCCTTGCTGAATGAACTGTCTGCTTGTCTGATTTCCTGAGAATACCCTAGGCTTGACGCTTTTAATTACTTGCTTCACAACCGTTAATCTCTGCTACTGATTTACTTTCTCCGCTTTTAATTCAATCACATTGCTTCTTTCTAGTATTTATTCCTATAGTTTGATTCTCTTGAGACCAAGTGTCCATGTGGATTCGATAACCCTATATACTACTTTGACATTGTTGTTCACTTGCAGTTTAGTATAGGGAAAACTTAGAACCTATCAGACTTCCCAAACGATAGAGGCAGACCGTCGATAAAATCCATAGATATATCAAACCAAATTGTTTCGGGAATAGGAAGAGGTTGGAGTAAACCTGGGTATGCAGCAGTGTCGTATTTGCATCGTTGACAAACGCTGCAGCTCCTGATGAATGCTTGAATATACTTAGTCATACCCTTCCAATAAAACAAACCTTTCACTCTTTGGTGAGTTACATCCCGACCCGAGTGTCCACCTAAACCAGAACAGTGAAGCCACTCCAGAATCAACTTGCGTGTCTCATCATCGTTAGGTACAACGAGTTTACCCTTACGCCTGAGGTGACCACGCATCCATGAGAAATGTTTGCGAGCTGCTGGATCCTTCTTTAACTCCATAATCAACTCTTTTATAGCAACATCACTTTCATAGCCAGCTTGTATCCTTTGCAACAAATCACAATCTTGGACCGTCATTGCCATATGTAGAATCTCCGAGCCTTCAACTCGTGATAATGCATCCGCGACTGTGTTGTCTTTACCTTGTCGGTATTGTATCTCGTAATCGAATTCCAAGAGCTTGGGAAGCTACTGTTGTTGAATTAGAGTGTTCAACCTTTGATCTAACAGATATTTAAGACTTCTCTGATCCGTTTTGATCACGAAATGTCGAGTGAGCAGGTAGTGATGCCACTTCTACACCGCGAAAACCACTGCTAACAACTTTTTTTCATATATTGACAGATGAAGTTGTTTACCTTTTAGTTGTCTACTGATGTAGGCCAAGGGATGACCCTCCTGCATAAGTATTGCGCCTATGCCCTGGCCGCATGCATCATTCTCCACAATAAAAGGTTTATCAAACCTCGCTAAAGCCAAAACAGGTGCGGAACATAGTCCATGTTTCAACATCCCAAACGATTTATTTGCATCTTCTGACCAAACGTATGAGTCTTTCTTGGTTAATGCGGTCAAGGGTGCTGCGATCGTTCCAAAATTCCGGACAAATCGCCGGTAATACCCTGCAAGGCCTAGGAAGCCACGAACCTGTTTCACACTAGTCGGTATCGGCCATTCCACTACTGCCCGTATCTTCGTTGGGTCAGTTGATATACCGCTTTTCTCAATGTAGTGGCCGAGGTACTCGACTCTCTCCGTCGCGAAAGAGCACTTACTTTGCTTAGCAAACAGTGAATGACTTTGCATCAGCTCAAACACCCGACGTAAGTGACCAATGTGCTCTTCCAATGATGTACTATAAACCAGTATATCATCAAAAAATATGAGAACACACTTCCGTAGCAGCGACTGAAAAACCGCGTTCATTAGTCCTTGGAAGGTTGCCGGTGCGTTAGTTAAGCCGAAAGGCATCACTAGATATTCATAATGACCGCTATGTGTTTTAAAAGCTGTCTTATGAATGTCTCTAGGATCCATACGAACCTGGTGGTAACCCGCTCGTAAGTCTATCTTCGAATACACAACAGAACCACCCAACTCATCCATCAAATCCTCAATAAGTGGAATGGGAAACCTGTCTTTAATTGTCAGCGAGTTTAACCCCCTGTAGTCGACACATAACCGCCAAGTTCCGTCTTTCTTCTTGACCAAAACAACCGGAGATGCGTAAGAACTTGAACTCGCCTGTATAGTACCAGCACTCAAAAGTTCATGTACAATTCTATCAATTTCATCTTTTTGATAGACTGCATACCTGTACGGTCTCTGGTTAACCGGATTTGACCCTTCAATAAGCGGTATACGGTGGTTATGGTTAAGTCAAAACGGTGGCAGAGAGCTTGGCTCGTCAAAAACTGCTTTAAAATCCTTTAACAACCTCTCGACCACCGGCAGTACGGTTGTTTTACTGTCATTAGCTTCCAAAGAACACATAGCGAATTGCTCGTCATCATTTTCCTCTTGTACGCAAATCATAGATAGCTGGAGATCCCCATCTCTGATTTTATTCAGCTTATTCGCCTTGGATTCACGCACTGAGCCTGGCTTAATGCCGTGTAAATGGACTTTGCGATTCTCCCATCGGAACTGCATCTCTAACTTATGGAAATCCCATGTTATCGGACCCAACTGTGATAACCATTGAATTCTCAAAACCATGTTGCAGCCTCCAAGTGGAATCACCAACAGATCGGATACAAAATCGACCCCCTGAAATTCCCATTTGAATTGTTCCACCTTAGCGTTCACATTCAACGTACTACCATCAGCCACCTTAACCTTCCTTGTCCCTGCCTGCTTCATAGAACAACCTAACTTCTCCGCCATACTCTTGTCTATTAAGTTATGGGTTGACCCCGAATCAATGAGGATGAACAACACTCTCTTACCATGCACTACGCCCCTGACTCTCATGGTTCTATAGTACTCAGTGATACCTGTGACAGCATTAACAGATATTTGAGCTAGATCACCCTCATCTTCTTCGCCACATTCTTCTTCCTCAACCCCGACTTCTAATTCATCATCTTCCATTAGAAAAAGCTGTGAATTCTTATGCTTTAGATAATGGTCGGGCGTGTATTTTTCATCGCAGAAATAGCAAAGACCATGTGCTCTCCTTTTACGCATCTCCTCCTTAGATATAAAAGGAACTGGTCGCCTAGCTGCAGGTGCATTTTATCGTTTGCTGGTTGAAAATTTGTACGATTCCCGAACTCTTTTTTAAAAGGAATCAGCCCTTTAGCGCTAGAACTGGACACCGCTGGTCTTGTATTACCTCCGTGTAGAATTATGTGTGTGTTCATAGGTCCAATTAACAGATTGCAACTTAACATAATCATCTAGGATCTAGGTGATTTGCAGTTGAATCATAAACAGATCAGGATCATTACCTTGTGATTGCAGCGGATTGATCAAAGGAATATCGAGATCTGCAAGAGCTGATGATTACCGGCTCCTCCTAGGTATCCACACGCTTACAAGCTACTGGATCAGGCTGCTAGACCAAATCCCGGAATCAACAGAGAGAGAGAGGACGGCTCAGGTGTAAAAATCGCAGAAGCAAGAAGCATTAGGGCTTCCTGCGCCTATCCTCTTCCTTATATGGGCCCAAGTAATTAAACTAATGGCTCATTAGGCTTTTGGGCCCAAGGCCCAAATCAGACAAAAGACTGTCTTTTGTCTGGCCCAATTCTCTGTACAAATACATTAAATGCCTTGCATCTTACTGTATTAATTCCATTTTAACTTTCCCGTTAGCTATGGTGTGTGACCCTTTGGGATCATACAATACTGGTAATAAGTCCTAAACTTATAGATCATGAGCGGGCTCTAGCAAGTCATCATGATCACAAAGTATTTATGACTTATGTCTGATCTCGACACTTATCATACTTTCTAGAGATAGTACGGTAGATTTCAGGACATTCCCAACAATCTCCCACTTGTACTGGAATCCTACATTCCCTAATCCTTTTGTCTCAATATCTCGATCTGGCATAAGGCAAGATGCGTGTCATCCTTATATAGCCAGACCATGTTCATCGGACCAGATTTGATACTGACAATGCAAACGACTTGGGCAAGTCCGTTTGGGAGTGGCCACTCTCTTACCAGCTATCAAGTCTCCGATTGGCCTAGAGATATTACCTCCGTTAAACGGCAGGGACAAATCCCATCTTGTTCCATCACTATGAACTACACACTTTATAATACACCCAACCAAGGTCCTTATAGCTCCCAGTTACGAAACAGCGTTAGACAATGATCAAAGCGCATCACTCCATGTGCAGCCACATGCATGCGAACTCAGGTCTAAGGACTATACTCTATAGTCGTATATGAGAACCTCTTATGACACAGATATTAATATCTTGTAGAGTTCTCATCAGCGGGCCATGTCCGGTCATATGCTCCCCTACATATACCTATGTGTCGACTTTGATGCCGCGCATCTATGACCCCTCGAAACTTGGTCATAAGTCTCAACACAATCTAGTCTCAAGTGGTTGTTGGTGTTCCAATTTCAACAACCTTCGACTATGGACACTATGATTTATGTCATTTCGTTAAATATGGGGTTTCAGGATCAAGTCTACTCATGTACTTCGATGGCCCATATATAATGACATGAATCATTTTGGAACGATTATTTATATCACAGTTAAAATAATCCAGAAATCATAAATTTCATAAACATAAAATATTATGTTTACATGAACCTTTCAAAACAACTAAATAAAGCCCTTTACAAACTCCCACTGAAATTAAGACTACATCTTAATTTCACATATCCTACAGCTACAGTCCGCGACTCGTGCTTAGGCCTAAAGAGTGGCTTCGTTAATAGATTAGCAATGTTCTCATTCGTTGAAACTTGCTGATCTACTTAACACCTCTGTCATTTATCTCACGGAATAGGTTATACCTACCCTCAAGGTGTTTGGACCTCTGATGTGCAGCTAGTCTCATCTATGCTGGGAATCACATCAAGTTCAGTGATGAACTCTTCTTTCCAAACAACCTCTTTCGCCGCTACCCAAGCTGCGAAATGTTCAGCTTAAGTCATGGAGTCAGCAACAGTGCCTTGCACCGCCAGACAGACACAAGATATAACCGGACTGTGACCGGAAATCATCTTTGTCTGTTGGAAACTTGCCTTTCAGACTCTACCGACTTGTAGCACCTCACTTTCTCCGTAAATCAAGAACTTATCCTAAGTATTTTCCAAATACTTGAGGATATTCATTTCGTCTATCCAGTGATTCTTTGCTGGATTTGACTGGTCTTTACTTGTCTTGCTTAACATTAAAGCAATATCAAAACAAGTACGTGTCATGGCATACATGATAGATCCAATTGCCGACGCATATGGAATCTCATCCATGCATTCAAGCTCAGCAGTTATCGTAGGACACTGTTTCTTGCTTAACGTAATACCATGTGACATTGGCATAAAACCCTTCTTGGAATGCTGAAAACGTGTAGGACTTTGTCAATATAAGAATCCTGACTTTGTCCTATCAGCTCTTTTGGATCTCTATCTTTAGATCCAAAATCCAAGAACTTACGTGGCTTTACCCATATCAATCATAAAACCAACTCCCAAGCCAGTCCTTTACCGACTGCGGCATTGGAACGTTATTTCCGAGAATCAGTATGTCATCGACATACACTATGAGAAATGCAACATCGCTCTCACTTATCTATTAGTAAACGCATAGTTCCACTTCGTTCCTGTTCAAGTCAAAACCTTGACTACTTCAACAGAACGAAGATTCCAACTCCGATATGTTTGCTTCCATCCATGAATGGATCGATGAAGCTAACTTACACACAGTATAATTTTTCGGAGTCCGGGCTCACTTTCGCTTCTGTGAATTTCGCAGGTTCGTCACTTTCAATGATCATCAGATCATGGCAACTAATCACGAGAAATCACTCTCGGATTAGTGACGGATTCATTCAGATCTGCGAACTTCAGCAACTTCAGGCTCTACAGGTGTAGATTCTACAGAAATCTGTAAATCCATCCGCTGCTCTCCCTCAACAGGTTGAGCAGCCTCCTGTATTTCTCGAATTTCTTCGAGTTATACTTTTACTCCCACTGTTCTTCTTGGAAAGAAACTTTCCTTTTAGAAATCAGAATTCCGAACAACCTAACTTCGTTTTCGGAATGGACGTAAAAAGTAACAAGCCTTGGTTTCCCTAGGACAACCAGCGAAGTAGCTCAACTACAAATACTCAGTAAAGACGAATTTGGATCATTTCCAGTCCACATTTATGTGGTGTCTTTCAACTGATATTGGTGGAACTATTTCAGCGTAAACTTAGATATTTCTAGAGCGTTATTCTTAAAGAATATCATGGAAGATTCGTGTGACTCATCTTTAATCATTTCTAATAAGATCTGATTCTTTCTCACAGAAACACCTCAAGGTTTTCAGGAGAAATGAGCTGTGAAACGACTTCACACTCATTCAGATGATCACACCATCAATGACTTAAGTATTCTCACTCGTGATCTAATCCAGAGTTTCAATACTTCTGTCACTCAGATTCTATACCTCATTCTGGAACTCTTTCGACCATTTCAAAGAATTCTGACTCGTGTCTCATCAAATGAACACAGTCATACTCACTGAAGTAATCAGTAAAGATAATGAAGTACAGGAAATTTTCTCTGGCATTACTGCTCATCGGGCCACATACATGAGTATGTTCAAGGTCCAATAAGCCTTTGGGCCTTTCTCTAGCTCGGCTAAGATGGGCCCTTTGTCTTTTGGTCCAGTAAGCAGAATTCATGTCTCATAAGATATCCGATCAAATGAGCCCAAAAGTCCATAACTATGGGATTTCTGAATCCGACTTACTCTATGTGACCAAAACATTTACGCCAAGAAAAATCAGGTTTAATTCATCAGATTTAAACCAATTCGGTATTTATGTTACTTTTAGGCACTCTTTGGTTTAAGATATAAAACCCATTCCTTGAATAGGGTGCTACAATCAATATTTCATTGAGATCAAAAGAACAAAACTTGTCTTTTATCAAAATGAAAAATATTCAAATTCTTACAAGAAAATGAAGGACAACTCTGCTTAAAGCAGGTACATTGTGGCAATTACTTAATACAAAACCAAGCCTCAAAGGCATCTACAAGTGAAAACCCTACGGCTGAGGCAGCATCCATAGCTCCTTCCAGACATGCAGTTCCACTTGCCCTTCCTTCAACGTTCTACTGTTGCTTAGGCTCTGCATATTATAACAAATATCAGTGCCACAACCAGTATCCAATACCTATAAGGTAGAACTTGAAGTAATAACATGAATACCTGAGGAAGTAGTCTCATACATCAACTTCAACTCCTCATAATCTTCCATGAATTTAATGCAATCTCTCTTCCAATGCCCAGTCTCTTTACAGTAGCAGCACTTACCAACGTAAGATGTATCTGACTCGGGCTCAGAAGACACACGCTTGCCATGATTCAAAATCTGGACAACTTTGTCTTCACCCTTGTCAGCATTAGGTTTAGTAAACCTACCCTTCTCCATTATGAGATTATACAGGGTACTCTTCACGTTTGGCTCAACTGTCTTGAGCATATCATGCAGTTCAGTCAGCGTCTTCGTTAAGCCTTTCTTGATATAGTTCCTTTTGAACTTATCATAGCTTGACGGCAGTGACTGCAGAATGATCTCAGTTGCCAATTCTTGGTTAACTGGATAATCCAGTTTCCTCAGGTTATCAATGTAACCCATCATTTTACTGACATGAGGACTCACTGGATGATCATTTGGTAGCTTGCAGCTAGTGAGAGACTTAACCAACTGGTATCTCTCCACTCTTACCTGCTCCTGAAATTTCAATTTCAGGCTGCTGATCATCTCTATTGGCGACTCCATGTTCTCATATTGCTTCAGCAAATCTGAGTCCATGGTAGCCAATATCAGACCACGCACATCTACCGCATCATTATAATGCTTATTCCAAGCATCATATACTGCATGAGAGGCATTGGACCCGATCCTCTCGGGGAGAGCTCTCTCAAGGACATAGTCCTTTCTCTCCTGCCTGAGGACTAGCCTCAGGTTCCGCGACCAAGTCAAGAAATTTGATCCGTTCAGTTTGTCCATCTCAAGGACAGACCGGATCGAGAAAGTGTTTTGATTGTTTGTGCTAGTCATAACTGAAATTTAGAGATAAATAGAGTTTTAGTTATTCAGTTCATAAAAAGTAATCTTAATAACTTATAAGAAAACTCGCATTGCATTCAAAATTTCTTTGTTTAACCTCATAAGAATGCAATGATTCCGAGACCCATGTTCAACTAAAACCAAAGTGGGCCACTGGCCGTCACCCGGAATTAGCTTTACTTGGTAAGCATACTCACAGCTAGTTATATCCATATAACTCTCGGTTTTGGATTGGGCCCAAGGCCCAATTCACCAGATGTCTCAAGGCCCGGGACTCCCGATGGCGCAGTCAAGGAAACCAATCTCTTACAGCCAAATAATCACTAAAGTCTCGGACTCCCAATGAAATTAGTGACTATATACTACTTTACTTACGCAAAAACAGACACCTCACACTGTAAGCCATATCTGTAATTGAATAAGCGTTAAGTAGCTGACAAGATTGGGCAAGACATCCAAGCTTGATATTGTTTTTGAGGATTTTAGGTTTTCTTTCCAAAAATAGAAGATTACTATTTTGGGAAACTTACTTATTTTAGAAACTTTCTAAATTTAGAAACATACTAAAAATATAAATTTCTAATTTAATATTTTATTAATGTTTTCGGTTGGGTCACAAATTATAGGCCCAATTCTTGGCCCAAGACCACAGAATTCCAATTGGCCCAATAATTTGACATAACCGAGTCGGTTCATTAATTCTGGTCCAAGACCAAATTAACTACTAAATCCAACTGGTTATTTACTAAACCAGACCAGCTCTAAATTATTTGGTCCAACCAAATCAAACTTAGACCAGCCTTCGGTTTAGGTTAAAATTCAATTTTTTTTGAATTTAAATCCGGTTTAACCAGAAATTAAATAATACCAATTGTATTAAATAATTTCCAGCAAACCGCGATTTGGGTTAACCGCTTAAACCATAAATATCAAAGCTTTAAAACGATTTTGTCTTTTAGCTCAAAGACAAAATCATGATCTTTTACAAATCGTAACTAATCTTAACAAAAGCGATTCAATAATTGACTTTACCAATATCGTTTCATGCTTTACGATCATGTAATTAACAACCAATCATCGTTTCTCATATGATTGCAAAACTAAACAAAGTCAAAAGCGATTACAACTTGCGATACTTAAAGTCAACATGCGATTTTGACTATACCAATTCGATTATGATATTCACATAAGACAAAAACGATTTTGTCAATTTTCCAATTCAATAATCGATTCATGCTTATTAACAAACCAATCAAAACCGATTTTGATCATTGAGAAACTAATTAAATCGTTTCTTATTATCAAACAAAGTCAACAATTGATTATCACATTAATTATTTCAGCAATCGACTTTTCCAAATCACTTAGGAACAAAACCGATTCTTATACATTAACCAATTAACAAGCGATTTATACATTCACTAAAGACAAAAAAACGTTTTGACTTTTCCAAATTGAAAGCGATCATTGGATCGATTCATACGATCACTTATAATTGCAACAATGAAACGATATCGACTTTCATCATCAAGTAATCTCATCGTTATCTTATTTCTAGGTTTTCCAAGTTTCAATCAATTTTACTCATTAAAATCGATTCATCAAACTAATAAACAACCTAGTATGATCCAAAAAGCAAAAACCTAACGACCTAGGCTCTGATACCACTGTAGGATTATGTGTGTGTTCATAGGTCCAATTAACAGATTGCAACCTAACATAATCATCTAGGATCTAGGTGATTTGCAGTTGAATCATAAACATATCAGGATCATTACCTTGTGATTGCAGCGGATTGATCAAAGGAATATCGAGATCTGCAAGAGCTGATGATTACCGGCTCCTCCTAGGTATCCACACGCTTACAAGCTACTGGATCAGGCTGCTAGACCAAAGCCCGGAATCAACAGAGAGAGAGAGGACGGCTCAGGTGTAAAAATCGCAGAAGCAAGAAGCATTAGGGCTTCCTGCGCCTATCCTCTTCCTTATATGGGCCCAAGTAATTAAACTAATGGCTCATTAGGCTTTTGGGCCCAAGGCCCAAATCAGACAAAAGACTGTCTTTTGTCTGGCCCAATTCTCTGTACAAATACATTAAATGCCTTGCATCTTACTGTATTAATTCCATTTTAACTTTCCCGTTAGCTATGGTGTGTGACCCTTTGGGATCATACAATACTGGTAATAAGTCCTAAACTTATAGATCATGAGCGGGCTCTAGCAAGTCATCATGATCACCCAGTATTTATGACTTATGTCTGATCTCGACACTTATCATACTTTCTAGAGATAGTACGGTAGATTTCAGGACATTCCCAACACTCCGCTCCACCCTTGAACCTTCACCGGATGAGCTTTTTCATAAAGCCTCCCCAGCAGTAAGCACTGTCGCACCGTCTGAGGTTGAAACATTCTAACGTGCATTTGTGTGTCTGTGCGTAACCCTGCTAGATATGCGCTGACCAAGTACTCTTCTGAGAGCTTCATCCTTGTTTTGATCATCTCAAACCGTCCATGATACTCCACGATACCGTCTGTCTCCTGCAACTGCTTGAGCTCGGCTATCGGATCATCAAGAATTTCTTCAAACCTTTCCATCAACAGAGCCTTATACTCTACCCATGCTGGTAACACGAAGCCTTCAACATCCGACTGGCTCAACGCTTGATGCCACGTTGCTGCAAGTCCATCGAAATGGATCGATGCAAGACCTACTTTCATATCTTCAGGCGTGTGGTCTATTGCATAGAATTGTTCAACTTTGGTCAACCACTCCTTGATCTTATCTCCGTTAAATCTCGGAAAGTCGAGTTTAGCCATGTTGGGAATGTCCTGAAATCTACCGTACTATCTCTAGAAAGTATGATAAGTGTCGAGATCAGACATAAGTCATAAATACTGGGTGATCATGATGGCTTGCTAGAGTCCGCTCATGATCTATAAGTTTAGGACTTATTACCAGTATTGTATGATCCCTAAGGGTCACACACCATAGCTAATGGGAAAGTTAAAATGGAATTAATACGGTAAGATGCAATGGCATTTACTGTATTAGATCAGAGAATTGGGCCAGACAAAATACAGGCTTTTGTCTGATTTGTGTCTTGGGCCCAAAAGATTAATGAGCCATTAGTCTAATGACTTGGGCCCATTAATGAGAGATAAAAGGAATAAGAAACCCTAAGGAAGATGCTCTTCCCTGCGATTTTCTCCTTGTGGCCGCGAGCCTCTCTCTCCCTAATCTCTCTCTCTGATCATCCATATCTTTGGTCTAGCAGCCGTCCCTTGCTTGTAAGAGTGTGGATACTCAAGGAGGAATAGGTGATTAATCTGTTCTAGCTGATCTTGTCATTACCATCCATTCCGCTGCAATCTGAAAGGTAGTGATCAGGTTTGCTTTATGATTCGTTTGACAAGAACCTAGATCTGTTTAAGGTTATGTGTTAGGTTGTAATTTGGGAATTGAACCTTGAAAAACACAATAATCCTACAGTGGTATCAGAGCCAGGTTTATGGTTTCTTGTGAAATTGGATCATATGAATATTTAATGGTTTAGAATTAATTTTGAAAGAAAATTGATTAATGAATACATTAAACCCTAATTGATTTTCGCATATGATCGTATGTGATAATGATCACACGGTATATGATGCCGAGAGCCTTATTGATTATCGCTTTGGCATAGTGATCGTGCGTGTATCGATCGCGTGTGATGCATGAGATCACACGGTACGTGATCGAAGTGTGCGAGTGATCATGGATCACTTGTTTGGTTCGCACGTTCGGGACAGGATCGATCGCTTGGAAGCGTGATTCTCTTGGTCTCGAATGGATCGTGTGATCTTGTGTAATGGGCCGCGTGATCAGCATGGCCGAGATCGATCTTTTGGTCGTGAGGCTGGCAAAGGATCGAGCGTGCCTGACCGTGAGCCGTTGATGCGCAATGCGTGTGCCGCGTAAGCCGAGTGCCGTGCATGATCGTGGGTTGCGATGATCGATCGGTTTCGATCGTGAGCAACCGCTGCGCCCTAATGGATCATGGGCCTCGGATCATTATGGGCCCACAATTGCGTTAATGGGCCGAGTTGGATCTTGGATCCGATTGTTTGGCCCATTAAAATTTTACGTCCCGCGAATAGTCAATCGGTTAAACCGAGCTTCGCGGTTCGTTGCCCAAAACCACACCGATTAAACCGGTCTATTTAATTGGCGGTTAATTGTGTGTTTAAAGCCTTAAACCGCAAGTTAAATCAAAATTGGCTAAAACACTAGGTGTTTCTTCCCGGTTTTTGATTTAACTGAACCGATCAAATTTAATTGGTGGTTCAAGCGGTTATCCCAAATCGCGGTTTACTGGAAATAATTTTATTTCTGGTTAAACCGGATTTAAATTCATAAAATTGAATTTTAACCTAAACCGAAGACTGGTCTAAGTTTGATTTGGTTGGACCAAATAATTTAGAGTTGGTCTGGTTTAGTAAATAACCGATGGTTTTGAGAGTTAATTTGGTCTTGAACCAGAATTAATAAACCGGATCGGTTATGTCAAATTATTGGGCCAGCTGGAATTCTATGGTCTTGGGCCAAGAATTGGGCCTATAATTTGTGACCCAACCCAAAATATTTATGAAATATTAAATTAGAAATTTCTATTTTTAGTAAGTTACTAAATTTAGAAAGTTTCTAAAATAAGAAAGTTTCCCAAAATAGTAATCTTCTATTTTTGGAAATAAAACTTAAAATCCTCAAAAGCAATATCAAGCTTGGATGTCTTTCCAGTCTTGTCAGCTACTTAACGCTTATTTGATTACAGATATGGCTTACAGTGTGAGGTATCTGTTTTCGCGTAAGTAAAGTAGTATATAGTCACTAATTTCATTGGGAGTCCCAGACTTTAGTGATTATTTGACTGTAAGAGATTGGTTTCCTTGACTGGGCCATCGGGAGTCCCGGGCCTTGAGACATCTGGTGAATTTGGGCCTCGGGTCCAATTCACAACCGAGAGTTATATGAGATATAACTAGCTGTGTGTATGCTTACCAAGTAAAGCTAATTCCGGGTGACGGCCAGTGGCCCACTTTGGATTTAGCTGAACATGGGTCTCGGAATCATTGTATTCTTATGAGGTTAAACAAATAAATTTTGAATACAATGCGAGTTTTCTTATAAGTTATTAAGATTACTCTTTTATGAACTTAATAACTAAAACTCTATTTATCTCTAAATTTCAGCTATGACAAGCACAAACAATCAAAACACTTTCTCGATCCGGTATGTCCTTGAGATGGACAAACTGAACGGATCAAATTTCTTGACTTGGTCGCGGAACCTGAGGCTAGTTCTCAGGCATGAGAGAAAGGACTATGTCCTTGAGAAAGCTCTCCCCGAGAGGATCGGATCCAAAGCCAGTCATGCAGTATATAATGCTTGGAATAAGCATTATAATGATGCGGTAGATGTGCATGGTCTGATATTGGCTACCATGGACTCAGATTTGCGGAAGCAATATGAGAACATGGAGTCGCCAATAGAGATGATCTGCAGCCTGAAATTGAAATTTCTGGAGCAGGTAAGAGTGGAGAGATACCAGTTGGTTAAATCTCTCACTAGCTGCAAGCTACCAAATGATCATCCAGTAAGTCCTCATGTCAGTAAAATGATGGGTTACATTGATAACCTGAGGAAACTGGATTATCCAGTTAGCCAGGAATTGGCAACTGAGATCATTCTGCAGTCACTGCCGTCAAGCTATGATAAGTTCGTAAGGAACTATATCAAGAAAGGCTTAACGAAGACGTTGACTGAACTGCATGATATGCTCAAGACAGTTGAGCCAAACGTGAAGAGTACCCTGTACAATCTCATGAATGAGAAGGGTAGGTTTACTAAACCTAATGCTGACAAGGGTGAAGACAAAGTTGTCCAGATTTTGAATCATGGCAAGCGTGTGTCTTCTGAGCCCGAGTCAGATACCTCTTACGTTGGTAAGTGCTGCTACTGTAAAGAGACTGGGCATTGGAAAAGAGATTGCATTAAATTCATGGAAGATTATGAGGAGTTAAAGTTGATGTATGAGACTACTTCCTCAGGTATTCATGTTATTACTTCAAGTTATACCTTGTAGGTATTGGATACTGATTGTGGCACTGATATTTGTTATAATATGCAGAGCCTGAACAACAGTAGAACGTTGAAGGAAGGGCAAGTGGAACTGCGTGTCTGGAAGGAGCTTGGGATGCTGCCTCAGCCGTAGGGTTTTCACTTGTAGATGCCTTTGAGGCTTGGTTTTGAATTAAGTAATTGCTACAATGTACCTGCTTTAAGCAGAGTTGTTTTTCATTTTCTTGTGAAGAATTTGAATGTTTTCATTTTGATAAAGACAAGTTTTGTTCTTTTGATCTTAATGAAATAATAATTGTAGCATCCTATTCAAGGAATGGGTTTTATATCTTAAACCATAGAGTGCCTAAAACGTAACATAAATACCGCAATTGGTTTAAATCTGATGAATTAAACCTGATCTTTCTTGGCATAAATGTTTTGGTCACATAGAGTAAGTCAGATTCAGAAACCCCATAGTTATGGACTTTTGGGCTCATTTGAATGGATATCTTATGAGACTTGAATTCTGCTTACTAGACCAAAAGACAAAGGGCCCATCTTAGCCGAGCTAAGAAAGGGTCATAGGCTTATTGGAGATTGAACATACTCATGTATGTGGTCCGATGAGTAGTAATGCCAGAGAAAATTTCATGTACTTCATTGTCTCTACTGATTACTTCAGTGAGTGTGACTGTGTTCATTTGATGAGACACAAGTCGGAATTCTTTGACATGGTCGAAAGAATTCCAGAATGAAGTATAGAATCTGAATGACAGAAGTATTAAGACTCTGGATTAGATCACGAGTGAGAATACTTAAGTCATTGATTGTGTGATCATCTGAATGAGTGTGAAGTCGTTTCACAGCTCATTTTTCCTGAAAACCTAGAGGTGTTTCTGTGAGAATGAATCAGATCTTATAAGAAATGATTAAAGATGAGTCACACGAATCTTCCATGATATTCTTTAAGAATAACGCTCTAAAATATCTAAGTTTACGCTGAAATAGTTCCACCAATATCAGTTGAAAGACACCACGTAAATGTGGATTGGAATCGATCCAAATTCGTCTTTACTGAGTATTTGTAGTTGTGCTACTTTGCTGGTTGCCCTAGGGAAACCAAGGCTTGTTACTTTTACGTCCATTCTGTTTTCTAAGAAGGGAAGTTACTTTCCAAGAAGAACAGTGGGAGTAAAAGTATAACTCGAAGAAATTCGAGAAATACAGGAGGCTGCTCAACCTGTTGAGGATGAGCAGCGGATGGATTTACAGATTTCTGTAGAATCTACACCTGTAGAGCCTGAAGTTCGCAGATATGAATGAATCAGTCACTAATCCGAGAGTGATTTCTCGTCATTAGTTGAACCTGATGATCATTGAAAGTTCGCATGATCTGATGATCATTGAAAGCGACGAATCTGCGAAATTCAAAGAAGCGAAAGTGAGCCCGGACTCCGAAAAATTACATTTGTGTAAGTTAGCTTCATCGATCCATTCATGGATGGAAGCAAACATATCGGAGTTGGAATCTTCGTTCTGTTGAAGCAGTCAAGGTTTTGACTTGAACAGGAACGAAATGGAACTGTGCGTTTACTAATAGATAAGTGGGAGCGATGTTGCATTTCTCATAGTGTATGTCGATGACATACTGATTCTCGAAAATAACGTTCCAATGCTTCAGTCGGTAAAGGACTGGCTTGGGAGTTGGTTCTGTGATTGACACGGATAAAGCCACGTATGTTCTTGGATTTTGGATCTAAAGATAGAGATCCAAAAGAGCTTGTAGGACAAAGTCAGAATTCTTAAATTGACAAAGTCCTACACGTAATCAGCAATCCAAGAAGGGTTTTATGCCAATGTCACATGGCAATACGTTAAGCAAGAAACAGTATCCTACGATATCTGCTGAGCTTGAATGCATGGATAGGATTCCATATGCGTCAGGAATTGGATCTATCATGTATGCCATGACACGTACTTGTTTTGATGTTGCTTTAATGTTAAGCAAGACAAGTAAAGACCAGTCAAATCCAGCAAAGAATCACTGGATTGCCGTAAAGAATATCCTAAAGTATTTGAGGAATACTAAGGATAAATTCTTTGTTTACGGAGAAAGTGAGGTGCTACAAGTCGATAGAGTCTGAAAGGCAAGTTTCCAATAGACAAAGATAATTCCTGGTCACAGTCCGGCTATATCTTGTGTCTGTCTGGCGGTGCAAGGCACTGTTGCTGACTCCATGAATTAAGCTGAACATTTCGCAGCTTGTAAAGCGGCGAAAGAGGTTGTTTGGAAAGAAAAGTTCATCACTGAACTTGATGTGATTCCCAGCGTAGTTGAGACTAGCTGCACATCAGAGGTCCAAACACCTTGAGGGTAGGTATAACCTATTCCGTGAGATAAATGACAGAGGTGTTAAGTAGATAAGCAAGTTTCAACGAATGAGAACGTTGCTAATCTATTAACAAAGCCACTCCTTAGGCCTAAGCATGAGTCGCGGACTGTAGCTGTAGGATGAATGAAACTAAGATGTAGTCTTAATTTCAGCGGGAGTTTGTAAAGGGCTTTACTTAGTTGTTTTGAAAGCATGTAAACATAATATTTTATGTTTATGAAATCTATGATTTCTGGATTATTTTAACTGTGATATAAAATAATTGTTCCAAAATGATTCATGTCATTATATATGGGTCATCGAAGTACATGAGTTGACTTGATCCTGAAACCCCATATTTAACGAAGTGACATAAATCATAGTGTCCATAGTCGAAGGTTGTTGAATTGGAACACCAACAACCACTTGAGACTAGATTGTGTTGAGACTTATGACCAAGTTTCGAGGGGTCATAGATGCGCGGCATCAAAGTCGACACATAGGTATATGTAGGGGAACATATGACCGGACATGGCCCGCTGATGAGAACTCTACAAGATATTAATATCTGTGTCATAAGAGGTTCTCATATACGACTATAGAGTATAGTCCTAAGACCTGAGTTCGCATGCATGTGGCTGCACATGGAGTAATGCGCTTTGATCATTGTCTAACGCTGTTTCGTAACTGGGAGCTATACGGACCTTGGTTGGGTGTATTATGAATTGTGTAGTTCATAGTGATGGAACAAGATGGGATTTGTCCCTGCCGTTTAACGGAGGTAATATCTCTAGGCCAATCGGAGATTTGATAGCTGGTAAGAGAATGGCCATTCCCAAACGGACTTGCCCAAGTCGTTTGAATTGTCAGTATCAAATCTGTTCCGATAAACATGGTCTGGCTATATAAGGATGACACGCATCTTGCCTTATGCCAGATCGAGATATTGAGACAAAAGGACTAGGGAATGTAGGATTCCAGTACAATCGGAAGATTGTTGGGAATGTCCTGTGTAGGATTCCAGTACAAGTGGGAGATTGTTGGGAATGTCCTGAAATCTACCGTACTATCTCTAGAAAGTATGATAAGTGTCGAGATCAGACATAAGTCATAAATACTGGGTGATCATGATGGCTTGCTAGAGTCCGCTCATGATCTATAAGTTTAGGACTTATTACCAGTATTGTATGATCCCTAAGGGTCACACACCATAGCTAACGGGAAAGTTAAAATGGAATTAATACGGTAAGATGCAATGGCATTTACTGTATTAGATCAGAGAATTGGGCCAGACAAAATACAGGCTTTTGTCTGATTTGTGTCTTGGGCCCAAAAGATTAATGAGCCATTAGTCTAATGACTTGGGCCCATTAATGAGAGATAAAAGGAATAAGAAACCCTAAGGAAGATGCTCTTCCCTGCGATTTTCTCCTTGTGGCCGCGAGCCTCTCTCTCCCTAATCTCTCTCTCTGATCATCCATATCTTTGGTCTAGCAGCCGTCCCTTGCTTGTAAGAGTGTGGATACTCAAGGAGGAATAGGTGATTAATCTGTTCTAGCTGATCTTGTCATTACCATCCATTCCGCTGCAATCTGAAAGGTAGTGATCAGGTTTGCTTTATGATTCGTTTGACAAGAACCTAGATCTGTTTAAGGTTATGTGTTAGGTTGTAATTTGGGAATTGAACCTTGAAAAACACCATAATCCTACAAGCCAATCGAGTAACCCCCGAATACGATTGTCCCGAATTCGTTTTTCCCTTCCCGGAGTCATTACCACTAGGGTTCCGAGCACTACCAATTGATTCTCCTCCACTCGAAGAATCCTTAGCTTGAGATATAACCTTGATGGCTTCAAACATCTCAGAGATACCTTTGTCCAGTTTCTCGCTATGAGCTGCAAGCTGCTCGTTCTGCGCTGCGATCTGACTCGCAATGTGTCCTTCCAGCGCCTCAATTCGCGAGCCTACCACTCCTTCGATCTCACGCATCATAGCAATGTTTTAAAAATCGGCTTAGGCGCCGCCTAGGCGGGCGCCTAGGCGCTACAAAAACTAAACCGAGGCGATTAATCTATAATCGGTAATTAAAATCGCCGGTCCGGTTCAGTCGGTACAAATCCGTTAAAATCGGCCAATTCGGTTCAAATCGGCCAACTCGGTTCAAATCGGCCAACTCGGTACAAATCGGCCAACTCGGTTAAAATCGGTTAAAATCGGCCAACTCGGTGTTATTAAAACGCTGTCGTTTTAATAATAGAAAGACAAAATTAAAAAAAGAGGAAAATAATTATGGTTGTGAAAGGAATTGGAGTACATTTGAAGGGGTTGAGATTTCTTTTCCTTAACTTTTATTTTAGTTTTCTTGAAATATAAACATTTTTACTGATTTTGAGAATTTGTTTATGCTTCTTTGTTGCAGATTCATTCAAAGAAAAGGAATAGACTAGAAGTTGAACGACTTAATAGTCTAGTATATGTCCAATTCAATGCCAAGTTGCTGAACAAGAGAAAAATGATCAACGACAAAAATATTGATGTCATTGTAGATGACAAAGATGACAACAATGTAAGAGAATGGTTAACAAAGCGGTGAATTGAGTGGGAAGAAAGGTTTGATGATGAAGACATAGGTGCCGTGGATCTTGAGTCTGATGAAGAGCATGACATTACTAGGGATATTGAATTTGAAGATGATAGTGAGCATGTGGTGAACATGGATTAGCTTGGGGAAGAAGAAATTGTTGCTTCTTAAGATTGTTGAATTTTTAGAATATGGTTTACCTTTTGCTTTTAACTTTGATTTAGAATTGGATTTTGAATTGGGATGTTTAGATTTTGGAATTATCTTATTCATTATTTGACATTTTTTTTTTTTAAGTTATGTTTTATGAAATTACTATAAATATTTTAACATATAATTATATATATATATATATATAATCATTAAAAATTCATTATCGCCTAGGCCCGTCCCAACGCCTAAATACCGCCTAGCGATTTTTTGAACACTGCATCATAGTCTCCTTCTCCTTTTGCGACCTGGTTTCCGTCATTGAATCCGAAGAAAGATTGACGCTCTGATACCTTTGATAAAGAAAAATGCACAATCACCAATTTGTAACGATAAAAGAACCGATGTTCGTAAAACACAAGTCCTGACCTCACTTCGCAAAGAATCCGAACAAGAGAATAGATTCTTAAACAAAAGTTGAGCAATAAACTTTCAGAGTTTTAGAGATTCAGAAGTAGAAAATAATATCAATATGAATGAGTTTCTCTGAGGTAGAGATCGCATATAAATAACAAAAGAAACTGTTGCTAACAATCGTAACCAAAAGATACTGAGTTGATATCGAGTTGTTGAGTTGATATCGAGTTGTTGTGATCCTTTAGCTGACGTGGCTCTAGCTCCAAGTTTGAAATCTCCCGCGCCAACTTTGATCATATTCCCGGTAACAGCTTATATGCTTCAATTGAAGATCTGGATACTACAAGTTGATCTGTATAATCTCAGAATCTTAGATTAGCAAATTGAGATCTCGTATGAGGAAGACGACATTTACAATATTTTTATTTTAATTTTTTATTTTATATTAAATTGAAGTATACTTAAAGTGAAGATATAATTGTTTTTATACACTTTACTAAATGCTATATACGTGAATTTTTACATTTGATGCTAAGTTTGTCACAACACCTCTTTTTGGTGCTACTACAAAGTATTTCTCTTTAATTTTTCCTAATTAATATGTCATTAGTTTAAGCCACAATTTTTTAGCTAAACAATTAGCGAGTGCATATGCACGGACCATAAACCTAGTCTATTATATAATTTCTTAAGCAGTTGTTCGCTAAATCAAAACCGCACATTTAGAGAAATCTAAACACATGTAGTCTGCAAGCTATTTTGGAGCCAGGGATGTGCCTCTGGTTTGCACCATGCTAATTATCTTCTAAAATCCCAATTGTTTACTTTTGTATAGTTAGTGGTAATCGTACATATAAAGATTGTGATGAAATTAATGGCAGTGTGAGAGGGCCAAAACAAAATGAATGGATGATTGGCTGTTGGTGCTGGGAAATCCGGCCCATTAACGGCCGAAATAAAGACCCACGGTTACAGGTCCGATTTGCGATCATAGACGCAAGCCTGATTATTATAGACTCTGGGCCATATGATCATATGCTAGCCAAGTCCCAAGCCGCACGGACCGCGAAGTGATCGAGCTCGAGCTCGATAGAAGGAACGTCGAGGAAGAATTACTAAGTCTTCGTCATAGGAGCGACTTTCGCGGATCTCGGAGACCGTTGCAACAGCAAAGCCGAAAGATCGGAACGAGAGAATCGAAGTCAAGGGCTATTTAAAGGAGAAGTGGCGATCTATTCATTCATTCCAACCCTAATCAAGAACACTTCGACTAGATATCTCTATTCTCATAACTTTGTAGTCTCTATTCGATTGTGTTTGTTCTATCTCGACATACAACCTCAATAAAATCTTTGATTCATAGGAAATCTATTTCATTTCATATAAAAAGTCCAAATCCACGATTACAAATCCTTAGTGTGAATCTTCGATCTCACATTTGGCTCCGACTGTGGGGACAATCTGTAGCTTTCCTATCTTAAGAATCAGATCCTAGGTTCGATAGATCGAGATGAATCCCGACCAATCTGGCTCTCCTAGCGCTACTCCACCAGTCGACCACCCTCAGACGGTCGACGACGTTCCTCAGAACACCACCGGGGTAAGGACTGTGGGTCAGACCGATGCCGTGTTGACGAGCTCAACCTCAGTCTCCACGACTTTGGCACCAACTAGCTCGGTCGCTCAAGCAATCGCAACAAGCCAGACTCCGACAAACGTTTGTCATGAACTAACGATCCGAGCAGGAACTGGGTGTGGATGAGGAATGATTCAATTCCCACCCCCACTCTAGGAGGCGGATCTGGAACGCCCAGGCCTAACCCGCCACAGCCTCGTGCTCCACCGCGACAGTCCGGACGACCTCGCCAAAATCCGTTCGATGCTTACCCTGTTGGTAAACCGAACGAGAAGCAACGAGGTCGCTAGCCAAAACCAAGGAGGTCGATCAACACGCGATTCACGACCTCCACTAAGTCCTCCACCTCGGACGCGTCTGGATTTTTCTCCGACGATAACACCTCCGGGAGCATCAGGAAATATCGTTGGCGCGTCAAAAAGCGGCTTCCGCCCTATCATGACCCCTACGGCGACACCGACTCCTTTCAGCTCAAGCTCTTTGGTCACGGATCCAAGCGGGTCGGGAAACCGACCACTACCTGGGCCACCTCCCTTGCAAAGAGATTCTGGTATCAGGCCAAGGCAGCTTGGAGGCTCGGCTTTCTCTTCAAGCTTTGGATACCCGCTAGAGTCGAATCCAATCCCATTCCAAACACCTCCGATCGACCAAACGAGACCGATCCCGATGTTCGATCTAACCGATCCAATCTCGTCGGGGCAGCGGTCGACCCAACCACAAACACAGTTCGCAGCCCTATTAGGCGATGAACACGAAGTGCTAAGGCAATACATCGAACAGGCTAACACCAAGTTTATGAGTCTAAGCTCGAAGGTCCACATGGCCACAAGCGTGGCACCTTACATTGATCGAGTAATCAAGGAAACGCGCCAAATGCCATTCACAGATCGAATCGCTTTCGCGAGAATTCGAGAAATCAAGAAAACAAAGTTCCCAGAATTCTCCAGAAAATCGGACCCCAAAGCCCACATCAGGGCATTTCGACTAGCAATGTCAAGGGTATACCTCGCTGACGAGGAGAGAGAACCGGCTTTCTGCAAACTCTTCGTCGAGAACCTATCGGGCTCTGTCCTAGAATGGTTCGCCGGACTGGAGGAAAAGTCCATCGATAACTTTACCCAGTTCATGACGGCCTTTCTCCAACAGTACTCCGTCTTTATCGAGGTAAAGACTACCGAGGCAGCCTTATTTGGCGTCTCTCAAAAACCCGATGAAACACTTCGTTCGTTCATTGATCGATTCAAGGAAATAAAATCCAAAATCACAAACCCAAATGACGAAGTAGCCATAGAGGCACTGAGGCGTGGACTATGGTACTCGACCAAATTCCGCGAGAAAATAACAGTCCGCGAACCTCTCACACTCGATGACGCCCTTCATCGCGCATCAGCCTTCGCTTGCTTCGAGGACGAAACTACGATCCTCAGAGAGAAACACAGAAAAGAAAGGAACCAATCGGGCTCGCAGAGCTCGAATTCAAAGAAGGATTCCCGTAAATCCGAAAACGTTAACACGGTTGAGAGCCCGAAGAGCTCGAAGAAATTCGAGTTCGACATAGACAAATTATGTGACTTTCACAACAAAAAAGGACACTCGACCGAAGAATGCTACACTCGAGCCAAGGTCGAGGCGCAAAAACGAGAGACCAAAAAACAACCAAGAATCCGAAGTCGAGGAGGAAACTCCCTCAGACAAAAAGGAGAACAAGCAGACCAAAGAGTCAAAAAAGCCTTCCCAGAATAAACGAGAACGCTCTAAGGAGTCAGGATCCCATGAAGCTCTCCCTCAAGGGTCGCGGAAACGAGTCGAAGTCATCCTCGGCGAGCTCAGTCAATGCGGTACCCCGGGAGGCTCAGCATTACCTCCACCTCCAGCCCCTGTCAAGAGTTTACGCTCACGAATCAATCTCCCTCGCCTCTGCGGCGGGGGGGGGGGGGGGGGGGGGTGTACGGGCTATACCCCTAAACGAGTTGACTTCATCTTTGGCGGCTCCAAGCTATGCCGAGACACGATCAATTCGATAAAAGCTCTTCAGAGAAGGGTCGAGACCGATAAACGGGATAAAATCCCAATGCAAGGTCCAGACCACGAGATCACCTTTTACGAGAGCAAGACGCTCGACCTCGACAAGCCACATGACGATGCGCTCCTCGTGTACTTGGTAGTCGGGGATGTCGAACTCTCGAGAATAATGATCGACACAGGAAGCTCAGTGGATGTCCTCTTTTACGACGCATTCAAAAAGATGGAGTTCGAAGACTCCGAGATTGTCGAAGGACAAACATCCCTAGTGGGCTTTTCTGGCGAAACAACATATTCAATGGGCTCCATCTTTTAAGAGTCCGAAGAATGACAGAGTTTGTCATAGTGGATCGACCAGCTCCCTACAACGCCATTCTAGGTCGACCATGGATATACGACATGAAAGCCGTATAACGACCTACCACCAGTGCGTAAAACTCCCAACTCCGAAAGGAATAAAAACAGTTTATGAAAATCAAAATATTTCCAGAAACTGCTACATGAACGGGTACAAGCAGATCGAGAAATCCCACGCGTAGCAATTACAGAAGGAGGAAGAGCTCGCCACAATGAAAACCAAAAGGTCAAACGACCCGAGCCAAAAAGGGCCCCCAAAGGACCTCACCACTCAGGTTTGCATAGACGACACTCACCCCAAAAGACTCGTCGGCATCGGGATCGACCTAGCGGAATCAGTTAAAAACGAGTTGATTTCTTTCCTTAAACAGAATGTCAATTCCTTTGCCTGGTCCTCGGCGGACATGAAAGGAATTAACATCGACGTAACCAGTCACGAACTAAACGTCGACCCTACTTATAAACCGGTCAGACAAAAGCGTCGAAAGCTTGGCCCCAAACGAGCCAAAGCCGTCAATGACGAGGTCGACTGATATATCATGGTTTTTACCGGTTTTATGCCATGATATAGTTGTGTTTTAGTGTCTTTTGTGTTCTTTTAGAGTCTTTTACAGGTATAATCAGGTTTGGAGCTGAATTGGAGATAATGGAGCATTTTGGAGATTTTTGGAGTGTTTGGCCGAGAGATAGAATTCACTGTCTGAAACAGAGAAAGGTGTCGATCGTTGCACACCTGCAACGGTCTATGCACCAGCGAGATGGGCCAAAACTCGGCGGTTTAGAAGAATCAAGATATTGCATTTTGATCCAGAAGTTCCTGATATTTACAAAGAAGCCCCTGGCCGAGATTATACCTATATAATAGAGTTTTTAGTGTTTTAATTAGATACGCTTTACATTACGCTTTCATAATTAAGAGCAGAGGATTTTTAGAGCTTTTGGGGCTGATCTGAACCTGTTACATCATCTGTATTTGGAGAAGATTTCGAACCCCTTTTACTCTTATTCTTTTATGCAATTTATTCATCATATGATTATGTTTTCATTATCTATGTCTGAGTAGATTCCTTGTTAGGTTTAGGGTTTCTCACATAGGATTTCATGACTTGCTAGACTTGTTCAATTTCAGTTAAGGATTCAAACTATATATGTTCTTCAATTTAATTGTGCTTAAAGCTAGTTCTAACCTGATCAATTAGAATCTAGATCTTAGGTTGCTAAATACGTCACGGAAGTGGGGTTTAGGAATCTGAACTAATTAAATTGGGCAATTAAACTATTCGCAAACGGAAGTTTGGTTTAGGATAATTGTGAACATATCAAACCTGGAATTAATGCTAGTTTAATCTGTTAGTTCTCGCAAACGAATGTTTGGTTTGCTGCACTTAGACTTAGAGAATTATCGCAAAGGAATTTGGTTAATTCTATATCTGCGTTTTGAGTTCTAGAACTGTGCTTAATTAGATTCTTGCTGAATGAACTGTCTGCTTGTCTGATTTCCTGAGAACGCCCTAGACTTAGCGCTCTTAATAACTTGCTTTCACAACCGTTAATCTCTGCTACTGATTTACGTTCTCGCATTGCTTTTAATTCAATTACATTGCTTTCTTCCTAGTTAAATTCCTGTTCTTGAGCTATTGAACACCGGAGTCTCTGTGGATTTCGATACCCTATATACTACATTGATATTGATGTGCACTTGCAGTTTAGTATAGGGATTAAAACCTGAGCCTATCAAGTTTTTGGATATTGCCGTTCTCTGTGTGATTTAGGAGCTGATGGAAGTTTAATGCCTTACTCTGTGGCAGAGAAGCTGGGGATGCTGGATTTTACTCCTACTAGGACTTCTCTAGTCCTAGCTGATCAGTCCATACGAGTTCCTGAAGGGCTCCTTATGGACATTCCGGTGAGAGTTGGAAACTACTTAGTTCCAACGGACTTCCTTGTGCTGAGATATGACTGTGATCCGGATGAAGCATTATTGCTTGGGAGACCCTTTTTAGCTACAGCAGGAGCATTGATTGATGTTAGGAACAGCTTGATAGACCTCCATCTGGGAGATGAACCACTGCACTATGAGATGGATAAGCTGCGAAAGCCACTGATAGATGGGCAGACATTCACCATAAGGGACGCAGATTTTGAGCAGCCGGATAATACTATGGTTATAGATCCTGGAGCACATTTCACTCCATCGTTTCTTGGACATGAGCATTCCGCAACAGCCTACTGACCACCTTGGATGAGGAGACTTGAACAGAGACAGAAAAAATCTCTGTCAGGACCTCCTGGTACCTGAAAATTCCCATCCGTCCGGTCAAGCTATTGACCTTAAACAAGCGCTGGGTGGGAGGCAACCCACCATTAGGTACTAGTGTTTTTCTAACTTAATTTTTGGTGTTTTTGTTAGGATTTTACGTTTGTTTTTGTTTTTGGTGAGTTTATGTTTGCAGGTCTCGGACAAAATCGCAGTGCAACGATCGACTCACTTCTGTGTCGATCGTCACAACACGATCGGAATCGCATTGCAGTGATCGTTGCGGTCCTGAGCAACGATCGACCATACACGAAAATCGCCAAGTAACGGTCGATGCACTTAGTGCAACGATCGATGCATGAGCGACAGAGGTAAACCCGACAGAACCCAACAGAACTTTAACAATTTTTTATTTTCTTTTTACCAATCCTTCGTTGGACACTACTGGGGACAGTGTGTCTTAAGTGTGGGGGAGGTGCTACTGACTTTTGTTTTCTGTTTTCTTAAGAGTCAGTCCGTTTTTCAAAAAAAAAATTGTTTTATTGAGTCAAAATTGTTTAAGTAAGAAACTATGATTTTCTGAGAAGATTTACAAGACTTGCAGGAACTTAAGTAACCATTGGGATGAAGTTGCAGGATCTATCTCTGACTATTAGAAAACCCCATCACATATCAACCTACTGGGAACACCCACATCACTTCAGGTATCAGAGGATCCTTTTACTGACTTCAATTTAATACTGACTTAGATTTCTCACCTAAGGGCTTGGTATACTTTGTGTCGGATTCCCTTGTTAGTTCTGACACAGCCTGTCAACCTATCCTATTTAGTTCCCTTCTCCCCTTCTATAAAGTAAAAAAAAAAAAAAGATAATAAACTGAGGATGAGTTAGTAACTCCGAAGTGGTCATGGGTAGGGTAGCAAACACTATTTTCTCTCATGTGATCCATGGAATGTGTCCAAAGTACACCCCATAACGGGAAGAACACTGATAAAAAAAAAAAATGATACCCAATGGGGAAAAATCAGTTGTTAAAGAAGGGAAAGAGAAGAAAGGGACTAGAGAAAGATAGTATGGTGGTCTAGAGCTGATAAGGTAAGAATCCATGTGCCCTTTGATCGATACTCCTTAGGTGAGACCGCACTTAAATACTTGCAGAAGTCAGTAGGGAGAATTTGAATGCTTGAATGTGATTGTGGAGTTTACCTAGGACAGTTGCTAAGTGTGGGGGAAGTACATTGTGGTCTTGATATCATGTGATTGATTCTTTCAGTGGTTTACTAAGGGAATCTGAGTATTGTAGCTTCTAGGATGAAATGAGTTTCTGAAAGTTTTCAAACCTCTTCACCAAGCTTTAGTTCTATGTTTTGCTTGAGGGCAAGCAAAGGCTAAGTGTGGGGGAGTTGATATATCATGGTTTTTACCGGTTTTATGCCATGATATAGTTGTGTTTTAGTGTCTTTTGTGTTCTTTTAGAGTCTTTTACAGGTATAATCAGGTTTGGAGCTGAATTGGAGATAATTGAGCATTTTGGAGATTTTTGGAGTGTTTGGCCGAGAGATAGAATTCACTGTCCGAAACAGAGAAAGGTGTCGATCGTTGCACACCTGCAACGGTCGATACACCAGCGAGATGGGCCAAAACTCGGCGGTTTAGAAGAATCAAGATATTGCACTTTGATCCAGAAGTTCCTGATATTTACAAAGAAGCCCCTGGCCGAGATTATACCTATATAATAGAGTTTTTAGTGTTTTAATTAGATACGCTTTACATTACGCTTTCATAATTAAGAGCAGAGGATTTTTAGAGCTTTTGGGGCTGATCTGAACCTGTTACATCATCTGTATTTGGAGAAGATTTCGAACCCCTTTTACTCTTATTCTTTTATGCAATTTATTCATCATATGATTATGTTTTCATTATCTATGTCTGAGTAGATTCCTTGTTAGGTTTAGGGTTTCTCACATAGGATTTCATGACTTGCCAGACTTGTTCAATTTCAGTTAAGGATTCAAACTATATCTGTTCTTCAATTTAATTGTGCTTAAAGCTAGTTCTAACCTGATCAATTAGAATCTAGATCTTAGGTTGCTAAATACGTCACGGAAGTGAGGTTTAGGAATCTGAACTAATTAAATTGGGCAATTAAACTATTCGCAAACGGAAGTTTGGTTTAGGATAATTGTGAACATATCAAACCTGGAATTAATGCTAGTTTAATCTGTTAGTTCTCGCAAACGAAAGTTTGGTTTGCTGCACTTAGACTTAGAGAATTATCGCAAAGGAATTTGGTTAATTCTATATATGTGTTTTGAGTTCTAGAACTGTGCTTAATTAGATCCTTGCTGAATGAACTGTCTGCTTGTCTGATTTCCTGAGAACGCCCTAGACTTAGCGCTCTTAATAACTTGCTTTCACAACCGTTAATCTCTGCTACTGATTTACGTTCTCGCATTGCTTTTAATTCAATTACATTGCTTTCTTCCTAGTTAAATTCCTGTTCTTGAGCTATTGAACACCGGAGTCTCTGTGGATTTCGATACCCTATATACTACATTGATATTGCTGTGCACTTGCAGTTTAGTATAGGGATTAAAACCTGAGCCT
Source organism: Orychophragmus violaceus (assembly GCA_030180135.1). NCBI lineage: Eukaryota > Viridiplantae > Streptophyta > Magnoliopsida > Brassicales > Brassicaceae > Orychophragmus > Orychophragmus violaceus. Next base: position 80,213,923 of record CM058231.1, read on the forward strand.
ATCAAGTTTTTGGCGGCCTACTAAAAATCGGATCAATCAGGGAGGTAAAATACTCCGATTGGCTCGCGAACCCCGTAGTGGTCAAGAAAAAGAATGGGAAATGGAGAGTCTGTGTTGAGTTTATAGATCTCAACAAAGCATGTCCAAAAGACAGTTTCCCACTCCCTCATATCGACCGTTTGGTCGAAGCTACTGCAGGACATCAACTGCTATCCTTCATGGATACCTTTTCCGGGTATAATCAGATACTGATGAACCCTGAAGATCAAGAAAAGACCTCGTTCATAACTGATCGAGGCACGTACTGCTATAAAGTTATGCCTTTCGGGCTGAAAAATACAGGAGCAACTTACCAACGTCTCGTCAACGAGATGTTCTCAGGACTCCTTGGAAAAACCATGGAAGTTTACATCGACGATATGCTGGTCAAGTCTTCAAGGTACGAGGATCACATTCCCCAGCTAAAAGAGTGCTTCGTCATTCTCAACAAATACGGGATGAAACTCAATCCAGCGAAGTGCACCTTCGGGGTCCCATTGGGAGAATTCCTTGGTTACCTAGTAACCGAAAGAGAGATTGAAGCAAATCCTAAACAGATCACAACATTCATGGAAATGAAATCTCCCAAAACTACGTGAGAACTCCAGCGTTTAACTGGCAAAATAGCTGCTTTGAATCGCTTCATCTCAAGATCGACCGATAAGTGTCTTCCTTTCTACCACTTTCTCAAAGCAAACAAAAAGTTCCTCTGGGATGAAAAGTGTGAAGAAGCATTCGCACAGCTCAAAGCTTATCTAAGCGAACCACCTATACTGGCGAAACCAGTAGAAGGGGAACCCCTTTATCTCTACTTAGCCGTCTCAACAGCAGCAGTAAGCGGAGTTCTGGTTCGCGAAGAACAGAACGATCAATGGCCAGTGTATTACATCAGTAAGACCTTGATCGACGCCGAAACCAGATACCCTGCTATGGAAAAACATACTCTAGCATTGGTCACATCGGCTCGAAAGCTCCGACCGTATTTCCAATCGCACTCGATCATAGTCATGACTTCTCAACCACTAAGAATCATTCTTCACAGTCCAAGCCAGTCAGGTCGACTCGTTAAATGGGCTATCGAACTCAGCGAATACGACATCGAATTCAAGACTCGGACATGCTTAAAAGCGCAGGTACTGGCTGATTTCGGAATTGAACTCCCACCTACCATCGATCTCGACCCTGCTTCCGCCAAGAGATGGAAACTTCACGTCGATGGAGCCTCCTCGAGGCAAGGATCCGGGGTCGGGGTAAAATTGGTTTCCCCTACGGGAGAAGTATTGGAACAATCATTGAGGCTAGGCTTCGCCGCATCAAACAACGAAGCAGAATACGAAGCGTTAATTGCCGGGCTTAGACTAGCAAATAGGATCTCGGGAAGTAGATGCTTTTAGTGATTCTCAACTGGTCACGAGACAATATCACGGCGACTACGAGGCCAAAGATGAACGTATGGAAGTGTACCTGCGGGTAGTCCATAGCCTCGCCGATCAGATCGAATTCTTTGATCTAACACGAATCCCGTGAGGGTAAAACACCGGAGCCGACGCCCTAGCCGCATTAGCATCAACATCAGGTCCTAACCTTAAGGGATCATACTAGTTAAAGGGATCGAAAAACCAAGTATCGACATAGCTCTTAAAAGCTCTGTCTTTGAAAGAGGACGAGCCCACCAAAAAGGATGATGTCGAACGTCAGGAACTACACGAAGAGGCGAGCCGCGACATCATCGAGGTCGATGATGATCTTGACCCTAGAAATGCCGTTTACGTTGCAAATGTTCCTGATGGACCAATCCAAATTGCATCCACGAGTCAGGGATCCGAACCTGATAACGGAAAGGATTGGAGAACTCCGATCATTCAGTACATAACGAATGGCGAAGTCCCTGGCGATAAATGGGAAGCGCGAAAACTCAAAGCACAGAGTGCGAGGTACTGCGTCACACAAGGAGAACTTTTCAAAAGAAGTCTCTCCGGACCTTACCTCAAGTGCCTCAATGGGAAACAAGCCCGAGCCGTCGTCACACAGGCCCATGATGGGTCCTGTGGGAGTCATTCCGGAGGACGAGCTCTGGCCATACGAATCAAGAGGCAAGGCTATTTTTGGCCAACAATGGCCGCCGAATGCGAGTCTTTTTACAGTAAATGCGATAAATGCCAAAAACACGCCCCAATTATCCACCAACCGTCGGAGAAACTCTCCTCGATCTCCTCACCATACCCGTTCATGCGGTGGAGAATGGATATCGTGGGACCCTTAGTCGCATCCGGCAAAAAGAAAGCCATGCACTTGGTAGTAATGACAGACTACTTCACCAAATGGATTGAAGCAGAGTCATACCAAAAATTCAAAGATGTCCACGTAAAGGAGTTCGTCTGGCGAAACATTGTATGCAGACACGGACTACCCGATGAGATCGTCACCGACAACGGGTCTTAGTTCATATCGAACACGTTCAAAGCATTCTGCAGAACCTGGAACATCAAGCTGACTTACTCAACTCCCTGTTACCCCCAAGGGAACAGCCTAGCAGAAGCAGCCAACAAATCAATCATGAATATTCTCAAGAAATGACTCGACGAGTGCAAGACGCCCCATACTCTGGGCCTACCAGACTACTCCTCGCAAATTCGACGGCGAGACACCCTTCTCGCTAGCTTATGGCATCGAGACAGTAGTACCAGCAGAGATCCTCGTGTCCAGCATCTGTAAAAAGGAGTGCCCACATCAAGAGGAACTTAATAATCAGATGATAACAGACGAGCTCGACCTCGCCGACGAAAGGAAAAACCTCGCATTAGCCCGAATCCAGAACTACCAACAAGCCGCAGCTCGCTACTACGATTCCAGGATTAAAACCCGAAGGTTTCAAGTAGGAGAGCTCGTCTTACGGAAAGTGTTCGACCATAAAAAGGAAGAACACGCTGGAAAGTTAGGGGTGAAGTGGGAAGGTCCGTATCAGGTTACCGATGTTGTGAAGGATGGGGTCTACCGACTCAAGTCAGTGGAAACCCAGAAACCTGAACTACGACCTTGGAATATCATCAATCTCAAAAAGTAGTTTCACTAAAAGTACGCCCCCATAATCGAACTACGAAACGGCTTGATCCCCTTCAATAGGTACGTAGGCAGCTCGACTTCGAGCGCAGCCGCCCCCCAAAACAAAACTCCTATCGAGTCTAGCGACCTCGAGAAGAGTCAAACCAGCTTTGCAAGACCAAAGTAAAGACCCTCAACTGAAATCTACTTCCATTCACCCTTTGTAAAAGTCAAAGTTATTATAAAACACTTCGTCTTTACACCTCGTCCAAGTCTAAGCGATCTGAAATGATCCCTTCAAGTGCAAATGATATGAAATTATCTCTTCAAATTTAAGCGATCTGAAATGATCCCTTCAAGTGTAAACGATATGAAATTATCTCTTCGAACTCAAGCGATCTGAAATGATCCCTTCAAGTTTAAACGATATAAGATTATCTCTCCAAGTCTAAGCGATCTGAAATGATCCCTTCAAATATAAGTGATATGAAATTATCTCTTCAAACAAACGATATGAAACGATCTTCTCAAACAAGCGACCTGAAATGGCCCCCTTAAAACAAGCGATCTGAAATGATATTTTCTACCAAACGACCTGAAACGGCCCTTCCAAACCAAAAATTCCTCTAAACTGACGCCGATTAGAAGAACTGGGGGGGCCACCTCCCCCTCCTTAAGCGAAGCAGCAAGTTCAAATCTACATCGAGTCAGATAAAACAAGACAGTCGTTCTTTGAAAAACGACCTGCGCAATGAATCTATGTAAGTCTACTTCGATTTGTCATATACTTAGAAAATTCCATTCAACGACAAGCTCGAACTATACATCTTGAAAGAGTTGTGCCTCGATCCAAGTCATCATAACATTTGATTTTATGCTAAGGCACGCAAGAACATAACAATCGATTCTACGCTAAGGCATGAAAGATTGAAAGCAGCTTGCAAATAAAGAAAAGAACTTAATGCCCCCAAGTTCAAATAGAAAAGCCCACCGAGGGCAACACCAAAAACAAAAGCCCCTTGGGCAGCTAGAGTCTGAAAAGGAAATTAAAAGCCCTTTCGGGCAACGACAACAGAAAAAAGAAAAAACTCAAAATTGTTTCGACGGAGAAGAAGCTTCATCTTCGTCCTCTTGATCGCCAGTAGACGCCACCTCCTCATTGAGCTGGCCCTCGACCTCATCGCTCACCCTCGAGCTAATCCCAGATGGGAGGTTCAATCCGTACTGATCGAGGCGAGGAGCGGTTAGCGCCGGAGGATTTGCCAGAATCACTGAATCATCCGACATCGCCGGTAGATTCAGTTTGCTAATACTGAAATCAGAGACCGCCGCGGCAATCATCTCCTCCGTCGCCAACCGCTTCTTCTCCGCCAGCTCCAGCACCTCCTGAGTCAGGTCCAGGTCGCCGGAAGCGAACTCCGCGATGAGCTGTATGTTCACTAAGGCTTCATGGAGCCTGATCTCGGCGCTCGTGGCGACCTTCCTTTGATCCTCCTTTGCCTTGATTCCCTTGAGAATTTCAAGGTACTGGTCGTTTAGCTCCTTCTTCTCTTTGTGAGCCGCAACTTTGATGTCCAGCTCCCGTCCGGCGAGGACCTTTTCCAAGTCGGCTTGGCATTGCTCAGCCCGCATGCATGCAGCTCGACTAGCCTCCTCCGCGGCCAGAGTTCGCGTTATGGCCATGTTCAGCTTCTGAGTAAGATCCTCCTCCTGGTTCTCGAGGATCATCAGACGGGCTTCCACTCCCTCGAACCCGGCCAGCTTCGTCTTCATCTCTTCTTCCCGGGCCAAGGCTTCCTGGAGCTGAGCATTCAGATCACCCACCATCTTCTAGACGGTCTCGAGCTCTCCAACCTGCGGCACCTCGCGCAGTTCACGCTCAGACCTGGCCACGAATCTGTTTGTAGCCTCCAAAGACTGCACCAAAAAAAAAACACGAATGATAAGTTAACCAACAAAGCATCAAAAAAGCAAAAAAAAAAAGCAAAGAATTGCGACCATTACCTTCATGATGGCCGTCATCATCTCGGTGTACGAATCACCGAGGGCCATATCCCCAACAGCTGGGAGCTGGATACCCGCAGGCTTAAAGTGCCTCAGCAAGTAAGCCACACCCTTCGGATCTTCCGCGATCGGACACTCTTTCTGGTGCATGAAGCGTCAGTTGAAAGATCCGGAGGACCCGGAAGACGCGGGCCTCGCCTCGACATTCTCGCCCGATCTCCTCGAGCTCACTTCCGCGTCGATCCTTCGACGCTTTGGCAAGGGAGGATGAGAGCCACCCCGACTCCGACCGTTCGACCCCCTCGAGCCATTTGATTGAGAGTTGCGTAAAGCGAGCTCCCTGGATGGGACCGGAGTTATCTCCCGATCAGTCAAAGAAGGAGGGAGGTTCTCCACCTCCAAGGTCGCATCTCCGGATCCCGTAACCGTAGGAAGAGAGACCTGGACGGGATGAGGAGGAAGGGTTGGAGGAGGAGGAGGAGGAGCTTCACCCATGGCAAAAAGGAGTGTATTTCTCAGGTCGCCGGCCCTCATCTTCTTCGCCAAATCTACGGGGTCTTTCCCGTTTCAGCGGCTGCTTGCTCTCCGAGACATCTTCTCGTGTGGAACTGTCGTCTAAAAGAGGTCGACCTGCAAAAAGAAAAAGAGTTAGACAGCTCATAACAGTGATGAACAAACGCTTATACAGATCAAAACGATCAGACAACTCACTTTCTCCTGTCCGCTTGATGATACCAAGCGGAGGCTGAGTAACTCGGGCTGGAGGAGCCTGAGGAAGAGCAGGAGGAGGAGGTAAACTTCGAGGAACTTGAGATCGACCTCGCGGAGTTCGCTAGGGCTCGATCCTTAGAGCGGCTTGCACTCACTCTACTGTGAAACTACCCCAATTGACCTCCCCTCTCCTCAAGCGAGCTATCAAACCTTCATTTATCGGGTTGAGAGAAAGTGACTCGGGAGTTTCTGCAAAAGAAAAAAAAAAGCAAATTAGAAGCGGTCCGACGACAACATAAATAGTAACGATCATTAAAATCCTAAAATCTAACCAACGTTGGCAGCCCATCGAGTTGGGATGACAGAATAGTCGAAGTCTTCGACCGAGTGCCGGTTTATCCTAAAAAAGAAGTACTGGTCCTTCCATACGTCTCTCCCGGGAATATCATCGAGAACCTTCCCGAAACGGGGAGAGAGATAATATGTCCCCGGGAAGCGGGTGTTATGCTTCACCGAGCAAACCCGCATGAGCTCCTCCGCCCCAAATTCTATTCCTTCCTCGGCAGCCCGGACTCCGAGTTCGATGACGTACCGGACCAAATTCGGCGTCATCTGGTGGAACGCCAACTGTAGCTGGGCCAGAACCCAAGAGATAACACGAGGAATGGGGAAGAAGAGCCCGCACTTTTCGAAGTACGTGTAGGAGGCGCAACAGTAGCCCTCCCTGACAGTCTCCGGCGACATCTCCGGCCACGGAATTACAATCTCCACCTCCGGCGGGATCCGACATTTCGTCTGCAACCGTTGAATGTGATTCGCGGTTAAGATGGACGGCGGATGCGGACCAAACGACCCCGCCGATGTATTCGTGCTCGCTCCCGCAGTGTTTCTCGGGGCCATCGAGAGTGTTATATCGGAATCGGGGAAGAGGAAGAAAGAAAGAAAAGTTCTAGAGAGCAAAAGCTTCGAGACAATAAAACCTATAGCGAGAAGCAGAAAAAACTAAAGTAAAAGGGAAGAAGTTACCTTGCTGATTTTTACTACGAGCAGTAATGGGAATCGTGCAAAGTAACTTCCCTTTAAAGACATCTCGTGCTTCTCCTCCCTCGAGATCTACGGGATCTTTGGTATCCCACGATCTCAACCGTTCGATTTCAAATTCGTAATCATTACGAGGAGATCGAAACAGTTAAGATCCTCTAACTTCTTGAGATCTCGACCGTCGATTTAAGATCAACGGATACAAATAAGCGGCTGATGATTAAGTCACATCCGCGTAGATCGAGGTCGAAAAGATCTATATGAATCCGGAGATCTCAACCGTTAACGATCGACCAGATCGACGGTAGATGATAAGATCTTCTTAACAAATATTTGTCATAGCCATCGACGCGCTATAAAAAGGTCGGTTCGATCCACGCGCTAGATCTCGGCCGTTTGATCAAAATAAGATCTAGGATGAAGCGAGAATAATTATTAGGGTTTCGAAATCCGAGGCACGCGCGCCTCCCCAGGAGCATCTACCGCCCATTAACCTCGACACGTCGAATTAATGGGCTAGGGGGCTATTGTTGGTGTTGGATTTCCCTCTAGGAAATCCGGCCCATTAACATACGAAATAAAGGCCCACGGTTACATGCCCGACTCGCGATCATAGACGCAAGCCTGATTATTATAGACTCTGGGCCATATGATCATATGCTAGCCAAGGCCCAAGCCGCACGGACCGCGAAGTGATCGAGCTCGATAGAAGGAACGCCGAGGAAGAATTATCAAGTCTTCGTCATAGGAGCGACTTCCGCGGATCTCGGGGACCGTTGCAACATCGAAGCCGAAAGATTAGAACAAGAGAATCGAAGTCAAGGGCTATTTAAAGGAGAAGTGGTGATTTATTCATTCATTTCAACCCTAATCAAGAACACTTCGACTAGATAGCTCGATTCTCATAACTTTGTACTCTCTATTCGATTGTGTTTGTTCTATCTCGACATACAACTTCAATAAATCTTTGATTCATAGGAAATCTATTTCATTTCATATAAAAAGTCCAAATCCACGATTACAAATCCTTGGTGCGAATCTTGGATCTCACATTGGCCCAACCGCAACATATATGAGCGAGAGAGAGGTACAAACTGCTCTTTTACTCAGCCTCAACTTCATTTTTACAGGGTCTGGATTTTGTGGTAGATGGAGGTGTACGAGTGGCTGTGGCTGACCCATCCACCATTGTGGAGATGACAGGACCTTATCACAAGGTCATAGGTAAAATAAATATCAAAACATACAGTGCGTGCTGCTTTATCCATTAAAAATTGAGCTTAACGTCTGTTGCCATGAATCCAAAATACCAACAATACTTGGACAAAAGAAAAATTGATACATAAACAAATACACATGTCTAGGGAAGACGAAGAATAAGATGATGAACACAAATCGTATCTATGGACCTGTTTCTGTACAAAGTAGAATGTCTCAACTTGCAACCGCAAGTATGAGTATTGCTTTTACCAAATCTTTCAAGCTAAGAAAATTGTTTGAGCTAAGATTCTTCTTTTGCTGCTGTTAAGACTTTGTTTGTATAAAACTTCTATAAAACTTCTATACAATATCATAATTACTGATAGTATTATAATAGTTATATAGCAAAAGGGAAACTACGAAGTAAAGATGTGTGAAATGATCCTCTTTTTTTTCCATAAATCAAAAGAAGCAAGTAGCAGCAAAATCTTTGAAGGATAAAAAACTGAGGAAACAGCAAACAAAGTCTGATACACAAAAATTCAGATCCAAACGATAACAAGATAAGAGTTTCTTCTACCTAAGAAGGATCCTCACTTCTTCTCTTCTTTCTCAGCATCAGCAGCTCTCTTGGCTCTAGCACCTGCGTGTCTCTTGTTTGTGCGCTCTAGACGGATCTTGTCATAAGCCTTGAACGATTTCATCTCAGATGTCAGCTTCACAAGCTCCATTGCAGCCTTCTCACGGACAATAGGCATGTAGTCTCCTTGGACTTGAGTGGCATTGGCCAACTCTTCTGTTGTAGAATCACCAGCCTGAAGCAAAAAGAAATAGCAAAAATCTAAGCATAGATCTAAAATCCAATCTAAAGACGACTAAAAACAAAAGGTTGTTGTTTTGAACTAGTACCTTGACCTTCCTTGCACGACGCGGGAAGATGACAAGCTTAGCCTTGTAGGTTTTCAGCCTCTGGACATTGGATTGAAGACCCTCGAGAGATCTGTTCTTGCGACGATGGTCAACAGAAATACCGATTGTGGGTGCCAACTTCTTGGGGATTCCAGCAGCCTGATTCAATCAAAATACAGCGAACAAAACAACCTGAACAAAATATCCAACAACAAATGAAACATGAAAACTTGTAAAAAGAAATACAGAGAGAGACCACAAACCTTAAGCTCTTCAAGAGTGAATCCTTTACCGGTTCTGACCTTCATGTTGTACTTAAGAGTCTGAGCATGCACAACAGGGCGGAGAGGTCCAGAAGTAGGACGGGGGAAGATCTTCACAGCCTTCTTTTGCCTCGCTGAGTAAACATAACACAAAAAAATATTGAAATTAAATACAGAGAGACGACGGTATAACTTCAAATTAAACATAGCAGGTATCGTTATTGAAAAAGATTGCATAAGCAGAGCCGGAACATTCATTACTAACCAACTCTTCTTCTAGTTTTCCTGGCAGGCTGGTTGAACCATGTCCTGACATAGTTCTGCCAGTGCTTCTTGAAATGACCATTCGGGATAACATTGTTGTGCTTCATTTTTTCAGCTCAGCTGCAAAATAGTAATCATCAGCAAGGGTGAGAATCACAATATTCAAAACCATTAAACAGCTCAAGTGAAATCTTATTCTGTTAACTTCACACTGCAAAGCTAAGTATAGCAAACATCGAACAAGCAAAACATCCAAACCACATTTGTTAGCGACCAATCTCAAATCTCTCAAAGAATACGAATTTCTGGAGATTTAAGAAAAGGCCATTAACATAAAGTATCAAATTGGATTTACATACTACATTAGGTCGATTTCAAACGAAAAACCTCATCACTAAAACAGTAGTCTTAAGTAATTCAAAGGGCGATACTTTCATTACTCTCTAAAGCAAAACACACAGCAAATCAACGAACTCATGGAAACACGTATAATCAGCTAAGTAAAACTTGGTATAAACGAAATGCGGAAAATCACAGGACCTAGAAGAACAAATAAGATCGAGTTAATAGAAACCCGATACATGCCTATAGAGATGAAACGGCTGTGAAATTCTATCGCTAGGTCTAACAACAATGAAAATTCACGAAAAGTAGAGATGAAGAGTACTCACAAGTTACAAAAAGCTTCAGCGGCGAGACGAGAGAAATGTCTAGCTTTCTTTCATGTCTAGGTTAAAAAGCATATAAATACTAAAACCCTAATAGCTAGCTGTTGACACTTTGTCAGATTGGGCCTTTTATTAAACGGGCTGGGCTCAGTTTAAAAACCCATTAATAAAAATAAAGTTTTTTTTAATATTGGATTCGTTTCAGTTTTGTGACCTAAGAAAACCCAAATGTCGACTTTGTTACTCTGTTAGGGTGGTTCACAAAAAGATGCGAATGTTAGGGTTTTGTGACTGGCTGAGTCTTTTACAAATCGAAACACAAGTGAATGATTTTGAAGCTGAACCGTCAACAATAATCATATGGAAGGTTTAGCCGGGCTATTCATATGGAGTCCATTCGACCACCAGCCTATCATTAGCAATTTAAAATGGGGAAAAACCCTAAAAATACACTAACTGAACTCGTTTTTACCAAAAAATACACAAATGTTTGTAATTATCTGATTAATACATAAACTCGTTAATATTGTCATTTTAAATCATCAACTAGCAAAATGTCAGGATTTTAATACATTATATTAACGGAGTTAACGTCCTGTTAACGGCGTTTCTAACGGAGTTATAAACCGAAGGGAAAAAAACCCCAAAAATATACCAACTGAACTTGTTTTGCCGGAAAATACACAGACTTTTGTCATTACCTAATTAATACACAAACTCGTTAATATTGTCATTTTAATCTCCCTTCTTCCTGATTTTTTTTTTTTAAATTTAAATCTACAGTCTCATAACTGTTGTATGGCGCTCGACAGTCCCATACTTGCCGAGGCAACCTACCTCTCTTCCAGAGCTTTTCGAGTGGTTTCGCCCTGCCTCGGGCTCCTCATGTAATCGGCTCCACACCACGACCAATTTGTGCAATGATGACCTAATCCCTTCTTCAAAGTCAGATCTCCGATCAGTGACACTCTCCAAACTCAACCGGTTCGTCTGCTTAACTCCAAAAGGATTTTCTATCACTGAAGCACAACACCCTTTCCTAGTCGTTTTAGTCTCACAGAAGCATCGCGACAGTCACAAAACGTCCCACGAAAACCGGGTCGTGACATTCTCCCCCACCCATCAATGTGCACGCTCTCGTGCACGGGGAAGATTCCTCAAGATTGTACGTTGGGAAATTGTGAGATACCTCTACCCCCACTCCAGACGATGACTCGGCCCCTTGCCTTAGTCCCCGAGCGGCTAGCTCATCCCAAGGCGCGTAATTTCCACCCGTATGACAGCTGCATGGTTTAACACTTACCATTTCACCCCAGACTCTCAGTCGCCACCGAATGAGGTTCCCCATCTTTCGATCTAGGGAAACAATGCGAAACGTACCCGCTCTCTGCCTCGTGCACGAGGGTGTATGAAAAGAGAAATTTCAAGTATGAAAAGAAGGATTTAGAAGAAACAAAAAAAAATTGGGAGGGAGAGAGATCAACATTGCAGAAAGAAAAGGCTCCGGCGTCAGCTTATGAGGCACTGATTTTAATAAATTAAATTTTAAAAGAATCTGGGAGAAAAAGAGATTAAAAAGACACACAAGTCCGTGTATTAACCATGTAATGACAAAATTCTGTGTATTTTCGGCAAAAACGAGTTCAGTTGGTGTATTTTTGTTTTTTTCCCTATCGGTTTATAACTCCGTTAAAAACACTGTTAACGGAACGTTAGCTCCGTTAAAATTATGTATTAAAATCCTGACATTTTGCTAGTTGATGATTTAAAATGACAATATTAACGAGATCATGGATTAATCAAATAATTGCAAAAGTCTGTGTATTTTTCGGCAAAAACGAATTCAGTTAGGGGATGTATTGAACTAAACATTTGGAATGATTTGAGTTTAATTAAGATTTTAGATGATTTTGATGGTTTTTGGTGATTTTAAGGAAGTTGTTGTGATTCTATATTAAAATATCCTACAATACCATTTAAAACCATGAGATTTGGATCTTTTTATTTTTAACTAAGAAAGTCATCTAAAATCTTCTCAAATCCTCTGCAGTCGTTAAAATCCCAATACTTTAAAAAAATTTAATAACAGTGGATTTGATATGATTTTAACAAATTGTTGTTTGAATAACAGAAGATTTTAAGTGATTTTGAGTGATTTTACCTAAATCTCATGTTCAATAACACTGGATTTGAGAAACATTTTAAAATACTTAGTTGAATAACAGTAAATTTTAAGAAAACCTCCGAATCACTCCAAATATTTAGTTGAATACATCCCCTTTAGTGTATTTTAGGAGTTTTTTCCCAATTTAAAATCCTTCCACCTTGAGAGTTTTCTTCGGCAAGTCATCTATCAAATTGCGCATAATATACACATCGCGCATATTATTATTATTAATTAATTGAATATGCTATAATAAATTACTTGTTACTGTAATAATAGAAGATACAAAAAAAAAAACAAGCAAAATGATTAGATTGATTGCAATAATAGAAGTTTGTGTCAATTTTATACACTACAAATAAGGTGTAGTTTGATCCTAAACTTACTCAACTTTTCATTCAATTATTATTTTTGACCGCTTGGTGATTAGTAAGTTAGGAGTAGTATTTTTAGCAGTTAGTACCTAACAGTCTAACACGGTCACACACACCTAACTTAGTTGAAGTTAAACTAAATTTCAAACCTAGGCGATATTTTTTAGATACGAAAACCATTATAGATCAAAAATCCAAGTTAGTTCCAGAATCTCAAATTATGAAATAATATATACCTAATCAGTTTAAAATAATGTGACTGACGAAAAATGATCAACTATCTAATTGTACTATATAACCATTAATTAAATTAATCATTTATTAATTTTGTAAATCAAAACTTGTACTTTCTAAATCCAAGTACAAGTTTTGATTTATTTATTTGCCAGAACAAAACAATTACAACTAATTAACAACAAATTTAGTGGATTAATTTTCACAAAAAAGTGTCAAAATATAGTATTTTATCAACTTCACACAACACAAGACAGACAACACTCGAATAAAAGCGCTGCAATTTTTCCCAGATTCACTGCCACGATATAAAGAGAAAAGCGAGCACGAGCCAGGCGAGTTTGCCTTCTTCTATAGTGGTGTGAATTCCATTTCATCTTCGTCCTCGCAGTCTTTTCCCTTTTCCACGGGACGAAACTACCCTTTCTCTTATCATACGCTCTTCAAAATTCTTCAGTCTCGCCTTGAATTCATAGACCTGGGTTTGTGCTCAAAGAGGCATAGTGTGTTCTAGTGAGATCTAATTCTCTTCCCATGTTTTCGAGCTCTGGATATTCTCTTAAGAGTAGCAGTTAGGACTTCAAATCTTCAATTTTCATCCATCTTCACTACATTGTTTCTTCATTCCCAAAGTTGACTTTTTTCCTTACTACTTCTATTCATTGGATTTCAATTTCAGTCCAATTCTTACATCATCCTTTCATAAGTGCGGTTCTGCCTAGATTTTCAGTTGGGTGTACTCAAAGTTTCGAAATTTCTTGATTTTTTTTCATAAAAGTTTATACTTTGATAGTTAATCCATATAGTTTTGCTTCATAGCTGTCTGATGCTGGTGTTATAACTCTGTATGAGTCGAATCTGTTCATGTCGATTCTATGTGGTTGTTGCCCTCTTCTAGAATGTGTTTACTGTCTTGGCTGTGCACGCTGGGCTTATAAACGCTGTCTTTACACTGCTGGTCACGACAGTAAAGATTGGGGACTAGCAACAACCGACGAATTCGAACCGGTTCCTCGGTTTTGTCGTTACATCTTATCAGTTTACGAGGATGATATCCGAAACCCGTTATGGGAGCCTCCAGAAGGATACGGGATCAACCCTGATTGGTTGCTTCTAAAGAAGACTTATGTAGACACTAAGGGTCGTGCTCCTGCTTATGTAGTATATCTTGATCATGATCATAAAGATGTTGTAGTTGCCATCCGAGGGCTGAATTTGGCGAAAGAGAGTGATTACGCTGTGCTCTTGGATAACAAGCTTGGGGAAAGGAAGTTTGATGGTGGGTATGTGCACAATGGGCTGTTGAAGTCTGCGGGTTGGGTGTTAGATGAAGAATGTAAAGTTTTGAAAGAGTTGGTGGTCAAGTATCCGAGTTATACTCTGACTTTTGCTGGACATTCACTTGGATCTGGCGTAGCTACAATGTTGGCTTTGTTAGTGGTTCGTCATCCGGATAGGTTGGGGAATATCGATAGAAAGAGAGTCAGGTGTTTCGCTATTGCGCCTGCGAGGTGTATGTCGTTGAATTTGGCTGTCAGATATGCGGATGTGATCAACTCTGTTGTGCTTCAGGTGTGTCTGAATACATCAAAATGGCTTAAGTTCATTCGAAATGTTAGAATTTAAAGTATTTGTTCTTTGCTTTAGGATGACTTCTTGCCCAGGACAGCTACGCCTCTAGAAGACATATTCAAGTCTCTCTTCTGGTAATTCTTATCTCAGTTATACCATTCTATATGCAAAGGGTTTATGAAAGTATGTTCGTTTTTTGTCGAAACTTTCAACGATAGCTCACAACATTCTCACAAGTCCGGTCATTTTAAGGCCTTTTGGTACACTCTGTTCTGGAAAGTTCTCTTTTACTTGCATACAGCTTCCTTGTAATGAATGGGTTTGGGTGGACAGTTTGCCATGTCTGCTATGCATAAGGTGCGTGAAGGATACATGTGTCCCGGAACAAAAGATGCTCAAAGATCCTAGGCGGCTTTACGCTCCTGGTCGCATGTATCACATCGTCGAAAGAAAGCCTTGCAGGTGCATAACACACAAATCTGTAGATATACACACACATTATACTGTCTTACGTGAGAGATAACACCGAAGATGATACATCATAGTTGTGATGTTTGTGCATCTGACCTCTTTAGATATTGATGCCCCAAAAAAAAAAAAGATAATTGTTTCTTGCAGATTAGGAAGATTTCCTCCGGTTGTGAAGACAGCAGTACCTGTAGACGGAAGGTTCGAACACATTGTTCTTTCTTGTAATGCAACTTCAGACCACGCCATCATTTGGATCGAACGAGAAGCTCAGAGAGCTCTCAACGTAAGCTTGCACCACCAACCCCTCCAATCCTTACTGGTTTATTAATGCTGGAATATGCTCTCAATGTGAATTTATTTAGCTGATGTTGGAGAAAGAGAGGACAATGGAGATCCCAGAGAAGCAAAGGATGGAGAGGCAAGAATCAATAGCTAGAGAGCACAACTTGGAGTATAAAGCAGCTTTAAGACGAGCAGTCACGTTAGATGTTCCTCACGCAGACTCTATCTCCTCTGAATACGGAACATTTGACAAAGCTCAAGAAGATGAAACCGAAGAAGAAGAAGAAACAGAGGAAGAAGAAGAAACAGAATCGATTGCATCAATGGTGGGTGAATCATCATCATCCTCTCTTCGACCAGCGTACAAGAGAAGAAGGAACCGTGGAGTTAGTTGGGATGAGCTGATTGAACGTCTCTTTGAGAGAGACGAGTCTGGTAATTTGCAATTCGAGAAATCAGATTCGCAACTATGATCGAATCAAAATTTTATGTTGTATGTGTTAAAAGAAACAGTTGTTCATAATACAAATCATTATCATACAGACCACATTGGTCTGAGTTTATTACATAAAATTTTCTTTATCTATTCCTACAGTAGTTCCAAATCGAAAATCTGGGCATTAGGGTTTTTTCTTGGGTTGAGGAAGAGCGCAAGAGGATCTGAAAGCTTCTACCTGAGACTTACACTTGGAGTGATCTCCTTTGTTCTCTTCTAAGCATTTCTTTAGAGCCTCTACGTCGCACGATGAAGCGATCTTCTTCACCGTAACATTCTCGTCGTTCGAGAACTTGTTTTTCGCTTCTTCCATCGTCGCCGTCGTCGTTCCAGAACTTGTTTTTCTCTTCCGAAGATAATTTCTACTGGGCCCACTTAACGAAGAGAGAAAACGACAGCGTTTTACTCTAAATAACCAGACGGCGCCGTCTTATCGTATGCTTCTTATTCTTGCACCCGTAATAATTAAGCTGGTTGTGTTGAGATAATAACAATATAACGACGATAGAGAGTCCTAGGGGGTGTGAGTATGGTTTTCTACCGATCTGTTCAATCTAAATAACAAAACGAGAATAAAAAATCCAAAGAATCAATTTGGTTCGTTAAAAATCTCAGCTAATAGATGTGACAAGGAGCTCTCTCTCTAGTGAGAGAGATTTTCTCTCTCGCCCTCTCTTTGTTCCCGATTACGATCCTTCACCAAGAGAGCTCACGATGATTTCCATAACTCATTTTCTCCGTTTTGGTAAATATCTCTTCCAATCTTTGATCGGACTTTGGGTTTCTTTCCTGATCTTTCTCCGGCTCTTCCAGTGGATTTGATCGGGGTTTTTTTGGGTATTTTTCTGTCGGACCTTTCGTCCCAATAAACTCCGACGTCGATTTATGGTTGGATGTTTTCTTCTGATAACGGATTTTACCGGTTTTTCGGTCGCTCTCGGCTCTACGCCATCAATCTCGTTCCCGTTTTCTCTATTCGCCGTTAAATCTCTGCGCTGGTTCTGTTTTCGCTTCCGGCCCTCCGGTTCACCGAGATTAATATCGTCTTTGTTCGGCCGCTTTAGAGGATAAGCGCATGGCGGGTTTTGATGGGTTTCTTACTCTCATCTGCGAAGGCATCTCCTTGGGTTCGGCTGTCTTCGGCGGCGCTACAATTTTGTACTCTTTCGATGTAGGTGATTTCACGGTGGTTTCTGGGTGCGATTGAACGACAAATGGTCCTTGGTGCTTGCGAAGAATTGGTCCGGTGCGGCTTTCCGGCGTTTTCCTCCACGTTGTGTCCCGGCGGTGCTTCTTCTTCTGACGCGTGTTCCTGCATGTTCATCTGTTCTCGGCGATCGCCACGTTGCATCCTATCTTCTGGTTCGAGTTTCAGATGGGCTTTTGTTGGGTCTTGTCGGTTTATATTCTTTGTCGGCTATAGCCCATTTATAATGTTTTAAGGCCTTGGCCTATAAATCGAACTGGTTGACAAAAAAAAATCTCAGCTAATAGAAACATTGTTGACTTTTTTTTCTTTTATAATGGATTTGATTTTATAAAAAGAATTTTTTTACAATGTCTAACCGATTTTTGCAAACATTGCCTTCGTTATTATATACATGAAGTGCTGTTAGTACCTTCCATAACAGAAGTGTTCTACCAAGGTTCTTATGTGTTTTTAACTATGATATAGATTTTTATTATTAAGTTTTTTCCCAGTGTTTTGGAGTCTTTTTGGTATTTTCCAAGTCTAGGTCTGTTTAAAACTTAACTGAAAATTCTGAAAACTTTAAAATAATTCTGCAACATATATGAGTTTCACAGAAGTTATTGGTTGCGTATGCACTTGATGTCGATCAATATCACATATAGATAAAAATTATGCGCAACTTTTTAAAAGAATAGGAAATTTACATTTATAAATTAATTCAAAAACCAAAAAAAATTCTTTATAAAGATTGTAGCTTTATTTGAGCCAAAACTAAACTTTTTAGAACCAAAAAGAGAGCAAGGACTTAAGGAACACAGAAACTTGTGGTTTACGATGAAAATCACAGTTGCATTGCACCATCAAACCTCAATTGCACTGCACCATCAAACCACAATTAACCAAAATTATTTGAACCGAACTGATCCGAATAACCAAAAATACCCAAAATTAATCGAAGTAACCAAAATTAACCGATTTTGTCCAAAAAATTCAATTAATTTTCGTAAAAAAAAATCAATAACCAAAAAAATGAACCGATCCGAATAACCAAAAATACCCAAAATTAATCGAAGTAACCAAAATTAACCGATTTTGTTCAAAAAATTCGATTAATTTTGGTAAAAAAATTAATTACCAAAAAAACCGAACCGAACCAAAATTTATTTGGGTAAGTTTTGGCAAAAAAACTGAAAAACCAAAAAACCAGAAAGCTGAATCGAAATCATAGGCCTAAATTTAAGGATGAGACTCGATTGCGGATCAACTTATTTATTTGGGTTAGTTTCGGAAAAAAGTTGTTCATAATACAAATCGTTATCCTACATACCACATTGGTCTGAGTTTATTAAATAATATTTCTTTCTCTTAATTCCAAATCGAAAATTTGGGCATTAGGGTTTTCTCTTAGGTTACGGAAGAGCGCAAGAGGATCTGCAAGCTTCTACCTGAGACTTACACTTCGAGTGATCTCCTTTGTTTTCTTCTAAGAATTTCTATAAAGCCTCTACGTCGCACGATGAAGCGATCTTCTTCACCGTAATATTCTCGTCGTTCGAGAACTTTTTCACTTCTTCCATCGTCGCCGTCGTCGTTCGAGAACTTTTTTCGCTTCTGAAGATAATTTCTACTGGGCCCACTTAACGAAGAGAGAAAACGATAGCGTTTTACTCTTCAACAACAAGATAGCGCCATTTTATCCTATGTTTCTTATTCTTACACCCGTAATTAAGCTGGTTGTGTTGAGATAATAACAATAGAGAGTCCTAGGGGGGTGTGAGTATGGTGGCCGAATCAGAGAAAGTAGCAGGCACGGGAATCTTCGAGGAAGTACCAGTAACGGTGGCCGGAGTACACTTACCTGTGGATCTAGCTCAAGTGGGGTTAGGTTGCTATGAAGTTATCCTGGGAATGGATTGGTTAGTACAACATCGGGCCGTAATGGATTGCGCCAAGATGACCGTCACTTTTCCTCGAGAAGAGGGAAAGATTGTTTTTAAGGAAATGAAAACGCGGATGGGAATATCAATCATATCTATGATGCAAGCAGAAGAGCTGATCAGCAAAGGAAGCTAGGCGTTCTTAGCAACAATCTCGATGACCAAGGAAGAGGAAGCTCCGAGCTTGGACACCATTCTGGTGGTTGTGGAATATGAGGCTGTATTCGCACTGCTGAAAGGACCCCCCACCGGAATGAAACGATGTCTTTACGATAGAGCCATAGCCCATAACGCATATATATCAAAGGATCCCTGTCGTTTAGCGCCCGCAGAGATGGCCGAGTTGAAGAAGCAACTGGAGGAACTCGAGGAGAAAGGATTCGTTCGACCGAGTAGTTCACCGTGGGGAGAACCAATCCTATTTGTTAAGAAGAAGGACAGAAGCTTCAGACTCTGTATTGACTACCGAGGCCTGAACAAGGTAACCATCAAGAACAAGTACATGTTGCCCAGGATTGATGAGCTTTTAGACCAGCTGCAGGTGTCCTCATGGTTCTCCAATACCGATCTTGCCTCGAGGTACCACCAGATCCGAATAGCAGAGGAGGACATTCGGAAGACGGTATTCCGGACCCGTTATGGACACTACGAGTTCGTGGTAATGCCGTTCGGGTTAACCAACACGCCAACATCTTTCATGAAGATGATGAACAACATCTTCTGGGAGTACTTGGATAAGTGTGTTATTGTCTTCATCAATGATATCTTGGTGTACTCGAGGATCAAGGAAGAGCATGCGTGGCACCTATGGATTTTTTTGGATACGCTCAGGAAGCAGCACTTGTTCGCCAAGCTCACCAAGTCCAGTTTTTGGCAAAGGAAGATTGGATTCCTAGGCCACATGATCTCAGAGACCGGAGTGGCAGTGGATCCGGAAAAGATCACTTCAGTCATCAAATGGACAAATCTAGAGAATGCAACCGATGTTCATAGTTTCTTGGGGCTGATAGGATACTAAAAGAAGTTTGTTTAAGGTACGTTGAATGCTCTAGTGAACGTATGTAGAGTCAAGCCATGTTTGGTTGGCGTACCTAATGGAAATATTGTGATTGCTGATTGAGAAGAGAGTGTGATTTTGACAGAGAAGTTAATTTTGAAGCGTGTTCTCTTTGTGGAAGAATTGAAGTGCAATCTCATCTCTGTGTCACAGATGATTGATGAGATGAGTTGTATTGTGTTGTTCTCTAAGACAGAGTGTCTTGTGTATGATTGTGGTTTGCAGGCCTCAATCGAAATGGGAGAAAGAAGAGAAGGGTTGTATTTTCTTCAAGGTATTCAGAGGATTCAGGATGTGAATAAAGTTGGTAAGTCGGAATCGTTAGATATTTTGCACAAGAGAATGGGTCACGCCTCTGATAATATGATAAGGAGATTGTCGGGGGTTGACAAGCGCAATACTGGAGTATATGGGTGTGACATATGTTTTAGGGAAAAACAATGTCGAAGTCAATTTCCGGTGAGCTCGAATAAAATTAAGGATAGCTTTGAAATGATACATTGTGATCTATGGGGGCCGTATCGAACACAAAGTTTGTGAGGATCTTCTTACTTTCTGACTATAGTGGATGATTATTCAAGGGTTGTATGGGTGTTTCTTTTTGCTGACAAAACACAGGTTGAAAGAACTATTGTGTCGTTCTTTGCTCTTATTCTGAGGCAATTTAACAAGCATGTGAAAGTAGTGCGGAGTGATAATGGTAGTGAATTCATGCGAATGAAGGAATTCTTTCGTCAACAAGGTGTGATTCATCAAACTTCATGTGTCGAAACTTGGACGCCTCAGCAAAATGGGAGAGTTGAACGAAAACACTGACATATATTGAATGTGGCGAGAGCTTTGAGGTTTCAGGCGAATCTTCCAATAGAATTTTGGGGTCAATGTGTATTGGGTGCTGTGTATCTTATCAACAGAACACCATCTGAGTTACACAAAGAAAAAGTCCCTATGAGATACTTTTTGGAAAGGCTCCTATGTATAATCACATACAAGTCTTTGGATGTCTTGCATATGTTCATAATCAGAAGCGATATGGAGATAAGTTTGTTAGTCGTAGTCGAAAGTGTGTTTTTCTGGGTTACCCATACACACAAAAGGGTGGACAATGTTTGATTTGGATATAAGAGAATTGTTTGTTTCAAGAGATGTTGTTTTCATTGAAATTTTTTTCCATACTCTGAGAAACAATGTGAACAAAGTGGCTCTGGTTCTCACGTGGATAACTTGAGAAACGTTTTTGATGATGCTGATGATCTTTGGGTGAGAAAAGTTGTTGAAGAAGATGCTGAAATTTGTGAACTAGAATCTGCTATAAGGGAAGTGATAGAACCTGCAATTGATGGAGATAAAGTGAGAAGAGCTGAGACAATTGCAGAAGGTGTGACATCAGCTGGGTCCACGCCAATGACACAAACAACTGAAGAAACAATTGCAGATGCAGTTACAGACCCTACAGAAGTAACATATGATGATGAGTATGTTACACAAGTTGAAATATTGGGACGTGGAATGAGGGAAAAGAAATCCTCTGTCAGGTTACGTGACTATGAGCTTAACACAATCTTTAAGGTGGATTCATTAAGTGGGAGTCGTGAGTTTGGAATTGAGAATTTTGTAAATTGTGAAAGGTTTTCTGCGTCACACAAAGTCTTCATGTGTAACATAACTGCAGGGGTTGTGCCACAAACATTCACTGAAGCAATGAAATGTCCACAGTGGAGAGAGGCTATCAAATTGGAGATTGAGGCACAAGAACGGAATAAAACATGGGCTGTTGAAGACCTGCCATCAAGTAAGCATGTGATTGGATGTAAGTGGGTATATACGATCAAGTATAATGCAGATGGAACGATCAAAAGGTACAAGGCGAGACTTGTAGCATGTGGTAATCGACAAAAGGAGGGGCTTGATTACACTGACATGTTTGCTCATGTGGCTAAGATGAGCACTGTTAGACTGGTTCTTCAGGTTGCAGCTGGAAAGAATTGAGAATTGCATCAGATGGATGTGCACAATGCTTTCCTTCATGGAGATTTGGATGAAGAAGTATTTATGAGGTTACCAAAAAGTCTCAGATCAACTAGAAAAGGAATGGTATGTCGCTTGAAGAAATCATTGTATGGGTTGAAACAGACTCCAAGGTGTTGGTTTTCTAAACTTTCAAAGGCTCTATTGGTGTATGGATTCAAGCAAAGTAGAGTTGATTATTCTCTTTTCTCATTGGTTTGTGGTACTGTTCTTCTGCATGTTTTGGTATACGTTGATGATCTGGTGGTGACAGGGAATTCTTCTAAGATTATACAAGAGTTAAAAGCTTAATTGAGTGGTTGCTTTCATATGAAAGACTTGGGCAAATTGAAGTATATCCTTCGGTCAGAAGTTGCGAGAAATAGAGATTGCATCTATTTATCAGAAAGAAAATATGCTCTGGATATTATTGCAGACGCTGGTTTACTTGGTGGTAGGCATGTAGAGTTTCCGATGGAGCCAAATCATCAGCTTGCAAAGTCTACAACCAAGGTACTTGCGGAACCAGAGAAGTATCAGAGACTTGTTGGAAGGCTAATTTACTTGGCTGCAACTAGGCCACATCTTGCTTATTCAGTTCATATCTTGTCTCAGTTTATGCATGAGCCAAGAGAGGATCATTGGACAGAGGAATTGAGGGTTGTCTTTTTATTTGAAGGGGTGTCCAAGAATGGGAATTCTCTTGAAATCTGACTGTAACTTTCATCTTACAGGTTGGTGTAACTCAGACTGGGCTGGCTTTCCAATCACGAGAAGATCTTTGAATGGATGGTTGATACATTTAGGAGATTCCCCTGTGTCATGGAAGTCGAAGAAGCAAGATGTAGTATCTTGTTCTTCTGTAGAAGCAGAGTACCAAGCCATGGTTACTGCATTAAAGGAGTTGAAGTTGATAAAGAGTTTGTTTTTACGATGGGTATTGCACATTCTGGTGCAATGGATTTATACTGTGATAGTCAATCTGCATTACATATCGCTGTTAATCTTGTGTTTCATGAGCGTACGAAACACGTAGAGATAGATTGTCACTTCATCAAAGACGATATACAAGTTGGGATTGTTCGGACAAAGCATGTTTCTACCACTAATTAGCTAGTAGACATCTTCACTAAAGCACTTGGAGAAAGTCCTTTACAAACGATTTTATCCAAGTTGGGTATTCGAAATCTCCATGCTCCAACTTGAGCAGGAGTACTAGGAGATTATATATATATATTGTCATAAAGAAATATTTCCTTATTGTATATTGTGATTGATTATAGTTTAAAAGGTTGTTAGGCACACATATATATATATATATATATAGCTTACAACCGTCTTTGTAAACAGTTTGAGATTCAATAATATAATTTTTTTTCCAAATCCTTTAGACTCAACATTGTTTGGGTGGTGTAATTGGTTATCACATTCACACACTAGATTTTCCTGTTTCGAACCCGGGCCTAGACACTATTTACTTCTCTCAATTTTCAAAACCAAAAATAATTTTTTTTTATAAAAAACATCGACTTATTTCCCTTGGCCTATATATATATATATATATATATATATATATATATATATATATATATATATATATAACATTTTGAAGATTATCTAAAAGACATTTGTTAGCCACACAAATAAACGTTGACAAAAAAGGCCACACAAATAAACTCCTAAAGAACATCATTTATCCACTTGGTAGCCTTTGCTTCAGATACCATGACAGAGCCTTTGCTTTTGTTGACACCTTGGTCATGAGCGGCTATGTCAGATTTTTTTTTTTTTTTTGGTAAAAATGTTAAAATTTATTATCATTTTCAGTTTTTGACAGAAGTTACAAAGACAACGAAGAAAGTAGAGAAACATAAAGAAACTACAAACACACAAAAACCATAACAAGAATACGATCTAACGACGGCTAAGAAATGGATCAAAAGAGAAAAAATTACACCGAAACAACTCCAAACGAGAGAGCAACAATCAAACATCAAAACACAGACCACCTCGCTTTTGCCATAGTTTCGAAAGAACAAGAGTTCTCATCGTCGTTGCCACGAGCATCCACCTAAGGCCATCCCTCAAACCTCTGGAAATAGACGCCTACAACTTCTCTGAAAACTAACGAGATCTCTGAATTCCATAACGGACTAACCTGCATCTGTCGACAAGGGAGCCCAAGCGGGCCGTCGAAGTGTCAACTCCAATTACCATTCCCGAAAGAACGAATCTCTCAAGAACCAGCCCCCACAGCTACAAGCTAGCCGCAACAACAGACCAGCGCCTCTACATCTCTAATCCGGAATTGTTTCACCGTCAACACCGATCAAAACCGGAGCCAACCCGATTCCATACCTTAAACACAACGCATCAACCACACCTTATCGGGAAACAGACACTAATGGGAAACCCAGGTCTCACCAGTGGAAGACGGCACCGGAGAGCCAAGACCAGTCCGCCGAGCCACCCGCCTTATCCACTGCCGGGAAGCACCACCAGAGAATCCACGCAAGCTGGAGAATCCCGAGCCACCGCATTGGAGCTTGCCACAAGCACATAACTTCCGTCGACACCCTTTGATGGTCAAAGGACCCGTCCTCAAGGACCACGAACCGCCTCCGAGATCTAGAAAGCTAGACTGTCAACACCATCACCACGCCGCCTTGGGAAACACCAATATACAATCCAAGGCGTAGAGGGACCAAGCACGGGGTGAGAGGAAGACCCAACCACCACTGACTCGCCAACGAGCACGACGCTCCCAGCGACACGGACACGCCGAAACCTCGCCGGAGAAGAAAAAACGCCGGCTACGAACGGAAGGAGAAGAACTCGGCAGGAGAGCGAGGCAGAAGAGACAGAGACGACAGCCAGAACAGGAGCGCCGCTCCTCCACTGCAGGCACCGCGACGCCGCGGAGCTTGCCGCCTATGAAGGAGAACCCCGACAAGCGCACCACCACCTTCACAATCGACACCGACAAAGCCCAACACAAGAAACACGAAAAAAGAACGAAGACATAGGAGCATTAATGAAGATCTGGCGCCGGTGCTGAGGAAGCCACCGGCGCCGGAAGCGAGCGAGCCGGAGATAAAGACGAAAGCAGGCGGCGGCAAGGTCAAAACTTCTTAGGGCGAACTCTCTCGAAAGTTGGGCCCGAGAAAAAAGCCTTTTTCACTTTAGTAAGACTAAGAGCAACTATGTCAGAAGTTGCACGACTCATCTCCTCTTCATCAACTTCGATTGCCCTTTTCATTATGTCCGGAGCCACAAATGTACTGGAACAAAACAATATCATATGCATATCAATCCAAAGGAAAAGGGTCAGAAAAATTCTACTTCTACGAATACACATACAACTTTGTAAAGATAAGACAAGGATGTGGAAGATGAAACTAATGCAATGGTGCTATGTGGAAAAAATAAAAAGTGTCGACGTTTAGGGAAAGAAAAAGAAATTTATTTGACTAAATTTATTGTAAGCATTTTACTAGTATTTTACATGTCTTTTGGCCTACGAATAAGATTTACATTTAAAAGTGTATATATTATTGCAATTTTATCTGGATTTGGGAGCCAATGAACAATGAGGCGGATCATTCGAATCCAAAATCTCTCTAACAACAAGATTCCTTGCTCGATTAATAGTCATGAAACACAAGTAGATATGTTCTTCAAGCTCATCAAGCTCTTCACTAAAGCTCTCTTCGCATCTCTTCAACTCTCGAGCTACTTCTTCCTCTGCTCGAACCCGTCCCGATCCTCTCCCAACCCAAAACTCAGCCATGGCTCGTACGTGCTCCACCTCATCGTTAATCCGAGTCACTAAACGACTAATCGTGTCCAAATCACGGCTTAAAATATAAGTACCTTTGGCAGCCACGTCTAGTCGAGCCGCAGTTTTAGTCAGCTTATTCCTTAAACCAACCGGTTTGAATCGACCAGTTAAAAGGGTCGGACCAGCTATGAACAAAGCAAAGGCGTGAGAGGCTATGGTTACAATCAACGTAGTGGTTAGAGCCAAAACGAGAAGCCCTGAGCTATGACTTAGTCCATTGATGAGCTTTAGCTTGGCTCGTGTCTTGTCTCGGCTCGACTCTAACCGTTTTAGCAGGTTTAAACAGCCGGTTCTAGTTAACTGGATCCGCGAACTCGACGAGATAAATGGGTCGAACCATCTTGATAGTTCTGTGAATTGGTCAATAAAAGCCAAGGAACTGTTATTATTTTCCGACTGAAATTTTGGTTTCAGAGATTCGTACTTCGAACGGAGACGGTGGATGTTTCTAAGTAATAGCGTGCATAGCAAGAAAGCGTTTGCCGTCTCCAAGAAGTAATCAGAGAGAAGAGTTCGGGTGGGTCGTCCGACCCGGGATAAATTGAGGATCTTGGTGATGGTGTTGGGATCCGGGTCTAGCAGGTTATGTGCGAAGAGGCGGTATGACATTAGACGAGCAGATGTGGAGGATGATTCGATTGGCGACGAAGAAGAAGATGATGATACCATGGACTTTTTGCGGCTTAAATAAGTGACACGTGTCCAAAACTGATTATATGATTCTGTACGGAAGGCGTTTGCATATTCCTCTCGGACGTCCACGTCATCACCATCTTTGGGACTTGAATTTCCCGAAGCTGTATAATGAAATTCGAATTTTTAGTTGTTTTCTTGGATACAAATTAAATTGGATGGTAATAGAAAAATGAAATATTATAGTAAGTTAAAACCTGTGGATGCGAGAATCCTTTTGATCTTTGATGAAACTTTTATGCCCATTACTCGAAATCTTGGATGAAGCAAAAATGTATTTTCTCTTTTGAGAAGAGAGCTTTTGGTTTAAGATGTTGGGAGAAGAAACTGAGGACGACAAGATGGTTTCCTTTTATTATATACTTCGTCGTGTGATTTATTGTCATAATGAAAGGTAAATAAAGAAGTATTTTATTTTGCTTGCTAGAAAAAGGTGTATCCAAGAATTTTGTTGGGAAATTCTTAAATTTAATAGAACTTGTAGTGGGAGTGAAGATAAGTGGATGCTTGCAAGTAATATAAAATAGGGCATCCAAGTTACAAGTTATCAACAAAAGTTCCTATCCATTCATTGCCCTTTTATGGAAAGTTGGTAAGCCAGATTTGGAAGTTGTGGTACAGAGTTTATGCAATTTCGTTTTCATTCAGATCTTTCCTTTTTCCTAAGAAATTGGAAACATATAACCAAATGAAATCAATTCTTAAGAATTGGACACCCCCACCTATGATTCTATCAAAAATCAAAATTTAGCGAATAATTAAATTCATATAACTAGATTTTGATCCGCGCTTAAAAAGCGCGGGTTTACTTTTCTTTACAAATATAAATTTTATTTATTTTGTTTTTAGTTATTAAAATTTTTAATTACGCAATCTAATTTTGTTTTTAATTATTTAATCCGCATTATAAAAAATGAATTAATAATTTAGGATTTTTTTAAAAATTGTATGTTATTTGGAAGGAGGTATATCGTAAAGATAAAGAGATTGAAATAACGATTTTGCATTATAAGTTTTAAATGTGTTGTATCGTAAGACCATAGTTTGGAAATGATTTTTTTATGAAAACAACTATTGTAAAAGTTATATGATATAAGTTTAATCTTTATTACATTTATCTAAATTTTTTTTTTGAAACAAACACATATTTATATATATAATTTATTATGTTTTTAATATTTATATAATTAAATATTTACGAAAGTAGAAATAGAACAATGTGTTTATATTTTTGAATCTATTTAATTTTTAATTTTAATATTTTACTATCAAAATTGGCTAATCTATTTTTCAGCACATGTTGTAGTGCTATATAGTTTGCAAATTTGATGTAACAACCCGTTAAAATGTATTAAAATGAATCATAATTTAATGCATCAAATATTTGATTAATATAATATTGAATATTTTATATTTTTTATTAAATCATAAAGATATCAATTGAAATTAGTTAATATATATATTTTAAACTTGCGCAATGTTTTTTTGTATAAAAGTTTTAGTTAAAATTGGCTAATTTATTTTTCAACCCGTTTGTAAAGGTTTAAATGTTTTGTAATTTGATGCATAACCCGTTAAAAAGTGCAATCGTAATAACATCAATCGTAAATAATCGTAATTAAAAAATTGTATTTTATCAGGAGGAGGGATATCATAAAAAAAAATAACGATTTCGCATTATAAAAGTTATCTAATATAAGTTCCATCTTTATTGTATTTAACTATAATATTTATTTATAATGAAAATATATTTGTATATATAATTTATTACGTTTTTAATAATTTAACATTTTAAATAACAGTATATTTATATTTTTGCATTTTTAAATATTTATATAATTAAAATTGATTAATTCAAAATTTTAAACTTTTAACAAAGTTTAATTTTAATATTTTATAATAGAAGTTGGTTAATATATTTTTTAACACGTGTTGTAATCGAATATAATTTGAAAATTGATGGAACAACCCGTTAAAACTGCATTCAAATATGAATTATAATTTGACGCATCATATAGTAGAATAATATAAATATTGAATAAATTTAATATTTTTATTAAATTAAAAATATATCAATTGGAATTAATTTATATATAGTTTTTTTTAAACTCGTGCAAAGTTCATTTTTAGAATTCGAAATTAGCAAATTTATTTTTAACCCGTTCTTATAATAGTTTAAATATTTGCAATTTGATGGAACAACCCGCTAAAAATACAATCGTAAAAACCAAATTCTTACGAAATAAGTTAATTTAATATATTTATAAAATTTTATTATAATATAAAAATAAATATTTATATTTGAAACAAAAAAATAAAGAATATTAAAATATATTATAAATGAATTTTGAATATAATCATAATTAAAGAATATTATCTTATATATATAAATAGTTGATGTTTAAATTATTTAGTTATATTTATCAATTGATTTAATATTTTCATGTTTATATATTTATTTTAATTAATTAGAAAAGTGAAATCCATTATATTTAACTTGTTTGGATACATGTATAATAATTGTCTTGTTTGGAAAGATGGGTGAATTGCATCCACTATATCTTTCTTAACTTTTTATTGCAATCTGATATGTTCTTAAAAGAGTTTACATTGTTGTATCTTTTTGAGTGATTTGGCCATGTGAAAGACAAAAGTGTCCCCGGTCAATCAAACTATGTCATCCAGCTAGATGTACATAATTTAACTTGTAATGGTTCAAGCACAACTAAATGAACTCATTTCTGGCTTTAACTTTGATATTAATTTGGTTCTGTTTATTTTAGAGCTTTCTTCCTGTTTTTTCAACTTTGTGTATTCGATTCGCTTCGGCCGCGAATCGTTGGAGGTGAGATGGTCGTGGAGGAGGTTAAGAGAATTGTTGGGCAGAGTCAAAGATGGGTGTAAATTGTTAGGCATCTCGGGATCTACGGGGAAAAACCAAACTGTTTTTGTTGGAACGAATAATCGATTGGGTGTGCCTTGAAAAGATGAAGGTTGCTTTTATAGCTTTTGTTTCCGTGGTCGTTTGTCCTCAAACTCAACAGGCGTCTTCTTTCCGCTGCCCAGAAAAGCTTTTTTTCTGGATCCGGCTTGCAGGTATTAGAATGATGTAGATGATTGAAGATACCTGTTACAATCACGGGAATGGATAAACATCTAAAAAAATTGCGACATTGAGTTATGGATTATTGATACATGGATACGCTGTACTTTCGGGAAAATGTGTATGGATACTTACGTATAGATTAAGTTTACAACAAGCCATGTGTATATTAGAGTGACAGTAATGTAAGAGTATGAATAGAAACGTATGGGTTATGTTTACCACATTCTATGTGTGTGGATAGAAACGTATAGATTATTTTTACCACAATCGGCCTTCGTGGTCATGTATGTTATATAACAATATATTAGAGTGACAATAATATATTGTTAGGACGCATGTATATTAATAATATTTAGCACTGATTTTGTTTACATATATAGATGAAATTGTCAGTATCCATTATAAGAAGTCACAATGGATAATTATGATAGAGAAGGAGTTGAATGGCAATGGATATCTAATGAAACATCATAACGAACGGTGTAATTTGTTTTTAGAATCAACGTTATATGTTTAACAAAAAAGACCTGATGTGGATAGTTTGTGATCCGAGTATAATTTAAACGACAGTAATAAATAATTAATTTTCTTAAGTAGGATGAAATTAAAGAAAATTTAAAGCTAGTTTTCATTGTGTAACAGAAGGCATGCGCCGCTTGCGTTGGGACTGTAAAACTGGTAAAAATAATTGATTTGACTGTGAAGTAATGGCATATAATTTTGTGAATTAAATTTCGTGAATTAAATTTATTGGCATATTATAGAAGATGTGACCGATGAATTTATTGTGACACGACAGAACATCGATGGTGAGGATTTAAATTTTAAGTTAGTAATTGTAGGATTTGGGGGGTTCGTGGATAGTATAAGTAATTAACAATATAAAAATATATGACTTTGTGTGTTGAAAATAAACAAATAGGTGGATAGGTATTGAATAACGTGAAGTAGCGGAATAACGAAGCGTTGCGCCCTATCCTAGATGTATAAATATAATGGCGACGACATAAACGCTGTCCAGATAATAACATATAAACTAGAACGGGTAAAAAATGAGCAGTTTAAATCTTCTGGATCTGCCAGCGGAAATAAGAAGGATGATCATCACGAAGAATGCTAGTGAGAATATTAGGGAATACTTCAGGGTTCGTGCAGTATGCAGGACTCTTAGGGACGACGCTAACCACGTGGATACTCTCTCGAAGATTGCTCTTGTCCAGGAAGTCCCCCAACAGGAAGCACGCGATGAGGTGACAAATTTATACAACTTGTGCTTGGCTGCGAACAACACTTCTGCTGTTTTTTTTAGAGGAATAGGAGATTTCATGTACACACAGGGACGAGAAGAGGGTTTTATAAGAATCAAGGAATGCGCCGCCAAGGGCTACAAACCGGCCGTATATTGCTACGAAGTAATTCGTCGGTCTATCTCCCCCAATTACGAAACGGATTCTACTGCTCCTTTGCTTAAGCGGGATAGTGTACGTGCTCTGAGGAGGCACGTTAGGACTTTCGAGAAGCACCCCTGGGCTGTCCCAATATCGGAGGAGCTTGGGAAGATAAGGAATGAATTTGATGGGGATATAGTAAGGACTTGCCCGTGCGCGGTTCATCGATATTGGTTAAACTATCTTAGCGAGAGAGTGAAAGGGCATGGTATGTGTGATGTTTGCTTTTGGACAATTGAAAGTTTAGTCTTTTTCGAGATCATTCCGCGTACTTTTTTCGAGTGGCCTGAGATAATTGAGGCAGCGCAAGAGGGAGTTGACGATGTTTGGGACGACGGACTAATGCAAAACGAAGGAAATTGGGGCGAGGTTGAAATAAACAATGGATACAATGGAGGATGGGGCAACGGCGGATGGGAAAACTATGACGATTGAGCGGGTTGTAGATTTGGTCGCTTTGTTTTTAAGTTTGTTGTGTCCATTTGTACGAAATTAAGGACCTATCTAATTATTCAGATCTTTGTTGCTTAATGATAAATCGTTTGGGTATTGTAAAATAATTTTTTAGTGAAAACGATAATGAATTGGGGATGTCGCCGTAGTGTATAAGGGAAAAGAAATAAAGTAATGAAAGAAAGAGTACAACAAGCAGGTAGAGACTGTTAAAAGTATTAAAAATGATACAACGATGAATATAAATATGTCTTATCTAATCCATTTAAAAATGTAGCTATATTGGTGGATAGTCAGACAATGGATGCGCTGTAGCTATAGCGAGGAACTAAATAAAAAAAATGCAATGAAACCTAGAGTTTGGAGATATCAAACTTGGGAATGGTTTTTCTGGGGTTAATGGATATGTGAGACATGACATATTTGCATGTTAAGTGAATGATTGGACTACTGCAGATAAAGCAGCCTTGAACAGTCCAAAGTCTGACATTTAAGTTAAGTAGGTGGTTAGGGTAATGTATTTTAAAAAGGAGTGACAGGTGATTGTGAGTTAATGTTCTTTTTGTTTAATTAAACGAGACATTGAGTATCGAGAGGAAGATTGCATCGAAGAAAGTGCAAGAGAGTAGATGGTAGGTTATACATAAATATTAAATGAATATAATCTATACCTATTCGTAATGAACAAGTAGCGAGAGGAGAGTATAATAATGAGTAAAAAATAGAGTAAGCAAGGTTAATGATGGTTTATTACTATCCTATATACAAACTAAAGTACTTTTACCAGAAGTTGTGGTGGATACGTGCTAACAGAATGAATTGAGAGTTGTGTGTAGCCGGATTTGGAAAGAAAAAACGATGGATACCAAAAACAGAGTGAGTATGCAGGATAAAGCAATAAGGCGGAAAAAACTAAAGCGTTTGGATAAGTAAACAAAAACAACAAATAATACAAACAGAGTCCTTGCATCATACGTTAGACCTTAGAGCATTTGGACAATTAAACAAAAGTACGAACATTATAATAAAATATGTAGTCTAAATTAATAATCCAAAACAACGCCGTTTTATGCTCCGCCGTCGCCCAAACCGGAACCGTTTTGCATTGCCGCTTCGTGCCAACTGCTTGTGTAATCAATCGAGCCGGCGTTTACTGGAGTTTTAGGGATGTCAGGCCACTCGAGGAATGTCTGGGGAATTATTTGGAAGAAACACAAAGTCTCAATGACCCAGAAACATTCATCACACATAGAGTGAGCTTTGACATCTTCGTGCATGATATCAAACCAATTGCGAAATACGGAGCAACGGCATCTCTGTATTATGTCTTCGTCAACTGCATCCTTGATCACAGACAGGTCGAGGGACATACAAGCGATAGGGCAGGTAGTACGCTCAAACTGCCTCACATGCCTTCTCAGAGAACGAATAGTAGCACGAGAAAGGAAAGGAATTGAGGAACCTGTATCCAAAGCAGGATAAATAGATCGACGGATGACTTCGTAGCAATAGATAGCCGGTTTGCATCCAGCAATTGCGCAGCGTTTGATCTGATGGAAGGCTTCTGGACCTCCATATCTGTATTCTGTGTACATAAAATCGGAAATTGATTTCAGAAAAAGAGCAGTAATGTTATTGGAGGCCAAACAGGCGTTGAACAATAACGCGACACATTCGCGGTTTTCATCGGGAGAGGGTGCCTGAATAAGATTAATCTGAAGAAGAGTGTCCAAATGAGACGCGTTAGTTCGAAGATGATTACGAGGATTCCTGGTACGGATTGAACTCCTCAGATTAAGCGGAAGATCTGCACGAACGGGAACCAAACGGTTAGGCCTGGATGATTCACCAACAGAGGGGGTTAGCCTTTTCATATTGAGAGGTTTGTTTTGAGAGCGTGGACAGGAAGCAATGTAGACATCTAATATTTATAGATGCGAAAGAACGCGACGTTTCGTTGTCGTCGCAATGTTTCGGTTTGATGGCTTTATGTTATAGAAATAGACAAAGAGAAATATTAAAAAGGACTTCAAACGACTCTTAGTTGGATAGTAGTGTGAAGAAAGAAACTTAAGAATGGATGGATGGTGAAAAGAATTATAATTATGGAGGCTGGTAATAAATATGTTAGAAGGTGACGTATGTATATAGTGAGCGTATATGGTATAATGGATAGTAGTATAGCGTGATATAATAATGGATAGTGAAATTACTTAGTAATTATGTTTTTTTTATTGGGATAAAACATGAAGGAGGTTTTAATGGATAGTGTATTATAGATACATACCCTGAAAAATATGGGTACGAGAGTAAGACATTAAGAAAAAGGGATGTTGTAGATTTTAGTTTTGGAAACTGTGACATTAATAAAATGCGATGGATAGTTGAGATAGAATTAATATTGGTGGATACCGACGATGATCTGAACTTAATGTAAACATGACTATTAAATAGAAAATGTATATTCGGTACAATTTATTAGGATTTTACATTACAACACACAAAACGGCACCGCTTTGAGCTACTCCTCAACCCGAACGACCGCCGACGATCTGGATTCAGGCGTAGTGCCAACCGCCTTCGTTAACCGAATCTGGTTCGTAAATGTCAGGCCACTCTAGGAATGTCTGGGGAATGATTTGGAAGAAGGATAAAGCCTCAATAGCCCAAAAACATTCATCACACATACCATAAGCTTTGACCTCTTCGTGCAAAAAGTGTAGCCAATATCGGAAAAGAGAGCAGCGGCATCTCTGTATCCTTGTTCCGTCAATCTCATCCCCGACCACATCCGCCAAATACATGGAGATTCCAATAGGCCAGAGGTTTCGCTCAAACTCTCTGACGTGCCTTCTCAAGGAACGTATAACAAATCGAGAGAGGAAAGGGATGTCGGAACCTGAATCCAAGGCGGGGGTAATAGAACGACGGATGACTTCATAGCAATATACATCAGGTTTGAATCCAGCGATTGCACATCGTTTAATATTTTGAAAACCTTCCGGTCTGCCATCATCTGTGTGCATAAAGTCGGAGATCCCTTTGAGAAAAATTGCGGTTATGTTGTTTGCGGCTAGACAGGTGTTGTACAACCTTATTACGCATTGGGGGAGTGGGTCCAATGCAGCAGTCTGGATAAGATTTATTTGACGGAGAGTATCTACGTGATCCGCGTCGTCCCGAAGGGTTCGGCAGACAGCGCGAACTCTAAAATGTTCCAGAAGGTGGTCACTTGCATTTTTGGCAAGGATAAATCTCCTAAGCTTGGGAGGCAGATCTAGAAAGTTGAGAACTGGCCGTGGAGAGCTAGAAGATTCAGCAACGCGGGGGATTGTTCCTCTCATTTTTGTGTGGAATGTATTGAGATTGTCGACGGATAGTTGGGGTCAATGGACAATTATTTATACAAGCGAATGGAAAACTGCACACATAACTAAGGAAGAGAAAGAGTTGAGAAGATATATTTAAAAAGGGTTTGATGAGATGGATGGTTTTATTTTGTTGTAAAAATGGATAGACAAAACTTCTTAAAGACTTAAAATGGATAGGCATAATAATGGGATATATGGATACAAATATATATTTACCAACTTGCGCATATAGTGTCACGTATCGATCGAATAAATCGTAGGCAGCAGAGTAGACATAGTAATATATGATTAGACAATTTCCTAAAAAGTTTTGTTTTTTCCGAAGAGAATCATTAAGTAGAGTCAAATCTGTCTGGCGTGGATTAAATGGACTAATTAAAACGAGTGAAATGAATCTATAGATACAATATAAAGAAGAACTGCTTATAATATGATATGATTTGACAGTCATATGATTGAAAAAAAAATATTGCCGAATAAAAACAGAAGAAAAAACACTGGGCCTTAATAATAATAAATCGCTTCGAAACTAGAATCTATGATTTGACAATATACCCCTACGAGGTACAGATTTGAGACTTGGTTGTGTTATTTATTGGAAAGGTAAATGGAATAAGGAAAAACTAAACTGTAAGCAAAAGTTTTGTTTGAAAGGATAAGGGCTAAGGTGGATAGAAAGAGTACAGATACTAAACGGTGGATAGAGATGTACAATAGGAGTAAGTTGATATCCGTCCATACTACACATTGATGAAATAAGTACAAAAAACGAGCATTCAACCATGAAAATGAAACTTAAAATGGCTCAATGTCCAACCGATTGAGAAAAGAGAGGTGAAGACGATCCAGATAATCTGCATCATGTTCATCCGGGTGGGTGTAAGCCTTATTATTTCTTGCGACATCAACTTCGATTTTTCTTGTTATCTTGATTTCCATTTCGTCACCAACAGAAGTCGACCAATTTTGTAGAACTTTGATGTCCTCTAGAATTTTCTTAA
This sequence comes from Orychophragmus violaceus, assembly GCA_030180135.1. Taxonomy (NCBI): domain Eukaryota; kingdom Viridiplantae; phylum Streptophyta; class Magnoliopsida; order Brassicales; family Brassicaceae; genus Orychophragmus; species Orychophragmus violaceus. The sequence goes on from CM058231.1 coordinate 80,249,763, forward strand.
GATCTTGGGCAAGCTTATCAACCTCTTTCATAATAGAGTCGTCCACCCACTCGCTTAAGTGACCTTCATCTGGGTGCTGTTTGGAAACTAGGAGTTAAAAAATACAAACTGAAATATAAAGTAAATCTAGAAAAACAAAGGAATCCGGTTTTAAACTAACCCGGATAGCTTCGGGACATTTGAACCACCTGCGATTAAGATTGGAAGGAGTTGTACCATATCCTACTTCGATGTCTTCGCCACACCAGCACATGGTTGGTGCTGCGACGCCTAAAGACCTAGAAGGTAATGGTTCTTCAGAAGGAGGGGCAGTTGAAGTAGACGTCAAGCTCATTATTGGGAAGATTGTTTCGAAGAACAGGGTGGACAATTTGTTTTATCCATATTAAAAGTTAGATGAACATATAGCATATGTATATATAAGATATGAATGTTTAAAAGTGTTGACAAGATAGGTTTCTTTACTAAATTGGTTGAAAAGACTGTTTTAATTTACTAAATATACGGACTAATGGGAAGGTAATATGGATAAATGAACCTTACAAATCTAAACGTATTATGGATAGGAATGCAGGACCAAATGGACAACATGGGCAAAGGTTGGATCAAAAGTGGATGCTATGCTTGACAAACTTATAATTGCAATACTTATAGATACAAAATCGCTATCCATATGGGTTAGAAATTGACAATCCATCTAAATTGGGCAAGAGTAGTTTTGATGACATATAAAACCCACAAGTTAGAAAATAGATGTGACCATGTAAAACATATTGTAATAATAATTAAAAAAAGTTAACAGAGATGGAGATAGAGAAGAGTAATAGAAATAATAACAAAGTGGATATATAACAATCCATCTAAATTGGGCAAGAGTAGTTTTGATGACATATACAAGCCTCTGAGACATTGACGTCAAATTAAAAATCAACCCATCTAGAAAAAGTCCTAGGGATCATATCGAAGAAGACATAAGTCTCGAGAGACCAAAAACAGAGATCGCACATGCTTAGACCTTTTACATTTTGGTTCGTCAAATCAAGCCAGTAAAGATGGACAACGCAAGGGCATGTGGAAATTCGTTCAATGTCGACATAGTCACGGATGGTTCTGATATATTGGGGGGTATAATGAGGATAACTTACTCCCTGAAACGCTTTGACATGCCTCCTAAGGCCCCGAATATCAGTACGAGACAGATGAGGGAACGTTATATCAGAAACCAAGTGAGGGCATATGGAACGCCGGATGACTTCGTAGCAATACGTTGCGGGTTTGATTCCAGCAACATCGCAGTTTTTGAGGCGGACAAGCGCGTCAGCTCGTTCTTCTGCGGCCACCCCTTCTGTGTCCATAAAATCCGATATGGCTTTTAGAAAGACAGCCGATGGATTGTTGGCAAGTAGACAAGCATGTTGCAAGCGACGAAAACCAAGAAAATTGTGACTCGTTCGTATAAGATCAATCTGGGACAGGGTATCCACGTGGTCGGAATCATCTCGGAGGGTTTTGCAGACTGCCTTAATTACGTAGTACTCGCGAACGACTTCGCTAGCGTTTCTGACCAAAATCGATCTCCGAATTTCATCAGGAAGATCGAGGAAGCTGGGAGGAGAAGGGGCGAAATTATTGTTATCTTATGTATTCATGCCTAGTTAGGGAAATAAGGTTGGCATCACTTATATTTATAGATGATTTTAGGACGCAACGGTTCATATGCCTAGAACGATGGATAGTTAAAAGGTGAAAAATACATTAATTGTGTACAGCCTCGCGGACAGTTATAAATAAATCGAGAAAACACAAACGGATGCATAGTTGAAATTGGATTCTAGATCTTATGCAATTAGACGCTGCTGAAGGTGGAGGAACATTAGATACTTGTATTAAGCGAGCTGTTATTATAGATTCTTGGGCAATTGTATTCTAGATCTATACAGCTATCGCAAACGGCAGATAGTTATAAATATATCGAGGGAGACAAAAACGGATGGATAGGTCAATTGGATTCTAGATCTTATGCAATTAGACAGAGCAAGATACTTGTATTAAGCTAGCTATAGTTTGAAAATCCTTCGCCATCTTCAAACCTATACAGCTATCAATCGGCGAAAACATATACAGCCATATTCAAAATCGTCTGAAAATTGTATAACAATAATCGGCGGAATCTTGTTCAGACGACTGCCCTGTTCCCCATCTCCAAACATATGCAGGTACACACAAAGCGGCGGAAGAGCTTCCAGGTGGCCAAATCTCAGACGTGTGCTATTACTTCATCGGCGGAATCAAAATTGACCATAGCTAGCAAGCTTGCTTTTGTGGGAGATGATGCAAATTAAATGGAGTTACCCATCTAACTTTACTCTAACTAACTAGTGCATTTCAAAAACAATCTTTAAAACTAACTAGATTAGAAACTGGACAATTCTTCTTAGTTGGCTTTCTAACTAGGGTCAAATTGGTAATAGCAAACTCAAAATCAACCTGAAAAGATACATAAATGCAAGAAGAATTGTAAAGATATAAGTTTGCTATTACTTTTTAAAAAAGATACACTGGGTGCAATTAATCCTTGAAAAGATGGATAGTAGAGAAAATGTTAAATTCCTTAATTACCCTTAATGAATATTAAAAACACTCTTAAATTTTCAATATCACAAATTGTAAATAACACATGCTCTAAATGTTAGTTTTTTTTTTATTCTAATTTTTTAATAGTATTGATAAGTTGATCAACATCAATGCACCTTTTAAATAAGAAGAGAAACAAAAATATACAAACTATTGGATGGAGACCCGTTGGAAGGAGATCTGGGCAAGTATCAGAGGAGAAGAGTTGCTGAACGTGACCCTAGAGACGCAATTTCTCAGATTGGGCCAGAAGGGGTGCGGAATCTCCAAGCCAGAACCTTTCAAAGCGACCCTCTCCGTATCCCAGCAGCTAAACGTCTCTCATTTCCGTCGGAGAGGAAAGGGAAAGCGGTGAGAAAGTGGACCAAAAAAGCAAGTGCTGCAGACTCAGGCTCGGGCAGACTAGCCTCAGGCGAGACCTCTAATGCCTCTATTCAATCCCCGTCCAAGAAGAGGAAATCTGATGAGGCCCATGATAATTCGCGTAAGCGTTCTCGTTTCGACAGAAAATCTGCGGACTCTTCAGAAGATGAGAAGGGTGATGAAGAAGGTATATCACACCCCCTACATCTGCAGTGGCCTAGCGGACTAATGGCTCAAAGTCTGCACCGGTGGTAGGAGAGTCAGTTCAAATTTGTGACCAAACGGCTGTTTCGGCCCCTCATATTTTGAAGTCTGGGTGTGTGATCACCCGGGCGAATGCCCAATGAGACTGTTGGCTTGGAACTGTCAGGGGGTAGGAAACACCCCGACAGTTCGTCGTCTCACGGAAATACGTGGTCGGTATTTCCCAGACATGATGTTCCTTAGCGAGACCAAACAGAAGCGAGAGTACTTGAAAAATGTGGTAGGTTTTTTGGGCTTTCATGATCTCCATACTGTGGAGCCTGAAGGTTTGAGTGGTGGATTGGCGTTACTATGGAAGGATACGGTTCAAGTTAGGGTGTTGGAATCAAGTTCACGACTGATTGACACTCGCATCACCTGGCAGGACCGGTCCTTTTTTGCTACATTTGTTTATGGGGATCCAGTCAGAGATAATATAGATTATGTTTGGGAAAAGCTTACCAGGATAGGCTTGAACAGACATGAACCATGGGTAATGGCTGGAGACTTCAATGAGATAACCTGCAACGAGGAGAAGCGAGGAGGACTGAGCAGATCAGAGAAATCTTTTGCCCCCTTCAAAGATATGTTAAACGCTTGCGGAATGCTGGAATTCCCGTTCTCAGGGAACCCTCTCTCGTGGTATGGTTGCAGGTACAACGACATCATTCACTGTCGCCTTGATAGGGCAGTAAGTAATGTTGACTGGCTGAATATGTTCCCACAAGCTCACTACGTATATCTACAAAGGGCGGAATCGGATCATAGTCCGATAATTGTGAATGTGGACGGTGTGGAACGTCGGAAGAGAGCCAATTTTCGGTTTGATAGAAGATAGCTAAAGGCAGATGGTTTCAGAGATGTAATCAAGCAGTGTTGGATTCAGCCAGAAGGTGCTCAAGTGGCTTCACTCTATGACAAAGTGGCGGAATGCAGGAGTATGTTGGCGAGTTGGCGGAAATCAACATTTCCAAACTCTGCCAAGAGGATTGTGGAGCTGCAACGGGAGATAGATACCCTGTCCCACCAAATCTCTTTTGACCCTGAAGTTCTTAAGAAACTGAGATGGGAGCTCAACAAGGAGATAAGAGCGGAGGAAGCCTTTTGGCAGCAAAAAAGCTCCATACATTGGTTAAAAACTGGTGACAGGCATACCAAGTTCTTTTTCGCATCCACTAAAGCGAGAAGAGCTAGGAACCTGTGATAGGCTCAAAGTTTATCCCTATACTAAACTGCAAGTGAACATCAATGTCAAAGTAGTATATAGGGTTATCGAATCCACATGGACACTTGGTCTCAATAGATCAGAACAGTAGAGACTAATACTAGAAATAAGCAATGTGATTGAATTAAAAGCGGTGCGAGAAAGTAAATCAGTAGCAGAGATTAACGGTTGTGGAAGCAAGTAATTAAAAGCGTCAAGCCTAGGGTATTCTCAGGAAATCAGACAAGCAGACAGTTCATTCAGCAAGGATCTAATTAAGCACAGTTCTAGAACTCAAAACACAGATATAGAATTAACCAAATTCCTTTGCGATAATTCTCTAAGTCTAAGTGCAGCTAACCAAACTTTCGTTTGCGAGAACTAACAGATTAAACTAGCATTAATCCCAAGTTTGATATGTTCACAATTATCCTAAACCAAACTTCCGTTTGCGCAAAGTTTAATTGCCCAATTTAATTAGTTCAGATTCCTAAACCCCACTTCCGTGACGTATTTAGCAACCTAAGATCTAGATTCTAATTGATCAGGTTAGAACTAGCTTTAAGCACAATTAAATTGAAGAACAGATATAGTTTGAATCCTTAACTGAATTTGAACAAGTCTAGCAAGTCATGAAATCCTATGTGAGAAACCCTAAACCTAACTAGGAATCTACTCAGACATAGATAATGAAAACATAATCATAGAATGAATAAATTGCATAAAAGAATAATAGTAAAAGGGGTTCGAAATCTTCTCCAAATACAGATGAAGTAATAGGTTCAGATCAGCCCCAAAAGCTCTAAAAATCCTCTGCTCTTAATTATGAAAGCGTAAGTAAAATAAACACCAAAATCCTCTATATATAGGCCTAATCTCGGCTGGGGCTTCTGTGTAAATACTGGAACTATCTTGGGCTTCTTTGCAAATCTTCATATCTTCATTAAACCGACGTGTACGGCCCATCTCGCTAGTGTGTCGACCGATGCACAAGGTGTGTCGGTCGATGCATGATCAATAAATCGGACAGTGAGTTAAGCTCTCGGCCAAAACGTCCCAAAAGTCCCAAAATGCTCCAAATATCTCCAATTAGCTCCAAACCTGATTAAACCTGTAAAAGACTCTAAACAAAGACAAAAGACACTAAAAACACATCTATATCATGGTCTAAAATGGGTAAAAACCATGATATATCAACTCCCCCACACTTAGCCTTTGCTTGCCCTCAAGCAAAACATAGAACTAAAACATGGTGAAGAGGTTTGAAAACTCTTCAGAAACTCATTTCATCCTAGAAGCTACAATACTCAGATTCCCCTTAGTAAACCACTGCAAGAATCAATCACAGGATATCAAGACCACAATGTACTTCCCCCACACTTAGCAACTGTCCTAGGTAAACTCCACAATCACATTCACGCATTCAAATTCTCCCTACTGACTTCTGCAAGTATTTAAGTGCGGTCTCACCTAAGGATTATCGATCAAAGGGCACATGGATTCTTACCTTATCAGCTCTAGACCACCATACTATCTTTCTCTAGTCCCTTTCTTCTCTTTCCCTTCTTTAACAACTGATTTTTCCCCACTGGGTATCATTTTATTTTTTTTATCAGTGTTCTTCCCGTTATGGGGTGTACTTTGGACACATTCCATGGATCACATGAGAGATAATAGTGTTTGCTACTATTCCCATGACCACTTCGGAGTTACTAACTCATCCTCAGTTTATTAGCTTTTTTTTTTTTTACTTTACAGAATGGGAGAAGGGAACTAAATAGGATAGGTTGACAGGCTGTGTCAGAACTAACAAGGGAATCCGACACAAAGTATACCAAGCCCTTAGGTGAGAAATCTAAGTCAGTATTAAGGTTTAAGTCAGTAAAGGATCCTCTGATACCTGAAGTGATGTGGGTGTTCCCAGTAGGTTGATCTGTGATGGGGTTTTCTAATAGTCAGAGATAGATCCTGCAACTTCATCCCAATGGTTACTTAAGTTCCTGCAAGTCTTGTAAATCTTCTCAGAAAATCATAGTTTCTTACTTAAACAATTTTGACTCAATAAAACAAATTTTTTTGAAAAACGGACTGACTCTTAAGAAAACAGAAAACAAAAGTCAGTAGCACCTCCCCCACACTTAAGACACACTGTCCCCAGTAGTGTCAAGCGAAGGATTGGTAGAGAGAAAATAAAAAATTGAAAAGGTGAAATTATGTCTGTCGGGTTACCTCTGTCGCTCAGGCATCGACCGATGCACTAAGTGCATCGACCGTTACTTGGCGATTTTCGTGTATAGTCGATCGTTGCTCAGGACCGCAACGATCGCTGCAATGCGATTCCTTTCGTGTTGTGACGATCGACACAGAAGTGCGTCGATCGTTGCACTGCGATTTAACCGAGACCTGCAAACATAAACTCACCAGAAACAAAAACAAACGTAAAATCCTAACAAAAACACCAAAAATTAAGTAGAAAAACACCAGTACCTAATGGTGGGTTGCCTCCCACCCAGCGCTTGTTTAAGGTCAATAGCTTGACCGGACGGATGGGAATTTTCAAGTGGAGGGTGCAGCATCCAGAGGCAAAATCTGACCCCTTGGAATCTCGGCCTTAGCCCAATAGTGTTTTACCCTCTGCCCATTAACAGCAAACTCATTACCTTCCTTGCCAATCAAAATGACAGCTCCATATGGACGCACTTCTTTGATCGTGTAGGGTCCAGACCATCTTGACTTCAGCTTGCCTGGAAACAAATGCAAGCGAGAATTGTACAACAGTACCTGATCGTTAGGCTTAAATCGTCTGGAGACAATCTTTTTGTCATGATAAGCCTTAGTCCTTTCCTTGTACAACTTTGAGTTCTCATAGGCAAAATGTCTAATCTCATCCAACTCATTGAGCTGTATCAATCTCCTCTCTGCAGCTGGTTTGAGGTCAAAGTTCATCTGTTTTACAGCCCATGCTGCCTTGTGCTCAAGTTCTACTGGCAGATGACATGCTTTCCCATACAGCAAATGGAATGGAGTAGTCCCTAATGGCGTTTTAAATGCAGTCCTGTAGGCCCATAAAGCATCATCAAGCTTAGCTGCCCAATCTTTCCTTGTCTTCCCAACTGTCTTCTCCAGGATCTCCTTGATTTGTCTGTTAGAAACCTCTACCTGTCCACTAGTCTGTGGGTGATAAGGAGTAGCAACTCGGTGATGCACTCCATGCTTCCTCAGGAGCTTCTCAAAAACCTTATTAATAAAGTGAGATCCTCCATCACTAATAACTATCCGAGGTACTCCAAATCTAGGGAATATGATGGATTTAAATAGCTTAATGACTACTGAAGAGTCATTGGTTGGACTAGCTATTGCTTCTACCCATTTAGAAACATAATCCACAGCAACTAATATGAATTTATTCCCATAAGATGAGGGAAAGGGACCCATAAAGTCTATGCCCCAGCAATCAAAAACCTCAACCTCAAGAATGAAATTCTGAGGCGTCTCATGCTTCCTGCTGATTTTCCCTCTCCTCTGGCAGGCATCACAATGAGAAATAAAGGAGTGAGTATCAGCGAACATTGTAGGCCACCAGAAGCCTGCTTGCAAAACCTTAGACACAGTCTTAAATGTAGCAAAATGTCCTGCATAATCGGATCCGTGACAGTGGAAAAGGATATCTGGAACCTCCGACTCAGCAACACATCTTCTATAAAGGCCATATGAACAATGCTTATAGAGGTAAGGTTCATCCCAATAGTACCTCCTAAGTTCTCTGAAGAACCTCTTCTTTTCATATCCTTTCAGATTATCTGGTTCAGTCTCTGCAGCTAGATAATTGGCTATGTCTGCATACCATGGTCGATCATTTGTTGCGACAACATTAATCTCGAACTCATGCCTTCCAATACGTATCGTGAAAATTTCTGCGTCTGTATCCGCGCTGCAACGATCGTCACAGTCGGATGTATCGATCGTCGCTGTCCCGATAGATGCATCGATCGACGCTGACGTAGCATCGATCGACGCAACGCGATTAATCCAACAGTTCTGCAGATTTTTGTCCAAATCTGTCTCACAGATTGTCCCAACCATATTGACGTTTTCTTCAGGCAAATAGTCATTAATTGGCACGTCCTCCTCAACTAGCATCCTCGAAAGATGGTCAGCAACTCCATTCTCAACCCCTTTCTTATCTCTCACTTCAATATCAAATTCCTGAAGCAACAGGATCCATCTCAACAATCTTGGCTTAGCATCTTTCTTCTGCATCAGATACTTCAAGGCTGAATGATCAGTGTGGACAATCACCTTGGAGCCAACAAGATAAGAGCGAAATTTCTCAAATGCAAAGACAACTGCAAGCAACTCCTTCTCTGTAGTGGCATAGTTTCTTTGTGCATCATCCAGTGTCCTACTGGCATAATAGATAGCATGAAGCTTTCTATCTTTCTTTTGTCCAAGAACAGCTCCTACAACATAATCACTTGCATCACACATTACTTCGAAAGGCAAATCCCAATCCGGTGGCTGAACTATGGGAGCACTCACTAATGCCTGCTTGATCTGTTCAAATGCAGTTTGACAATCTGCAGTGAACTCAAATTTGGTGTCTTTGCACAGCAAAGCAGTTAGTGGCCTAGCAATCCTACTAAAATCCTTGATGAACCGTCTATAGAAGCCAGCATGTCCAAGAAAGCTTCTAATAGACTTAACAGAATCAGGTGCCTGCAGGTTGGTCATCACCTCGATTTTAGCGCGGTCCACCTCTATTCCTGCTTCGGACACTTTATGTCCAAGCACAATGCCATCTCTGACCATGAAATGACACTTCTCCCAGTTAAGAACTAAGTGCTTCTCTTCACATCTTTTTAGAACCTTACACAGATTATCTAAACATTCATTATAGGATGATCCATATACTGAGAAATCATCCATGAATACTTCCATAAAATCCTCAATCATATCTGTGAATATGGACATCATGCATCTCTGGAAAGTGGCTGGTGCATTGCAGAGTCCAAAAGGCATCCTACGGTAAGCAAAAGTCCCATATGGACAAGTAAAAGTGGTCTTTCCCTGATCCTCTGGAAGGATGGGAATCTGAAAGAAACCTGAGTAGCCATCTAAGAAGCAGTAGTAAGGATGATTTACTAACCTTTCGAGCATCTGATCGATAAAAGGTAAAGGAAAATGATCTTTCCTAGTAGCAGCATTAAGCTTTCTGTAGTCTATGCACATCCTGTGTCCTGTCACAGTCCTAGTAGGTATCAGCTCGTTCTTTTCATTCTTCACGACTGTAACACCGCCCTTCTTTGGTACTACATGGACTGGACTTACCCAATCACTATCAGAGATAGGATATATAATTCCAGCGTCAAGGAGTTTCATAATCTCCTTTTTGACTACTTCCTGCAGATTAGGATTAAGTCTCCTCTGATGTTCGATTGATGTCTTGGACTCATCCTCAAGATGTATCCGGTGCATGCACAGCTCTGGTGAGATACCTGAAATATCATTAAGGGAATAGCCAAGAGCTTTGCGATGCTTGCGCAGCTTGCTTAGCAGTAAGGTGAGCTCTGCGTTGTTCAGGCTAGCATTAACAATCACTGGGTATGTTGAATTAGGTCCAAGAAAAGCGTACCTTAGCCCGGATGGAAGTTGTTTCAGATCTATTTTCGGAGCCTTTTCTTCTGCCCAGTCTCTGTCGTCTTGCAACGATCGATGCTTAGATGGTGTCGATCGTTGCAGTCCCGCGTCAGACACTTCTACTTGCATTGCAACCTCGACAGAATCCATCAATCTTGTATAGCACATCGCAGGCTCGTCCTGTAGGTATTCCAACTCCAAAATAGAACTCAGTAAAGCCCTTTCTAGTGGGTCCTCAGCATGTGATTGATGGAAGTACTCTGCAGCTAAATCACCCAATGTGTCCACATAAAAGGTTTGCCCGTCGATGGTTGGTCTCTTTACCAGTTTGTTCATGTCAAAACTCATCTTCAAATCTCCCACATTTAGAACTATTTTGCCTCCTTGACAGTCAATCATCGCACCAGCTATTGCTAAGAAAGATCTGCCTAGAATCAATGGGTCTTTTGGCTCCTGTCCATATTGTAGAACCACAAAATCAGTTGGGATTACGCACTTGCCAACTGTTATAGGCACATCCTCTATTACTCCTTCGGGAATCCTGACTGATCTGTCTGCCAAAACCAGTGATATCCTAGTTGGTATAAAATCTGTCATCCCTAGTCTTTTAGCAACTGAAAGGGGCATCAGATTTACACTGGAGCCAAGATCACATAGGGACCTTTCGAACCTCTCCTTGTAGATAGCACAATCTAATACGAAGCTGCCTGGATCTTTTAATTTCTCTGGAATTCTGCCTTGAACCACTGCACTACATACTTCATTGAGCATCATTATACTTTCCTCGTCAGACCATTTACCAGAAATTGCATCCTTAAAGCATCTCTTCATCATGGGGGAAGTTTCAATGGAATCCAACAAAGGTACTTCAACCTTTACCTTTTTTATGAACTCCTTCCATTTTGCATACTGCCTATCATTCTTAGCTTTTCTGGGGTTCTTGGGATAAGGTATCTTAGGCTTGTATACCCTTTCAGCCGACTGTTTTGGGTTTTCAGCACTCGAACTTTCTGCAGTCACCTTGTGTCGATCGTTGCTCTTATCGCACCGATCGATGCTAGGCGACTTTGTGACGACCTCCGGTTCCTTGATTTCGCTTGGCAACGATCGTTGCTTAGATGCATCGATCGATGCGCGGCGAATATCGCGTATCTCATCTTCCAACTCTTCAATTTCCACGAGTTCCTCAACGCTCAACTGCTTTTTCTGGCCAGATGACAGCTCCTTACCACTTCTCAATGTCACGGCATTGCATTGGTACTTAGGATTGGCATCAGTCCTTCCCGGGAGATATCCCTCTTCCCTTTGAGCATGTCCAGCAGTTCTTGCAACTTTAGCATCAAGCTCTTTCATGTGTGTGTTCAAACTCTCAAACTTCCCATTCAGTTCCCTGTAGATTGTATCCATTTTCGCGTCAGCATCTGCTGCGTACTTAGTCTGACTCTCCATTAGCTGTCTTAGCATCATCTCTACTTTACTATCAGACTCGTTGGCTTTCTTAAAACCACCTTGCTGAACTCCATTTGAGAACCTGTTTCCCTGTTGACTTCTAAATCTACTACCTTGGAAACCAGAACCTCCCATGTAATTCACTTCTTCTTCCTGAGTGTCCTCCTCAGTCTGAATTACCTCTATATCTTGGGTAGAGTGGACAGCTTTCTTACTTGTTAGGAGATCGTACACTGTGTCTAGCCTAGATCTAATCTCAGTCATGTTAGAATCCTCTATACTTCCACCGGATTTCTTCCTCTTTTCATCCATAGACTTGCAACTGTAGCTGTTAATAAGGTTCCCAATCAACTGCATAGCTTGTGTAGGAGTCCTGGTGTTGAAATTAGCATTACTGGAATTATCCAGCGCAGTCTGATAAGGGAGGTCTATGCCTCTGAAGAAAATACCAATCAGCTGTACTTCTGTGAATCCATGGTGTGGACAGTCACGCTGATACTGCTTAAATCTCATCCAGACAGTCTTCAAGGGCTCCACAGCTCCTTGGGAAAAGGTGAGTATGTCCTGTCTGGACTGATCCGAGCGCGCATCATCATAAAAGTGACGCAGGAACTCACTCTTTAAGGCTGCCCAAGTAGTATACTGACCAGGTGCCAGTTGTCTCAGCCATGCACTAGCGTCTCCAGCAAGACTGTGCGGAAATAGCTTAAGGAACAGATAGTCCGGGCATACTCCTTCATACTTCATGCCAGTGACTATGTCCTCAAACTTGTCAATGTGATCCATAGGCTGCTCTGCTTGAAGACCATGAAAAGCAATCTGTCTCATCAGCTGGTAGTAGATGGTCTTTACCTCAAAATCATTCCTCTCAAAAGCAGGAAGCACTAGAGCTGCTCGGTTTGCATGAAACTCATCAGGTCTGTTGTAATCAGCTAGTGTCCTCTCATGAACCACCATCTCTCTACCTTGGGCCTGTCCTTGACCCTGGTTTCGGTTCAGCTCCTGTTGCTGTTGCTCAGGAGGATCAGGGATGACATTCCCTTCAGCATCAACCCGATGCCCAACAGCATTGTATGGGTTGTTATCTTGGTCCCTCAGGGTACCTTCAGCATCTGGTATCAAGATCAGACGTTCTCGAACCATTCTCTCTCTCTTTTCTCTTCTGATAGTCCTCTCTAGACGTCCAAGTTCCTCTAGTCCGAGATTAAGCAAGCTCGAGTTCGGATTACTTCGAGTTTTCTGCGTTGGCATAAACTGTCTGTAATCGTCCAGCAACGATCGATGCTATCAGTGCAACGATCGATTCAATCTCAAAATCGCCTAGTGACGATCGACGCAAGGTATGCAACGATCGACGCAAGGCGAAATTCATACCTGCGACAGAAAGAATCAGAGAAAAAGTTAGTAAAATAAAAACAAAACGAAAATAAACAAAAACAAAAAGAAAAATTTCTAGTAAAAACCCTAAGTTCGGTCCTATCGAAGACTCTAAGAGTCCCCGGCAACGGCGCCAAAAACTTGATAGGCTCAAAGTTTATCCCTATACTAAACTGCAAGTGAACAGCAATGTCAAAGTAGTATATAGGGTTATCGAATCCACAGGGACACTTGGTCTCAATAGATCAGAACAGTAGAGACTAATACTAGAAATAAGCAATGTGATTGAATTAAAAGCGGTGCGAGAAAGTAAATCAGTAGCAGAGATTAACGGTTGTGGAAGCAAGTAATTAAAAGCGTCAAGCCTAGGGTATTCTCAGGAAATCAGACAAGCAGACAGTTCATTCAGCAAGGATCTAATTAAGCACAGTTCTAGAACTCAAAACACAGATATAGAATTAACCAAATTCCTTTGCGATAATTCTCTAAGTCTAAGTGCAGCTAACCAAACTTTCGTTTGCGAGAACTAACAGATTAAACTAGCATTAATCCCAAGTTTGATATGTTCACAATTATCCTAAACCAAACTTCCGTTTGCGCAAAGTTTAATTGCCCAATTTAATTAGTTCAGATTCCTAAACCCCACTTCCGTGACGTATTTAGCAACCTAAGATCTAGATTATAATTGATCAGGTTAGAACTAGCTTTAAGCACAATTAAATTGAAGAACAGATATAGTTTGAATCCTTAACTGAATTTGAACAAGTCTAGCAAGTCATGAAATCCTATGTGAGAAACCCTAAACCTAACTAGGAATCTACTCATACATAGATAATGAAAACATAATCATAGAATGAATAAATTGCATAAAAGAATAATAGTAAAAGGGGTTCGAAATCTTCTCCAAATACAGATGAAGTAATAGGTTCAGATCAGCCCCAAAAGCTCTAAAAATCCTCTGCTCTTAATTATGAAAGCGTAAGTAAAATAAACACCAAAATCCTCTATATATAGGCTTAATCTCGGCTGGGGCTTCTGTGTAAATACTGGAACTATCTTGGGCTTCTTTGCAAATCTTCATATCTTCATTAAACCGACGTGTACGGCCCATCTCGCTAGTGTGTCGACCGATGCACAAGGTGTGTCGGTCGATGCATGATCAATAAATCGGACAGTGAGTTAAGCTCTCGGCCAAAACGTCCCAAAAGTCCCAAAATGCTCCAAATATCTCCAATTAGCTCCAAACCTGATTAAACCTGTAAAAGACTCTAAACAAAGACAAAAGACACTAAAAACACATCTATATCATGGTCTAAAATGGGTAAAAACCATGATATATCAACCTGCTGAAGAGCCTTCACAATTTGGAGGGTAAAGAATGTTTCACTAATGAAGAAATGGGAGAGATTGCAGGAGACTACTTCAGTGAGCTTTACAAGTCGGATTCCGTGACAGTTGATGAGGAGGAATCATACTTCAACGGTATTCAGGCCAAAGTATCTGATGTACAGAACCAGTCCCTTCTACGCGATGTCTCGGCTGAAGAGATTCGGTTAGCAGCCTTTGATATTAACCCGGAGAAGAGCCCGGGACCTGACGGTATGACTGGAATGTTTTTCCAAGCCTGCTGGGAGGAAGTAGGGCCACAAATTGTGGAAATGGTGCAGCGTTTCTTTGCGCTTGGAGAGCTCGACCCGCGTTTGAATGAAACCAACCTGTGCTTGATACCGAAGAAGACCACACCGGCATAGCTAGCAGATTACATGCCTATTTCTCTGTGTAACGTGGCTTACAAGATTCTCTCCAAGGTGTTGGTAAGAAGACTAAAACCGATGATGCCTTCACTCATCTCAGAAACTCAAGCAGCCTTTGTTAAGGGAAGATTAATTTCTGATAATATCTTATTAGCTCATGAAGTGGTGCATGCTCTTAGGACTAGAGATAGTTGTTCTAAACACTTTATGGCTATTAAAACTGATATGGCTAAAGCATATGACCGCCTTGAATGGACGTTTATTAATGATGCTCTCTTAGCTCTTGGTTTTAATGAAAGATGGGTGAAACTAATTATGAAATGTGTATCGTCTGTCTCTTATGCAGTGCTAATCAATGGCCAGCCTCATGGGAGGATTATCCCTTCACGAGGGATTAGGCAAGGGGATCCATTATCGCCATACCTGTTCATCCTGTGCTCTGAGGTTCTTGCACAAACTCTTCAACAAGCAGAATCTCAAAAGAAGATAACAGGGATCAAAGTGGCTGCGGGTTCTCCCCCTATCTCTCATCTATTGTTCGCTGATGACACACTTCTGTTTTGTCGAGCAGATAGTGAGGAGGCAACAAATTTGATAAACATTATTACTGCCTTTGGTGCAGTCTCAGGCCAGAGAGTAAATCCTGCGAAGTCGAGTGTAATTTTTGGGAAGAAGGTGGACAGCAACCGAAAAGAAGAGCTAAAAAACTTGCTGGGAATAACTAGTGAAGGTGGTGGAGGGATATACTTGGGGTTGCATGAGTCCTTCACAGGATCTAGAGTAGCAATACTCAACTCACTCCAAGAAAATCTGTCCAAGCGTGTAAATGGGTGGACCATCAAGTACCTATCTCAAGCTGGAAAAGAGGTGCTCCTCAAGGCAGTAGCAATGGCGATGCCCACCTTCACCATGTCATGCTTCAGACTTCCAAAGACTATTTGTGAAGATATGGTATCAGTAATAGCCAAGTTTTGGTGGCAGAACAAGGAAAATAAACGTGGCATTCACTGGGTGTCATGGGCTAGATTGAGTGTTCCTAAATACGAAGGCGGATTGGGATTCAAAGACATTGAGAACTCCAACTCTGCCCTTTTGGGCAAACAACTCTGGAGGCTGCTTACCCATCCGGAGTCGCTCTTTGCAAGAGTTTTCAGAGGACGATATTACAAATCTGGCTCACCCATCTCAGCTACTCTTGGTACCAGACCTTCCTTTGCATGGAGAAGCCTACATTCAGCTCAGAATCTGATCAAGGAAGGTGTTGTATGTACAGTGGGAGAAGGTTCCTCCATCAGTCTCTGGACAGACCCGTGGCTGGAGTTAAAACCACCTCGTGCCCCTCGTCCTATTCCAAACATGAATTCTGAGAATATGTGTATCAGAGACCTGATAAGTGCTAATAATAGAGGCTGGAATATTGACAAGGTCAGACGTTTTGTTCACCAGGAAGATGTGCCGGCTGTGCTGGCTACGAGTATAGGCAATCGGGGATGCCCTGACAACTTCAGATGGAGGTTTAACAAGACTGGCATGTATACTGTGAAGTCGGCGTATTGGACTGCGGTTCATATCCTGAATCCCTCATCTCTCGAGGACTCTTTTATGGGACCAAACCTGAACCCTCTGTACCGAGCAGTTTGGTCCCTTGATACAAGTCCAAAGCTCCAAAATTTCCTCTGGAGGTGCCTTTCTAACAATATTGCAGTTGCGGGGAATCTGAAGTATAGACACATGGCTC
The DNA here is from genome assembly GCA_030180135.1 of Orychophragmus violaceus. Taxonomy (NCBI): domain Eukaryota; kingdom Viridiplantae; phylum Streptophyta; class Magnoliopsida; order Brassicales; family Brassicaceae; genus Orychophragmus; species Orychophragmus violaceus. The sequence continues at coordinate 80,266,162 of CM058231.1, forward strand.
AAGATGACATTTGTGGTAGATGTGGATCGGCTGTTGAATCTGTCAACCACGTTCTCTTTACGTGTCCCTACGCAAAACTAGTATGTGCAATCTCCCCATGGCATAAGTGTTTCAGGAACGGTTTCTCAGACTCACTCTTCACCAACTTCGCGGCATTCCTGGTTGAGAATGGTAAGGAGGAATCAGTGGCTGATGATATCCCATTCATCCCCTGGCTTTTATGGCGCCTATGGAAGGCGAGAAACTCATTCCTATTTGCGGCAAAGGATGACCCTGCTCAGGTAACAATTGCCAAGGCCAGCTTTGATGCGGACCTTTGGAGGAAGAGTCAAGAGCAGGATGAGGAAGAAGAGGTGGGGAGTGAGGTGATCCAGGCAGCTCCTGATCGTGGTAATGCAAGGATCAGTTTGCCAAGTTCCGATTGGGTCTCATGCTACATCGATGGATCCTGGAGTGAAGCAAGCATTGTGTCGGGCCTTGGGTGGATATTGCGGAGTAGTTCAGGCGAGTTTCTGAGATGTGGCAGAAAAGCGATCCCCTGCACAAGATCTCCTCTCTTAGCAGAAGCAGAGGCAGCTCGATGGGCAGTGAAGGAAGCGGTGAGTGCGGGATACAGGAAGATCATGTTTATCTCAGATTGCAAGGACTTGGTAGGAGCCTTGGACTCTACATCCCAATGGCTAAGCCTTGCCTCTCTGACCTACGAGATCGTGCAAGATAGAGGATTGCTGGAAGAATCAATATTCATGTACCGTTCAAGAAAAAGCAATCAAGCTGCTGATGCACTGGCGAAATCATGTCTTAGTTTAGTTCCCTATTCTCTATCTGTGATGTTTAGTTCTCTTTTGTGGCTGCAGCCTTTTATTCAGGCTGATATGCAAGACCTTGCTCATTTCAATTGAAAATGAAGTTTGTTTTTGGGAAAAAAAAAAAATATACAAAATATGTGTACCAAAGAAACTCAAATTTCTAATTTGGCAAGAAAAACTACAGGATCGGACCAAAAGAACAAGTTATTTCCCGGTTTGAATCTTCCAAACCGGTATAAGTAGATGAACCAATGAAAATGAAGAGAAGATATAGGATTTAACGCTTGACCCATTGGAAACTCTTTCTTGCCTTAGCTTTTCCAGGTTTCTTCCTTTCCACAACTCGTGAGTCTCTTGTCAAAAAACCAGCTGAAACATATCCATGATGAAAAAAATCAATCTAACGGACATACTGGCTATCAAATGGAAACTTCGATTCAGACAACATGCTGCTGAAGAACATTATTACACAGATTTTATAATGCGTTTAGTATCTTGCTTACCAGCTCTAAGTGCTGTCCGCATATCTGGTTCCCAGTTTTGCAATGCCCTACTGATACCCAATTGAATAGCTCCAACTTGACCTTTAAACCAATTATTTGAGTACACGGTTACAACAGATTAAATGCTTGGAAGTTTGTTAAAGAGATGGCAGTATAATCTGTTTACTTATACAAGCAACGAGTGACTATAACTGAAGAGGTGATCGTTGAGGGGTTTTACCTGTAGTTCCACCGCCATTAACAGTGCAATTAATATCCCAACTACCTAAGGTTTTGGTTTCAGCAAGTGGGCGGAGAAGAGCAGCACGATGATCAAGCATAGGGAAATACACATCAAATTCTTTGTCGTTAACAAGGAATTTTCCTTTCCCTGGAACAATCCAAACACGCGCAATGCTACATTTTCTTCTCCCTGTTCCATAGGCTCTCCCAGTTTCATCCACTTGTCTCACCCTTGATTTGGCAATCTCCTCTTGCATCTGGAGTTCTATCTCAGCTCTTGATGACTTCTTCGAACTCTTCTCACGTCGCAGGTTTTCAATCTCAGTCAGAGGAGGCAATCCTTCGACCCCTTGGAAATCCTTCAAGGCTATCAAACTATCTAGCATTTCATCTGTTATACCAGACTTAGCAATCAGGTCTCCAAATGCTCGATCAGGACCTGCAATTATAGTGTAAGTTCCAAATCAGTAAAACTGAAAAACTTACACTTCAATTCACTAAACTGAGCATTGTTAAGCAAACGCATTAGCGATAAACAAATAACAGAAACGACACATAAAGCACCAAACTTTCCACTTCAAACACAACTCTTTCTAACCAAATGTTCATTCCTCTTAAACATGAGAGCTTAATCCAAAACCAGCATATCGTCCACACATCAATCATGCCCAACACAGCATTGCTTGCTACTCGAATGATTATCAAATCCAATATAACCTTTAACAAGGTAAAATCTATGATCAGATTTGGATCACTATTAGCTGGGTACCCATTTAACTAAGAACCAGCTTACAAATTGAGGACTTTCACCTTTGATAATCTCAGTGAGCTCTTTCTCTTCCTTTTCAAACACTTCCTTCTTAGCACGCTCTTCTTCCTCGTTCACCAAGCTGGTATCAAAGCTAACCGGCATCTCGCCACTGGTATCAAACACGACCTTATCATCTTCCTCCTTCAAATTCCATGGCTTAGACACATCCCATCCATTGGATTTCACATCTCCGCTGGTCACAAAACCTTCCTTACCGAACATGGCTGAATCATCTTCTTCCTTCATATTCCATCGCTTAGTCTCCTCCCAGTCATTGGCTCTCCTCTCGCCGCCGGTTTCAATCCCTTGCGTCACCTCTTCGAGGGTATCGAACACAACCTGATCCTCTTCCTCCTTCATATTCCATCGCTTAGGCTCCTCCGGCCATTTGCCATCTCCACCAGCTGAGCCTGATCTGGATCCTGAAACTCCGGAGGAAGCCCAAGAATCATTGGAAGAGAAAGGATCGGACTTGCCATCGTTTACTCCAGAAAAACTCCACGGAACGTCATTTCGATTACCCCCATTTCCGCTGTTGGTGGAAAGCGGGCGGATAAACGAAGATAAGATCTGAGAGTTCGATTTGGATGAAACTAAGGTGACGAGACGGAGATTCGAAGGTTTAAAGAATAAACGAGAGAGCATGATGGAGAAGACGAGAGAGTTGCAGATGTTCGAAGAAGAAGAACGGTTAGGGCTTTACTTAAATTCTTAACACTAACGAACCGGTCCGGTTTCACCAGGTTTATTCCTGTTTGCCCATCAGTCAAATTCTTTTATATATTCCGAAAACACACAAATTAATAAAAAGCCCCCTCTCTCTCTGCTTCTCCGTCGAGGTTTTACTTGCGTCTCCCGGAGATTTGCATACAATTCAATCGCCGTTATTTCAGCTGAATTGAGATGGTGTATATCGTTTCCTGGGACGAATTCGTTGATCGATCTGTTCAGCTTTTCCGAGCTGATCCTGAATCTGTATGTTTTTTTTTTTTTTTTTTTTCTCCTTGTCGATTTTGGGACTTTTGATTTATGGTATAATCCGTCGATATTCTAGTATTGGGCATTCGATACCTGATTTGAATTCCGTCGTGTCTCTGGCGATTCGATAAAGGCAATCTACATTTCAAGTAGAATTGATGCGTACATGTTTTTTTTTTTTTTTGATGAATTGGATTCAATATTTTGTGGTGCAGACTCGGTATGTCATCAAGTATAGACACTGCGATGGCAGATTGGTTCTTAAGGTTACTGATAACAAAGAGGTATGTTGTCGACTGTGTTTACTTCTACTTTTTTGTATGGAGTTTGATGTTTGGTATCTGATCCGGATGATAGTTTTGATGGTATGATATTGATCGGAGAATGTAAATTTAGGTATTTCCTTAGATGATTCATAGATATATATTTTTTGTCGGTGTTTTCATCCTACTTTATCATAGTTGTCTTTCTTGGTGAATGTCTACGTCTTTAATATTTCTGTATGTCTTGGCCGGCGAAGCAGATATATAATTCACTATTCACAGCACTTGTTCTTGGTGAATGTTGAAACATATTTGTGTTTATTAGTCGAAAGTGTTAGACGTCCTTGTGTTACTGTGGTTAATTAGCTCTCCCTGTTCTAGATTTCTTGTTTCATCATGTATTACGTGAAGCTTATGATAGATTATTTAATACTTTGTTAGTGTCTCAAGTTCAAGACAGACCAAGCACAAGAAGCGAAAAAGATGGAGAAACTGAATAACATATTTTTCACACTAATGGCAAGAGGACCTGATGGTAAAAATTTCATTTTCATCTACCAAACTTAAAGAAAGAATATATATATATATAACATACATGCCGGTCACTGGGTTAACGAGGTTTCTCTAACCATCGCCTACCAAACTCAAAAGAAAGAATGGAAGTTCATGATTTAATTTGGCATCATCGCTTAACGTTAAAAAGAAAATCTCCTTTTGGGTGGTGTTGTAACATTGGGTGTTTGTAGCTTACTTTGTATAGTTTATTTATGTTGGTTGTATAATGGCAGTTGATCTCTCTGAAGTTGCCGGGAAAGAACCGACGGAGACGCAGCCTGCCAAGAAAGGAAGAGGAAGGAAGCAATAAGTCTCATCAATCTTTTTTTTCCTCATATTTGGTATCAAGATTTTGATCCATTTTTGTTAAATATTTTGAGATTGATTTTGTCGTGTAGGGATTTCAAGATTTGTTGCGTTCGAACCCTTTTTCTTGATTCGGTTTTGTTTTTACTTTCGGCTCAATGTTGTTGGGTCGGGTTTAGATAATCACGGTTTTAAAAAGACAGTTAAAGACACGGTCTACTATTCTAAATCAATCCAAATGAGTCGAACTTTAGCTGAACTGAACTGGTTTTGGTTCGACTTCAACTGAAGTATTGTTACAGAACAAATTAAACTGGATCGGATCTGAATAACTAATATTAAACTATATAGTGTGAGGAAGGTTGTGCATCATGTGACTGTAAAATTGCTTTTGCCAGATTTCTACCATGCATAAGGGTGATTTGTCATGTATTGACATGTGCTCTCATGCATATTTGTGGCTGGAAACTGCTTTTGCCCTACCATGCATAATTAAGGTGATTTGTCATTGAAATGGAATCAGAATTGACATGTACTCTCATGCATTTTGACATCTCTATTTAAAAAAAAAGACCCCAGAAAAAAACGAAAGGTAACTTATATTTCTCTGTCTATATATATAGTTCACGCAAGCAAATGTTGAGAAAACCTCGACAAGTTATAAGTCAAATTTCAAAATAACAAACAACTTAAACATGGAGGTGATCAATAGTTCGTCCGCGGTTAAGAGAGGAGCCATCGATCGCCCTTTAGCTGATTTTCCGGCGAATATATGGGAAGATCCCTTGACATCTTTCTCAGTTTCTGATCAAGTACGTACCTTCTTTTATTACAGACTCTTCTTTTCATCAATATATAGTCATATTATTAGTTGATTACGATGCAAGTTTGTTCAAAGTTATGTCTCTCGTGCCACTGATATATACTAGGAAAGTGAGAGAAACAAAGAGAAGCTGAGTTCACTGAAGGAAACCGTGAAGGAATCGTTCATGGCTTCAAAAGAGAAGCCGATAGAGAACATTAAGTTTATTGATGCTTTGTGTCGCCTTGGTGTCTCCTATCACTTTGAAGATGAAATCCTCGAACAGTTGGACAAGATGTTCAGTTGTCATGATTTCATGCAGATGATAAGAGACGATATATCTGATTTATATACTGTTTCTCTAGCATTTCAAGTGTTTCGGCAGTTCGGCTATAAACTCGATGTCGGTAAGTAAAAAGGGCAAATCGCATTAATAGCACAAAAAACATGACTTGTCAAAAATATAGCACCAAGGAAGAAAAATCATAAAAATAGCACAAAAATATGTTTTGTCACTAAATTAGCCATAACCCTAAACCCTAAATACTAAACCCTAAACCCTAAATACTAAACCCTAACCTTGAATAATAAACCCTAAACCTTAAATACTAAACCCTAAACCCTAAATAATAAACCCTAAACCCTAAATAATTAACCCTAAACCCTAAATTATATAATGCTATAAAAGTCTTTGTAATTAAAATAATGCTAAAAATATGAATTATTTTCCTTGGTGCTATATTTATGATATGGTATGTTTTTTGTGCTATTTTATGACTTTTCTCAAGTAAAAAATTGCCATAATTAATTATCGAAACTACTATTAGTATTTTCTATTATTATTTACCACATATTTTTGTTTACCAATAAAAACAACTTAAAATGGTGAATTTAGTGGTAGTGTGTAAGTTTTGTTAAATAACGTACATATTGACTCGCTGATGTTAATTTCTAATACATGAAGATGTGTTTGACAAGTTCAAGAACAAGGATGGAGATTTCAAAGAGCATCTAGCCGATGATGCAAGAGGTTTGTTATGCCTTTATGAAGCTGCACACTGGAGCACCCCTGGTGAAGATATTCTCGATGAAGCTCTCGCTTTCTCTACGGTTCGTTTGAAAGAACTCGCTTCTCGATCTAGTCCCCATCTCACAGTCCGCATCAAGAATGCCCTCAAACACGCATACCCTAGGGGCATCTCAAGGATAGAGACAAGACAATATATCTCATACTATGAAGCGGAAGATTGGCACGATCGAACCTTGCTAGAATTTGCTAAGGTAGATTTCAATCTACTTCAGATGTTATACCGCGAAGAGCTTTGCCAAGTGGCCAGGTACAATTTCTAGGTACCTTATCAATCTAACAAACTCTTTTTATGGAAAAACATGAAATAATGGATGAATAAATTTGATATGTTCTAGGTGGTACAAAAATCTAAACCTCGACTCCAAATTGCCGTATGCAAGGAACAGGACGGTTGAAAGCTACTTGTGGGCACTTGGAGCGCACTTTGAACCCTGTTATTCACAAGCAAGAATTAAACTGGCCCAAATAATTATTCTTTTGACGGTTGTTGATGATACATATGATGCTTATGGCACAATTGAAGAACTCGAGTCATTTACAGATGCGTTTTTAAGGTGGAATCGTAGCGGTACTGAAGGGCTCCCTAAGAGCATGAGGTACCTTCACGGTGTTGTGTTAGATTTTTTTGACAAAATCGAGGAGGAGATGGAACAGTCAGGAAAGTCAGGATGTGGCATTTATGCTAGAAAAGCGGTATGTATATATATATAAGCAGTATTGAGTAAGCATTAATTTGTTCATGTCTATATATATCTTGGTCTTCACTATCAGATGATGACATCGGTTAAAGCCTACATTCAAGAGGCTAAATGGTTGAACGAAGGCTATGTGGCCACACTTGAGGAGTGCAAAGAAAATGGAATTCTTTCGGCTTGTTATTTGGTAATGGTAATAATGTCTATACTAGGAACGGTGGATGAAGGCACACTTGATGTGCTTGAATGGTTAAGCACTTTCCCACCACTTCTGGTGCAATCTTCGTTGATTGCCCGTTTTGCTGATGACATTGTGAGCAGCGAGGTAAATGATGAATATTCAAACCCAAAAGATATTTCTTCCAACTAATTATGTATATAAATACTATTGCAGTTTGAGCATAAAAGAAAGCATGTAGCGACAACTATCGATTGTTATATGAAGCAGTATGGTGTTTCATCGGAGAAAGCAAAGGAAGAGGTCAAAGTCATGATATTGGATTTATGGAAGAGCCTGAACCGAGAACTGATGAGGCCTCATCAGTTTCCTTTCTCTGTACTCATGCGATTCCTCAACCTCTCTAGGGCCATGGAGGTTTTCTACAAGAAAAATGACATGTTCACAAATTCTGATTTGCTGAAAGATTATGTGGCATCTTTGTTCCTCGACAAGATACCCATTTGAAACTCTATGACTGATCAAGTGGTTCTAAGTTTGATGTTGTGTGGAAAATAAGTGGCTTTCTTCGGCCATATGTATCACCTGTGTTTTCTGTCTTTTGCTAGTTTTTTCTTTTTCTTCTTCGTTTTAAGTTGTTTGAAAATAAGTGGAGTTTGTGTCCTCGGTCACAAGATTACATGGAGTTTATGTGATTCAAATCCTAGATGACATGATCATCCATTTAGTCTTGTTACGTTTTTTTCCCCTCTGAAACATTATTAGCAGATACTTCAAAACCTTTTAATCTTATTACAAACGATAATCAAAACGAGCGAATATATATGCTGCACTTGAAAGCATGATGACAACTATTTCGTGGACGAATACATAACAGATGTACTCGTACGAGACTTTTAGAGAGGAAGCAATCAAGGATAAGGTTAGGCTGAAGTCACAATGACAAAGGCCGAGAAGTCTCTCCTAGGATGCACTTTAGTGTTAGACAAAGAAAACCAAAGATGGGATCAATACTTAGTGAAGCTAAGGATAAAGGCATTATGAAGTCTGAAGTCAACTCCAGAAGTGAAATGAGATATCAGGAAAGGAGGAGGAGAGGCTGAAGTCATGAAGACAAGGCCAAGACTCTCTCCTTGTTGAAGATTTGGGGTAGCATAACAAAACCTAAAGATGGATCAATCACTTAGGAAAAACTAAGATGAAGGCATCTAGAAAACTGATATTGTTAAAGGAGAGCATCGATGAAGACATCATGTGAAGTTTGGTTGTAAAGACACAACCATTCTATGGAGAAGTTGTCATCTAAACAACCGGAGCGTTCATATATATATATATATATATATATATATATATATATCAGTCGTATAGTCAGCTATATCCGAGAGCTATGTCAAGAAAGGCCTTGACTATATCAGGAGGATATAGTCAGCTACATCGAAAAGCTATGATAGTCAGCTATATTAGCGAACTATATATTTGAATTTAAAATATAGCTGTTACGTAAAGAGCCATTAGATACGTAACGACTATCCTCTTTTCTTGTGCAATTGTTTATTCTGGTTTATTCCTTTGGTCTAATCTTTATATAAACCATCTTATATAACAAATCAGATATGGAGAATAATAAGAAAGAGAGAAAAACCTTCTTCCACGATTTTAAGTTTCTCTCTCTAGTTCTTCATCATTTTCTCTCTCTTGTTCTTCATCATTCTTCAATTCTGATGAAGAACACAATGTAGTTGAGTAAGAGCCACAATTTAGGCTGCTAAGGCAACCTAATTACATGCTTGAATAACTCTTCCATAGTTAATCCAAATATGATAACCAGATTCAACTCTTACTCTTCTTCTTTATGAATAACACTTAGCTAATTACTGATTCTGTCCAGATTCATGAGTAAACATTCTTGATGACTAGTTAAGCTCCTGTATATGTTTTCATATAGCTAATGTGCTCTTGTTAAACACTAGATTACTGAGTTAGATCTTCTCTTGAATACAAAGCTCTAATAGAGTTGAATCTAAGTCCAAACTAGTTGTTCTTCTTCTTTAAACATAATTAAAACTTCCTCATGTATGCCTCTGAAATTCCAACATGGTATCAGAGCATAAGGTTGTAGGAATGAACCAAACTCAAAAGCTTCCGCAAAATAAAAGAAAAACAGAGCAAAACTCTGTCCATTTCTCTCTAAATGCTTCTGCAAATCAAAAGATCAAACTGAGCAAAACTCAGTCCCTGTTCTTCCTTTTTATTCTTCCATTCTTCTATTCTCTGATTTTGGTTCTCATTCTCTTAAATCTGAGTTTTGTTTTCCAAAATCACATACTCTTCATATTCTCTCATTCTCTGTCACATAATCTCTTAATCTGAGCTTATGTGTTTATTCTCTCTTTCTCCTCATACTTTATTCTCCTGTCACTAATTCTTCATTCATTCTCTCAAAGTTCTCTCCTAAAAGCTAATTCTCTCACAATAACATAAAATCAGAATGAATTGTTCCTGTTCAAAACTGTGTTATTTTAAGGATTGTTGTGTGGTTTCTTGGTGTTTTCAGGAGGAATGGCGAATCCCACAGTGAGAACATGTCACAAAAGGGCTGGAGATCAGTTTCTAAGTGCCTGTATCCACTGATTTTGAGATTACCCAAAGAGAAAATGGCGTCCAGTAGCTGCAGCAACAAGTTAGTGAAGAGTCAACAACACTGATTTCTTGAAAAGATCTAGTCTTGAAGCTGTTTCAAGAAGAGGCAGTGATGGAAACTTGGGTTCAAGGCTCAGTGTGCATCATAGCTCTGAAGATCAGTCTTGAAGTTACTCTAAGATGGAGTAATGATGGAGGATTGATTCTAATCTTGTGTGGTTAATCTGAAGCTAACAAAAGACGGTTAAGGTGTCCATTCTAAAGGGGAGGCTACAAGTTAAAACATTAGAAACTCAGATCATCGTAGGAGCACCACAATCAGATTCCCCTTAGTAAGCTACATGAAAATGAACCTACAGACATCAAGACCAACATGTACTTCCCCCACACTTAGCAACTGTCCTGAGTAAACTCCACAATCACATTCAGAGCATTCAAATTCACCATACTGACTTCTGTAATCTAATAAGTGCGGTCTCACCTAGGGAGTATCGATCAAAGAACACATGGACTCTTACTCTATTAGCACCTGACCACTCAACTATCATTTTCTGGTTCCTTTCTTCTCTTTTTCCTTCCTTAGCACTGATTTTTCCCCACTGGGTATCCTTTTTTTTTTCTATCAGTGCTCTTCCCGTATTGGGGTGTACTTTGGACACATTCATGGATGCACATGAGGTAATAGGGGTCTCTACTACTCCTGCGACCACTTCGAAGCTACTAGCTTATCCTCAGTTTATCTCTTTTTTTTTATCAAGGAAGGGGAGAAGGGAATCATACTTGGACAAGATTACAAGCTGTGTCAGAACTAACAGAGGAATCCTATCCAAAGTATACCAAGCCCCCATGTGAGAAAAATTAAGTCAAGTTAAGTGCAAAGTCAGTAATGGATTCTATGAATACCTGAAGTGATATGGGTGTCCTTAGTAGGCTGATCTGCGTGGGGTTTTCTAATAGTCATAGATAATCTGCAAACTCATCCAATGGTCACTTAAGTTCCTGCAAGTGTGGTAATTTCCTAAAAAAGTCCTTGTTTCCTACTCAATTTGACTCAATAAAACAGACTCAACTGACTCTAAGAAAACAGAAAACGGTACGTCAATAGCTACCTCCCCTACACTTAAACAACAATGTCCGCAGTGTTATAGAAGCTTGGGCTCGGTGAGAAAAATAAATAGAATGAACAAATTCCAAAAAGAGTCAGAACACTTACCTGTCGTCGGCTTGTGTCGATCGATGCTCAGGGCCACATCGATCGACACTAATCGTGTTTGCTCGCGGTTATGAGAATAACTGATGCCTAAACTGCAATTGATACGGTAAAGCCGTAATAATACGGTAAGGACCGTGTCGATCAACGCTGCGCGATTTTGACTGTTCTCACGCTATGAACACACCAAAACAAGAAAATCAAAGCACACAAAATCAAAACAAAAAATAAAAGAAAGAACAGACCTACTAGTGGGTTGCCTCCCACTCAGCGCTTTTTTTTCAAGTCAGTAGCTTGACTATGGGAAGGAGATCAGACTTATGGGGGATTCAACAGAGGCTTGGAGTGCCTCTGTGAATGTCTACTCATCCAAGGTGGTATATAAGCAGTGGGATCATGAGATCTCCCAAGTAATGAGCGAATGAAACCAGGGTGGGAGCGAAGCGTGGGTGTGATACTTCGTTTTCCTGCATTCACAGCTGATGGATTAGGAGGTTTAAGTTTAGAGGAATCATACCTTTGCTTTGGTGGACCAGATAAAGAAACAGTTAAAGACGAAATATACATGATTTTGTTAGTAAGTTCCTTTCTGGTGCAATCTCTTTAGATGAAGTCAGTTAAAAGTTCCTTGTTCTTATAGGGTTTAGTAAAGAAGGGGGTGTCATCTGCTAAAAGTCTAACGTACAGCTTTAGAACACAAAAAGATAAATGAAATTTTGGAGATTCCGATAGTGAGGAGAGTGATTTGGTTTTGTCGTTGTGTAGGACATTGCATTGTATCGCTTTTCTGTTTGACTTAGTTGAGGTAACTTGTTTGCATTTCAAAACTTTTATGTTTGCATTTTCTTGTTTGCATTTCAAAAAAGCATGACTTAGTTGAGGTAACTTGTTTGCATTTCAAAACTTTCATGTTTGCATTTTCTTCCCAGATAGAGCTTAAGCAGATTGAAAGGACAAGAGACGAGGTCATTGCAGTTCTGTGATCCAAAATCAAAGAGTTTATGGATCATAAAGAAGATATCCAAGGTGAAGTTAATAGATTGTTTCATTTGTGTTGTGTATTTAACCTTTTGTTAGTGAAAGCATGCACTTTTGGTGATAATTTATAATCTCGTCTCTTTTTGTTTCCCATAAGCCTATTGCTGCTAAGCTTGAAGGTTCAAAGACTCTAAAAGTGGAAAAAAGAGGAGATTTATTTGAAAATTTAAAACTTGACGAGTCGCTTGGATGGGCTGTTGATGTCATTAGTCGCTTGGATGGGCTGTTGATTAAAACTCTTTTTTGTAATTGATTTTGTTTGATCTTCATTGTTTAAGTTGATTGGATGTTGTTTGTGGTTTATGACTTGAACTTTGTAAATAGTTTAATAAGAAAGTTGTTTTCATTTTGTTAACTTTCAATGGTTTTTATTTATATATTCAGAAAATATTAGCTAATAAAATATATATAAATTTTTTTAAAACATTTAATAACAAAAAGATAATAATAGAAAATTGCTATTGTATTTAAAATTATTGCAAATAAAAAACGTTATTTTATATAGAAAACAATAGCATAAATAAAAGCGCTATTATATATTGAAAAATAATAGCATAAATAAAAAGTGCTATATAAAGTGTGTGATCTATTATAACGGGCGTAGATAGAGTGTTTACTAAACCGCTATGATATGAATATATAGCGTTTTTTGGGCGCTATATATACTCCAATTTCTTGTAGTGACCCACCGTCGTACATCTTTAACATAAATCCATATGAGAACAAAAAACTCCATATTAGACCACCAATCAAACAAAAAGTATGAGCCACAGCCGAAAATACGGCTAAAAAAGAATCCACAATAAACCAAATAAGATTTCGAGATGGAATGCAGATTGTGTTTGGTAATTTATGCCACTATCAAGGACTTCAACTCCATCCAACTCAACAAGAAAGTCTGTTCAAGGTACGCAGCCTTCAATACTAAACTAGATGCCTGACTATCGCCATATGATCCCGGTGTTGAGAGACTGATGTCAACTCAGTGTTAGATTCAGCTTACAAACTACCGACGATACTGACTCCCATAGAAACTTACGCGGGCACATAAAAAAATTTAAGAAACAGGCAAAAAAGTGTGCATGGGTTTCCTACATTTTCTCATTACAAACTACATGTGTCCTACAAAATACTACTCAGTCTCAGACAAAGAAGCTTAAGATAACCGGAGCCTCTAGCTCTGGTGGTAAAGGACCCTCAGCTGAGACATCCGCCATCACGAGTTCGAGCCCCGGCCACTGTGGTATTCACATACGGGTTGCAGCGTTCCAGGAACCGACATGTGGAGTGCCATTTGGCCGCCCACGTGGCTAGTCCGAGCGAACCGACCCTGTCGAAGCGCGTTGGGATACCTGGGTTATCAAAAAAAAAAAAAAAAAAGAAGCTTAAGATATCATGTTCTCTCGAACAGGAGACCCAGAAAAAAGACGACCAACATACACCGCTCAACAAGCACCTCCAACAAAAGGTATACATTAAGAAACCAACACACTAGCCTGTTCTACAATTCCCAAATAAAAGAAACATATCTCATCAAAGTACAGGACCACCAACGTGTTAACGCCATTACAAGTGGTAAACTACAACCACCCAGAGCCAGAAAAATGACAAAATGAACTCTATACAAGGGATAAAAGCACAAAACTATGACAAAATGAAATGTAGACACACTCTGTTACGCTTGACGTAGAGGAGAGCGAGAAAAGTGAGCACTACTTTAAGACTAAATTATAACAGTATGTTTTTTTTTGCTTTGTTTTTTTTTTGTTAATCCAGGGAGGATCCCAGACCGTGGTCCAGACTAATCTCCCTGGGCCCAGTCAGGCCGCAGGCCAGCTTCACCTGGGAGGGTTTTCCCTGGGCCTGAGGCCCAGTGCCCGCGTTATGAGCAGAGGAGGCATTTTTGTTTCCGCCTAGAGTCGAACCCGGGTGATGATTGCCACCTCGAACCCTTCTACCACTTGGACTACCTCAACCGCTCATTTATAACAGTATGTTAACGTCCAACAAAGAATTAAAAGCCAATAAATAACCTAAGACACATATTAGTGAACCGACGATATAATAAAAAATTAGAGCTAATATTTATAACAAGTTTAAAATAAGTAACAACCCACCAAATGGAAAACCTAAGATGACATGGGCTAATTACATCCTCGCCGAAAATAGTGAAATAACCAAAACCTGTACCAAGCTTTTTGGACAACAGAAGACAAGAAAAAGGGCCGTTAAGATATGCCACACCAAAAAAAAACAGACCGGAATAATGTTGATCCACATCCACATATAACTTTAAAACAAGAATCAAGGGAAGATCACCCTAAAAATAACACACAGCGCCTACAGACACAGAGCAAATCAATCTTACATGGTCACAGAAAAGTTAAGGTGAGAGAGTAACAAGCTCATATGAACTCAATAACTCAATGCATAATATCAAGTTCGTCGAGATGGATATGGTCCGATGAAAGGAAGAAGAAAGGAATGAATATGAGACAGCAGCTTGAAGACTTAATAATTGGGGGGGGGGGGGGGTGTTGGAATATATGTGTGTTCATGGTTCAATTAACAGATTGCAACCTAGCACATATAACTCAGATCTAGGTTCTTGACAAATGAATCATAAACCAAACCTGATCATTACCTTTCAGTTTGCAGCGGATTGATGGATGGTAATGATGAGATCAGCTAGAACAGATCAGATGCCTGTTCCTCCTTCAGTATCCACACTCTTACAAGCCGGGATGGTTGCTAGACCAAAGCAATGGATTGATCAGAGAGAGAAGAGAGACGGCTCACGTTTTTGGTCGCAGACTGTTAGAGTCGAAATTATAAGACAACTCAAATAAATATCGACTCTGTCATAAACCTAAACCGATGTCTCGGTTTCGCAACTGTGTCGACCGACACATACACTTGTGTCGATCGACACAAGTCATTTGTCTCGACATGGGCCCAAGTGATTAAACTAACGGCCCAACTCTCTGCACAAATATAGTAAATGCCTTGCATCTTACCGTATTCATTCCATGTTAACTTTCCCGTTAGCTATGGTGTGTGACCCTTTGGGATCATACAATACTGGTAATAAGTCCTAAACTTATAGATCAAGAGCGGACTCTAGCAAGTCATCATGATCACCCAGTATTTATGACTTATGTCTGATCTCGACATTTATCATACATTCTAGAGATAGTACGGTAGATTTCAGGACATTCCCAACAATCTCCCACTTGTACTGGAATCCTACAAAGGACATTCCCAACAATCTTCCGATTGTATTGGAATCCTACATTCCCTAGTCCTTTTGTCTTAATATCTCGATCTGGCTTAAGGCAAGATGCGTGTCATCCTTATTTAGCCAGACCATGTTTATCGGACCAGATTTGATACTGACAATGCAAACGACTTGGGCAAGTCCGTTTGGGAATGGCCATTCTCTTACCAGCTATCAAATCTCCGATTGGCCTAGAGATATTACCTCCGTTAAACGGCAGGGACAAATCCCATCTTGTTCCATCACTATGAACTACACAATTCATAATACACCCAACCAAGGTCCGTATAGCTCCCAGTTACGAAACAGCGTTAGACAATGATCAAAGCGCATTACTCCATGTGCAGCCACATGCATGCGAACTCAGGTCTAAGGACTATACTCTATAGTCGTATATGAGAACTTCTTATGACACATATATTAATATCTTGCAGAGTTCTCATTAGCGGGCCATGTCCGGTCATATGCTCCCCTACATATACCTATGTGTCGACTTTGATGCCGCGCATCTATGACCCCTCGAAACCTGGTCATAAGTCTCAACACAATCTAGTCTCAACAGGTTTTTGTTGTTCCAATTTCAACAACCTTCGACTATGGACACTATAATTTATGTCACTTCGTTAAATATGGGGTTTCAGGATCAAGTCTACTCATGTACTTCGATGGCCCATATATAATGACATGAATTATTTTGGAACGATTATTTTATATCACAGTTAAAAATAATCCAGAAATAAAAATTTCATTAACATTTAAGAAAATGTTTACAAGAACCAATCAAAATAACTAAAACAAACGCCCTCACAACTCCCACTCAAAAAGAGATTACATTTGAATATCTCTAATTCCTACAGCAGCAGTATGCAACTCGTGCTTAGGTCTCGGGAGTGGCTTTGTCAACGGGTCAGCCACGTTCTCATCAGTGGGAACTCTGCTGACCATCACTTCGCCTCTATTCACTATATCACGAATCAGGTGATACCTTCTCATAATGTGTTTGGATTTCTGATGATGTCTCGGTTCCTTGGCTTGAGCAATTGCACCATTGTTGTCACAATACAGTGCCAAAGGCTCAGTGGCATTAGGGAATACACCGAGTTCAATCAAGAAGTTCCTAATCCAAACTCCTTCCTTCGCAGCTTCTGAAGCAGCGATGTATTCAGCTTCAGTTGTGGAATCTGCTACGGTGCTCTGCTTGGAACTCTTCCAACTTACTGCACCGCCATTCAGACAGAAGATGTAGCCAGACTGTGACCGGAAATCATCCTTATCTGTCTGAAAACTTGCATCCGTGAATCCACTGATTTCAAGCACTTCACTTCCTCCGTAAACCAAGAACTTATCCTTAGTATTCCTCAAATACTTCAGGATATTCTTTACGGCAATCCAGTGACTCTCACCTGGATTAGACTGGTACCTACTCGTCATGCTTAGTGCATAAGCAACATCAGGACGAGTACAGATCATGGCATACATGATAGATCCTATAGCCGTAGCATAAGGAATCCTACTCATGCGCTTAAGCTCATCAGGTGTCTTAGGACACTGATCCTTGCTTAGTGAAGCACCATGTATCATTGGCGTGAACCCCCTTCTTGGATTTATCCATTCCGAATCGATGCAGGACTTTATCTATATAAGCATCTTGACAAAGTCCAATCAGATTTTTAGATCTGTCTCTAAAGATTCGGATTCCAAGAACATACGCGGCTTCACCCATGTCCTTCATGGAAAAACAACTTCCCAGCCAGTCTTTAACAGACTTCAGCATTGGAATATCATTTCCAAGAAGCAATATGTCATCGACATATAGGATAAGAAACGCCACTTTGCTCCCACTAGTTTTCTTATACACACATTGTTCCTCTTGGTTTCTGATGAAGTCAAAGTTCTTTATTGCTTCATCAAAACGAAGATTCCAACTCCTCGATGCTTGCTTCAATCCATAAATGGATTTGTGAAGCTTGCATACTTTCCCAGCATTCTTAGGATCAATGTAACCGTCAGGTTGTGTCATATACACATCCTCCTCCAAGATTCCATTCAGGAAGGCGGTTTTCACATCCATCTGCCAAATCTCATAATCATAATAAGCGGCAGTTGCTAGGAGAATCCGAATTGATTTCATCATTGCCACTGGTGAATAGGTTTCATCATAGTCTATACCATGAATTTGCTTGAAACCTTTTGCCACCAACCTGGCTTTGTAAATCTGGACATTTCCATCCACGTCTATCTTCTTCTTGAAGATCCATTTACACTCGATGGCTTTTGCACCAGCAGGTAAATCAACCAGTGAAAACACTCGGTTAGCAGACATGGAGTCCATCTCGGATTCTGTGGCTTCACGCCACTTTAAGGAGTCAGGGCCCATCATGGCTTCTGCAAAGTTCGAGGGTTCATCACCGTCAATGATCAAAAGATCATGGCAATTAGTCACAAGGAATCCCTGATATCTATCAGGTTCCTGACGGATCCTTCCGGATCTTCGAACTTCAGGTACTGCAGGTTCAGGTTCTATTACAACTTCATGTAATTCATCCTGCTGTTCTTCCTCATTAGGTTGAACAGATTCCTGTCCTTCTTGAATTTCATCAAGTTGTACCTTACTCCCACTATCTTTTCTAGAGAGAAACTCCCTTTCAAGAAAAGTACAATCCCGAGCAACAAAGATTTTGTTCTCGGATCGCAGATAGAAGTAATAAGCCTTGGTATCCCTAGGATAACCAATGAAGTAGCATTTGTCAGATTTTGGTGTAAGCTTGTCTGAGATTAATCTTTTGACATAGGCTTCACAACCCCAAATTCTGAGAAAAGACATTGCTGGAGCTTTTCCAGTCCATATCTCATATGGTGTCTTTGCTACTGCCTTTGATGGCACTCTGTTCAGTGTGAACGTTGCGGTGAGCAAAGCATATCCCCAAAGGGATATAGGAAGGTCTGTGTGACTCATCATGGATCGGACCATATCTAACAATGTCCGATTCCTTCTCTCAGACACACCATTCCACTGTGGTGTTCCAGGAGGTGTGAGTTGGGAGATAATCCCACACTCACTCAGATGATCACGAAATTCCTGGCTCAAGTATTCTCCTCCTCGGTCCGACCGAAGAGCTTTAATACTTTTACCAAGCTGGTTCTGTACTTCATTCTGGAATTCTTTGAACTTTTCAAAGGTTTCCGACTTATGTTTCATCAAGTAGACATATCCATATCTACTGAAATCATCAGTGAATGTAATGAAGTACTGAAAGTTTCCTCTAGCACTTGTGGACATTGGGCCACACACGTCAGTATGTATCAGGCCCAATAGTTCACTGGCCCTTTCTGTGGGTTTATTGAAAGGCGCCCTTGTCATTTTGCCCATTAGGCAAGATTCGCATTGCTCACAAGACTCAAAGTCAAATGAGCCCAAGAGTCCATTTGAATGGAGCCTCTTGACGCGTTTCTCACT
Organism: Orychophragmus violaceus; assembly: GCA_030180135.1. Taxonomy (NCBI): domain Eukaryota; kingdom Viridiplantae; phylum Streptophyta; class Magnoliopsida; order Brassicales; family Brassicaceae; genus Orychophragmus; species Orychophragmus violaceus. Next base: position 80,284,996 of record CM058231.1, read on the forward strand.
AATGTGCCCCAAACGACAATGCCAGAGAAACGTTTCATTTTCTTCGTTAGATTTGAACCGTTTTGTATTTATGTTATATACTGGAGCAGATTGATCCAGCATGTACAGCCCATTTATAAGAGGGGCACAGCCATAGAACATATCATTGAGATTAAAGGAACATAATTTATTCTTAATAGAAAAATCAAATCCTTGCAAATCCAACAATGAAACTGAAATGATATTTCTGCTTATAGCAGGTACAAAATAACAATTCTCAAGTTCTAAAATCAATCCAGAAGGTAAAGACAACAAATAAGTGCCAACGGCCAGTGCTGGAACCTTCGCTCCATTGCCAACCCGCAACTCTACTTGCCCTTGCTTCAACCTTCTACTGTTGCTGAGCGCCTGCATATTAGTACAAATATGAGCCCCACATCCAGTATCTAATACCCAAGTGGTATTATCAGAAGTAGTAGTATTTACTTCAATAACAAAAATACCTGAAGATTTAGTCTCGAAGGACTTCTTCTTCTTCAGACTTTCCTGGTATTTCTTACAGTCCCTGCGGTAATGCCCCGCCTCTTTGCAAAAGTGGCAGATGTCAGAAGGCCCAGCTTTGGACACGGGCTTGGGCTTGGCGTTTTCATTGCCAACTACTTTGCCCTTTCCCTTGTCCGCAGCGGATTTCTTGAAACCCTTGCCCTTCTGCACCATGAGTACAGACGACTCCTTGGTTTTCTTCAGATTCGGTTCTGCAGTGTTGAGCATACCATGTAGCTCAGGCAACGTCTTTATCAACCCATGCATATTATAGTTCAAAATGAACTGGTCATATGCAGGAGTAAGAGACTGCAGAACGATATCACAAGCAAGCTCTTGGCTTATAGGACAGTCGAGCCTCGTCAAATGATCGAGATAACCCATCATTTTCAGAACATGAGGACTCACTGCTGCATCCTTAGCCATTTTACAGTCCAAGAAATTCTTAACAGTTTGGAATCTCTCTGTACGAGCCTGCTCCTGAAACAACGCTTTCAGATTTGCCATCAGCTCCATGGGACAAGTCAGGCCTTCCCACTGCATCTGCAGTTCGGGAGCCATTGTCGCCAACATCAGGCAAATCACGTCATTAGCACCTGAAGAATGCGTATCCCAAGCATTCTTCACAGCTTGTGCGGCATTATTCGCAGGTCTAGGAGAGAGAGCTCTTTCAAGGACATAAGCCTTCTTCTCCTGCCTGAGCACAAGTCTCAGGTTCCTGGACCAGTTCAGGAAGTTTGATCCGTTCAGTTTGTCCTTCTCAAGGGCAGACCGGATCGAGAAAGTGTTTTGTGTTGTTGTGCTTGACATAGCTGAAAATATGAGACAATAAAGGTTTAGTTATTAAGTTCATAAAAGAGCAATCTTAACAGCTTATAAGAAAACTCGCATTGTATTCAAAATTTCTTTGTTTTAACCTCATAAGAATACAATGATTCCGAGACCCATGTTTAGCTAAATCCAAAGTGGGCCACTGGCCGTCACCCAGAATTAGCTATACTTGGTAAGCATACACACAGCTAGTTATAACCAATAACTCTCGGTTGTGAATTGGACCCGAGGCCCAAATTCACCAGATGTCTCAAGGCCCGGGACTCCCGATGGCCCAGTCAAGGAAACCAATCTCTTACAGCCAAATAATCACTAAAATCTGGGACTCCCAATGAAATTAGTGACTATATACTACTTTACTTACGCGAAAACAGACACCTCACACTGTAAGCCATGTCTGTAATCAAATAAGCGGTAAGTAGCTGACAAGATTGGAAAGACATCCAAGCTTGATATTGTTTTTGAGGATTTTTAAGTTTTATTTCCAAAAATAGAGATTACTATTTTGGGAAACTTTCTTATTTTAGAAACTTTCTAAATTTAGTAACTTACTAAAAATAGAAATTTCTAATTTTAATATTTTATAAATATTTTCGGGTTGGGTCACAAATTATAGGCCCAATTCTTGGTCCAAGACCATAGAATTCCAGTTGGCCCAATAATTTGACATAACCGATCCGGTTTATTAATTCTGGTCCAAGACCAAATTAACTATCAAAACCATCGGTTATTTACTAAACCAGACCAGCTCTAAATTATTTGGTCCAACCAAATCAAACTTAGACCAGCCTTCGGTTTAGGTTAAAATTCAATTTTATGAATTTCAATCCGGTTTAACCAGAAATAAAATTATTTCCAGTAAACCGCGATTTGGGTTAACCGCTTGAACCACCAATTAAATTTGATCGGTTCAGTTAAGTCCAAAACCGGGAAAAAACACCTTGTGTTTTAGCCAATTTTGACCTAACTTGCGGTTCTGGCTAAAGTAGACAATGAACCACAATCGGATTGATCGGTTCATTGTCTCGGTTTAGGGAAAGATGAACCACGAAGCTCGGCTGAACCGATTGGCTACTCGCGGATCATCTGCATCGCCTTCGTATCGATCGATATGAGTCTTTCATGTCGATCGATACTAGCGATTATCAGCTCGGGTCAATCGGGTCATCAGGACCGCGAGATGTCAATCGGATCGATCGATATCGACCGATACCTCGCTCCCTCGTCGATCGACACGGGCGACCAGATCGCACACCAATGGCTTTCAATCGGATTGATGCGATCTAATTCTTAGGTTTTCATGTTTTCTGATCAAATTTCTTAACCAAATTCGATTTTAAACAGTAAGAACAACCTAAATCAGATTCATAAAGCAAAAACCAATAACCTGGTGCTCTGATACCACTGTTGGAATATATGTGTGTTCATGGTTCAATTAACAGATTGCAACCTAGCACATATAACTCAGATCTAGGTTCTTGACAAATGAATCATAAACCAAACCTGATCATTACCTTTCAGTTTGCAGCGGATTGATGGATGGTAATGATGAGATCAGCTAGAACAGATCAGATGCCTGTTCCTCCTTCAGTATCCACACTCTTACAAGCCGGGATGGTTGCTAGACCAAAGCAATGGATTGATCAGAGAGAGAAGAGAGACGGCTCACGTTTTTGGTCGCAGACTGTTAGAGTCGAAATTATAAGACAACTCAAATAAATATCGACTCTGTCATAAACCTAAACCGATGTCTCGGTTTCGCAACTGTGTCGACCGACACATACACTTGTGTCGATCGACACAAGTCATTTGTCTCGACATGGGCCCAAGTGATTAAACTAACGGCCCAACTCTCTGCACAAATATAGTAAATGCCTTGCATCTTACCGTATTCATTCCATGTTAACTTTCCCGTTAGCTATGGTGTGTGACCCTTTGGGATCATACAATACTGGTAATAAGTCCTAAACTTATAGATCAAGAGCGGACTCTAGCAAGTCATCATGATCACCCAGTATTTATGACTTATGTCTGATCTCGACATTTATCATACATTCTAGAGATAGTACGGTAGATTTCAGGACATTCCCAACAGGGGGGGAATGCCAACATTATCAAATGTAACGTATAATTTATAGACAAAGTTTGATTTTACCATATGTTGAATGTGTTTTATTCAACCGAAGAGAATAGCGAGTGAATACATTTTCGAGCCAAGGATGCTTGACATCCACGGGCCATGTAAATAAAGGAGTGATCCATGTAAACCAGCTGAGAGTTGTGTGAATTCAACGTGAGAATGGTGGTTCACTGTGGATTCAAATATAGGGATTTTCGGCAAGAGTGACACTTTTTCGCGTGGCATTTAGGAAAGTAACACTTTCGTGTTTGAATTTAATCCAGTGACACTTATTCACTATTAGAAAAAGTGAAACGCGATTTTGCCTCCAGGAGTGTGAGACACAGCCCATTCCAGCGCGTGTGTCGTATGGTCGAAGGGCAATCACGTGACTATCACCTTCCAAGCGTGGCGCGTGAGGCAATAGCAACTGACATGATGTTGATTTTTTCTATATTATTATTTCCCGCCAATCTCTTAGCATTTAATGCTAATTAGGTTTACTTAGCCTATTTAATTAATAGAATCTGAGTTAACTTTCAGCACTTATCTCACTTCAACACAAATCTTGGCCATAAATCCGACTGGTTGTTGCTGATGATAGTGGCGTGGAATTAAATTCAGTGGTTTTGTGGTTTATTTCGTTTCAGATCTGCATTAATGGCGGAGGTAAGAATTAAGCCTTTGCGATTTTACCGTCTGTAAATCTTTATGTTTATGGAACAAATAAATTCCTCGGTGAATCTGTCGGATTGTAAGTATGAACGTATACCAGTGGTGTACTGTTCATATGAACGTCGTCTAATACGTAAATAGGAAAATTTGCGTTACTTCCAAGCTCTGGATCTGTCTCTGGCTCGTTATTAGCTATTTTGGAAGTATGACCTCTCTGTATATTAGTTATGCTTTGCTCTTATGAACATATGATACGGTCTGGAACAGAGTTCTGACCAGATTTCGTTTTTACTCTGAGATTGAATTTTATACAGATTCACAAATTTCATTTATAATGAACGTTCATTAGTGTGAAGTCATGTTTTTTTTCTAACAAGACAAGTGTTTTTTGCTAACAACAAGACATGTTTTATTTATCTTTATCAGGTTCACCGCGATCCTGTTTACATGGTGGCCGGGAAGTGGATTCGTTCCAACAACGGCGAATGGGAATTCAGCATTGATTACCAGGCATACGGGAGGTGCATAAGCTTACACAGCGATGATACACCTGAATCATACAAGTCCAGGGTGCTGAAGGAGTTCGAGGCTGAACATGGAGCAAGCTGCAAGCTGACGTATGTGGCGCCGGCGACGATGTGTTCAATTGCATCGACGAAGATGCCGCCAATATGTATTGGGAGCGGAGATGGACTGGAGACTTTCAAAGTGATTAGAAGAAAAAACGAGGGGGTTAGTTTATATGCTGAGTTTGGAGAGGGTGGTAGAAGCAGTATGTTTGGCGAAGCAAAACAATGTGGTTTGGACATACCTCCGAAACTTAGTCAAAGCGGTGGTAGCGCGGTGTTGAAGAGGACTAAAAAGGCAGTGGAGAGAGTTGATGATGTATCGTTGAAAGGTCGTCAAAGAGCCGGCGTGAGTTCTTTCCAGGACTTGCTTTTAAGCCAAAGCGCTAGTAGTGTGTTTGGAGTAGATTGCTCGGACGGCGGTGGAACAATTTCAGGAAGCATTGGGGCATTTGTTGCGAGCGGGGCAAATTCGATTGTTGAAGCTTTTGAAGCCGCAGAGGATGCTGTCTTTCCGACTGTCGATACATTCGTGAGAGAAACGCAAAACTTTGATGGCATTGAGTGTAATGGGGAGTACGAAGAAAACGAAGCCATTATATCTTTGAATGGTGTGGACCAGGATTTGGATACCATTATGCCAACGGTAAGCGAGGAGTCGTCTGGTAACGAAGATGGGTCAGACAGCGACGATGATGATGAAGAGAAATCTGATGGACAGACAGCTAGTGGACAAACATCTGCTGGACAGACACATAGTGGACAGACATCTGCTGAAGTGTCACCTACTGGGAAGACATCTACTGAGCAGACACCTACTGAAGAGACAACTGGTGATGCAGATACTGGAGGAGAGTATGATTGTTTCGATCTAACTCAGTGGACACAGCAGCTTAACAGGGCGTTCGAAGATGTTGAAGAACCGGGTAACGAGCAACTGGAATTGGTGTCCTCTTTAACTCAGAACACAATGGAGCCCACACCTTCAGGTGGTATGCTGTTGAGCCTGCAGAACATATATGAGGATATCCGCGATCAAGCTACCATGTTTGCGCAAGATGCTCCACCTATGTTTGACGACGAGATAAAAGGTGGGAAAGACCTCGGTGAAATTGATATAATAACGGAAGATGATGGTATATATGTGGGGCGGTTATTCAAAACCAAGAAGGATTTACAGGTAACCATGTGTGTTTATGCTATAAAGAGGCTGTTTCACTTCCGTACTCCGCGGTCTACACCAGAGAAGATAGTAATGCAATGCGTCGACCCTCGATGTGATTGGAGGGTTTTTGATAAAGTTGTGCCCTATTCTTCTTATTTTGAGATAAGGAAAGTAGAACTGCACCACTCTTGCGACATTAACTCGAGAACCGAGAACAACAAGCATGCTACTGCACGGGTTATAGCAGAGCTGTTGAAGAGAAAGTATGGGAATGGAAGAACTGGACCTAGGCCGAGAGACTTGCCTTTAATGCTGATGGAGGAGTTGTCAATCACTGTGTCGTATTGGAAAGCGTGGAGAGCCCGAGAGATGGCTATTGAGGCAGTCCACAGATCAGCAGAGGGCAGCTACAGGTTACTTCCGGCGTATTTGTATCTGATGCGCAAAGCAAATCCAGGGACTGTTTACAATCTGCATTGCGTTGATTACGAAGAAAAGGGTAAGATGGTGAAGCGGTTTGAAAGTCTGTTTTTCTCGTTTGGTGCTTCCATTGAAGGTATTCCATGGCTACGGAATGTTATAGTTGTAGACGGGACCCAACTGTGGGGTAAATACAGAGGGTGCATGATAACCGCGAGTTTCCAGGACGGGAATTTTCAGATTTTTCCCATTGCCTTTGCCGTCGTTGACGGTGAGAACCATGAATCTTGGGAGTGGTTCATGCGTAATTTGGTAGAAATTGTCCCTGATTCCACCGACCTGGTCATTGTCTCTGACCGTCATTCATGTATTTACAAGGAAATTATGCATGTCTACCCCCTGGCCCACCACGGAGCTTGCGCTGTACACTTGGAACGCACCATAGGCAGAAAGTTCAAGGTAGAGGGTTTAGGGGATCTAGTTTCGAATGCTGCTCGGGCATATAGGAACGGCCACTTCCTCGGTGCTATGAATGAGATAACCCGACGCAGTGCTGAGTGTGTAAAATTTTTAGAAGGTCTAGGGTTTGAGCACTGAACCCGGGTCCATGGAAAGGGAGAACGGTATAATCTGATGAGTAGCAACATTGCCGAGTCCTTGAATGCTGTGCTCGCGAAAGGCAAAGATTTTCCGATTACTTCCACCGTGGAGTTCATACAGACAATGCTGATGCGGTGGTTTTGTCTAAGACAAAATGTGGCTGCGAAGAGTCAGTCGTTAGTGACCCCGGAGGTGGATAAGTTGCTGCTTACGTTGGCAGAGGATGCTACAAAATTGGTAGTTACTCAAGCATCACCGTGGAGTGTGCAAGTTACCTCCCTCACCGATCGGCGGTACCATGTTTCCCTTAACACTGGTGAATGCACATGCAAGGTTTATGACAAGCTAAAGCTACCTTGCTGCCACGCAATTGCCGCAGCGAAATTTGTGGGAAAGAACCCTATCCATTTGTGTCACAAATGGTATGGTTTAGAGGCATGGAAGCGCGCTTATGCGGGTACCGTACTACCCGTACCTAACTCACCTGAAGATGATGAGTATGTGCCGGAGGAGCTGAAAAATATGGACCTGCATCCACCGCTTACGAAGATACCCCCTGGAAGGCCACCAACTAAGAGAAAGCGATCTGTCTTCGAACTCTTTGTAAGTTGTTATGCTTACTTGGAATAGGTCGAACCAGAACCTTTGGCTATGACGTTTGTTGTGTATTTTTGGCAGGGTGGTACGGGGCCCACCAAGAAAAAGACGCCAAATAAATGTGGAAGATGCCGCCAGCCAGGACATAACCGGACCAATTGTAAGAACCCCATCTAATATGGCGCGGGAGTAGTAGTAATGAACGTTCACGGTTTTAGTATGTGCGTACATTAGTAGGCTATGCACGTTCACCGTTTTTGTTATGTACGTATGTACGTCCGTTATAGCTAACTATGAATGTCAGGGGCTTTTTGAAGGGTCGTGCATTTTTTCCGATACGGTGCATTCGACGGCTAAGGATCTATTATGTACACGCTATATTTTCTCGACGGAGTATTTTGGAATGAACGTTTATGTTGTGTTTATGAACATTGACTATGTTACTAACTACTTTTAAATGTCGATGTGGACGTTCATAGTTAATTATGAACGTTCATATGTTAGCGACGGCCACTTTTATCAACTTAACCACTAATACTATGAACGTACATAATTTGATATCATACGTATAAAATATTTTGAACGGTCGTGCATTATTCTGATATGGTGCATTCGACGTCTAAGGATGTATTATAATATCGCCATGCATATGTACACGCTATATTTTGTCGCCGGAGTATTTTGGAATGAACGTTTATGTTGTGTTTATGAACGTCCACTATGTTACTAACTACTTATAAATGCCGATATGGACGTTCGTAGTTTATTATGAACGTTCATATGTTAGCGACAGCCACTTTTATCAACTTAACCACTAATACTATGAACGTACATAATTTGACAACATATGTATAAAATATTTTCGACTGAACGTGCCATGCATGTGTTCACGCTCACCGGAGTATTTTGGATTGAACGTTCATGTTGTGTTTATTTACGTTAACTGCGTTATTAAGTACTTTAATATGTCGACATGGACGAGCTTAGTGAGGTATGAACGTTCCGGTCCTAACTAGTAATACTTTTTGTTAACTTACCCAACTAAACCATGGACGTTCATAATTTACCATAATATGTGTATACGTACCACAACTATTGCTGATTCAAACATTTTACCACCAAAAGCCTTAGATTTTGTGCCACGCTTAATGCGAAACAGTGTTCACAGTTAAATAGTATTCCGATCCCTGGTCAGACCTTCCGGCGGAGCCGGAGTCCTTATGGTAGTTGAAGCATCTATCTTACAACTCAATAAGTCACTTTGAAATGGGTAGAAGTGGAGAGAAGCCGTCGTAGTTGTACTAATATAACATTTCAATACTAAAAACCGAGGGAGTAATAAAGATACACGTTAAATTCTGAATTGACATACCACTAACTAACAATTATCTGCCTTAACGAAGGCTGCCAATCTTTATTATGGCCAGGTAAATACGTGTGAACTCCCCATTTAATTGGAGTAGTTGAATAAAATAAATATTGACAAGACATATATCCACAAAATGTATCTAAGTAGACCATCTTAGGTACCCTATTTGAGTTTTAAATTCATCTGTTTAAAGGTAATGATGTTGTAGTTGAATTACTGTTGGGTTTGCTTATGTGGATTCAACTCAGTTGAATAGATTCAACGTTTTGAATCTAAGAAGATAGAGGGCCCACCAATATTAACTCTAATTCATGAATGTTTTGTCTAAAACTCTACTAGGGTGATGTGTCCTTTAATACAGAAGTTATAATGCCACGTGGAAAACTATGGTTCGCGAATTTTAGGTTACGTAAAATTGGAATTTCAAAATGTTGCTGTTAAATCTGCGGGACTTGTCACTGTACATTTGTCATTCAATCTGTGCGACAGGTCATTGAAGGGGTATCGATATGTGTTAGATGTAATTGAAAGCTGTCTTGAGACGTTTGAGGTGTCCCGAAAAGATGCATGGTTTGACTGTGGAGAGAGAAGTTGCATCGGTTCGCTAATTTGACCGTTCACGCCCAAAAAGTCTTTACCGTGTATAAATATACCCCGCAGTTCAGTGAGAAAAACTTCAATATCATTCGCCATCGTTCTTCATTTCAGAATCTTCTAGTTAAGGTCAGAGCGTAGCATATAGAGTTATGCCAAATTGTTTTTAATTTTTTTTTGTGTAGGTTTCGATTTGACCAGTTTTTTGACACACGTTTTCAAAGGTATCATGTCTACATTTCAAAGAGCTGTGAAGAGGGCAATGAAGAGTTTGGAGAAGAATCCACTTCCTTTTGCTAGCATGGGTCCGGTTGAAGGCGATATCAACAACTGCGAGGGCATAATGTTGGGTCCTGAAAATTCCCCCTACTCTGGCGGCGCGTTCAAGTTTTGTCTTTGGTTTCCTTTTGAATATCCGTTTAAACCACCAAGGTTCTATTTCAAGACCAAGATTTATCATCCAAACATTGATGCCAATGTGTACGTCTTGATACCCAAGTTGATCTCAAGGGACGAGTGGACCTGTGCGGACACTGTTCCTCAACTACTGGAAACAATTTTTAATTTGCTGAAAGATCCAAAAGTCGGCGAAGGTGATCATGTTGTTGACGAAATAGCCGACGTCTACATATCCGACAATGTTGTCTTCCAGTCACTTGCGGAGTCGTGGACTAAGGAGAACGCCGGTTGCTGAAGCCGAACATCAGCCCATCACTATCCATGTTTTGATGCTTATTTTATCTTTTGGACGTAACCTTTGTACTCACTGTTTTAAGGATATTTTCTGTTTTTACATTCTCGACTCTATCTCTCCCTACCAAATTAAAGCAATTTAAAATTGGAACATTATTTCCAATCGCTCAAAATGAAATACTGGCCGATAATATTATTATGTAGATAAACATAGTATCTTGTGCACGTCCACATCGAGTTGTCCGCATAATTGTATGTGCATCTAATCAACCAATAATAAATCGAAGGCCTACGGACGAAGTGATTTCACGTATGCTTAAGCACTTGTTTTCAAAAGTTAGTACTACAATCAGCCAAAGTCTAGGAGATACCCATCGTATTTAAAGGTTAAGTGATTTGACAAATCATTTGCCTGGCTATTTGTTCGCTGAAGTGATATCTACAAGTATAATCTTCGTTGATTCAATACATTCATATCTAACAGGTCCCAACAGTATCTTTCGGAACGCAGTATTTTAGTTGTCAACGTTAGCATATTAGTAAGGAACGTTCAGGTACGACCCCGCTCCGTTCACATAAATCAATGACGTGTCAAGTTTGTACACCCGTTGTTTCGACACCCGTTGAATACTTCTTGTGGGGTCTTTTTCTTTTTCCCCTTTTTCCTTTTTCTTTTATCATTTAACTAAGTGACACATGTAACATAACTATTTGATACTCACATTTATACTTTATTTTTCTATCCCAATTCTTTAGCATCATTTATTTAACAATAATTACAATTACATATATATATATATATATATATATAATTTTTTATATCAGAATTCATTATTTTTCATGCTCTATAAATAGAAACTTGTGTCCTTTATTATGGACACAAAAAAGAACTCATTTTTATTATGTTTTTTCAAATAATTTTTATTGGCACCATATGTACGTTCATTAGTATCACATGTACGTTCGAATCCAACATACTTACGTTCATATAAGTGTATTGTATTGCATTTTCAGTTTTTTAATTAAACTTTGTGTCTTGTTCTTTTAATTTTCCTCTGCAATACATATTATAAAATAATATAAAAATTAAAATATAAAACCAAACATTATTTTAAATAATTAACTAACTCTTGATTGATTTAATTTAATGTTAATCAATAATTATTAATATCATAAATACTTATAAAATACAATAATATAAGATAATTAAAATTAAAGGAGAGAGGGTGTTGAATCAACAAAACCATTGTAGATGGTAAAAGTTGAGTATCTGTTGAATTATTATGTGTAAGAACGAGAAAGTGATGTGGAAGAAAGAGAAGATGATGTGTAATGTAAAATAGGGTGTTGAATAATTTTGTCATTGTACATAGCCTTGGAGAATAATTTTTTTACACAGTTAAAGACTAGAATTAACTAACAGGTCCCAATAGTTTCGTGGGAACTTTGTATTTTAGTCATGAACGATTGCAAATTTGTAATGAATGTTCACATAAGTCAATGCAATGCTAAGTGTTGAACGTTCACATACGTTTCATGTTCGACTGTTGAACGCTCACATAGGTCAATGTAAAGTAAAGTGTATACACATTAGTAGAAGATAGAGTCTGAGCGCCGACATTTCATTAGGAAGTTAGTTTATGACAAATGACATTTAGATATCCAACGATCACACTTAAAGACTAGAATTAAGTAACAGGTCCCAATAGTTTCGTGGGAACTTTGTATTTTAGTAGTCAACGTTTGCAAATTTGTAATGAACGTTCATGCTCGTCTGATGAACGTTCATATAAGTCAATGCAAAGTAAAGTGTATACACATTAGTAGAAGATAGAGTATGAGCGCCAACATTTCATTACGAAATTAGTTTATAACAAAGGACATTGAGATATTCAACGATCACACTTAAAAAGTAGAAAATTCTCTGCTATCATTTTGCAAAAATAGGCAACCTGCAAAATCCAGAAACACGTATCGCACATGTCGTCCCCCTTCGGCTTCTCCCACCATAGCTGAGTCGGATCTAGTTTCGAACAACTGCACTCGGTTATCAAATGAGGATTGTTTAAGTCACGTCTGGCAATTAACCAATCGGGGATCACCCTCTCCCACCCATTTCCAATTATGTTTGGCAGCTTACTTCGAAGTTGATTTGCGCGTTCTCGGGTGAGTACATACTTACCGAGATCTACTTCTTCCCAGTCGTCTCTGAACAAGAAGGTAATCATTCCGTGGATATACTCGGAAATGATGCATCCTCTCCCAGCAGCAACCATGATCTGCCCTATTCCTTCAGCCCTCTTGTTCTCGAAGACCATGTTTGAGACTCCCTTGAGTCTTATCGCGTGTATGTTACCTGCGTCGTAGCACCTCTCATGGAATTTTGTCCAGTCGAAGCGGGGAGCACAAACCCAGTGACTCATCTTCTTCAGATTAATGGACGCATAGAACTCATCAGTTAGGGACAAGTCATTCATCTTAGTGCACGCAATCCTCGAGTGTCGGAGATCCTGCACGTCGTTTTCGCAGACTAGAACCAGAACCCTCCTTACTATATCTTCCGGCAAACCCAGCAAGTTGAACGGTGTAGCTGATGCCTCCCTCCGCCTCTTTGTCACCGATCGTGTTTCGTAGGGCGGTTCATTTACTCGTTTCCAGGGCCAGTATGCATGAGGATTAGGCATTTTAGATTACTTTTGGGTGTCGCTATGGAATCAGGGGTGGTTTGTTTGAGTAGTCTGCGAGAATGTGTTCTGAAATTTTTTGTGGTACGCCAGCCTATCTACATATAGATAATGTGAGTAGATATATATAGAGACCCATAGATATGAAACAAACGGCTAACTAATAACTTGCCTTTTGAGAATCGCGACGATTCGCCTGTCCCAACATATAACCGTTACGGCTTCTTTAAGCGACGCTTGATAAACCCAATAAATGTCTCTTTAATTTTTACCCTCTAAACGATATTGTTGGATCGTTTTCACATACGCGCCGCTTCGTTACACTAGTCCAATACTTGCAACTTGTAGGCCTATATAGTATTGAGTAGATTGTCAAAGCAATGCTTATCCTTCCTAAATCTTCCACATAAGAAATATGGCCATACTTGATCTTCCAGAAGACATACTGATTACCATTTTGGTTCTCCTCATACACAACGATTTCAGAGATTTTAGAAGAGTCACATTAAACTGCGAGGCACTGTTTCAGTTGGCACAGACCCCTCCTTTCTACAAAACCGTTGATTTCTTCAACAACTACATTATCTTCTCTTACCATGAAATAGCCGAGGCATTTCACCAGGCTTGCTTGGACAACGACAACCCCTAATGCCTCTTGCTCAAGGGTATGTTCGAGTTAATATACAAAGATCGACGTGAAGCAGGGGAGGAATTGATAAGGAAATCCGCCGAAAGTGGATGGGAGACTGGTATCTACGCCTGGTCCATGATGGTCCGAATCATGTACGGTGAAGAAGGGGTTGGGGATAGAGGGATAGCGCTGACTAGAGAATTTGTTCGAAGAATCCGTATGCAGATTGTTGCGCGTGACCGGTTGGTCTGGGAGCAAAAACCGTCTGATTTTTTCCTTGAGAAGGAAGGCTTTCTCGATATCGACAAAGTCCATAGATGTAACTGTGCCACCATGAATAGCTGGATCGGATGGTGGGTGGATGGCTGGAAGAACCCTGGTATGTGCGAGGAGTGTTTCTGGACTATAGAATCACTGGCGTTTTGCGAGATTGTAAAACATAACTTTAGCACCTGGCCCTATTAGCAATATTAATGTTCAAAGCTCTGTCATTTCTAATTAATAAACTTTCTTTCTGTGTTTCGTTACGGACAAAGTGTGGATTGCTGGATAAGACTATGCGTACACTATATAAATAGAAGTTATTAAACATTAGGTGACAGTGATTCTATGAACGTACAGATGGATCCTATGAACGTATATATGATATATGAATGTATGTTATAACTTTAAGTCGTACAGAAGGTAGGCGGAGTCGTTATTACATTATCTAAAATGACAAAAATTTAAATGAGACACAGTTCGCCAATAGACATATGACACAATTAAAACACGTACAAGCTTTGCTAAAACATGTAGAACTTCTGGTGAGGATGACTGCAGTGTCATACGTGGTATATATAAGTGTAAGAATGTTGGTTATGTATGTATGTATATTAGATATGAACGTATATGTCCTGCAACTGTAGCAGATGATTTCGAAAATATACGAATTTTCAGTGAACTAATGAACGTGGCTACGGTGTCTTTGGAAAACCACTCATAAACTCAAAGACAACTGATTAGATATGCGCGTTCACCCTTTCTGGTATGCACGTACGTACGTCTGTTATAGATATGTATGCATTTCGGGGGCTTTTTAAATGGTCGTGCATTTTTTGATACGGTGCATTCGACGACTAATGGTGTATTATACTATTGCGACGCCTATGTACACGCTATATCATATCGCGGAATATTTTGTAATGAACGTTCATGCTGTGTTTAATGTATGTTCATGCTGCTACTAAGTACATTCAAATGTTGATATGGACGTTCATATTTAGTTATGCTTTCGGAAAACCACTCATAAACTCAAAGACAACTGATTAATTTATATAAGCATAGCGGGATTTGATAACTTTCGAAGTTAAGACAGCATGGCAAGGGTGTACGAGATACAGAAAATCCAGCAGCTAACACACTCGGGGTCACCGTCAGGCCGGAGCCTACATCCACCACACGGAGGGTTTGGGAAAGCGTACGACGAGAAGAATGTTCCTACTTTTCGCGTGCCCAAAGCAATAATAGCCTTTAGTATGCGGCCCGCTAGGTGACCCGAGCGTTCTAGATCGACCCACCAGCGCAAGTCCTCCAGACGTTGTAGTCCCTCTACCCAGTTCCCGGTGAGGATTTTGCTCATGCCTTGAGAAAATATGATGTATGGACAATCTTGTGGGGCTTGGGCAAACAAAAGCACTGCTCTTTGGGGATCTAAGTCTATGAAGAGTGTCCGAAGTCCCTCTAGTAGTAAGGCGGTTGGGTTATTGGCGAGCAAACACCTGTTTACAAGTGTGAAAGAGTGACAAGTTTCGGTATAAACAAAACCGTACCAGACATGTAAACTCTAATAGTTGATAAATATATGGTTATCTCGCTAACCTTCGGAAAAAAGGACGGGCAGCGTCTCTTAAAGAAGCCCTGGCCGCGTCGTCCACCAAGGAGTCTAAGTTTACGACTCTTAAAACGCTTCTCTCGTTGGCCAAGCGATTAGAGGTTTTATTGACTCCCATCAGCGATAAGAGGTCGGTATAGCCTGAACTGGCAACGCGCTCGGCTATGTCGAGGTTTACGGCGTCTGGAAGCGTGTGGAACATTTTTTTTTTTTTGGGATTCAATAACATAAGTAGAAAGATATGCTGGTAAACAGAAGATCGAGCTCGTGTTTATGTAGACGCGATGGATGCATAGGTGGTTGGAGGTGGTTGTACAGATATTTAATGGGTTTAACTAGTCCATCCATTAATACCAACAACTGAGGTAATTAGGCATTAAATGCATATATGAACCGATCTCACGTTATAAAACATCATACATTATCATTACATGTTTTTAAATTATAAGATTACGCTAAAATAGGAAACTTGGTTAAACTTAAATTCATCCGTATTAGTTGTGAATGTCTAAAAGCATTAATTGGACGTCCACATAATTTCAGACTAGGGATCATAACAGGAAGCTTAATACAGATCCAACAACTAGAGTTGGGCATTTAATGAATAGAGGATAGTACATCCGTTTCTTGATGTTTGCGGTTGCTGGTCAAAAAACAAAAAAAAACGTTTCGTTGAGAGTGGTGGTTTTAATTTCCCAGGCAACTATGAATATGTAATGCTTAATAGTTGTGAATTCCAATAGTGATTCTCATTTAGTATTGATTCTTAGTTAATGGGAGGTCTTTCACTGAAAAGAAAATTTGCATTTATTAGTTAATAATAATCATTTCTAAATTGAATAACTAAACCAAAGAAGATCATTCTGTAATAAACGGTGGTGGTATATAGCAAGTGGCGAAAACAGTATTTATTAAACATCACACATTATCCTAACATATTAATACACTGAAACATGACATTAAATATAAAACTTACATAAGCTTAAATTAGTCCGGCTTACTTGTGAACATCTAGGAGTACAAAATGAAGGTTCACATATACCAAAACATGACATTATCCTTCCTTGCTAACATCTAGGAGCACGAAATGAACGTTCACATATTATAATACCGATGATAATAGGAAGCTTTGTGCCGTTCCATACTGGTTACTACAGAATCATTAGCTTGTTGGCCACGCTTACTGCGAAACAGCTTTCACAGTCGAATTCCCCAGTGTAATCAAAGCCGCATGCACACTTCTGGCCGTAGTATCTAACCGCTTTGAAAGTTCTGAAGAACCCACCATATGGCCTGTTAATAGCAACCCCCCTCATAGCCCTTATGGACTCCACCATACAACGCGCAACAAACGCCGCAAACATAATATCTTCCCACCAACGCAACGACTCTAAGATATCAGACCCTTCGTCAGACCTACCAACCATTAAATGACACATTCCCGTAGCGAGAATATTGTATGGACATGTGGTTAGTCCTCGTTGCAAAATGGTTATGCCCCTATCACAATCACGTTCCAGAAAAGTTACACGAAGACCTTCCATGAGGAAGGCTGTTGGATTTCCAGCATCAAGGCACCTAGCAAAGTATCCAATATAAATGTTGACCAAATCCGACATATTAACCAAGGAGCATGTTACGTTACGAAGTTGATTACCTCTCGAAGAATGCCCTGCCCGTGCTACCCATGCAAACGTATTCGGCATTGAACATGAAGTGGTCTATGTTTGCCAACCTCAGAACTTCTGGCAAACGAGTATACTCATACATCTGTTTGTTGACGCTTCCAACGGATAAGAAGTCCACTATGTGCCTGGACTTAGCGAGACGTTCTATCACATCTAGTTGGAGTGGCTGTGGCAAAGGCAGCATGATTTGAAAAGGAAAGTAGAAGTCAATGGATAGAACCGTGATTACTTTGCCAGAGTAGGTGGATATAACACCTTACTTATACTAAAAATAGGGTGTATCAACAAGTCCGATGTTTATCCCTTCTGAAGGTGGGTATAACCAATCGGGCGTCGGTGTAATTTAAGCCTGACTTGACTTAAACCAGTCCACATTTAAGATCCACATGGAATAAAGAGGTGAGATAGTAAATGTTGTTATTATCGATTTGACTGCAAACCACTTCCTATACTAATTTTAAATAGCAATAATTACACCTTAATAATTATAGAGAGGTGTGACAAAGTGGTCGTAACAACAGCACTCCTACTTTCGTTATGAAAACGAATAGTACACCAATGAGCTTGCATGAACGTGGTTTCTCTCCTATGCACGTCCATAACCAAATGATAAAGGTGAAAACTTGGAGCAGTTCAATTAATGGAGTATTGGGATAGATTGCCAAACAATGCAAGACGTAAGCATTCATGAACGTGGCATTAAACCGCCGTACCCAACATACTTTAGGGATTAGCGTCGAACGATACGCCAACTTGTGAAGAAAGGACTTATATTACAATTTGTGAAAGTCTAAGAAAGCTTATGAACGTTCACTGGTTTACCAAAAAGTAGAAAGTTATACATATTCATTCTGAAACTTCAAAACAGAAGCCTAAGCCTGATAGAAACGCTTCGTGCATAGCAGTGTTCACATGCGAACCATCCACTGTAGTCAAAATCACATTGACACTCTGCCCCGTGGTACCTAGGAGGTCTGTACTTTCTGATGAACCCACCATCGATCCAGAATGGATCCCTATCCCTCATAGCCGCGACAGCGCACAATCCATCGCCCTAAACCCGACACAAACACTATATCGTCCCACCAACGCAAAGTCTCTAAGATATCAGAACCTTCGTCAGCCCTGCCGTTCATCACATGACACATTCCTGTCGCCAACACGTTGTATGGACATGTGGTTAGGCCTCGTTGCAAAATGCTAATTCCCCTATCACAATCCCACTCGCCAAAGGCAACACGTATGCCTTCCATCAATAAAGCCGTTGGATTTCCAGCGCTAAGGCACCTACCAGATGCATACAAGTATGGCCACGTTAATAGAAAATAGAATAAACCCTTCCCAATTGCTCCAACCTCTTATGTTACCTTTCAAAAAAAGGCCTGCCCATTCTTCCAATGCGGACATACCGCGCTCTGAACTTAAACAGGTCGATATTGGCCACCTTCAGAACCTCAGGCGAGTGGGTCAACTCATAGAGATTTTTGCAAACGGAACCAACGGCCAGGAGGTCGGCTATATCATTTGATTGCGCGAGGCGGTTGATGACGTCAATCTGAAGGGATTCCGGTAGTTGAAGCATATTGTTTTACCGCAACAAGACAATTGCAAAGGTGGAGGAAAAAAAAATTAAGATTTCAAAAGGAAAGTCTGTATAACTAAAACTAGTTCTAAGGGTGCAGTTGTTACGAGATAGGAATTCCTTCTCAGAATTGAAGTCTGAGTTGACATATACCCGTAACCCCTTTAAATAACCGTATTTATTATCCCACATAGATAGAAAGAGTTTAATTAATAATGCAAGTGTAATTGTCGTCGATTAGACTGAGAACCGCCACCGTCACATTTTAATTAAAAGCATTGACTACGGGTGAGTGTCATCGAGCCGTGTGCAGTCATGAATTAATAATTTATAATAACATAAACCGTATGGATATCTCTTTTTATTGTCACTGACATCTGATTCTTGCTGTGTAAATTATTTTTAGTAGACGATATGGAATATAATAGGGGATTACAGTAAAGAGGGGATTACAAAAGAAACCTACCACACGTACATTTAATTTAGAATTAACTACTAAACGGGACGTCGTCATAACGAACTGGGATTAGATGACAAACATGAACGTTCACAAAATTCTTGAATGAACGTTCAGGAGTTCACAAAATATTAAACAAGGTTCACCACATAAGCCTTAGCCTGATTGCCACGCTGCATCCAAAACAGTGGTCGCACACGTATTCCTCATTCCAATCAAAATCACATTCACACTCTGCCCCATGGTACCTAGGTGGTCGGAATGTTCGGAAGAACCCACCATCGGTCCTAACCGGGGCCCCCTCTCTCATCGCCGCCACCGCGCGAACCATCCATCGCGCAACACCCCCAGCGAAGACTAGATCTTCCCACCAACGCAACGACTCCAGGATATCAGACCCTTCGGCTGATCGTCCGTTCATCAAGTGACACAATCCTGTCGCCAGCACGTTGTATTGACATGTTGCGAGGCCTCTTTGCAAGATGCAAATGGCTGTGTCGCAGTCTCTTTCGACAAAGGCAACACGTATGCCTTCCATCAGTAAAGCCGTCGAATTTCCTGCGCCGAGGCACCTACCACATTCATAAAAGTATGGGCCCGCTACGTTAAGAGAAATGACAATAAACCTTCTTCACTATATCCAACATGTTATGTTACCTTTCAAAGAAGGCCCTTCCGGAGCTTCCTATCCGGACATAACCCGGTCTCAACTTAAAGCAGTCGATGTTGGCCAGCTTGAGCACCTCGGGCGAGTGGGCTAACCCATATAGATTTTTGCAAACGGAACCAACGGCCAGGAGGTCAATTATGTCATTTGATTGAGCTAGCCGGTTGATGACGTCAATCTGGAGGGGTTCTGGTAGTTCAAGCATAATGTTCTACCACAGCAATAAAACTTGGAAGTTGTATAGATGGATAGAGAGTGTTTGAAAATAAGTATTGATAAGACCTTATTAATACTAAATAGATCGGAGCCAAAGCGCGGAATTATAAATGCACCCATCATGGGAAAAGATGAAAGCTTTAAATATTGACTTGACATAAATCTACGATATTTTACTTAACAGCTATAGACTCGTTATTAATGATATGAACGTCGGTCGTAGAGAAATGAACGTTCACATTAAAAATATTACCGTTCTCAAGACTATCTCTCCTCAATTTTTAAATGAAATTACAATTTGAACAAATATATTTCGATAAATATTAAACTCCGGGAAATTACGAAATTCTGCTGCAGTTGAACAAAAGTCATTCATCGAAGTTAAAATTACCGACACAACCCATAATCCAAAAAAAAAAACATTAATAGGTGTCTAGCGCTACACATTCTAATTAGGTATCTAAAGAAGTTAGTTGATCACATCACTGGCATATTTGGCGCGAATTATGGGAACCATCGATTCATCAATCGAGCGCACCTCGTTAATGCTGCAGTTGCTGCTAAGCATCTCGAGATACTTGACGATGACCGGCCCACTGTCAGCAACATCTATGTTTTGCACCACGTAGTCACGTACCCTATACTTCCAAGATCCAATGGGTTTGGTGATTCTTCTACGTCGACCTATCTGGTTTACTAGGTATGGTAGCATCGTCGCGAATGGGGCCATTGCCTTTGCCACCTCGTCTCTATTGGTGTCACAATGTCTGGTGTCCAACAATTCGACCTTTCTGGCCTGTACGTCGACAATCAAGCCAACCCACCTATCATCATGCCACCTCATCGGCATGTAAATGGTTTTCGCAGCGGTGCCCCAACGGAGCTGGGGCAACCCATTATCTTGACAACCCGATACGTATTCAACCAAAAGAGAAGGCCACTTGAATACGATCGCATTTTCACCGTAACCAGATTCAAAGTACCCACTCTGGAATGATTCAAAGGATCTCACCAACGTATCCGCGAACAGAGAATCAGCAATGGTTATTTGGGCATAAGCGTACGCCGTCTCACGTCTGGTCCATACCAGGGACAACAGAAGCCGCATTTGCTGTGCATATAGAAGGGATCCGTTAAGAATACAAAACAACTTTAATTTATAATAACCCTCAACATAGCCTGGAAAAAATTAGAACAAACCTGGTAATCCAGATTGACACCCAAATCCCCAAATTCATTGATCTGCGAGGCAATCACAACTTGTCCACTACGCAAGGTGATTTGCCTGCCAATAATGATGGTTATTTTGTGTTAATCATTAGATAAATAGTGACTCAATTAGTAATGAGTTATCTGAGTGGGGGTTTAGGTTACTTACTCTCTCCCTGCAAATCTCACGGCGGCCTCGGTAGCAGCCTGTGTCTCATCGTTTGTTACATCGTCGAGGGGGTGTATTGTCGGTTCACCTAATCTCTTCGGTCTAAATAGGTTGACGAATGGTGAGTCATAAACCGGGTTCCGACCTTTCTGTCTGTCTCCCCTCCGAGGGTATTCCCCGTCGCATGTCTCATCGTCTTCCAGGTTAATTACGTGGAATACATTCAGGGGTTCCACGTCCAGGGGACTGTCTGTTGGAGCCCCAACATTCGGGACCGGCGAGCGATAAGAGGGGTCTTGCTCAGCTTCACTAACCTTCGAAAATTTGTCCTCTGGTCCACTGGCGTGTGCTTCTTTGTCCTCTTCTCCACTGGCGTGTGCTTCTTTGTCCTGCCCAACAGACGTAGTGGCATCCTCGGCTGGCTCCTGCAATGTTGCGCGTACTGATTCCTACAGTATGAACGTTCATTTTCAGCTCAGTGCACAATCAAAGTGCTATTTATGAACGTACACACGTTCTATCTACACACATACAGTTTCCTCATCAACGACTTTTCTGTTTTCTCCGTCTGTTGATGTCAACCCCGAATCCTGCCCATTTCTTGGATCTGCCGAAGACTCTGACGGAACTGGCTTACGAGCAATTGTAGCAGCTGCACTCTACAAAACAAATGGGACCGACTTTATAAATGTACGTTCATATATGCGTTCTGATTGTTCACAAACATAGGTTTACTCTTTACCATTTCCATCATGGCACACTGGGCAATTTCCTTATCCGCGGTTGCGGCACCAGTTTCCTGGACAGTTGTAGAAGCTGCATTCTGCACAACAATGTTAGTATATCGACTGTGATGTAGGTTCACAGATATGCTTCATAACTAGATAGGTTTGAGGTACCTCTGGGGGCTGTCCATATGTAAACAGGGGATCCACGCCATCTTCCGATTGCTCCTGATGTACATGGTTTTAGTTGAGATTTTAAAATTTTATATGCACGGATTGTGTCAGGTTAAGGGATCATACCGGGACTGTTGAATAAGCCGGTGGGTCTAGGGTCTCCTCATAAGATGCGGCCAACGGGTCTTCCGCAAACGGCTCTTTAATCGGCTCTTTCTTCTTAGACCCATCGCCCATAGTGGATCCTGCTTCGTCAACAACCGCGGTTTGTCCTGCTTCCTGACAGGTGCATGATCATACATACATTAATGAACGTTCACAAAAACTCATAATCGTTCACATACCCAGGTTAAGCCCATACCGTCGCTTGGTCAATACCCGACGAAGGGTTCATTTGTACTTCATTCTCCAATTGGTCCCGTAATTCTAAAGGCGGTATGAGATTAGGTCAAACAATCGTGATATTTATAAGAGATAAATGGTAGAGCTAAAACTAAAGGAGCCGACTTTTTTTGTCTTGGACTTCCACGACCCAGTGAATCTAACAAAAGGCTCAAATACGATTAAGGCGATCCAATTATGTAAAAAACACGCAACTGAATTAGGGTAACAAAAGTAATGTAAATCGTTAGAAAGGTAATCGTTGGAAGAATAATTATTCATTAAGGGTAATTAAGGTAATTCAGGGAAAAACTCATTAAGAGTAGGATGGTAATTAAACTCGTGAAAACGATTCTGATGCATTTTCACTTCTCAATTAATGAAATAAATATGTATATGTTGTGAATAGAAGAGAGATAGAAGAATTGTTGATATTTATTCCAATGAATGAAGGCTCCTTTATATAAGAGCACAAGAACTTGGAGACCAAGTAAAACCTAGAAGAACTTGGAGACCAAGTAAAACCTAAATTACAAGTAATGGGCCTTTATAATGGGCATCTACTAATTATTCATAACACTCCCCCTTAGATGTCCATTATAATGGAATGGTTTGTAATGCGTTTAAGATGTTGCCTCATTAAAAACCTTACCAGGAAAACCCAATGGGAAAAACCATGGTTAAGGGAAAAAGAGTGCAACACGCAATTACTCCCCCTCATGAGTACACATGTCGAGATCTTTGAGACGGCGTAACCCGATATGATGAACTAACTTCTTGAAAGTAGAAGTAGGTAGCGCCTTTGTAAATAAGTCAGCCAAATTATCGCTCGAACGGATCTGTAGAACATGTATATCGCCGTTCTTCTGTAGATCGTGTGTGAAGAAGAATTTTGGTAGAATGTGCTTTGTTCTATCACCTTTAATGTATCCGTCTTTGAGTTGTGCGATGCATTCTGCATTGTCTTCATACATAATTGTTGGAGCTTCTTTCCCTATAGAAATACCATAATCTTCTTGTATATGATGAACGACAAATCTTAACCATACACACACGCGACTAGCTTCATGGATGGCTAAAATATCTGCATGGTTAGAAGAAGTGGCGGTGAGAGTTTGCGTCATAGATCGCCAAGAAATGGCAGTACCTCCGCAAGTGAACACATATCCGGTTTGCGATTTAGCAGTATGGGGATCGGATAAGTATCCTGCGTCTGCAAAACCAATTAGGCATTCCTTGGATAAGTTAGAAAAGAATAAGCCCATGTCTTTTGTACCTTGGAGGTAACGAAGTATATGCTTAATCCCATTACAATGCCTTTGAGTTGGGTATGAGCTAAACCTTGCTAACAAATTCACCGAAAATGATATATCTGGTCTTGTGTGACTAGCAAGGTACATTAATGCTCCTATTGCACTTAAGTATGGTACTTCAGGGCCAAGAACTTCTTCATTGTTTTCTCGAGGACGGAATGGATCCTTTGACACATCAAGTGATCAAACATTGGACTACTCAAGGGGTGTGCTTTATCCATATAGAACTTTTTGAGCACATTTTCTGTGTATGTTTCTTGATGTACTAGAATTCCATTCTTTACATGTTCAATTTGTAGTCCCAAACAAAATTTTGTTTTCCCAAGATCTTTCATCTCAAATTCTTTCTTCAAATACTCCATTGTATATGAAATCTCTGCAGGAGTTCCAATAACATTTAAATCATCAACATATACTGCAATTATCACAAATCCTTTCTCAAATCTCTTTATAAAGATGCATGGACTAACACTGTCATTCTTGTAGCCTTCTCTTAACAAGTATTCACTAAGGCGATTATACCACATACACCCTGACTGTTTTAGTCCATAAAGAGATCGATTTAGTTTTATGCAGTATTGTTCTCGGGAATTCGAATTTACTACTTCAGGTAGTTTAAATCCTGCTGGGACTTTCATATAAATGTCATTTTCCAATGGTCCATATAAGTAGGCTGTCACTACATCCATTAAACGTAAATCAATTCCTTCTTTTATCGCCAGACTAATAAGGAACCTGAAAGTAGTTGCATCCACCACAGGAGAGTAAGTCTCTTCATAATCAATTCCAGGTCTTTGTGAGAATCCTTGTGCAACTAAACGTGCCTTATACCTCACAATTTCTCCATTTTCATTCCTCTTTCGTACAAAGACCCATTTATGTCCTACTGGTTTTACACCTTTAGGTGTACGAACTACTGGTCCAAATACTTCTCTTTTAGCGAGAGATTTTAATTCTGCATCTATTGCTTCCTTCCATTTTGGCCAATCACTTCTTTGTGTACACTCTTCAATAGATGTTGGTTCATGATCCTCATCCATAATATCAACTGCTACATTGCATGCAAAAATATCATCGACGTCGATTTGCTTTCGGTTCCATTTTATTCCAGACATGACATAATTAATTGAGATCTCATCATTATCAGGTACCTGAATTTCATTCTTTGTCATGTTTGAAGTCTCTTCTAGAGATCCTTCATTCGTAACTATTTCCTCGGTTTCACCATTGCCAATTTCTGCTCCTTTTCTTTTTCGAGGATTTCTATCTTTGGAACCAATAGGTCTACCACGTTTCAAACGTGCCTTAGACTCATTAGCAGTTTGATTTTGTCCTTCTGGAATATTTATTCTTATCGGAGCATTTACAGCTGGTATATGTGATTTGATCACACTTTTGGGTCAGTAAACGCGTCTGGCAACTGATTTGCTAAGCTTTGTAAATGAATTATATTTTGGACTTCTAATTCACATTCTTTAGTCCGAGGATCAAGATAAGACATTGATAATTCATTCCAATTTATATCTTTTCCAGCTTTTTATTTTCTCCCCCTATAGTTGGAAAAACAGACTCATTAAAATGACAGTCTGCGAATCGAGCCTTGAATAAATCCCCCGTAGATGGCTCAAGATATTTAATTATTGATGGAGAATCATATCCAACATATATTCCCAACCTCCTTTGAGGACCCATCTTTGATCGCTGTGGTGGAGCAATTGGAACATATACAACACATCCAAAAACTTTCAGATGGAAAATATTTGGTTCCTGACCCAGAATCAGTTGTGATGGGGAGAACTTTAGATTACTTGTTGGCCTGATGCGAATCAATGCTGCTGCATGTAATATAGCATGTCCCCAAGCAGATATTGGGAGTTTTGATTTCATTAGTAATGGTCTAGCAATCAACTGTAGACGTTTGATCAAAGATTCTGCTAAACCATTTTGTGTGTGAACATGTGTACAGGATGTTCAACACTTATCCCAATGGACATGCAATAGTCATTAAAAGCTTGAGACGTGAATTCACCAGCATTATCAAGGCGAATTGCCTTTAAGGGAAAATCTGGAAAATGAGCTCTTAGTCTAATCAACTGAGCAAGTAATCTCGAAAACGCCAAGTTTCGAGTTGATAACAAGGATACATGTGACCATCTACTAGATGCGTCAATTAAAACCATAAAATATCTAAAAGTTCCACATGATGGGTGAATCGGCCCACAAATATCTCCTTGTATTCGTTCCAGAAAACTTATTGATTCTGAATTGAATTTTACTGGTGAAGGCCGTATAATCAACTTGCCTTGCGAACAAGCAGCACATGAAAAGTCATTAGGAAGAATATTCTGGTTCTTTAATGAATGTCCACATGAATTAGAAATAATCTTTCGCATCATTATTGTACCGGGATGGCCTAACCGGTCATGCCAAACTTTGAGATTTTCTGTGGAATTATGAACTACTATAGCATTTGCTTCAATTGTATTAATTGTAGTATAGTAGAGTCCAGTGGAGAATGCAGGTAGTTTTTCCACAATGTCTTTAGAGCCTTGGGTATTACTTGTGATTTGAAGGTATTCGATATTACCTTCACTCGTAGTCTCAATATGATATCCATTTCTGCGGATATCCTTAAAACTTAATAAATATCTTTGAGACTTTGGGGAGTATAATGCATCAGTAATTTTGAACTTTGTTCCCATAGGCAATGATATATTTGCTCTTCCAGAGCCTTCTATTATCTTAGCACTACCTGTTACGGTACTTACACTTGCTTCTTTCATTGTCAAATAAGTGAAATAATTCTTATTTTTCAAAATAGTGTGGCTAGTTGCACTGTCTGCCAAGCATAAATCTCCACCATTCATTTTCTTCAAAAGACAAATAAAATAAATTATTTCATATAAATAACTCAATAATAATAACTTAATAAAATAAATCAACTGTAATTAGAAACATCAATTCATATAAATATATTTGATCAATTAAGAATTAAAACATGGGAATCCAAATATATATATATATATATATATATATATATATGTATATATGTGTATATATAAAAGACGTGAGTGAATGAATCAAGCTAATTCGTAAGCATATGAGCTAGTATCCGATGAAAGCAATACTTTGCTGGACAAGAACTGAAATGATGCTTAAATTCAAATGTTTCTTAAAATAAAAATATATTATAATAAATATCTCTGATTAAGCAAATTTGTAAATACAAATTTTATTCTCCAATAAAAAGCTTAGTATACAAAACGTTAGCAATGATTTGATATGTATACATGAACAATTATTATAATATACTTATGTGAATAAAAGGAAAATCGAGAAGATAAAATATGTCAATATTTTAGAAATATAAATTTATTCACTTTCTTATATCAAAATTTTGGAAACTCAATTCAAACAGAACCTTTTGTATTAGGAGACAATAAAACGCGTTTGATTGCAAACATAATACAATTATATATAAAAACATTATATCAATAAAATAATCAAACTAATAGGGTTCAGAAAAATGTAAAACTAATTATTGCAGACAAAACATTGATTCATAAAACAATATAGTATAATATAGATGTGATTCTATTTAGATGAACCATAGATCGATAATAAATATGGTTCAAACATAGGATTAAATCATGAAAAATATCAATAAATTATTATTCTAGATAAGTATTGACAATCATCTCTATTATGAATAAGATCAGAGATCATAATCGTGAAGGCATAGCCTATCATAACGATATTCAGAGAAGACATCACTTATCATCCTAGAATAAGACATAAAATAAACATAAATTAAATCTCACCTTTTCGGTGTAAGAAAATAGAAAGAGAGAGACTATCGTGCTGATAACGTGTTGTGAATAGAAGAGAGATAGAAGAATTTGTGATATTTATTCCAATGAATGAAGACTACTTTATATAGGAGTACAAGAACTTGGAGACCAAGTAAAACCTAGAAGAACTTGGAGACAAAATAAAACCTAGATTACAAGTAATGGGCCTTATAATGGGCATCTACTAATTATTCATAACAGTATATTGTTTTTGTTATCATAGCATGTTGTTGATTTTTAGATAATACGGAAGTCTCGTTCGATGTTTGCTTTCCACTTTAGATAGAATCATAAGCTTTTTTGAATGTTTCTAGAAAATCATGTCTAAAATGCTCTTTAAAAAAAAACGTTGGATTGTTTTGAAAACTCATGCTTCCATTTTTAAAGAGTGATGTTGTAACTATATAAAAATGTAAAATTATTTTTATAGGTTTCGTGTTTTATTAAATAAAAACCAAAAAATCAAATAGTAGTAAAATTAAAGGAATTTATACTATTAAATGAGAACTAATTTGTGGCGAAAGCTGATGTATCAGCAAGAGGGAGCTCTAAAGAAAGATAATGATGACGTGAAAGTGTAACATGACAAGGCCAAAAATAAATTAAAGGGTTCGGAATTCAACTTATTTACGGGAATACCATCACTTCGAGTATTCTTCATTTAATTAATTCATTTTCTAAAAAATGCACAATATATTTTCGAATATCTTATTAATTCGAGTTTGAAAAAATATATTCTATGGCATATACCAACCTTTCGAGAGAACTTTGTGAAATCCTATATAACGTGAGCTTGAGGTGGCTTAGAAACATAATCGTTTACATCTTCCATATTTCAAGAAGCTTTTTTTCTTTTTTTTTCTCATTGGCTATGGCAGTTTTCTTCCGGATCATTAAAAGTTTGATCAAACGATCCATTGTCATTTCTATTACTTTCTTCTTCTTATCGATTTTGAAAGGATTTCTATGTTTTTTGTTTTTAATTCTTTTTTGTTCGTTTGGTCAAATGAAAGAAGAAGCTCGGTTATCACAAAGCTAAAGCCAAATGATGTGATGTGAACTAACAAATGTTTGAGATTTTATATAAAAGGAGCGTGAGATCTAAAAGTCCGATTGATGGTTTTTGCCAAGACGATGTAAGTTCACATCACATGTCCCGGATGACCTAATGAGCCTATAATCCGAATAAGTGTTGTCTGTTACTATAGACATTGATTTGGTGGTAAATAATTGATTTGGTAAATACTCTTTGAGTATCATATGAGGTTCAATCTCGATAGTCCGAATAAGGCCCGATCAAATACTCTTTTTGGTAAATACTAACTAACATTCTTCTTCTTATTAATTTTAAAAGGAATTCTATTTTTTTTTTTTGGTTTTTAATTCTGTTGTGTTCGTTTGGTCCCATGAAAGAAGAAGCTCGGTTATCACAAAGCTAAGGTCAAATGATGTGATGTGAACTAACAAACGTTTGAGATTTTATATAAAAAGGAGCGTGAGATCTAAAAGTCCGATTGCTGGGTTTTTTCAAGACGTTGTAAGTTCACATCACATGTCCCGGTTGACCCAATGATCCTATAGTCCGAATAAGTGTTGTCTATTACTATATACATTGATTTGGTGGTAAACAATTGATTTGGTAAATACTCTTTTGAGTATCATATGAGGTTCAGTCCCGATAGTCCGAATAAGGCCCGATCAAATACTCTTTTGGTAAATACTCTCTAATTTTTTCAGTCCATGGTAGTATTCTTCCGAATCAATATAAGTTAAATAAAATGATACGGTATAAATCCTATTATTATCTTATTTTTTCTTATGTAAACTGTATTTATGGTTTTGGTTTTTTCATTTTGTTTTATTCAAAGGCTCATGAGGGAGACGCTCGGTAATAATGAGTTTGTCTCACATTCCCCTATTTTCCTAACGAGCCTATAGTCTGAATAAGTGTTGTGTATTGCTATAGACATAGATTTGGTGATAAACGATGGATTTGATATATTTTCTTTTTAGTTGTGTATCTAAAACAACTAAAACAGTATGAAAACAAATGACATAATATATTATTATGTTCTATTCGTAGTTAGCACCATCTTATCATATGATTTAGTTGTGTATCTTTGAAATATGGTTTACAATAATTTGTACACAACCCTTAATGTAGATGCTTCAGATTTTTACAATATTCCAAGTTAAACATGTTTGTAGATCGGTTTGAGAATAAACTAGAAAATATATGGAGAAACTGATGAATATCTTAACAAATTTCGTATTATGTAAATAAATTATTGGTATGTCCATGTATAAAAAGAAATAAATTGGAAAAAGTAAAAGAATATTCTACATTTCGATAGATGTCTATAAAATGAATAAATTTTAAAAAGTGCGAGAATATTTTACATTTCGAGTAAGTCTATTGTTAAACACAATATCCTAATCCAATCTAAAAAATATTGTTCGTTAGTTTAATAATGAGATAATAATTGTAGTTTATATATTTAAAAATTAATTTATTCGAAAAATCTTAAATATCGGATTATTACCATAGATTTTATAACTTTAATATCTTATTAAAACATAATACCTATAAATGTACATAATAAAATCTGAGCAAGAATTTAGATTTCCATGTTTAAGATAGGATTATTGTTCACAAAGTAAGAGAATATTTTACATTCAGATAAATATTTTGGTTTTACATATCCTAACTAAATGTAACGATTGAGTTTACAAACTTAACAAATAATATATCCTAAAAATATAAAATATATGACACTTTCCAAATATTATTTACACCTTTCACCTTTTCAAACACCAACGATTATTTCGACCCGTTATTCTTTTAAACCTACTTCTAACCTTCTATATATACGATGAGATTTATTCAGTAGAGAAGAATACTATTGAAACATTTGATACGATTTCTACAGCAAAAATGTCGATTTTTAGCAAAAAGAAAACAAAACAGGTTAGTATCAAAAAAATTTTCCCTGCTTCATTGGAGAAATACAAGACTAATGTGAAGATACTTTCTTCATGGAGGGTTGTTTTTTACAATGTTTCGAAAGCGATTGAGATGATTTTAGTTGACTCTGATGTATTATTCTTAGTTACTAAAATCTGATATTAAATATCAATAGTTTTTTTTGTAACGATTGAACATTTAGAAATTGTAACACATTTATATTTGTATATATGATATACGAACTTTAGTTTTTTATACCTCGATAATCATTTTACAAGAACACATGCAACTCTCGATCAGGACATGTCAAAGAAATTTGGCCAAACGTTGTTTGAAGATGTGGCATTTTGTATTGAAAGATATGAATGTGTCACATATTCAAATGAATATAAGACCAATCCTCTGCCTTTTAAAATGACGTTTACAAATCAGACCAAAATCACATTATGTGAGGAATTTCCTGAAGAGGTGGAAGAGAAGTATTTTATTGGTTTTGATGAGATTCTTGCTGGGGACTTTGAGAAAATGTCTTGATCGGTTTGTTATCTGTCACCTTCTTATTTTTTTTTAAAATGTATATTTCTCTATTGATACATTATTTTTTAACAATTGTTTGCAGACGTAATTAGTCAAATCGTTGCTTTAAGGTCGCTAGATAATGTCAAGAAACAAAATGGAATGAGCACAAAAAGATTAAACATTGAGCTGAGAAACGATTCGTAAGTGTACATATATTATGTTTTATATATTTTTTTTTTAATTTTTATTCATATAATGTATTTCATTGATTTGCAGAGATTTGCGTTTAAAGTGTACACTATGGGGTGAATATGCTCAACAAGTGTTCAATTTCAATGCAAATAATGAAGGAGGTGAAATCATCTTTGTCATGAGGTTTGCAAGCTGCAAATCTTATCAAGGTCATTCTCCGCGGTTTAACATTTCTATTTTGTGTTTATATTTATTTAATTTAAATCTAAATAATTTGGTAATTTGGTATACTAATCATGTCTTCTTTTAAAACGAAGATGAATGGTCCATATCCAGTGGATTTAATTCAACCAAAGTTCTTCTAAATCCAAATAGTTCTTACGTCAACAAGTTTTATAAGAGGTAAAAGTTTTATCTTTAAAATATGTTAATATGAATATATGTTCACGTTTCTAACTAAAAATGTTTGTTTTTTTGAAAGATTACCATAGAATAATATTATGATTACGAATGGTGAATCTAGTCAATTTTCACTTGGATCGAATACGACGATGTATGATGAGTTGTTTTACAAAAAGAACAAGAAACTTACAATATCTGAGATTGTAGTTGATTACGAGGTAATCATACTTTTTATAAGAGTGCTTATTTGAAAAATATGAAACCTTATGATTTATTGATATGTCAATGCGTTCTAATTGACGAAGCATGGAAAATGCATTACATGTGCCACCATTGAGTCAATTGATTTGAGTCAAAGTTGGTATTACCTTGCATGTGCCAAATGCAACAAGAAAGTGTACGATGCAAGTAATGATGATGATGATGATGGGAAACCAGTTGAGTTTGATTGTACGACATGTGACAAATTGTTACAAACGTTAATGCAAGGTATTGTACAAACATTAAAATTTCTTAATTAGTATATATGTATAGACTTATATTTACTATTAATATCAACTTTTCTCAAATCAAATTGTGTAGGTACTTTGTTCTTCTTCGAGTTAAAGATAATTATGATGTTTGATCGACCCGTTGAAAAACTTCTCCGGCTTAGTGCAAATGTTGTGGTTAAAGAATTTAATGAGGTATATGTTTACAAATTTGGTTTTGAATCTTATGTATCGGTTTGGTTTTATATGTATAGTTCATTATTTGTTTTTTTTAAATGATGATTATAGCCTGAAGATTCAGCAGCTTTACCCCAATGCCTTACCGGTTTGATCGGTAAAAAGGTTTTATTCAAAATCACACTTTCTGAAGACAATAGAAAGAATAAGAACCAACCATTTGTTGTTACACATGCTTGAGCTGATTAAGAGAGGATTAATCAGTTTTTGTCTGAAACTGATCTTGTATTAATTTGACTAATTGTTTCACTACAAGAAAACAAGGGGAAAAGTGACGGAAAAACTGACGGATGAAAATCTGTCGGTTTTTATGACGGAAAACCGACGGAAAAGTGACAGATAATTTTCCGTTGGTTTTCCGTCGGTTTTTACTGACGGAAAACCAACGGGAAATTATCCGTCACTTTTCCGTCGGTTTTCTGTCGGTTTTCCCTAAACCCTAAACCCTAAACCCTAAACCCTTTATCCATTACACAAACACATAATCTGATATTCCATAATTTGAATCCCGTAAACCCTAAACCCCAAAACCCTAAACCCCGAAACCCTAAACCCTAAACTTTAAACCCTCTGTCCGTTACACAAACACATAATCTGATATTCCATAATCTGAATTCCATAATTTGGATCCTTATTCTGAAATACATATTCCGTAATCTATAAAAACCCGAACCGTAATTTGAGCTCAGACCATAATGTATATATATTAACAAGTATGTAGTCGTAACTAGAATAACTATATTTAGAAATCCGTGTTATGATGTCCGAGAAAATTTAAGTTAAAACCTTGTATTAATCTAATTATATGTTATCAACGTTTTATAACCCGAAACTCTAAACCCTGAAACCCTAAACCCTAAACTTTAAACCTTTTATCCGTTACACAAACACATAATCTGATATTCCATAATCTGAATTCCATAATTTGAATCCTTATTCCGAAATATATTTTCCG
Source organism: Orychophragmus violaceus (assembly GCA_030180135.1). Classification (NCBI taxonomy): domain Eukaryota; kingdom Viridiplantae; phylum Streptophyta; class Magnoliopsida; order Brassicales; family Brassicaceae; genus Orychophragmus; species Orychophragmus violaceus. The sequence continues at coordinate 80,318,528 of CM058231.1, forward strand.
TAATCTCTAAACCAGAGCCGTAAGTTGAGCTCAGACCATAATGTATATTATATATTAACAAGTATGTATTCGTAACTAGAATAACTATATTTAGAAATCCGTGTTATGATTTCCGAGAAAATTTAAGTTATAACTTTGTATTAATCTAATTATATGTTATCAACGTTTTATAACCCTGAAACCCTAAACCACAAAACCCTAAACCCTAAACCCTAAACTTTAAACCCTTTATCCGTTACACAAACACCTAATAAGAAAAATTAAACAAAAATTTAATTGTTATATATACCCACAAATAAATTTTAACATTTTTAAAACAAAAAGAATATAAACAATAATTAAAATAAAAAAAATTAATAATTTTAATCATTATGTAGATTATTTTTTATTATTTTTAAAATTATTTATAAACTAACATTTTTTAAAATTAATCTATTGCATTTTAAAATTAAACATATTTAAAATTTTAATTTTAACAATTTATAATACTAATCTTCACTCAAAAAGTCTTAAAAATAATCACTTAAATTGTTATATATATTCATGACTAAAAGTTAACACTTTTAGAATTAACAAATTCAAGTAAAGTAATATTATCAAATTAATTATTTTTAGTTATAATACATACTCATTTTAATTATTTTTAAATAATTTATAAAATTTAATATTTTAATTTTTTTTATTTCTAACACTTTTAAATTTACCTTTTTAAAAAAAATTATTTGAACCATTTGTATCATTTCAAATCAGTTTTTGATTATTATATGTTCAATATAATAAAAAAAAAAATCTATTGGGTAAAACTGAGTCACGCGGATAACTTTTATAACCGTTGATTAAAACAGATGAAAGGTTCAGATTTAATATAGCAGAGGGTGGAGATCACACTTCTGGACCACTAGATTTCTACCCAACTTTAAATCTTAACCGTCCATTTACCTCTTTACTTAACCTAATGACCCTTTCCTCAACTCCCTCACGACCCGCCGCTCTCATCATCCTTTGTCTTTTATTTTTTTCAATAAAAAATACAAGTTTACAGGAGAAGTGAAAGTTGAAGATGAATCCACGATGTGAATCGAAGACGAAGACGAAGATCCGGCGATGACCCGCGATGGGGATTCGAATCATCGACGCGAATCAAATCTGTTACATCTCACCGGTGCTCATACCACGCCGTCAAATCTGAACCATATCAAGTCACCGATGCACGAAGACGGAGACGAATCGACGGGGAAGACCGAGAGAGAGAAGACGACGACGGAGAGCTGTGAAGGCGAAGCGGAGAGCTGTGAGGTTTACGGCAGCCCGTGCAGAGAGCTGTGACGAATCTCCGCCAGAGGACGAGATCGGGAACTCCTCTCGTTGCCGGAGCCACCGAAGAAGACACAGCGAAGTGTTCTCAGAAGGAGAAGAAAATGAAGAACCTGAGTTGATTTCTGGGTTTAAGGTCGTGGTGCTAGAGAGAGAGAGAGAGAAGACGGAGACGATTACGGTAGTGGTGACGACGGTCTTGTCATCGGACCAGCCGGGACGGCGTGGTCGCCGGGATGTAGATTTTTTTGCGTTTTGTATATTTTTTGTTTCTAGTTATTATTTTTTTTTTGTTTTTAGTTATTGTATTTTATTGTATTTTTATTATAATTTTATTTTGTTATTAAATTTTAAATTAAATTATCTATTTTTGGTTTTTCATATTTTTTAAAAAAAAAATATTACGGAATGGTTATGCGGTTGTTAGTCGGTTTTTCAATCCGTCGGTTGTCCGTCGGTTTTTCAATCCGTCGGTTTTCTGTCGGTTTACAAGTCCGTCGGTTTTTCATCGGTTTTTCAATCCGTCGGTTTTTCGCCGGTTTAAATTCTGTCGGTTATTCGTTGGTATTACCGACGAATGTCGTTTGTCACAAATCCGTCGGTAATTCCAACGAAAAACCGACGGATTTTGAAAAACCGACGAGATAGAACCGACGGAAATTTTCCATCACTATTCCGTCGGTTTTGGCCAAAACCGACGGAATAGTGACGGAAAATTCCGTCACTTTTCACCTTGTTTTCTTGTAGTGTTTATTTATATGATCTAATCAATAATTATTATTTATATTATCTTTTGTGATTTTATCTTACTCAGTTCATGCTTGCAAACTCAACTGACAATTACGGATCTCATCCCCTTATGCTCACGAACTCATGAGTTCCTGGAAATCCTTTAACAACCAAACCATAAATGGTTCGTGGACCATAGACTCCCATGGCTGCAGCCACTTGATCTCCTCCCGTAACTCCGGTTAAATTATCTCCAGGCCAAACCCAAAATATGGTTCCCACAGTGAAATTTTATCCACAATGCTTGATCCATCCAATGGATCAAATGCCACACTAAACCCACCTGTCCCAAAACAATTTCATCAACTTCTTATAACCATTACTGCGTAGTTTAGGAAGCAGAAATGTAAAGTTAAATTCATATGAACGACTTTCCACTGGACCTCCCATGTCTTGAAGCTCATGTACTTCTTCAGATCACGCGTACTTAGTATTAAGGACATAAGTCCCACATCGGTAGTTGGAAGTGATCATTAGTAATATATAATGGATATGAACCACTCCACTTATCACCAATTGGTTTTAGGTTGGAAGCCCATATACCTTAATATGGTATCAGAGTCCGATCCATACAATCCAACCCGATCTGACCCAAAATTGGTCCAATCATCGACAACCCATGCCCAAATTGGTGCCGTCGATCCAAGCCAGAATATTCCGAGATTAATGCTCAAAGAGCCATTATCTCGAGGGGTCATATTAGGGACATAAGTCGCACATCGGTAGTTGGAAGGGATCATTAGTAATATATAAGGGATATGAGCCACTCCACTTATCACCAATTGGTTTTAGGTTGAAAGCCCATATACCTTAATACTTAGTACTTACACACATGCGAGTATTGCAAAGCCTATAAAAACAAAAATATACAAATCAAAACCTAGTGATCCTTTTCCGAAACAAAACTTATTTACTGGAAATGTAATGAAACCTCAAAGAGAAGCTTACCGGCGAGCATATCAACGGCGAGTTGTTCATCGCCAAAGGAATTAACACAAGCTGTTCCACCACAAGAAGCTGTCCTAACTTTGAAAGCTATTGTCCTCAACGCTTCTCCCATACACATCAGCAAAATTCGCAATCCCTTGTCAGACGTTTCTTGTGTCAAAAACTCTTCCTATACACACTCAAAAGTAAGATACGTTCACTCAAAGATCAGATCTTTACCACAAGATTGGAAATAAAGATTGAGTCTTACCAAGCTTTGACTAATCTCACATTTGGTCACAGTTGAATCAATCACCATTGTTCTTAGCCTTCATGGCTTTCAATGGCGATCTTGGTGCTAGTTAAAATAAGCCTGGCCGCTCCGCTTAGCACCCAAACATCTGTCGCGTCTATATTCATATATACCCCCAAATATTACCGATACCCGATTCGTCACCCATCGTAGATTCAACCCACGTTCGCAGTAACTGAGCAATCTTCATCTGCGTGTAGTTGTAAGATAGAGTTAGTATGTTCCTTCCCTTAATGTTTATCTTCCAATCATCATGTTGTTTCTTTTTGTTGGATATATGGTTGCTTTCATATTTGTACTAATTTTTTTTAGGAATAAGTGTAACATGTATCTTGCTTACCTTCTTCCTCTGCCATTCCGGGGACGTCGTAACACTTATTCCGGACCGTTTCTCATGCGATGTTTCCCAGTCGTATCCTCCCCCTTCACTCAATCAGAAATGACTACCTGGTTTTGTTGTTTTGTATGTTACCAAACCTTTAAATTACTCTTCTCAGAGGTTCCTGCGAAATAAAAGACAATAATGTACTAAAGGTGCAAATGGTTGGACATCTAGAGAACTTTAATCTAGTGGAACTAGGAATTACATTCAATTCCTCTCAAAGTTATCTATTTGTTGTTTTTTTTATTTTTCTAGTGGAATATGGTGGGATCCAATTTTTTGGTGGAAAAAGTTAATATTCTGCTGAAATTTGTTCCTCTCTTATAGGGAGAAGGAAAACTTGAGCGTAACAAATTTTATATTTTTTTTTTGTTTTTTGTTTTTGTTTTTCTTTCATATTTATTATAATTAAAACAAAACATCTATTTTCTTGCTATATTTATATAAAATTTGAATTTCATTTTTTTATAAATCAATAACTCAATTATAAGAAATTAACTATTGTTATATTTATAGATTTTTAAATAATTTAAAAATAAATAATTAAAAATTAGATAAAATCACAAATGCATTTAATTCGTATAAATATACTATGATGGAAAATATTTCACCATAAACGCAAAACAAAATATTTTATATACCATAAAAATAGATTATAAGTTAAGAAATAATATTTATGATTTTATAAAAAAATTGTTTTAATAATACTTTTTTATATATCATAAAACAAATGTTTTAAAACAAAATAATATTTAAAATACATTTATTTTAAATAATATTGATTTAAAAATTTGCTCTATATATCATAAAACATTTTATTTTAAATAATATATTTTATTATTATGATGTGTATTTTAATACAATAATATTTATTTATTTATTACATAGTTTTGTAATTATACAAAATTAATATTAATAATAATTCTGATTTTATATTCAAAATATATTCATTTTATGTAATTTTGTGTTTCCTCTCTATTCCTCTAGTTTGTTACCATTTAGCTAAATATTTTATTTTTCTACTTCTATTCCTCTGATTTATCTTATTCCTCTTAGGATCTTAATCTCTCATGGCCTTCAATGACCAAAAAAATTCTACCATGACTATTTTATTCTCATATGGCCTCCAACAACATGAAATACCCAATTTAACCTTAATGAAATCTTTTGATTTTAAAAAGAAAATTGAATGTGAGCTTCAAAAATCCCCACCCGATTCCCACCCACCATCACTTTTCATTGGGTCCCACTATCTTTCTCCACCATTGATTTTAATGGAAATACCATTTGTTCCCTTCTTCTCCAACATTTCTCATTTGTCAAATCCTTTATTTGTTTCCTTCTTCTCCAATATTCCATTTGTCTCTCCTTTCCCAACCTAAAATCATTGAATTCACACAACAATCTAAGATTTGGAGGTTTCTTCTCCCTTTTCTTTCTCTCTTAAACCATGTGTTTGATTTAAGGATTTTAAATCTTATTTGATTTTGTGATTTTTAGAAAGTTTTTGTTCAATTCTTGAATAACCCAAGTGTATATATACCTAATAAACTTGTTTTCGAAGTGTAATAGCGAAATCTATAGATTCTATAGGTTAATCTTGTATAACATCGAAAGTATAACTGGTATAACTAGTATTACTCGTATAACTGGTATAACTAGGACAACTGGTATAACTGGTACAACTGGTATGTTTAGTACGACTGGTACGACTTTGTGTCCTAATTTTGTTTATTGTTCTTTTTTTTCCAGAATACAATGAATAATATTCGTGGCACAATCATACATTTTGATTATGGGGATACTACTCAGACGAGGGAGATGAAGTGCGATGGAATCGGAAAACCCGTCATAATCAAGTTTTGTAATGGGGGGAACTTCTTAGGATGTCACTTATTCTCGGTTGGTTGATAGAATATGCAGGAATATTATTGTTGATGAAGCTGAAAAGAAGCTTCTGTTGAGTTACTTTCCATTGATATTGGGTCCAAAAGGCCATTATATATCTTGGGTGATGAAGATGTTTGAGGACAATTTATTCGGTACCTCATCATTTTACTGGGACGTTCATGACGAGATACTAACACAATATGTATTACCTCCGCACATTAAGGAAAAGAAAGAGAGAAACCAAGTGACTAGATTCCCGTCCGTTGGAGAACCTCGAAGAAAAAAAAAATCCGTTGCCATTTGAGCGATTTTTTCTGATGAAAACTCTCAAAGTTAATTTGTGTTGTGTTTTGTTGTTTGTTTTTGTATAAAACTTTGTATGACTGCATAGAGTTTGATAAGATTTTCACTTCTTATATGTTTGGTACAACTAGTACGACTCTTTGTTAAAACAAAAACATAAAAGAATTATTTTGGGTAAATACAATCCTGATGTTAGTTTGAAAACGTCACTAAAACATTATTAAATATATTTACACATTTGTAATAATTAAGAAATATCAATTTTTTTTGTTATTTGTTGCATGAACATCATATTTGTGGATCATATACCTTATACTTTTAAGATTAGTATTGAAATCCTTAGATTGCTAAGATGAAAAATAATTAACATAGTGTTTTCGAGATGTTATGATATGGAAGTATTATAAATCTAGTTTATTTACTTAATTTAATAAGTACAACTAAAACAAATTAATATAAACCATGGTATTACTAATGACAAAGTAAATTTATAAAAGTACAACTCTTTGTTAACAAAAATTAATTTAGTACAACTGGACAACTGGTACAACTCTTTGTTAAAAAAAAACTCTTATGACGGCGCACATTTTGCATGTTTTACACGTTTATTTTACCAAAGAGTTGTTCTAGTTGTATTAGTTGTACCAAATTATTTTTTTTGATTAAAAGTTGTACCAGTTGTGCTAGTTGTACTCAAGATAAAAAATTTCAAAGAGTTGTTCTAATTAGTATTGAAATCCTAAGAACACTAATATGAAAATTATTAACAAAGTATTTTCACATGTTATGATATGAAAATATTATAAATCTAGTTTATTTACATAATTTCATAAATACAACTAGAGAATTTTAATATTGAGCATATTATTACTAATTATAAAATAAAACTATGAAAGTATAACTCTTTGTTAAAAAAAAAATTGGTACGACTAGAAACTTGGTACAACTATTTGTTAAAAAAAAAATTTAATCTAGTGACGGTGCACGTTTTTCACGTTTTTTATGTTTTTAATGCCATTAATTTTAATTTACATTTGTACTAGTTGTACTAAATTTTTTAGCTCTACCAAAGAGTAGTTCTAGTTGTACTAGTTATACCTAAAATAAGTCTGAACTATATAAAAATAAATGTTAAGAATCCAAGTCTAAAATACAAAACACCATCCATATGCTTAATCATCCTTCTAGCATCTTTCTTAAAACCCACCCATTTTCAGTCCACCCAAATATCACAAAATGTTATCCTGAAACATGAATTTTATAGAAAATGTTGATAGTTATTAGTTACAATGCCTTATGTATGTTGTCTTCCTTTGGAGCTCATGAAATCAAGTACCCGAGAGACGCAACCTTTACTTTCGGTTTGTCGAACTCTAACGTAGCTGCCTCTTCTTCCTGGGTTTGTCGTGATTTTTCTTCTTCTTCTTTGATGCTCTGACTTGATTTCCACTAGATTCATCTTCATTTCTCTAATGATCTCTCCAACAGAAACATAACATATAATGTTACATATAATTCGATTCTATATTTCACCAATCTTAAACAGCTTTTTCTATCAAATCAGATTACAAAACACAAAACTTGTCTAATATCAGGGTTCAACAACCTCGTAAGCTCAGGCGAAAACCATGAAAACAGAAGCATAAACACAGAAGTGTTGACTATTTGCAGAGGCTCAGGACGAGGCATTTTCCGAGTGATCATCAATTTGGAAAGGCATAGACTTTGTCTCTCCGTAAATTTTGTTGAACGCCACTTACCAGCTTAGAGCTCTCGTTAGTCTCGGTTATGAACACATTAGCACATTCCTCGAGCTCAGACACATAAGTGTTGGGTGCAGAGTCAAGAACGTCAACCAGAAGATTAAACACACAAGATGGATCTACTGAGGAAGAACGTGATGGAACCTGGCCAGCAATTTCTCCTTGTCTGCTCTCAGATGCTGATTGTGATCTCTCGTGGCCATTTCCTTTGGAGTTGTTGTTTACCCTCTCATGTTCTTCATGTAAATAAGACATGAGACCATTTAGCAACATTCCATCCACCTAACTAACTCTTCAAAAGAATATGGAAATGTTGCCATCACGCTTACCTCTTCATTTGGCACAGAAAAATCACCATTAGACTCCAAAGTCGAAGATGAAACCGTGAGGAGGAGTGGAGGAAATTTCATCGTCTGTGATGGAAGCAATCTCAGCTTCCTTATAGTATTCCTCGTTCATCAAGGCAGAAACAGATTCACCAGCCTTTGTACCCAAATTGAATCGGGTAAGTTCAAAGGAGATGAAGATTCTTAAATGATTTGGAGATAAGCCGATTAGATTGAGAAAATTATCAAATTGGAAGAGAAGGGTTGGAGATAGAAAGTTACGGGAAAGAGAAAAACCAATTTAGGGATTTTATTTTAGATTGGGTCGGATCTTATCCGATTGGGTTTGGATATAGGTGGGTTGGGTTGTAAATAATTAAATTTGTTAAGGCTAAAAACGAAAAAACCACATTTTTTACTTAAAAAAAATAAAGTAAAATTAGGGGGTTTTTTCCAGAATTTTTCAAGGCCAAGAGGGCCACCAGAGATTAAAGTCCTTCCTCTTAACTACCACTATTCTACTAATTTCTATTCCACTAATACATATTCCTCTCGTTCCACTCTTTTTCTATGTACTACCATTTTTATGTAAGGGATCATAAGCAAAATTTGCTTCTCGTGTTCTCAATTTCAAAAAAGTCTCCATTTTTAATCCAATAAATGGATTTGATCAAAACCCATCAAGAAATCAAAGAGCATCACCAAATTCATAAGAAATTCACAGATTTTGAATCAGAATAAAGTAAATGGTGAAGCGTACCATGATGGAAACATCCACGAAGCTCTGGTCCCTGTGAGTCCGACGGAACCATGGATTTAGGATGAGAGAGAGAGAGAGATCTGCGCCATACTCGAGCTTCCTAAAACAATCAGTGTAGAACAGCCATTAGATTTTTCCTTGCACAATTTCTGGATGATGAGCATTTATACTGCCGAGAATTGGAACACCTGAAGGGGATGGGAAATCGAGAGGTCTAGGAAAATTGAATGAGGCTGAGAGCGAGGGATTAAGGCAGTAAGGAAGCCGAAGAGAGATTTTCTGGATTTAATGGCAACAGTTACGTTGGGTCGCCAGAGTTGTCGTGAGCTGGTGGCTGATGAGCTTTGCAGACGAAGAAAGCTGAAACTGAAAGGATGCTTTAGGGTGAAGATGAGAACTTGGGCCAAGAATAGTTATTGGGCTTTAGCTATTTGTAGGGGAAGTTACCCAAGCTTCGGATTAGAAATGCAACATAAATGGGTGACGTGGTAGTGGAGAAACAATTAGATTGTTTGAGTGAAAAAAGATTGTTTATTTTGTTATCCATCTTATAAAAATAGGGGAGCATTTTAGAAACTAACCTTGTGTTTATGTGTTATATTACGAAAAATGACATTGAGTTTATTAAAAAAATTTATTATTCATTAAGGGTAATTTTGAATTTATGAAAATTAGTCACACAAAGATATTTGGGCGGATCCGGTTTTGAAATATGGATATACATGTGGATTCTATTTTTTAAATTCTGATCGTTCATTTCGTAGATTTAATATTATCTGTCTGATTATTTTGTTTTATTAATCTTACCAATTATTTTTTTTTTAATTTATTTTATCAACAAACTTACCTTTTATATTTATTTTCGTATAATATATTTTAGGAAACTGAAAGATGTAATCTTGATGAATATATTCTTTACAATCTTGATTAATATCACACAATCCCAAATTTATTGAAACTATTTCGAATATAATATTAAATTTTATGAAAATAATATTTATTTATTATTACTAACATTATTTTATTTTGAAAATAATATTAGTTTGTTCAACATTAATTTTTGATATTATTTGGGTTTAATTGTCTGTATTTCTTGAAAACATTTATATTATCATATTTATAAATTTATATAGTTATAACAATTGAATATCCTATTTATTAATAAATTATATTTCTAACGTTTATTTTCAAAACATATTTTTCAATATATTAATTGATATTATATTTTCAATAACCACTTAAATGAATATCCTATTTACTTTCACAAAATCTTTATTTTATTAAATTATTAATATTATTTTTCTTATCGTATCTATTAGAACAGAAGCATAAATCAATTATTTATATAAATAAATTATTTATATAAAATGTTGGACAAATAATGTGGTGGCTGGCCCACATATACTCTTAAATTAAAATATATAACTTTGTTAACTTATTTTGAGTTTAAAACGTTTGAAAAAGTTGCCAAGAAAAAATATCTTCTAAGAAAGATTTTATTAATATTTGTTAGCTATTAGTGGAAAATATTCAATATTTCTTATAAATTGCCACTAGATTATGAATTAAATAAATTTTAAAGCTTGCTCGCTACACCAACATTCTCTATATAACTCAATGGTCATTGGTCGTATCTTCTCATTCACAAAAATTCAATCGTTCATCATTTCCACTGAGAAAATTGACGACACATCGTGTTTTTTAAATAGTTTGTGTTAGATCGTAGTTAGTGTTACTAGTTTTTGTTCGTTTTTATTTTTGTGTGGTTTTCATTATTTATTTGTCTCAATTTTGTTTGTTTATATGTTCCTCTTATTTTTTCAGAGTATTTGTTTTAATCGGCCATATACATGTTGTCCGGAAAGCGAGCGAAATCTGATTCAACCAGTTCCTTTGATATCATTAGTGAAATATGAATCAGAGCTTTGTCATTAGTTGAATTTAAAAGTTTCTTTCATGGAATGAAAATCTTTAGTCAATTTATTAGATGGTTTCACTTTGTTTTTTTTCCCCAGCAAATCTACACATGGTTTCTTTGGCTTTTCTCCTATATGATTTGATACATTACACTGTACTATTTTTCTATTCCGGTTATTTTTTTTTATGGAAGAGAAAGTGTGTTACTTCTTTAGTCTAATGGATCAGAAATACCAACGGATTTAAAGACAAACCGAGCAACTTAAGCCGATTATTGGAATATATCTCATACAGAAAAACATGAGATATACCAAGGTGAATTTTTCAAGTTTTACTTTTTATTAGTTGAAATATATTCAAAATATATTTATTTATGTTAATATGTGTATATTACCAATATTTATTTTTATTATTTTATAAAAGTAATGGTTGTATTAAATTATTTAATTATGTATCATTTGATTTAATATTTAGTATAAAATATATTTGTGGATGTCAAAATTTAAAAGTCTTATATATATTTTATATTGTACTGTTTGTTTTTATACAATATTTGATTTTATATAATCAAATATGAAATTAATAATAGAGTAATTCGTCAATTTTTACAAATCAAATAATTTATTTTTTCAAATTTGAAAAGCAACTCTAAAAAATTTAGTTATAAATCTAATTTTTAAAATTCTAACTTTAGAAATCTTTAGTTTATTATTAAAAAAATAATTAATATTAATTTAAGTAACTTTTTATAATATTCACTTTTGAAAATTATCGAAAAGATGTATTTGTGTTATTTTGTGTATGATTAGTTTAATTTAATTTTACATTTAATAAAAAAATTTATGTATTAAATAATATAATTATATTTATAAAATAATTTAATAACTCAATTATTCTTATATATATTATATGATTTTCATTTTTTATAAGTCAAAATTTATTTAATATTAATTTGTAATAATATTTTAATAATAGTTGCCAATTTAATTAATTTTTATTATAAAATTGGATTATGATAGAAAAATAAATAAAATATTTTAGAAGATATTAGAAGATATTATGAGTTAATTAGTTATAAATTTATATGATATTGTTATCATTAATTAAATATTAATTTGCAATAGAATATTACGTAATAAATACAGTAGTTAAATGTTAGTTTTATAACCGTCTCCTGTTTTTCATATGGAATAAAAATATTTTTAACAAATCTGAAAGAACAACTCTTAGAAAAACTTAGCTATAAATCTAATTTTTAAAATTCTATCTTATTAAATCTTAATTTTACTAATTAAAAAGTAATTAATGTTAATTTAAATATTTATCATACGATTTAATAACTTAATCATTCTTATATATATAGTATAATGATTTTTATTTTTTATAAGTCAAATTTAGTGTATATTAGTTTATAATAATAACAAAATTAATTACATTTAGTTTAAAAAACAAACAAAAAAATAATCATCAAACTAATAATCCGCATTCAGCATGGTAAATAATTATTTTAATTGAAAGTAACAATTGGGAGTAAACATAATCAATTATAAAATGCTTTAAAAATGATTAAAAACAAAATTAAATGTTGTCCAAAACTCAGAATATAAAGACATTTAAAAAAAAATCAAAATAAAGCATTTTATTTAGACATCTAAAACTTTTTTTTTAACACTGATTGTATTCATTCATTCAAATTTCTATGAAGAACCCTTTTCCATTCTCGTTTGAGATGGTTTGAATGAATGAATACAATCAGTGTTGAAAAAAGACATTTTAAATTTGAACAGAAAAATAACAATTTAACTACTACATATAAAAAATAAATTGGTAAAAACATAAATGAAAATATCAATAATTTTTCACTTTAAATCAAAATGAAAAAAATATCCAGACCCTAGTATCCAATTAAATCATCATCTCTGGTACTCTTATATCTATATCCATCTCTTACCTTTCGAAATAATTTTGCTCGAACATTGATTTCATCAACAATATCCATTAAAATTAATACGGTATATTTTTCATGTAGCTCATCTGTATTTTCTCCAGAGTCATTTTTAACTCGTTAGCTCTATTAAAAAAATACCTTTTGAGAGAATTTTGGCGGCTCCCATTAGTAGAAAAACAACCATGAATCTTGAAACTCATTTTTAATGTGTTTTGGGAAAGACAATTCTTAGTTGTTTTGACTGTATCCAAGTTATTTACATGGAGAATATTTTTTGGTAGGATGTTCGAAGATTTTATTTTGTATAAAAATTCTTCAAAATTTTCAAGTTATTTATAATGTCATTTATTTTAGTATAAATAGTGTCTATTTTTCAAATGAATGTTAAATTATTCAAATAAAAAAGCGTTTTACAATCATATGCTACTTGGATTTAAACTTTACAAAGGGAATCAAAAAGAATCTTTGTTCCTAGTTTTGATTGGTTCTAGTCGCAAACCAATCTTAGAGACCTTGATCATGAACAGTGATGCCTCTGAATACAAAGTGACATGAACCGGTTGCAAACATTTTTATTTATCTACCTTTAGAGTACATTAGCTGGTTGAGGATTCCCTCCATGATTTCTTTGATTACGTTCCCTCTATAGATGATAAATTATTGGTTGGAATGCATATATTTATAGGAACAGCTTTGTACCTTTAAGAGCACCACTAAAAGTTGTTTTCAGTGCTTGATTCCAAGAGGTTGCATATGCTGCTCCCACAAAGCCCGAGACTTGCGTTTCCCATACTTCCTCTGAGTATATGCATTCGAAAAACATCTATGATCGACTTTTCTCCTCAGTGTTACAAAGGTTGAAAACACTGGTTTGTCTGGTTGCCCATGTTTTTGTTCTGTCAGCTGTTGATAGTCCGTTTTTCGTCGACAATCACAATAGGAATGAGTATTTGTGAGTTGCATTAGAAAACGAAATTCCCTTATACAATACTCTTGTGGATCCGTGTTTCTGATCATGTTCCAAGTATGCTTCGTTTGGAATTTGTTTTGATACGTATTATCCTTCTTCAGCCATAGATGAGTATTCTCTCGTGTTTGATTTCTCTGCAAATGAAGCTGATCAATTTCATCCTCGATGCGATTCAATAACTGAATTCTTTGTCACCTTCTTTCCTTCCATGCAGTACAATTTCCATTGTCGCAGTGGCTTTGATTACCAAATCTATGTAACCACGAGGGCATGTTTGATCGACTATCCTACCCAATGTCGACCAAGAGTCGTCATTGAATGAAGCAGAGCATCCATTCCCCACCTCAATCTTATGTAATCTTTAGCCATCTCCATGTACTTGATTAGCTTACACCACATCCAAGAACCAACTGTGGTGTGGTCTCTCACAGTCCATATATTCTCCATCTTGATATTGACTTGCAAAATCCATCTAACCCATTGAGACTGCTGACTTGAGACCACTCTCGATATAAGTTTTAGGCAACTAACTTTGTTTGCTTCTTGTAAGGACTTCAGTAATGATATTTTTGAGGATAGGAAGAGACGGATGCCCAAGTCTCCAGTGCCAATTTGAGATGCTGGTTTTGGTTGTCGGAGTTGCGAAGAAGGAGATAGGCGATGATGGGGTAGTTGGCCACTCGTACAGCTCTTGATTAGTTCGACCTTGGATCAATGGGACCCCCGAGCTCAGATCTTTCACCTGGAAAACAGAAGGAAAGAATTCAACGGAGACGTTATTAGCATTACACAGGCGATAGACCGAGATCATGTTCTTGTGAATGTTGGGAACATGAAGGACATCAAGTAATTTGAATGCACGAGAGTTTGAGTTCAGAGAAGTGAAACCAGTGTTTCTGATTTGAATACCCGACCCATCGCCGATTAGGACTTCTTCACCGCCGGTGTACGGTTGATGAAGGGAGAGGTTCGCAAGATCCGAAGTCAGATGGTGTGTTGCTCCAGAATCGAGAATCCATGGATTCTGCTGGTGTGAACGAGAAAGATTGACTTGTGCATTCCAGGGTTGTGTTGGAGTCGGTAGCAGAGGTGGCTGCGTCGAGCGTTGAGCAGTCTGGAACTGGGGACAACGACGAGCCGAGTGTCCCTGGGTGTTGCAAATTTGGCATTTGCCGAGATACGGCCTGAACGTGCGCTGAGGGTTGGGTGTGTTGTTGTTGGTTTGACTGGTCCATTGCTGAGAGGAGCGTGCCTGATTTGGATTGTTCGATCGATTACGGTTGTTCACGTAATTTGTTGTGATCGGTGCAAAAGTGTTGGGAGCAGCGGAGAGGAGTTTGGCTTCGTGGTTTAGTAGTTTCTCGTGAAGCTCGGTGAGAGTTGGTGGCGTGTCACGACCTTCTGTCTGGTCGATGACGGACTTGTACTCCTCAGGTAATCCTTGGAGAACATAGTCAATCTGGTCTTCATGGTCAACCATCTTTCCGAGAATCGCAAGCTGATCGAACCGCATCGTCAGGCCCTGGACGTACTCATCAATGGTGCGAGTGCCTTTGCGCCAATCCTTTAGCTGCAACTTGAGTTGCTGAATGTGGCCTCTGCTCGGTTTCGCATACATGGATGCAAGGGTTTTTCAAACATCAGCACTCGTGGAGGCACGAGAGAGCAGAGGCTGAAGCTACATGGATATGGCTCCAATGAGAGCGCTTAGGATGAGCTTGTCTTGACGCTTCCAGACAGTGTAAGCAGGGTTGACTGTTGTGGTACCATCAGCAGTGAGAGTTGGAGCGGGTATGGTGATCGATCCATCAACGTAAGAGACCAAATCATACCCGTCAAGAAGAGCTTCAATTTGGCGACTCCACATGAGATAGTTGGAGGAAGTGAGCTTGGTAACATTTGCCATGTTAAGGCTGTAGAGATTCGTGGTGTTGAGAGGCACAGTATCGTGAGAGTGGGTGATATGTGTTTGAGAGTTTGAGTCAGAAGCCATTGGTGTGAAGAGAAAGACGAGCAAAGGAGGCTGACGGCTGCAGAGAAGAGAAAAATTAGGTCTCAGAGATTTTACTGCTCTGATACCATATAGAGAGATTATGAATTGGATGATTCTATTAACTGAGAAGATACAATGTTATATACAGAGCAAGCTAGGGTATCAGACTTAAATGTGCAATATACACTTTACATATATGTATTCCTTGACACTTAATACCCAATCCTCCTTCTTTTTTCGGTTTGCATGCCTCATTCCAAGCAAGTTTTGCCTTGTGTGGGTTTAGGTATGGTCCAGACCACAGAAAGGATGCGCATAACTTCTCTATCTCGTGTATGCAGGTTTTTGGCAGTCTATAAGCTGACATACAGAAGTTGAGTGTGCTTGTGATAACTGAATTTAGTAATTATAGACGTCTTGCAAATGATATACATCGATAAGCCCAAGACCACATATTCTTGCTGATTCTTTCAATCAATGGCAGGTAATCCGTAGACGTTAGCTATTTCGTGAGTAAGGGAAATCCTAAGTATCATACTGGTAGAGTACCAAATTCAATTGGAAAACTCTCCAAAATATTCTCGTGGTTTTGATCTGTAACACCGGCCAAGTAAATCGTGGATTTCTCAACACAGATTTTTTAAAAAGACATGACTGCAAACCTCAAAAATTCGCATGATCCCTTCAATAGATTCATTATGTCCCTTTACAAAAAAGCATTAGATCATCTGCAAAGCATAAATGGGTCCACCCTATTTGCTTACATCTCAGGAGATAGCCGATCTTCATGTCTAGTGTTGCCTTATCCATTATCCTAACAGAACATCTATGCATGTGATAAACAAGTAGGGCAAGAGCGCACAACCTTGCCTTAATCCTCTGCTACTCTGAAAATACCTTGCCAATTCTCCGTTGAATTGTACTGATAAGGAGACTGTGGAAATACAGAGCCTAATCCAGTGTATGAAAGTATCCGGAAAATGCATCGCCTCAAATATATTGAGTAGAAAAGACCATTGGACATAATCTAATGTTTTTGATATATCGATTTTTCATAGAACATATTGGGGCGACATCCGCTTTATGATAATCTTTTATCACTTCCGTAGATAGAAAAACCTTCTTCATCAACAACCTCTCCTTTACAAAAGCTGACTGGTTCTGTGATATGAATTTTGGTAACATCAATTTAAGCCTATTTGCAAGGATCTTCGAGATTACCTTGTATAAAAAATTACAACAAGAGAGAGAGGGCTATAATCCTTATCTATGTAGCTGCATTCTTCTTTGGTATAAGTGCTAGAATAGTGTTGTTCACTCCTTTTGGCAGGAAACCTTTGAAAAGAAAGATTTAACAGCTGCTATGAAATTGTTACCAATGATCTGCCATGAGGATTTGAAGAATTCAATAGTGTAGCCATCAGGTCCTGGAGATTTGTTATTTTGCATTTAGAATAAGGTGTTATGAATCTCTTCACTTGTTACTTCTCGAATCAGTTGTTCTCTTCCAAAATTTGAGCACCAAAGTCCATAAGGTTATGAAGATCCTCCACAACAAGGATTTTGAAATCAGGAGGATTAAGATTGAGGAATCGCATGTAGTAGTCTTCATCTTCATTTTGGATTTTCTCTTGTTTCCTTAAACGACACCCTCTGAATTTACTATTTCTCATATTGAATTGTGCGTTGTCTTTTCCTGAGCCGACCTATGAAAGGTTTTGTTATTAGCATCCCCAACATTCAGATAATGAAGTTTTGACCTCTGTTTAACGAAACCTTCTTCCATCTCCAAAAGCTTTGCTCATGTAATCTGAGCTTTTGACTCCACCTCTAATGCATTAGTAGAGGGATTTGTAAGAGTTTCAGCTTTCTTATCGCATAGATCTCTATATGCCTCATTTGTCTGACATGACAAGTAACTAATATTTTCCTTACCTAGTGATCCGAGAAGTGGTTTCAACCCCTTGAGCTTTTTTAGAAGCGGTGGAGGGTAGATGTTGATATGAACAAGGGTTGTGTAGTACCCAATATTCTTCCACTAGCAGAGTAAACTGAGGCATAATGGCTAGACATTTGAAAACTTGAATGGCCGATTGATCTTCTCTACTTAAGCAACAAGTTTAAATCATCCTCGTAGGTGATCTGAGCAGCCTCCTGCCTCAAATACACCATATGAGGACGACTACTTGTTCATCTATTCACTGTTTATCAATATTCTATTCAGTTTTTTTTACAGATCATTCCATAATCACGCTTGTTGCACCATGTGAATAAGGGTCCTTGATATTCCAAATCTAGCAGTGAACATTGCTGAGTGATTTCGTGGAAGTCTCTCATACCTTGCGAGATTGAGGGAGAGTTATCATAACCATAAATGGTTGTGTTTACTCACATGATCACATATATTTAGCCATATCACAGTCTTTTTGATCACATGATCACATGGTCACATATTTTGATCACATGGAAAAGAATCTTTGCAAGATGTTTGTATAAGAATATTCAAAGATTAAATGTAAATAATTAGCAATAAGATCAACTTCAATCTATAATGAAATAATAGTGAGCTTGCCACTATTAGACGATTATTAAATGGAAAGTAGCTAATTATAGTTTAATGTAACCTGAACGACTTGTTTGGCTTGAGCTAGTGCTACCTTAGAACTGATAGGTACACATGCATTTTGACACCTCTATTAAAAAAACGTAAGGTGAGGTTTCTGAATATGTAACGCATCTCAAGTATATCTTATATATATAGTTAGTGCAACTTGTGAAGATGTGAACTTGATGAGCAAGACTCAAAGACAAGTAAATACTGATTTAATTGGGTAAATTCAGCTTTTGGGACCACAAGACAGCTGGACAGGAGGACCACAAGATTGACAACTGGACATCAAGATCACAAGAGGAGCCTTTTCCTTTTGTCTTCTTGTAATTTAGGGTTTTGAGGTTGTCTCCTCTTATAAGCTTGTTGGTCGTGACAGAGTTAAAAAGGGGATTAAAGCAGCCACACTTTTTAGTTAGAAGAGTGAGAGAAATCATTTAAAAGCTTAATCTTGGGGTGGGTTTTCTCCTGTTACACAAAGAGTGACAAAAAGTGATATCAGGAGTGTAATGTGTCCTCTATTCTAGTGGATTTCGAGCTGTAGTCTCGGAGAGATGTATTAACCCTCATTAATGAGCATGAAATCCTTAAATCGTGTGTGCTCCCCCTCTCCTTCTCTCTTTACTATAAAATCTCTATGTTTCCTGTTTATGTGCATATTTCTGTTGTCTCTGTCACATAACTTCAAAGTACTTATATCTTGTGTTCTGGAGACTCATGCTCTGTCAAAGTTGGTGTGTTGTGGAGACTTATGCTCCTTCTCTACAAGTCGTATCAGAGCCTTGGTTCTGTGTTTTATGGTTCTATCAAGTCAAGAATCATGTTTTGTCAAGAAGAGAAGTGGAAGGTTTGAAGGTCATGGAGGTTGTGGTTTATGGCAGTGATATATCATGGTTTTTTAGGACTTTTAACCATGGTATATGTCTTCTAATCGAGTCTTTTAGAGTCTTTTGGAGTCCTTTTATGTGTGTTTACATGTCTAGGTACGTTTGGAGCGGATTTGGATATTATGGCGCATTCTGGAGCTATTTGGAGCATTTACCCGAGAGAAAGAGTTCACTGTTGAAAACAGAGTTTTGTGTCGATCGACACATCTCGTGCATCGATCGACACACATGCGGATAAGGCAATTCTCGGCGGTTTAATGAAGATTTGTGAAATTTTCACTTTGGCCGAGAAGTTTCTCATAATTACAAAGAAGCCCCAGTCGAGTTTAGATCATTATATTAAGGTTTTAAGCGATTGTTTAGGCTACGCATTATTTTACTTTGAGAGAGTTAGGGGCTGATCTTGTACTCGAGAGAGAAGAGATTTTGAACCCCAGTTTCTTATTTTATTTTATGCTATTTGGTTTTCTATTCATCATGTCTATTGTTATGATTGCCATGTCTGAGTAGTTCTCCAGTTAGGTTTAGGGATTCTCACAGGGGATTTCATGGAATTATAGGTTGATCAATCTGTAGGGATTGATATCTTTCTAGTTCTTCATCTAGGGTTGTTCTTAATGTTTGATCTGAATTAGCTACCCAAATTACTAATGTTAGGTTGATTTCTGCAACGAAAGTTGATTAATTACCTAGAAAGAACCTAGATTAGCAATTTGACTATTCGCAAAGAAATTTGGCTTAGAAAAATTGTGAACGAAAGAACCTGAGATTAATGCTTGTTTAGAACTCTAAGATTCGCAACGAAAGTTGCTTGCTAGGTTGTTAGACATAGATAATATTCGCAACAAATGTTGGTCTGTTATAATTCTGTGATTCTAGTTCTAGAACAGTTTTTAGTTTGATCCCGATTAATTGATGTGTTCCTGATTTCCCGAGAACTCTCTTGACCTGACGCTTTGCCTTCTGATTTACAAACCGTTTACTTTACTTTCTGCTTTGATTTACTGCTTATTTTCTGTTTTCTTCCTAGCTTAATTCGACGTTCTATAATCTATCGCAAGATCTTGAGTCTCTATGGATTCGATACCCTGTATACTACTAGTTCACGTCTGTGCACTTGCAGTGTAGATCTAGAGATTAAAACCTGATCGTATCAAGTTTTTGGCGCCGTTGCCAGGGACTCTTTTGAGTCTTCGATAGATTTGAACTTAGGGTTTAGACTAGGTTTTTGGTTTTGTTTTTGGTTACTAATTTTTCGTTTTTCTTGCGTTTCAGGTACGCCTAGATTCGCCTTGCATCGATCGACACGGTCCTGAGTGTCGATCGACACATCTTCGCGCTCTGCATCGATCGACGCTCTCACTGCATCGATCGACACACCTACGTGAACAGATCAGTTTATGTCTGATCGCGACTTGCGAAGTAATTCGGACAAGGAACTCGTGAATCTCGAACTTAAGGAGCTTGCAAAGCTTGAGAGAGAGAACAGGAAAGCCCAGAAGGAGGCTAAAATGGCTAATATCAATCGTATAATCCTGATTAGGGATACTGAAGGTGTTCTGAGGAATTCGGAGAACCAAGTCTGCAATGCGCTTGGTCAGAGACTCGATGAAGAAGGGCATGTTATTCCTGAACCTCAGAGGCAGGTTGTTCAACCTGAGCAAGGAGCTCAAGGTGGAGAAGCTCAAGGTGGACAAGGAAATCCACGAGCTGATGAGCCTCCTAATCCTCCTGCTAGGAGGACACTAGCTGATTACAATCTACCCGACGAGTTCTATGCCAATAGGTCTGCGATTGTACCTCCTGCGTTTCCGCGTAATGAATTCGAGCTGAAGACCTCATACTACACACTTGTAGGAAAGCGTGTCTTCAGCGGATCTCCACATGAGCATCCTATGGACCACATAGAGCACTTTGAGTCTATAGTCCTTGGGATGAAGCACAATGGAGTGGCTTATGACTACATGCACTGCAAGCTTTTTCCTCACTCTCTTGTATGAGAAGCTGCTGATTGGCTAAGTCAGATTCCACCTGGGACTTTGACTACTTGGAATGTAGTGAAAGAGAAGTTTCTGCGATACTTTTATGATGATGCTCGCTCCGATCAGCTTCGACAGGATCTCTTGACTTTCAAGCAAGGATCTACAGAGCCTTTTAAGACAGCCTGGGTGAGATTTAAGAGATACTAGAGAGATTGCCCTCATCATGGCTTCTCCGAGGTGCAGCTGTTATGTATCTTCTTCAGAGGAGTTGATTTGTGGTATCAGATGGCTTTAGATGCTGCAAGTAATGGTAATTTCTACACTAAGTCTCCAGAAGAAGCCAATGAGCTTATTGAGAACTTGGTCACTAGCAATAGTGTCAAGAATGCTGATATGGAGAGGATGAAGTCTGGTGGTAAAGCTGAAAATTCCCAAATAGCTGAGATGAACAAGAAGATTGATTCTGTTCATAGCATCTTACTTAGAAAAAGGTGGATGTTCAAGAGACTGAAGATGTTAATTACATAGCTGGAGCTGGTTATCAAGGTCAAAGGTATGGAAATCAGCAAGGACATATTTCAAGTTTCGCACCAAAGTCTGCATTTCAGAGACCTTTCCAGCAGAACAGCTCATTTACCAGAGATTATGGTGCTTCATCATATCAGCTTGTTCCTCCTAAAAATGAGCAGAATGATAAGATGATGGGTCTTTTGGAACAACTTTTGGAAGGACATCAGAAGAGTACAATAGACTTCAATGGAAAGATAGATGCTTTGTACCTTGATCTTAATGGGAAGATAGAAGCTATAAGCACTCATGTGGAGAAGCTAGATGTTCAGGTTCAGCAGATTACTGGAGCAGAGCAAAGGCAAAATGGATCAGGAAGAGCTGAACATAATAAATCCGTCCATGCTGTGATCACAAAAGATGAGATTGACTTGCTGGAAGAAGAAGAGAGCATTATCTCAGATTTTCTGGATGAATATTGTCTGCCTGTCGATCTATGCATCCCCGATACGTCTATGCATCGATCGACACAGATCGCCGACGGGACCAGAAACCTGCAACAGTCCCAGAACGAGTCTACAAGCCCTCTGTGTCATATCCTAAGGCTCCTAAACTGTCTAAACAGGAGCTAGACGTGGCTAATTGCATGGAATTGGTGGAAAAGAAGCTGATTCAGATTTCAGAGAGCTTCCAGACCCAGGAGCCTTTGTGCTAGACTGTTCCATCTCTTAGGACAGATTCAAGCATTCTCTGTGTGATTTAGGATCTGGTGTGAATCTCATGCCATACTCTGTGGATGAGAGATTGGGAATGATGGATTTCCAGCCTACTAGGATCTCTCTTATCCTAGCTGATCGTTCAAAGAGGTATCCAAAAGGAGTTCTTGAGGACATTCCTGTCAGAGTTGGAAACTACTTGATTCCAACGGACTTTGTAGTGCTGAAGTATAACATTGAGCCAGCTGATCCATTGCTACTTGGTAGACCCTTCTTAGCTACTGCTGGAGCAGTAATTGATGTGAGACATGGACTGATTGATCTCCACCTAGGAGACAATCCTTTGCGGTTCAAGATGGATAAGCTGCAGAAATCCACCATTGATGGACAGAGCTTCAGTGTGGAAGTGGAACCAGAGATTCCTGTTGGAGAAGAGAAGATGGCAGTTTATTCTGAACCTTCTCTAACATCTTCAGATCCTGCAAGTGCTCTTAAGCAGAAAGCTCCAAATCTCTTCCATCCACCAAAGCACAGGTATGACTCTTCTAAACTCAAACCTCCTAATCACAAAGCTGTGAATGCAGGAAAACGCAGTATTCCACCCTCGCTTTTCTCCCACCCTGATTCTCTTCGCTCTTTTCTTGGGAGATCTCATGATCCGAAAGCTTATACGCCACCTTGGCTGAAAAGACATTCACAGAGATACTCAAAGTCTCTGTTGAATCCCCCATAAGTCCGATCTCCTTTCCATAGTCAAGCTATTGACGTTAAAGAAACGCTGAGTGGGAGGCAACCCACTGTTAGGTTCGTTTTTTCTTTTCATTTTTCATCTTGATTTTGTTGCTTTGATTTTTCTGTTTTTGTGTGCTCAAAAGCATGAGAAACATGCAGAATCGCACTGCATCGATCGACACACCTAGTGCATCGGTCGACGCAGTTGCGATTTACGGTTTGCCGATTCAATTGCGGTTCAGACACCCGTTATGTACATAACCGCGAGCATATTCGCCTTGCATCGATCGACACCACTAGTGGCATCGATCGACGCAGGCCGACGACAGGTAAGTGTTCTGACCCTTTTCGGTTTGTTTTCATTCCAATTTCTTTTCTCACCGAGCCTAAGCTTGACACCACTGGGGACAGTTTGTTTCAAGTGTGGGGGAGGTAGCTACTGACGCACCACTTTTTGTTTTCTTAGAGTCAGTCAAAATTTTATTTTATTGAGTCAAATTGAGTTGGAAGAAGGACTTTTTGAGGAGATTACCACACTTGCAGGAACTTAAGTAACCATTAGATGATTTGCAGATGATCTATGACTATTAGAAAACCCAACACAGACCAGCCTACTGAGGACACCCATATCGCTTTAGGTATTCAGAGAATCCATTACTCGACTTCACCTTTAACTTGACTTAATTTTCTTACCTATGGGCTTGGTATACTTTGGATCGGATTCCTCTGTTGGTTCTGACACAACTTGTAAACCTGTCTGATTATGGTTCCCTTCTCCCCTGCCTTGAAAGTAAAAAAAAAAAGAGGAGATAAACTGAGGATAAGCTAGTAGCTTCGAAGTGGTCACGGGAGTGGTAGAGACCCCTATTACCTCCTGTGCATCCATGGAAACATGTCCAAAGTACACCCCAATAAGGGAAGAGCACTGATAGAAAAAATAAAATGATACCCAGTGGGGAAAAACCAGTGCTAAGAAAGGGAAAAGATAAGAAAGGAACCAGAAGCAACAATTGAGTGGTCAGATGCTAACAAAGTAAGAGTCCATGTGTTCTTTGATTGATACCCCATAGGTGAGACCGCACTTAATAGCTTATAGAAGTCAGTATGGTGAATTTGGATGCTTTAAATGTGATTGTGGAGTTTACTTAGGATAATTTCTAAGTGTGGGGGAAGTATATTTTGGTCTTGATGTTTGCAGGTTCATTTTCATGTGGCTTACTAAAGCGAATCTGAGTGTGGTGCTCCTACGATGAAACGAGTTTCTGAAGTTTTCAAACTTCTTCTCCTGATCTTGGTTTTCTGTTTGCTTGAGGGCAAGCAAAAGCTAAGTGTGGGGGAGTTGATATATCATGGTTTTTAGGACTTTAACCATGGTATATGTCTTGTTATCGAGTCTTTTAGAGTCTTCTGGAGTCCTTTTATGTGTGTTTACAGTTCTAGGTACGTTTGGAGCGGATTTGGATATTATGGCGCATTCTGGAGCTATTTGGAGCATTTACCCGAGAGAAAGACTTCACTGTCGAAAACAGAGTTTTGTGTCGATCGACACATCTTGTGCATCGATCGACACACATGCGGATAAGGCAATTCTCGGTGGTTTAATGAAGATTTGTGGAATTTTCACTTTGGCCCAGAAGTTTTTCATAATTACAAAGAAGCCCCAGCCGAGTTTAGATCATTATATTATGGTTTTAAGCTATTGTTTAGGCTACACATTATTTTACTTTGAGAGAGTTAGGGGCTGATCTTGTACTCAAGAGGGAAGAGATTTTTAACCCCAGTTTCTTATTTTGTGCTATTTGGTTTTCTATTCATCATGTCTATTGTTATGATTGCCATGTCTGAGTAGTTCTCCAGTTAGGTTTAGGGATTCTCACAGGGGTTTTTATGGAATTATAGGTTGATCAATCTGTAGGGATTCATATCTTTCTAGTTCTTCATCTAGGGTTGTTCTTAATGCTTGATCTGAATTAGCTACCCAGATTACAGATGTTAGGTTGATTTCTGCAACAAAAGTTGATTAATTAACTAGAAAGAACCTAGATGAGCAATTTGACTATTCGCAAAGAAATTTGGCTTAGGAGAATTGTGAACGAAATAACCTGAGATTAATGCTTGTTTAGAACTCTAGGATTCGCAACGAAATTTGGCTTGCTAGGTTGTTAGACATAGATAATATTAGCAACGAAAGTCGGTCAGTTATAATTATGTGATTCTAGTTCTAGAACAGTTCTTAATTTGATCTTGATGTGTTCCTGATTTCCTGAGGACTCCCTTGACCTGACGCTTTGCCTTTTGATTTACAAACCGTTTACTTTACTTTCTGCTTTGATTTACTACTTATTTTCTGATTGCTTCCTAGCTTAATTCGACGTTCTATAATCTATCGCAAGATCTTGAGTCTCTGTGGATTCGATACCCTATATATTACTAGTTCACGTCTGTGCACTTGCAGTGTATATCTAGGGATTAAAACCTGATCGTATCAGGCAGGAGAAGCTCGTTTCTTATGAAGAGTTGCTAGACCTGTAAGAAGCTTTGAGGATGACTGAGTTTTTAGTAGAGAAATTCTCAGATCGTCACAAAAGCATAAAGATGTGAATTTTTTTTAAGATCTAAAAGAGAGAAGATCTAGAGAAAGGAGAAGAGTGAAGACAAGTGGAAAAGGTTGTATCTTTGGAAGGTTAGAGCAGTAGGGCTCATGTTCCTTAAGTATCCAAGTTCTTCTCTTTGTAGAGCTAGTTTTAGAGAGACAAGTACTGTCTCAGGAGAAGCAACAAGACAGTAGCTCTTGACAGATGGTTCTGAAGAGAGGAAGAGGCTATAAGTCTCTTGCTTGGTGGAGCATCATGGTATTTCTAAGGTTTTGAGGAAGATATTGCTGAGACAGAAGTGTCTCAGGCTGAAAGACATGTTGTATGTCTTGGTATCAATACAAATATGAGAAGAGGGAGTTGTAAGACTCATTATGGCGTCTCAAGAAGCATCTCATTCACATCATCTCAAAGGACAAGAAGAATCAAGAAGTTTCAAGTATTCTGTTGTAGCTGCTGGGTTTCTGTGAAACTACATGATTCCTGGTGCAGTTGCACGTACAACAAGGTTTTATGTTGCAACAACGTAGACCGCTTCGGTAAGGTGTTATTTCTGCTTGGTAGAAGATCTAGTTAGATCTTAGGTGGAGTAATATATTGTTATTAAGATGCTTAAGTAGTTATAAAGTGTGCTTAGCTCATATTATGGTGTGTAAATGAGTGTGATAGAGAGATGTGAACAAGATGTACCATCAATAATGATTCATGGTAGGAGAGTAGATCAACTAAGGTGATTTCGGGGTTCGTGAGATTATGTTATCTTTGAGGTACATGAATCTACAACATTGTTAGAAGGCAGATCACTCACAAGTTGAAGGGTTGCAAGCACAAAGAGAAATTAGAGATAGAAGTAGGAAGCATGTGATTGAAGATGAATGTTCTTGATCAATGCAGAAGAAGCCGGTTCAAGGTTGGTGTAAGCTGAAAGTCTTTCACAAGAATCAACTGGTTGTGATTCTGAGATCATGGGTTTAGGTTATATGACTCACATGTGTATATCAGAATTTGAACATCAACTTAAGACTCAAGGTATGGGACTATTAAGCCTGATTCTGCTGCAGTTACAAAGGGTTTGTGATGCTCTAAAATGAAGTTTCAAGTTTGCTCAAGTAATGCATGGTATTGAAATTGAAGGCTTGTTGGAACACAAGATGTTTTGTGTTGTTTGCAAGGGATTGGCCAATATTCAATTATGGTTATCAGGTTGTATTTTAGTTGAAAGTCAGTTGCATGTGGTGTTCAAGCTTTTTTGTTTCCAGTCCGGTTTCTCATTGAATTCATGAAACTAGGAGGCAGCTTAGAACCTTAGATTTGATGGGTGTTTTATGGATGTTGGAGTATCAGTAAGGATATTCTTGATTCAGTCTAAAGGGTCTTGCATAATGGTGTTGAAGAATGTTTATGGAGCAAGTTAGGATTTCTGTTTGGTTAAGGACATAAACTATTTTAAAGATTTCTGTGAGTTGACAGAGTTTTGGATGGGGTTTTTACTGCAGGTTTTATCTCAGGTTTGTCTAAGTGGGTAGCCAAAAGTTCTTGGTAACATGAGAGTCTGAAGATGGCTGGTCATTTAAGAATATAATTTTTTTTTTATAAATTAACATGGTATTTTTTTCCAATTTTGTAATACTTAGAAATTTCTACCAGGCTATCAAAGCTTTGTTGACTTTATTCAACTAACAATATAGTTATATTTAGCCCTGGGAAAATTAACCAAAACGAACTTGCCGAACCGAGCCAAATTTTTCAGTTTGCGGTTCCGTTCGGTTAGCTCGGTTCGGTTACTTCGGTAAGTTTGAAAATTAATTTTGGTTAGTGATTCGGTTTGGTTCGACGAAAAAGTCGGGTAACCAAAGTTTTTTTAATAACCAAAATACATTAAAATTCCCAAACTGAACCGAACCGACCCTACCCGAATAACCGAATATATCCAAAATTAACTGAATTAACCAAAATTGCCCAAACCGAACTGATCTGAATAACCGAATATACCCATAATTAAACGAAGTAACCAAAATTAACTGATTTTATCCGAAACTTGGGTTAATTTGGTAAAAAATCAAAACCGGAAAAACCAAAAACCGAAATAAATTTTTGTTATTTTCGGAAAAAAAATTCAAAACGAAAAAATCCGAAAAACCGAACCAAAGAACAGAAGTCCCATGCCTAGTTATATTAAATGTATATGCATAACATACATACTCCTTTCGTTTCATTGTTTTTTCTAACCTAAATGTATATTCGAACAAAATTTGTTTGTTTCCATCAAATTTTTTATATTTATAAAACACTTAATATTTTAATTTAAAAAATGAACCAATCATTAAATATTAAATAATATTAAAAATCATAAAATATCACTCATAAAATGTTTTGCTTAAGAACTTGCAAAACATCTCATAAAAACAAAGAATGTAAAAATCCAACCACATCTTAGTGGATGGGTACTCCAAATAGATTGGAGATTTCCAGAATGATGTTTTAGAATAATGTTTCTTTCTACCATTGTAGAACTAAAATCACTTCCAAATAAAACTGTGATTTCATTTAACAAGGGCAACTTATAATGTTTTTTTTATTATAAGCAATTAAGTAAATTTGGAAATCTTCATGTCCTTTACTCTTATATCTGTCTCTTACTTTTCGAAATACCTTTACATGAATATTGAATTTGTCAACCATATTTATTAGTTGCGATACAATATTTTCATATAGCTTATCAGAATTATTTTCACTCATCGTAGTTAAACGATTTTTTAACTTGTTAGTTGTATAAAAACTATATATACTTTAGAGAATTTTGGTGGCTCACCATCATATGGTAGTAATTAAAAACCCTATAAAATGATAATTTTCACCATAAACCTTAAAACAATACAAACCATATGTATTTTGCAATGAAATAATCAATTTATGCACACATAGACGTGAAACCTAGGATACTATTATATGCTCTTATATATCGTAGAAACAAGAGTTCCATTAGAAGCTTCACTAATAACGGTGGAGGCTCACACACTTTGGGAAGTAAAACACGACCTTGTTTACAAAAAATTGAGAACAAATGTTGTTTACTTACGATATTTTTCAATGCTTTCTAATAATCAAACACAAATATAATAGTCGCCACATTGCATCAAGTTATTAATATGTGCCTTATTGGATGGCTGTCCTCTTTTTTTTCTTTTAAAATTTTCAACATCAGTATATATATTTTCAAAAGGACTTATAATAATTATAGAGAAATAATAATTTTGTAGAAAAATTATAAAAATACGAAATTCATTAAATTATTATATAATAGAACTTACTTGAACTACTTTTTTAGGTAATGTTATCATCTGTTATTGGTTGATATTCTACGCATAAACTCAAACACATGTATTATTATATCAATTAATATTTTAACTATTACCAAAATATAATATAATATGAGTGACAAATTATTCATCTGAGAAAGACATTTGAAACTATTTTCTAATAGAGATGATTTTCGTGTTTCCATATGAAAATTAACTGATGATTTTCTAGAAAACATAATTTGGCAATAAAGATTCATTAATATGGTCGATTTTCCATCGGTAATTACCGATGGATTATTGACGGACAAATAGCGACGACTAACCGACGGTTTATCGACGAGATAAACTGATGGATTTCCGTCGAAATTTACTGATAGACGTTTTTGTCGGTAATTCGTCGGTCTAGTACCGTCATTAAACCGTCAAATATTCGACGGATATTTACGGGCAGTTTACCGATGGTGGTAAACCAAAAAATAACCAACGTATATTTACTGACGGTTACCGATGGTTTACCGATGTTTGGGAACCGACGGCTAAGTACCGACGGATTACCGACCATAAAAAACCGACGGATAACCGACGGTTTTAATATATATATATATATATTTTAAAATAATAAATAATTTGTAAATTATAAAATAAATTGATTAATATTAAAACTAATTTTTTATGAAATCGAAAATATATTATTGAATTAAAATTATAAAAATCTTCAAAAAGATTAAAAAGTATTAAAATTACATAAAATCGAGATCCGAAAATCCGGATCCCGATTCTCCCCATGTCCCTGTCCCGTTCCCGGAGCTACCTGTGCCGCTCCCGGTCCCGCTACTGGAGCTAACGATGCCGGTCCCACTCCTACCGGAAGACGACCAAACATCATCCTGAACTCCATCATCTGAGCTTGCATCTGATGCATCTTCCGTTTGGTTTCTTGTTGTTCCGCTTCCATTCACGCCTGACTCGCCTTCAACGCTGCGATTTCTTCGTTTTTCTCCGTCAACGCTCCGGTGAAGGAATTGGTGTCGGTATGAAAGAGGGAAAGCGGTGTCGAGACCCTCTCCGCCATGTTTTCTAAGCCGTATAAACGTTCCTTAATCGCTAATGGTCCACATTAGTACAACCCGCATCTTAAAATTTTGTTTGAACAAGACATTATATGCTTCGACACCGTCCTCCCATAACATTTCAACTCATATATCACTAGCAGCAAGAATACATCAAGTGACCTTTTGGGATGCTCTGGGTCGGGAACAAGTACAAAGAGGAAAAGAAACTCTCGACCCAGGCACAAAGAAGGTGGTATGTTATAAGGAGTCAAAATATCTGGCCACAATGAATATTGTCTCCCATGCCTTCCAAATGGGTTGAAACGATCTGTACATAATCCGAGGTACACGTTACGTGGCTCATAAGCAAAATCCGGATATACTCTTTGAAAATGTCACCAAGTCTTAGCATATGAAGGATGTGTAATCTCTTCTCCTCTTCTATGCTCGGTATGCCATCTCATTTCCCCTGCGGTTCGTTCAGATTGGTATAACCACTTCAACCTATCGGTTAACGGTAAATACCACATCCGTTTGAATGGAACTTTAACTTTTTACCTTATGTCATGATAACCCAGCTTCCCACAAAATTTATATTGTAGAAGGTTTTCATCTTCTCGCCAATATATCATACAGTTGTCGATGCACACATCTATCATCTCGTACGACAATGCATGTCTTGTATAAGTTTATGGACCTCGAAGTATGAACATGGCACAAGATTATCATCAGGAAGGATATCTTTCACAAAATCGCAAATCGCATACACATTCCTCTGCCAAGTTGTAGTACGTCTTTATTCACATTAATCTAGTAGCATGTGATAATGGTGAATGACCCTCTCTGCAAACTTATTAAAGTGGCCGCTTCGCTGCATCTAACATATCAAAAAAATCTCCTAACTTCTAAATTAGGTTCATCTACCCTAGGAATTTTATATACACCCGCTTCCTCAATATTTTATCAATATGCATCATTAACTATCTGAACGGCACATAAACCAAAATCTACTTCTGCACTATAAGGTTCACTAAAACTACCATAAGGTTCCATACTACTAGTACTATCATAAGGTTTTCTACTACTACTTCCATAATCCGATGTTTCCCCATGAAGATACTAAACGTTATAACCCGCCATAAACCCCGATGAATAGAAGTGATGCCATACGTCGTCAATCATAGCATTTCTAACATTCCGGCACTGAGTACATGAATATTTTAACTTACCGGTTTTCTGAGTATGTGGTTGACGACATGCTACCGCCATGAATTTCATAATATTGAGTGCATATTCGGTGTGCAATAAGTTCATCGCCGGATCAACCCTCGGACCATCCATCCACGATCTGTAATAATTAGAAGAAGACATTTTTCATAATAAAAAATATTAGATTGTGTGAGAGGGAGAGAGAGTGGGAGATATTGGTGTGGAAGAGAAGTGAGGAATTGTTTGGTATTTGTAGGCCACTAACCGACGGAATAGCGACAGATATAGACGTTCTCCGTCGACAATCCGTCGGTTTATGGTTGGACCAACGGATACCTCAACGGCTAGATTAACGTATTTATTAACGGTTACATTGAACCGACAATACTAACCGACGGATAACGGATTCCATCAATATTCCGTCGGAATTTCCGACGGAGAGTCAATCCGTCGGATATTACCGATGAATATCCGACATATATATTACCGATGAGAATCAGTCAGTTTTTCGTCGAAAATTTCCGACAACAATTTTTCCGTCGGCAAAAGGCGTGTTTTCTTGTAGTGTTTCTGTATGAAAATGAACTTATATATATACAATTTGTTTAATCTTGAAAACTAAATTTGGCAGTAAAGACTCATTAAAGAAAAATATCTTCATTCTTTAACAATAGTGAAGCACTTGATCTTGTGCAATTAGTATAAATAAAATACGTGACCGTAGAATAAACAGATGCATATTTGAAGAAATTATAAGTTATATGCGAAAAGTATTAACAGATTAATGCAGAAAGACTTTGAAACTATGTACTTGGATTAATGTTGTGGTTAAGTTCTTTTTGTTTTTGTGAGTGTGAGATCTAGTTTTAAATTAGAATATGCTTGTTAGAAAAAAACAAAATAGTGAAGTGGTAGAGCAAAAAACTACAATACTGATGTGATTGAAAAATAAAATGTAAAACCCAAAGGCTTGTATAAAAAAATAGATAAATGATAGTAAATAGAATTCAAAGGTTGTGATTAAAAGACATGCCTAAAAAGACGTGATTGTATAATAAAAAGATGCATGTTTTTGATAAAATTAGAAGTTATATGTGAAAATGTAAGAAGAGATTAATCCGTAAATTCGATAATTTATTAATATTAATAGATATAATCATCATTTTTTCGCCTACCAAACTTAAAATAAAAAATGGAAGTTCATGGTTTAATTGTAGCTTACTTTGTTTAGTGTATTTATGTTGGTTGTATAATGGCAGTTGATCTCTCTGAAGTCACCGGGAAAGAACCGATGGAGACGCAGCCTGCCAAGAAAGGAAGAGGAAGGAAGCAATAAGTCTCATCAATCTTTTTTCCCCCTCATATTTGGTATCAAGATTTTGATCCATTTTTGTTAAATATTCTGAGATGGATTTTGTTATCTAGGGATTTCAATATTTGTTTTCCTTTCGTATTTTTATTTATAATTATCTTGCTTTCGAACCCTTTTTCTTGTTTTTTGTTTTGTTTTTACTTACTTTTTTTGTATAAAATGTTAAATTATATCAAAAAACGTTTTTTGCATCTGAGATGCGAACAAATGTTTGAAAAGTAGAAACCATATACAAAGTAGATATTGACTAGGTCCTTGGACGGGAGACAAGCCATAGTTGAAGACCATCTTCAAAGCGAGCATCCCTTATGAATCGGAGTGAGCTGAATCTGTTCATAATGGCTTTGTCAATGAGTTTGATCAGCTTCTGGGGAGAAGAAAGAGGAGATCCATGTCGTCTTTCATTTCGTTCCCTCCATAAATGATAGATTGTAGCTTGAAATAAGTACCTAATAGTTAAGATCTTAAGACAAGGCATGTTTGGGCAAGTTAGGACTTTATGTGCTCCTATTCTCGACACGTATGGACTAATCTTGCTACGGGTTTGCTCCGAAATGACTTCTCTACAGATTGGAACAAAATAGTGTTGATCCTAACTTGTTTTGTTTTTACTTTCGGCTCAATGTTTTTTTTAGTTTAGCCCGGTTGTTGGTCGGGTTTAGATAATCACGGTTTTAAAAAGACAGTTAAAGACACGGTCTACTATTCTAATTTCTAAATGAATCCAAATGAGTCGAACTTTAGCTGAACTAAAGAAGGTTGTGCATCATGTGACTGTAAACTGCCTTTGCCAGATCTCTACCATGCATAAGGTGATTTGTCATGTAATGGAATCAGAATTGACATGTACTCATGCATTCGTGACTGGAAACTGCTTTTGCCAGATTTCTATCATGCATATTTAAGGTGATTTGTCATTGAAATAGAATCAGAATTGACATGTACTCTCACGCATTTGTGACTGGAATCTGCTTTTGCCCTACCATGCATAAGGTGATCTGTCATGTAATGGAACCAGATTTGACATGTACGCTCATGTATTTTGACATCTCTATTAAAAAAGAAAAACAGCCCAGAAAAAAAAACGAAAGGTAACTTATATGTATCTGTCTATATATAGTATAGTTACGCAAGCAAATGTTAAGAAAACCTCGACAAGTTATAAGTCAAATTTCAAAAATAACAAACAACTAAAACATGGAGGTGATAAATAATTCGTCGTCCGCTGTCAAGAGAGAAGCAATCGATCGCCCATTAGCTGATTTTCCGGTGAACATATGGGAAGATCCCTTGACATCTTTCTCAGTTTCTGATCCAGTACGTACCTACCTTAATTTGCTCATCTCTTGTTCATAAAAATATAGTCATATATTAATTGAATTCGATGCAAGTTTGTTCGTAAAACCGAATGTTATGTCTCTCGTGCCACTGATATATATATATATATATAGGAAAGTGAGAGAAACAAAGAGAAGCTGAGTTCACTGAAGGAAGCCGTGAAGGAATTGTTCATGGCTTCAAAAGAGAACCCGATAGAGAACATTAAGTTTATTGATGCTTTGTGTCGCCTCGGTGTCTCTTATCACTTTGAAGATGAAATCCTCAAGAAGTTGGAAACGATGTTCAGTTGTCATGATTTCAAGCAGATGTTAAGAGACGATATATCTGATTTATATACTGTTTCTCTAGCATTTCAAGTGTTTCGGCAGTTCGGCTTTAAACTCTCCGTCGGTAAGTAAAAATCGCCATAATTTCTTGTATTTTCTATTATTATTTACTACATATTTTATCTAGAAATGGTGAATCAAGTAGTAGATCCTATGACTTGTTAAAATAAAAATGATTTTTCAAATGAGAATCGTATATATTCGTGCATATATCTACCAAATCAAATGTTAATTGTTAAGCTTAATATTGACTCTAATACATGCATGAAGATGTGTTTGACAAGTTCAAGAACAAGGATGGAGATTTCAAAGAGCATCTAGCCGATGATCGATGATGCAAGAGGTTTGTTATGCCTTTATGAAGCTGCACATTGGAGCACCCCTGGTGAATATATTCTCGATAAAGCTCTCGCTTTCTCTACGTTTCATTTGGAAGAACTGGCTTCTCGATCTAGTCCCCATCTCACAGTCCGCATCAAGGATGCCCTCAAACATGCATACCCTAGGGGCGTCTCAAGGATAGAGACAAGACAATATATCTCATACTATGAAGCGGAAGATTGGCACGATCGAACCTTGCTAGAATTTGCTAAGGTAGATTTCAATCTACTTCAGATGTTATACCGTGAAGAGATTTGCCAAGTCTTCAAGTATCATTTGGAGCTAGATATCTCAACTATATAAGAAAATATATTATGAAGAAATAATAGGTGAATAATTTTGACATGTTTTAGGTGGAAAAAAAATTTAGAGCTCGAGTTGAAAATACCATATTCCACGAATAGGGCAATCGAAACTTACTTCTGGGCAATCGGAGTGCACTTTGAACCCCAATATTCACAAGCAAGGGTTAACTTTGTTAAATTTATCATCGTATTGACAGCAGTTGATGATACATATGATGCTTATGGCACGATTGAAGAACTCGAGCCATTTACGGATGCTCTGATGAGGTGGGATCCCAGTCTCAGCGATATTGAAGGGCTCCCAGAGAGCATGAAGTACCTTCACCGTGTTGTATTAGATTTTTTTAACAAACTCGAGGAAGAGACAGAAAAGGAAGGAAAGTCAGGATGCGGCATTTACGCCAAAAAAGCGGTATATAACAAAGAAAATAACACACATATGTATACGTACTAATAATATTTATGTTGGTTGCATGTTAATGATCAGATGATGGTAACGGTTAAAGCCTATCTTCAAGAGGCAAAATGGGCAAGTGAAGACTATGTGGCCACATTCAGGGAGTGCAGAGAAAATGGAGTTTCTTCGACAGGTTACCTAACACTATTTACAATTTCCATTCTAGGAATGGTGGATGAAGGTACACTTGAGGTGCTTAAATGGTTACACACGTTCCCACCACTTCTTGTGAATTCTTCTCTAATAGCCCGCTTTTGTGATGACATTGCGGGCTGGGAGGTAAGTACCTTACTTGTAATCATACTGAATTGCAACTGCAAAAGTGATATAAACTTTGTTCACGTGGAAATTTTTTATTTTTGTCTACACCCTTCTTTTTAATCTTGATTAATGTTTAAGATGACTGGTGGTAACAATTATTGGCCTTAGAAAACAATCACATAAAACTGTCAGATTCATCGTATTAACTAATTATCTAAAAGTGTTTTAACATCCTAGCGAGATCTTAATCTAAAAATACATCAAATTATAACATTTACTGCAACTCGTTACCAATTTGAGCCCTTTTGATCTCATGCAGTTTGAACATAAAAGAAAGCACGTAGCAACATCCATTGATTGTTATATGAAGGAATATGGTGTTTCACAGGAGAAAGCCACAGAAGAGATCAAGATCATGGCATTGAATATGTGGAAGAGTCTTAACGAAGAACTGATGAAGAGACCTCTCCCTTGTCCTTTTCCTATCGTCACACGATTCCTAAACCTCTCAAGAGCCATCGAGGTTTCCTACAAAGACGGTGACATATTCACACATCCTGAGTTGATGAAAGATTATGTGGTTTCTTTGTTCCACGACAACATACCCATATGATAGGAAACCTACGACTGTATAAGTGGTTCTAGTGTTTTGTTTATGTAGTGTGTAAAATAAGTGGCTTTGTTCGGTCACATTTACTAAGTGTGTATAGGCCTTTTTGTTTGATTTCCTTGAATAAGCGTCTTCTAGCTAAGGCTGTGTATAAAGGGCTGTCTTTGCTCAGATGATCACAAATATTTTGTGTGATACAAATCCTAGATGAGTGGAACATATCCATTTAATCCATGTTGTATCTAAATTTGTTGTATAAATGGCTGTCTTTGGTCACATGCTCACATATGTTTGGTGTGATAGAAATCCTAAATAAGTGGATCAAGAGAACGCGGTGTAACCGACGGACCATAGCAAAAAGTTTCTCGATGAAAATACCTATTGGTTCAAGAGCGTCGTGAAAAAATATACTTCGTAATATACTCCATTTAATCCATGTTATATCGATATCTATTGCATAATTACGTTTTCTTAATAATAAACTTCAATTGAATCAATTGCTTATGGTAGTACCGGTTTAGGTCTGTAACTTAGGTCTAGGCAACATATTCGTTAAATCCGATTTTGATTCGATATTCGCTTTGATTCGATTCTAAAAAACTGAATACTCATAAAATTTCAGAGCAAAGCAAATAGTAAAATGTAATATCCGTAATAAACAAATCAAATAAAAAATATTATTTAAAGAAACAAATATCCGCTCCATTTCGATCTGTATATATGTTCAATAAATTTTTTATTAATTAATATTCGATAAATTAATATACATGATAAATTAATAAATTCCTCATCCCCAAAATATGTTTTTAACTCAACAAGTATCTTCATAAATTAATAACTTTAAATTAATAAAATATCAATATCCTAATATTATTAAATTTTAGAGTTTTTACTGATATATGTGTGTGTACTACTATGATGTGTTTATGTTTTGTACAGTAGAAAAAATTGTCTCTTGAAGACTCAACTAGATTCTGATCCGCGCTATCAGTGCGGGACAATTGTTTTTAATAAAAAATATTGTTAGTACAACATTTTTTATGGTTTTTTATCAAAATTTATATTTGTATATACACATTATTATATAGTGTATTTCTATGCATTCATGTCTTAGTGATAGGTTCATATTGGTTTTATTAAAATATATGTGTTTTCGGTAAAAAGTTATGGATCTATATAAAAATCG
Source organism: Orychophragmus violaceus (assembly GCA_030180135.1). Classification (NCBI taxonomy): domain Eukaryota; kingdom Viridiplantae; phylum Streptophyta; class Magnoliopsida; order Brassicales; family Brassicaceae; genus Orychophragmus; species Orychophragmus violaceus. Next base: position 80,355,951 of record CM058231.1, read on the forward strand.
CTAAAGTTCCGGTCCGATTTTCGAGTCATTTCCATCTGGATCTATGTTAGTTCGCTCTAATATTAAGAATCTTTAAATATCCGAAAAATCGAGTCCACTTGGGTTCGAGTATTACCCGAATAAATGAAAATATCTAAAATCCAAAAACACATGAACGCCTAAAAATAATTGAAAATCCGTAAAAATATCTATAAACTATAATATAACTAAAATATATCAAATATATTTAAAATTTTGAAAACTAAAAAAATCCAAAATACTAAAATAATACCCGTAAAATTCAATATTAAATAATATATCCGAATATCCGAATATATCCGAATGGTTTCCGGTAGGAACAAACCGATCTAGACCCGTTGGTGAATGTAAACTATTATTTTAACTTGAACTTTTAAATTATAAATATATTGAGTTAAAATTTTAATTTTAATTTAAATTGTTTGATTTATTAAATCTACGCAAATAATAATAGTTATACTTAACAACAAAAAAATCGAATATATAAATTTTATATTAAAAGTTCAGATATTACTAATAATATAGATGGAAAGTGGGTCAAACCCGCCCGTTTGACTCACCTTCTGCGATCTGTTTTCGTTCAACAAAACCCGTCTCGTATAACCCGTGAAAGAAATACATTATATACGCACAAGTCTCACCTAAATTCACAGGTTATTCACCAGATCCACAAATATTGTTTAAACACTTGTAAACTTATTTTATATGTGTTTTAGTTATTCAATAATATAAATCAAGTACTATAAATAAATAAATAAAACACTTTTATTAATATATTGAATTATTTAATATTTATATTTATATATAGAAAGCTATATATAAAAAATGGTTTAATTTAACGTGGGAAACTTTTTTAATTTGGGAATATAATAATTATTTATTGAATTAATATAAAAATATGTAAGTAAAATATAATTTGGTTTATTAATATGTAAATCCCATTTATGATATTAATATTTTTAAATATTAACTAATATAATAATTATTTGCTGTCTACATAACCCTTTTTGTTTTGCATAAATGACAGAGAAGGGTAAGAAAAAAAATTCAAATTTCTGGGTATATTTCGACTTTACTTTTTTCTTTATTTCTTGTGTCTCGTTACTTTTTTGTTTCCATAAACAATTCCGATCTTGATCTTATTTACTTATTATAAAAATATTTATGTAAAAATATATTTTGATTTATTAATATGTAAATCTCATTTACGATATTAAAATTTTTGAATATTAACTAACTAAAACTTTATGAAATTGAATAATAGTAACTGATATCTTAAATATTTTTTTGATTTCAGTTATGTTAGTTAATATTTTATTTCTACAAGATTAAACATTTTCAAAATGTTGACAAATTTTTTTTTTCAAAAATAAATAATATTTATTAATATTATTAGTTAATTTCGAATTAATTAATTTCTAAAAATAAATATATAATGGTTAACCAAAATATCTTAACTATAAATATTTTTGAAATAATTTGGTATTTAGTTTAAAAAGATTTATTTGTAAGATTTTTTTACCAAAATTAAATGGCAATAAACAACTTTCCTTTTAAATAGCCTTTTCAAAATTATTTAGCTTAAAAATTAAGAAAGAAAATCAATGGCATTACTTGTAAATAAACTAAAAAGAGTGGAGAGTTTATATTTTGTACTTCTGCTTTAATTGTATAGATAATCCACCAATCCATAACACATATTAATAAATAATATATATGTTAAAAACGATGTAGACTTTGCCGATTCATCTTCTTCAGCCTGTGTTTTGCTCGACTTAAATCTGTTTTTTTCGTGTGTAGGATTGAAAGGAATATTTGGCATTGTAAAAAAATTGCTTTTAGTAAAAAATTATAGCTTTAGAACAACGACTTGGAAAAAATGTACCGAAAGAAGTTATATTGTTTGATACTTGTGTTAGGTTGATTACGTCTTTAATGATGTTGTGTTCAATGATATCAATTCGATTTAGCTTTCTAAAAATTTATTTTGACAGCATGTTGTTTAACAACAATTTATTTATAAATTGATGACATATTTATCTAGTTTCTGCTATGTATGTATTATTATAAAATTTTGATTCTTTTTAAAATACCTTTAACGGATTAAAGCGGATAACTGGCGGATATGTGAAAAAAACTCGGATATCTATATTTCCGGATATCAATTTTTCGATCAAAGTAAATCATAAAATCAAATATTCGGTTGGAGCAAAATGGATCACAAATATTAAGTTTTTGGATATTCGCTATGTGCCCAGGCCTACTGTAACTTAGTGGGTAGAGGCGTAGAGGGTAAACTTGCATCTCCCATATTTGTAATCCATTATAGCCAAAGGCAATCTAGAGATTATTTTCACTAGAAGCAAAAATAAATACACACATATATATTAATTCTTTATAAAAAACTTTACAACAATAAAAAAGCAAAAACACATTACATATATATTATACATTTAACTATATATATTTTAAATTACTGTCATTATTTTATTAAAAATGTCTTTCTTTTATAATTAAAATAAAAAAAAAACTTATCATTATTTTTAATCATTAGAAAAACTAAGGGGAATTGCTGAAACTAGACCACAAATTGATTTTGAAAGCAAAACTATATCTCAAATTGAAAGAAATGTAAAACTAGATCAAAAGGATAGGAAAATTGCGTTTAACTTCTTATTTGCAAACAAAAACCAGAATCCATAATTACCGTTCTAACCTTCGCGCGTGATAAGACTTAATAACGAAGTCTCATGTGAGATTTACAGTGAAGTCTTATGCTCTGAAAAGTTATAATGATGTCTCATACAGTTGTTAAATCTTATATTTAAATTAGGTAAATAATAAAAATAATGTGTTACAAATTTTTATTCGGAAATCAATATTAATTAAAATTTCATTAATTTTCATAAAACTAAACCATGTGATGTAAATCATCTTTGGAAAAGCATTATAGTTTGGGGCTTGAGAGATAATAAGTTGAAATACATGTATATATCTCAAGGGTTAAGACTTAGGATTGATATGATTTTGATATAAAATGTTGTATTTGCATATAGTTATTATATTTGGAATATATTAGACTAATTTGATGTTATATATATAAGTAGTTATTAGGGATTTTAACAAAAGAATGAAAAAGGATGTTACTTTTAATCTTTGATGATACTTTTATGCCCATTACTCGACAAGATGGGTTCCTATTATTATATAGTTCGTCGTGGGGTGTATTGCATGTAATGTATCTTTTTGATCTTTTTATTGCAATCTAGTATCTTCTAAAAAGAGTTTGCAATTGTATATCTTTTTGAAGGATTTTAGCCTAGTAAAAGACCATAATGCCCTAAGTAACTCTAACTAAAACATCCAACTAGATTGACATTGTTAAGTAACTCCAACTAGGACTTCCAACTAGATTGACATAGATTGTTTTTATTGGTTAACAACAATCTAACTCTTAACTCTTCTCTCTGTCTTCTACCTGTCGCGTCGTTTTTATGTATGGTTTTTTGATTGTGTTCTTCAGGGTCTATTCCGAGTTTAATAATCCAAAATAATATCGGCTTGCTTTCAATCCTCTTCCACTGTGAATCAATTTAGGTGTATAAATTGTCGATTTGGTTAAGTATTTTGGTTTCGCTGAGTCTAATGTAGGGCGGATTCAAATTTCGGTCTCACTAATTTGGTTGAATGATAATTGTTTGGGTGTGAAGATCGCCGCCAAAAGAAGAAGCTTGGCTTTATGTGTTCGTGCTCCGGAGTCGGTTGTCCGCGAAAGCTCCCGTCGTCGGTGTTGATTATCGGGCACCTCCTGGAAGTAGGCGTCTATTCCGACATTCGGATGATGGAGATGATCCAGACCACATGTTACAATCCAGATAAAGGATAAACATCTAAATAAATGTACCTATGGATATGAGTGGGTTCGTGCCATGGAGAGGATGTCTATTTAGGAAAAAAATGTTAATGGATAGAAATTTAATGGTCATCCTTAATGGATAGCAAACTGACCAGAGAAGACGATATTAAGGAATGCAAAAAACGAAATTGTGGATAGAAGTAGGACTACCCAATAACGTTGAGCCGGGCAGGGGCAAGACAATTTGCTTATATTTTAGAGAAGACAAGCATTGGGGACAGTTGTTCCATATAAGTATTGTGGACAGATTGTTACATGTTGCCCCCATTAGCACCAAACCATCATACACCGGATTGATATCAGCACAACCGCAACCCACGGAGGTCAGCCCACAAAAAGAACGTCGATGGTATGATGAAAAAAAATGCCGCACTTTCGATAGACCAAAAACAAGAGTCACACATACCATGACCCTTAACTCGTTCGTGGAGAAAGTCTAGCTAATATCGGTTAACTGCACAAGGGCAAGTCTCGATTCTTCCTTTGCAGATAGAATCCCTTATCGTCCGAAGATTGTTTGAGATCAGTATAGGCTACTTCAATTTCTGGAATTCTCTGACATGTCTCCTAAGGTCACCAATAGCAGATCGTGAGAGGAGAGGGATGCTTGAATCGGTTTCCAGGCCAGTGAAGATGGAGCGGCGGATAATTTCGTAGCAGTAAGCAGCGGGCTTGACACCACGAATCGCATACTGTTTTATACATTGAAAGGAAACTTCTCTTTTATTTGTATACATAAAATCGGAGATTGCCTTCAAGAAGATAGCGGTGGGATTGTTGGCACGGAAACATGCATTCTGCAGATTGATGATCTCAAACCTGTCATGGTGTGTCTTTATGAGATCAATCTGGAACAGCGTACCCATGTGATCAGAGTCTTCATGTAAGGTATTGCAAACCGCTTTAATCTTGTAGTGCTCACGAATGTTTTCGCTGGCGTTTTTTTGCCAAAATTAATCTTCTTACTTTGGCTGGTTGATCGAGAAAATTTTGGGGTGGAAGGAAGGCATTGTTAAAATTTGAGTCGATCATCGATGGGCCCAGTTTTCTGGTTATGAAGACATTGTCACCGGTGGACATATATTACTTATAAAGACAATGCGTATGATTTAAACCATTGCGTAGACAAGAAATATATCGCAAAACATATCGCAAAACGCAAAACATAATGCATTTAAAAAATTAAAATGAATATGGATAGAAGAGAGAGAACTAAAATTAATGGTGGATTGTCATTCACTTATACTTAAAGAGATTTGTATATAAATTTAATATATGAATGTGTTAGAGGCATCTAATTATAATTTTAAAAATGCATGTATATAAATAATATTAAGCATTTGTTTATTTTATATATCTAAATGTTATTGTCCGTATCCATTCTAAGAAGTGCAAATGGATAGGTAAGATGAAAAAGGTAAAAACCTAAAAAGCTAAAAACGTTGAGTAGTGAATGGAAAAGGTTGATAGGGTGGATGGATTAAATGGTTGTACAATCAGTGGATGAGGTTTGGTTCGCAAGGTAGGATTAAATACTTTTGTTTTTATATAATTCAAACCGAAGAGTTAAATACTTTTGTTTTTTTACCAAGAAATGAAAATCAAATTTGTTTTATTGTCTATGAGTAGGCGTGCACTGATATACCATGGATTTTAGGGATTTTAACCATGGTATATGTGTCATTTATCGAGTCTTTTACTATGTTTTAGAGTCTTTTCAGGTGTTTATTAGGTACAAGCACATTTGGAGCATATTTGGTGATTTTGGCACTTTCTGGAGCTAATTGGAGTATTTGGCCGAGAGATAGAGTTCACTGTCCGAAACAGAGAAAGGTGTCGATCGTTGCATGCCTGGCATCGATCGTTGCACCAGCGAGATGGGCCGAACGACGGTTTAATGAAGAATTAAGAAATTGCAATTTTGCCCAGAAGTTCCCGATATTTACAAAGAAGCCCCAAAACGTGTTTTAGGATTATAATTAGGTTTTACAGCCACTTGTTAGGCTACGCTTTTACAAGCTTTTCTTAAGTTTTGTTTTACTCAGAGAGAGTTGAGGGGCTGATCCTGATCTCGAAAGAGACTTGATTTTGAACCCCAGTTCTTATTTGATTATATGATATTTGGTTTTCTACTTATGATATCTTCTGTCTCGATGAATATGTCTGAGTAGATCACCTGTTAGGTTGAAGGATTCTCATTAAGGATTTCAGAGAATTATAGTTTAATTAATCTGTAGAGATTCATATCTGCTAGTTCTTTATCTAAGTTGTTCTTAATGCTAAATCTGAAGTAGCTAATCAGAATTATGATGTTAGGTTGATTAATTCAGCGGAAGTTGGTTAATTTAACTGGAAAGAACCTAGATAAGCAATTAAACTATTCGCAAACGGAAGTTTGGTTTAGGATGATTGTGAACATATCAAACTTGGAATTTATGCTGGTTTAATCTGTTAGTTCTCGCAAACGAAAGTTTGGTTTGCTGCACTTAGACTTAGAGAATTATCGCAAAGGAATTTGGTTAATTCTATATCAGTGTTTGAGTTCTAGAACAGTTATTGATTAGATCTAGATAGATTGATTGCTTGCGTTCCTGATTTCCTGAGAACTCCTGAAACCTAACGCTTTGCCTTCTTGCTTACAAACTCACTTGATTTACTTTGCTATTTCGTTTACTGTTTTCACATCTGCTTCGCTTAATTAAATCTGAACTACTAATAATCTATTGTGTGACTGAGAGTCCTTGTGGGATTCGATACCTTATATACTACGATCGCATTAACTGTGCACTTGCAGTAGAATAGGGATAAAACTATACACCTATCAAGTTTTTGGCACCGTTGCCGGGGACTCTTTGAGTTCACCGATAGATTTAGTACTAGGATTTAGACTAAGCATTCTTTTTAATTTTCTTGTTTACTCACGTTTTTGATTTTGTTTTTGGATTCGCAGGGATTCGCACTGCATCGATCGTTGCCACCCTGCATCGATCGACACAAGGCGAGAACAGCGATGCTGAGATCGGAGACGTTCAATAGGTTCCGCGCCATGGAGCCTGTGATTTTGATTCGCGGTGAAAACGGCGTTTTACGAGACCAAGAGGGTCACATATGCAACGCAAAAGGTCAGAAAATAGATGGGGAAGGAAACCCCATCTTACCAGATTACCATGTATTGGTTGGGCAAGTAGCTGAGATGCAGAATAAGATAGATCACATCCACGACATCTTACTTAGGGAGAGACAGTTCCGAGCAGAGGCAAAAACTGATAAATTTGCAGAGGTACACTATATGGCTGGAGCCGACTCTTATGGACATACATTGGGACATCAGCAGAGACAAGGTTCTAGGCATGCTCAAGGATCAAGAGACCATAATTATACTTCCTATCCGGCACCTCCTACACAAAGGAGCAAACTAGAGATGATGATAGAACAATCAATTGAAAAGCAACAGCAGAACACAGCTTCTTTCAGCTCGAAGCTAGAGAACCTGTACACTAATTTGAATGAGAAATTTGAATCCTTGAACACTCGTATGAAGCAGCTGGACACACAGATGGATCAAGTTTCAAGTTCTACCCCAAGAAAGGATTCTCAAGAAGCTCATGCCAGCAACATTCCCATTCAGGATGACACACAGATGGATCATGGATCATGTCTAGCAGTTAAGGCCGTGGAATTTGTGGAAGACAGAGGGGGATTTGATGTTGAATTACCTGAGTTTGAAAGCTTCGATGCACCTGACTCAACAGAGATTGACATGGATCTCTTGACTTGGATAGTTCAGATTGATGCGGGACCAAGCCAAGGAGAGAAATTTGAGTCTGAGATGGCTGGAATGGACCGAGAAGCGGATAAACCCGAGACTGTAGTTGAAACACGAGCTGAGACTACAGCATCGATCGTTGCATCACAAGCACCGATCGTTGCACCCCGAAAGGAATCAGTTTCGCTCATATCTGAAGGACCTGCTAAGGAAAGAACCTACAAACCTCCATTACCATTCCCGAAAGCTCTCGTTAAGTCTAAAGATGTGATTCAGTGCACAGTGGTGGTTGACAAGAAGATGGTGGTTCCACACGAGCCTACTCTAACATCTTCAAGGCCTAAAACTGCTCATAAACAGAAGGCTCCGAACATCAAATCTTTGCCAAAGGCAAAGCGTAAATCCTCTAAGTTTAAACCTCCTGACTCCACTGTTTTGAATGCAGGAAAGAGCGTTAAAACACCCAAGTGTCAATCTCACCCTACATTCCTCCCGACGTTCCTTGGACGACATCATGCTGCTACTGCTTACACACCACCGTGGATGGTAAGGCATTCACAGAGACACTCAAAGTCTCTGCTGAAACCTCCATGATTCTGACCTCTTTCCAAAAGTCAAGCTAATGACTTAAAACAAGCGCTGAGTGGGAGGCAACCCACTGATAGGTTTAGTTGTTTTTCTTTCTTATTTTTGGTGTTTTTCTTAGGATTTCACGGTTTTGTTTTTGTTTTTGCTAAGTTTCAGATGCAGAACTCGAGTCTGGAGATGTGTGACGATCGATGCACTTGTGCACCGGTCGTTGCAAGGAGATTCGACGAAGAGGGGTAATCGCATTGTGACGATCGTCGCTTCTAAGCAACGGTCGTTGCAATTGGTTCAATTGCAAATTAAGGTACACGCTAAACCGGTTCAATCTGACTTCAACCAGCATCGATCGTTGCTTCTATGCAACGATCGTTGCACCCACGACCAAGGTAAGTTACCTTAAACCCTATTTTCTCTCCTTCTTCTCCATTTCTTTTAGTCGACACACCGAGAACCTCCGCCCAAAAATCATCATTTCTTCATCAAATTTCTTGTTTCCAAGTGCTATCTACTTATTTTTACACTCCCAATCTATTTCTCCAACCCATATCTCACGAAATCAAGGTAATGTTCTTCTATTTTCGAATTTTTGGATTGGATTTTAGGGTTTTAGGGTTGTTGATTTTTGAACTGAAAATTGATGTTGTATGCGTAATTAGAACGATTTAGGGTGATGGATGATGATTTTGAACTGATTTGAGGCAATGTGGCTTGGATTTGACTGATTTTGATGATTTGTTTGCGGCAAAATCGCCTTGCAACGGTCGTTGCTCTCGAGCAACGGTCGTTGCTTTGCGATTTTGGGAAATGTTCGATACAACGAAATCGCCTTGCAACGATCGATGCCTTAGATGCAACGGTCGATGCTTCGCGATTTCACAGTGAAATTTTGCCGAGACTTATAAATGTTTGAACTCTGTTTTTGCAGATGGCGTCTCAAAGGCAACCCCGCAAGAAGCGAGCCACAGCTTCCACAGCAACACGACACTACACCCCACCACCTCAATGGTTCAGCAGAGAGTCAGAGCCACCCGCACCATACGCCAGATACGGGCCACCAGTTGCTTTACCTTGGCCCAGAGAGGACGCCACACCGATTCAGATGACCAGACAGTGGCCGGAGGACCTTATACGCTTCTTCAAGTCCGCTGAGTTCACCGAGCGGCCATTGCTCAGTCGATGGGACGAGTATGACTCGCTTCTCTACAGTGGTTGGTGTGGGATGATCTTCAAGCCGACAAAGTTCGCTGACTACTCCACCTGCAAGATTCTGGGGATTGATGAGCAGGTACTCGCTGTATGCAGAGGCATTGGTCTAGGGACAATGCCGATGCGACATTATGATCTCTATCCTGAGCTGGTCAGGCAGTTATTGGCCACTTGCAGAGTGGTTTACTCGGATCCCGACCACAGGAGCACTACAGTGGGTGCGTTCACCTTCATGAGTTGGGGAGTCAGGTATCGGATTCCTCTACTTGATCTTTGCAGGATCTACGGGTTCAGTACTGAGCCGAGGCGCATCGCCATGCCACTCGAGTGGGATCCGGTTGAGGCTCGCACATTCTGGGAGAGTATTGGCAGCGGTCGATACAACTCCAGGACCACACCAGTAGTGCAGATGAGACATCCGGTGCTGCGATATGTCTCGCGTATCTTGTGCTGGAGCTTGCTTTGCAAGTTTGAGGCCAACAAGATGCGCAAATATGAGATGGAGCTGCTGTTTATGGGGCTGAGAGATCAGTTTAGAGGTTCTGGCGTGAGAGATCCTACTGCGGGTCTCAACTTGGGAGCTATTTTCGCACATCATTTAGTTGATCTGCAGCTGAAGCCGTTTGATGGAGCTGGTACTGAGACGGTAGGGAGTTTACTTACTCCCATTTTTGAGTATTGTGGGATTCCTCTTCATGGCACAGAGCGTGATACAGCTCGGGAGTTCCTGGATCTCAGCCATTTGCAGAGCGCTACCTGGCTCAAGGAGGGGCGCATTTGGGTTTACACTGATCCGACCACTGGGAGGACTGGTATAGAGCTTCCTGCTGCCAGATGGACACAGATTGACACATTAGAGGCACTGAGATTTCAGCCTCCTGAGTCTGCGCAGCGTGGGATTCCGACTATGGCTCATCCGCTGGGAGAGCCTTCCTCACGAGCCTCGACTTCTGCTGCCCCAACTCCTGCGCCAGCGCCTCCCCCAGTCGACGTTGTGGGTCCCTTTCCAGAGCCTGCAATGGCTTACGGTGCATACTCTGAGGCAGAGTGGAGAGAGAGATCAGATGGTATGTTTCGAGTTCTTTGGAACTTCGTGCGTACTTGCAGCTGCAGGAGGCCACCACAGATCCATCAGCCCGTACCTGACCGACGTCGTCGACAGCGATCTCCAGAGGATGCCACTGATCCCGCAGCTGAGGCAGCCGATGACGATGCACTGTATGGAGGGATAGATGATGTTAGCGAGTGAGCGTAGTCTCCATGTTCAGACTTTCGGTTCTATATTCTGACTTTTTCTTTTCTTTTGCACTTTTCTCCTTTTGATTTTTAGGACTCTACTATGTTTGGATGATTTGTACTTTATTTGGTACATCTTTTGTAGAGATGTCAATATGGGCTTTGGCCCGCGGGTTCGATCCGATTAGGCCCAATGCGGGGCGGGTTCGGGCCGTATAAAATTGATCCGAAAATCGGCGGGTCACGCGGGTTTGATCCGTACGGATTTTGGGTTATGCGGTTTGATCCGTCTCGGGTCAGCGGTTTTGCGGGTCAACCCGCGCAAATCAATTGTCATTTCAAGTTTTTGGCTTTCCACTGCCTTGAACGTCTACATGATGCACAATTTGATCTCAAATCTCTCTCTGTTCATATGTACTCTGACATTTCCCTGCTACTTAAAAGAAATATTCTAAACTTGGTTGATTCAGGTGAGGTGGAACTAGCGAGGTTACTAACGAGGCTGAGTCTTTAGAAGCTGAGGCTCGTGCTGATGTTGTCACTGCCGCCATCGATCGACGTGATGTTCCCGGCCGTGAAACCCCTCTTGGTCTTGCTGTTCGTATGTGAGATCCAGTCTCTACTGAAATTTTGATCTCTGCTGGAGCAGATTGGAGTCTTTAAAACAAGAATGATTGAAGTGCTTTACAAGAAGTTGTTTGCACTAGAGAAGAGGCTATTGCTATGATCATTGCACGGAAATACCAGCCCCTTGCTTGGGCTAAATGATGTCGGAGGCTTCCTCGGATAATTGCTTCAGCATCTCGTATCGGTGATTTCTACATAGAGATAACTTTTCATTTCAAGAGTTCGGTTATACCTTTCATTGCAGCTAGAAATAATACTCTGAGAGCTGTAACTAGGCATATCTATCAAGAGTCTTATGACAAGTCAGCATTATTTTAATTCTAAACATTTATTTTCTTAATAAATATTAAGATATATGTTTTTAAAAACTTTTAGGGTTTAGCACAAACCACGTTCTCTCAATTTGAAACCCTAATAAGTTAAAAGTTAATAATCTTAATCAAAGCCTAAAGACAGTTAAGGCTACGGCTGAAGGTGTTTGTCAATTGTGACTTGTGAGACTTGAGACGACGTTACGTGATACGTTAAACGATCTCGGCTGATTCCGTAACTGACTGAGATTTGATCGTGAGATAGAGAATTTGAGCAGCTGAGACAATGGACCTGGTAAAGTCTCTTAGAGTGTTTGATTGGGATGTTCTGAATTTGTTAGACACTTAGATTCATTATGTTTGTTGATTGATACTATGAATTGATTGTGTTGTTATATTTTTATTTGTAGAACTCTGCAGATTTTCAATATTTGGAATCTGTGGACTTTGAATCACAGAGAGTTATTGCAACTCAAAATGCTCAAGAAGAACATATGAATTCTGATGGGTTACAGCCACCAACAGTTTGCAGAAGAAGGATCCTTCCAGTTGAAGAAGATGATGATGATTCTGAAATAGAAGTCACTAACCCGAGAAGGAGACAAAATGCTGAAGTGACTGATGGGAAAAACAGAGCATCTCAAGTGAATAAAAGAGGGAAAAATCTCTTTCAGACTACACTTGATGGCAAAGAAAAATCGTCCCAACTGAAAAAGAGAAAGACAAAGGTGGTTGATGTTGAAGATGATGATGCTGAAACAGAATTCAGGTCTGAGCAGAGAAAGAGTACTCGGCATGAAGTTAATAATGGGAAAGGCATAGCATTTGAGGTCAATAAGAGGAAGAAGAAAATGTTGGAGCCTCAGCCAAGTCAGCAAAGCAAGAAAAAGAGAAAGATGGTTGAGTCTGATGATGAATCAAATTCAGATGATGATGATGCTGAAACAGACAAAGGAAAGTCAGCTGATAAGAAAAAGAGCAAGGAGAGTAGAAAGTGGTCAGAAGTGTGGGATGATTTTGTTGTTATTACTAAGAAAGATGGCTCGCAAAAGGCACAGTGCACACATTGCAAGAAGGAATATAAGCATGAATCTCATAAGAATGGTACTACCACTTTAAAAAGGCATAGTAAGAGATGCGCTCTTACACCCAGAACTTCTGGTGATGTTGGAAAAATGATGATTAACACAGAAGCTAAGCTACAAGCAAGAAAGATTGATCACTTTGTTTTTCGTGAGATGGTAGCTAAGACAATTATTCAGCATGATCTGCCATTTGCCTACGTGGAGTATGAAAGAGTTAGAGCAGTGTGGAAATATTTAAATGCTGACGTTAAGTTCATTAGTCGCAACACAGCTGCAGCCGATGTGTACCGCTTCTATGAAAACGAGGCAGCTAACTTGAAGATGGAACTGGCTAGTCTTCCTGGGCGTATTAGCTTTACCTCTGATTTATGGTCATCAATAACACAAGAAGGCTACATGTGTCTCACAGCACATTACATAGATCAAAACTGGAAGCTGAAGAACAAAATCCTAGCATTCTATGCTGTCCCACCACCACATACAGGTATGAATTTAGCAATGGAGCTTCTTGAGTCATGGAAAAAATGGGGAATTGACAAAAAGGTTTTTTCCATCACGTTAGACAATGCGACCAGTAATGATTCAATGCAAGACATTGTAAAATCGCAGCTGATATTGCGCAATGATTTGTTGTGTGGAAGGCAGTTTTTCCATGTAAGGTGTTCAGCTCACATACTGAACCTTATTGTTCAAGATGGGCTGAAAGTTATCGGCAAATCCTTGCATAAAGTCAGAGAGAGTATCAAATATGTTACAGCATCTGAAACTCGTGAGCTAGTGTTTGGGAAATGCATCGATGCAGTGGGTTTACATCTGAAAGCTGGTTTGGTATTGGATGTGCAAACAAGATGGAATTCAACTTACCACATGCTTAACAGAGCTATCAAGTACCAGGAAGCATTTTCTAACCTTGAAAGGATTGATGGGAAGAACTACAAGTTCCTTCCTACTGATGAAGAATGGAATCGAGCAAAGAAGATTTGTGATTTTTTGAAACCATTTGATGAAATCACTAGGCTTATATCAGGGTCAACATATCCAACTTCGAACTTGTACTTCAAGCAAGTGTGGAATATCCAAAACTGGCTGAAAGAGAATGAAACAAGCAATGATGCAGTGGTCAAGGAAATGATCAAACCGATGAAGGAGAAGTTCGATAAGTATTGGGAAGAAGTTAGTGATATTTTTGCAATGGCTTCCGTCTTTGATCCAAGATTGAAGCTTACGCTTGTAGGATATTGTTTTGGAAAGCTTGATCCGAGTTCTTGTAAGGCAAAGATGGATCACTTGCGTGATAAACTGCGTCTTCTGTTTGAATCATATGAGAAAAAACCAAAGTCCACATCACCATCTGCATTATCACGGGAATGTGATCAACAAATTTCAGATGATGAAGAAGAAAAGGGGAGTTTTGCAAATTACGATGTAAGTATTTTATTCCAAATTTATAATAGCATAGAGTTTGATTATATAAAGTGAGTAGTAATTATTGTTGTTGTTCAAAAAAGGAAGAAGTTCCTGTTAACATTTGGTTTGTAACACCATATGTAGACCCTGGGATGCTACGAGTTACGATGTGTGCATGTATCGATAGAAATCCACCTGAGTAGGTTGATGTTTATTATATAATCATTGAACCATTGTTATTTTCTCTGCATACATAATATTGTAACGCATTTTAATAAACCCAGAATACGAAATAAAGTACTTACATTGTTTAGAGTTAGAAAATCTATTTGTTATCACTTATCTTAATTCACGTTTCCACAGATGCATATGTTTCATGGTATCATTTATTTCATGCTTAGAATAATTATATTTGCATGAGTTGCACTTTCATGTTTTAGTTTTGTCAAACATGTCTGATCATTAATATCTTTCTCTTTGATTTCTTTTCATTATTTAAGATCACTTTATGGTTTGGTTTAATAGCTGGCTGACTTTATATATGTTAATAGACCAATATATTTTTTTGGTTTTCAGGATTTCTTTGCTTTTCGAAAATCAAGTGTCGTCGTTACCGGGATTTCTTCTCTGGAAACTTATCTTCAAGAACCGGCATTAGACATGACCATTTTTAAGAGTTTGGACATTCTAGACTATTGGAAAGACAATGCTAAAAGATATGGTGAGCTATCTTTAATGGCTTGCGATTTGCTTAGTATACCTATCACGACAGTAGCTTCAGAATCTTCTTTTAGCATTGGAGCTCGCGTTTTGAACAAGTACAGAGCTCGGCTACTTCCCAAAAATGTGCAAGCTTTGATATGCAGTCGCAATTGGTTAAGGGGATTTGAAGCATATGAAAATGGTAATCAAATCCTTATTGTAACTTTTACACTTATTTGATTATAACTTTTTTAGATTCACTAACTTAATTTAATCACATATGTAGAGGATGAATCTGATGGTGAAGATACGATACTACCATCTTTCCAATCCATTGTCGATGATGAAGATTACGAAGATGAAAGTTGAAGAATCAAGTTCAGTATGTTGTTTTGTGTTTTTGGCTTTCGTTCTTTGCTTTCTTTGAATGTTGCTTTCAGATTATTGTTTTTTCTTGCTTTTTAGGATTGTCGAATGGTTTGATTCTTTTTTTTTAGGATTAATGCTTTGTGGGATTAATGGAATGTTACTTTCTAATCTTTACGTTGCGGATAACTAGCCACAAAGAAACCCAATTCTCTCATCAGTTAGTTTCTCTCCAATCAACTTCATACTAACTTGAGCTAATCCTACAAGTGATTCAATCCTTCGGGAAGTATATAGCTAAAGTGTTTTTTGTACCTCCGCCCCTTTACGGTTGAATTTGAGTGTACCACTTTGTAAAGTGAATCTCTCGCCAGTAAAACAAGGATTCCTCCTTCAAGTTCTTGTGTTTTTCAAGCTTCATGTCAATCAAAGCTGTTACATTTCTCTTGAGGAAGAGTAACTCATGTCAGTTAATAATTCTTGCTTCTGAAGTTGTTGGGAGTTAGGCTTATAACACAGCTCCTTCTGTCCATGGAGAAAACGAAACCGAAAAAAAGTAGAGAGGATGAAGAAAGTCAGACTCAAAGAATCAAGGAAGTGGATATAGTACAAGACTATGCTGCTCAAGTATGCGATAATGAAGGAAGCCATGAAGCTTATGGGGATCAGAACAACTGGACAGAATGAAGGAAGACGACAAAGCTACATAGCAAGATCTCGTTCTCGGTAACAATACATGAACTTACACTCTTTCCATACGAAAGCCATCTTTGTTTAATTTTCCTACATATGGTGCTCATTTTTGTTTACTTATAACAATATAAAATCAAAAGGTGTTTGAAAGAAACGCTTAAACAAGAAGTTGAGAAAAAGTCAAAAGCTTAAGTTTTTCTTAGATTATTGAATCGTTGTTATAAGATCTTGTTGTTATAAATACTTTTTGATATAAAAATTTCATCAATACATGTATAAAACTAGAAAAACAGACTTGCACACACATATAATCAAATTGCCACCAATTTATATAGAAACCCGCGGGTTGGACCGCTAACCCATAAAATATATGCGGGTTGGGTTTGGGTTACATAATTTAAGACCGCAGCCCGCGCGGGTCAACCCGCATGATCCGAAAAATAAATAAAACCGCAGTGGGTTGGGCTATTTGAGCTCGGGTTGATCCGACTGACATCTCTAATCTTTTGCTTCGATTTTACTATGTTTCTAGTGTTTTCAGCTTGCAGGTTTTTAAAAAATTGACATAAATCGACGGGCTAACCTGCTAACTAGCTGTCTGATCCGATATGCGCATTGCAACGATCGTTGCTGCTTTGAGCAACGATCGACACCCAACGAAAAATCGCCAAGTAACGGTCGATGCACTTAGTGCAACGATCGATGCTTGAGCGACAGAGGTAAAATACGACAGAACTCAAACATCCATTAACACTTTTTAGTTATTTTTACCAATCCTTCGCTTGACACTACTGGGGACAGTGTGTCTTAAGTGTGGGGGAGGTGCTACTAACCTATATCTTTCTGTTTTCTTAAGAGTCAGTCCGTTTTTCAAAAAAATTTTGTTTTATTGAGTCAAAATTGTTTAAGTAAGAAACTATGATTTTTTGAGAAGATTTACAAGACTTGCAGGAACTTAAGTAACCATTGGGATGAAGTTGCAGGATCTATCTCTGACTATTAGAAAACCCCATCACAGATCAACCTACTGGGAACACCCACATCACTTCAGGTATCAGAGGATCCTTTTACTGACTTCAATTTAATACTGACTTAGATTTCTCACCTAAGGGCTTGGTATACTTTGTGTCGGATTCCCTTGTTAGTTCTGACACAGCCTGTCAACCTATCCTATTTAGTTCCCTTCTCCCCTTCTATAAAGTAAAAAAAAAAAAAAAAGATAATAAACTGAGGATGAGTTAGTAACTCCGAAGTGGTCATGGGAATGGTAGCAAACATTATTTTCTCTCATGTGATCCATGGAATGTGTCCAAAGTACACCCCATAACGGGAAGAACACTGATAAAAAAAATAAAATGATACCCAATGGGGAAAAATCAGTTGTTAAAGAAGGGAAAGAGAAGAAAGGGACTAGAGAAAGATAGTATGGTGGTCTAGAGCTGATAAGGTAAGAATCCATGTGCCCTTTGATCGATACTCCTTAAGGGAGACCGCACTTAAATACTTGCAGAAGTCAGTAGGGAGAATTTGAATGCTTGAATGTGATTGTGGAGTTTACCTAGGACAGTTGCTAAGTGTGGGGGAAGTACATGTTGGTCTTGATATCCTGTGATTGATTCATTCAGTGGTTTACTAAGGGGAATCTGAGTGTTGTTGCTTCTATGATGAAATGAGTTTCTGAAGAGTTTTCAAACCTCTTGACTACATTTAGTTCTTTGTCTTGCTTGAGGACAACCAAGAGCTAAGTATGGGGGAGTTGATATACCATGGATTTTAGGGATTTTAACCATGGTATATGTGTCATTTATCGAGTCTTTTACTATGTTTTAGAGTCTTTTCAGGTGTTTATTAGGTACAAGCACATTTGGAGCATATTTGGTGATTTTGGCACTTTCTGGAGCTAATTGGAGTATTTGGCCGAGAGATAGAGTTCACTGTCCGAAACAGAGAAAGGTGTCGATCGTTGCATGCCTGGCATCGATCGTTGCACCAGCGAGATGGGCCGAACGACGGTTTAATGAAGAATTAAGAAATTACAATTTTGCCCAGAAGTTCCCGATATTTACAAAGAAGCCCCAAAACGTGTTTTAGGATTATAATTAGGTTTTACAGCCACTTGTTAGGCTACGCTTTTACAAGCTTTTCTTAAGTTTTGTTTTACTCAGAGAGAGTTGAGGGGCTGATCCTGATCTCGAAAGAGACTTGATTTTGAACCCCAGTTCTTATTTGATTATATGATATTTGGTTTTCTACTTATGATATCTTCTTTCTCGATGAATATGTCTGAGTAGATCACCTGTTAGGTTGAAGGATTCTCATTAAGGATTTCAGAGAATTATAGTTTAATTAATCTGTAGAGATTCATATCTGCTAGTTCTTTATCTAAGTTGTTCTTAATGCTAAATCTGAAGTAGATAATCAGAATTATGATGTTAGGTTGATTAATTCAGCGGAAGTTGGTTAATTTAACTGGAAAGAACCTAGATAAGCAATTAAACTATTCGCAAACGGAAGTTTGGTTTAGGATGATTGTGAACATATCAAACTTGGAATTTATGCTGGTTTAATCTGTTAGTTCTCGCAAACGAAAGTTTGGTTTGCTGCACTTAGACTTAGAGAATTATCGCAAAGGAATTTGGTTAATTCTATATCAGTGTTTGAGTTCTAGAACAGTTATTGATTAGATCTAGATAGATTGATTGCTTGCGTTCCTGATTTCCTGAGAACTCCTGAAACCTAACGCTTTGCCTTCTTGCTTACAAACTCACTTGATTTACTTTGCTATTTCGTTTACTGTTTTCACATCTGCTTCGCTTAATTAAATCTGAACTACTAATAATCTATTGTGTGACTGAGAGTCCTTGTGGGATTCGATACCTTATATACTACGATCGCATTAACTGTGCACTTGCAGTAGAATAGGGATAAAACTATACACCTATCATGCACCGCTTGCGTTGGAACTTTAAAACTGTAAGAATTTATTTGATTTGACTGTTTTAGTTTTAACGGTTCGTATGACCCGGTGCTTTGAATTAATAACAATAATGATTTCGAGTTTTTTTTTATTTATGTTTTAACAGATTTGACGGCTTAATTTATTGTGAAATGACAGGACATCGACGAGGAGTTCTTAAAATTTGAGTTAATCAGATTTGATGGGTTCATGGATAGCTGAAGTAATAGATAATGTAATATATATGACTTTATGGACAGAAAAAGTGAAGAAGTGGATAGCTATTTTATTACGTCGAGCCGTGGTATAGGGAAAAGATGAAACGTAACGTCCTTTTATGGAAACTGAAGAGTTGTGTACTATCCGACATGTATAAATATAATGGCCACCGCATACGGCCTGTCCACACTTCAAATACTTAAACGAGGAAAAAAATGAGCAGTTTAAATCTTATGGATCTGCCAGCCGAGATAAGAAGGAATCCTTTCGAAGAATGCTAGTGAGAATATCAGGGAACACTTCAAGGTTCGAGTAGTATGAAGGACTCTTAGGGACGACGCTAACCACGTGGATACTATTTTTCAGATTGATCTAGTCCAGGAAGTCCCTCCAGAGGTAGCACGCGACGGCATTACAATTTTATACAATTCATGCCTGGCTGCGAACAACACATCCGCGGTGTTCTTGAGAGGAATCAGGGATTTCATGTACACAGAGGAAAGAACAGAAAGTTTTCTAAGGATCAAGCAATGCGCCGTGAAGGGCTACAAACCGGCTGTCTATTGCTACAAAGTAATTCGTCGATCTATCTACCCCACTTTGGATACCGAGTCAACTATCCCTTTTCTTTATCGGGTTGATGTACATGCTCTTAGGAGGCACGTTAGGACTTTCGAGAAACACACCTGGAGAGTGCCAATATCGGTGGAGCTTGGAAAGAAAAGGAATGAATTTGATGAGGGGGGGGGGATTAAGGACTTGCCCGCGCGCGGTTCATCGATATTGGTTGAACTACCTCAATGAGAACGTGAAAGGACATGGTATGTGTGATGATTGCTTCTGGACTATTGAAAGTTTAGTCTTTTTCAAAATTATTCCGCGGACTTTTTTTGAATGGCCTGAGATAATTGAGTTAGACCAAGGTTGGGGTGACGATGGATGGCAAAACGACGGCCTAATGCAAAACCAAGGATATTGGGGCGAGGTTGAAATAAACAATGGTGGCGTTTGGGGTCAAGGGGCAGTGCAAAACGATGACGGTGAGGAGAACAATGGAGGATGGGGCAACGGTGCATGGGCAGACGATGACGATTAATTAGGTTGTAGATTTGGTTATGTTGTTTTAAGTTTTTAGTATTGGAAATGAGTGTGTACATTAATGAAGAATGGATTGAGCTTGCAGGCTTAATATAATTTAT
Source organism: Orychophragmus violaceus (assembly GCA_030180135.1). Lineage (NCBI taxonomy): Eukaryota > Viridiplantae > Streptophyta > Magnoliopsida > Brassicales > Brassicaceae > Orychophragmus > Orychophragmus violaceus. Next base: position 80,376,246 of record CM058231.1, read on the forward strand.
ATTAATCCGATATGAGGTTTAATGGTTAAGGTAGTAATGTGTGGTTTTAAAAAAATTGCAGGAATTGATAACATCCTAGAAGACATATGGATATAATGAAATTTATCGAAGCATATACAATTTGTTTAAATGGATGGAAATTGGCTAGAAAAGACGATAGTAGGTAACGGAAAAGCGAAAGTGTGGATGGAAGTAAAAGCGAAGCTGGACATAGATTTAAATATTAGATAAATTAAGGAACAAGAAAACATTTATAGTCAGAACACACGACGGCGTTGGATAGCAGATTGACGAGCATATACGAAAATACGTAAAACAAAAAAGGATGCCAGTGTGGATAGAATGAAGCGCGAGGCCAGATGTAAAATGAAATGATGACTAAAAAATCCATAGTCAGCGTACACGACGATGTTGTATGTTTCCGGAAGCATCTCCCGTCCACGGACGTCACTCCAAACCAAGAAATTCTTTGGGATGATCCTATAGAATGCTGCAGTTTCAATAGACCAGAAACAAGATTCACACATGCCGTGACCTTTGACTCGTTTGTGGAGTAAGTCAAGCCAATACCTATGCACAACGCAAGGCAAAGTTGATATTATTCCTTTGTCAATAGCGTCTCTTTTCTCACGAAGGACTTTGGATATCTGGGTAGGCCATCGTAATCTCTGGAACTCAATGACGTGCCTTCGAAGAACACGGATAGTGCTGCGAGATAGAATAGGAATGGTAGAGTCTGTGTCAAACTGAGGAAAGATGGAGCGCCGGATAATTTCATAGCAGTAGACGGCAGGCTTGATACCACGAATGGCACACTCTTTGAGCCGTTGGAAGGCGTCTTCTCTTTCATTTGAATACATAAAATCCGCTAACACCGTGGTTGGGTTGTTAGCATGGAAACATACATTCTCCAGTTTGATGATACCTAGCCTATGGTAGTGAGTCTTGATAAGATCTATTTGGAAAAACGTATCCATGTGGCCAGCGTCGTCACGAAGCGTCTTGCATACCGCTCTGATTTTGTAGTGTTCACGGATATTTTCGTTGGCGTTTTTAGCCAATATTAATCTCCGTAATGCAGGGGGTAGGTCGAGTAGATTGCGGGATGGTAGAAAAACGTTTTTAGGATTTGTGTCGCTCATGAATGGCGAGGTTTTGGTTTTTTTGCTATGTAGAAACGGAAAACAAGTAGCCAGATTTTACTTATAAAGAAAGCCCGCGTCGCAACGTTACATATTAAACATGTATTGCATCGAACGGTATAAGAAAAAACATGGATAGCTGGATATGCCATCTTAATCTCGGGAGTTCTCTGGCGTGCCTCCTAAGAGCACGGATAGCGCTTCTCGAGAGAAGAGGAGTAGCTGGGGCATTATCCAACGCAAGGAAGATAGTGCGGCGGATAATTTTGTAGCAGTAGATGGCTGGCTTGATACCACGAAGGGCGCACTCTTTGAGACGCTGGAAGGAGTCTTCTCTTTCATCTGTATACATAAAATCAGAGATAGCCTTCAAAAACGCTGCGGTTGGATTGTTGGCATGGAAACAGGCATTCTGCAGTTTGATGAAACCTATCTGATCGTGGTGAGTCTTGATTAGATCTATCTGGATTAGCGTATCCATGTGGTCAGCGTCATCACGAAGTGTCTTGCATACTGCTATGATCTTGTAGTGTTCACGAATGTTTTCGCCTACGTTCTTAGCCAAAATTAATCTCCTTATTGCTGGTGGTAGGTCAAGCAGATTGGGAGATGGAAAGGAAGCGGTATTAGGATTTGCTGCGCTCATCAATAACGATAATATTTTAGTATTGGGATACAGTGAAACGGGTAGCAATGTCGGCTTATAATGAAGGACCTCGTTGCAATGTTTGGTCTTCTGAGCAACAACATTAATTGCATATAACGTTATTGCATTTAACGTTATTGCTTTAGTTTGTTCAATTGAAAATTTTAATATATGAATATATTAATAAACGAATATGTTAACCGTGGAATTCAGTGGAAATGAAGCTTTGACAATGTGCTGTGCGTAAACACGATGGATAGTAATAGATGGAGATTATAAAGAACAGATAGAACGATTAAATCCAGTATTTTTAAAAAGTTGATAAAGTAGACATGTACTTTTGAATACATAAAAAATATATCTGTATCCATGGATAGTGTGATTATAAATTGAATCTGTAGCAATAGAGTAGAATGAGAAAAAAAAATTGAAAAAAGTAAGAGTATAGAGAAATCAAAATTGGAAAGGTAATTTTTTGTTTCATGGATCTGTTTGATGTGACGCGTTTTGCATGTTTACTTGATGATTTGACAAGTGCAGATAAAGTAGGCTTGAGCAGTCCAAAAAATGTGACAGTTAAGTTAAGTAGGTGTTTAGGGTAATGTAAAAAAACAAGTGAGTGTGACAGTTTATGTGAGATAACGTTCCTTTTGTCTACTTAACCGGGTCATTGAGAGTAAGATTGCATCGAATAATGTGCTACAGAACTAATGGTCGTTCATAAAAATGTAAAATGAAAAAAACTACTAGGAAATAAAATGGACTATTAGAGAGGATAGTTTAATAATGCAATTGTATAGATATTAAGAGATGGTTCATGATAAATAAATACAAAATGTAAAGTTCATAAATGGTAATATTGTGGTGGATACGTGCAAACAAGATTAATTGACAGTTGGATAGTGTGGCAATTGACAGTTTAAGATGAGGATAATCATTTGGGAGAAGCATGTTTTCAACACTTATCCTATTTGATTTAAATTGGACTATTAGAGGGGATAGTTTAATAATGCGATTGTATAGATAGTAGTCATGTTTAATGATGGTTCATGAAAAATAAATACAAAAATGTAAATCTCAGAAATGGTAAGATTGTGGTGGATACGTGATAACAAGTTTAATTGACAGTTGGATAGTGTGGCAATTGACAGTTTTAGATGAGGATAATCATTTGGGAGAAGCAGGCTTCAACACTTATCCTATTTGATTTATATGATTGCCATGAGCAAAAATTTATACTATAAGAAAGTGGATAGGACAAAATATATATTTATGGATACCAAAAAACAGAGTGAGTGTGGTAGACAAAACAATAGGGAAAACACAAACTAAAAACGTAACTATTTGCGTCATTGGGTAGACCTTACAATAATTCAATAGTTAAACATATTGAGGAACGTTATAATTAAATATGTAGACTGAATTAAGCATCCAAGACACCGCGGTTTGGACTCTGCCTCCAACCAAACCGGAACCGTTTTGCATTGCCGCTTCGTGCCAACTGCCGGTGTTATCTATCGATCCGGCGTTTACTGGGGTTTCGAAGATCTCAGGTCACTCGAAGAATGTCTGGGGAATTATTTGGAAAAATCACAAAGTCTCAATGGTCCATAAACATTCATTGCACATAGCGTGACTTTTAACATCTTCGTGCATGATATCTAGCCAATTGCGATATACAGAGCAACCGCATCTCTGTATTCTGTCTTCGTCAGCCGCATCCTTGATCACCGACAGATCGAGGGACATACATGCGATAGGCCAGGTACTACGCTCAAACTGCCTGACATGCCTTCTCATAGAACGTATAGTAGCACGAGAGAGAAAAGGAATTGTGGAACCTGTATCCAAGACAGGATAGATAGATCGACGGATGACTTCGTAGCAATAGATAGCAGGTTTGCATCCAGTAACTGCGCATCGTTTGATCTGTTGGAAGGCTTCTGGACCTCCATATATGTATTCTGTGTACATAAAATCTGATATTGATTTTAGAAACAAAGTTGTTATGTTGTTGGCGGCCAAACAGGCGTTGAACAATAAAGCGACGCATTCGCGGTTGTCTTCTGAGGAGGGAGGCTGAATAAGATTAATCTGAAGAAGAGTATCCACGTGATTCGCGTTATTTCGAAGGTTATTACTAGAATTCCTATTAAGGATTGACCTCCTCAGATTAGACGGAAGATCTGCACGATTGGGACCAGGGCGGTTAGGCCTGGATGATTCAGCAACACGTGGCGTTAGTCTTCTCATCTTGAGTGATGTGTATTGAGAGTGTGGAGAGGGGGTTATGTCGACATCTACTATTTATAGATGCGAAACAACGTAACGTTTCGGTTTGGTGGCAAACTTTCGGTTTTGCTTGCTATATGTTATAGATATAAATATATTGAATTTTTGATAAATTACTTCAACCGACGCCAAGACGTGATAGAGTAACGAACTTAAGAATGGATGGACATGGTACGGGGGATTGTGCTCAAATGCTGGAAACTGCTGGGAAATTAGGTGTTTGTATCCTATGAATATTCATGTGAACAAGGAGATTCAGGCACGTAATAAATATAGTAAGAGCTTGAAGTCAATACAGTAGGAAGAGATAACTTAATGGATAGTAATATAATGTGTTATAATAATGGATAGCCATATGCTTCAGTAAATATACTGTTATATTTGGATAAAATATGAAGGACGGCTTAATGGATAGTAATATAGTGTGTTATAATAATGGATAGACATTTTCCACAAGCTAAGCAAGATATAAACACAAATATTAATGCGGTGGAGTAGTACAACATTGGTTTATGATCTGGCGGAACTTATATGTTAGATAATAAGAGTATAAAAAGGCTAGCCGGTATGGATAAATAGGAATGTATGAAAATGAAGGTCATAAGTTTTCCTATTGGGTGGATGCATGGTAGAAGGATTACTAGGACATATTTCCTGGTGGATAGTGTGTTATATGATGGCCTGGAAACCGAAAACTGTGAGACATATGGTTTGAATATAATTTTGTTTGGTTAGATGAGATATACATTGGTGGATACAATACAATGGATAGATGAGATATAAATTGGTGGATACCGACGAGGATTAGTACTTTATTAAAACATGGTTATTAAATAGACTTAATATTTTGGGTACAAATTATTGGGATTTTACATTAAGCACCCCAAACGCCACCGTTTTCACCTCCTCCTCCTCCACCCCAACCACCCAAACCGCCGTCCTGGATCGCCGCCTGGTGCCATCCGCCTTCGTTGTCCGAATCTGCTTAGTAAATCTCAGGCCACTCGAGGAATGTCTGGGGAATAATTTGGAAGAAGCATAAAGACTCAATAGCCCAAAAACATTCATCGCACATACTATAACCTTTGATATCTTCGTGCATGAATTCTAGCCAATATCGATAAAGGGCGCAATGGCATCTCTGTATCCTTATTCCGTCAATCTCATCCCTTAGCACATCCGCCAGATACATGGAGATTCCAATAGGACAGGGTAGCCGCTCAAACTCTCTGACGTGCCTCCTCAGGGAACGTATAACAAAACGAGAGAGGAAAGGGATGTCGGAACCTAAATCCAAGGCGGGGGTAATAGATCGACGGATGACTTCATAGAAATACACATCAGGTTTGCATCCAGCGATTGCGCATCGTTTTATTTTTTTGAAAACCTTCCGGTCTTCCATCATCTGTGTACATAAAGTCGGAGATCGCTTTCAGAAACACAGAGGTTGTGTTGTTGGCGGCGAGACAGGCGTTGTACAGCCTTGTTACGCATTTGGGGGGGTCTTCCAATGGAGCAGTTTGGATAAGATTTATCTGTGTGAGAGTATCAACGTGATCCGCGTCCTCTCGAAGGGTCCGGCAGACAGCGCAAACCCTGAAATGTTCCCGAAGGTGTTCACTGGCATTTTTAGAAAGGATTAACCTCCTAAGCTTGGGTGGCAGATCTAGAAGGTTGAGAACTGGCCGTTTAGGGCTAGATGATTCAGCAACGCGGGGGATTGTTCTTCTCATTTTCAGGGGGTGTATTGAGTCTGTCAACGGATACTTGGGGTCGACATTCAGTTTTTTATAAATGCGAATATACACAACGTTTCTGTTTCCTTGGACAGATTCGGTTTAAAAAAATGGATAGGTATAATGCCACAACTGAAGGAATCGTTATAGATGGAAATCGGGGAATTAGTTTAAGTTATTAGATACATATCAGTGATCAAGGATACTGCACACGTAATTAAGGAAGAGAAGAAGTTGAGAACAATACATTAGGAAAAGGTTGTTCGAAATTGATAGTACTTTGTAGTTAAAAAGATGGATAGTCATACGTCTTAAAGAAAGTACTGGGATATATGGATAGGAAATATGAGACCAAATTGTATAAAATAATGTCTGGTACCGATCGAATTAACCATAGGCAGCAGAGTAGGGTTAAATATGATTTGACAGTAAATATGATTTATTAGTCGTTCTCGAATAAAGGCGGAAGTAATAATATCTCGTCTTGGGAACTATAATCTATGATTTGACGTTCAAAAGATTTGGGTTTCTTTTCATAAAGCAGATAGCACATCATTAGGAAGAGGTGCAGTTTTCAAAATTGGTTGTCGGGTATTAAATTGATAAAATATAACGGGCATGAGATAAAACTTAAAGAGTAAACTAAAAACTATTTGACACGATATGGCGGTTAGAAAGAGTACATATACTAATAAGGTGGATAGAAAATTACAAAAGCATTAAGTTGATATCCATCCATCCTAACATTGATGGATGGGGTGCAAACAAAAAGAGTATTAGAAACCGCCAGTGTTCTCCGCCGTATCTTCCCATACAACAACTTAATCCATACTCAAAAACACCCAGGGATCATAGCGAAGAACACACTGGTCTCGATAGCCCAAAAACATAAATCGCACATACCTACACCTTTTACAGATTCGTTTCCCAAGCCAAGCCAGTAACGATGGACGACACAAGGGCATGATGCGATTCTTTCTTTTTCGAAAGAGTCGCGGATAGTTCTGAGGTAAGGTGGGATGTAGTACTGATAATTTGTTCGCTGAAAACTTTTAACATGCCTCCTAAGAGCCCGAATAGCAGTGCGAGACAGAAGATGCATCGTTGAGTCAAGATCCAAGTTAGGGAAGATGGAACGGCGAATTATTTCGTAGCAATACAAGGCGGGTTTGATTCCAGCAACATCGCTGTTTTTAAGTCGGAGAAGTGCGTCAGTTCGTGATTCCGTGGACACTCCTTCGATAGACATGAAATCAGATATTGCTTTAAGAAACACTGCTGTAGGATTGTTAACACCAAGACACGCTTGTTTTAAGTCGTAGAACCATATATATTTGTGGCTAGTTTTTATAAGATCGATCTGGGACAGGGTATCCACATGATCATCATCATCTCGAAGAGTTTTGCAGACGCCTTTGATTTTATAGTGCTTACAAACGACTTCACTAGCGTTTCTGGCCAAAATCGATCTTCTTAATTCATCCGGCAGATCGAGAAAGCTGGGAGGGGAAGGGACGAGGTGGTTGTTATCTGTTGTATTCATCTTCGAGGATGTGTTTGGTTTTACTAGATAGGGTCTCCATTCCTTATATATATAGATTTTTTTAAGTCCCAACGATTTATATTCCCTACAAGGATTAATCAACCAAACAACTATGGATAGGTGTAAAGCAACCGAAAATCCATCCATGATGTACACTAAAATATAGAGCAGGGTCAATATAAATGAAAAAGTATAATTCCATCCATTGAAATATAATTCCAACCACTAAAATATAATCCAATCCACTGAAATAAATCAACTGGAGCAGGGCTAGCAGTATCATTTGTGTGCAATTTAAAAGCGCTATCCATATAAATCCAAACAGAGCGAAGGAAAAAGGATGATATTAATGATGTTAAAAGATGATATAGATAGAGTAATGATGAACTCATATAGGCAAAATACCATAATTCAACCATAAAAATATGCCTTTACATGGCACAGTGTCCAAGCGGTTGAGAAAACAGAGATGAAAACGATCCAGATGATCTGCAGCATGTTCATCCTGGTCTGTATATAGCTCGTGGCACAAGGATGCTTATTATTTCTTGCTACATCAACTTCGATTTTTCTTGTTATCTCGATCTCTAATTCGTCCCCAACAGAATTGGACCACTTCTCTAGAACTTTGATGTCCTCTCGAATTTTCTTGAGATCTTTGACAACCCTGTCAACCTCTTTCATAACGGAGTCGTCCACCCACTCGCTTAAGTGACCTTCATCTAGGTGCTGTTTGGAAAAAAACGAAACTAAACACACTGAAATATATAGTAAATCTATAAAGAACAAGGTAATCCAGTTTTAATCTAACCCGGATAGCTTCAGGGCATTTGAACCACCGACGATGAAGATTAGAAGTAATTGTACCATATCCTACTTCGATGTCTTCGCCACACCAGCACATGGTTGGTGCTGCGACGCCTATAGACCTACAAGGTAATGGTTCTTCAGAAGTAGAAGCAGTTGAAGTAGACGACAAACTCATAATTGTGAAGACTGCTTTCGAAGAACTGGGTGTACTCGCTCTTTTAATCGTTTCAATAAGTTAAATGCATACATATAGATAAGATACCAATGTTTAAAAGGGATGACAAGATAGGTTTGTAAAAGATCTGGTTGAGAAGACAGCTTTAGGATTACATAAAGACTGCTCAACATTTTCCTTTGGAAAGAAATAAAGGAAACATATTATGGATAGAAAATGTTGTACAAATAGAAACGTAGTATGGATAGAATTGCTGTAAAAATGGAAACGTATTATGGATAGAAATCCCGAACTAATCAGCCAACATAAGACGTTATTTATAATTGCTATCCATATATATATATATATATTCAAATAGCTATCCATATATATACAAAATTCGCTATCCGTATCGGTTCAAAGGGGCGAACCAAAAAGTTTAATTTGAAGGCAGCTATACATATCCATCATTGTTATTGGCTAGTACTACTTCCATCATCCAAATGCCGGAATAGCATCTACTTCCAGGAGGTGGCCGACATTCAACACCGACGACGGGAGCTTTCGCGGACAACCGACTACGGAGAACGAACATATAAAAGCAAGCTTCTTCTTTTGGCGGCAATCTTCACACACAAACGATTTATCATTCAACCAAATTAGAATCACCGAAATTTGAATCAGCCCAACATTGGACTCAACGGAACGTTGATATTGAACAAAATCCACAATCCTCACACCTAAATCGATTCATGGTGGAAGAGAATCGAAAACAACCCGATATTCATTTGGATTATTAAACTCGGAACATGGGATGGAGAACACAATAAAAAAACAAAACCCAAAAATGAAGACAGTTAGTAGCACGAGAGAGGATGTTTTAGTTAGATGATTTAGTTAGATTGTGGTTAACTAATTGCAAACAATCTATGTCAATCTAGTTGGATGTTTTAGTTATAGATACTTAGGGCATTATGGTTTTTACTAGGGTGAAGTCACTAAAAAGGATATGTAATTGCAATAAGATTTGAAAAGAGACAACTTTGCTATTAATGTTTCAAAAAGATACACTGAGTGTAATTAAACCGTTTGTCGTGTGATATATTGTCGTAATGAAAGGTAAATAAAGAAGTATTTTATTTTGCTTGCTAGAAAAAGATGTATCCAAGATTTTGTTGGGAAATTCTTAATTTTAATAGAACTTGTAGTGGGAGTGAAGAAATATCGAGAAATTAATTAGAAGTGGATGCTTGCAAGCAGTGGCAGAGCCATAACTTTTTTTCAATGGAGCAAAATAATATTAAAAAACTAAAGTATATAATTTGGCAAAAAAAACTTACAAATGCACTACGCACTCATAGTTTAAATTTTGTTTTTATCAGTTTTATTTGTTACATTCTCGAGTAATTCTTTTTCGGTAAAGCAAATGAGACAATCATTTCAAAATTGATCACCAATTCGATTTTGTAGTACGGTTTTCACAATCTTCATTCTAAAAAAAAACATCTCTCAAAAATTGCAATAGAAACAAAAAAAAAGTCAAAACTAATTTCAAAAACTTATAAACGAGAAGATATAAAAATGTTTCCTAGTTTCTACCATTACATGTGCTATATCTCCAAGCTCATTAAAATTTTCATTTTCTCGTACATTGATGTAAATGTAAAGTTGTTACTCATGAGATTAGCAATCAATCATACAAATCAAACCAACAAAAATCAAATCCTTTAGTATCTCTTTTATACCACGATCTCAAAACATCCGAGCAGATGAACTTTCTAAAAGGGCTCGAGCTCGTGAAACTCTGTTTTCTTTTGTAACCACGGAACCTGAGGCTTTGTTAGCTCTTGAAGCTAACGCTCTTGCCTTTTCAGAATAGAATGATTATTTGACGCCAAAAAAAAAAAAAAAATACTTACATCTTACCTTGTCTCTTTGATTAGAATGATATTCTAGCACTAAAACAAGTCATCTAAATCAATGTCTTATGTTGTTTTCAGAAATTGACCCATATTTTATCTAGTGAATAAAAATAAATCAATTTATTTCAAATCACAAAACTAAAAATTTAAAGAATTAAAAAAAACAATTAAGGATAATGAATATTAAACTTACAAGTTATTTTTCTTTTACTCGTCGAGAAGGAACATAGGAGAAGAAAAAGAGTTATGATGTTTTTTTATATTGTGATTATATTAGGTAAATAATTAGGAAACTTTTGATATATTTTGGGTCTTAATTGTGATTATTCATAAATTAAGGTAAGAAATTAGGACACTTGATATATTTTGCATTAAATATGGACCACCTGAGGCTTAAGCCCACCAGCAAAATAAATTTGACATTTTGGTATTCTACTTTAGTGGGGTCAAAAAAAAATTCAAATGGGGTCAAATTAATATGTGTTAAGTACTTAACAAAAAAAAATTATGTGGGGTCAGCTGACCCCACTCCCATGGCTATACCTCCGCCCCTGCTTGCAAGTAATATAAAATAGGGCATCCAAGTTACAAGTTATCAACAAAAGTTCCTATCCATTCATTGCCCTTTTATGGAAAGTCGTTAAGCAAAACTCATAGGTCTATGTTGGCCAGATTTGGAAGTTGTGGTACAGAGTTTATGCAATTTCGTTTTCATTCAGATCTTTCCTTTTTCCTAAGAAATTGGAAACATATAAACCAAATGAAATCAATTCTTGAGAATTGGACACCCCCTATTTGGAAACCAAAACCGCAAAATCGTGTTTTCTTCTACTCATTTGACCCTGATTCCAAATCTAATACAATGAAATTGGAAACATATAAATCAAATGAAATCAATTAGGCGAGACCCCTACTCATTTGACCTTGATTCCAAATCTAAAGTAGTGGTGCATTGCAAAAACAAAGCAAAAAAAAAAACTAAGGGTGTGTTCTTTTGTGCGTTCAAAAACTGCATCTGGAAATTGCATCCAGACGCAGATTCTAAATGCAACATCCAGATGCTGTTCTTTTGTGTATTTGGAAACTGTATTTAGAAACTGCGTCTGGATGCAGTTATTTTCTTTGTGTGTTTAGAAACTGCGTATGGATGCAGTTTGTAACCAAATGACTAAAATAGTCATGCTTTGTATTAACAATTATTATTTATAATATAAATTATATTTATCACTAAATAAATCATTATACTATTTTTAAAAGTTATATATTGTACTATATGATTAAAATTAATAAAATTATATTTTTTTAAAACTTAAAATCATTATTAAAAACATTATTAATAATATCTTAATACATAATAAAATAAATATAAATACATTTCAATGCATAAAAAACCTAAAAAATATTTCAATAACATAAACATTATGGAAACAAAATAATATCTAGAAACACATTAGTAGCAAGTATTTTCTTTCACCATTCTCTGTTTTCACCGGTCTCAAACTCCAAGTACATAACTTTGTTCTCGTCATCTTCATAAGACAAAAACGTTTATGGGGTAGCATCTTTCTTCAAGTGTTTAATAACTGCTTTGTACAAAGGAGACCACATTCTTATACTAGGCAACAAATGTAAAACCCGCATAGCTCGGAGCTGGCTGCAACTAAAATCAGGGTGGCTCTCTAATAGGTGGTTCTTGTGTGAAAGTATCTCATCACCATTTTATTCCAAATGTAACATTAGTTCTGTTTATTACCTTGATATTATGACATTTTACGTTAGAATTTAATTTTATAATAAATTTGTAAATAATTTTAAATTATAAAAACAAAGGAAAACCTAACAATAATAGTATATATATATATATATTTTTTTTTAAAATAGTATAAAATAGCTACGGCAACAAAATTAGTAGCTATTCAGTCGCAAGAAAGTCGCTGAATTTAGCGACTGATTAGTGACTACAGTAAAACAGTCGCAAAACCGTCGCTAGTTGGTAGCTAATTCGTCGCTGAATTTAGCGACTGTTTGGCCACTAAAATAATCAGTTGCAATACAGTCGCATAATAGTCGCCTAATAGTCGCTAAATTTAGCGACTAATTGGCGACTTACTTGCGACGTCGAATATGTAGTCGCCAATCAGTCGCTAAATGGCGACTGTTCTGTGACTCAATTATTTAGCGACGCACCGTTTAACGACTGTTTTATTAAGTCGCTATTCGGTCGCAGAACCTTATTTTGCGACTGAATAGCGACTAAATCCGCAGTCGCTATTTCTTTGTTTTCTTGTAGTGGTAGCATCTTTCTTCAAGTGTTTAATAGCTGCTTTGTACAGAGGAGACCACATTCTTATACTAGACAACGAATGTAAAACCCGCATAGCTCGGAGCTGGCTGCAACTAAAATCAGGGTGGCTCTCTAATAGGTGGTTCTTGTGTGAAAGTATCTCATCACGTGACTGAATGCTGTCCCTAATCACATCTGCTACAGCTTGTGTTGCTGCTACCTGTCTTTTACGCTTATTTGACCTTGGTGCATTGGAAGCTGAAGGAGCATTCTGTGACACATCAGTTTCTGCATTATGAGAAGGGTCATTTTGCCTTGACTCAGATGCATTATCAGACTCGTGTATGGGTGGCTCCTCAGGCATCAAGTTGTCCAAATAGCTTTCACATTGCTGAGCAGTCCAACCTTCAGCTCCTGATACATGAACAACACCATATACTAGCTCCATTAAATCAATGTTTGCCACCGGTTTCTCTTTTATCTTTCTAGCACCAGGCCATTCCTGAAATCAAACAAGACAAAAAGGAAATCAGAAACATAAGTGAAAAAAACAGTGAGAAAGCTCATGCAGAAAGCATGCCCTTCACCAAACTATTCTAGCTGTTGGAAAGACCAAAAATTTCCCAAAAAAACATGCATACTTTCACAAAAACAGAAAACCCACAGTGCCTAAGTAAAGTTTGATAGTAGCTTACATACTATTAAAAAACAAGACGAGAACAAGCAGATGCTACAAGAGCTCTTTCTCGATGACTACCAGAAAACAAACAAGAACAGTGAAAAAGAAGTGTCTATGAATTTAGTTATGGCAATCCGGACATGTTTATTAATAGATTTCGAACTTATTTCCCTAGTATAACCAAAAAATATTTGAGCTACTACTTTAAACTCAAAGACAAGTTTACCCTCTTGTGAATTAATCGATAATCAAAGCTTCAAACAGTTTTCTCAAATGATCCAATCGAATAGAGCTAACCAAGCACGAACAAGAAATCCCTGCAATCAATCTAAACTAATTTGCAGAAACGAAGAACACAGAGAATTATTTCCAGTTCAGGAGCAAAACCGCATCCCTACGTCTGGCCGAGGTTCAACTCGGATTTCACTATAATCGAGTTTACAGAAGCTTAACACCGTCGTCACACACTCACCGGAAAGATACAAACCCCTTACTTCGCTCACCGGAAGAAGAAAGCTCTCGTATTCTCTCACCCCGATACAAGACTTGAATCTCTCACCCGAAATTAAACCAGTATCGAACAACCTCAAGAGGTAGACGAACTCATCTATTTATACCCGACCCTGAATCGTAACAACCTGTAACTACTCCTCTCACCGGTGCTACATCCTAACGGCTCAGAAGACGACGTTGACCAACTCTCGAGCTCACAGTTGACTCTTATCCTCTTCACATTGAAGATCAACCAAAACGTTGACGTACTAAGCTTCACTTGAATCGAACCAGCAAACCAAAGCTCCTAACCGGATGACTTAGGCGATTGATCCAGAAAACAGACCATAAACCAATAGTCTCTGATTTAGTTACCGTTGGATCATTGAATCCAAACATTCTCGATAAACTCCACCTTGGATCAATGATCACAACACTCGATTCCTTAGCATCCCTGAACCTTGGATTTCTCCCTCTGATTTTACTCAGAAACTCCCAATAAGCCCAACAGTTGTTTGAACTTACTGACATGAAGAATCTTGGTGAAGATGTCAGCAGGGTTCTCGCTTGTGTGGACCTTTGCCACCTTCACTTCCCCTTCTTCCACTTGGTCTCGGACAAAGCTTAGTTTTGTTTCCATGTGCTTTGTCCTCTCGTGATGGACATTTTTCCTTGCTAGTGCCAGAGTACTTTGATAATCGCACAACAATTCCACACAGTCTTGGTTAAAGCCAAACTCCCTGCTTAGTCCTTTTAACCACACTGCCTCTTTTGTCGCTTCAGTCATGGAGATGTATTTAGACTCAGTCGTTGATAATGCCACGACCTTCTGTAAACTTGATTTCCAGCTTACTACACAATTTCCAGAGAGGAATGTGTAACCTGATATGGATCTCCTCCTGTCTAAATCTGCTCCATAGTCTGAGTCACAAAAGCCACTGATCTTGAACTCATACCCTTTCTCATAAACCAGACTCATGCGTGTAGAACCGCGAACATACTTCAAGACCCATTTAACAGCATTCCAATGTACTTTCGTAGGGTTACTCATGAATCTGCTTATCAAACCAACTGGATAGGCTAGGTCAGGCCGTGTCCCAATCATACCATACATAAGACTTCCTACTGCATTGCAATAAGGCACTGACTTCATGTAATCTGCATCAGCTTCCTCCTCTTCTTTGGTAGCTGATGCTAATTTAAATTGTATGCCCATTGGAGTATTCACCGGCTTAGCCTTATCCATGTTGTATAATCTCAAGACTTTCTCCAGATAACTTTCTTGAGACAACCTTAGGATTCCACGCATCCTTTCCCTGATGATATCAATTCCAAGGATCTTCTTGGCTGCTCCAAGGTCCTTCATCTCGAAAATAGAACTGAGTTGATTCTTTAGCGTTTTGATCAGGTTCATGTCCTTACAAGCTACCAACATGTCATCCACGTATAACAAGAGGTAGATGTATACACCTGCTGTGTTTTTGATATACACAAACTGATCATGTACGCTTCTAATGAATCCAGCCTTTATCATGAAACTGTTGAACTTATGATTCCACTGTCGTGGACTTTGTTTGAGCCCATAGAGAGATTTCTTGAGAAGGCACACAAACTCTTCCTTACCAGTTTCAACATAACCTTCTGGTTGGCTCATGAAGATCTCCTCTTCCAAGTCTCCATGCAGGAAGGCTGTCTTGACATCTAATTGCTCAAGCTCCAAATCCTGTTCAACCACAATAGACATCAAGAATCTGATGGATACATGTTTTACCACAGGAGAGAAGATCTCATTATAGTCAACCCCCTCTTTCTGAGCATAGAATTTGGCTACAAGTCTCGCCTTGAACCTTGGATCCTCAACACCCTTAATTCCAGGTTTTCTCTTGAAAATCCATCGGCACCCTATGATTTTTCTCCCTTTTGGTTTTGGAACTAAGATCCAAGTTTCATTCTTGTGTAGAGACATCATCTCCTCATCAGCTGCCGATCTCCACATCTTCTTATGTGGATCTCTCATTGCTTCTCTGAAATCACTAGGTTCAGGTAGATCACCATCTTCTGATACAAGTAGAGCCAGCATTACAAAATCTTCAAATCTCTTAGGAAGATGATGTTCTCTTCTGTTTCTATTTCTAGCAAGTGCATAACTTCCAGAATATGAATCAGATTGTTCTGACTGGTCACCTGGCTCACTGTCGCTATCCGATTCAAGCTCAACTACCTCAGTGACTTGGTCCTCTGAGCATGATTCCTGTTTTTCTCCACCTGACACATTATCTCCCTGCTGATATGTCCCGAGAACCATATCCAGAAAAGCTGTGTTGTTCTCCCTTGTACCAACATAACTGTCAAGAAGATCTTTGTAGACTTCTTCTTCTTTAAAGGTCACATTCCTACTGATCAAACTGCTTTTCTCTTCCAATGACCAGATTTTGTAACCTTTAACTCCTGATGGGTATCCAATGAAGATCCCTTTCCTAGCTCTTGGTTTTAGCTTACCATCATCTGTGTGATAATAACACACACAGCCAAATCTTGTTAAATGTTCCAGTTTTGGAACTGCCTTAGACAAGAGTTCTTTTGGGAGTTGTCCCTGAATAGCAGATGCAGGAGTCCTGTTTATCAAATTTACTGATGTGTTTACTGCTTCAGCCCAGAAGACTTTTGGAAGCCCTGATTCACTGAGTATACTTCTGACCCTTTCAAGTATGGTTCGGTTCATACGTTCCACCACCCCATTTTGCTGAGGGGTGTAGGGTATGGTTTTATGTCGAGCAATTCCATGTTCTGAACAAAACTCATCGAAGTGCCTGCTGCAAAACTCCAGACCGTTGTCTGTCCTCAGCTTCTTAACCTTGAAACCCGACTGATTTTCAACCAAAGTTTTCCATTCCACAAACTTCTCAAATGCTTGGTCTTTAGTCTTGAGGAAAAATACCCAAACTTTCCTAGAGAAATCATCAACCAGACTCAGGAAGTAATCATCAACAAAGTATCTAGCTTTAGTCTCTCTTCGCCCTTATGACTGTCCTGTCTCCTCGCTTAACCTCAAGAAGACCAGCCTTTGATTCAAATGTGCACCCCTGATCTTCAAAAGTACCTAGTTGTGAGATCCGGGATTCACACTAAGAATTTGTATTCGTGGATTTGGACTTTTGGATATAGAAATGGTATAGTTTCCTATGAATCAAAGACTTTATTGAGATTGATCGTCGAGATAGAACAAACACAGTCGAAAAGAGAGTACAAAGTATGGAATCGAGCTATCTAGTCGAAGTGTTCTTAGCCTAGGTTGGAATTGTCTTTGATGAGCCGCCACTTCTTCCTTTAAATAGTCTCCACTCTCATCTCTTCGTCCTGATACTTCGGCCTCGTCGTTGTAACGATCTCCGAGATTCGCGCAGATCAGTTGAACTGACGAAGACCGAGTTGCTCTATCTCCACGTCATCCTCAGCCGAGCTCGAGCTCGATCGTCTCCGGCTTCGGCGTCGTCTGGGCCTCTCTAAGGCGCTTGCTTTGCTTGGGCCCAACAAGAGAGTTGACTCTCCCATTTATCTTTGATTCTGGAATGGGCTCGTAATTACGGGCCTTTGTCTTGTCTGGTAATGGGCCGGATTTCCTAGAGGGAAATCCAGTACCAACAATAGCCCCCCAGCCCATTGAATTCGAGAAGTCGAGGTTAATGGGCGGTGGACGTTCTCGGGAAGAGGCGCATGCTTCGGATGTGACAAATCTAATGATTATTTTTGCCCCATCCGTGGATCTTGTTTTAATCCGATGGTTAGGAATGAGCGCGTGGAACGGACTGAACTGCTTTTCAGCGCGTCTGCAGTCGTTGCGTGTATTTGTTTGAGATTTTCATCTCCCACCGTAAATTTGGTTGGTAATCGACGGCTCAGGCTCGAAGGTCGCGAAGAGTCTTTTCGGGCTTTCTTTTTTGATGATGTGACCTAATTACTGCATGCTTTGCAACCGTTGATCTCAGATCAACGGCTTGGCGAGAGGGAGGCGAGGGGTCCAAGTCATCTCGATCCTACCAGCAATTAATGCGAGTAAGGAGTCGTACGGGCGATACTGTGCTCAATCTTTGATATAAATAATCATTCGCGTTGTTTGGAGGAAGTCCTTTGCTTTCCTACTCTTAACTTGTTCGAACTTTTTCTCCCTTCTTCCTTTGTCGTTAGAGAAAAAGTTTTTTCTTTCAGAAACCTTCTTTTTTTTTATGGCTTCTAGGGATCCTGCGGGAGCGAGTACGAGTGCGGCGGCGGGGTCATTTGGACCGCACCCGCCGTCTTCGTTAACCGTGGACCGTATCCAGCAATTGAGGGTGCTCTGCCGGATTCCGACGGAGGTCGAAATCGTCATCCCTTCTTCGACGGTATCCCCCGAAACGGTCATAGAAGGCTATTGCTGTGCCTCCTATACGTATTTCGAAAAATGTGGGCTTTTCTTTCCCATTCCTCGCCTCGTCTTCTTGGTGCTGGCCCAACTCCAGATGGCTTTCTACCAGATGACGCCGAATTTCGTTCGGTACGTTATCGGACTCGGAGTTAGGGCTGCGGAGGAAGGGGTTGAATTCGGTCCTGAGGAGTTAATGCGGGTTTGCTCGGTGAAGCAAGATTCCCGCTTTCCGGGGTCGTACCGTCTTTCTCCCCGGTTTGGGAGGATCCTGGATGGTCTCCCGCCGAGGGAAGAGTGGAGGGACCAATATTTTTTCTTTAGGACGACTCATCACTCGGTCGGAGAGTTTGATTGCTCGGTCGTTCCCTCGCGGTGGGCTTCCGACGTTGGTGAGGCTTTCTTACTGCTATTTTGGTTATTATTTCTTGTGTCAGTTTGATCTCTGACCTGCTTCGTTCTATATCGCAGAGTTCCCTGAGTCGCTTGACCTTAATCCTGTCACGGAGGCCTTAATAGCCCGTTTGAGGAGAGGTTCCGTTAACTGGGACAGTTTCACGGCCGAGCGTGTACAGGCTGCCTTGAGGGTCAATCCAAGAGGGGTCCCACAGGGTCGGTCCCGGGCCTTTCGGGAGCAAGCCTTTCCTCCTGTACCTCGCGGGACTTCTCTGGGTCGAACCGTGCGACCTCCGCTTCGTATATTTGAGCGGGCAAGAGAAGGTGAGTTTCTGTCCGTGACATTCGGCTCGTCATTATTTGGGAAGAGTCTAAAGACTTCTCCCCTTTTTATTCTACATGTCGTCCTTCCTCGGGCGTGGGTTCGGATGCCAGGACCCCATCTCACGAGAAACTATCTCGTAGGTCGAGGAGTCGCCGAAACGGAAAAGACCCCATAGATCTGGCAAAAAGGGTGGAGGATGGGAGTCTGAGCAATGCGCTCTTTTTTGCCATGTGTGATTCTCCTCTCCCTTTCACGGCTGTCCCCCCGAGCTCCGGGGCCCGTGACGCATCCGCGGAGGCAGGGGGGGTCTCCTCCCCTCCGATCGTTCGGAGGGCGGACTCGGTTCCGTCAAGGGAGCCGGCTTTGCGCGATCCTTACCCCGGCGATCAGGACGTGGGCAGGGATCCTTCCCCCGTACCGAAGCGCCGAAGGATCGATACGGAGACGAGCTCGAGTAGTTCGAGCGAGAGTGTCGGGATGCCCCGGGGCGCGGCACGTTCGTCTAGGCGCGTCGGACCTGCAGGGGTTCCGCTTCCAGTTACTGGGGACCCGGCCTTCGGCGATTTGTATGCCAGGATGGCCGAAGCCACTGGAAAGGTATCAACCATAGTTCTTGTTTTTTCCTTTCTTTGGTAAGAAAGGTATTTGAAATTTGTGTCTTTATGTAGTTTCTGGAGGCTACGAGCGGACTTGTGGCCCAGTCCGAACGTGAGCTTCGTGAGCGATCGCGGGAGGACGAGCTCGAGGCCGCTAAGAGGTCGGCTCGTATTTTGACCGCGGAGCTGCAGGATTCTTTTGCTCGGGAGGAGGAGCTCGAGAGGAAACTGGCTCGGTAAGAGGGGATCGAAGCCCGGCTATTGGTTCTCGAGAATCGCGAGGAGGACCTCTCCCAAAGGCTTCGGGCGGCCGAAGGCCGGGCGTTGTCTGCCGAAGAAACGAGTCGAGTCGCCACAGCGCAAGCTGCCCAAGATCAGATCGACCTGGAGAGAGTTCTTGCGGGGAGAGACTTCGACATAAAGGTCGCGTCCCACGAGGCGAGGAAGAAGATGAGCGGGGAATATTTAGAGATCCTTAAAGGGATCAAGGAGAAGAGCGAGAAGCGGAAGCTCGAGACCAACGCTGAGATTCGCCTCCAAGAAACCCTAGCCAATATCGAACTCATCGCGGAGTTTGCTTCCGGCGAGCTTGACTTGACTCGGGAAGTTCTGAGGTTGGCCGACCAGAAGAGGGCGGCAGTGGAAGAAATGACCGCCGCGGCGGTTTCTGACTTCAGTGTTGGCAAGTTGAACTTGCCGGCCGTGTCGAGTGACTCGGTCATTTTGGCGCACGCTCCGCCACCGGTTGTTCCCTGCTTTGATCAATATGGATCGAGCCTCCCGACTGGGATTGCGTCTACCGGTGATCAGGCGGAGGATGGAGACGAGGCTTCTTCGCGCTCGCGACAATGATGTTGCCTCTAGGGGCTCTCTTTTTTTTTTTTTTTTATATGGAAAAACATTTATTCGCCCAAGCGGGCTTTGTTCGAGGACATTGTGTCCTTCTTTTAATGAATTTCTTTTGGAGTCTTACATGCCTTAGCATAGACTTTACTGTTTTAGTACCTTCTCGGTTTGATTTTTTTTTTTTGATAGTTCGGGTCTCTTCGAGTTTAATGATTAAGTAAACTTACAAAGGCTCGTTGTGCGCGGAGGTCTTTCCGCGTGGTCGGTTGCTTTGACTTCGACGTTTTCGTTTAACGGGAGAGGGTGGTCCTCCAGTTCTCTCGAGCTGTATTAGGTCGGGAGAATTGACTTTAGGAGGGGCCATTTCAGGTCGCTCGAAAGGGATATTTTCATATCGCTTTGATATTTTGGAAGAGGCCATTTCAGGTCACTTGGGAAGGATAATTTCATATCGCTTTGACTTAGAAGAGATAATTTCATATCTTTCGTTTCGGGAAGGGATAATTTCATATCACTTGTTTTGGGAGTGATAATTTCATATCACTTTGCTTATAGAAGAGATAATTTCATATCACTTTGGTCTTTTGGGAGGGGCCATTTCAGGTCGCTCGAAATAGGATAATTTCATATCGTTTGCTTTGGAAGGGATAATTTCATATCAACGTAGTGGCTTTAACAGGAAGAGACGTTTGATTAGAAGACTTATTTTGATTTCACAAAGATAAGTTAGTATGACTTCGTCAGAAGTTGTCGAGCTCAGTGAGAGCTTTGTGTTTGGGGGGTGGATGCGCTTGAAGTCGAGCTGCCTACGTACCCTTTTAGGGGATCAAGCCATTTCGTAGTTCGATTATGTTGATGTACTTCTAGTGGAAATACTTTTTGAGGTTGATGATGTTCCAAGGTCGTAGTTCGGGCTTCTGGGTTTCCACCGACTTAAGTCGGTAGACCCCGTCCTTTACGATGTCGGTGACCTGGTAAGGACCTTCCCACTTCGCTCCTAATTTTCCAGCGTGTTCTTCCTTTTTATGGTCGAACACTTTCCTTAAGACGAGCTCTCCTACTTGAAACCTCCGAGTTTTGATTCGGGAATCATAGTAGCGAGCCGCGGCTTGTTGGTAATTCTGGAGTCGAGCTAATGCGAGGTTCCTTCTTTCGTCGGCGAGGTCGAGCTCGTCAGTTATCATCTTGTTGTTAAGTTCCTCTTGTCGCGGGCATTCTTCTTTGCGAATGCTTGACACGAGAATTTCGGCTGGTACTACCGCCTCGATTCCGTAAGCTAGCGAGAAGGGAGTCTCGCCAGTGGATTTACGGGGGGTAGTCCGGTAGGCCCAGAGTACGGCTGGGAGCTCGTCACTCCAGGTTGTTTTGCACTCGTTGAGCCTTTTCTTGAGGCCGTTCATAATCGCTTTGTTGGCTGCTTCTGCTAGCCCGTTCCCTTGGGGGTAGCGTGGCGTTGAGTAAGTCAGCTTTATGTTCCAAGTTCTGCAGAACTCTTTGAACGTGTTTGATATGAACTGAGGTCCGTTATCGGTAACGATCTCGTGGGGTAGTCCATGTCTGCAAACGATGTTTCGCCAGACGAACTCCTTAACATGAACGTCCTTAATTTTCTGGTATGACTCTGCTTCAATCCACTTGGTGAAGTAGTCTTTCATCACCAATAGATGTGTGGCTTTCTTTTTGCCAGATGGGACCAGCGGTCCAACGATGTCCATTCCCCACCGCATGAATGGGTACGGCGATGAGATAGAGGAGAGTTTCTCCGACGCTTGGTGGATAATTGGGGCATGCTTTTGGCATTTATCGCACTTGTTGGAGAAAGATTTGCATTCGGCGGCCATTGTTGGCCAATAGTAGCCTTGCCTTTTGATTCGCACGGCCAATGCTCGTCCTCCGGAATGGCTTCCGCAAGATCCGTCATGTGTTTGTGTAATCACGGCTAGGGCTTGCTTTTTGTCAAGGCATTTAAGGTAAGGTCCGGAGAGGCTCCTTTTAAAGAGCTCTCCTTGTGTGACACAGTACCTCGCACTTTGCATTTTAAGTTTCCGCGCCTCCCATTTGCCATCGGGAACTTCGCCATTTGTGATGTATCGAATGATCGGAGTTCTCCAATCTTCGTCATTGTTTGGCTCAGGTCCCTGACTAGTGGATGCGGTTTGAATTGGTCCGTCGGGGACGTTCGCGACGTATATGGTGTTTCTAGGATCAAGATCATCATCAATCTCGATGATGTCGCTATTAGTGCCTCCGGGACATTCTTTGCGTTTGACATCGTTTTTCACAGCGGGCCCGTCCTCTTTCAAGGACAGAGCTTTGAGAGCTATGTCGATGCTTGGTTTTTCTATCCCTTCGACTGGTATGATTCTTTTGAGGTTAGGATCTGATGTCGATGCTAATGCGGCTAGCGCATCGGCTGCAGTGTTTTCACCTCGTGGGATTCGTGTTAGATCGAAGAATTCGATCTGTTCGACCAATGTATGGACTACCCGTAGGTATGCTTCCATTCGTTCGTCTTTGGCCTCGTAGTCACCATGATATTGGCTTGTGACCAGTTGGGAATCGCTGAGGCATTTACTTCTCGGGCTCCTATTGCTATCGCAAGTCTAAGCCCGGCTATCAGCGCTTCGTATTCTGCCTCGTTATTCGATGCGGCGAAGCCCAATCTAAACGATTGTTCTAATACTTCACCCGTTGGGGAGATTAATTTCACTCCGACTCCGGACCCTTGTCTTGAGGAAGCTCCATCGACGTAGAGTTTCCATCTTTGGGTCGAAGTCGGGTCGAGTTCTATAGTCGGAGGGAGCTCGATTATGAAATCTGCCAGTACTTGTGCTTTTAGGCATGTTCGAGCTTTGTATTCAATGTCGTACTCGCTGAGTTTGATAGCCCATTTGACCAATCGACCTGATTGGCTTGGACTGTGAAGGATGGTTCTCAGCGGCTGAGAGGTCATCACTATTATCGAGTGCGATTGAAAATACGGTCGGAGTTTCCGAGCCGATGTTACCAGCGCTAAGGCGAGCTTTTCCATGGCGGGGTATCTGGTTTCAGCGTCGATTAAGGTCTTACTGATGTAATACACCGGCCGTTGTTTGTTCTGTTCTTCGCGAACCAGGACTCCACTTACTGCTGCCGTCGAGACAGCTAAGTAGAGATAAAGGGGTTCTCCTTCTACTGGTTTCGCCAGTATGGGTGGTTCGCTTAAGTAAGTTTTGAGCTGAGTGAATGCCTCTTCACACTTTTCGTCCCAAAGGAACTTTTTGTTTGCTTTGAGCAAGTGATAAAAGGGTAGACATTTATCAGTCGACCTCGAGATGAAGCGATTCAGAGCAGCTATTTTGCCGGTTAGGCGCTGGACTTCTCGCGTTGTTCTGGGAGATTTCATCTCTATGAACGTTGCGATCTGTTTGGGGTTCGCTTCGATCCCTTTTCGGTTACTAAGTAACCGAGGAACTCTCCTGAAGGGACCCCGAAGGTACATTTAGCTGGGTTGAGTTTCATCCCGTACTTATTGAGAATGGTAAAGCATTCTTTTAGTTGGGGGATGTGATCTTCGTACCTAGAAGATTTTACCAGCATATCATCGATGTAGACCTCCATGGTTTTGCCTAGGAGTCCTGAGAACATCTTGTTGACGAGGCGCTGGTAAGTTGCTCCTGCGTTTTTTAGTCCGAAGGGCATGACTTTGTAGCAGTACGTGCCTCGATCAGTTATGAACGAGGTCTTTTCTTGGTCTTCAGGGTTCATCAATATTTGATTGTACCCTGAGAACGCGTCCATAAAGGATAGCAGCTGATGTCCAGCGGTGGCCTCGACCAGTCGGTCGATGTGCGGGAGTGGGAAGCTGTCCTTTGGACATGCTTTGTTGAGATCCGTGAAGTCTACACAGACCCTCCACTTTCCGTTCTTTTTCTTAACCACCACGGGGTTTGCGAGCCAGTCGGGGTACTTGACCTCTCTGATCGATCCGATTTTTAATAGCCGATCGACCTCGTCATTGACGGCTTTGGCCCGTTCAGGGCCTAGTTTTTTCGACGTTTCTGTCTTACCGGTTTGTAGGTCGGGTCGACATTCAGCTCGTGGCTGGTTACGTCGATGTTTATCCCTTTCATGTCTGCTGAAGACCAGGCGAAGGAGTCGACGTTCTTTTTGAGAAAAGAGAGCAGTTCGTTCTTGACTGGCTCCGATAGGTCGATTCCTATGCCAACGAGTCTTTCGGGATGAGCTTCGTCTATGCAGACCTGAGTCGTGAGGTCCTTTGGGGGTCCTATTTGACTTGGGTCGTTCGACCTTTTAGTCTGCATGGTGGCGAGCTCGTCCTCTTTCTGTAATTGCTACGCAGGGGATTTCTCGATCTGTTTGAATCCGTTCATGTAGCAATGGCGGGAAATCTTTTGACTTCCGTGAATGGTTTTGATCCCTTTGGGTGTCGGGAACTTTACGCATTGGTGGTAGGTCGATGGTACCGCTTTCATGTCGTATATCCATGGTCGACCTAGGATTGCGTTATAGGGAGCTGGCCGATCTACTATGACGAACTCTGTCATTCTCCGAACTCCTCCAGCGATTACTGGGGCGAAGACAGAGCCCATCGAGTATGTCGTTTCACCAGCAAAACCTACTAGTGGCGTCTTTTCTTCTACAACCTCGGAGTCGTTGAAGTCCATCTTTTTGAACGCGTCGTAAAAGAGGACATCTACCGAACTTCCTGTGTCAATCATTATCCTTGAGAGTTCGACATCTCCCACTACTAGACAAACGAGGAGAGCGTCGTCGTGTGGTTTGTCGAGATTACTTGTCTCGCTCTCGTGGAAAATGATCTCGTGGTCTGGACCCAACATTGGGGTCTTTCCCCTTCTGTCGGTCTCGACTCTTCTCTGAAGAGCTTTGATCGAATTGACCGAGTCGCGGCAAAGTTTGGAGCCACCGAAGATGAAGTCGATTCGTTTAGGGGGTATAGCCCGTACACCCCCCCCCCCCCCCCGCAGAGACGAGGGAGATTGATTCTTGAGCGTAAACTTATGGCAGGAGCCGGAGGCGGGGATAGTGCCGAACCTCCCAGGGTACCGCTCAGGTTAAGCTCGCCGAGGATGAACTCGACTCGCTTCCGCGACCCTTGAGGGAGTGTTTCGGGAGATTCCGGCTCCTTTGACCGTTCCCGTTTGTTTTGAGAGTGCTTTTTAGAGTTCGACTCCTTGGTCTGTTTGTTTTCCTTTTTGTCGGACAGAGTTTCCTCCTCGACCTCGGAGTCCTTTTTGCTTTCGGACTCTTGTTTTTGAGCCTCTGCTTTAGCTCGAGTATAGCAATCCTCGGTCGAGTGCCCTCTCTTATTGTGGAAATCACAGAATTTTTCCTTGTCGAACTCGAATTTCTTCGAGCTCTTTGGGCTCTCGACCGTGTTGACGTTCCCTGACTTACGGGAATCCTTTTTCGAGTTTGAATTCTGCGGACCCGATGGGTTCCTTTCTTTCCGGTGTTTTTCCCCGAGGGCCGTGGTTTCGTCCTCGAGGCGAGCAAAGGCCGATGCGCGATGGAGGGCGTTATCGAGCGTTTGGGGTTCGCGGACCGTTATTTCCTCGCAGAATCTGGTTGAGAACCATAGTCCTCGTCTTAATGCTTCTATAGCTACCTCATCTCGTGGGTTCGCGATTTTGGATTTTATTTCCTTGAATCGGTCGATGTACGAGCGAAGTGTTTCGTCGGATTTTTGAGAGACGCCAAATAAGGCTGCCTCGGTAGTCTTTTCCTCGATGAAAACGGAGTATTGTTTGAGGAAAGCCGTCATGAACTGGGTGAAGTTGTCAATGGACCTTTCTTCCAGTCCGGCAAACCATTCTAGGGCAGAACCTGATAGGTTTTCCGCGAAGAGCCTGCAGAAGGCTGGCTCCCTCTCCTCATCGGTAAGGTACACCCTTGCCATCGCTAGTCGGAATGCCCTGATGTGGGCTTTCGGGTCCGATTTCCCAGATAATTCTGGAAACTTAGTTTTCTTGATCTCTCGGATTCTTGCAAACGCAATCCGATCTGTGAACGGCGTTTGTTGTGTTTCTTCGATCACTCGATCGATGTCAGGATCCGCGCTCGTCGCCATGTGAACTTTTGAGCTCAGACTGTTAAACTGGGCTTTTGCCTGTTCAATGTATTGTCTAAGCATATCGTGTTCATCGCCCTCTGCGGGTGCGAACTGGACTTGCGCCTGTCCTGACGCTTGTTCCGGAAAAATGGGGTCGAGGAGATCGATCGTTGGGATCGACCTCGTCTGATCGACCTGTGGCGTTCGGAACTGGACTGAGTTTGATCCATTAAGGAGTCCCGAGCTCGAGGCTAAGGCAGAACCTCCTAGTTGCCTCGGTCGGGTGTTAGAGTTACTCGGGAAAGGTGGTGGCCCGGGTAATGGTCGGCTTCTTGATCCGGTTGGATCTGCGACCATTGAACTCGAACCAAATGGGGTCGGAACCGCGATAGGGGTCATTGTTGGGCGGAAGCCGCTATTTGACGTATTACCGAAATGTCCCGACGTTCCCGGAGGAGTTACTACTTGGGAGAAGTCCAAGCGAGTACACGGTGGAGGACTTATGGGAGTTCGCGTTTGTCTGCCTCCTTGGCTTTGACTGGCGAGCTCTTCAAGATGGGCGTTCAGGCACCGCTCTTGTTCTTCGAGCTGCGCTGCCAGGGAACGGTTTGCGACATCTTGGGCCCTTGCGCTTGCCTCGTTGTTTCTCGTTCGATCTACCAACATGCTTAACATCGAACGGATCTCGGCAAGATCGCTTGGTCCTTGTCTCTGTAGAGCGGAAGGTAGTGGTGAATTGGGTCTGGTTACTCCAGATCCTCCTCCCGGTGTGGGTATTGAGTCGTTTCTCATCCACACCCAGTTTCTGCTCGGATCATTAGTTCCTGACAAAACGTTTGTCGGAGTCTGGCTTGTCGCGATTGTTTGAGCGACGGAGCCGGCTGGTGCCGCGGCCGTGGAGACTGAGGCGGAGCTCGTCAACACGCCGTCGGTCTGACCCATGTTCCTTACCCCGGTAGTGTTCTGAGGAACGTTGTCGACCGTTTGAGGGCGGTCAACCGGTGGTGTGGCGCTGGGAGAGCCAGTTTGGTCGGGATTCATCTCGATCTATCGGATCTAGGATCTGATTCTTAAGATAGGAAAGACTATAGAATGTCCCCACAGTCGGCGCCAAATGTGAGATCCGGGATTCACACTAAGAATTTGTATTCGTGGATTTGGACTTTTGGATATAGAAATGGTATAGTTTCCTATGAATCAAAGACTTTATTGAGATTGATCGTCGAGATAGAACAAACACAGTCGAAAAGAGAGTACAAAGTATGGAATCGAGCTATCTAGTCGAAGTGTTCTTAGCCTAGGTTGGAATTGTCTTTGATGAGCCGCCACTTCTTCCTTTAAATAGTCTCCACTCTCATCTCTTCGTCCTGATACTTCGGCCTCGTCGTTGTAACGATCTTCGAGATTCGCGCAGATCAGTTGAACTGACGAAGACCGAGTTGCTCTATCTCCACGTCATCCTCAGCCGAGCTCGAGCTCGATCGTCTCCGGCTTCGGCGTCGTCTGGGCCTCTCTAAGGCGCTTGCTTTGCTTGGGCCCAACAAGAGAGTTGACTCTCCCGTTTATCTTTGATTCTGGAATGGGCTCGTAATTACGGGCCTTTGTCTTGTCTGGTAATGGGCCGGATTTCGTAGAGGGAAATCCAGTACCAACACTAGTGACATTAGGTTTCTTGAGAAATCTGGGACATATCTCACATCTTTGACTATCACAATACCTCCCTCTGGTGTACTCAATCTTATGGAGCCAATTCCCATAACTTTGGACACTGATTCGTTTGCCATTTGATAGGTTCTAAGTTTTCCCTATACTAAACTGCAAGTGAACAGCAATGTCAAAGTAGTATATAGGGTTATCGAATCCACAGGGACACTCGGTCTCAAGAGAATCAAACTGTAGGAATAAATACTAGAAATAAGCAAGTAGTGAATGAAATAAATTGCGGTGCGAGAAAGTAAATCAGTAGCAGAGATTAACGGTTGTGAAGCAAGTAATTAAAAGCGTCAAGCCTAGGGTATTCTCAGGAAATCAGACAAGCAGACAGTTCATTCAGCAAGGATCTAATTAAGAACGGTTCTAGAACTCAAAACACAGATATAGAATTAACCAAATTCCTTTGCGATAATTCTCTAAGTCTAAGTGCAGCAAACCAAACTTTCGTTTGTGAGAACTAACAGATTAAACTAGCAATAAGTCCAAGTTTGATATGTTCACAATTATCCTAAACCAAACTTCCGTTTGCGCAAAGTTTAATTGCCCAATTTAATTAGTTCTGATTCCTAAACCCCACTTCCGTGACGTATTTAGCAACCTAAGATCTAGATTCTAATTGATCAGGTTAGAACTAGCTTTAAGCACAATTAAATTGAAGAACAGATATAGTTATGAATCCTTAACTGAATTTGAACAAGTCTAGCAAGTCATGAAATCCTATGTGAGAAACCCTAAACCTAACTATGGATCTACTCAGACATAGATAATGAAAACATAATCATATGATGAATAAATTGCATAAAAGAATAAGAGTAAAAGGGGTTCGAAATCTTCTCCAAATACAGATGAAGTAATAGGTTCAGATCAGCCCCAAAAGCTCTAAAAATCCTCTGCTCTTAATTATGAAAGCGTATGGTAAAAAGTATAAAGCGTGTCTAATAAAAACACTAAAAACTCTATTATATAGGCATAATCTCGGCCAAGGGCTTCTTTGTAAATATCAGGAACTTCTGGATCAAAGTGCAAATTCTTCACTCTTCTAAACCGCCGAGTTTTTGGCCCATCTCGCTGGTGCATCGATCGATGCTAGAGTGCAACGATCGACACCTTCCTCTGTTTCGGACAGTGAACTCTATCTCTCGGCCAAACACTCCAAAAATCTCCAAAATGCTCCATTATCTCCAATTCAGCTCCCAACCTGATTATACCTGTAAAAGACTCTAAACAAAGACAAAAGACACTAAAAACACACTTATATCATGGTCTAAAACTAGTAAAAACCATGATATATCAACTCCCCCACACTTAGACTTTGCTTGCCCTCAAGCAAAACAGAGAACTAAAGCTTGGTGAAGAGGTTTGAAAACTCTTCAGAAACTCATTTCATCCTAGAAGCTACAATACTCAGATTCCCCTTAGTAAACCACTGAAAGAATCAATCACAGGATATCAAGACCACAATGTACTTCCCCCACACTTAGCAACTGTCCTAGGTAAACTCCACAATCACATTCAAGCATTCAAATTCTCCCTACTGACTTCTGCAAGTATTTAAGTGCGGTCTCACCTAAGGAGTATCGATCTAAAGGCACATGGATTCTTACCTTATCAGCTCTAGACCACCATACTATCTTTCTCTAGTCCCTTTCTTCTCTTTCCCTTCTTTAACAACTGATTGTTCCCCACTGGGTATCATTTTATTTTTTTTATCAGTGTTCTTCCCGTTATGGGGTATACTTTGGACACATTCCATGGATCACATGAGAGATAATAGTGTTTGCTACTATTCTCATGACCACTTCGGAGTTACTAACTCATCCTCAGTTTATTATTATTATTTTTTTTTTTTACTTTATAGAAGGGGAGAAGGGGACTAAATAGGACAGGTTTACAGGCTGTGTCAGAACTAACAGGGAATCCGACATAAAGCATACCAAGCCCTTAGGTGAGAAATCTAAGTCAGTATTAAGGTTGAAGTCAGTAAAGGATCCTCTGATACCTGAAGTGATGTGGGTGTTCCCAGTAGGTTGATCTGTGATGGGGTTTTCTAATAGTCATAGATAGATCCTGCAACTTCATCCCAATGGTTACTTAAGTTCCTGCAAGTCTTGTAAATCTTCTCAGAAAATCATAGTTTCTTACTTAAACAATTTTGACTCAATAAAACAAAAATTTTGAAAAACGGACTGACTCTTAAGAAAACAGAAAACAAAAGTCAGTAGCACCTCCCCCACACTTAAGACACACTGTCCCCAGTAGTGTCTAGCGAAGGATCGGTAAAAAGAAAATAAAAATTGAAAAGGTGAAATTTTGTCTGTCGGCTTACCTCTGTCGCTCAGCATCGAGCGTTGCACTAAGTGCATCGACCGTTACTTGGCGATTTTTGTGTATAGTCGATCGTTGCTCAGGACCGCAACGATCGCTGCAATACGATTACTTTCGTGTTGTGACGATCGATGCAGAAATGCATCGATCGCTGCACTGCGATTTAACCGAGACCTGCAAACATAAACTCACCAGAAACAAAAACAAACGTAAAATCCTAACAAAAACACCAAAAATGAAAAAGAAAAACACTAGTACCTAATGGTGGGTTGCCTCCCACCCAGCGCTTGTTTAAGGTCAATAGCTTGACCGGACGGATTGGAATTTTCAAGCACCAGGAGGTCTTGACAAAGACTTTTTCTGTCTCTGTTCAAGTCTCCTCATCCAAGGTGGTGAGTAGGCTGTTGCGGAATGCTCATGTCCAAGAAAAGATGGAGTGAAATGTGCTCCAGGATCTATAACCATGGTATGATCAGGCTGCTCAAAATCTGCGTCCCTTATGGTGAATGTCTGCCCATCTATCAGTGGCCTTCGCAGCTTATCCATCTCATAGTGCAGTGGTTCATCTCCCAGGTGGAGGTCTATTAGACTCTGTCTAACATCAATCACAGCTCCTGCCGTAGCCAAGAATGGTCTCCCAAGCAATAAAGCTTCATCCGGATCACAATCATATTTCAGCACAAGGAAGTCCGTTGGAACTAAGTAGTTCCCAACTCTCACCGGAATGTCCATAAGAAGTCCTTCAGGAACTCGTATGGACTGATCAGCTAGGATAAGAGAAGTCCTAGTAGGAGTAAAATCCAACATTCCCAGCTTTTCTGCCACAGAGTAAGGCATTATGCTTCCAGCAGCTCCTAAATCACATAGAGAACGTCTAAAGCTATCTTCAAAGATAGAACAATCTAGCACAAAAACTCCAGGATCAGATAACTTCTTCGGGACCTTGGTTAGCAGAACATCACTAATATGCTGAGGAACTATTACCACCCATTCTCTCAGCTCCTCATCTAAAGGCAACATCTCGTTCAAATATCTCTGAACACATGGGTGATAAGGTGGATCATCAGAAGGTGAAATTTCTTCCAAGTCTTCACCATTCTCTTCTAGCCTTTTCAGCTCTTCAATCTCTTGTTTAATCACTTCAGACACCTTGGGATATTGCCTAATGGCTTGTGCATAAACATCCTCTTGAGTGATCTCAGATACATCAGGGAATAGGCGGGCTAGTTCTGCATCAATCTCACTTCCATCCCACGGGTCTTCTGCTCGTTCACGACTTGCATCGATCGATGCCAGTTGTGTGTCGATCGTTGCATCATTGCAGTTTCTACCCGAGAGTTTTTCACAGAAATCCGAAAATTCTGCCTCAGTCACCAACTCAGCTGTACTTAGCTCAAATTTCTCCCCTAGATAAGATCCATCATTAATGAGTACAGACCATGCCTTAATATGAGTCTCTGCAACTCCTTTTCCCTTCAGTGAGCTGGACATCTGGTTCACCTGAGTGTCCAACTGCTTCATGTGAGTGCTCAGTGACTCAAACTTCCCATTGAGGTCTTGATAGACAGCGTCCAGCTTCTTATTGTTGTCCACAGAAAGCTTGGTTTGACTCTCCATCAGTTGTTCCATCATAGCCTCCATTTTGCTCTCATGGGCTGTAGGTGCAGGAGGAGTCTGATAGGATGTAGACCCATAGGTTCTCTGATTACCTTGTCCATAGGTCTTTTGAAAACCACCAGTCTGTCCACCATTGGAGAATCTGTTCCCCTGTTGATTACCAAATCTATTACCTTGGAAACCAGAACCTCCTATGAAATTCACATCTTCTTCCTGAGTTTCCTCCTCAGCCTGAATCACCTCTACATCTTGGGCAAAGTGGACAGATTTCTTACTCGTCAGGAGATTGTAGACTGTGTCCAATCTGGATCTTATATTAGCTATATCAGAATTCTCTACGGTTCCACCAGATCTCTTCCTCCTTTCATCCATTGTTTTGCAACTGTTGCTGCCAATCAGATTCTCTATCAACTGCTTAGCTTGCGTAGGAGTCCTGGTGTTAAAATTAGCATTACTGGAATTATCCAGCGCAGTCTGATAAGGAAGATCTATGCCTCTGAAGAAAATACCAATCAGCTGTACTTCTGTGAATCCATGGTGTGGACAGTCACGCTGATACTGCTTAAATCTCATCCAGGCAGTCTTCAAAGGCTCCACAGCTCCGTGGGAAAAGGTGAGTATGTCCTGTCTGGACTGATCCGAGCGTGCATCATCATAAAAGTGACGCAGGAACTCACTCTTTAAGGCTGTCCAAGTAGTATACTGACCAGGTGCCAGTTGTCTCAGCCATGCACTAGCGTCTCCAGCAAGACTGTGCGGAAATAGCTTAAGGAACAGATAGTCCGGGCATACTCCTTCATACTTCATGCCAGTGACTATGTCTTCAAACTTGTCAATGTGATCCATAGGCTGCTCTGTTTGAAGACCATGAAAAGCAATCTGTCTCATCAGCTGGTAGTAGATGGTTTTTACCTCAAAATCATTCCTCTCAAAAGCAGGAAGCACTAGATCTGCTCGGTTTGCATGAAACTCATCAGGTCTGTTGTAATCAGCTAGTGTCCTCTCATGAACCACCATCTCTCTACCTTGGGCCTGTCCTTGACCCTGGTTTTGGTTCAGCTCCTGTTGCTCAGGAGGATCAGGGATAACATTCCCTTCAGCATCAACCCGATGCCCAGCAGCATTGTACGGGTTGTCATCTTGGTCCCTTAGGGTACCTTCAGCATCTGGTATCAAGATCAAACGTTCTCGTACCATTCTCTCTCTCTTTTCTCTTCTGTTAGTCCTTTCTAGACGTCCAAGTTCCTCTAGTCCGAGATTAAGCAAGCTCGAGTTCGGATTACTTCGAGTTTTCTGCGTTGGCATAAACTGTCTGTAATCGTCCAGCAACGATCGATGCTATCAGTGCAACGATCGATTCAATTCTCAGAATCGCCTAGTGACGATCGACGCAAGGTATGCAACGATCGACGCAAGGCGAAATTCGTACCTGCGACATAAAGAAACCGAGAAAAAAGAAAATC
The DNA here is from genome assembly GCA_030180135.1 of Orychophragmus violaceus. Classification (NCBI taxonomy): domain Eukaryota; kingdom Viridiplantae; phylum Streptophyta; class Magnoliopsida; order Brassicales; family Brassicaceae; genus Orychophragmus; species Orychophragmus violaceus. The sequence goes on from CM058231.1 coordinate 80,409,699, forward strand.
AGCAAAATCAAAAATAAAAACGAAAAGAACAAAAACAAAAAGAAAAATTTCTAGCAAAAACCCTAAGTTCGGTCCTATCGAAGACTCAAAGAGTCCCCGGCAACGGCGCCAAAAACTTGATAGGTTCTAAGTTTTCCCTATACTAAACTGCAAGTGAACAACAATGTCAAAGTAGTATATAGGGTTATCGAATCCACAGGGACACTCGGTCTCAAGAGAATCAAACTGTAGGAATAAATACTAGAAATAAGCAAGTAGTGAATGAAATAAATTGCGGTGCGAGAAAGTAAATCAGTAGCAGAGATTAACGGTTGTGAAGCAAGTAATTAAAAGCGTCAAGCCTAGGGTATTCTCAGGAAATCAGACAAGCAGACAGTTCATTCAGCAAGGATCTAATTAAGAACGGTTCTAGAACTCAAAACACAGATATAGAATTAACCAAATTCCTTTGCGATAATTCTCTAAGTCTAAGTGCAGCAAACCAAACTTTCGTTTGTGAGAACTAACAGATTAAACTAGCAATAAGTCCAAGTTTGATATGTTCACAATTATCCTAAACCAAACTTCCGTTTGCGCAAAGTTTAATTGCCCAATTTAATTAGTTCTGATTCCTAAACCCCACTTCCGTGACGTATTTAGCAACCTAAGATCTAGATTCTAATTGATCAGGTTAGAACTAGCTTTAAGCACAATTAAATTGAAGAACAGATATAGTTATGAATCCTTAACTGAATTTGAACAAGTCTAGCAAGTCATGAAATCCTATGTGAGAAACCCTAAACCTAACTATGGATCTACTCAGACATAGATAATGAAAACATAATCATATGATGAATAAATTGCATAAAAGAATAAGAGTAAAAGGGGTTCGAAATCTTCTCCAAATACAGATGAAGTAATAGGTTCAGATCAGCCCCAAAAGCTCTAAAAATCCTCTGCTCTTAATTATGAAAGCGTATGGTAAAAAGTATAAAGCGTGTCTAATAAAAACACTAAAAACTCTATTATATAGGCATAATCTCGGCCAAGGGCTTCTTTGTAAATATCAGGAACTTCTGGATCAAAGTGCAAATTCTTCACTCTTCTAAACCGCCGAGTTTTTGGCCCATCTCGCTGGTGCATCGATCGATGCTAGAGTGCAACGATCGACACCTTCCTCTGTTTCGGACAGTGAACTCTATCTCTCGGCCAAACACTCCAAAAATCTCCAAAATGCTCCATTATCTCCAATTCAGCTCCCAACCTGATTATACCTGTAAAAGACTCTAAACAAAGACAAAAGACACTAAAAACACACTTATATCATGGTCTAAAACTAGTAAAAACCATGATATATCACCATTCTCACAGAACCAGAAGCCTCCTCTTTCAAGTCAACGAACAGATCTCTTCTAGGAGTCATGTGGAATGTACACCCTGTGTCTAATATCCAGATTTCCCTGAAATCAAGCATCTCAGAAACATTAGCTTCAGATACTGTTAGAGATTCAACAAACTGAACTCCTGAGGTGTTTGACTGCTCTCCAGCTCCATGATTTCTATCCTTTCCCTTTTGACCATTTTTCTTTGGGCAGTTCCTTTTGAAGTGACCTTCTTCACCACAGATCCAACAAGTCATGGGATTAGTTTTCTTATCCTTGACTTTGTTCTTGGGCTTGTTGTTCTGTTTCTTAGAGCTTGAACCCTTTTGGTTCTTGTTCCAAGTGTTTCCTGAGTTTGAAAACAATACCTCTCCCTGAGTCTTGATACTTTTGCCATTCGTATTCAACTCCAGTTGCTTTGAGTAAATGGTGTTAATGACCTCATCTAGTGTCACTGTGGTCTTGCTATACTTTAGTGTGTTACGCAGATGCTCAAACTGTTTAGGTAATGACATTAACAGAAGTATAGCTTGGTCCTCGTCTGACACCTCTACCATAACATTTCCCAGATCTGTTATGATCTTCAAGAACTCATCGATATTGCTGCTTCATTCATCTTAAAACCGTAGAATTGCTGCTTCAGATACATCCTATTTGGAAGAGACTGAGACATGTATCTAGCATCTAGGATTCTTAGCATACCAACATCAGTTCTTTCTTTAAGAATTTTCCTAAGAATCTTATTTGTAACACTCATCACTATGGTGCTTCGTACCTTTCGTTGTTTCTCAGCAATAGATGGATCAACCTCCTTGGATAGATCTTGAGGTTCCAAGGAAGATCCCTTTACTCCTGATTCTTCCGTTTTCACCGTTGGCGTTTCTTTCTTGTCGTACTGGTTCTTCTTGGAGTCTCAGAGCTTCAGTCAAGCCTAAGAGATCAAGATTTGCCATTATCTGTTCCTTCCACATATTGTAATCATTCTCGCCACTGAATTTCTCGACCTTAACCTTCGCGGAAGACATTGTTAAAACCGATCTTCGATATCTCAAACCCAGTGCCGAAGAAACCTTCGCTCTGATACCACTTCTTGTGAATTAATCGATAATCAAAGCTTCAAACAGTTTTCTCAAATGATCCAATCGAATAGAGCTAACCAAGCACGAACAAGAAATCACTGCAATCAATCTAAACTAATTTGCAGAAACGAAGAACACAGAGAATTATTTCCAGTTCATGAGCAAAACCGCATCCCTACGTCTGGCCGAGGTTCAGCTCGGATTTCACTATAATCGAGTTTACAGAAGCTTAACACCGTCGTCACACACTCACCGGAAAGATACAAACCCCTTACTTCACTCACCGGAAGAAGAAAGCTCTCGTATTCTCTCACCCCGATACAAGACTTGAATCTCTCACCCGAAATTAAACCCGTATCGAACAACCCCAAGAGGTAGACGAACTCATCTATTTATACCCGACCCTGAATTGTAACAACCTGTAACTACTCCTCTCACCGGTGCTACATCCTAACGGCTCGGAAGACGACGTTGACCAACTCTCGAGCTCACAGTTGACTCTTATCCTCTTCACATTGAAGATCAACTAAAACGACGACGTACTAAGCTTCACTTGAATCGAACCAGCAAACCAAAGCTCCTAACCGGATGACTTAGCCGATTGATCCAGAAAACAGACCATAAACCAATAGTCTCTGATTTAGTTACCGTTGGATCATTGAATCCAAACATTCTCGACATACCCCAATAATATGATATGAAACAATGATAAACAACTCAATCGGCTACATACAAAATTTCACAGTCATCGTTACATGATCGTTTTATGATCTCAGGAACTATCATAATCAAGTGTCTTGAAAAACTCTCTTATCAGTTATATAAGAAAAAAACACAGTTGACATCAAAATAATTAACAAAATTAGTTGGAAACTTATTTAAGAGCATTAGCATGCCTGATGCCTCCAAATCAGAAAGCCACGATGACAGAACACAGCAAAGAAAAACAATTTTTTAGAAACTTAAAAGGAAAGACAAGCAAACAATAACCTTTCACAGGACAAAGTGAGCTGAGACCTGTATGAAGCAAAAAAATCATATATATTATCTTAAGGCAACCACAAAAACAAATAAGAGACAGAGAAATATATATACCTTACATTAGTACCAGGGATGGTTGTCATTGTTTTCCTAGTCTTGAAGTCACCAACTGCATAAATAGAGAACAAGAATATGAGTTTACCTCATCATCATAAACACATAAAACAAAAATGTATAACAAGAGAGTTTCAAAAATACATGCAAAAAATATATATTGAACTATGTTACACGTGAGGTAGACTTAATATGAGATACTGATTAAATCAAATAAATTTTGAAGTTTACATTTAAGTAATGGTCGGAGCGATGTCAAGACATGACGCTTAACCACAAAGTGATATGCCAATAATATAATAGTAGCTTAAAGCATTATTGTGGTGATGCGATCAATGCAGATAACCACATACTAAAAAACAGAGCCAATAACACAAAACACAGGAGCCACATGTCTAGATGCAAGAACATAATACTGAAAAGCGTAACAAAACACTAGGTTACTGATAGCGAACATTAAACTGAATCCTTTGTATAATCTGAACAAGAGAAGAAACAGAGCCAAAATGAATCCTTACACTTTAAAACATTAAAGAGAAAATTTAATAGTATTGTGGTCTCCATGATAATCCAAAGAACTCAATTCACAAAGATGAAACTTTTTGCGTTCAATAAACAAAGTAAAATGGGCAAATACATTGGATCAAGGAGAAATGTTTTGGGCAGATAGATCTTTGACTTAACCTTCAGATAAACTGTATTAGGTAAATCATCATGAACTGTATTAGTTCTTCAAAACAAACTTGGTACATGAGGCAATAGTAGACATGTGAATCAACAAAGTTATTAAGGAGCAGTACTACACAACAACAAAACATCTGACTATTACAACTTAGCACCCTGCAGTTTTGCTAGAAGAAAGATGTTATACCTGTATTGAAATGTAGCGAGCTTCCGTTGGATAGCAAACTCCTATGGCTTGAAACTGAAACACGGTAACAAAGGCTTCTCTCATGACTAATGTAGACTTAAATATGGTAACAATGGCAGACCCTCATCAGATCATGAATCAAAGATTGACTGAAACCCATTCTACAACTCTCATCAGATCAAAAACATGAAACCAAAACTGAGTTTAAGAAGTCAAAAGGAGATTAAAAAGTAAAACCAAACCCCTCGTCAGAGCTCTTTATTCATTAACCTTAGCTGCTCTGAAGCTATCTAAACAATCACAACATCAAAATCAGGGAGAAGTCATGGAGAAAGAGAGGATTGTAACCTTGGATTTAGTGGAATCATTTGATGAGCAAAGGATAGAGATGGAATGATACAACAAAACCGTGCTTTGTTGTTAGAATGTAAATATAGTGAATTAATGTTCTTAAAACACGAATTCACACAAACTCACTCAGAGATTCAAAGTAGAATGCTCTTACGTGATAGCTAAGTAATCGAGATAGAAGAAGAGTTGAAGAAGATTGAATGAATTCTTAGTATGATATCCCTAAAACAACTACTCGTATCTTCTTATATAACAACGTGAGTCGTTATCAAGAGATTACGATAACACCAACAAAGAGATTACGATAACACCAACAATATAAAAGATAAACACCAAAACCAATAGATAACCAACTTGTGATTAACCCAACTAAACCAGCTGACGCGAGTAAACCGGCAGCTCCTTTCCTACATCAAATCTCCCCCCTCCGAAGAAACCTTGTCCTCAAGGTTTGAACAAAGGATATTTCCTCTGTAACTCATATAAAAACTCCCAAGTGGCTTCCTCCGCTTGTTGATTACTCCACTGTACGAGAACCATGGTAGCCGGTTTCCCTTGGCGGTTAACCATCTTACGTTCCAGAACTCGGATTGGCTCTTGCACCAACACGTCGTGAGCAATAGAGGGCAGCTGATTTGTTGTTTGCACATTTCCCACATGCAGCTTTAGCTGTGAAACGTGAAAGACGGGATGGATTTGAGAAGTCGAAGGGAGCTCGAGTTTATAAGCTACTGCTCCACACTTATCAATCACTTTATACGGACCAAAGTATTTCGGAGCTAGTTTCTGATATGAGCGCGTCACAACTGACTGCTGTCTATACGGCTGCAGCTTAACGTAAACGTAGTCACCAATGTCCAAGCTTCTATCAGTTCGATGCTGATCCGCAAATTGCTTCATACGGTGCTGTGCTCGGAGAAGGTGGAACTTCAAGATCATGAGCATGTTTTCCCTTTCCTGCAACGTCTTACTCACCACTGCAATTTTCGTTTCCCCGGGCAGATATGGTAAGTGCTGCGGCGGTGTTTGACCATACATTGCTTCATACGGAGTCATTTGAATGGCAGTATGGAAATTGGTATTATACCAAAACTCAGCTAGTGGAAGCCATTTACTCCACAAATGAGGTCGATCACTGCACATACATCTCAAATAAGTCTCTAGACATCGATTCACTACCTCCGTTTGACCATCGCTTTGTAGATGATATGCGCTGGACATGTTCAAAGCGACTCCCTGAAGCGTGAATAATTCTGTCCAAAAATCGCTAAGGAACACAGAGTCTCGATCACTTACAATAGATCTAGGAAATCCATGTAGTTTGAAGATGTTATCGAGGAATGCTTGAGCTACAGAAGCTGCGGTATACGGATGAGCGAGAGCAACAAAGTGTGCCGCCTTCCTTAGCCGATCCACTGCAACAAATATGACAGTCTTACCGAAAGAAGGAGGCAGCCCGTCGATGAAATCCATCGAGATGTCAGTCCACAATGCTTCAGGAATAGGAAGGGGTTGAAGCAGACCCGGTGAGGCTGACGTATCATACTTACATTGCTGACAGATATTACAGCTTCGAATGTAAGATTAAATGTCCTTAGCCATACCTTTCCAGTAGAATAGTCCCTTGACACAGCTGGTGAGTAGCGTCTCGACCGGAGTGGCCTCCGCTGCCTGAACAGTGTAACCATTCCAGTATGGTGTTTCGTATTGCCAAGTATTGAAGGACCACGATCTTGCTTTTGCGTCGGAGTATGTCCTGTACCCACGAATAGTGCCTTTTAGCCTGCAGATTTGATTTCAGCAGCTCTATTATCCCCTTGATCACCACATCAGACTCGTAACTCTCTTTAATCTGTTGCAACAAATCGCAGGTGAGTACTGTCATGGCCATATGGAGAATTTCAGCACCTTCTACCCGAGATAGAGCATCCGCAACAATATTATCTTTCCCTTGACGTTATTGTATTTCATAGTCAAACTCCAATAATTTTGGAAGCCACTGCTGCTGAACCGGAGTATTTAATCGTTGCTCCAACAAATATTTCAAACTTCGTTGATCCGTCTTGATCACAAAGTGTCCCATAAGCAAGTAATGGCGCCACTTTTGAACTGAAAATACTACGGCAAGTTCTTTTTCATAAATCGAAAGGTTCAGCTATTTACCTTTAAGGTGCCTACTGATATAGGCGAGAGGATGACCATCCTGGATCAGGACCGCGCCAATACCTTGACCACATGCATCAGTCTCTACAGCGAATGGCTTATCAAACCGAGGAAGAGCCAAAACAGGCGCCTGACACAAAACTTGCTTTAACTCGTAGAAAGCTGTCATTGCTTCTTCTGACCATACGAAAAGTCTTTCTTCGTGAGAGCCGTTAATGGTCTAGCTATTGTTCCGAAGTTCTTAACGAACCTTCTGTAGTAACCCGCCAAGCCTAAGAACCCGCACAGTTGCTTAAGTGATTTTGGAACTGGCCATTCCGCGACAGCCTTGATCATGCTAGGATCGGTGGCAATACCGTCGGACGAGATGTAATGTCCTAAGTACTCGACCTTCTTAGTTACAAACGTACATTTGCTTTCCTTGGCGTAAAGGTTGTGCTGCCTCATAAGCTCCAAGACGTGACACAAATGTTCCTTGTGAAGATCCATCGATGAGCTGTATATCAAAATATCGTCGAAGAAGATAAGAACAAATTTTCGCAACAGAGTTCATTAGTCCTTGAAAGGTGGCAGGAGCGTTAGTGAGGCCAAACGACATAACAAGATACTCGTAATGCCCGCTGTGGGTTTTAAAGGCTGTTTTATAAACATCCTGAGGTGCCATCCTTACTTGGTGATACCCTGCTCGAAGATCGATCTTAGAGTAGACACACGACCCACCTAACTCATCCATTAGGTCCTCAATCAGTGGTATGAGAAACCGGTTTTTAACAGTCATACCATTAAGACCTCTGTAATCGACGTATAGTCGCCAAGTCCCATCGTTTTTCTTGACTAACACAACCGGTGATGCAAAAGAGCTAAACCTATCGTGAAGATTTCCTGCATCCAACAACTCTTGAACTATTTTCTCTATCTCATTTTTTGATGGATAGCATATCGGTAAGGCCGTTGATTAACCGGGTTAGATCCTTCAGTTAATAGAATTCTATGATCATGTGTAGGTCGAGATGGTGGCAGTGAAGTTGGCTCCTCAAATATATCCGTGAAGTCCCTTAACACCTCCTATAATACCGGTTCTATAACCGTGTCAGTCGTACACAGAACCACATGCTTCTCTTCTACAACTTCTTGCACACAAATCATAGCAAGTTGTATTTGTTCCTCCTGAAGTTTATTGAGCTTAGCCGCCTTCAATTCCCTAACAGAGCCACGCTTAATGCCATGTAACAAGACCTTTCTCTGCTCCCATCGAAACTGCATTTCAAGTTTTTTGAAAAAGTAATAGGGCCCAAAGACTCCAACCATTGTACACCAAGTACCATATCACACCCCCCTAATGGTAAGACTAACATGTCGTCTTCCCATATGGTTCCACCAAAACTCCACTGAAATTTCTCTATTTTGGAGTTTACTCCCAGCTTCCGTTCATCTGCTACAGCTACTTTAGCTATACTTGTTGGCAACAAGGTACAGCCGAGCTTCTCAGCCACCTGCGTATCCACAATATTGTGTGTGGATTCAGAGTCAATTAGAATAAACAGTGCACGCTTACCATGAAATCCTTTTACTCGCATAGTTTGGTAGCCTGTTAGTCACGATACTGCATTCATTGATATGTGAGCACAGCAATGGTCATCAGTATTCTCGACTTATTCTTCCTCAACCACTACGCCTTCATCCTCTCCGTCGTCCTAAACGTCCATCATAAAGAGTTTCGTTTTCTTGTGCTTGAGATAATGTCCAGGAGTGTATTTCTCGTCGCAAAAGTAGCATAAACCCTCAGCCCTTCGCCTGCTCATCTCCTCTTTAGAAAGAAATGGTCGTGCTTGGCCTGGTTTATCTCTCGGCTTATCCGTTTGTAAAGAGGTTCCTCCAGCAGTCTCCGTTACTTTCTTAAGAGGAAGTATTCCTTTTCCACCATTGGAAGGTCTAGGATTGGCCTAGACAGTAGTGTTAGACTTCCGCGGGTGAGCCATCTCGTAAAGTCTTCCCAACATCAAACATTGTCGAACATTCTGGGGTTGAAACATACGAATATGCATCTGCGTATCCGTTCTCAATCCCGCAAGATACGCACTCACAAGGTACTCTTCTGACATCTTGACCCGTGCTCGTATCAATTCAAATCACCCATGATATTCAACAATCCCTTCCGTCTCTTGCAGCTGTTTAAGTTCTGCGATTGGATCGTCCTAGAGATGTCAATATGGGCTTTGGCCCGCCGGTTCGATCCGATTAGGCCCAATGCGGGGCGGGTTCGGGCCGTATAAAATTGATCCGAAAATCGGCGGGTCACGCGGGTTTGATCCGTACGGATTTTGGGTTATGCGGTTTGATCCGTCTCGGGTCAGCGGTTTTGCGGGTCAACCCGCGCAAATCAATTGTCATTTCAAGTTTTTGGCTTTCCACTACCTTGAACGTCTACATGATGCACAATTTGATCTCAAATCTCTCTCTGTTCATATGTACTCTGACATTTCCCTGCTACTTAAAAGAAATATTCTAAACTTGGTTGATTCAGGTGAGGTGGAACTAGCGAGGTTACTAACGAGGCTGAGTCTTTAGAAGCTGAGGCTCGTGCTGATGTTGTCACTGCCGCCATCGATCGACGTGATGTTCCCGGCCGTGAAACCCCTCTTGGTCTTGCTGTTCGTATGTGAGATCCAGTCTCTACTGAAATTTTGATCTCTGCTGGAGCAGATTGGAGTCTTTAAAACAAGAATGATTGAAGTGCTTTACAAGAAGTTGTTTGCACTAGAGAAGAGGCTATTGCTATGATCATTGCACGGAAATACCAGCCCCTTGCTTGGGCTAAATGATGTCGGAGGCTTCCTCGGATAATTGCTTCAGCATCTCGTATCGGTGATTTCTACATAGAGATAACTTTTCATTTCAAGAGTTCGGTTATACCTTTCATTGCAGCTAGAAATAATACTCTGAGAGCTGTAACTAGGCATATCTATCAAGAGTCTTATGACAAGTCAGCATTATTTTAATTCTAAACATTTATTTTCTTAATAAATATTAAGATATATGTTTTTAAAAACTTTTAGGGTTTAGCACAAACCACGTTCTCTCAATTTGAAACCCTAATAAGTTAAAAGTTAATAATCTTAATCAAAGCCTAAAGACAGTTAAGGCTACGGCTGAAGGTGTTTGTCAATTGTGACTTGTGAGACTTGAGACGACGTTACGTGATACGTTAAACGATCTCGGCTGATTCCGTAACTGACTGAGATTTGATCGTGAGATAGAGAATTTGAGCAGCTGAGACAATGGACCTGGTAAAGTCTCTTAGAGTGTTTGATTGGGATGTTCTGAATTTGTTAGACACTTAGATTCATTATGTTTGTTGATTGATACTATGAATTGATTGTGTTGTTATATTTTTATTTGTAGAACTCTGCAGATTTTCAATATTTGGAATCTGTGGACTTTGAATCACAGAGAGTTATTGCAACTCAAAATGCTCAAGAAGAACATATGAATTCTGATGGGTTACAGCCACCAACAGTTTGCAGAAGAAGGATCCTTCCAGTTGAAGAAGATGATGATGATTCTGAAATAGAAGTCACTAACCCGAGAAGGAGACAAAATGCTGAAGTGACTGATGGGAAAAACAGAGCATCTCAAGTGAATAAAAGAGGGAAAAATCTCTTTCAGACTACACTTGATGGCAAAGAAAAATCGTCCCAACTGAAAAAGAGAAAGACAAAGGTGGTTGATGTTGAAGATGATGATGCTGAAACAGAATTCAGGTCTGAGCAGAGAAAGAGTACTCGGCATGAAGTTAATAATGGGAAAGGCATAGCATTTGAGGTCAATAAGAGGAAGAAGAAAATGTTGGAGCCTCAGCCAAGTCAGCAAAGCAAGAAAAAGAGAAAGATGGTTGAGTCTGATGATGAATCAAATTCAGATGATGATGATGCTGAAACAGACAAAGGAAAGTCAGCTGATAAGAAAAAGAGCAAGGAGAGTAGAAAGTGGTCAGAAGTGTGGGATGATTTTGTTGTTATTACTAAGAAAGATGGCTCGCAAAAGGCACAGTGCACACATTGCAAGAAGGAATATAAGCATGAATCTCATAAGAATGGTACTACCACTTTAAAAAGGCATAGTAAGAGATGCGCTCTTACACCCAGAACTTCTGGTGATGTTGGAAAAATGATGATTAACACAGAAGCTAAGCTACAAGCAAGAAAGATTGATCACTTTGTTTTTCGTGAGATGGTAGCTAAGACAATTATTCAGCATGATCTGCCATTTGCCTACGTGGAGTATGAAAGAGTTAGAGCAGTGTGGAAATATTTAAATGCTGACGTTAAGTTCATTAGTCGCAACACAGCTGCAGCCGATGTGTACCGCTTCTATGAAAACGAGGCAGCTAACTTGAAGATGGAACTGGCTAGTCTTCCTGGGCGTATTAGCTTTACCTCTGATTTATGGTCATCAATAACACAAGAAGGCTACATGTGTCTCACAGCACATTACATAGATCGAAACTGGAAGCTGAAGAACAAAATCCTAGCATTCTATGCTGTCCCACCACCACATACAGGTATGAATTTAGCAATGGAGCTTCTTGAGTCATGGAAAAAATGGGGAATTGACAAAAAGGTTTTTTCCATCACGTTAGACAATGCGACCAGTAATGATTCAATGCAAGACATTGTAAAATCGCAGCTGATATTGCGCAATGATTTGTTGTGTGGAGGGCAGTTTTTCCATGTAAGGTGTTCAGCTCACATACTGAACCTTATTGTTCAAGATGGGCTGAAAGTTATCGGCAAATCCTTGCATAAAGTCAGAGAGAGTATCAAATATGTTACAGCATCTGAAACTCGTGAGCTAGTGTTTGGGAAATGCATCGATGCAGTGGGTTTACATCTGAAAGCTGGTTTGGTATTGGATGTGCAAACAAGATGGAATTCAACTTACCACATGCTTAACAGAGCTATCAAGTACCAGGAAGCATTTTCTAACCTTGAAAGGATTGATGGGAAGAACTACAAGTTCCTTCCTACTGATGAAGAATGGAATCGAGCAAAGAAGATTTGTGATTTTTTGAAACCATTTGATGAAATCACTAGGCTTATATCAGGGTCAACATATCCAACTTCGAACTTGTACTTCAAGCAAGTGTGGAATATCCAAAACTGGCTGAAAGAGAATGAAACAAGCAATGATGCAGTGGTCAAGGAAATGATCAAACCGATGAAGGAGAAGTTCGATAAGTATTGGGAAGAAGTTAGTGATATTTTTGCAATGGCTTCCGTCTTTGATCCAAGATTGAAGCTTACGCTTGTAGGATATTGTTTTGGAAAGCTTGATCCGAGTTCTTGTAAGGCAAAGATGGATCACTTGCGTGATAAACTGCGTCTTCTGTTTGAATCATATGAGAAAAAACCAAAGTCCACATCACCATCTGCATTATCACGGGAATGTGACCAACAAATTTCAGATGATGAAGAAGAAAAGGGGAGTTTTGCAAATTACGATGTAAGTATTTTATTCCAAATTTATAATAGCATAGAGTTTGATTATATAAAGTGAGTAGTAATTATTGTTGTTGTTCAAAAAAGGAAGAAGTTCCTGTTAACATTTGGTTTGTAACACCATATGTAGACCCTGGGATGCTACGAGTTACGATGTGTGCATGTATCGATAGAAATCCACCTGAGTAGGTTGATGTTTATTATATAATCATTGAACCATTGTTATTTTCTCTGCATACATAATATTGTAACGCATTTTAATAAACCCAGAATACGAAATAAAGTACTTACATTGTTTAGAGTTAGAAAATCTATTTGTTATCACTTATCTTAATTCACGTTTCCACAGATGCATATGTTTCATGGTATCATTTATTTCATGCTTAGAATAATTATATTTGCATGAGTTGCACTTTCATGTTTTAGTTTTGTCAAACATGTCTGATCATTAATATCTTTCTCTTTGATTTCTTTTCATTATTTAAGATCACTTTATGGTTTGGTTTAATAGCTGGCTGACTTTATATATGTTAATAGACCAATATATTTTTTTGGTTTTCAGGATTTCTTTGCTTTTCGAAAATCAAGTGTCGTCGTTACCGGGATTTCTTCTCTGGAAACTTATCTTCAAGAACCGGCATTAGACATGACCATTTTTAAGAGTTTGGACATTCTAGACTATTGGAAAGACAATGCTAAAAGATATGGTGAGCTATCTTTAATGGCTTGCGATTTGCTTAGTATACCTATCACGACAGTAGCTTCAGAATCTTCTTTTAGCATTGGAGCTCGCGTTTTGAACAAGTACAGAGCTCGGCTACTTCCCAAAAATGTGCAAGCTTTGATATGCAGTCGCAATTGGTTAAGGGGATTTGAAGCATATGAAAATGGTAATCAAATCCTTATTGTAACTTTTACACTTATTTGATTATAACTTTTTTAGATTCACTAACTTAATTTAATCACATATGTAGAGGATGAATCTGATGGTGAAGATACGATACTACCATCTTTCCAATCCATTGTCGATGATGAAGATTACGAAGATGAAAGTTGAAGAATCAAGTTCAGTATGTTGTTTTGTGTTTTTGGCTTTCGTTCTTTGCTTTCTTTGAATGTTGCTTTCAGATTATTGTTTTTTCTTGCTTTTTAGGATTGTCGAATGGTTTGATTCTTTTTTTTTAGGATTAATGCTTTGTGGGATTAATGGAATGTTACTTTCTAATCTTTACGTTGCGGATAACTAGCCACAAAGAAACCCAATTCTCTCATCAGTTAGTTTCTCTCCAATCAACTTCATACTAACTTGAGCTAATCCTACAAGTGATTCAATCCTTCGGGAAGTATATAGCTAAAGTGTTTTTTGTACCTCCGCCCCTTTACGGTTGAATTTGAGTGTACCACTTTGTAAAGTGAATCTCTCGCCAGTAAAACAAGGATTCCTCCTTCAAGTTCTTGTGTTTTTCAAGCTTCATGTCAATCAAAGCTGTTACATTTCTCTTGAGGAAGAGTAACTCATGTCAGTTAATAATTCTTGCTTCTGAAGTTGTTGGGAGTTAGGCTTATAACACAGCTCCTTCTGTCCATGGAGAAAACGAAACCGAAAAAAAGTAGAGAGGATGAAGAAAGTCAGACTCAAAGAATCAAGGAAGTGGATATAGTACAAGACTATGCTGCTCAAGTATGCGATAATGAAGGAAGCCATGAAGCTTATGGGGATCAGAACAACTGGACAGAATGAAGGAAGACGACAAAGCTACATAGCAAGATCTCGTTCTCGGTAACAATACATGAACTTACACTCTTTCCATACGAAAGCCATCTTTGTTTAATTTTCCTACATATGGTGCTCATTTTTGTTTACTTATAACAATATAAAATCAAAAGGTGTTTGAAAGAAACGCTTAAACAAGAAGTTGAGAAAAAGTCAAAAGCTTAAGTTTTTCTTAGATTATTGAATCGTTGTTATAAGATCTTGTTGTTATAAATACTTTTTGATATAAAAATTTCATCAATACATGTATAAAACTAGAAAAACAGACTTGCACACACATATAATCAAATTGCCACCAATTTATATAGAAACCCGCGGGTTGGACCGCTAACCCATAAAATATATGCGGGTTGGGTTTGGGTTACATAATTTAAGACCGCAGCCCGCGCGGGTCAACCCGTATGATCCGAAAAATAAATAAAACCGCAGTGGGTTGGGCTATTTGAGCTCGGGTTGATCCGACTGACATCTCTAATCGTCCAGTAAGTCCTCAAATCATTCGTAGAGAAGCAATTTGTAGTCCTCCCAAACCTTTAATAAATCTTCATTTGTTACAGACTCCACAAGCGAACGATGCCATGCTGCTGCATCCCCATCGAAGTGAATGGAGGATATTCCGATCTTAAGATCATCAGGTGTATTGTCAATTTTAAAAAACTGTTCGACTTTGAACAACCATTCCTTAGCTTATGTTCCACCGAAGCGCGTGAATTCTATTTTGGCAAGCCATGTAATAGCTGAGTAAGGTTCAGACGCTCCTCCCCTGTTTCGACCCAGATCTGAACTATCTTCCTGGGAACCATGAGATGAAGCCTTCCCTTTTTTATTTCCACTTGTCTGATATTCACCGTGAACCTTGAGCAAGCGTATTGCCTCGAACATCTCGGCGATACTCTTCTCCAATTTGTTGTTGTGTGTTGCCATCTCCGCCGCAATTTGAGTTGGGACCGATCCTTTGAAAGCTTCTAATTGCGGAGCCAGTGCACTCTCCACCTCGCGCATCATTGCTTCCTTCTCTTTAAGCGCTAATTGAGCTCGTGTTTCAGCCATGAATTCTGAAAAACGACGACGCTCTGATACCTTTGATACAAAAAACCGTGCTTTGTTGTTAGAATGTAAAGATAGTGAATTAATGTTCTTAAAACACGAATTCACACAAACTCACTCAGAGATTCAAAGTAGAATGCTCTTACGTGATAGCTAAGTAATCGAGATAGAAGAAGAGTTGAAGAAGATTGAATGAATTCTTATTATGATATCCCTAAAACAACTACTCGTATCTTCTTATATAACAACGTGAGTCGTTATCAAGATATTACGATAACACCAACAAAGAGATTACGATAACACCAACAAAGAGATTACGATAACACCATCAATATAAAAGATAAACACCAAAACCAATAGATAACCAACTTGTGATTAACCCGACTAAACCAGCTGACGCGAGTAAACCGGCAGCTCCTTTCCTACATCATGGAAACAGTGAGAAACGACGAGAAGATGGAGAGATTCAGGTGAGTCAGAGTTCGTGGTCACTGATTCTGAAAACGCAGAGCTTGATTCTTCATATTCCAGAGATGCAGAGATTTACGTAAGTACAGAGTTGGCCATTGAAGCTCGACGAAAGCTCGACTGTGAGATCCAATTTTAGGAATTAGGGTTTTTGTATGACATAAATTTTAGTAATTTCCTAGTTTAGTCAGGGTTATTTTAGACATTTACAATTTGAGATACATTTTTTTGCATCTGAACTCAACTTTAAAACGCATCTCAAATTTCTAATTATTTTTTAAAATATAACCAGAAATCGCATCCAACTCACTCACTTTCTTAAGTACACTTAAGTGAACAACATCCTGTTTTTGTAGTTGGATGCAGTTGCTGGCATAGGAAAAGAACAACACCTAAGAACCATCTTACAAATTCAGGACTTTCACTATTACGAAGAAGAGAGAGTTTGTAAAATATCTGTTTATTGATTCAAAGAACAACGTAACCTGTACAATTGTGTTAAATACTCTATCTGTACAAAACCGGTATTAAACCAACTAATACAAACTATGATAACCGGTATAACCATATGTACATTCTCCAATAGGCCCCCTCAAGATGAGCTATATATGTTAATGAGGCTCATCTTGGACTTGAGATGCTCAAACTGTTGCGGAAATAGTGGTTTTGTGAGCAAGTCAGCCACCTGATCTTCAGTACGAACATGGAGAAGCTTAATGAGACCTTTGTCCAAACGTTCACGAACGGAGTGACAATCCACTTCAATGTGTTTTGTCCTCTCGTGAAAAACAGGATTCGTGGCAATGTATATTGCAGCCGTACTATCAGAGAAGAGAACTGGAGGTGCAGGAAGGTGAATCTTCAAATCATTCAACAATGTCTTCAACCAAACCAGTTCACATGATGCAAGAGCAAGAGCTCTATATTCTGCTTCAGCAGAAGAACGAGAAACGGTAGGCTGTTTCTTAGATCGCCATGAAATGAGAGAATTTCCCAAGAACATGCTGAAACCTGTAGTAGATCGTCGACTATCTTGACAAGAAGCCCAATCCGAATCAGCAGAACCAGCTAGTGTGAGATCAGAGTCAGAGGAGTAGAATAAACCCTGACCAACAGTCCCTTTAATATATTGAAGAACCTTGGACACAACCTGTAAATGAGTTGTCCTTGGAGCTGAAGAGTATTGACAAAGCTTATTAACGGCGAAAGTGATGTATGGTCTTGTAATTGTAAGATACATCAACTTTCCCACCAAGCTTCTGTACAGGTCTGGATTAGACATTAGAACTCCATCAGATTTAGACATCTTCAAATTTGGAATCATAGGTACGGAAGACGGTTTACATCCCAACATCCCAGAAGAGGTCAAAAGTTCCAATGCATATTTCCGTTGACAAATGGAAATACCAGAGTTAGAACGAGCTATCTCTAATCCCAGAAAGTATTTAGGTGCTCCCAGGTCTCTGAGCTTGAACTGTTTCTGCAAATCAGTAACAAGTGATGTAGCAAGAGAAGGATCAGTACTAGCTATTATAATATCATCCACATAAACCAAAATAGCAAGAAAGCCTGATCCAGACTGCTTGATGAACAATGTATGATCTCCATGAGCCTTAGAGAACCCCATCTAGAGTAAAGAAGTAGAGAACTTCAAGAACCATTGTCTGGATGCCTGTTTAAGCCCATAAATTGACTTCTTTAAGCGGCAAACAGATTTAGGAGGCAAAGTAATTCCTTTCCTTTCTTCATAACCCTCAGGTAATCTCATGTATATCTCTTCTGTAAGATCTCCATTGAGAAATGCATTGGAGATATCAAGCTGAGTTAAGTGCCATTTCATAGAAGCAGCAACTTTGAAGAGTAACTTCACTGTGGCAAGTTTTGCAACAGGAGAAAAGGTGTCATTGAAGTCCAACCCTTCCTTTTGAGTATACCCTTTCGCTACTAACCGAGCTTTATATCTCTCCAAAGAACCATCTGCCAAAAACTTCAAAGTAAACACCCATTTACATCCAACAGCTTTCTTACCAGGTGGAAGAGAAGCTATTTCCCAAGTATTAGTTGATTCCATTGCACCAATCTCCTTATCAACCGCTTCACACCAATTCTTAGAACTCTTAGCTTCAAAATATGATTGTGGAATGGGGATTTTTGTGATGTTATTTATGTATGAAAGATAAGAAGCAGAGAGTTTAGAATAAGAAAGTGAAGCTGAAATGGGATGAGCTATCTCAGAATTAAGAGAATAGCAGTGATAATCCTGAAGATGAGCATGAATTTTATGAGGTCTCTTTGAAGGAAGAGAGACTGATGGAGAAATTTCTGGTGGAGAGATAGAAGATGGAGAAATTTGTGATGGAATCATACCTGAAGAAGAGTCTATTGGTGTGAAGATATCTGCAGAACTGGCTGAAGAAGATTCCTTAGCAAAAGGAAAAATATCTTCATGAAACAACACATGTCTGGATATGAACACCTTATTACTCTCCAAATCCAGAAGCTTGAATCCTTTATATCCAGAAGGATATCCCAAAAACACACAGGCACGAGAACGAGGCTGAAACTTATGCCTCTGTTTAGGAGATGTAGACCCATAACATAAACATCCAAAGGTCTTTAATTGATCATAAACAGGAACCTTACCAGTGAGAACTTCATGAGGAGTTTTGTTCTGAAGAACCTGAGAAGGTGTCCTGTTGATCAGAAACGTTGCTGTCAGAATGCAGTCTCCCCAGAATGACAATGGAACTTCTGACTGAATCATAAGAGCTCTCGCAACATTCAACAAATGTTGATGCTTGCGTTCCACAACTGAGTTCTGCTCAGGCGTCTCTGGACAAGAATGAAAAGCCACAATCCCTTTCTGTTGAAACAACTCTGTAAAACGCAATTCAGGAGCATTATCTGAGTGGACTGATTTCACTTTAGCACTGTATTGTGTTTCAATCTGTTGTAGGAAAGCTGGGAAGACAGTTAGTACATCAGATTTGGTCTTTAAAAGATGAATCCAGGTAGCTCTAGAGTGATCATCAACAACTGTTAAAAAAATATTTATAACCTTCACGAGTCTCAACAGAAAAGGGCCCCCAAATATCCATATGTAACAATTCAAAGTTGGAATTACATATGTGATTGAAAGAGGGAAAAGAGAGTTTTCTTTGCTTGGCCAAATGACAGACATGGCAAAACTTCAAGCCTTTATTCTTATGATTAGTTGTTCCCAAAGTATCTGAGATAGCATCCAATCTTGAAAAAGAAGGATGTCCAAGCCTCTTGTGCCATAAGCCAACATCAACCACTGCATTCACTAATCCGGATGAAAGTTTTGGTTCTAGCACATAGAGGTTACCAAGTCTCCTACCCTGACCAATCTTCCAGCCCCTGATAGGATCCTGAATGGTACAAGAAGATGGATCAAACAACACACTGAAACCAAGGTCAGAAGTCAAAGAACTGATGCTTAGGAGATTCAGACGAAATTCAGGAATAAACAGAACATTCTTCAAAAGAATATCAACATTCAATCTTATAGAACCAACTCCACTAATCTTTACAGTTGAGCCATTAGGAAGATTCACAGAGCTGCATATAGAAGTGTCTAAGGATAGAAAACAGCTTCTGTTATGAGCAACATGGTGCGTAGCACCAGAATCTATAACCCAAGTATCAGGATTAAGAACATTCTGTGAAATATTCAAAAGGCCAACAAAACAGAAAGTGGATGGAGAGAATGTGATACCAGATGAATCACCACCAGAGTTAGAAGGACCAGCATCACTTGTCGGAGTAAAAGACTGGTTCTGAAGCTTAGAACTGAACAAAGCAATGAACTGTTGGATCTGATCCTTACTGAGATTTCCAATCAGACCACCAAGAGGATCAGACTTAGCCTCAGTAGGATGCACACCAACTTGAGCAGCAACAGGCACCTGAGAAGAAGTAGCTTTAACAGTAGCTGACTTCCCTTTTGGAGTGAAACCAGGTGGAAAACCATGTTTCTTATAGCACCTGTCAGCAATGTGTCCCACTTTGTTGCAATGAGAACAAATTGGTTTTCCCTTATGTGGACCATTTTGGACATATGAGATGGAAGAAGAAACCTGATGAGGAATATTTCCAGTCTCAGTCACTTGAAAAGCTACTGGAGGAGGAAGTGTAGAGGAGAAGCTCTTTTGGTGGAATCAAAGAATTTCTGAGCTGAATGGCTCTGATACCATATTACGAAGAAGAGAGAGTTTGTAAAATATCTGTTTATTGATTCAAAGAACAACGTAACCTGTACAATTGTGTACAACTGTTAAATACTCTATCTGTTCACTAAAATACTTTGATAATTTTAGTGAGCTCTTTCTCTTTCTTTTCAAACACTTGCTTCTTCGCGCGCTCTTCTTCCTCGTTCACCAAGCTGGTATCAAAGTTAACCGGCATCTCGCCATTGGTATCAAACACGACCTTATCATCTTCCTCCTTCAAATTACATGGCTTAGACACATCCCATCCATTGGATTTCACATCTCCCCTGGCCCAAAACCCTTCGTTACCGAACACGTGATAGGTCAAGTTTTAATCCCTATTCTAAAACTGCAAGTGCACAGTATAGTCAATGTAGTATATAGGGTTATCGAATCCACAGGGACACTTGGTCTCAAGAGGATCAAACTGTAGGAATAAATACTAGAAATAAGCAAGTAGTGATTGTAATGAATTGCGGTGCAAGAAAGTAAACAGTAGCAGGAAATCGGTTTGTAAGCAATAAACTAAAAGCGTCAAGCCTAGGGTATTCTCAGGAAATCAGACAAGCAGACAAGTTAATCAGTCAGGATCAAATTAAACTCAGTTCTAGAACTCAAATCACGGAAATAGAATTAACCAAATCTCTTTGCGAGAATTCTCTATGCCTAAGTGCAGTAACCCAAATCTCTTTGCAATTACTAACAGATTAAACAAGCATTAAGTTCAAGTTTGATATGTTCACAATTAAACTAAACCAAATCTCTTTGCGAATAATTCAATTGCTCAACCTAAATAGTTCAGATTCCTAAACCCCACTCTCGTGACGTATTTAGCAACCTAGGATCTAGATTCTAATTGATCAGGTTAGAACTAGCTTTAAGCACAATTTAGTTTGAAGAACATTCTAATCATATGAATCCTAACTGAATTAAACAAGTCTAGCAAGTCATCAAACCCTAATGAGAAACCCTAAACTCAACTATGGATCTACTCAGACATGATTGATGAAAACATAATCATAGAATAAATAGATTGCATATAAGAAATTAAAATATCAAAGGGGTTCGAAATCTTCTCCAAAATAAATGAATACAAGGAAATAGATCAGCCCCGAAAACTCTAGAAATCTCTTAGCTCTAAGTATGAAAGCGTCTCTAAATTAAACACCAAAAACTAGTATATATAGGCAAAATCTCGGCTGGGGCTTCTGTGTAAATACTGAAAGTATCTTGGGCTTCTTTGCAAATCTTCAATACTGGTTACGCCGACGCGTACGGCCCATCTCGCGACTGCATCGACCGATGCACAATGCGTGTCGATCGATGCAACATCAAATAATCGATCAGTGAATAAAACTCTCGGCCAAAACGTCCCAAAATGCCCAAATGCTCCATATATCTCCAATTAGCTCCAAACCTGATTTAACCTGTAAAAGACTCTAAACTAATACAAAAGACTCTAAAAACACAACTATATCATGGTATAAAGTGGGTAAAAACCATGATATATCAACTCCCCCACACTTAGCCTTTGCTTGCCCTCAAGCAAAACAGAGAACTAAAATGCAGTGAAGAGGTTTGAAAACTCTTCAGAAACTCATTTTGTCATAGAAGCAGCAGCATTCAGATTCCCCTTAGTAATCCACGTGAAAGAATCAATCTACAGACATCAAGACCAACATGTACTTCCCCCACACTTAGCAACTATCCTAAGTAAACGCCACAATCACATTCAAGCATTCAAATTCACCCTACTGACTTCTGCAAGTATTTAAGTGCGGTCTCACCTAAGGAGTATCGATCTAAAGGCACATGGATTCTTACCTTGCCAGCTCTAGACCACCATACTATCTTTCTCTAGTCCCTTTCTTCTCTTTCCCTTCTTTAACAACTGATTTTTCCCCACTGGGTATCATTTTATTTTTTTTATCAGTGTTCTTCCCGTTATGGGGTGTACTTTGGACACATTCCATGGATCACATGAGAGATAATAGTGTTTGCTACTATTCCCATGACCACTTCGGAGTTACCAACTCATCCGCAGTTTATTTATTTTTTTTTTTTACTTTTACAGAAGGGGAGAAGGGGACTAAATAGGACAGGTTTACAGGCTGTGTCAGAACCAACAAGGGAGTCCGACATAAAGTATACCAAGCCCTTAGGTGAGAAAAATTAAAGTCAGTATTAAGGTGAAGTCAGTAAAGGATCCTCTGATACCTGAAGTGATATGGGTGTCCTCAGTAGGCTGATCTGTGATGGGGTTTTCTAATAGTCATAGATAGATCTGCAGCTTCATCCCAATGGTCACTTAAGTTCCTGCAAATGCTGCTAATCTCCTCCAAAAATCATTGTTTCCTACTTAAACCAATTTTGACTCGAAAAACAAATTTTGAAAAATTTAACTGACTCTAAGAAAACAAAAGAAACTAATTAGTAGAACCTCCCCCACACTTAAGACACACTGTCCCCAGTAGTGTCAAGCAAGGGATTGGTTAAAGAAAAGAAAAATTAAAATAGTTGAATGGTTAGTTCTCTCGGGTTTTACCTCTGTCGCAGTCAGGCATTGATCGTTGCACTAGGTGCACCGACCGTTGCTGTGCGATTTTCGTCCGTGGTCGATCGTTGCTCAGGACCGCAACGATCGCTGCAATGCGATTTCTGTTGTAACGATCGACACAAACGTGTGTCGATCGACGCAATGCGATTGTCACGAACAGTCAGCGAGTTAGCAGGTTAATTCGGCGGTTTTTGTCAATTTCGATCCCTGCAAGCTGAAAACACTAGAAACAGAGTAAAACTGAAACAACAAATGTATCAAGTTATGCACAACCATCAAACATAATAAATCCTAAGAAAATTAAAAACAAAAGTGCAAGAAAAGATAAAAAGTCAGAAATACAGAACCGATAAACTGATAAGGGAGACTACGCTCACTCGCTCTCATCATCTATACCGGCATAAGGATCAGCACCGGTGTCCTCTGGAGATCGTTGTCGACGACGTGTATCAGGTACGGGCTGATGGATCTGTGGTGGCCTCCTGCAGCTGCAAGTACGCATGAAGTTCCAGAAAACTCGGAACAGACCATCTGATCTTTCTCTCCACTCTGCATCAGAATAGTCACCGTAGGCCATCGCAGGCTCTGGAAATGGACCCACATCGTCGATCGGGGCAGGGGCAGGCGCAGGCACCGGCGCAGGAGTAGTGGAAGTCGAAGCTCGAGAGGAAGGCTCTCCCAGCGGATGAGCCATAGAAGGAATCCCACGCTGCGCAGACTCAGGAGGCTGAAATCTCAGAGCCTCTAATGTGTCAATCTGTGTCCATCCGGCAGCAGGAAGCTCTATACCAGTCCTCCCCGTAGTCGGGTCAGTGTAAATCCAAATCTTCCCCTCCTTGAGCCAAGTGGCGCTCTGCAAATGGCTGAGATCTAGGAGCTCCCGGGCTGTAACACACTCCGTGCCATGAAGAGGTATCCCGCAATACTCAAAAATGGGAGTAAGCAAACTCCCAACCGTCTCAGTACCAGCTCCATCGAAAGGCTTCGTCTGTAGATCAACCAAATGCTGAGCAAAAATAGCTCCCAAGTTGAGACCCGAAGTAGGATCTCTCACTCCAGAACTCCTGAACTGATCTCTCAGGCCCATGAACAACAGCTCCATCTCATATTTGCGCATCTTGTTTGCCTCAAACTTGCAAAGCAAGCTCCAGCACAAGATACGCGAGACATATCGCAGCACCGGATGTCTCATCTGCACAACTGGCGTGGTCCTAGAGTTGTATTGACCACTACCAATAATCCTCCAGAACTGTATGGCCTCATCCCGATCCCACTCAAGTGGCATGGCTATGCGCCTCGGCTCAGTCCTGAACCCGTAGATCCTGCAAAGATCAAGAAAAGGGATCCGATACCTGACTCCCCAGCTCATGAATGTAAATGATCCCACTGTAGCACTCCGGTTGTCAGGATCAGAGTAAACCACTCTGCAAGTGGCCAATAACTGTCTGGCCAGCTCCGGGTAGAGATCATAAGGTCGCATCGGCATTGTCCCTAGACCAATGCCTCTGCATACAGCGAGTACCTGCTCATCAATCCCAAGAGTCTTGCAGGTGGAGTAGTCAGCGAACTTGGTTGGCTTGAAGATCATCCCACACCAACCATTATAGAGAAGCGAGTCATATTCGTCCCAACTGCTGAGCAATGGACGCTCTGTGAACTCCTCAGACTTGAAGAACTTCTGAGGTTCCTCTGGCCATTCTATGGTTGTCGGCATTGGTGTCTTGTCTGCTCTGGGCCAGGGTAAAGCAACTGGTGGTCCATATCTCTGGTATGGTGCGGGTGGCTCAGACTCTCTGCTAAACCAGGCAGGTGGTGGTATGTATTGCCTTGAAGCTGTAGAAGCTGTGGCTCGTTTCTTGCGGGGTTGTCGATTAGTTGCCATCTGCAAAACAAACAAAATTGAAACACAAATAAGTCTCGGCAACTCTCTGTGAAATCGCGAAGCATCGACCGTTGCATCTAAGGCATCGATCGTTGCAAGGCGATTTCACCTCGTCGATCATTTCCCAAAATCACAAAGCAACGGCCGTTGCTCAAAAGCAACGACCGTTGCAAGGCGATTTTGCCGCAAACAAATCATCAAATTCAGTTCAAATCTAACCACATTGCATCAAATCAACAAGAACCTCCTGTTAAACAACCTAAATCATGTCCATTTAAGCATATCATCGTCGATTTCAAGCCAAAAATCCCAAATTCCATAAACCCCTAAAAATCCATTCTAAAAATGGCGAAAATGAGAAGTCATACCTTCGATTCGTTGTAAATGGGTAATGGAATCAGCTAAAGGGGGTTAAAACAATAAGATTCAGGCTTTGAAACGCAAAAATTGATGAAGAATTAGAGATTTAGGTGTTTAGCTTTCGGTTGTACGGACGGCGAGCAAATGAGGAGGAGAAGAGAAGAGAAAAGGGTTTAAGGCACTTACCTCGGTCGTGGGTTGCAACGATCGTTGCTTTAGGGGCAACGATTGATGCTTCGTAAATCGAATTCGATTTCCGGTTAAGCACAAACCTTAATTTTTGCAATTGAACCATCGAGCAACGACCGTTGCGCAGGAGCAACGATCGTCACAATGTGATTTCCCTTCTTCGTCAAATCTCCTTGCAACGACCGGTGCAGATATGCATCGATCGTCACACATCTCCAGGTTCGAATTCTGCATCCTGTAACTTAGCAAAACAAAAACAAAAACGTGAAAGCCTAAGAAAAACACCAAAAATAAGAAAGAAAACAACTAAACCTATCAGTGGGTTGCCTCCCACTCAGCGCTTGTTTAAGGTCATTAGCTTGACCGGACGCGCAAGATCTTTCAGGCACTTAGAGATCCTGACAGAGACTTTTTCTGTCTCTGTTCAAGTCTCCTCATCCATGGTGGAGTGTAGGCTGTTGCTGAATGCTTCAGCCCAAGAAAGGATGGAGTAAAGTGTGCTCCAGGATCTAAAATCACAGGCCCATCTGGCTGGTCATCTTCTGCTTCTATGATTGTGAAAGTCTGCCCATCTATCAGTGGCTTCCGCAGCTTCTCCATGTCATATCGCAGCGTCTCATCTCCCAGGTGGAGGTCTATCAGACTTTGTCTGACATCAATCACAGCTCCTGCTGTAGCCAAGAATGGTCTTCCAAGTAGCAGTGCTTCATCCGGATCGCAATCATATTTCAGCACAAGGAAGTCTGTTGGAACCAAGTAGTTTCCAACTCTCACTGGTATGTCTTCTAAAACTCCTTCTGGAACTCGTATAGACTGATCAGCTAGGATAAGACGGGTTCTAGTAGGAGAAAAATTCAGCACCCCCAGCTTCTCTGCCACAGAATAAGGCATCATACTTCCAGCAGCTCCTAAATCACAAAGAGAGCGTCTAAAGCTATTCTCGAAGATGGAGCAATCAAGTATAAAGACTCCAGGGACAGGTAACTTCTTTGGGATCTTGTTCAGTAGCACTTCACTAATGTGTTGGGGAACTACAATCACCCATTCTTTCAGGTCATCATCCAATGGTAGCATCTTATTCAAATACCTCTGCACACAGGGATGATAAGGTGGATCATCAGGCGGTGGAATTTCTTCCAAGTCTTCACCACTCTCCTCCAGTTTCTTCAGCTCCTCTATCTCCTGTTTAATTACCTCAGATACCTTGGGATATTGCCTAATGGCTTGTGCATAAATCTCCTCCTGAGTGATTTCAGACACATCAGGGAATAGGCGGGCCAGTTCTGCATCAGTCTCATAATCATCCGGCAACACTGTCTGTTCACGTCCTGCATCGACCGACACAAGGTGTGTGTCGATCGTTGCAATGCGATCGTCGCGGATTCCACCCGTGAGTTTTTCACTCAAATCCGAAAATTCTGCTTCATCAACCAACTCAGCTGTGCTTAGCTCAAACTTCTCACCCAGATGAGATCCATCATTAACGAGTACAGACCAGGCTTTAATATGAGTATCTGCAGGCCCTTATCCTTTCATAGTACCTGAAATCTGATTAACCTGAGTGTCCAGTTGCTTCATGTGAGTGTTCATAGACTCAATCTTCCCATTGAGATCTCCATACATAGCATCAATCTTCTTGTTGCAGTCCACAGAAGTCTTGATTTGGCTCTCCAGCAACTGTTCCATCATTGTCTCCATCTTAGTCTCGAAAGCAGTAGGTGTAGTAGGTGTTTGATAAGATGAAGACCCGTAGGTCCTTTGAGCATTCTGTCCATAAGGCTTCTGAAAGTTGCTGTTCTGTCCATAGCCTGAAGAGTTCTGATTGCCTGTGTAGGCAGTTTTCTGTCCTCCACCGGAAAATCTGTTCCCAGATTGATATCCAAATCTGTTTCCTTGGAAACCAGATCCTCCGATGTAATTCACATCCTCTTCCTGAGTGTCCTCCTCAGTCTGAATTACTTCTACTTCTTGAGCAAAGTGGACAGCTTTCTTCTCTCCTAGAAGAGTGCAGATTTTATCCATTCTGGACCTCAATTCAGCCATCTCTGAGTTATCAATACTTCCACCAGATTTCTTCCTCCTATCATCCATAGTCTTGCAACTATTGCTGCTAATCAAATTCTCGATCAACTGCTTAGCTTGTGTAGGAGTCCTGGTGTTGAAGTTGGCATCACTAGAATTATCCAGCGCTTGCTGATACGGAAGATCTATTCCTCTGAAGAAGATGCCAATCAGCTGAACTTCAGTGAATCCATGGTGCGGACAGTCACGCTGATACTGCTTAAATCTCATCCAGGCAGTCTTTAAAGGCTCCACAACTCCTTGGGAGAAAGTAAGTATGTCCTGTCTAGATTGGTCTGAACGCGCATTGTCATAGAAATGACGCAGGAACTCACTCTTTAAGGCTGCCCAAGTAGTATACTGACCAGGTGCCAGTTGTCTCAGCCATGCACTAGCGTCTCCAGCAAGACTGTGCGGAAATAGCTTAAGGAACAGATAGTCCTGGCAAACTCCATCGTATTTCATACCAGTAACTATATCCTCAAACTTATCTATGTGATCCATAGGCTGCTCTGATTGAAGACCATGAAAAGCAATCTGCCTCATCAGTTGGTAGTAGATAGTCTTTACCTCAAAGTCGTTCCTCTCAAAGGCAGGAAGCACTAAAGCTGCTCGGTTCGCATGAAACTCGTCAGGTCTGTTGTAATCAGCTAATGTTCTTTCACGGGCAACCATCTGGCCCAGTAGCTCAGCTTCATCAGGGATCACTTGTCCCTCAGCATCAATCCTATGCCCAGCAGCATTGTAAGGATTGTTCTCTGGATCCCTCAGGGTTCCATCAGCATCTGGTATCAAGATCAAGCGTTCTCGTACCATTCTCTCTCTCTTTTCTCTTCTGATTGTCCTTTCTAGACGTCCAAGTTCCTCTAGATTGAGATTAACCAAGCTCGAGTTCGGATTACTTCTAGTGTTCTGCGTTGGCATAAACTGTCTGTAATCGTCCAGCAACGATCGATGCTATCAGTGCAACGATCGGTTCAATCTCAGAATCGCTTAGTGTCGATCGACGCAAGATGTGCAACGGTCGACGCAAGGCGATTTCGGTACCTGCGACAGAAAGAATCAGAGAAAAGAATCAGTAAAATCAAAATAAAACAAAAACGAAAAACAAAAACAAAAACGAAAGATTTCTAGTAAAACCCTAAGTTCGGTCCTATCGAAGACTCAAAGAGTCCCCGGCAACGGCGCCAAAAACTTGATAGGTCGAGTTTTAATCCCTATTCTAAAACTGCAAGTGCACAGTATAGTCAATGTAGTATATAGGGTTATCGAATCCACAGGGACACTTGGTCTCAAGAGGATCAAACTGTAGGAATAAATACTAGAAATAAGCAAGTAGTGATTGTAATGAATTGCGGTGCAAGAAAGTAAACAGTAGCAGGAAATCGGTTTGTAAGCAATAAACTAAAAGCGTCAAGCCTAGGGTATTCTCAGGAAATCAGACAAGCAGACAAGTTAATCAGTCAGGATCAAATTAAACTCAGTTCTAGAACTCAAATCACGGAAATAGAATTAACCAAATCTCTTTGCGAGAATTCTCTATGCCTAAGTGCAGTAACCCAAATCTCTTTGCAATTACTAACAGATTAAACAAGCATTAAGTTCAAGTTTGATATGTTCACAATTAAACTAAACCAAATCTCTTTGCGAATAATTCAATTGCTCAACCTAAATAGTTCAGATTCCTAAACCCCACTCTCGTGACGTATTTAGCAACCTAGGATCTAGATTCTAATTGATCAGGTTAGAACTAGCTTTAAGCACAATTTAGTTTGAAGAACATTCTAATCATATGAATCCTAACTGAATTAAACAAGTCTAGCAAGTCATCAAACCCTAATGAGAAACCCTAAACTCAACTATGGATCTACTCAGACATGATTGATGAAAACATAATCATAGAATAAATAGATTGCATATAAGAAATTAAAATATCAAAGGGGTTCGAAATCTTCTCCAAAATAAATGAATACAAGGAAATAGATCAGCCCCGAAAACTCTAGAAATCTCTTAGCTCTAAGTATGAAAGCGTCTCTAAATTAAACACCAAAAACTAGTATATATAGGCAAAATCTCGGCTGGGGCTTCTGTGTAAATACTGAAAGTATCTTGGGCTTCTTTGCAAATCTTCAATACTGGTTACGCCGACGCGTACGGCCCATCTCGCGACTGCATCGACCGATGCACAATGCGTGTCGATCGATGCAACATCAAATAATCGATCAGTGAATAAAACTCTCGGCCAAAACGTCCCAAAATGCTCCATATATCTCCAATTAGCTCCAAACCTGATTTAACCTGTAAAAGACTCTAAACTAATACAAAAGACTCTAAAAACACAACTATATCATGGTATAAAGTGGGTAAAAACCATGATATATCAACACGACTTTCTCATCTCCTTCCTTCATATTCCATCGCTTAGTCTCCTCCCAGTCATTGGCTCTCCTTTCGCCGCCGGTTTCAATCCCTTGCGTCACCTCTTCGCCAGTATCGAACACAATCTCATCCTCTTTCTCCTTCAAATTTCATCGCTTAGGCTCCTCTGGCCATTTGCCTCCACCATCTGAGCCGGATCCGGAAACTCCGGAGGAAGCCCAAGAATTGGAAGAGAAAGGATCGGACTTGCCATCGTTTACTCCAGAAAAACTCTGCGGAACGTCATTTCGATTACCCTCATTTACGCCGTTGGTGGAAAGCAGGCGGATAAAAGAAGAGAAGATCTGAAAGCTCGATTTGGAGGAAACTAGGGTTACAAGACGGAGATTCGAAGGTCTAAGGAATAAACGATAGAGCATGATGGAGAAGAACAAAGAGATTGGGGAACAAAAAGAGTTGCAGATGTTCGAAGAAGAAAGAACGTTTAGGGCTTTACTTAAATTCTTAACACTAACGAACCGGTCCGGTTTCACCAGGTTCAGTCCGGTTTGCTCATCAGTCAAATTCTTTTATATATTCCTAAAACACAATTAAGAAGAATCCTTCTCTATGCTTCTCCGTCGAGATTAGCATACAATTCAACCGACGCCGTTGGTAATTTCAGCTGGATCGAGATGGTTTATATCGTTTCGTGGGACGAATTCGTTGATCGATCTGTTCAGCTTTTCCGAGCTGATCCCGAATCTGTAGGTCATTTTTTTCTTGCTCCTTTTCCTTGTCGATTTCGTTCATCACAATTGCTTTGGAGATTTTGAGCTTGTTTTACGGTAGTTTAGATTTTCTCGTATTGAGCATTCGATAGTTGATTTGAATTTCGTCATGTTTGTGGCTTCGATAGAGGCAGGCAATGCTCGTCTTGCTCGGAGAGCTGACGCGCTCGGGGACGAATGGGTCAAAGTTTGTCTTAGAGAGGAACTGACTAAGTTTGTTAACGAACATGAGAGAGCGAGCTGCTCTGGAACGAGCGTGTTTTGTATTTAGAAGTCAAAGAGAGTCCGAGCAAGTCGAAAGACGAGCTCGGGTTACAATTCGGGAGATAATTACTCTAGAGAGAGAAAGTAGTGAGAAGTGCACAAATCTCCAAAAATTACATTAATGTACAGTGACGACTCCTATTTATAGTAAAATACGGTCGTACTTTTTACAGGCCGTTGACTCCTTGTCGAGCTTGTGCGGATGGGCCGTACTTGGTGGCGAGATGGGCCAAGCCGAACATTCCTTTGTCGGTTAGCGGAGCCGAGCTGAGATGATAACGGGCTCGGTTTGGATGTGTCGTTCGGGCCTTCTACTTGTTTGGGCCGAGTTTTGTTTCTGTTGGGCCGACCTTTATTCAGAGAACATGTATTGGGCCCTGCTAAGTGGATGGGTGCTAAACCCATATATAACAGTAAGCCCCCCCCAGTTTGTCGATCTTCAAGGTCGGTTGGAGTCGGCGGATTTTCCGAGTGTTTAGTTGGGTCGATATCTGTTCGGAGTGAATTTGGTCGGTCCGTTTATGTTGGTTTGTTTTGTTGCCTCCTTCAACCTCGGGAATCGCAAGAGTTTCTTGGGAAACTGCTGGAAACTGGAGAGTCGCGTAGGTGTAATAATGGTACTTGTAACCGTTGGAAGCTGAAGAGTCGCATATGTGTAATGATTGCCCTTGCCTCGAGAACTTTCCATCCCGCTTATAAATACCTCTTTCTGCTTCCTTCGTTCTTCATTTCACTTCTTCCGCAGGTAATTTGCTCTGCCTTCTCTCTAGACTTTGTTGTTGTATTATTTTATAAGTATGAGAATCGATTCTCACTCAGAGTCGTCTCCCGACCGTGACGATCTTCATTCGGGCAACGATCGATGCTTCGTAAATCGAATTCGATTTCCGGTTAAGCACAAACCTTAATTTTTGCAATTGAACCATCGAGCAACGACCGTTGCGCAGGAGCAACGATCGTCACAATGCGATTTCCCTTCTTCGTCAAATCTCCTTGCAACGACCGGTGCAGATATGCATCGATCGTCACACATCTCCAGGTTCGAATTCTGCATCCTGTAACTTAGCAAAACAAAAACAAAAACGTGAAAGCCTAAGAAAAACACCAAAAATAAGAAAGAAAACAACTAAACCTATCAGTGGGTTGCCTCCCACTCAGCGCTTGTTTAAGGTCATTAGCTTGACCGGACGCGCAAGATCTTTCAGGCACTTAGAGATCCTGACAGAGACTTTTTCTGTCTCTGTTCAAGTCTCCTCATCCATGGTGGAGTGTAGGCTGTTGCTGAATGCTTCAGCCCAAGAAAGGATGGAGTAAAGTGTGCTCCAGGATCTAAAATCACAGGCCCATCTGGCTGGTCATCTTCTGCTTCTATGATTGTGAAAGTCTGCCCATCTATCAGTGGCTTCCGCAGCTTCTCCATGTCATATCGCAGCGTCTCATCTCCCAGGTGGAGGTCTATCAGACTTTGTCTGACATCAATCACAGCTCCTGCTGTAGCCAAGAATGGTCTTCCAAGTAGCAGTGCTTCATCCGGATCGCAATCATATTTCAGCACAAGGAAGTCTGTTGGAACCAAGTAGTTTCCAACTCTCACTGGTATGTCTTCTAAAACTCCTTCTGGAACTCGTATAGACTGATCAGCTAGGATAAGACGGGTTCTAGTAGGAGAAAAATTCAGCACCCCCAGCTTCTCTGCCACAGAATAAGGCATCATACTTCCAGCAGCTCCTAAATCACAAAGAGAGCGTCTAAAGCTATTCTCGAAGATGGAGCAATCAAGTATAAAGACTCCAGGGACAGGTAACTTCTTTGGGATCTTGTTCAGTAGCACTTCACTAATGTGTTGGGGAACTACAATCACCCATTCTTTCAGGTCATCATCCAATGGTAGCATCTTATTCAAATACCTCTGCACACAGGGATGATAAGGTGGATCATCAGGCGGTGGAATTTCTTCCAAGTCTTCACCACTCTCCTCCAGTTTCTTCAGCTCCTCTATCTCCTGTTTAATTACCTCAGATACCTTGGGATATTGCCTAATGGCTTGTGCATAAATCTCCTCCTGAGTGATTTCAGACACATCAGGGAATAGGCGGGCCAGTTCTGCATCAGTCTCATAATCATCCGGCAACACTGTCTGTTCACGTCCTGCATCGACCGACACAAGGTGTGTGTCGATCGTTGCAATGCGATCGTCGCGGATTCCACCCGTGAGTTTTTCACTCAAATCCGAAAATTCTGCTTCATCAACCAACTCAGCTGTGCTTAGCTCAAACTTCTCACCCAGATGAGATCCATCATTAACGAGTACAGACCAGGCTTTAATATGAGTATCTGCAGGCCCTTTTCCTTTCATAGTACCTGAAATCTGATTAACCTGAGTGTCCAGTTGCTTCATGTGAGTGTTCATAGACTCAATCTTCCCATTGAGATCTCCATACATAGCATCAATCTTCTTGTTGCAGTCCACAGAAGTCTTGATTTGGCTCTCCAGCAACTGTTCCATCATTGTCTCCATCTTAGTCTCGAAAGCAGTAGGTGTAGTAGGTGTTTGATAAGATGAAGACCCGTAGGTCCTTTGAGCATTCTGTCCATAAGGCTTCTGAAAGTTGCTGTTCTGTCCATAGCCTGAAGAGTTCTGATTGCCTGTGTAGGCAGTTTTCTGTCCTCCACCGGAAAATCTGTTCCCAGATTGATATCCAAATCTGTTTCCTTGGAAACCAGATCCTCCGATGTAATTCACATCCTCTTCCTGAGTGTCCTCCTCAGTCTGAATTACTTCTACTTCTTGAGCAAAGTGGACAGCTTTCTTCTCTCCTAGAAGAGTGCAGATTTTATCCATTCTGGACCTCAATTCAGCCATCTCTGAGTTATCAATACTTCCACCAGATTTCTTCCTCCTATCATCCATAGTCTTGCAACTATTGCTGCTAATCAAATTCTCGATCAACTGCTTAGCTTGTGTAGGAGTCCTGGTGTTGAAGTTGGCATCACTAGAATTATCCAGCGCTTGCTGATACGGAAGATCTATTCCTCTGAAGAAGATGCCAATCAGCTGAACTTCAGTGAATCCATGGTGCGGACAGTCACGCTGATACTGCTTAAATCTCATCCAGGCAGTCTTTAAAGGCTCCACAACTCCTTGGGAGAAAGTAAGTATGTCCTGTCTAGATTGGTCTGAACGCGCATTGTCATAGAAATGACGCAGGAACTCACTCTTTAAGGCTGCCCAAGTAGTATACTGACCAGGTGCCAGTTGTCTCAGCCATGCACTAGCGTCTCCAGCAAGACTGTGCGGAAATAGCTTAAGGAACAGATAGTCCTGGCAAACTCCATCGTATTTCATACCAGTAACTATATCCTCAAACTTATCTATGTGATCCATAGGCTGCTCTGATTGAAGACCATGAAAAGCAATCTGCCTCATCAGTTGGTAGTAGATAGTCTTTACCTCAAAGTCGTTCCTCTCAAAGGCAGGAAGCACTAAAGCTGCTCGGTTCGCATGAAACTCGTCAGGTCTGTTGTAATCAGCTAATGTTCTTTCACGGGCAACCATCTGGCCCAGTAGCTCAGCTTCATCAGGGATCACTTGTCCCTCAGCATCAATCCTATGCCCAGCAGCATTGTAAGGATTGTTCTCTGGATCCCTCAGGGTTCCATCAGCATCTGGTATCAAGATCAAGCGTTCTCGTACCATTCTCTCTCTCTTTTCTCTTCTGATTGTCCTTTCTAGACGTCCAAGTTCCTCTAGATTGAGATTAACCAAGCTCGAGTTCGGATTACTTCTAGTGTTCTGCGTTGGCATAAACTGTCTGTAATCGTCCAACAACGATCGATGCTATCAGTGCAACGATCGGTTCAATCTCAGAATCGCTTAGTGTCGATCGACGCAAGATGTGCAACGGTCGACGCAAGGCGATTTCGGTACCTGCGACAGAAAGAATCAGAGAAAAGAATCAGTAAAATCAAAATAAAACAAAAACGAAAAACAAAAACAAAAACGAAAGATTTCTAGTAAAACCCTAAGTTCGGTCCTATCGAAGACTCAAAGAGTCCCCGGCAACGGCGCCAAAAACTTGATAGGTCGAGTTTTAATCCCTATTCTAAAACTGCAAGTGCACAGTATAGTCAATGTAGTATATAGGGTTATCGAATCCACAGGGACACTTGGTCTCAAGAGGATCAAACTGTAGGAATAAATACTAGAAATAAGCAAGTAGTGATTGTAATGAATTGCGGTGCAAGAAAGTAAACAGTAGCAGGAAATCGGTTTGTAAGCAATAAACTAAAAGCGTCAAGCCTAGGGTATTCTCAGGAAATCAGACAAGCAGACAAGTTAATCAGTCAGGATCAAATTAAACTCAGTTCTAGAACTCAAATCACGGAAATAGAATTAACCAAATCTCTTTGCGAGAATTCTCTATGCCTAAGTGCAGTAACCCAAATCTCTTTGCAATTACTAACAGATTAAACAAGCATTAAGTTCAAGTTTGATATGTTCACAATTAAACTAAACCAAATCTCTTTGCGAATAATTCAATTGCTCAACCTAAATAGTTCAGATTCCTAAACCCCACTCTCGTGACGTATTTAGCAACCTAGGATCTAGATTCTAATTGATCAGGTTAGAACTAGCTTTAAGCACAATTTAGTTTGAAGAACATTCTAATCATATGAATCCTAACTGAATTAAACAAGTCTAGCAAGTCATCAAACCCTAATGAGAAACCCTAAACTCAACTATGGATCTACTCAGACATGATTGATGAAAACATAATCATAGAATAAATAGATTGCATATAAGAAATTAAAATATCAAAGGGGTTCGAAATCTTCTCCAAAATAAATGAATACAAGGAAATAGATCAGCCCCGAAAACTCTAGAAATCTCTTAGCTCTAAGTATGAAAGCGTCTCTAAATTAAACACCAAAAACTAGTATATATAGGCAAAATCTCGGCTGGGGCTTCTGTGTAAATACTGAAAGTATCTTGGGCTTCTTTGCAAATCTTCAATACTGGTTACGCCGACGCGTACGGCCCATCTCGCGACTGCATCGACCGATGCACAATGCGTGTCGATCGATGCAACATCAAATAATCGATCAGTGAATAAAACTCTCGGCCAAAACGTCCCAAAATGCTCCATATATCTCCAATTAGCTCCAAACCTGATTTAACCTGTAAAAGACTCTAAACTAATACAAAAGACTCTAAAAACACAACTATATCATGGTATAAAGTGGGTAAAAACCATGATATATCAACACGACTTTCTCATCTCCTTCCTTCATATTCCATCGCTTAGTCTCCTCCCAGTCATTGGCTCTCCTTTCGCCGCCGGTTTCAATCCCTTGCGTCACCTCTTCGCCAGTATCGAACACAATCTCATCCTCTTTCTCCTTCAAATTTCATCGCTTAGGCTCCTCTGGCCATTTGCCTCCACCATCTGAGCCGGATCCGGAAACTCCGGAGGAAGCCCAAGAATTGGAAGAGAAAGGATCGGACTTGCCATCGTTTACTCCAGAAAAACTCTGCGGAACGTCATTTCGATTACCCTCATTTACGCCGTTGGTGGAAAGCAGGCGGATAAAAGAAGAGAAGATCTGAAAGCTCGATTTGGAGGAAACTAGGGTTACAAGACGGAGATTCGAAGGTCTAAGGAATAAACGATAGAGCATGATGGAGAAGAACAAAGAGATTGGGGAACAAAAAGAGTTGCAGATGTTCGAAGAAGAAAGAACGTTTAGGGCTTTACTTAAATTCTTAACACTAACGAACCGGTCCGGTTTCACCAGGTTCAGTCCGGTTTGCTCATCAGTCAAATTCTTTTATATATTCCTAAAACACAATTAAGAAGAATCCTTCTCTATGCTTCTCCGTCGAGATTAGCATACAATTCAACCGACGCCGTTGGTAATTTCAGCTGGATCGAGATGGTTTATATCGTTTCGTGGGACGAATTCGTTGATCGATCTGTTCAGCTTTTCCGAGCTGATCCCGAATCTGTAGGTCATTTTTTTCTTGCTCCTTTTCCTTGTCGATTTCGTTCATCACAATTGCTTTGGAGATTTTGAGCTTGTTTTACGGTAGTTTAGATTTTCTCGTATTGAGCATTCGATAGTTGATTTGAATTTCGTCATGTTTGTGGCTTCGATAGAGGCAGGCAATGCTCGTCTTGCTCGGAGAGCTGACGCGCTCGGGGACGAATGGGTCAAAGTTTGTCTTAGAGAGGAACTGACTAAGTTTGTTAACGAACATGAGAGAGCGAGCTGCTCTGGAACGAGCGTGTTTTGTATTTAGAAGTCAAAGAGAGTCCGAGCAAGTCGAAAGACGAGCTCGGGTTACAATTCGGGAGATAATTACTCTAGAGAGAGAAAGTAGTGAGAAGTGCACAAATCTCCAAAAATTACATTAATGTACAGTGACGACTCCTATTTATAGTAAAATACGGTCGTACTTTTTACAGGCCGTTGACTCCTTGTCGAGCTTGTGCGGATGGGCCGTACTTGGTGGCGAGATGGGCCAAGCCGAACATTCCTTTGTCGGTTAGCGGAGCCGAGCTGAGATGATAACGGGCTCGGTTTGGATGTGTCGTTCGGGCCTTCTACTTGTTTGGGCCGAGTTTTGTTTCTGTTGGGCCGACCTTTATTCAGAGAACATGTATTGGGCCCTGCTAAGTGGATGGGTGCTAAACCCATATATAACAGTAAGCCCCCCCCAGTTTGTCGATCTTCAAGGTCGGTTGGAGTCGGCGGATTTTCCGAGTGTTTAGTTGGGTCGATATCTGTTCGGAGTGAATTTGGTCGGTCCGTTTATGTTGGTTTGTTTTGTTGCCTCCTTCAACCTCGGGAATCGCAAGAGTTTCTTGGGAAACTGCTGGAAACTGGAGAGTCGCGTAGGTGTAATAATGGTACTTGTAACCGTTGGAAGCTGAAGAGTCGCATATGTGTAATGATTGCCCTTGCCTCGAGAACTTTCCATCCCGCTTATAAATACCTCTTTCTGCTTCCTTCGTTCTTCATTTCACTTCTTCCGCAGGTAATTTGCTCTGCCTTCTCTCTAGACTTTGTTGTTGTATTATTTTATAAGTATGAGAATCGATTCTCACTCAGAGTCGTCTCCCGACCGTGACGATCTTCATTCGGTGAGATTGTCCCAGGGAAACTCTGCCCAATCCAGCTCGTCTGTTGCGTAGTCTGGTTCTTCGGTTTGCTCGGACCGAACGGAAGTTATCTGCTATGGCTTCTGGTGGCTTCTCGAACATCCAGGTTCCACATCTTATCGATTCGGAAGACGAAGGTGTTAGGCCTTGGTCGGTTCCATTGGGGCAGTATCCTGTTTCTATTTCGTTGAAGGCGGATGACGTATATATCATGGACCAGGCGAAGGAGTTGGCGAGGAAAGAGCAGGAGAGTATGCCCGAGAAAACTCAAAAAAGGTCGGGGAGACATGCTTCGGGAGATTCCGAGAAAGAGAAAAAGTCTTGGCCGTTGCGTCCCGTTCTCCAGACGAAATGTACGGACGACGATTTGAAGTGGTTGGTGCATAATTGTTCTACTGGTGGCGCCGGTCGACTCGAGCTCCGCAAGCCCGATCCGCATGAGAGGCCCTAGGACTGCCCGGAGGGGTGGATATGCTTATATGATTTCTGGTTTAGGCTTATCCACTTGAGGTTTCCCTTGTCGAGTTTGCTCGTCGCCTTCTGCGAGGAAAGAAGGATTGCGCTGTCTCAGCTTTATCCCGCAGCTGTTCAGAACCTGATCGGTTCTATGATTTTAGCCGCCGAGTGTGGTATCGAAATGAGGATTCGGTTTTTTGAAGAGATTTCGTCAATCTCAACGAATAGTATGACCGTGGGGACTCGGTACGTTAGTATGAGGACCCGTTATGGCCTCAAGGTTATCATCGCGAAGCTATCAACGGTTGATGACTGGCAGAACCGTTACTTCTATTCTCGGGTTAACTCTGCTTCGGTTCATGACCCGGAGAGACCTTACAAGACGAGATGGAATCATCTTCATGGTAACCAATTTTTCTCTGCTCGTTCCTTTTAATTGACTAACTCATGCTCGTTTCCCTTTTTTTTTGCAGATCGTCATCCTATCACTCTTCCATTACCAGATGATTTTTCAAAGGACTTGAAGAAGCTCGTTGCCCGTGGGATTCAGACGTGGCCAGTGTTGGAATACCTAGGATCCTGGGTCTAGGTGATTGAATCCAAGAACTGACCTCGTGATTACCTGGAGATTGGCAGCGGAAATTGGAGCAGGTAAACGAGATCTAGAGCGCCTCAATCGCTGCGCCTCTATCGTAGTCCACACGCACACAAGCTGGAATCCGCCGGGATGCTAATACCGGTGATCGGATCTCCTGGGATTCTCTACGTGTTTCTAGAGGAAGAGGGTCTGTTTTTCTGTCAAGAAAAACTGTCTGCGACGGCTCACATTTAGGTCGTGTAACCTGGCCCTTATAAATAGGCCCACGGTTTACAAACCGTAACATCAGTTACGGTATCAACCTTGTGTCGATCGTTGCACCAATGGCATCGATCGACACACCTCTTAACACACGAATTCAATGTGTATCCAATACACATTGATCGGACCATATGCCAATGATCAATTCCCTACAGAAGCGTATCCAACTTGCTTAGGTGTGTGACCCTTTAGGTTCACACGATACTAGAAATGAGTTACAACTCATTTGTCATAAGCGGTTTCTAGCAAAACATTATGACTACCCAGTATCACATGAATTGTCCGATCTCGACAATACAACTATCTTTAGAGTAAGTACAATGTGATTTCAGGACATAATCCCAACAATCTCCCACTTGTACTGGAATCATCTATTCCCATAATCCCTTTGTCGCTATATCTCGATATGGCATAAGGCAAGAAACTGTGTCATCCTTATTATAGCCAACATCATGTTCATCGAACTCCTGATCTATACTGATAAAACAAACGACTGACAATCACCTCGTTTGAGCACGGCCATGCATTTTCTCAGTATCAAATCTTCGATGGGCCCTGAGATATTTATCTCCTGTTATATGGGAGGGACAAATCCCTTCTTGTTCCATCCCTGTTTCTACATATACTTCATGATACACCTAAGCAATGTCTTTATAGCCGCCATTTACGGATCGACGTTTGACAAGGTCAAAGTGCACCAATTCATATACTAGAAAGCATGATGAACTCAGGTCTAAGGACTATACTCTATAGTCGTAATGAGAAACTCTCATGACACAGATATAACTATCCTGTAGAGTTCTCATTAGTGGGTCATGTCCGATCATACGTTCACCAACATATATCTATGTGACTGACTGTGATACTCATATCATTGACTCCATGAAACTTAGTCAACAGTCACCTCACAAGCTAGTCTCTCGCGATTATCAGTGTCCCACTTTGACAATCTCGACTAGGGACAATCATAATTTATGTCATCTTTTTACTTATAGGGTTTCATGATCAAGTCCTCAACTTGATGTCCTATAACATGAACATAAAATACTTGGGACCATTATTTAATCATCCAATGATCAAATAATGCTGATGTCAGTTTTTCATAATCATGACTACATCATGTCTATCTGAACATCATAACTAATATAACTCCCACTAGAATCTAGACCACGTCTTCAGATATCTAGTACCTACAGCAACAGCATGAAACTCATGCTTAGGTTGTGAGAGATGCTGCGGTGTTCTTTCTTGGAGCCATTCCAACAAACCACACTGCTGTGTTGGAATTGTGTCCAGTAATCTCGGTACTGTCTCTAGAAAGTAAGAGTATGTCAATGATCAGACATAAGTCATATAATACTGGGGGTCATGATGGCTTGCTAGAGTCCGCTCATGATCTATAAGTCTTGGACTTATTGCCTTTATTATATGATCCCATATGGGTCACACGCCTAAGCTAACGGGAAAATACGAAGGAACGGTTTAGCAGAAGTACGGTAAAAGTGCTAGGCATTTACTGTACTTAGAGAGAATAAAGGGCCTGATTAAATCCATGGGATTTAATCAGAACTGAGAATTGGGCCCAAAAGCCCATGAGAACTAAAGGGAGTTTTAATGAATAAAACTTGACCTAAAGCTCTCTAATTCTCTTAGCTTTTGCGCCTCCCTTAGCCTCTCTCTGCGCCTCCTCTCTGTCTGGTCTAGCAGCCAATTCCCGAGTGTGCGTGTGTGAGCCTTTGGAGGATCCATCTCTTGGTGGCTCTGCTGATCTCTGACCATTACCTCCCATTCCGCTGCATAAAAAAGGTAACAGGTGAGATCCATTATGTTTCTATTCAAGAGAACCTAGATCTGCATGTTTAGTAGGATGAATCAATTGAGAATTGAATCAGGAAACACTAAACGATCCAACATGCTGTTCTTTAACAAGCACTATTCTGCGGTCCACTGCTTGGAGACTTTTCCAACAGATAGCCCCGCTACACAGACAAAGAGACGTAAACAGGTGGGAACCGTGAATCATCTTTGTCTGTCTAACTACTCTTAAAAGATTCGTCACTTCCTCAGTTGTACAAGAACATATCCTTAGTGTTACTCAAACACTTGGGGATATTCCTTTACAACTGTCCAGTGACTCTTACTGGAACGAATTGGTATCTTCTCGTCATGCTCTTATGCGTCAGCTGCATTTAGACGAGCGCAAATATGGCATTCATGATGGATTCTATTGCATAAGCAAAAGAAAACACACTCATAGACACTAGCTCAGCCAGTGTCCAAGACACTTCATCTTGCTAAGATCATTGCCATAAGACCTTTGGTGTGAAGCCATTCTTGGAATCATGCATATTGGAACTGTCCAGCACCTTATAATCATAAGAATTCTGACACGATCCAATTAGCTCTTCTGATCCATCTCAATGGATCCATATTCCAAGAACTTTCGCGGCTTCTCCCACGTCTATTATTGAATTTGACTTCCGACCCAAACCTTGACTAGACTTCAGCGTCGGAACGTCATTTATGAGATTAAGTGTGTTATAAACATACAGTGTGAGAATTGCCATTACGCTCCCACTAGTCTTCTTGTAAACGCATGGTTTCATTTCTTTCTGATCAAGTCAAAACTTTTGACCACATTATCAGAATGTTAATTCCAACTCCAAGGTGTTTGCTTCAATCCAGAAATGGATCGGTGAAGCTAACATGCATACCCAGCCAATTTCAGAGTTGGGGCTCACCATCGCTTCCTTGAATTTCGCATGCTCGTCACTTTTAAATGATCACCAGATCACGACAATTGGTTACGAGAAATCACTCTCGAGTTAGTGACGGATCCTTTCGGATCTGCGAACTTCAGGCTCCACAGGTGTAGATCCTACAGCACTCTGTAGATCTCACCGCTGCTCTCCCTCAACAGGTTGATCAGCCTCCTGTGTTTATCGAATTTTTTTTTTTCGATGTGTACTTTTACTCCCACTGTTCCTTTTGAAAGTATGATCTTTCTCAAAAGACACAGTTCCGAACAACAAAACTTTGTCCTCGGATTGGTTATAAAAGCAGCAAGCCTTGGTTTCCCTAGGACAACCAGCGATATAGAGCTTATTAGATTTGGGTTCAAGCTTATTAGCCATCATCCCCAAATCATCAGAAACAACTTTCTTGAAAAACTTCCAGTCCACATCCAATGTGGTGTCTTTCAATTGATTCTGATTGAAAACCTTTTCTGCGTAAAGACAGACATTTTAGAACGTATTCTTAAATTATTTATGGAAGATTCCTGTGACTCATCATTGATCGGATCATATCTAATAAGATCTGATTCATTCTTTTAGATGATCACCCAATTCTTGACTCAAGTATTTTCCTCCGCGATTCTATCGAGGATCTCAATACTTCTGTCAAATTGGTTCTATACTTCATCTTGGAACTCCTCAAGGGATTCCTGCTCGTGTCTCATCAAATGAACACAACCATACTTATTGAAGTACAGAAAATTTCCTCTGGCAATAATGCTCATCGGGCCACATACATCAGTATGTGTAAGGCCTAATAAGCCTCTGACCCGTTTCCTTTAGCTATGCTAAAAGGGCCTTAGTCATTTGGTCAAGTGAACAGAATTCATATTTCAAATGATTAATAATCAAATGAGTCCAAAACTATGGAACTTCTGAATCCGCTTCACTCTATGTGGTTAAACGACTAAAGAAAAGTCGAGGTTTGAGTCATCAGACCTAAACCTTTAGTATTTGTGTTATATTCAAACCTTCGCTGGTTTAAGATATAAAACCCATTCCAAATGGGGTGCTACCATATGATATTTCATTGAGATCTAAAGAACAAAACTTGTCTTTTATCAAAATGAAAAACATCCAAATTCTTACAAGAAAATGAAAGAAATTTTGCACAAGGCAGATACATGGTAGCAATTTCTTAATTTCTAAAACCAAGCTTGAAAGGCTCCTACAAGTGCAGAATCTCTACGGCTTATGCAGTAACCATTGCTCCATACTAGCCACGCAGTTCTACTTGTCCTTTCTTCAACGTTCTACTGTTGTTTAGGCCCTGCATATTTCCAAAATATCAGTACCACAACTAGTATCCAATACATATGTAGAACTTGAATTAATAACACAATACCTGAAGAAGAAGTACCATACATCTCCTTCATGTCTTGTGAATCTTCCAAGAATTTAATGCAATCTCTCTTCCAATGCCCTGACTCATCGCAGTAGAAGCATTTTCTAACACCAGATGGGCCTGACTTGGGCTTATAAGATGACACAGGCTTATCCTGATTCCAAATCTGGACGGCCCTGCCTCTACCTTTGCCAACACAAGATTTCTCAAATCTTTTACCCTTTATGATGTCTTGCTCTACTGTTTTGAGCATGCCATGCAGCTCAGTAAACGTCTTCGTCAAGCCTTTCTTGATATAGTTCTTGATGAATTTATCATAGCTTGACGGCAGTGACTGCAGAATGATGTCAGTGGCCAACTCTAAGCTGACAGGACATTCCAGTTTCCCCAGGTTATCAATGTAACCCATCAGTTTAATGACATGAGGACTTACTGGAGCATCCTCTGGTAGCTTGCACCCAGTGAGAGACTTCACCATCTGGAATCTCTCAACTCGTGCCAGATCCTGAAACTTCAGTTTCAGGTTGGTGATCATCTCTATTGGCGACTCCATGTTCTCGTATTGACTCTTCAAGTCCGAGTTCATGGTAGCCAACATCAGATCACGCACATCTACCACATCAATATAATGCTTATTCCAAGCATCATATACTGCATTCGAGTGATTGGTCCCAAGCCTTTCTGGAAGAGCTTTCTCAAGGACATAGTCCTTACTCTCCTGCTTGAGGATTAATCTCAAATTGCGATACCAATCCAGGAAATTTGACCCATTTAACTTGTCCTTCTCAAGGACGGGTCGTAACGAGAAGGTAGTTTTTAGACATAGGCTGAAAATTTTAATCAAAGAAAATTTTAGTTATGAAGTTCAGGAAATGAGAAATCTTATCTAATAAGAAAACTCGCATTATATTCAAACAATGTTTCCTCTATGAATATAATGAGCCAAGATCCTCAGATCACCAAAATTAGAGTGGGCGACTCGCCGTCATCCAAATTTCAGTAATCTAGGTAAGCAAATCATTGCTAATTATACTCAGTACAACTCCTGGTCGTAGATGAGACAACCCATGTCTCATCCACTCTGACGTCTCCGGGCCCAGAACTTCTGATAGCCCAGTCAAGTAAAACCAATCTTTTCTGTCTTGTGATCACTGACAGTTGCACTGCAAGTCTGTCAATGACCACCTGCCTTACTCATGTTGCAGTGGATATCAAGGACTCCAAGACTATCCAACAAACGACACGAGTCTTGACAGTAGACAAGATTGGGCAAGACATCAAGATCACTTGATATTTAGTTGAGGAAATAGAACTTTAAAAGATTAGTAATTCAATCTCTTAGGTCATGCAATAGTTGATGTCAAGCACTGCAAGACCATCAACACTACTACCTGCCTTACTCATGTAATTGTGGACACCAAGCTCTTGGCAAGACTATCCAACAACGAAACGAGTCTTGACAGTTGACCATATTGAAAAACTAAGCTTCGGTCTAACACACATCCAATGTGTATTAAACAGGTTTAGAACATTTTTAACTTTTAATTTCAATTAAGTTTTACTTGTTCTAATTTAAGTGGGTTAGGTCATTTGGTTCGGTTTTTCAATCATCTGGTTCAAAACCAAACGATTACGGTTCGCATCGTCACCACGCGCATCGACTGACACACTTGGTCGATATTTGATATGCAACCTGTACCAACCCTATAACTGGTCTTAGACCAATTACGATAACCGGTCCAATCTAATTGAACCGACTTATCCAATCAAACTGATCTTAACTAATCAAATCGGTTTATTCCAATTGAGATAACTAATTCAATCCAATTGATTCAATTCATCCAATTTAAACCGATCTGACCTACCTTAACCAAGCATGATAACCAATTCAATCCAATTGAACCGATTAACCAATCGCAAGGACTGTGTCGACCGACACTAAACCTGTGTCGATCGATACAGTAGGGTATCAGGGAATT
Organism: Orychophragmus violaceus; assembly: GCA_030180135.1. Lineage (NCBI taxonomy): Eukaryota > Viridiplantae > Streptophyta > Magnoliopsida > Brassicales > Brassicaceae > Orychophragmus > Orychophragmus violaceus. Next base: position 80,454,697 of record CM058231.1, read on the forward strand.
TTAATCGAATTAAACCGACATAACCATGCGAGATAACCGGTTCAATCCAATTGAACCGATCTATCCTTTCGCACAGCCTGTGTCGATCGATGCACCTAGTGTGTCGATCGACACAGTGCGATTTCTAAATCGAAACCCATTGTTTTAATTAGGCGAATTCGCGGTGCATCGATCGACACAAACTTGTGTCGATCGACGCTATGCGAAAACACAATTGCTTTTGCATTTTCGCGCTGCATCGATCGATGCACCCAGTGCACCGATCGATGCTGTGCGAAAACCCTAAATTAGTTTTGCCGTTTTCGCGCTGCATCGATCGACACACCCAGTGCATCGATCGATGCTGTGCGAAAACACAGTTCTTCGTTTTCGATATTAACAAATCCGAGATTCTTATTATCAAAACGAATCCTAGCTAGCATCAATTCAATCAAAAACCATTCTAATCGAATTCCAGGATACTGATTCAATCGATTAAACCCTAAGGCTCTGATACCACTGTTGGAATCCCTAGGATCCTGGGTCTAGGTGATTGAATCCAAGAACTGACCTCGTGATTACCTGGAGATTAGCAGCGAAAATTGGAGCAGGTAAACGAGATCTAGAGCGCCTCAATCGCTGCGCCTCTATCGTAGTCCACACGCACACAAGATGGAATCCGCCGGGATGCTAGTACCGGTGATCGGATCTCCTGGGATTCTCTACGTGTTTCTAGAGGAAGAGGGTCTAATTTTCTGTCAAGAAAAACTGTCTGCGACGGCTCACATTTAGGTCGTGTAACCTGGCCCCTATAAATAGGCCCACGGTTTACAAACCGTAACATCAGTTACGGTATCGACCTTGTGTCGATCGTTGCACCAATGGCATCGATCGACACACCTCTTAACACACGAATTCAATGTGTATCCAATACACATTGATCGGACCATATGCCAATGATCAATTCCCTACAGAAGCGTATCCAACTTGCTTAGGTGTGTGACCCTTTAGGTTCACACGATACTAGAAATGAGTTACAACTCATTTGTCATAAGCGGTTTCTAGCAAAACATTATGACTACCCAGTATCACATGAATTGTCCGATCTCGACAATACAACTATCTTTAGAGTAAGTACAATGTGATTTCAGGACATAATCCCAACAGCCAGAAGTTCACGCCGAGCAAGTGAAAAGATCTCTTGAACGTCTCGACGAAGGTATGTCTCGTTTTGCCGTATTATTTTTCTGTGGTTCTCCTCACCTGATCGAGACTCTTTTCTGCAGGTTGTCCTCTTCGTTCGGTTGAATCCTTAGCCGAGTTAAATGACAAGCCACTCGTTCAATATTCGAAGCGGAGCAGGAAGAAGAAAGACATGGGTAGGTTGGATGATGATGTTATCGACTACGTCGGAGAAAATCTTGGGAGCGAGCAGGTTGCTCTTAGAAATCCTCTTGAACTAATTCCTGGATTGGTGCTTCGGGACGAGCATGACTTAAGTTTGTATCGGGATATCAGAAATCTGGTGGACGATGCGTCGGCGAGGGCTGCGGAGCAGACGAAAAAAGAAGAAGAAGAAGAGAGCTCAGCCTGATGAAGCATCGACCGCGGAGATGGTGGCGGCTCGGTCGAGAGCTCATGATCAGGAAGGCGAGGGTGTTTCCGAGGCGCCTCCTCTTAAGAAGAGGAAGAAGAAGAAAAAGGTGGTGTCCAGTACTGCTGTTGAGACTGGTCATCAAGTTTCTGAAGCCTTGGTGGATCAGGCCAAAACCGAGGTTCCCGAGCCTGCTGGTGCCGAGGGAGTCAGGAATGTGACTGACACTGCATCTCCCGAGCGTGCTGGCGTTGAGGAAGTTGAGAATTCGGCTGGTTATCCCGAGGGTGCACTCGCCTAGGTGAAACTTCTCCTTTAAGTATATAGGGGAAACGTCGATTGTGCGTGATGAGAAGGCTTGTGCGGATCTGTTCCGTATGCTCAGGGATGGTCCATCGAGAGATATCCCTCGGTCGATGAGTGTTTTATGGCGGAGTTCCAAAAGCAGGCCGCAAATGACATTGCTCGGATAAGTCTTGTCTAATTTTTTTTTTGCCTTGTTGATAGTCCTGCTCGATTCTGAGTTTCTTCCCTTCTTTTCATTTTAAAAGGGTCTTTGTAACTACAACTTTCTTTTCGATAGTTATGAGAAGGAGCGGGTCGAGTGCGGGAAGAGGATCAGGGAGCTGAAGTGGGACCCATAAAAGCTAATAGGACTGTCACCGAGCTTGAGGGTTTGCGCGAGCAGGTGAAGGTTGTGGAGGAGCTCCGAGCATTGCTTAGGGCTGAGGAAGACAAGGTCTTTGTGCTGGAGAGTAAAATGGAGAAGCTTGTTGCCGAGAACGTTCGGCTTGATACTGAGAACCGGGAGTGCCTGGCTAATTGTTCCAATGCTCAGGCTGAGGTGGATGTTTTTGATAAACGTGTCACCGATCTTGAGGACGAGATGAAAGCTGAGTGTGCTCGTTTGAAGGCGTCACGTGATCTTGAGGTTCGCAGGAAAAGGAAAAGGGTGTCCGAGCGTGCTCAAGCTCGGTTGTCGAAGATAGAGCAGGCCAGGGAAGAGGAATCTCTTGGGAAGAGGAAGTACGTGATGATGAACCAGGCTGCTGCGGTCGTTTCGATGTTGAAGAAGCTTGTTAGGGATGGCTTTGACATCCCGGTATCCACGATTGAGAAGGCGGACTACAATGCGATTAATCTTAGGCGAGAGCTTCTCGAGATCCAGCTTACGGACCTAACCGAACTCGACTTTGCAATGACTCCGCTGGGAAATCATGTTCATGAGGAGAGTTTGGCCGCGTTCGTTCCATACCCCTACGGTTCTAATCAGGCTGCTGTGACTCCCGATGTAGTGGATGCCCTTCGGTTGACGGTTGTGATGATGGTGTACCGGTTGGGGGACGGTGACTGTAAATCTCTATTCTAAACGAGTAGAACTGTAGGCTGAATTGAATAGGTTTTAGTTCGACTTCAACTGTATTGTAAGGGCTCTGGCCCAGCCCTTTTAAATTTTTTTAAAAGAACGGGAGGAAAGCCCAAAGCCCAGGCCCTTTTCCTTCTAAAACCCTAGGGCTTCCCCTTCCCCTCCTATAAATACAGCTCTCCCACCCCCCTAAAACGCATCTCTCCTTTTCCTGGCAAAGCCCTGTCGAGTTCGTGAGCCATTCGAGGTGAACAGAAACCCTATTTCTGAGATCTCGTCATCCCATATCGCCAGGTAATCCCCGAGATCCCAGATCTGAGTTTCAAACCACAAAAAAACGTTTTCTTCTCATAACTTTCAAAATATCTGAAACCCCGTTAAACCGAACCCACCACCGAGACGAGACGAAGCCGGAGGCACCGACGGGAGGAGCACGCGCCCCCACGCACCGGGAAAAGAACCGGGCGCGTGAGATCCACGCGCGCCGGAGCCCCACGCACCTCGCCGGACCGCCACGCGCCGCCGCCCACCGCCGTGTCACTGCCGGAGCCGCCGCCTTTGACCTCCGTGGACCGCCGCTGACCGGGTGGGTCGACCGGTCCGGTTCGAGCTGGTTTTGACCGGTTCAATCCTAATTTTTGGTTCAATTCAATTTCCTTGGTTTAGATTGGTTAGGGTCTGGTTTAGGAAATTGGGCCGGTTATGGCAAATGGGCCTGGTTCAGTCTGGGCTTGGGTCTGGGTCTGGGTTGACCGGGTCAACCGGTTGACTTGGACTTGACTGTTGACTTTTAGTCAACCAAACGTTGTTGGGCCATAACTTGACCGTCCTAAACCCGATTCGAACGAAACGAAAGCCTATCTCACTCAATTTTTTGTCCTCTTTCCAGATTCAATGTCCGTTTGGGTCAATGGGGCTGATAAATTACCGTTTTGTCCTCTTCTTTGGCTAAGGTGAGGACCGAATGTGATCTCCCTTACCTCATTCAATTCCGGGCGATAGTCCCTTGTTAATGTCGTGTTTCCTAGGTAGCGTAGGGCTAGTTGGGTCCCGATGTGATTGCTTGAGAACGTAGAACTGTTAGGTTATCGTTTAAACCGAAAATGTTGCTTGTGCGTGCTGGATATGCTTGGTAGCTGTGGTAGGGCCCCCGAAAGGGTGTTTCGTGACAAGGCGCGTATAACGAGTTTGGTACGTGCCCTTTAATTCGTCGGATGGGAGTTGTTGGCGAGCCTCCCCAGGTGAAATGGCTGTGGGCCCAGGGATACCGGGTGAGCCGGTTGCGTGAGCCTTCGGGCTAGAGAGGGGTTCACGAGTGTGAAAGCACGAGTGGATGTAGTTTGCGTGGTGAAAGCCTTCGGGCCTGTTTGCAAGGTGATATTAGCTTAGGACTTGTGATTCGTAGTTGTGTGGAGTAACCGGGATCGCGGGCTCCTTAAGTCCGCCCTCACTGGGTAATTGTGTTTGAAACAATTACTCAGGCCTCTTTCCCCTTTCCTGTCCCCGTTTTCTTGCAGGTCCGGATGCGGGATCGATACAGTCGAGTGACGTCATTGGTGATTTTGAATACGAAGAAGGCGCCTGGGACCTGGAACAAGTTGAGTTGGCGTCCCGGTTGGACCGAGTCCGGTTCAACGGGCGTCCTAATGCCGCGTCTCCGGTTCGCCGGGGGACGATTGTTACATGTATTGTTATTACAGAACAAAAACAAATTAAACTGGATTGGACCTGAATACATTCGGGAAACCACGAAATGTACACATAGCTGAATCGATAATATTAAACTATATACTATGGCGAAGTTTGTGCATTTTGCGACTGAAGACTTCTTTTGCCAGATTTCTATCATGCATAAGGTGATTGAGTACACGTAAATTCTGATTCCATTTCATGACAAATCACCTTTTGCATGATAGAAATCTGGCAAAAGCAGTCTTCAGTCGCAAAATACATGCACGCAAGAGTACATGTCAATTCTGATTCCAAAAGGTAACTTATATGTAATCTGTCTATATATAGTTAGACAACCATAGTTTTGAAACGCATAAGTCAATTTTCAAAAATAACAAACAACTTAAAACATGGAGGTGATAAATAGTTCGTCCGCGGTCAAGAGAGAAGCAATCGATCGCCCATTAGCTTATTTTCCGGTGAACGTATGGGAAGATCCCTTGACATCTTTCTCAGTTTCCGATCCAGTACGTACCTACCTTAATTTGCTCATCATTACATTACTGACTCTTCTGTTCATATATAGTAATTATTATTAATTGAATATGATGCAAGTTGGGGAAATTGCTTAAAATGCCCTCAAATTTGATTTTAAATAAAAGTGTATCCCCAAACTTGAATCAAATATAAAACTGGTTTTGCAGCCTTATGAAATTACCGCGCTGTCCTTATGACCAATCAAAAAAACGTCAAACACAATTACCATTATAACCTTCGACTATTTCAGACTTCTATGGATGTCTGAGACTTTAGACTCTAATAGAAGTCTGACACTGAATTAATTAGTAAATTTAAATTTTAAAATTATAAAAAAATATTTTGTCAAAACTTTTATATACATAAATTATATATAAACAATTTAGTAGTATATAAATTAAAATTTGATAAAATTGAGTCATATTAAACAATGTTAGTTAAGTATGCCTTAGAACCCTACTTTGTAATGGAACATAATGGAACATTTACATATAACTTACATATAACCTTAGGGTTAGTTAGACTCATGGTTTAAGAAATTCACATTTGAAAAAATATATTTGCACATTTATGTTATAATGGTGATATAATTAACGAATTTGATGTGTCCTAGGTGTTTTGTTTAAATATTTTTCGATGTTAAGTGATAAATACTAAATTTAGGGTTTATCAGACTTCTATAGAAGTCTGAATTTTGGGCTTTCGTAAATACTTTTAACCAAATATACCTTAAATGAGTACAATTGACTAAATTTTATGTAATTTTAATTTACATATGTCCAAAAGTCTCATGTTTAATTTATGTATCCAAATTTTTCCTCAAAATATTTTTTTAATAATTTTATAATTTAAATTTTCAACTTAATTATCTCTCAGATTTCTCGTCACATTTGGTAAAATTGAGTCAAACTAAACAATATGTAAGGTAGAGTAAGTTCTAAACCTCAAAACATTCTTTGTAATGGAACATTTACATATAACTTACATATAACTTTAGGGTTAGATTCATGGTTTACCAAATTTATATTTGAAATATTAAATTTGTATATATATATATATATATATATGTTATAATGTGCATACATTTAGCGAATTTGATGTTTTCTAATTGTTTTGTTTAAATATTTTCACCGATAAGTGATAAATATTAGGTTTAGGGTTTCTCAGACTTCACGACGAAGTCTGAATTTTGTGGTTTCTCAGACTTCTAAAGAAGTCTGAGACGTATTTAAGTTAAAAATTTAAAATTTAAAAATATGAAAAAATAATTTGATATAAATTTTGATACATAAATTAAGCATAAGCATTTGTTATGTATATAAATTAAAATAACATAAACTTTGATCAAACTTAAGCATTTAAGATATATTTGGTTCAAAACACCATGTAGTTTGATCTATATTTCACATATGAAGGTGAATATCATGTTTTATCTGTAGGGTTAGATTCAGAGTTTGTGAATTTTCATTCATATTGTTCCATTTTAGTTAGTTTGTGACTATTCTAAACGAGTTTGATGTTTATTATAAGTTTTCTATATAATATGATGGTATTTAAGTAGTAATTATTAGATTTAGGGTTTCTCAGACTTCTAGAAAAATCTGGTTCAAGTATTTAAACTTGTCATGAAGTCTTATTTCAGACTGCATATGAAGTCTAAAATTTCCCGCCTTTTCAAAAAGGCGGGAAATTTCTGCCTGAAAATTTCAGAATTCCCGCTCAATTCAGAGATTCCTTCTCAGACTGCATATGAAGTCTGATACCGGATATTTTACAATTTTTAATTATTAAAATTTTGGCGGCAAAGTTTCCCTCCAATTCTCTCATCTTATCTAAACCTATTTTTTTACACACATATAACAGCCAGAAAAAAAAACCTTCACATTCTTCCTTTTTTTACTACCTCTCTTTCTCTCTCTCTCACTTTTGTAAAACCTCTCTAAAATTTCTCATCCAAAAATGTTCTCAAGCTTATTCTCTCATATGAGTTCTTATGTATGTGATTCATAGTTGATTCTCTTTGAGCTGTGAAATAGGTGAGTGGATCGGTTATGATTTAGTGTTTTCAAAGTTTTTTTAACTGAACCAATTAAGACTTTTGACATAGACTTTTAGTTATACATGTTGATTTGCTCAAAAAATCCTCTATTATCCATTTCTTGGAGACTTGTTCGCTAACTAATGCAAGAGCTCTGTGTTTTTGCTTTTTCAGGTGCTTGGTTTAAGGTTGATCCAGATGACTCTCCAAAGAAGCTGGAGTTGGGGTTTATTATGTGCTAATGGCTCATAAAATTTCACTGTTACGAGGAACACGAAGTCTGAGAGTCTAATACCAGACTACAATAGAAGTCTGAGAGTTTCTCAGACTTCCAGGTAAATCTGGTTCGAGTATTTAAACTTGTCATGAAGTCTTATTTCAGACTGCATATGAAGTCTGAAATTTCCCGCATTTTCGAAAATTTCCACACGAAAACTTTTCAAAAAGGCGGGAAATTTCTGCCTGGAAATTTCAGAATTCCCGCTCAATTCAGAAATTCCTTCTCAGACTGCATATGAAGTCTGATACCGAATATTTTACAATTTTTAATTATTAAAAATTTGCCGGCAAAGTTTCACTCCAATTCTCTCCTCTTATCTAAACCGATTTTTTACACACATATAACAGCCAGAAAAAAAACCTTCACATTCTTCCTTTTTTTTACTACCTCTCTTTCTCTCTCTCTCTCTCTCTCTCTCTCTCTCTCTTTTGTAAAACCTCTCTTTTGGACTTTTGGTTATACATTTTGATTTGCTCAAACAATCCTTTATTATCCATTTCTTGGAGACTTGTTCGCTAACTAATGCAAGAGCTCTGTGTTTTTGCTTTTTCAGGTGCTTGGTTTAAGGTTGATCCAGATGACTCTCCTTTATTATGTGCTAATGGCTCATAAAATTTCACTGTTACGAGGAACACGAAGTCTGAGAGCCTAATACCAGACTACAATAGAAGTCTGAGAGTGAAAATTCAACATGAAGTCTTATATTAGACTACTTTTGAAGTCTGAAGTTTGATACTAAATTAGGTGTTTTCTCATTGTTGTAGATTTTTACTGGTTATTAGACTTCTTGTTGAACACATTGTATTGTATTAGATTATTGGATTATCAAATCAAAGAAAGAAAGTTCTCCTTATGTACTATGCTTGTAGAAAAATGCAAAGTTGTATAAATTTCTTTTGTCTACTCAAAATCAACAAGGAATTTTGTTCATTGAAAGTATACAATATCAAGAAATGGGTTAGTTTAGCCTTGGAAAAAAACATTACTCTTTAGATTACATACACCAACATATGACAAACTAAAATAACCTTAAGTGGTGATGAATTGGTCGTCAGACCTCTATTGCTGTCTGATTCTTATGAGCTAAACGTTTATAAAATTAACAAGTCCAAATGTCAAGTTCGTTCTCTCATCATCACATTAGCGATCTTACTGAAAAAAGCTTATAAACGCTCTACATGTGGTTGTGTAGTTCATCTTAATCCCAATCTACTTCTTCATTGATACATTGATATGATTTGGTGTAATCAGTTCAATTATATCAAGAGCATTCAATAAACAACCAACATATATAATATGGAGTATGACGTTTACGCATAGACATTCGTTCCACCAGCTCGGATGCTACTAGCTACATTGCCAATATTATTCAAAAATTGATTCAAAAATAATTACCATATATAAAAATGTAAAACTCACACATAAAGAACATAGAAAACTAACACACATTTATAAAAATTAAAATCAACCAAAATTAATAGCAAATATTCAATAAAATACATTTTAAAAGTTTTTAATATTTCAGACGTCTATAGATGTCTGATTGTAGTGAAACCAGACTTCTATGGTAGTCTGAAAAAAGAGGGTATTTTTGCAATTGATTTTGAAATGTCAGACAGCGGATGCAGTCTGAAATCAATCAGACAGCGTACGCAGTCTGCTTTGAAATTTTTTGAACTTTTTGTCAGACAGCTTATGATGTCTGAGAAAAAAAGGGTAGTTTTGCAATTGAATTTTAATTGTCAGACTTCTTTTATAATTTTCAGACTTCGGGAGAAGTCTGAAAAAACGTAAAGAGTAGTTTTGCAATTGATTTTGAAATGTCAGACTTCGCCAAAAATTTTGATAATTTTCAGACTTCTTATGCTGTCTGAGAAGAATTTCAGACAGCGAGAGAAGTCTGACAAAAAAAATCGCATTTTCGGTTTTTATTCAGCGTTGACCAAAATTCGATATTTCAGATGTCTATAGTCGTCTGGCAAAAGTTTGGAATTTCAGATGTCTATAGCCGTCTGATATTTTTTTCCTTATTTTCAGACAGATTTAGAAGTCTGATGATTTTTTCGCTTATTCTGGTCAACATCTGAAAATTTGGGTCAATTGCAGTTTCTACCCCCCCATTATTTTCAGACATCGGATCCCGTCTGACAAAAAGTCAAAAATCGGTCAATTTCTTGCCAGACTACATAAGAAGTCTGACTAAAAAATCAAATGTGAATCAATTGCAAAACTACCCTCTTCTTATTTTGACTTCTTGGTGACGTCAGATAAATTTTTTTTTGTTTTCAAAGGAATTTCTCAGACTTCTATGGAAGTCCTGTCAATTGAAAGTCAGTTGCAAAACTACCCTCTCGTTGACCATAATTTTTCATCAGACTTCATGGGAAGTCTGAAATCGCGAAACAGATCTGAAAATCGGGGAATATTGTGAAAAATCACATAAATCTGGGTTTGAACTCATTTTTACTTTCTCCAAACGCTCAAAACTTTTAGTTACGCCAATACCCAACAAACCCAACCATTTTTATGCAAGAATAACCAAAATCGCAAAAGATCCAATTTATAAAATTTTGTAGAACGTGAATTAAAGAGCTTTTTGGATGAAATTGGAGAGAAATTAGAAGAATAGTAGGTTGTGAGCTCTAATATGGTGTTTTGATGGTTCGAAATTAGTTGTGTGAGAGATTATGAGCTTAAAATTGGTTGTTAATGGTGGTTGGTGAAATGGAGAAGATGACAGTTTCGTAATTAAGTTAGATTTGAAAGGCCTTTTTTGTCTTTTGGTAAAAAATATCAGACTTCATATGAAGTCTGACGATGGCATTATCGTGAAAACACAAATTATTAGGGAGATATATTAATGAAGGAAGGGAAGGAGAAGGGAAAGGGTACTTTTAGGGTTGACTTCAATTTTAGGGGCATTTTTGCAAACAGCCCATGCAAGTTTGTTCAAAGTTATGTCTCTCGTGCCATATATATACTAGGAAAGTGAGAGAAACAAAGAGAAGCTAAGTTCACTGAAGGAAACCGTGAAGGAATCGTTCATGGCTTCAAAAGAGAAGCCGATAGAGAGCATTAAGTTAATCGATGTTTTGTGTCGCCTCGGTGTCTCCTATCACTTTGAAGATGAAATCCTCGAGCAGTTGGACAAGATGTTCAGTTGTCATGATTTCATGCAGATGTTAAGAGACGATATATCTGATTTATATACGGTTTTTCTAGCATTTCAAGTGTTTAGGCAGTTCGGCTATAAACTCGCTGTCGGTAAGTAAAACTACTAGTATTTTCTATTATTATTTACCATATATTTTTAGTTACCAATAAATACAACTTAAAAATGGTGAATCAAGTGGTAGATTCTAAGATTTGTTAAATAACGTACATATAAAATATAAAATGATTTGTCAAACGAAATTATATATATATATATATATTCGTATACATATAAATTAGTAAATCTACCAAATCAAATGTTAATTGTTAAGCTTGATATTGACTCACTAAAGTTTCTAATACATGCATGAAGATGTGTTTGACAAGTTCAAGAACAAGGATGGAGATTTCAAAGAGCAACTAGCCGATGATACAAGAGGTCTGTTATGCCTTTATGAAGCTGCACACTGGAGCACCCCTGGTGAATATATTCTCGATAAAGCTCTCGCTTTCTCTGCGGTTCATTTGGAAGAACTCGCTTCCCGATCTAGTCCCCATCTCAAAGTCCACATCAAAAATGCCCTGAAACATGCATACCCTAGGGGTATCTCAAGGATAGAGACAAGACAATATATCTCATACTATGAAGCGGAAGATGCTTACGATCGAACCTTGCTTGAATTTGCTAAGATAGATTTCAATCTACTTCAGATGTTATACCGCGAAGAGATTTGCCAAGTCTTCAGGTTAGATATCTCAACTATCTAAGAAAATATATTATGGGGAAACCTGAAATAATGGTTGAATAATTTTGACATGTTTTAGGTGGTACAAAAATTTAGAGCTCGAATTGAAAGTACCTTATGCAAGAAATAGGACGGTCGAAACTTACTTGTGGGCACTCGGAGCGTACTTTGAACCCCATTATTCACAAGCAAGGATTAACTTGGCCAAATATATTATCGTATTGACAGCAGTTGATGATACATATGATGCTTATGGCACGATTGAAGAACTCGAGCCATTAACGGATGATTTGATGAGGTGGGATCACAGTCCTAAAGACATTGAAGGGCTCCCAGAGAGCATGAAGTACCTTCACCATGTTGTGTTAGACTTTTTTGACAAACTCGAGGAGGAGGCGGAAAAGGAAGGAAAGTCAGGATGCGGCATTTACGCCAAAAAAGTGGTTAAACTAAGAAAAAAATAATACATATATACCCCGAAAATCCCATATACTAATAACATATAAATGAGATTTTGTTGGTTGCATCTTAATAATCAGATGATGGTAACGGTTAAAGGCTATCTTCAGGAGGCAAAATGGTCAAGTGAAGACTATGTTGCCACATTCAAGGAGTACAAAGAAAACGGAGTTTTTTCTACAAGTTACATAACATTATTAACAATTTCCGCTTTGGGAATGGTTGATGAAGGTACACTTGAGGTGCTTAAATGGTTACACACGTTTCCACCACTTCTTGTGACTTCTGCTCTAGTAGGCCGCTTTTGTGAGGACATTGGGAGCTGCGAGGTAAATATCTTACATGTAATCATACTGAATTGCAACTACAAAAGTGATCGAAACTTTGTTGACGTGGATCTTTTTTTCTTGTACTCCCTTCTTTTTATTTTAGATTAATGTTAAACATGATAAAAGTTGATTGGTTTTCTCGGTACCACACACAGACACAGCGTTTGCAGGTGGGAACGGTTATTAACGTTAGAAAACAATCACATAAAACTGTCTGTCTCATAGTATAAACTATTAACTAATTATCTAAAACTGTTTTAACATCCTAGCGAGATCTTAATCTAATAATACATCAAATTATAACATTTACTGCAATGCAACTCTAATACTATATATTACCAATTTGAGCCTTGCGATCTCATGCAGTTTGAACATCAAAGAAAGCACGTAGGGACATCCACTGATTGTTATATGAAGGAATATGGTGTTTCACAGGAGAAAGCCACAGAAGAGATCAAGATAATGGCATTGAATATGTGGAAGAGTCTTAACGAAGAACTGATGAAGAGACCTCTCCCTTGTCCTTTTCCTATCGTCACACGGTTCCTCAACCTCTCTAGGGTCGTCGAGGTTTTCTACAAAAACGGTGACATATTCACACATCCTGAGTTGATGAAAGATTATGTGGTTTCTTTGTTCCTCGACAAGATACCTATTTGAAACTCTATGACTGAGCAAGTGGTTTTAGGTTTGATGTCGTGTGGAAAATAAGTGGCTTTCTTCGACCATATGTATCACCTGTGTTTTTCTGCCTTTTGTCTGTGTACTAGTTGTTTCTATCTTGTTTTTATGTTTTGTTTTAAGGTGTGTGAAAATAAGTGGTTGTCTTCGGGTCACAAGAATACATGGAGTTTGTGTGATTCAAATCCCAGATGAGAGGATCATCCATTTAATATATGTTCTATCTTATAGCCGGCTGTAAAGAAAAGCATTAGAAGCTGGTGCTTCTGGTCGTAAATAATATTTATAATACCCTGCTTTAAATTTTGTAGAAAACTTTGTAGTGTAGTGGTATTTGTGGGTGGTTAAAATCATGAACCGGGATCTTCTCGACAAGTGTGCCAGAGAGAAAAGCTAAGAGAGATCTGGTTTTCTTCGTGAATCTTTCATCGGCAACTCGCCTGTGGCCGGTTTTGTTTCCGTCGCAGAGTTTTTATCCTTCAGCCATGACGTCTAGTGACTCCGGTGACTCACCGGACCCGCCAGACATTCTTTTCCAAAACCCCTTCGCACCTCTGCAATCGACGATGCCAAATCTTGGGTTGAAAACTTCTTCGCCTCAGCCTGAGGTATCCTCGGAAGTGTCTGCTTCAGGAAGGTTTTCATCTTTGGTCCCTGCCTCAATTTCGTTAGTAGGAGCTCCCTCTTATACGGACCGTTTCAAAGTTTCTTTGAAAAATCTCAGAAAAATTGAATCTCCGGTTTTGCTAGAAGATGGTATCCCAGTAGTTCAAGCTTCTGACTCTGTCCTCTTGGCGACTTCAGCCCTGTGGAAAGACTATTTAGTGGCCCAATTTCATGGACTAATTCCTCCACCCTCAAAGATTTTCCACGACTTGAACAAGGCTTGGGGAAAATTCGGAAAGATTGTGATTCGTTCAGTGTCTAGTACTTCCTGCCTGATTCATGTGCCGTGCGTCTCGACTAGAGAGTGGGTTCTTCAGGTTGGGTACTGGCAAGCCGGGAATTGTGCATTTACAGTGTATCTGTGGTCTGCAGATGCATCTTTAGAAATGCTCGAGCTTAAATCAGCGCCGACTTGGACAATTTTAAAGAACGTTCTGATATACCATGGATTTTAGGGATTTTAGCCATGGTATATGTCTTATTTATCAATTTTAAAGAACGTTCGAACCCCTGTTTCTTATTCTGTTTTATGATATTTGGTTTTCTATTCATGGTGTCTTCTGTTTCAATGATCATGTCTGAGTAGTTTACATGTTAGGTTTAGGGATTCTCATTAGGGATTTCATGGAATTATAGGTTGATCAATCTATAGGGATTCATATTTGTTAGTTCTTCATATAGGATTGTTCTTAATGCTTAATCTGAATTAGCTACCCAGATTTATGATGTTAGGTTGATTTCCACAACGACAGTTGGTTAATTAGCTAGAAAGAACCTAGATGAGCAATTTGATCTACTCGCAAAGAAATTTGGTTTAGAGGAATTGTGAACGAAAGAACTTGAGATTAATGCTTGTTTAGAACTCTAGAATTCGCAACGAAAGTTGGCTTGCTAGGTTGTTAGACATAGATAGGAAGCGCAACGAAAGTTGGCTTCTTATACTTCCGTGATTCCAGTTCTAGAACAATTCTTAATTAGATCTCGATTGATTGATTGCATGTGTTCCTGATTTCCTGAGAACTCCCTTGACCTAACGCCTTCGCCTTCTGATTTACAAACCGATCTATTTACTTTTCTGCTGTTTGATTTACTGCTTTCTCTATTGCTACCTAGCTTAACCTGATAATTCTATAATCTATCGTAAGAGTCTAGAGTCTCTGTGGATTTGATACCCTTTATACTATAATTGCATTAACTGTGCACTTGCAGTAGAATAGGATTAAAACTCGACCTATCAAGTTTTGGCGCCGTTGCCGGGGACTCTTTTGAGTCTTCGATTGATTTGAACTTAGGGTTTAGACTAGGTTTTTCGTTTTTGTTTTTTGTTACTAATTTTTTTTTTCTTTTTTCTTGCGTTTCAGTACGCCTGTAATCGCACTGCATCGATCGACACGGTCCTGTGTGTCGATCGTCACATCTTTGCACTTGCATTGGTCGACACTACTTTGCATCGATCGACACAGAGCGTAAGATGATGGGAATGATGGAACAAATGTTGGAAAATCAGCAGAATAACTCATTCTGCAGAGACTATGGTTCTTATTCATTCACCAAAGATTATGAACCTTCATCATATCAGCTTGTTCCTCCTCAAAATACGCAGTCTGATAAGCTGATAAGTATTATGGAGCAGTTACTGGAAAGACAGGAAAGGGATTTGAACTACATCAGTGGCTCTGGATTCCAAGGAAACAGGTTTGGTAATCAGCAAGGTAACTCTTATCAGAGAACCTATCGATCATCTTCTTATCAGACACCTCCTGCTGCTAATGCTCATGAGAGCAAGATGGAAGCCATGATGGAGCAGTTGCTAGAGGATCAGACTAAGACTGCTGTAGACTTCGACATGAAGCTGGATGCTATGCATGAAAATCTGAACAGGAAGTTTGAATCTTTGGGAACACATGTGAAGGAGCTAGATATCCAGATTCAACAAACATCTGGAGCAATACAGAGGCAGAATGAAGCTAGGAAGGCTGAACAAAAGCAATACGTCAATGTTGTGATCACAGGAGATGAGATTGACTTGCTGGAAGAAGAAGAGAGCATAATCTCAGATTTTCTGGGTGAATTCTGTTTGTCTGAGACAAGCATCGATCGACACAACTCTTGCATCGATCGACACAGTCCCGATACGTCTGATGAAATTGTTTGAAATCGCCTTGTGTCGATCGGCACACAACGTGCATCGGTCGACACAGATCCCAGACGGGACCAGAAACCTGCAACAGTCCTAGAACGAGTCTATAAGCCCTCTGTGCCATATCCTAAGGTTCCTAAATTGTCTAAACATGAGCTAGGAGTGGATAATTGCATGAAAGTGATGGAAAAGAAGCTGGTTCAGATTACAGAGAAGCTTCCAGATCTAGGAGAATTTGTGCTAGACTGTTATATCTCTAAGGACAGATTCAAGCGTTCTCTGTGTGACTTAGGATACTGTGTGAATCTAATGCCGTACTCAGTAGCTGTAAGATTGGGAAAGATGGAATTCCAGCCTACTAAGATCTCTCTTATCCTAGCTGATCGTTCAAAGCGATATCCGGAAGGAGTTCTTAAGGATATTCCTGTCAGAGTTGGAAACTACTTGATTCCAACAGACTTTGTAGTGCTGAAGTATGAGATTGAACCTGATGATCCTCTACTGCTTGGAAGATCATTCTTAGCTACTGCTGGAGTTGTGATTAATGTGCAACATGGTCTAATTGATCTCCAACTGGGAGATGAGACATTGAGGTTCAAGATGGATAAGCTGCAGAAATCCACCATTGATGGACAGAGCTTCAGTGTTGAGATGGAACCAGAGAGTCCGATTGGAGAGAAGAAGATGGCGGTTCCTCTTGAACCTGCTCTAACATCTTCAGTGCCTGCAACTGCTCATAAGCAGAAAGCTCCAGACATCTCATTTCCACCAAAGGTAAGGAACAAATCATCTAAGCCTAAACCTCCTAATCCCTCAGCTTTGAATGTAGGAAAACGCAGAATCCCACCCAAGCTTCGCTCCCGCCCTGGTTCTACTCCTTCGTTCCTTGGGAGATCTCATGATCCGAATGCTTATACGCCACCTTGGATGAAGAGATATTCTCAGAGACACTCAAAGTCTCTGTTGAATCCCCCATAAGTCCGATCTCCTATCCCATAGTCAAGCTAATGACTTTAAACAAGCGCTGAGTGGGAGGCAACCCACTGTTAGATTTGTTTTTGTTTTCATTTTTCGTTTTGATTTGGTTTTTTGATTTTCTGTTTAAGTGATTTCAGAGGCGTGAGAATGGCATTGCATCGATCGACACACCTAGTGCATCGGTCGATGCATCTGCGATTTACGGTTAGCCGAGTTGATTGTGGTTCAGACACCGGTTATCTAATTAACCGCGAGCATATTCGTTTTGCATCGATCGACACCCTTGTGGCATCGATCGACGCAGGCCGACGACAGTAAGTATTCTGCAACTTTTCGGATTGTTCTTCAATTTGATTTTTCTCGCCGATCCTGAGCTTGACACCACTGGGGACAGTGTGTTTCAAGTGTGGGGGGAGGTAGCTACTGACACACGCTTTTGTTTTCTTAGAGTCAGTCCAGTTTTCAAAATTTTGTTTTATTGAGTCAAAACGGTTTAAGTAATAAACAGTGAATTTTTGAGAAGCTAACAGCACTTGCAGGAACTTAAGTAACCATTGGGATGAAGTTGCAGGATCAATCTATGACTGTTAGAAAACCCAATACGGATCAGCCTACTGAGGACACCCATATCAATTCAGGTATTCTGAGGATCCTTTACTGACTTCACCCTTGTAAACCTGACTTAATTTTCTCACCTAAGGGCTTGGTATACCTTGAGTCGGATTCCTCTGTTAGTTCTGACACAGCTTGTAAACCTGTCCGAGTATGGTTCCCTTCTCTCCTTCCATAAAGTAAAAAAAAAAGAATAATAAACTGAGGATGAGCTAGTAGCTCCGAAGTGGTCATGGGAGTGGTAGCAAACACTATTACCTCCTGTGCATTCATGGAATGTGTCCAAAGTACACCCCTTAACGGGAAGAGCAAATACTATTAGCAAATATCTTATTCTGTTTTATGATATTTGGTTTTCTATTCATGATGTCTTCTGTTTCAATGATCATCTCTGAGTAGTTTACATGTTAGGTTTAGGGATTCTCATTAGGGATTTCATGGAATTATAGGTTGATCAATCAATAGGGATTCATATTTGTTAGTTCATCATCTAGGATTGTTCTTAATGCTTAATCTGAATTAGCTACCCAGATTTATGATGTTAGGTTGATTTCCACAACGACAGTTGGTTAATTAGCTAGAAAGAACCTATATGAGCAATTTGATCTACTCGCAAAGAAATTTGGTTTAGAGGAATTGTGAACGAAAGAACTTGAGATTAATGCTTGTTTAGAACTCTAGAATTCGCAACGAAAGTTGGCTTGCTAGGTTGTTAGACATAGATAGGATTCGCAACGAAAGTTGGCTTCTTATACTTCCGTGATTCCAGTTCTAGAATAATTCTTAATTAGATCTCGATTTATTGATTGCCTGTGTTCCTGATTTCCTGAGAACTCCCTTGACCTAACGCCTTCGCCTTCTGATTTACAAACCGATCTATTTACTTTTCTGCTGTTTGATTTACTGCTTTCTCTATTGCTACCTAGCTTAACATGATAATTCTATAATCTATCATAAGAGTCTAGAGTCTCTGTGGATTCGATACCCTTTATACTATAATTGCATTAACTGTGCACTTGCAGTAGAATAGGATTAAAACTCGACCTATCACGTTCCACCGCAAATGTATTGCTTAGATGGAATACGTGTCATTGTGAGTGCAATCAGAGAGCCTCTCCACACTGAGAAATCAAAATTAGAGCCCTTTCACTTTGGCGACACAAAAGTGAAAGTTGAGATAGCTTTGGAAGCACAACCTCCTTATGTCATAGTGGTTAGAGATTCGATTGGAAATTCAGTGCTGGTCAATGTGGAGTATCCGCGCCTCCCTACAAATTTCGTTAACTGCGACCATTTTGGACATCATATTAATAGATGCCCTTCGCCTCTGCTGAAGAAAAGAAAGGATGTCGATGTCAAGGAGAATAGCAAGGTCACAGTAGCAGAAGCATCTACTACCATCAGCTTAGCTGATCCTCCTCTGGTTGAAAAAGGAAAAGCAAAGGTGGTGGAGACGGTGGATTCTAAGTCTGTCGAGAACAAACATGGGACCTCAAAAATGAAGAGCAGTAGAGCTCGACACTTCAGGGTCCCTCCTCCTCAGAGGACTTCTCACCAAAGCTTCCAGGAAGAGGTATGTTTATTGGTCCATAAAGATTCAGTTGTGGGACATGAGATGTTAATGGGAGAGTGCTCATCCAGCGGCGTTGATAAGATTTCTGTACCTAAGAAGCGTTCAGAGAACGACTCCGCTCCAAAGGTTCTGCCAAAGTCCGACAAACGTTAAGAGGACAACTCTGTTTCTAAGACTTTGGTACTTGGGAAGGATAGATCACCACGTGCTGCTCCAGAGAAGTATCTGAAGGAATTCGAAGATGATGGTTTCATGGTCTCTGCGAAAACTCTAAGAGGCCAGAGGAAGAAAGAGAGAAGAGAGTTCAAAAGCTGGCTGAGAAGGGAAGTCCGTTTGGTAAGCTTCCTTAGAGTACTACTCACATGATTCGAGAGAAAGACTTGAAGAATGTGAAAAATCTCCATTAATCAATGGCTACACCTTCAACCTTTTGTGTAAATATGAAGGTCTTCTGCTGGAATGTAGAGGGCATCAATAGCCTTTCTCGGCAACGAGTAGTAAGAAGTTGGATAAATAAATCAAAGCCTGTTATTGGAGGTGGGATAGTAAATATGTTTCTTCGGAGAGAGGAAGGATTTGGGTGGTGTGGGATCCTTCTATCTCGGTTATCATTCTCAGTAGGTTTAAACATATGGTTCTTTGTGCCCTGTTTGATCTGATATCCAAGGTTTCCTGCTCCGTTGCGTTTGTATACGCGTGCAACACTAAATTGGAACGAAGAAGTCTTTGGGAAGAGGTTTATCATATTTCGAATAACTCGCCAGCAAGGAGTAATCCGTGGTTGTAGTCGGCGATTTCAATCAGATTCTTAAAGCTAATGAGCATTACTCTGCATTTCCTTATGACCTGCCTCTGCGTGGGATGGATTCCTTCAGAGACTGTTTGAACGATAATGGCACCTCAGATTTACCTTTCAAAGGGCTTTTTCTCACTTGGTCGAACGGGAGACCAGAAGATCCAATATCCCGGAAATTGGATAGAGCTCTGGTGAACGAGGATTGGTTAACAAAGCTTCCTGACTCATTTGCGGTCTTCGATCCACCAGGAGACTCAGACCACGCGTCCTGTCTGATCAGCTTAGAATCGTTTACGGGTAGGAGCAGAAAAACGTTTAAATACTTTTTGTTCCTTTCAATGCATCCTTCTTTTCTGTCTAGATTATCGGAAGCGTGAGACAAGAGGATTGACTATGGCTCAAAAATGTTCTCACTTGGGCAAAGAATGAAGAATGCCAAGATCTTTTGTCGCGTGTCAAATAGAGAAGGATTCGGAAATCTCCATCAGAGATCGAGTGATGCTTTGTGTGAACTGGAGCAAATTCAAATAGAGTTACTCACTTCCCCGACAGTTCCCTTGTTTAGGAAAGAGTTTGTGGCTAGAAAGAATTGGAACTTCTTCGCAGCAGCTCTCGAATCTTTTTACCGACAGAAATCGAGAGTTCGATGGCTGAGTGAGGGAGATGCTTGTACCTCGTATTTCTTCAAAGTGGTTGTTGCTCACCATGCTCAGAATGCGATAAGGTATTTGCTCGATGATGCAGGGAATAGAGTCGAAGATTCAGACACGATCAGAGAGCAATGACAGTAGATTATTTCGAAAGACTCTTAGGGACCGTCAATTCCGAGGTGGTTCCGTTACCTGGTTATCAGATTACCTCGGCGGAAGAGATCACGCAAACCCTTTTTAAAATGTCTAACAACAAGGCTCCTGGTCCCGATGGTTTTTCTAAGGAGTTTTTTTGTTGAGGCTTGGTCAGTGGTAGGGTCTGATGTAATCGAAGCGGTGACATTGCTTATATCATTCAAATTGAAGTATCACCAATTACCAAATCGTAAATTTGACAAATGGAATAAAACCAGATTCTTATTTTCACGCAAACAAAATAGTCGTCAATTAATGGCATCTGGATATCCCGCGTAGTTGCTGCATAGTCGATAGTTCAATCTTAAACAGTCGTAAAAGTGTCACTGAAGAGTCGCCAAAACGTCACCATAGTCTGCGACTGAATCGTGACTATACTCGTCAGTCACATAAAAGTCGCCACATAGTGGCGAGATAATTACTGTGATACCCCGATCTCGGAACTTGATAAAAAATTTATTATTAACTGTAATGATATTTTTATCACTAATAAAATGAATTATCTTGCTAAGAAATTCCTGGAATTATTTTTAAAACCGGTTTTTCTGAGAAACCGATAAAATGTTCGGATAAGTTAGAGAACCCTCTAAAGTCCACCTACAATTATGAAATTTTGACCACAGCTCCATTAAAATATTTAGAAGCTATGTTTAAAAGGATTAAGCAAGATTTTATCCCTAGATTAAGTTATAAATTTTAGGTCATTAATGGGTAATTAAGGACTAAAAATTCAAAATAAAAGCAAGGGAGCTTGGGGTTGGATCAGGATGATTAGGGCTGAGAAATGAAGTTAGTTTGGACCTAATTCAAGCCCATTAGGAAGCTTGGGCCACGAAATATTTCAAGAGAGAAGAAGAGGCCTTGTTGGTGTTTTTGGTACATTGAATCAAAAAATGTGTTGGCACTAATCTAAGAGGTTTCTAAAAGGGGTCTCCAGGTGTAAGGTGGGTGATGAAGTGAAGTGTTTCTGGCCTTAATTTGGTGTGGTGTCGTGGAGCAAGATGGGGAGAAGAGAGGAGACAAATGGAGGGTGGAGATCATCTCACTTTTGCTATATAAGGAGCCCTTCCCCCTTCCTTTTTCTTCACACCAAACTCACAAAGAGTAAAGAAGAGTAGTAAGAGAAAGAAGAGAGAAGGAAGAGAGGAAGAAGGGAGGAAGAAGAAGGAAGAGCCGGGAGAGGAGGAAGAAGCCGGAGGAAGGAGAGAAGAAGGAGGAGCCGGAGAAGAAGGAGAGAGAGAGAGAGAGAGAGAGAGAGAGAGAGAGAGAGAGAGAGAGAGAGAGAGAGAGAGTATAAGAGTTGGGATGGTGGCGGAGGAGCGGGGAAATATTTCCAAAGCTGAGATTTTCAACGCTCGTCGCATGAACCGACCTTCTCTTTCATCATAGGCGGCTTGTAGTAAGGTTCGTTCCGGAGGTTCGAATAGTGAGTCTACCTAATACCGGCTTGGGGTTAATTGTTTGACTAATATGTTACTCCACAGGTTCCCGACACTGAGTTATGATCTGTTGGAATAGCTATGACTAGTGTCGGTTTGATTAATAACTAGTTATATTATGTGATTATATATGGTTGCTTGCTTGGTTGATATTGAGGTTATAGATATTGTTGTGATAATATATCATGATTATGGTTAATAACCAAGTAAGGAACGAATGATAAAACATGGAAAGCTATTAAGTAATGCGATAATGATATGGCGACTGGCTTATGATTAATCGATTGATGAGATTCTGTGTGGATGATTGGTGTCATGTGGCATGTTTAATGGTTTGCTTGTTGTGTTAGTGACATGGTGTTATAGTGGACATATCAACTTCCCTACCCGATGTTACTGGCAGGTATTAACCTACTGAGTGACGCCGGTAGGTGTGTGGTCCGGAGAATACGGGGTCATGTCCTAGTGATGCAATATGGAAGCGTGTTTGACGTAGAACAGGGACTGAAGTCTCGCTCTTCTAGATCGTGGGTGATGATGTGGTGAGATGGATCCAACCCTCGGGTCTCTAGACTCCTTAGGAAGGACGTTGAGATGATTAAATGGAAAGATGAATGGATGATGATGAACAACTCGCTTGTTCGATGGGCTGATTGACTCTCTCAATCGGTGGTTGAATCAGTTCTGCTTGAATCACACAAGCAATCCTAATCCAAGGTTTTCTAGAGAATAGGTGAATCACACACTTATTCAAGAGAAGGAATAAACTCTTAACAAAGAAACTCTTTGAAAGAACTGAATAATACTTTGATTAATTGATTGAAAGGTGATTTACAAATGAGCAATACAATGAGACTTTATAGGACTTAAGACTAACGGTCATATTGACCTTGAACAAGAAATCGCTATTTTAGAGGAAACTAGCCGTTAGGCTGATTTTGGCAAGGATCCATGCTCTTGATTGTTCCTTTGTATCTGGATGGTTTTAAGGGATAAGTGAGGATCTCTGGAACATCTTTATTGGCATAGAAGTCGCAGCTTTTATTCTTGGAAAGAAGCCGTTGGTGTTTGATCTCTTTCTTCTCCAAAAATGGTAAGTATGACTTCTTGAAGTTATTGAGAATCTTGTGTGGTCTTGTGCAGCTGAGGACGTCTGGTCTTGATGGAAAGGACCTCAAAACACTGTAGTTTTGATAGGTAAACGTTTGGTGCTGAATTGACCTTCCAAACTTGTATGGCTCCATATATGGCAAGTCTGCTGAGCTAGTCGTTGAGTTATCCGTTGAGCTAGTTGTGATGCTACATATGGTTAGCTCCTTTTTAGTATTTTCTTCTTGTGTCATCTTTTGGGGATGATTCTCCTTAGTGGCATATTGATGATGAGCTGAGCTAGATGTCTTGACCTTGATCTCCATTTGAGCTAAGATAAGCTCATATTCCTTGTTAGATCTTCTCGGCTCCATAATCTCTTCTCCATGTGTTATGATTCCTCCTGGGTCATATGTCTTCTTAGGATTGATTGTTGGATGTATAATCAATCCTATGCCTTGTTTTAGATCAGAAATCGTTGTGGCCTTGACTTCTCTTGGTCTCCTTGCGCTGCTTGACGTAGTGGTTGAGTCAGTCATTGAGTTAGTCAGCGTCTGGTCTAGTTTGGTTCTGATGACCTCATCATACCCTCCCTCTTCAAGAAGTTTTGACCTCAAAACTTGTTCACCTGCACATAGATAAGTCAAGTTAGTCCAGTGAAGTGTATGAGGGTTTAGAAGATTACCTTGGGAATCATTTTGATTCCGGTTGAGTTGTGGAGCATCCGGTGGCTCTTCTTTGGGTAAATAGGATTGCAATGCTCCTCTTCTTTGAGCTGGTGTGATGTCTCCTTTGCTGATCTTGCTTCTGCTCTCTGTAAGACCTGAAATATGTTCGACACTTTGGCAAAGAGACAAGTGCATTATGGGCTTCTTATCAAATAAATATCGGTTTGAATCATTTTCCTTAGAGTCATCTTCATGTGCTACTGATATCTCATTCTCTTGTAAGCTTAACAAATCCTTTAACACAGCAGTTGAGTCATGGGAAATGAAGTGGATCAAAGAAAGACTTACCATGCTAATGGATGTAGTGTGATGGCCTTGGTCTGGTGGATTTTCCTTGATCTCCCATTTGGCTTTATCTTTATATCTAATTCCTGTCTCAACACTTGACTCAAGAAACAAGTGCATCATACCATTGGCTTGACAATCAGTGTTAGGCACTTTAAGTTCAGAAATAACCTCATGTTTGTTTGGAGCATGATATACTTCAAGGCTTTGGTTTGCTTGTGGCTCATGTGTGGAAACATGACTCGGTTTTGGTCTCTCTTTCAAGACTACTTCTGCCCTTCGCTTCTTGATCTTTATCAGACCTGTACCTAAGTCAACTCTTAAGGGAAAGAGCAAGTGTATTATATCTGAGTTTATAACTATAGGAACAGATTTATTGAAACTTAAACTCACAGTGATTGCATTGGTGAATTGGAACATGATATTCTCCTTGTTTTCCTTCACCTCACGGTTGATGTCTTCTTGACTTGTGTGCTCTTCTTCTTGTCTTATTCCTGGATCAAAACTCTTTGGAAAAGACAAGTGCATGAGTCTTGAATTGGAAATTAAAATATCAGATTGCACAAAACTATCATTTTTGTCAGTTACTTCCAATTTCAACTCGGATGTTTTATCATTTAACAACTTCTTAGATGGACAATTTGCAGCAAAATGCCCTCTTCTATGGCACCTATAACATGTTGGCTCTTTGGAATTTGCAAAGTTGGAACACTTACCTTGTGTTGGCGTGTCTCGCAACTTGAGTGAGGCATCAAAGCTAGTTACGGTTGCATCAGGTGAAGCTTTGCGGCTGTGCTTCTTCTCTGGTTTCTTTGGGCGTAACATATCCATGATCTTCTGCCATTGCTGATCCTGCCTTGCTTGAAGAGTCTCCATAGATTCTTGATAGCAATCAGACTTGGGCTTAGGAGCAGCTTGTGCTTTGGATGCAATCTTCACTCTCTTGGTCGTGGTTTGAAGTTTTCCCACAAATTCCTTTTTCATCCTGGACTTGAGATCTCTCCAATCCAGTACTGGCTTCTTAAAGATGGTTGGTGTGTTCTCTTTTAGCCACCATTCATAAGCCTTTCTTGTGAAGGCTGAGACAGCTAGTACTAACCTCCTTTCTTCTGGAATTTTGTTAACTTGTAACCACTCCTCCATGTTGTTTTCCCATTGCACGTATGCTTCAGGATCTTTGCTAATCCCTGAGAAGATTAGGGAGCCTCTTGTTCTGGTGGTTGGCTGCCTTGTGCCTGCTTGTTGGACTGTCGCATTCCTTGTATCAGTGAGCTGTCGTTGAGCTGGTACATGGTATGAAATAACTCCATGGTTCTTGAATCCAGTCTTGCGCCTAGGTGGGTGGTACTCTCCATACATGTATGCTTCTGAATCTTCACTTTTCTCACTGGTTTCCATGTAAGGCTGACTCCAAGATGAGGTTGTAGTGTGCAGCTCCTTGTGTTGCGGCTTCGGATCACAGCCTGAGTCACCATCTGAATCATACCCATATTCAGAGGCTTCATCTCCTGGCCATGGTGGTGTCTCATACTCTGTCTCCTCATCTGAGCAGAGTAAGCTCTCTTCATCCTCACTCCAATTGTCTCCACATGATTCTTCTTCTTCCATGTTTTTCCTTTGAGTTAGTTCCTGACAATGCACAAAACCAGTGTATTAATATGTTCTGAAGTTATTTATCTTAAGCTCTTGAACAAGTAGTTGCAATTGTTCAAATCACAAGCAACTATACACTTAACACACGGTTCTAAACAGCTTGAAATCAGTTTAGGATTCAAAACTTTTCGAAAAAGTTGAAAACCGATTTAGGAAGATATAGAAAATCTTTAGGAAGTTTGAAAAATATTTAGAAAGTTTCTTTTTTTTTTTTTTTGAAAACGAGATTTAAACAAAATTTAGAAACAAGAATATCTTTTTAAGATCTAAATATTTTGAAATCTCT
The DNA here is from genome assembly GCA_030180135.1 of Orychophragmus violaceus. Taxonomy (NCBI): domain Eukaryota; kingdom Viridiplantae; phylum Streptophyta; class Magnoliopsida; order Brassicales; family Brassicaceae; genus Orychophragmus; species Orychophragmus violaceus. The sequence goes on from CM058231.1 coordinate 80,480,620, forward strand.
TTTTTTTTTTTTTTTTTTTTTTTTTTGAAAGTTGAAAACGATTTTGAAAACAAAAGGAAATAAAATCAAATCAAATAACAAAAACTTCTCCTCTTTCTTTTTAAAACTTTTTCTGGTTTTATAAAACAAAAACAAGAACACAAAACAAACCTCTTTTTTTTTTTGATTCAAGATGCAAAACAAAACGATTTTTTTTGGCTTTTGATTAAGAATGTAAAACAAAACGATTTTTATGGTTTTTCTTTGAGATGAAATGAAACAAAAACTAGATGCAATAACAAAACAAATCAGAGAATATAAACTAAGAAATAACCGAAAGGTAAGGATAGATAACACCTGATTAGGAACCTTTCGGCTCTGATACCAGATGATGCAATATGGAAGCGTGTTTGACGTAGAACAGGGACTGAAGTCTCGCTCTTCTAGATCGTGGGTGATGATGTGGTGAGATGGATCCAACCCTCGGGTCTCTAGACTCCTTAGGAAGGACGTTGAGATGATTAAATGGAAAGATGAATGGATGATGATGAACAACTCGCTTGTTCGATGGGCTGATTGACTCTCTCAATCGGTGGTTGAATCAGTTCTGCTTGAATCACACAAGCAATCCTAATCCAAGGTTTTCTAGAGAATAGGTGAATCACACACTTATTCAAGAGAAGGAATAAACTCTTAACAAAGAAACTCTTTGAAAGAACTGAATAATACTTTGATTAATTGATTGAAAGGTGATTTACAAATGAGCAATACAATGAGACTTTATAGGACTTAAGACTAACGGTCATATTGACCTTGAACAAGAAATCGCTATTTTAGAGGAAACTAGCCGTTAGGCTGATTTTGGCAAGGATCCATGCTCTTGATTGTTCCTTTGTATCTGGATGGTTTTAAGGGATAAGTGAGGATCTCTGGAACATCTTTATTGGCATAGAAGTCGCAGCTTTTATTCTTGGAAAGAAGCCGTTGGTGTTTGATCTCTTTCTTCTCCAAAAATGGTAAGTATGACTTCTTGAAGTTATTGAGAATCTTGTGTGGTCTTGTGCAGCTGAGGACGTCTGGTCTTGATGGAAAGGACCTCAAAACACTGTAGTTTTGATAGGTAAACGTTTGGTGCTGAATTGACCTTCCAAACTTGTATGGCTCCATATATGGCAAGTCTGCTGAGCTAGTCGTTGAGTTATCCGTTGAGCTAGTTGTGATGCTACATATGGTTAGCTCCTTTTTAGTATTTTCTTCTTGTGTCATCTTTTGGGGATGATTCTCCTTAGTGGCATATTGATGATGAGCTGAGCTAGATGTCTTGACCTTGATCTCCATTTGAGCTAAGATAAGCTCATATTCCTTGTTAGATCTTCTCGGCTCCATAATCTCTTCTCCATGTGTTATGATTCCTCCTGGGTCATATGTCTTCTTAGGATTGATTTTTGGATGTATAATCAATCCTATGCCTTGTTTTAGATCAGAAATCGTTGTGGCCTTGACTTCTCTTGGTCTCCTTGCGCTGCTTGACGTAGTGGTTGAGTCAGTCATTGAGTTAGTCAGCGTCTGGTCTAGTTTGGTTCTGATGACCTCATCACTAGGGCCGGACCGAATGGAAGCTCTGGCTATCTAGGGGTAGCCCGAGTCACCGCGTATCGATGGACGAAGAACGGTGTCTTACTTGTAGTACTCCATGTCTATGAGTAAGAGTCAAGGGAATCACTACCGTGGGCCTATATGGTGACGGGACGAGTATTCCGAGGGAATGACGATATTGCCAGGGCCCATAGGATGCATATAATTTATTTGTTATTATAATGCTTCGGCTATTTATTACTGCTTGTGTAACTTTTCGTCATTGCTTGTGTTTGGGGTTGGGTTGGGTGGACGGAAAGTTACTCATTAGTTGGGGAATCTCAACTCACTGGGTCGATAATAGATCGCTCACCCCTCTCTTTTATATTTTTCAGGTAACCCATAGGAGTAGCGGATCGCAGGACGTTAGGACAGCCGGTATAGTGTCGACGTCTCTTTCGCAACGATAATTTCAAGTAATGTTGTATTAATTTTAAATAAATAATGTCCATGGACCTATTTGTATTTCCGCCTTTTTATTAATAAACGATGTTTTGTATTCGCAAAAGGATGTTTATTATATTAGACTAGTCCGGGTATAACTACCAGATTTTGCTAAGGTTGCAAAGCTTTAGTCAAAATTTGGGAAACGTGTAATTGAATAATTCAGTTTAGTTTGATGACGTAAGTTGTTAAGCCAAGCCGTTTTAATCAAACATGGTAAAAATGTAACGGCTCTGGTCCAACTGAGGAAAACCGGTGATCATGTTTTTGTTTGATCGTTGGTCATCGGTTAACTAAGGTCAAAGCGGAGCAGGGGCGTTACAAAAGGTGGTATCAGAGCATGGTTCCGATCGTGCTCATACAACATGTGTTTTCAGATTTATCGAGTCAAAAATTGAGTCGCAAGAGAGACATTAGGAAACCGGACACGTCCTGTTTAGTTAGGACTTAGTCACTTACCCATTTATGATGCAGATGGAGGACGGGGCAATCCGTAGTGGCGGGGATAGTATGGCTATGGGGTCGGAACAGGTTTTGGAACGCAGAGGACTGGGTCACCAGGAATCAGCTGAAAAGGCTAAGTCACCGGAAAATTCGGGCAACCAGGAAGGACATGCAAATCATACGCAATCAACTGCAGAAAAGGACACCGAGGATACTGGATCTAGCAGTGATCGTCCAAAGGAGATGCCAAGGAACGATCAGAATGAAGCATGAGGCCAAGACGTGAACCCGGAGCCGGAGCATACCTTGAAAATGCTTCATGACGTAATGACTCGAGCTATGCAATCACTACAAGTAACCCCCAACGCGATGACCCGACCACCGTTCCTATCTTTGATCTCCTCAATAAAGAAGATGGGAACTACGCACTTCTCCAGTGGAGCTGACCCGTTAGTCGCTGACCGATGGATCCGAATGGTGGAGAAGAACTTCAAGGCTACAAGATGGCCGGAGGACTACAAGCTAGGCGTGGGAGCTTACTACCTAGACCGAGATGCAGCCGATTGGTGGAAAAGTCGGGAAACCCAAGTGGGACATATGGTGAAGACCTGGTCAGCGTTCAAGGAGGAATTTGAGCGCAAGTACTTTACCCCAGAGTCAAGGCGTCGACTACAACGGAAATTTGCTAACCTCAAACAAGGGAGTAAATCAGTTCGAGAGTATGAATCCGAGTTCATGCGACTTAAGCGTTATGTGGGCAACAATAATCCTTGTGTGTTTGTAGTATATACTAAGTTGTTTAAAAATAAATCTTCTATATAAATAAATAAAGTTTTCTGGTTAAAAATACAATGCCTATTTTAAAATTGAATATTAATGTGGCAGGAACCATACATGTCGCGGGTCGTCCCACAAATGTATTGTTCGATTCGGGAGCCACCCATAGTTTTGTAACTCCAAAAGTAGTCGCTGAAATCAGAGGAAGTTACAAAATAGAAAATGTTAGTATCGCTGTGTTGACCCCCGGAGAGCAAACCTCCGAATAGATAAGTATATTCGGAACGTACCGCTAGTCAATTAGGCGAAGCAGTTCTTGGCGAATCTGCTAATCACTCCTCTGACACGGTACGAAGCCATTCTCGGAATGGATTGGTTGTCTGGCTATCAGGCCCAGTTAGATTGTGGTCGAGGAAGGATTACATTTCGTGGAAACGGAATGAAGACAATAGTCTACTACGGGATTAACCCTAGTAAATCGGTGTGTGTAGTGGCGGCTCTTCGAGTTCAAGACTTGATCAAGAATGGAGAAGCGTTTTTGGTGACCATCACCGCCAGCGAACGAACCATCAACGGAGACACCAAGATAGAGGACATTGTTGTGGTCCAGGAGTTTGAGGACGTATTCGCGGCGCTAAAGGAATTACCTCCACCTCGGAGTAATCCTTTCACCATTAATTTGGAGCTAGAAGTGAAACCTATCGCAAAGGCTCCTTACCGAATGGCACCAACAGAGTTGGCGGAACTCAAGAAGCAGCTTGAAGATTTGATCGGGAAAGGCTTTATTCGACCAAGCTCGTCACCGTGGGGAGCTCCAGTGCTATTCGTAAAGAAGAAGGATGGTAGTATGAGATTGTGCATTGACTATCGCGGCATCAACAACATCACCATCAAGGATAAATATCTGGTGCCTCGAATCGATGACCTTTTGGACTAGCTTAAGGGAGCAAGCTAGTTTTCAAAAATAGATTTGGATCCTGGATATCACCAAATTTTTATCGCTGAGGAGGATATCATGAAGACGGCGTTTCAAACCAGATATGAGCAGTTTGAGTTCGTAGTAATGCCTTTTGGGATAACCAACGCACCAGCAGCCTTTATGCGGTTGATGAATGAGGTTTTCCATGATTATCTCGATAAATTTGTTATCATATTTATCGATGATATTCTGGTTTACTCAAAAACTGGGGAAGAGCATAGGAGGCATTTGGCGTTAGTTCTCGAGAGATTGCGAGAGCTAAAACTATTTGCCAAATTCAGTAAATGTTCGTTTTGACAGAGAGAAATTGGATTTCTAGGTCATCGCATCTCCGAACAAGGAGTATCAGCCGATCCCGAAAAAGTTAAAGCAATCCAAGAATGGCCATGGCCTACCTCTGTAACGCAAAAAAAAAAAAAGATAATAAACTGAGGATGAGTTAGTAACTCCGAAGTGGTCACAGGAGTGGTAGAGACCCCTATTATCTCCTGTGCGATCCATGGAATGTGTCCAAAGTACACCCCATAACGGGAAGAACACTGATAAAAAAAAAAATGATACCCAATGGGGAAAAATCAGTTGTTAAAGAAGGGAAAGAGAAGAAAGGGACTAGAGAAAGATAGTATGGTGGTCTAGAGCTGATAAGGTAAGAATCCATGTGCCCTTTGATCGATACTCCTTAGGTGAGACCGCACTTAAATACTTGCAGAAGTCAGTAAGGAGAATTTGAATGCTTGAATGTGATTGTGGAGTTTACCTAGGACAGTTGCTAAGTGTGGGGGAAGTACATGTTGGTCTTGATATCCTGTGATTGATTCTTTCAGTGGTTTACTAAGGGGAATCTGAGTATTGTAGCTTCTAGGATGAAATGAGTTTCTGAAAGTTTTCAAACCTCTTCACCAAGCTTTAGTTCTATGTTTTGCTTGAGGGCAAGCAAAGGCTAAGTGTGGGGGAGTTGATATATCATGGTTTTTACCGGTTTTATGCCATGATATAGTTGTGTTTTTAGTGTCTTTTGTGTTCTTTTAGAGTCTTTTACAGGTATAATCAGGTTTGGAGCTAAATTGGAGATAATGGAGCATTTTGGAGATTTTTGGAGTGTTTGGCCGAGAGATAGAGTTCACTGTCCGAAACAGAGAAAGGTGTCGATCGTTGCATACCTAGCATCGATCGATGCACCAGCGAGATGGGCCAAAACTCGGCGGTTTAGAAGAATCAAGATATTGCACTTTGATCCAGAAGTTCCTGATATTTACAAAGAAGCCCCTGGCCGAGATTATACCTATATAATTAAGTTTTAGCTGTTTTATTAGAAAACGCTTTCATAATTAAGAGCAGAGGATTTTTAGAGCTTTTGGGGCTGATCTGAACCTGTTACATCATTTGTATTTGGAGAAGATTTTGAACCCTTTTAATCTTTTATCTTTTATGCAATCTATTATTTCTATGATTATGTTTTCATCAATCATGTCTGAGTAGATTCCTTGTTAGGTTTAGGGTTTCTCACATAGGATTTCATGACCTGCTAGACTTGTTCAATTTCAGTTAAGGATTCAAACTATATCTGTTCTTCAATTTAATTGTGCTTAAAGCTAGTTCTAACCTGATCAATTAGAATCTAGATCTTAGGTTGCTAAATACGTCACGGAAGTGGGGTTTAGGAATCTGAACTAATTAAATTGGGCAATTAAACTTTGCGCAAACGGAAGTTTTGTTTAGGATAATTGGAATTAAAGCTGGTTTAATCTGTTAGTTCTCGCAAACGAAAGTTTGGTTTGCTGCACTTAGACTTAGAGAATTATCGCAAAGGAATTTGGTTAATTATATATCTGTGTTTTGAGTTCTAGAACTGTGCTTAATTAGATCCTTGCTGAATGAACTGTCTGCTTGTCTGATTTCCTGAGAACGCCCTAGACCTAGCGCTCTTAATAACTTGCTTTCACAACCAACAATCTTTGCTATCTGCTTACTTTCTTGCATTGCTTTTAATTCAATTATATTGCTTTCTTCCTAGTTAAATTCCTGTTCTTGAGCTATTGAACACCGGAGTCTCTGTGGATTTCGATACCCTATATACTACATTGATATTGCTGTGCACTTGCAGTTTAGTATAGGGATTAATTCTTGACTTATCAAGTTTTTGGCGCCGTTGCCGGGGACTCTTTGAGTCTTCGATAGCTTCGAGCCTAGGGTTTTACTAGGATTTTTTCTTTTTGTTTTCGTTTTTGTTTTTATTTTATTTTCAGTTTTATTAATTTTCGTTTTTCTCTCTGTCGCAGGTACCGATTTCGCACTGCGTCGATCGTTGCACCCTTGCATCGTTCGTCACTAGGCGATTTGAGATTGAACCGATCGTTGCACTGATAGCATCGATCGTTGCTGGACGATTACAGACAGTTTATGCCAACGCAGAAAACTAGAAGTAATCCGAACTCGAGCTTGGTTAATCTCGATCTTGAGGAGCTTGGACGTTTAGAGAGAGCTAACAGAAGAGAAAGAAGAGAGAGAATGGTACGAGAACGTCTGATCTTGATACGAGATGCTGAAGGTGTCCTGAGGGATCCGGAAAACAATCCTTACAATGCTGCTGGGCAGAGGATTGATGCTGATGGACGAGTGATCCCTGACCCTCCTGAGCAACAGCAACAGGAGCGGAACCAAAACCAGGGTCAGGAACGGGCCCAAGGTAGAGAGATGGTGGTTCATGAGAGGACACTAGCTGACTACAACAGACCTGATGAGTTTCATGCAAACCGAGCAGCTCTAGTGCTTCCTGCTTTTGAGAGGAATGATTTTGAGGTCAAGACCATCTACTACCAGCTGATGAGGCAGATTGCTTTTCATGGTCTTCAAGCAGAGCAGCCTATGGATCACATTGACAAGTTTGAGGACATAGTCACTGGCATGAAGTATGAAGGAGTATGCCCGGACTATCTGTTCCTTAAGCTATTTCCGCACAGTCTTGCTGGAGACGCTAGTGCATGGCTGAGACAACTGGCACCTGGTCAGTATACTACTTGGGCAGCCTTAAAGAGTGAGTTCCTGCGTCACTTTTATGATGATGCGCGCTCAGATCAGTCCAGACAGGACATACTCACTTTTTCCCAAGGAGCTGTGGAGCCCTTGAAGACTGCCTGGATGAGATTTAAGCAGTATCAGCGTGACTGTCCACACCATGGATTCACAGAAGTACAGCTGATTGGTATCTTCTTCAGAGGCATAGATCTCCCTTATCAGACTGCACTGGATAATTACAGTAATGCTAATTTCAACACCAGGACTCCTACACAAGCTAAGCAGTTGATTGGGAACCTGATTAGCAGCTACAGTTGCAAGACTATAGATGAAAAGAGGAAGAAATCTGGTGGAAGTATAGAGGATTCTAACATGACTGAGATTAGATCTAGGCTAGACACAGTTTACGATCTCCTAACAAGTAAGAAAGCTGTCCACTCTACCCAAGATATAGAGGTAATTCAGACTGAGGAGGACACTCAGGAAGAAGAGGTGAATTACATGGGAGGTTCTGGTTTCCAAGGTAGTGGATTTAGAAATCAACAGGGAAACAGATTCTCCAATGGAGTTCAGCAAGGTGGTTTTAAGAAAGCCAATGGGTCTGAGAGTAAAGTAGAGATGATGCTAAGACAGCTAATGGAGAGTCAGACTAAGTACGCAGCAGATGCTGACGCGAAGATGGATACAATCTACAGGGAGCTGAATGGGAAGTTTGAGTGTTTGAACACACACATGAAAGAGCTTGATGCTAAGGTTGCAAGAACTGTTGGACATGCTCAAAGGGAAGAGGGATATCTCCCGGGAAGGACTGATGCCAATCTTAAGTACCAATGCAATGCCGTGACATTGAGAAGTGGTAAGGAGCTGTCATCTGGCCAGAAAAAGCAGTTAAGCGTTGAGGAACTCGTGGAAATTGAAGAGTTAGAATATGAGATACGCGATATTCGCCGCGAGTCGATCGATGCATCTAAGCAACGATCGTTGCCAAGCAAAATCAAGGAACCGGAGGTCGTAACAAAGTCGCCTAGCATCGATCGATGCGATAAGAGCAACGATCGACACAAGGTGACTGCAGAAAGTTCGAGTGCTGAAAAACCAAAACAGTCGGCTGAAAGGGTATACAAGCCTAAGATACCTTATCCCAAGAACCCCAGAAAAGCTAAGAATGATAGGCAGTATGCAAAATGGAAGGAGTTCATAAAAAAGGTAAAGGTTGAAGTACCTTTGTTGGATTCCATTGAAACTTCCCCCATGATGAAAAGATGCCTTAAGGATGCAATTTCTGGAAAATCGTCTGATGAAGAAAGTATAATGATGCTCAATGAAGTATGTAGTGCAGTGGTTCAAGGCAGAATTCCAGAGAAATTAAAAGATCCAGGCAGCTTCGTATTAGATTGTGCTATCTACAAGGAGAGGTTCGAAAGGTCCCTATGTGATCTTGGCTCCAGTGTAAATCTGATGCCCCTTTCAGTTGCTAAAAGACTAGGGATGACAGATTTTATACCAACTAGGATATCACAGGTTTTGGCAGACAGATCAGTCAGGATTCCCGAAGGAGTAATAGAAGATGTGCCTATAACGGTTGGCAAGTGTGTGATCCCAACTGATTTTGTGGTTCTACAATATGGACAGGAGCCAAAAGACCCATTGATTCTAGGCAGATCTTTCTTAGCAACAGCTGGTGCGATGATTGACTGTCAGGGAGGCAAAATAGTTCTAAATGTGGGAGATCTGAAGATGAGTTTTGACATGAACAAACTGGTAAAGAGACCAACCATCGACGGGCAAACCTTCTATGTGGACACATTGGGTGATTTGGCTGCAGAGTACTTCCACCAATCACATGCTGAGGACCCACTAGAAAGGGCTTTACTGAGCTCTATTTTGGAGTTGGAATACCTACAGGACGAGCCTGCGATGTGCTATACAAGATTGATGGATTCTGTCGAGGTTGCAATGCAGGTAGAAGTGTCTGACGCGGGACTGCAACGATCGTTGCAAGACGACAGAGACTGGGCAGAAGAAAAGGCTCCGAAAATAGATCTGAAACAACTTCCATCCGGGCTAAGGTACCCCTTTCTTGGACCTAATTCAACATACCCAGTGATTGTTAATGCTAGCCTGAACAACGCAGAGCTCACCTTACTGCTAAGCAAGCTGCGCAAGCATCGCAAAGCTCTTGGCTATTCCCTTAATGATATTTCAGGTATCTCACCGGAGCTGTGCATGCACCGGATACATCTTGAGGATGAGTCCAAGACATCAATCGAACATCATAGGAGACTTAATCCTAATCTGCAGGAAGTAGTCAAAAAGGAGATTATGAAACTCCTTGACGCTGGAATTATATATCCTATCTCTGACAGTAATTGGGTGAGTCCAGTCCATGTAGTGCCAAAGAAGGGCGGTGTTACAGTTGTGAAGAATGAGAAGAACGAGCTAATACCTACTAGGACTGTGACAGGACACAGGATGTGCATAGATTACAGGAAGCTTAATGCTGCTACCAGGAAAGATCATTTTCCTTTGCTTTTTATTGATCAGATGCTCGAAAGGTTAGCAAATCATCCTTACTACTGCTTCTTAGATGGCTACTCAGGTTTCTTTCAGATTCCCATCCATCCAGAGGATCAGGGAAAGACCACTTTCACTTGTCCATATGGGACATTCGCCTACCGTAGGATGCCTTTTGGACTCTGCAACGCACCAGCCACTTTCCAGAGATGCATGATGTCCATATTCACAGACATGATTGAGGATTTTATGGAAGTATTCATGGATGATTTCTCAGTATATGGATCATCCTATAATGAGTGCTTAGATAATTTGTGCAAGGTTCTGACAAGATGCGAAGAGAAGCACTTAGTTCTTAATTGGGAAAAGTGTCATTTCATGGTTAGAGATGGCATTGTACTTGGACATAAAGTGTCAGAAGCAGGAATAGAGGTGGACCGTGCCAAGATTGCGATAATGACCAACCTGCAGGCACCTGATTCTGTTAAGTCTATTAGAAGCTTTCTTGGACATGCTGGCTTCTATAGACGGTTCATCAAGGATTTCAGCAAGACTGCTAGGCCGCTAACTGCTCTGCTGTGCAAGGATACCAGATTCGAGTTCACTGTAGATTGTCAGACTGCGTTCGAACAGATCAAGCAAGCATTGGTGAGCGCTCCCATTGTTCAGCCACCGGATTGGGATTTGCCTTTCGAAGTAATGTGTGATGCAAGTGATTATGCTGTAGGAACTGTTCTTGGACAAAAGAAAGATAGAAAGCTTCATGCTATCTATTATGCCAGTAGGACACTGGATGATGCACAAAGAAACTATGCAACTACGGAGAAGGAGTTGCTGGCAGTTGTCTTTGCATTTGAGAAATTTCGCTCTTATCTTGTTGGCTCCAAGGTGATTGTACACACTGATCATTCAACCCTGAAGTATCTGATGCAGGAGAAGGATGCTAAGCCAAGACTGTTGAGATGGATCCTGTTGCTTCAGGAATTTGATATTGAAGTGGGAGATAAGAAAGGGGTTGAGAATGGAGTTGCTGACCATCTTTCGAGGATGCTAGTTGAGGAGGACGTGCCAATTAATGACTATTTGCCTGAAGAAAACGTCAATATGGTTGGGACAATCTGTGAGACAGAATTGGACAGAAACCTGCAAAACTGTCGGATTAGTCGCGTTGCGTCGATCGATGCGACGTCAGCGTCGATCGATGCATCTATCGGGACAGCGACGATCGATACACCTGACTGTGACGATCGTTGCAGCGCGGATACAGACCCAGAAACTTTTACGGTACAGATTGGAAAGCATGAGTTTGAGATTAATGCTGTCGCAACAAATGATCGACCATGGTATGCAGAAATAGCCAATTACCTGGCTGCAGAGACTGAACCAGATAATCTGAAAGGGTATGAAAAGAAGAGGTTCTTCAGAGAACTTAGGAGGTACTATTGGGATGAACCTTACCTCTATAAGCATTGTTCGGATGGCCTTTATAGAAGATGTGTTGCTGAGTCGGAGGTTCCAGATATCCTATTCCACTGCCACGGATCAGATTATGCAGGACATTTTGCTACTTTCAAAACTCTGTCTAAGGTTTTGCAAGCTGGTTTCTGGTGGCCTACAATGTTCGCTGATGCTCACTCCTTTATTTCTCATTGTGATGCCTGCCAGAGGAGAGGGAAAATCAGCATGAAGCATGAGATGCCTCAGAATTTCATTCTTGAGGTTGAGGTTTTTGATTGCTGGGGCATAGACTTTATGGGTCCCTTTCCCTCATCTTATGGGAATAAATTCATATTAGTTGATGTGGATTATGTATCTAAGTGGGTAGAAGCAATAGCTAGTCCAACCAATGACTCTTCAGTAGTCATTAAGCTGTTTAAATCCATCATATTCCCTAGATTTGGAGTACCTCGGATAGTAATTAGTGATGGAGGATCTCACTTTATTAATAAGGTTTTTGAGAAACTCCTGAAGAAGCATGGAGTGCATCACCGAGTTGCTACTCCTTATCACCCACAGACTAGTGGACAGGTAGAGGTTTCTAACAGACAAATCAAGGAGATCTTGGAAAAGACAGTTGGGAAGACAAGGAAAGATTGGGCAGCTAAGCTTGATGATGCTTTATGGGCCTACAGGACTGCGTTTAAAACGCCATTGGGGACTACTCCATTCCATCTGCTGTATGGGAAAGCATGTCATCTGCCAGTAGAACTTGAGCACAAGGCAGCATGGGCTGTAAAACAGAAGAACTTTGACCTCAAACCAGCTGCAGAGAGGAGATTGATACAGCTCAATGAGTTGGATGAGATTAGACATTTTGCCTATGAGAACTCAAAGTTGTACAAGGAAAGGACTAAGGCTTATCATGACAAAAAGATTGTCTCCAGACGGTTTAAGCCTAACGATCAGGTACTGTTATACAATTCTCGCTTGCATTTGTTTTCAGGCAAGCTGAAATCAAGATGGTCTGGACCCTACACGATCAAAGAAGTGCGTCCATATGGAGCTGTCATTTTAATCGGCAAGGAAGGTAATGAGTTTGCTGTAAATGGGCAGAGGGTAAAACACTATTGGGCTAAGGCCGAGATTCCCAGAGGTCAGATTTTGCCCCTGGATCATGCTCCCTCCACCTGAAAATTCCCATCCGTCCGGTCAGGCTATTGACCTTAAACAAGCGCTGGGTGGGAGGCAACCCACCATTAGGTACTGGTGTTTTTCTACTTAATTTTTGGTGTTTTTGTTAGGATTTTACGTTTGTTTTTGTTTTTGGTGCAGTTATGTTTGCAGGTCTCGGACAAAATCGCAGTGCAACGATCGACTCACTTCTGTGTCGATCGTCACAACACGAAAGGAATCGCATTGCAGCGATCGTTGCGGTCCTGAGCAACGATCGATCATACACGAAAATCTCCAAGTAACGGTCGATGCACTTAGTGCAACGATCGATGCCTGAGCGACAGAGGTAACCCGACAGACATAATTTCATCTTTTCAATTTTTTATTTTCTTTTTACCAATCCTTCGCTGGACACTACTGGGGACAGTGTGTCTTAAGTATGGGGGAGGTGCTACTAATGATTATCTTTCTGTTTTCTTATGAGTCAGTTTGTTTTTCATAAAAAAAAAATTTTTGTTTTATTGAGTCAAAATTGTTTAAGTAAGAAACTATGATTTTCTGAGAAGATTTACAAGACTTGCAGGAACTTAAGTAACCATTGGGATGAAGTTGCAGGATCTATCTCTGACTATTAGAAAACCCCATCACAGATCAACCTACTGGGAACACCCACATCACTTCAGGTATCAGAGGATCCTTTTACTGACTTCAATTTAATACTGACTTAGATTTCTCACCTAAGGGCTTGGTATACTTTGTGTCGGATTCCCTTGTTAGTTCTGACACAGCCTGTCAACCTATCCTATTTAGTTCCCTTCTCCCCTTCTATAAAGTAAAAAAAAAAAAAAAAAAGATAATAAACTGAGGATGAGTTAGTAACTCCGAAGTGGTCACAGGAGTGGTAGAGACCCCTATTATCTCCTGTGCGATCCATGGAATGTATCCAAAGTACACCCCATAACGGGAAGAACACTGATAAAAAAAATAAAATGATACCCAATGGGGAAAAATCATTTGTTAAAGAAGGGAAAGAGAAGAAAGGGACTAGAGAAAGATAGTATGGTGGTCTAGAGCTGATAAGGTAAGAATCCATGTGCCCTTTGATCGATACTCCTTAGGTGAGACCGCACTTAAATACTTGCAGAAGTCAGTAGGGAGAATTTGAATGCTTGAATGTGATTGTGGAGTTTACCTAGGACAGTTGCTAAGTGTGGGGGAAGTACATGTTGGTCTTGATATCATGTGATTGATTCTTTCAGTGGTTTACTAAGGGGAATCTGAGTATTGTAGCTTCTAGGATGAAATGAGTTTCTGAAAGTTTTCAAACCTCTTCACCAAGCTTTAGTTCTATGTTTTGCTTGAGGGCAAGCAAAGGCTAAGTGTGGGGGAGTTGATATATCATGGTTTTTACCGGTTTTATGCCATGATATAGTTGTGTTTTTAGTGTCTTTTGTGTTCTTTTAGAGTCTTTTACAGGTATAATCAGGTTTGGAGCTAAATTGGAGATAATGGAGCATTTTGGAGATTTTTGGAGTGTTTGGCCGAGAGATAGAGTTCACTGTCCGAAACAGAGAAAGGTGTCGATCGTTGCATACCTAGCATCGATCGATGCACCAGCGAGATGGGCCAAAACTCGGCGGTTTAGAAGAATCAAGATATTGCACTTTGATCCAGAAGTTCCTGATATTTACAAAGAAGCCCCTGGCCGAGATTATACCTATATAATTAAGTTTTAGCTGTTTTTATTAGAAAACGCTTTCATAATTAAGAGCAGAGGATTTTTAGAGCTTTTGGGGCTGATCTGAACCTGTTACATCATCTGTAATTGGAGAAGATTTCGAACCCCTTTAATCTTTTATCTTTTATGCAATCTATTATTTCTATGATTATGTTTTCATCAATCATGTCTGAGTAGATTCCTTGTTAGGTTTAGGGTTTCTCACATAGGATTTCATGACCTGCTAGACTTGTTCAATTTCAGTTAAGGATTCAAACTATATCTGTTCTTCCATTTAATTGTGCTTAAAGCTAGTTCTAACCTGATCAATTAGAATCTAGATCTTAGGTTGCTAAATATGTCACGGAAGTGGGGTTTAGGAATCTGAACTAATTAAATTGGGCAATTATACTTTGCGCAAACGGAAGTTTGGTTTAGGATAATTGTGAACATATCAAACTTGGAATTAAAGCTGGTTTAATCTGTTAGTTCTCGCAAACGAGAGTTTGGTTTGCTGCACTTAGACTTAGAGAATTATCGCAAAGGAATTTGGTTAATTATATATCTGTGTTTTGAGTTCTAGAACTGTGCTTAATTAGATCCTTGCTGAATGAACTGTCTGCTTGTCTGATTTCCTGAGAACGCCCTAGACCTAGCGCTCTTAATAACTTGCTTTCACAACCAACAATCTTTGCTATCTGCTTACTTTCTTGCATTGCTTTTAATTCAATTATATTGCTTTCTTCCTAGTTAAATTCCTGTTCTTGAGCTATTGAACACCGGAGTCTCTGTGGATTTCGATACCCTATATACTACATTGATATTGCTGTGCACTTGCAGTTTAGTATAGGGATTAATTCTTGACCTATCAGGAGTTCAAAGATGTACAAAGACACGAGGAGATATTACCATTGGCCAGGAATGAAGAAGTCCGTAGCTCGATGGGTAGCTCAATGTCTGACTTGTCACCAGATCAAATTGGAGCATCAAGTACCCGGTGGTCTGCTTCAGAGCCTACTTATTCCTCAATGGAAATTGGATTCCATATCAATGGATTTTGTCACAGGAATGCCGACGGCAAAAGGGAGGGCAAACAACGCAATTTGGGTAATTGTTGATAGCTTGACTAAGGTAGCACATCTGATTCCGATAAAGGATACAGATAAGGTGGAAGCTTTAGATGGACTGTATATCGACCAAATCATTCGCCTTGATGGAGTTCCAGCAGATATCGTGTCGGATCGGGATCCACGATTTACCTCCATCTTTTGGAGAGCACTACAAGAAGCTTTGGGAACAGAGCTGCGTATCAGTACTGCTTATCATCCGGAAACGGAAAGCCATACTGAAAGGACAATCCGGACCATTGAGGACATGTTGCGAATGTGTGCACTCGATTGGGCCGGAAATTGGGAAAAGCATTTACCATTAGTGGAGTTCTCGTATAACAACAACTACCATTCCAGTATCGGAATGTATCCATATGAAGCTTTATATGGGCGACCGTGTAGAAATCCGCTATGTTGGACCGAGATCGGAGAGCGAGAAGTCTTTGGACCCAAAATCGTTGATGAGACGACCAGCAAACTGCAAATGATTAAAGCTAACATGAGGAAAGCTCAAGATCGGCAAAAGAAATTTGCAGACCAAGAAGGCGAGAGGTTAACTTTGAAGTAAGAGATTGGGTGTATTTTAGAGTTTCATCGCAAAGAAGAGGGGAACGGTTCATCAAGGTTGGAAAGTTAGCAGTTCGCTACATTGGACCATACCAAGTAATCAGTAAAGTTGGTGAAGTGGCGTAAGAATTGGATTTACCGTCAGACATGCAGATTCACCCATTGTTCCATGTGTCTATGCTACGAAAATTCCTTCGTGATCCAAGGGATGTGTAAACGGAGAAAATAGAAGATCTTCAGTCAAACCTTACCTACACCGAAGGACCTATTCACATCGGAAAGAGACGCATCCGGAAACTCAAGAATAGAGAGATTCCACAAATCCAAATCTTCTGGGGGAAGCAGAACCGTGTGACCGTCACATGGGAAGATGAATCAAGGTTCAAAGAATCGTATCCAGAGTTTTTTTCATTAAAAATCAGTAGAAAGGAGTTTCCAAAACCTTAAAGAATTCGAGGACGAATTCTAATAGGGGGGGGGGGGAGAATGTGATACCCCGATCTTTGAACTTGATAAAAATATTATTATTAAATGTAATGATATTTTTATCACTAATAAAATGAATTATCTTTCTAAGAAATTCATTGGAATTATTTTTTAAAATCTTTGGAAATTTTCATTAAAAACCGGTTTTTCCGAGAAACCGATAAAATGTTCGGATAAGTTTGAGAACCCTATAAAGTCTGCAAAAAATTATGAAATTTTGACCACATCTCCATTATAATATGTAGAAGCTATGGTTTAAAGGATTCAGCAAGATTTGATCCCTAGATTAAGTTATAAATTTTAGGTCATTAATGGGTAATTAAGGACTAAAAATTCAAAATAAAATCAAGGGAGCTTGGGGTTGGATCAGGATGATTAGGGCTGAGAAATGAAGTTAGTTTGGACCTAATTCAAGCCCATTAGGAAGCTTGGGCCACGAAATATTTCAAGAGAGAAGAAGAGGCCTTGTTGGTGTTTTTGGTACTTTGAATCTAAAAATGTGTTGGCACTAATCTATGAGGTTTCTAGAAGGGTTCTCCAGTTGTAAGGTGGGTGATTAAGTGAAGTGTTTCTGGCCTGAATTTGGTGTGGTGTCGTGGAGCAATATGGGGAGAAGAGAGGAGACAAATGGAGGGTGGAGATCATCTCACTTTTGCTATATAAGGAGCCCTTCCCCCTCCCTTTTTCTTCACACCAAACTCACAAAGAGTAAAGAAGAGTAGTAAGAGAGAAAGAAGAGAGAAGGAAGAGAGGAAGAAGGGAGGAAAAAGAAGGAGAAGGAGGCGAGAAGAATAAGGGGGAGCCGGGAGAGGAGGAAGAAGCCGGAGGAAGGAGAGAAGGAGGTGTTGGGAATGTCCTGAAATCTATTGTACTTGCTCTAAGTGATAGTTGTATTGTCGAGATGAGACAATCATATAATACTAGGTAGTCATAATGCTTTGCTAGAAGCCACTTATGATCAATGAGTTTAGAACTCATTGCTAGTGTTATATGATCCTACAGGGTCACACACCTAAGCAAACTGGGCGTTAAAGACGAGGTTGATCATTAATGTAATGATCAAGTGAATGCATATTTGATATGCATTCGATATCAATATTCTGGGGAAGTGTCGATCGATGCAGATAGTGCAACGATCGATGCAACTCGCGGATTAATCAGATTAATTCGGTTTAATCGTTGGTTAATTCCGTTATGGTTTAAGTCGAGATATATAAGATATATGGTCGACCTAAACTGATTCCTAACCTAATAGACAGCCACCAGAACTTGAATAGAAACCTCTGAAGAGATTGGATCTCTATAGGCACTAGCATCCCTGCTGTCCAGTTTGTGTGCGTGTGGATACCAGTAGAGGCACAGCGTTTGAGGTGCTTCGTGATCTCGATTATCTGCTAAAACTTCCGCTGCAAATCACCAGGTAAATCTGAGATCCCATAGATTCAATTATATGAACCCTAGATCCTAGGCTTGGAATTCAGACCAGGGTTGCCTAATTTGATTAGGAACTGCTAGAAATTCCTTCAGTGGTATCAGAGCTTTAGGGTTCCATTGAATCTGTAGCATGTTGATTAGATTGGTTGAATCTGGATCTCTGTATGATTGATACAAGCATGCTAAAACTCGTTTTGATCAAAGTAACCTAGTTTAGGGTTTTGTTCGAAAAACGTTTTAGGGTTTTTCGCATGGTGTCGATCGATGCCAATCCGGCATCGATCGACACAGGGCGAAAACCCGAATAAAATTTAGGGTTTTTCGCATGGTGTCGATCGATGCCAATCCGGCGTCGATCGACACAGGGCGAAAACCCGAATAAAACTTATGTTTCGCCTAGTGTCGATCGACACAAGAGTTGTGTCGGTCGACACAAACCTCGCGAGATTGATGAATCGGTTCAATTGGATTGGACCGGTTATCGAGCTTGGTTAATGATGGTTAAACGCTAAGAATGGTTTATTGCGATTGGGTTGGTATCGACCGATGCTAATGTAGCATCGATCGACACTGACCGGTACTCAAAACCGGATCAATTGGATTGATCGGTTATCGCAGATTGGTTTTGGTTAATCAGCATCGATCGACACTAAAGTAGTGTCGGTCGACACAAGATTCGATGGTTTAGGTTATGGAACCTGAAACCACAGAACCAAACCAAGATAAATCATTTAATTAGAAGAATTAAAACATAATAAAACTGAACGTTTTAAATGGTTCCGTTCCTCAACCAAATATCAAGTGATACTTGATGTCTTTCCAATCTTGTCAACTTTCAAGACCCATCTAATTGTGCGATAGACTTGCAGTGCAAGATGTCTACAATTTCATGAGTAAGACAGAAGGTAATCGTGTTGATGGACTTGCAGTGCAAGACATCGACAATTACATGACTTAAGAGATTGGTTTACTTGACTGGGCCATCAAAATCGTTTTGGGCTCAGAGACATCAGGTGGATTGGACATAAAATGTCAATCCACAACCAAGAGTTATATTGGATATAACTAGCAAAGTTGTTGCTTACTTAGATAGCTAAAATTTGGGTGATAGCCAGTGGCTCACTCAAGTTTAGTGAAGTATGGGTCTTGGATCATTATATTCATCTGAGGAAACATTGTTTGAATATAATGCGAGTTTTCTTAATTGTTAAGACTTCTCATTTCTTGAACATCATAACTAAAACCTCCCTTGTTTTTCAGCTATGTCTAGCACAAACCATCGTAACAATTTCTCCCTGCGATCCGTCCTTGAGAAGGACAAGTTAAATGGATCCAACTTTCTTGAATGGTATCGGAACTTGAGAATTGTTCTCAAACAGGAGAAAAAGGACAATGTCCTTGAGAAAGTTCTCCCCAGAAAGTACCGAGCCAATGCCTGGCAGTCAGATAAGGATGCTTGGGATAAGCATTCTAATGATGCGGTGGATGTGAGTTGTCTCATGTTGGCTACCATGAACTCGGAATTGCAGAAGCAATATGAGTACGTGGAGTCGCCAAAAGAGATGATCACTGGCCTGAAAAGTATGTTTCAGGAGCAGGCACGAACTCAGAGATACCAGACGGTAAGGTCTCTGATAGAGTGCAAGCTACCAAAGGGCGAACCAGTTAGTCCTCATGTCATTAAGATGATGGGTTATATTGATAACCTGGGGAAACTGGACTGTCCCATTAGCCAAGAGTTGGCTACTGACATCATTCTTCAGTCACTGCCGTCAAGCTATGATCAATTTGTTATGAACTATAACATGAACAACTTGACGAAGACGTTGACTGAATTGCATGGGATGCTTAAGACTGCTAAACCTAACATCAAGAAGGACACCCCAAATGTCCTTATGGTACAAAAGGGTAAAAAGTTTAAAAAACTTGGTAAGAACAAAGGTGATGGCAAGACAAGCTCGATTGTGAATCCAAGCGAGTCTGGCCATGTTCCTAAGGTTAAAACCAGTCCTTCTGAAGATGTTAAGTGCCGTTATTGTAATGGTTATGGGCATTTGAAAAGAAACTGCAATAAATTCTTGGAAGATTATGAGAAGCTGAAGAAGACGTACGAGACTTCTTCTTCGGGTACTATGTTATAGAAGTAAATGTTACTTCTTATAGTCCTACTTATTGGGTATTGGATACTAGGTGTGGTACTCATATTTTGTGAAAATGTGCAGGGCCTGAGCAAAAGTAGGACTATGGAGAAAGGACAAGTGGATCTACGCGTGTGAAATGGAGCAAGAGTTGCTGCATTAGCCGTAGGAGTATTTCATTTGTTTTCTTTTATGGCATGTTTTGAACTTAAAACTGCTACTATGTACCTGCTATAAGCAGAAAGATCACTTATATTCCTTGTTTGGATATGGAAGGATATCAGTTTTCAAATTAAGAATAAGTGTTATTCATTTGATTACAGTGATATATTTTATAGTAGCAATCCATTAGAGAATGGACTTTATGTTCTAAACAAGAATGTGCCTAACTATAACATTAATACCAAGAGATTCAAGTCAAATGATACGAGTCAAACTTCTATCTGGCATTGTCGTTTTGGGCTACATAAATGAGAAATAGATTCAGAAGCTCCATAGTGATGGACTTTTGGGCTCATCTGATTGAGAATCATAATGAGTAAAGTGGATCTTGTTTATTGAGTAAAACGACAAAGGCTCCTTTCAACAGAGGTAGTGTCGATCGACACAAATGGTGCGTCGGTCGATACAGGTTGCGAACGATCAAAATGAAAGGGCCAGAAGCTTATTGGGCTTTATACATACGGATGTATATGGACCGATGAGCACTAGTGCTAGAGGAAAATTTCAGTACTTCATTACCTTTACTGATATTTTCAGAAGGTACGGTTATGCCTTATTTATAAGGCATAAGTCAGAATCTTTGAAAAGTTCGAAGAGTTCCCAAGTACAGAATCAATTTGGCAAAGGTATTAAACCTCTATGATGAGATCATGGAGGTGAATACTTAGGTCAAGAATTTAGTGATCATCTGAGAGATTGTGAAAGTGTTTCACAATTCACTCCTCCTGTATCGGACTTTATTAGATATGGTTCGATCAATGATGAGTCACTTAGATCTTCCATTATCCTTCTAAGAATACGCTCTAGAAATGTCTGAGTTTACTTTAAATAGAGTTCCATCAAAATCAGTTACAGAGATACCACATGAGATGTGGAATGTAAATGTTTCTGATTTATCCATCATGGAGATTTGGAGTTGCGAGACTTATATAAAACGTTTAATCTCTGATAAGCTCACACCCAAATCTGATAAGTGCTACTTCATTGGTTGTCCTAACAATACCAAGGCATGTTACTTTTACAACCAGTTCGAGAACAAATTGTTTGTTGCTCGGAACTATGTTTTCTTGAGAAAGACTTTCTTTCCAAGAAGAACAGTGGGAGTAAAAGTACAACTCGAAGAAATTCGAAAATCACAGGAGACTGCTCAACCTGATAAGGAAGAGCAGCAGTTGGATCTACAAAGAGTTGCAGAACCTGCACCTGTGGTGCCTAGAGTTTATAAAGGATCTGGTGAATGTATATTCGATATACATTTAAATGGCAAGTTTCTGAAGAAGTGTCGATAGACACAAAAGTTGCATCGATCGACACAAATCGCGAACCAAATATTGATTTTTGTTTATGACTTAATTAACTACGGTTTAAATCTTGGTTAATTAGGTTGTGGTAAAAGTATACATATGAGATATGTGTGCGCGACTTTCACAGAAAACTGAAGCTCGCAGATCCGAAAGGATCCGTCACGAACCCGAGAAATGTGGATTTCTCGTAACCAATTGTCGTGATCTACTGATCATTGAAAGTGACGGGCCTGCGAATTTTGAAGAAGCAATGATGGGCCTTGACTCCGAAAGTGGCTGAAAGCCGCTGAATCCGAAATGGGATCCATGTCACAGAACCAAGTATGACTTGGGCTGATTTACCCGATGGTGTAGAAACCATTGTGAGTAAATGGATTTTCAAGAAGAAAAGTTGACATGGATGGGTATATTCAGATGTACAAAGCAAGGTTGGTGGCAAAAGGTTTCAAGCAAATTCATGGTGTTGACTATGAAGAAACCTATTCCCCAGTCCACATGCTTAAAGTCCGTTCGGATTCTCCTAGCAACCACCACTCATAATGGTTATGAGATCTGGCAGATGGATGTGAAAACAGTTTTCCTAATGGAATTCTGGAAAAGGATGTGTACATGACACAACCTGAAGTTTTACATTGATCTTAATGAAGCTAGGAAGATATGCAAGCTTCGCCGATCCATTTATGGATTGAAGCAAGCATCTCGGAGTTGGAATCTTCGTTTTGATGAAGCAGTCAAAAAGGTTTGATTTCGTCAGGAACGAAGAGGAACCGTATGTTTACAAGAGGACTAGTGGGAGCGCAGTTGCATTTCTAGTATTGTATGTTGATAACATACTACTTCTCGGAAATGAAGTTCCATTATTTCAGTCTGTTAAGACTTGATTCGAAAGTTGTTTTTCGATAAAATTATGGGAGAAACAGTATACATTCTTGGAATAAGAATCTATAGAGATAGATTGGATAAGCTAATTGGATTGTGTCAAGATACTTATAGTGATAAGGCCTTGCACATGTCCAATATGCAGGATTCCAAGAAGGGCTTCGTGCAAATGACTCTTGGTATTACTCTTAGCAAGACGCAGTGTCTTTCGACACACGCTGAGCAAGGGCGAATGAGGGTCAGGCTACTCCTAAAGGCATTAGATGTCTTAAGATGTGATCTTAATTTTAGTGGGAGTCATTGTTATTAATTTTAGTTATGATATGATGTTCGTATGAACATAATTTGATTATGTTATTTAAATCTGACATTTGTATTATTTAATAATGGTTATTAAATAATAGTCCCAAAGTAATTTATGACATTTTATAGGTCATCAAGTATGTGACTTGATCATGAAACCCTATAGATAATAAATGACATAAATTATGTTGGTCCCTGGTCGAGGTTGTTAAAGTGGGACATTAACAACCGCGTGAGACTAGTATGTGAGGTGACTGATGACTAAGTTTCATGGAGTCATTAATAAGAGTATTAAAGTCAATCACATAGATATGTGTTGGAGAACACATGATCGGACATGACCCACTGATGAGAACTCTACGGGATAGTTATATAAGTGTCATGAGAGTTTTCATTACGACTATAGAGTATAGTCCTTAGACCTGAGTTCATCATGTTTTCTTACATGTGAATTGGTCCGCTTTAACCTTGTCAAACGTCAGCCGTAACTGGTGACTATAAAGGCATTGATTGGGCGTATCATGAAGCGTGTGAAGAGACAGGGATGGAACAAGATGGGATTTGTCCCTCCTATATAACAGGAGATAAATATCTCAGGGCCCATCGAAGATTTGATACTGAGAAATGTGTGGCCACACTCAAACGAGGTGATTGTCAGTCGTTTGTCTTGTCAGTATAAATTGGAGTTCGATGAACATGATCTTGGCTAAATAAGGGTGACACAGATCTTGCCTTATGCCAGATCGAGATATAGTGACGAAGGGATTATGGGAATGGATGATTCCAGTACAAGTTGGAGATTGTTGGGAATGTCCTGAAATCTATTGTACTTGCTCTAAGTGATAGTTGTATTGTCGAGATGAGACAATCATATAATACTAGGTAGTCATAATGCTTTGCTAGAAGCCACTTATGATCAATGAGTTTAGAACTCATTGCTAGTGTTATATGATCCTACAGGGTCACACACCTAAGCAAACTGGGCGTTAAAGACGAGGTTGATCATTAATGTAATGATCAAGTGAATGCATATTTGATATGCATTCGATATCAATATTCTGGGGCAGTGTCGATCGATGCAGATAGTGCAACGATCGATGCAACCCGCGGATTAATCAGATTAATTCGGTTTAATCGTTGGTTAATTCCGTTATGGTTTAAGTCGAGATATATAAGATATATGGTCGACCTAAACTGATTCCTAACCTAATAGACAGCCACCAGAACTTGAATAGAAACCTCTGAAGAGATTGGATCTCTATAGGCACTAGCATCCCTGCTGTCCAGTTTGTGTGCGTGTGGATACCAGTAGAGGCACAGCGTTTGAGGTGCTTCGTGATCTCGATTATCTGCTAAAACTTCCGCTGCAAATCACCAGGTAAATCTGAGATCCCATAGATTCAATTATATGAACCCTAGATCCTAGTCTTGGAATTCAGACCAGGGTTGCCTAATTTGATTAGGAACTGCTAGAAATCCCTTCAGGAGGAGCCGGAGAAGAAGGGGAGAGAGAGAGAGAGAGAGAGAGAGAGAGAGAGAGAGAGAGAGAGAGAGAGAGAGAGAGAGAGTATAAGAGTTAGGATGGTGGCGGAGGAGCGGGGAAATATTTCCCAAGCAGAGAGTTTCAACGTTCGTCCCATGAACCGACCTTCTCTTTCATCATAGGCGGCTTGAAGTAAGGTTCGTTACGGAGGTTCGAGTAGTGAGTCTACCTAATACCGGGGTCAACCGCGACAAAGTATTGGTGAGTTGGGGTTAATTGTTTAACTAATATGTTACTCCGCAGGTTCCCGACACTAAGTTATGATCCGTTGGGATAGCTATGACTAGTGTCGGTTTGATTAATAACTAGTTATATTATGTGATTATATATGGTTGCTTGCTTGGTTGATATTGAGGTTATAGATATTATTGTGATAATATAGCATGATTATGGTTAATAACCAAGTAAGGAATGAATGATAAAACATGGAAAACTATTAAGTAATGCAATAATGATATGGCGACTGGTTCATGATTAATCGATTGATGAGATTCTATTTGGATGATTGGTGTGATGTGGTATGTTTAATGGTTTGCTTGTTGTGTTAGTGACATGGTGTTATAGTGGGCATATCGACTTCCCTACCCGATGGATCCTCAGGAGCGTACCGGTCAGTTCACGTACTCTCGGGTCGTGTTACTTGCAGGTGTTAACCTACTGAGTGACGCCAGTAGGTGTGTGGTACGGAGAATACGGGGTCATGTCCTAGGGCCGGACTGCATGGAAGCTTTGGCTATCTAGGGGTTGCCCGAGTCACCGGGTATCGATGGACGGAGAACGGTGTCTTACTTGTAGTACTCAATGTCTATGAGTAAAAGTCAAGGGAATCACTACCGTGAGCCTATATGGTGACGGGACGAGTATTCTGAGGGAATGACGATATTGACAGGGCCCATAGGATGCATATAATTTATTTGTTGTTATAAAGCTTCGGCTATTTATTACTGCTTGTGTAACTTTCCGTCATTGCTTGTGTTTGGGGTTGGGTTGGGTGAACAGGAAGTTACTCATTAGTTGGGGAATCTCAACTCACTGGGTCGATAATAGATCGCTCACCCCTCTCTTTTATCTTTTTCAGGTAACCCATAGGAGTAGCGGATCGCAGGACGTTAGGCCAGCCGGTATAGTGTCGACGTCTCTTTCGCAACGATAATTTCAAGTAATGTTGTATTAATTTTAAATAAATAATGTTCATGAACCTATTTGTATTTTCGCACTTTTTATTAATAAACGATGTTTTATATTCGCAAAAACATGTTTATTATATTAGACTAGTCCGGTCTAGTATAACTACCAAATTTTGCTAAAGTTGCAAAGCTTTAGTCAAAATTTGGGAAACATGTAATTGAATAATTCGGTTTAGTTTGATGACGTAAGTTGTTAAGCCAAGCCGATTTAATCAAACACGGTAAAAATGTAACGGCTCTGGCTCTGAATGAGGAACACTGGTGATCATGTTCTTGTTTGACTGTTGGTCTTCGGTTGACTAAGGTCAAAGCGGAGCATGGGTTTTACAATTACCATAATCGTATATGGATGTTCAGATTACTCGCGGGATAGTAGTTAAAATGGTCGTTACCCAGTCGCTACATAGTCGCTAATATTTACGACTACTTTCTGACTATACAATACAGTCACATATTAATCGCCCAATGGTCACCTAATTTGACGACTATTTGATGACAACATTTCTCCGACCGTATCTGGACTCCCTCTATAGTCGCAAAATTGTTGCTATCGTAGTTGCAGATTAGTCCCTATATCTTCCGACGACGCTACATCTAATTTACGATTACCTATGTTAGTCGTATAAATAGTCGTAACTCGCCGACTAATAATACGACTATGAGATTTAGCGACTATGGATTGACGACTACCATATTTTGTCGTATGTTTGTCGTAAAACCTCGATTAACGACTATTCTGTGATTAAAAGTGCAGTCGTAAAAACGCTATTTTCTTGTAGTGCGGGAAAGATTAATCTACCAATGTACAAGGCAACTAAGACCAAGGTAGTTCCTAACGGCTTTCAGCATTGCCATGGGACGAACACAGTTCGATCTAGGAAAATACGATACGGGATATTGTCAGCTGTTCATCAAAAACTTGAGTGGAGCCGCCTTCAACTGGTTCTCTTTTCTCGAAGCAAAATCCATCTATAGCTACCAGCAACTATCAATGGCCTTTCTCAAGCTTTATTCCATGTACATCCAGGAAGGAGCATCACACGTCGATCTCTGGAATGTCACCCATGGACCAAAAGAATCTCTTTGATCTAACATTTATCGCTTCAAGAGCATCGTCTCAAAAATCTTAGTCACCGCCAATGAAAAACTACATGCGTTATGAAACGGCTTATGGAATGAATACAACTTTCGCGAAGAATTGAATACAAGTAAACAAAGCATAATTGAAAATGCCCGTCACCAAACAGCCATATTTGTCGAGCTTGAAAAAGAAAAAGAAGTATAAGCTAAAAAACTCGCACCTCGGAGTTCGGCTACAAAGGAAAAAACAGAGAAATCAGAAAATTCTACCGAACATCAAAAACCGCATAAACACTACGATCAAGATTACAAGAATTATAAAGAAGAAAGAACATAGCGGCATATTATGTAAGTGATCAGCACCAAGATTATCAACAAGATTATCAACAAGATTATCAGCAAGATCGAACGCCGCAGGGTTACCGTCAAGAACGCCCACAGCGAGGTTATCAATAAGATCACCAGCAACAGAACAAACCATGGAACAAGTTTGTTCGGAACAACGATCATGACAAATTCGTCTGTGATTTCCATCAATGAGGAGGACATGATACGTCTGAATGCCAAAACTTACAATCGTTTACACTTTGCTTCACACTATTTTTTCTTCGTTGAAAACTGTAAGAATTTAACTTTAATTTGAATATGTTAATGTAGGTCGCAATATCATTAAAAAATAAAACAATCAACCTAACTTTCGCATTTGGACAGTCTACAGAAATGTGTATATATATTAGAATATACTAATGGTGTATTTTCACAAAACTTTTCAACTCCAAAATTCTTTGATTTCTCTTGAGTAATAAATATATCGTTCTTGATTTTCTGCCAAAACCGAAAAATAATTTTCATAATATTTTAATAAGATATAACATACTTTTATGTGATTATAAAATAATATTACTAAAAATAAATAAATGATGGAGGAGAAAGAGTATATAATATACAAAATTTATTTTAGATAAATTAAAATTAAATTAAATATTAACTAATCTAATTTATTTATTTATTTTAAAAAAATTAACAGAGCTAAATTAAATTTTGGATTACCTGTAATTTAAAATAGTTTAATATTAAGAAAATATAATTCATATATATAATAGGAAACTCTGCTTTCTCCACAAGGCGTCAGGTCAGCATTCTATATACTAGTTGTCTTCAAGCCCCCGCGCACGCGCGGGGGTCGTATGTTTATAGTTTGGTATCGAACATGTGTTTTGTAGACTTGTAGTGGCGGTGAAAAACATAAATAGAGGATATGATTTATTGTTTACTTCTCAAAGTCTAGGAAGATAAACTGAAATTTCATCCTTGTTAGAAAGTATAGAAGAAACAAAATTAGTGGAAAGCCGATTCTTAAAACTCTCGTACGTGTGTTCAAGTTAAAACAAAAAAAACTATTGTGGTACTATTCAATTGTAATAGTCATACATACAACTTTCGATCGACTAATTATAAAGATTAAAATATGCAAAAAATGGGGGTTTATAGTTTTGGAGTCAAATCTTGCAAAAATTAAAAATATGATGTGACTGTATACACATTCATTGGACCAGTTGACTATCATTTTTTCTCAAATATCCAACATAAACAAAATTGTTGAGGTAGGATTAAGAACAAAAATTTTAAAAATAGAACTACAAAAGCAGTTGGTATCAACGCTTTCTATTCTTGCCTTTGACTTTACCAAGTTTTCCAGATTTGAAAGCACATTCTTGTTCTTGAAGGAGAGCCTATTTTTGCCATGTTTCTCTGCTCTATCTTGTTCATGAAGTAGTTGTCTTTGCGCAGTTCACTCTTTACTTTGTTCGCTTCCTGTTTTAGCTTTCACTTACACTTTTTGTGGTCATAACGGTATTTGTCTCGATCGTAATCCCTGCCTTCGACAAAGCTCCATACAAACAGTAAAGAGTGACTTACTTCTTTTCAAATTTGGGATTGACCATTCTGATGGCTAGTAGCTTTTGCTTACGCATAGCGAGTGGTTTGCTTTGCTTGTGATCCTCGTTGGTTTTCTTTTCAAGTAGCTGCGCGGCTTCTTCTAATTTCATCCTAAGAGTTTGTTGGATCCTTTCTTGATTCCCAACTTGGTGTAGTAAAGTTGACTTGGGCATGATGATCTCTGGAAAGGAACTCAATCCTCTGTTTATTTCTACAAACCCTCCAAGAGTCTCGACTACACTTGAAAGGATGCTTGCTTTGTTTCACCAAACGCGAGAAAGTATTACACACACTTACTGTTGATATCTTAAACTGAAAATTTGATTTTAGAAGAGAGAACAAACCTGAAATCATCAGAGCTAAAATATGGGAGTGTTCTGGCTGATCCATTATTTTTAGGAAGTCTTCAAGGCACAACCTCCCTGATGTTGTTTTTAACTCCATGCAACGAAAAAACTGCAACATGATACACAACAATTCACCAGCTCGGGAACAACAGTTTCCTATGTCGATCTATAGTCATACGCACAATACAAAATCGATCATGTATACCTCAGATTGCTGAGAAGGCGGTGAATTTTTGTCTGCAACCTACAGTCCAATTTTGTTTGCATGAGGGAAAAATAAAAAATAAAATAAAAAGCCAAGTAAAAATGTGGGGATTAACTCTGCTCTCGTTCTTCCTCCGGGAGATCAACCACCGACGTAGAGCAAAGCCGATCATCATCATCTTCAACAGCGATGTTTTGGTGGAGAATTGGCTCCAAGATACTTCGATTGAGGACACTTAAATGATTTTCAAGCTTGCCATCTGAGAGAGCTCGGGTGGAAGATAGAGTCCAGTTAGCTTGTTATTGTCCATCAAGCTGCAATAAGTTGAGCCAAACAACAACGCCATGGCGATCATATTTGAGAACAGAATGAACAAATTTACATGAAATCAAGAAACTTACAAGTGCAGAACGTCGGATAAGTAAGAGTACTCAGGCGGAATCTGACCTGTGATTGAGGAGTTGTTCATGTGACTGGCAAAGAAAGGACCAGTAGTGTTTGCTTGAAGAAGGAAGAGAGAAGGGAGATCTCAAAAGGGCTTCAGTTTGCGCGGATGGCTCGTGGGGTTGAATGGGCATATATACTGACATTAATCGGAAACGCGAGAAATGATTGGAAATCGAGAGGTCAGGGAATGAATGAGGCTGAGAGGAAGGGTTTAAGTGAAGAAGGGAGGTGAAGTGATAAATCTGGAATTAATTCTTGACGGTTACGTTTCGTGCTGAAGAACCGTCATGATGGTTGCAGACGAAGAAGAGTTGGATGCATTAGGGTGGTTAATCTGGGCCTGGAGAGTTTAATGGGTTGTATTTTTATATTTGTTTCAGTTTTCCTTTTTCAATCATTGAAACACTAATCGAAAACTTGCTCTGTACAGTATGCGCTTTACTTTCTGGTAGTTGGTGGTGCAATCTGGGCATGTGAAAGATAAAAAAAAGCTTTATGGGCCTTTTTCTATTATCGGTTTTAAAATTCAGTTGAACAGCTCGTTGGAAAGAAAATATAAAATGTCCAATATCCTAATGAGAGACCCATTAAATTCGTAGGCCCAATTGTTTTTTTTTTTAAATGTTGCTGAGGTGGCATGCCTAGATGGAGAAAAGTTCTCTAATTATATAATAGACTAGTGAACTTTCCACCTCCGCGCACGCGCGGAGGTTTAGTTGTGGTAAAGGTTTTTTGGATCGAAAGCTATGAGATTTATCTAATAATGATATATATAGATGATTTAAAATCCGAAATTTTGTTCAAAATAATTTAATAGATATATAGTTTTATTTGCATAAGATATTTTATTTGTATATTTTCTAAATTAAAATGTATAAATGTCATTTTAAGGATTCGATTGGTAACGTTATAATAAAAGCGTAAGAGGCTTACCGGTTTGTTTGTTACCAATCACGAAAACGTTTTTAAAGCTACAGCAAAAACGGTTATTCTCAGCTTTTTGTTATCG
The DNA here is from genome assembly GCA_030180135.1 of Orychophragmus violaceus. Lineage (NCBI taxonomy): Eukaryota > Viridiplantae > Streptophyta > Magnoliopsida > Brassicales > Brassicaceae > Orychophragmus > Orychophragmus violaceus. The sequence continues at coordinate 80,510,938 of CM058231.1, forward strand.
CTTTCTTTAACAACTTTCGCTAACAGCTTTCATTTACAGCTTTGCACTATTCAACTGCTTACTACTTCTGCTAACCGCTAATCTAACCGTCCCGTTTTTGTTCACCAATCGGATCCTAAGATTTTTAGTAATGAAATAATGTTTAATTATTTAGATTTATTGTTTTGATTTAATATTTCTGAAAATATGAATTTTAAGATAGTTAAAATTGATATTAATGATTTTTGTAGGGTACAGTTAAAAGGGAAAAAAAAATGTAGACACTTTAGATGGAAAGTAAAAACTGGATGTTTTTTTCTGTCAACTATTTGATGATCAAGTATTCATAGAAACTATACACAGTGATTCATTCACATCCCTCCTTTATGGGGTTCGCTTAAGCAAAATGATTAATTCGGGAATATGTCTTTGGGAATTTCTTCTCGTTCAGAGAAGAATATATATATGTATATATATATATATTTTTTTGGGAAACTTATTGAATGGTACTTACACTTGCACATAAAACGTTGGTCGTAATCATAGAAATCATTTTACAAATTGTTTAATAGATGTTTCACATTGTTTCATACATTTAACTGTCGTCACATTCACGAAAAAACCCCTAATCCCCTTTACTCTTTCTTGGAAGCCGAAGCATCATCGTCTTCTCATACCACAACTCCTACTCACCACTATCTCCATCACTTGCAAAAGAGAAACAAAACAGAGATCAGTAACTAACCCAAGATGGGTCGATTGGTGTTGTCATATGTCTACTATCCATACTATCAGCTCTATTGTATGCTCGTCGATCCTTTCGTCTTTGATACGTGACTGGTTTATCTAATAATGCTTTGGAAGAGACTGAGCCTGATAATAGCTTTGGGTTTACTCTAGATGGAGGGTACGAAAGAGTGACAACATGTTATAGAAATTATCAATCAAACTTTTAAAGCTGATATTTAAAAAAACTATGTATCCAATAACCGGTAACCATATCAAAGATAAACACTCCTGCAGTTACATAAGCCCCAATAAGAGAAATATATAACTTCTAGACAAATAACTTTCCCATCTTATTCAATATATACGTTGACATGAACAACTCCTTACATGTTCTGGCAGACTTTGCGCTTATGTGGCTGTGGCTGAGTTGGAGCATCTAGCTGAACGGAGGTGTGGTTGAAAGTGATGATAACGACACTACTTGCTTTCCCAGTGAATTTGATTTAGTCTCACTCTTGTAAGTGTATTCAAGCTCTTCAGTTTCTTTGGAGTCAACAACGAATATCAAAGTACCCAAGGCCGAGGATTAAAACTTTCATTCCTCACCATCGGCTTTCCACTGTTCAGTGCTCAGGTTTAAAACTTTCATTCCTTCATATTCAACGCAACAAAGAAGAGAAGAAAAGTTTTGTACATACCTGATGAGAGAATGCATATGCCTAGGGTCTTTCCCGCTTGATCGTCGCTTCTTCCCTTTGAACTATCCTCCCTTAGATTTTATCTTTTGTTCCTGACCCACCATTCCATTCAACTTGCAATTGTATCACTTGGATGTTATTTTGTTTTAAGCTTCAGTATCCCAAAAGCGTATCAGTCGGCCAAGAACCTGCTGTGACGATTGGCCGAGGTGGAGCTCGTCGAAAGTGACGTACGGTGACAAAGCTGGGATAGCGACTAAATCAACACGAGCCATGACAGGAAAGATGAATGAGAAGGATTTAGTAGCCTGGGGATCTGGAGAATGAGGTTGTGAAGAGTAATCGTGGATGCCTCTTCGGGATGAATATGGATATTTATAATGTGAAATAGAGATACATGTGAAACGGGTAGAATTTGAGGGGGTTTTTCAGATTGAATGAGTGTAGAAGAGGCGTTACATTGTAAGGGATTCGAAAGAAATGATCCAATTAATTGAGAAACTGTTATTGTTTGTTGCCTTAGGTTTCGGGAGGAGGCGACCAATGAATTGGAGGGGAAGAAAGGTTTTCTACTGACGCAGGAGGGGAAATTTTCATGGGCTTAGGAATAATTACGGGCTTTAATTATTCAAGTCCAGATTTCAATAAGTGAGTTTGACAAAAACCTGAAGCCCAATTTTTTTAAGTAAGAAATGCTGAGGTGGCGCTCTATATGGAGAGAATGACCTCCTATTATATATAAGATTCAGCCAAATCAAACAAAATTCTTTCACATTCTATTAAATTCCATGATTGAATAACAGCCCCTAACGTCTAAACACATGGAAGTTACAAACCAGGAAAACCTATATCTAGGAAACGGCAGGTCACGAGAGAGAATAAAGAGATGGACGATGCGCCGTGAATAAAGGGAAGGATGATGGGAGGGGCTGGTGGAGCGTGAGGTTCCGGCGCGACAAGGGGAGAGCGAGCTTTGAGGGGAACATGATGAGCCAATCCCAGCGACGGATCTGGAGGAGGCCTCGTTAGAGACGGAGGCTGAATCTTCACAAACGAGACCAGTGCTCATGACTCAAGCGGAGGAGGAGAGGGCAACACTGAAAAATCGGATCATCAATTTCGGTGAATAAGGCAAATTAGGTTTTGTGTGTGAAGTTGTGATTCAGTTTTCTTTTATCGATTAGGAATTTGTCGAGGCATCAATTTTGTAACCTTTCAGAGCAAGATGTTTCCACCGTATTTTCTGTGCAATTTCTCTGTCTGCTTTTGGGTATCTATATTATTAAAATAGGATATTGATCATGGTACATAAATGTTGTTTCCGAAATTTGTCCTTGATTTTATTAAGAATTGTATTCTTCATTAAGGGTAAAACGTTAAAACAATTTATATTTGATTTATTCATAATATCTTATATTATCTTTTGTTTTCCTTTTTCTATCATAATCATATCTAACGAAAATCTTTTTCAAAATTTTAATAAAATAATAATTAATTTCGAAATTAATATTAAAATAAATATTATAAATTATTCTTAACTAAAATTTAACTTAAAGAAATAAAATCAAGCATAATTAAGTTACTAAATCAATTGGTACATATAATTATATAATTTAATACATAATTATTTTATAAATTATATAATCATTAAAATTAATAAATCTATACTATTATAGCAGGATATTGACCATAATACATAAATGTTGTTTCCGAAATTTGCCCTTGATTTTATTAGGAATTGTATTCTTCATTAAGGGTAAAACGGTAAAACAATTTATATTTGATTTATTCATAATATCTTATAATATCTTTTGTTTTCCTTTTTCTATCCTAATCATATCTAACGAAAATCTTTTTCAAAAATTTAATAAAATAATAATTAATTTCGAAATTAATATTAAAATAAATATTATAAATTATTCTTAACTAAAATTTAACTTAAAGAAATAAAATCAAGCATAATTAAGTTACTAAATCAATTGGTACATATAATTATATAATTTAATACATAATTATTTTATAAATTATATAATCATTAAAATTAATAAATTATTATTAAAATAAGAAAGTAGTATATAATATTGTACTAGCGTGCGGGTATAAATTTAATAACTAAAATACAACACTAAAACTGACAAAACGATATAAAGTGTTAAAAACCATAAAAACCAAAACAAAAACTAATTCATAATATGACAATAAAAAAAAAAAATTAAACCCAGCCAACAGAAATTGTAATATAATAAAAAATGATAAATATTCTAACATTATTGTCCCACTAAATCTAAAAATTTAAATAAAAAGAAGAATAAATCCGCGTTAAACGCGGGTCAGACACTAGTTTTCATCCATTGAAGTTATCTTCTGCTGTGGAGAATTATTATCTAGGTTTCCTTCTCTCGACTTTTGTTTTCAGTCTCACCAAATTGGACGTCTTCACTCCCATGACCATCGATGTAAGTTCCTTTTCTTTCCTGATTCCTTCAACTGAGTAGAACAGTGCATGCAAGATGCCTGTGAACCAATCAATGGTCTGTACTTTGGTGTATATGATGAAGCAAAGGCACAAAGTAGAGAGAGAAAACAACATTGGAGATGAAGTTTGGAATGATTCACGGTTTATCATCGCTAGCTAACATATTTTCATATGGAAGCCTTGCTATGCATTCTTGGTATCTAGCAGGGAAGATGGATCTCTCCGTTTCTCATTTTCATTTCTTGGCCAATCCCCTTTGTAAGATTATTAAGGACTCCTATAACATTTCAGTGAAATCATGAAAGAGTTTGCTACAATAGTATCACTTTTCCCATTTATTGTTCGTTCTTCTCTGAAATAATTGATGTGTGAATTCTATTACAGAACAGTGGGCCTAAATTTCACTTCAAGAAACTAAAGTGTGCTTGTAAATGGGGAAATATCACACCATATACACTCATAAATATCATGTCATGCCACACTTTCTTAGTTTAACTTTTACAAAAATACATAATATTGTTAAATAAGTATCCAAAAAAACTTTAAACGAAATCTCGAGTAAATTTAAATATAGGGTATGAAAAATGCAAACAACAGTGGCTATATGGCTTGCATATGTGTAAGTTGTCTGATGACGATTTTCTTTTGTTTCTGATGACGAAAAAACGTGTTTGGCCGTTAAATTACAACTTGTATGCATATATAATTATTATTTTTAGCTTGAAGTTGTGGTCTTTGATTTGCATGTATATTATCCGAATTTTCTTCGAAAACATATGATTTTTTCTTCAATTGAAAACCATAAAAATTTAACTTTAATTTTAATTTGAATATGTTAATGTGGGTCGCAATCAATACTATTAAAAAATTATAGTATATAGGAAACTAACCTTTGTGTCATGTGTTATTTACAAGTTATGCCACTATAGAGATTTAAGAAATTTTTAATATTCATTAAAGTTAATTAGATAATATAACATTTTCTCTACTATCTATGTTTCCAAACAAGATAATTACTAAACGTATATCCAAACAGAATAAATATAATATGTTATACTTTCCTAAATAATTAAAATAATATATATATACTCATAAAAATATTAAATCAATTGATAAATATAACTACATAATTTAAACATCAACTATTTATATATATATATAAAATAATATTATTTAGTCATGATTATCAAAATATATTTTAATGTCTTCTTTATTTATTTGTTTCAAATATAAATATTTATTTTTATATTAACAAGATGATATATAATATTTTAAATTATTTATTTTGTAAAAAAACGTTTTTTACGATTGTACTTTTTAACGGGTTGTTCATCAAATTGTAAAATATTTAAATTATAATAAAATGGGCTAAAAATAAATTAACCAATTTTGATTTCTAAAAATAAATTTGCACGAGTTTAAATAATTCTAATTGATATATTTTAAATTTAATATAAATATTTAAATTATTTAATATTTATATTATTCAAATATATGATGTGTCAAATTATAGTTCATGTTTGAATGCAATTTTTAACGGGTTGTTATATCAAATTTTCAAATTATATATCATTACAACACGTGTTGAAAAATAGATTAACCAAGTTCAAGCATGACTAATCATATACTAAAAATAATAATAAAATACAACTACTAATATATAATATACAAGTTAATAATATCAAAATAAAAACAAAATTTATTAAATTTCTTTTCACATTTAGTACTATATCATCTTATTTTCATTTGATATAGATTAGATGAAATAGTTAACGAAATTAATTTATAAAAATATAAATTTAAGATAAAAGTATATATTCTAACAATGAAAACATAAATCTGCGCTTCTTTAGCGCGGATCAAAATCTAGTATCATTTAAAAAAAAAAACAATCAACCTAACTCCCGCATTTGGACAGTCTACGGGAATGTATATACATTGTGTATTTTCACAAAACTTCTCAACTCTAAAATTGTTTGATTTCTCTTCAGTAAATATATCGTTCAGTGGCATTACATTGAGTATATTTGGTTTTAACAAAACGAATAGCAATTCCAATTCGGCTCCATTGATCCACGACAGCTTCCTCCATCACTGGTCCAGGTTCTTCCAATTGACATGACACTTAAACACTTTGATTCACACTATCTTCTTTTGCTTCTCTGCTATGTTCAGTGGTTCAATTTCTACCTGCTCTTTTGTAAAGTCAGTCTTGTTCCGATTTTGTAAAATTAATTCCTTTAGTGGGAGGCTGATAATTATAAATATAAGGTGGTACTTCTTAAGAAAAAAGAAAGGAAAGAAAAGAAAAAAAAAACAAAACAAATAGCAGGAACCAAAAAGAAATAGTTCTACAACTTAATTATAGATTTTAACAAAAATATTTCATTGGCAAAATTATGAATGGGTGTGACAGAAAAATAGGCAAAAAATTAGTTGTACAATATTTTAAAACACAAAAAATAAAAGGAAGATTTTAAAATAAAGACACAAATACATAAAAAACATATTTAAAAAAAATAAACTCACCGGCCACCTAAACACCTCTGCGCGTGCGCGCGAATGTACATCACCTAAGAATGTTAGCCATGAGATTGCCAAGAAGCGTCTCACCCTTTATCCCTCCTCGGTCGGCGCTGCCTCCCCCTCCCCTTTAATTAAATGATTAACTCTAATAATGTACCAAATTTGATAACCCAAACCCTGTAATTTTTAGTGGGGCCAAAAAGGGTGAGTTATAATTTATCCTTAAGGTTAATAGGGTTAGATTAACTCTATATCGTACAATATCTTAAATGAAATCATTTGAAAAAACTTAATTATATTTTTCAAAAATTATACAATCTTGTTTTACTCGAAAATTCCGTCAAAAACCAAAATTAAGTTTTCATGCCAAAAACGTAAAATAATTTTTTTTCCGCCAAAACCGCAAATTGAGTTTTTCCGCCAGAACAAAAAAAAATCAGGTTTTCTCGTTAAACCGCAAAATTAAGTTTCCACGCCAAAACCACAAAATCAAATTTTCCACCAAAACCAGAAAATCACGTCCCCCACCCTCTCCTCCCCCAAAATTTTTTTTACAAAATCGAGTTATCTTGCCAAAATTGTAAAATCAAGTTTTCTGTCGAAACCGCAAAATCAAATTTTCCCACCAAAATTGTAATATCAGGGTTTCTCGCCCAAAATCGAAAAGTCTCGATGTCCTCTCAAAATCGCAAAATCTTGATTTCTGTCCAAAACCGCAAAATCTCGATTTTCCATCAAAACTGTAAAATTTTGATTTTTTGCCAAACCGTAAAATAATTTTCTTAATATATTTAATAAGATATAATTTACTTTTATGTGATTATATAATAACATTAATAAAAAATGATAGATAAGAAAGACTAGTATATAATATACAAAAACTTATTTTGCATAAATTAAAATTAAATTAAATATTAACTAATCTAATTTATTTGTTCCCTTGGATTAACCCTAGTTTTTAAAAAAACTACACAGCTAAAATAGGTTAGAGTTATAAAAGAACTGAGTTTATATTTAAGATGGCTAGATTGGGTTCAAATTATGGATTTAACATCACTACCCCTCTCCCTCCTCTCCTCCCAAGTTATTATTTTTAGTTTTGGTATGCCTGTTTTAAACAATCAATACGATCATATGAGGAGACATTTGGTTAGGTGACGAATAACACAAGATTAGATATCCAGCCAACATTGTCTTCTTCTTCTTTTTTTTTTCTTCAGCAGATTATGATTATTATTTTGATTATTATGGTTAATATATAGGCGAATGTGGCCATATGGGCGAGAAGATGTTCGTTCAATTAGCCAGTTTTATTAGGGTCGAATTTATGTGTGCACCAAATTAAATATCCATAACACATGATTAGATATCCAGCCAACAATATGTTTTTTTCTTTTCTTTTCTTCAGAAGATTATGGTTACTATTTTGATTCTTATTGTTAGTTATAAGGGAAAGTGGGCATATAGGCGAGAACATGTTCGTTCATTAGGATGGAATTTATTTTGTCTAGTTTCGATTAATATTTTGGGTTGATGGACGATCTTTTTGGTGTAAAATTTAGTGATGGATGAAATTAACTTGTACAAGTATATATTATTCAAAAGAAACAAATCAAAGAAATAGTGAATAACCGTACATGTAAAATATGTTTATGGATCTTCTGATTTTTTAAATATTTCAAAGAAGTTTAACATTACAAATATAAATATACAAAATTGGACGCACACGAGATTGCCCAGAAGCGTCTCACTCTTTATCCCTCCTCAACGGGCGCTGCCTGCCCCTCCCCCAAGTTATTATTTTTAGTTTTGGTATGCCTGTTTCTTTAGGGCTGATAACAAAAGTGAACAACAAATTTTAGTCAAATGCAAAAGTGAATCACAAAATCAGGTTTTTCTATTTTTGCTATTTATTTTCGATATTGATCTTGTAAATGGCAGATATTTACGAAGTAGACTTTTCCAAGATGTTTACTAATAATTTTGGGCAGTTTCAAATGATCCATGTAACTTCATTCGACTTCGTTTTTACCACAATGTCATCATCATCAATTCTTCCAACCACCATGAATAACCGATTTTAAAGTTGTAAATGCTTTAACCATCTAAATTTAACCTTGTTTATGTTATTATTTGTTTCAAAAACTTCATATTCCTTTATATTTTATGTCTTTTCACCATAAAAACTCTAGATACTCTAGATTTTAGTTTGAAAATTTTGATCTCTTCGAACTCGACCGTTCTCAGCGTTTCATTCAGTCGTAGTGGCCAGTTTTATTTGTTAGTGGTTGAAACTGAAGTTTGGGGTGTTGAAGTAGGTAAAAATCGTCTCTCTGTATTTTTCCTTCAATTTTCCGATCTGGACCGCGACAGTAGACTTCGTTGAGCAATCCAGAAGTCTACTGGTCAACGTGTGGTCTAGTTTTGCAATTGATTTTTTTTTTTAAAGTTCGTCATTAGACTTCTTTTTAAGTATCTGGGAAGTCTATAATTCCGTTTGAAAACAAAAAGTGTAGTAGACTTCTCGTAGTAGTCACATGTCAATTTAGGGTCTAGTTTTGCATTTAATTTCGTCAAAGTATTTTTCGTGAAGTTTGACTCAGTCAAAAGGTTATAGTATTGTATTTTCACTACAAAAAACTGTATTTGGCTACGGATTAGCTACGGATTTTTCCGTAGCTAATTTTTTGAGCTACGGATTGCTACGAATTCAAATCGTAACAAGGTCGTAGCTATCCGTAGCTATTCATAGCTATTTGCTACGGATAAGAGTCGTAGCTATCCATAGCTACAAAACTACGAATAGCTACGAATAAGTCGTAGCAAACAATTGCTACGATTAGCTACATCATTTGTCGTAGCTAATTAGCTACGAAAAATCCGTAGCTATTCGCAGCTATATATATTCTATAGCTATGAATAGCTACAAATATATCCGTAGCTATTGAAACCCTAAACAAACCCTAAAACTAATAAAATTATAATTAGTATAATATATCCAAAACTAAGTTTTAACATTTATAAATAAAGAATATATATTGTAAATCTATTATTTTAAAACATTAAATTGAAATACTAAACACAACACTTAAAACTCTATACACGGATCTGTTTTTACACCGTTAGATCTATTTCATTAAATCTTGACCCTTGATTAAATGAAAACCCTAAACTTTACGACTCCCAAACCAAAAAAGACCTACAGCCGTATTCGTCTTCTTCTACTCTTCCTCTCTTCCCCTCTTCGTCTTCATCTTCTATTCTTCTTCTTCATCTTCTATTCTTATTCTTCTCTTCGTCTTTTTCTCAGTCTCTTCCTATCTTCGTCTTCTTCTCGGGATACAGAGGTGCGGCATCAAGGGTCACGATGACAGGTCTGTACATCAAGGGTCACGATGAAGATGACGAAGATGAATCGGTTATGAAGATGACAAAGATGAATCGGTTGGGAAGAGACGAAGATGATGGCGAATCGTCATCTATCTCGTCCCGGAGCCACCGTGAGAGAGACGAGGAGAAGACGTCGCCGGAGCACGTCCTCCTCCGCAGCCGTACGAAGGTGGTGTGTAGAAGAAGAAGACGAAGGTAGAGAGATGTCACGAAGGCGAGGTGAGAGAGAAGTCGGAGGCGAAGCTTTATGCCGGAGAGGTGAGCGGTACGAAGGTTCACCGGTGCCGGAGGCGGTGGTCGCCGGATGAGATTCACGATAATCTTTTGTTTTCTTTCTGATTTTGTTTTAAGATTTATTAATTATTTATGTAATGTAATTCATTTATTATAAATATTATTTTAAATAAAATATTTTTTTTTTTGTTTTTTTTATTTTTAAAAATGGTATAATATAGTTACGACAATAATCGTAGACATTCGTAGCTAATCTAGCTATGAACAAGGGTCGTAGCTATCCGTAGCCAATAGCTACGGAATTGTTCGTAGCTATTCCGCAGCAAACTTGCTACAGATAGCTACGAATTCTCAATAGCTACGAGCGTTTAGCTACGGATTGGGTTCGTAGCTATCCACAGCAAACCTGAAAATAGCTACGGATTTTGGGTCATAGCTACGAACAAATCCGTAGCTATGGCCCAGTTTTCTTGTAGTGTTTACCAATCTTTGACTACGGAGGTAGACTTACTCACGAAGTCTACTATAATTTTTTTTAGTTTGATTGCTTGTTGGATGGTTGACTAGTGTGGTAGACTTCGTTAAACCTCCCCGACGTCTACAATTAATTTTTAAATTTTTTTGGTCAAATACAAAACTAGACCTCTGTAGATTGATGAGGGAAATCTATCACGGTTGATTTTGTATAGAAGTCTACTTTTTCATTTTTAAATTGAAAACTAGACCTTTTCGTAGTAGACTTCTCAAGTAGATTGTCCGACGAAGTCTACTCCTTAAAAGTCAAAGTTTGATCAAATGCAAAACTAAACCTTTCACTAATTGCAGATTTTTCTACGAAGTATACAACTTGATTTAATTCCAAACTAGAGCCCTAGTAAACTTCGCAAACAAATCCACTTGGTAGATTTGTTTACGAAGTTTACCAAAAACAAGTAGACTTCTGGGAGAAGCCTACTTATGACACATCATGCTAACATTATTACATATCATTCTGACATCATTTTGACCTCATTAGTGTATTAGAAAGGTTTTTTTACACAATATATAATGAATTTTTTTTTATGTTTTCCTTAGGTAATATACTTGCTTGTGAAAGAGTTTGGAATCATTATTCCATGTAGATATTTATAAATTTTAATTATAGTGAAATTGTGAAACTAAATTATTTATGGTAGATTTTGTTGGAGTCAAGATTAGCACTTTCCTAAAAGGCCTATTCATGAGTTTAGGTCGGCCCAGAATGGAAAGTCGGTAAAAGGCCCAAGGCGGTAAAACTTAGGTTAAACCGAACTAGGGATGATCGGCTTACGTTAGGGTTTTGGAAAGTGTTGAGGCAAAGGCGCCGCGCGACGACTTCAGTGATATGAAAATATTCCGTATCGAGATAAAACCAAGATTTTAGGAAATATTCATATTTATTTTCGATTTCCTTATATGTTAAACCGACTTGTAACCCTATAAAAGGGAACCCAGTTAATCAATAATACACACGCTTTTCATAATACTTTGAGCCTAAGAGACTTTAGAGCAAACTTAACCTAAAATCTCTCCGGCGACTTATTCAATTCTCTTTTACCGGCTTCCATCTCGGAAACACCGGTTATAAACCCTAATTTCCTAACTCTCACCGCGTTCATTAATTCTTCTTTTAGAATCCCTAAATTTCAACCCTAAAATTCTTGCTATCTTAGGATACGCGGAATTGAGATCTTACAATTGGCGCCGACTGTGGGGATTTCTAAGAGAAATTTCTGAACGAGATGTCGGGAAACCGTAACGAAATCGATCCGGAAAACCCAAGGGTGGACCTAAGCGATCATGAAGGAAGTGATTACGACCAAAGTGATCACGAAGACGATACGGCGCATGACGGCAAACACCCGCGGGACGCCACTAAATCGAAGAAAGCTCGAGATGACGGTAAACATGTCCCGTCACTCAGCGAAACGGCAGAACAAATCGAGCGAGACAAAGTTCTAGCTACTCTGATGGCCAAAATCGAATCACAGAACGATTTGATCAAAACTTTTTCAGAAAAGATTGATTTATTGCAGTCAGAACAAGCAAAAATCCGTTCGGACCAACAGTCAAGGAAGTCGAAGAGAGAGGTGCCTCCAAAAGTAAAAGACAAAGTCGCCATACGACTAGTCTACGATACATCTGAGGAGAGCCACCGAGAACAAAGCCGAAGCAGCGAATCCAGAAGCAACTCACGCAAAGAACGCGATGAAGAGGATACTCACAAACGGGGCTCGCATCGGAAAGAAGAGTCCGAAGAACCCAAACGGAGTGGAAGTCGGAGACAGCACGACTGGAGCGACGAGAGGTACTCACCCGATGAGGACAAACACACCGACTACGAGACGCGGGGCCGGCATCACAGACGAAATTCGCATTATGAGGAAGACCTGTGCCGTGATAACTATCGCCACGAGCGAAGTACGTCGCACAGGGAAACTCATAGAACATCTACTCGCGGAGCAAGCCGCAACCATGTCGAGAAACAGCTGACCGAACTTAGAGATACCATGAAAGAACTAAAAGACAAAGTTCATAACGTTGATGGATCCGCCCCTGAGATCGACCGGATCATCGAGGAAACTCGAAGAACACCATTCACGTTGCGTATTACGGATACATACATACGCCAAAAAGAGAAAGTCAGATTACCGATGTATGACGGCACGAAAGATCCCGCAACTCATCTGACGATTTTCAAGATTATGGCGGCTAAAGCGCGATTTTCATCAAGCAAAGAACGTGACATCGGCTTCTGCCAACTATTCGCCGAAACTCTGGAGGGAGACGCACTGACCTGGTTCTCTCGACTCCTGTCCAAATCAATTGACAGTTTCTCCGACCTCACATGGGCATTCGTAAGGCATCACTTCACCTACATACGTAAGGACACTTCGCTAAGCGCGTTGATGTCCATGACGCAAGAAAAGAAGGAAACTTTGAAGGACTTCATAGAAAGGTTCAGAGCAGTCATGACGCGAGCGGAGGCCCCAGATAAGTTCACTATCGCGGCCTTGACAAATGCCGTCTGGCACGAGTCGCCCTTTTACCAGGATCTGGTCGTCAACCCTCCATTAACCATTGAAGACGCACTCCATCAAGCGAACAAATTCGTGGAATTAGAAGAGAAAAAGGTCGCTTTAGCCAAAAGATTTGGTTCCGGTAAACAGGCAGATAAGAAGGAAGAGAGAGAACCTAGACAGCATTACGATAAAGGGGCCAAGACGACAATGGTTGTGGACAGCACTGATAAAACCCGATCATCGAAACCTTGGAACAAACGAAACAGAGAGGCAAAGGGGAAGACGCAACAAGCAACTTCCATCACGGGAGAGAAGTACTGCAAGTACCATCAAGCTACGTCCCACGACACGGCTGAATGTCGGAACCTTAGAAATGCACTCTATGCCCGACTTTCGGATGAAGAGATCAAGGCGGCCATTGAGAGGTTAAAAAAGGAAGAATCGGGGCAGCAGAAGGAAGACAAAATCGACGAGCAAGCACCCAAGCAAGGTAAACAACCGCGACGTATCAAAAGCATAGCTTTGAAACGCAATCGAGAAGAAGAGGAGGGGGAAGACGAAGAGGAAACTCCTAAAGCCGTCCGAAGAATCAACATGATCATGGGCGGCCTGATCTCCGTGAACGACTCGGTTCGATCGATCAAGGTATATGAACGCATGGCGTTAGCTGCGCAAAACGCGCCTCAACCGATTTTAACCGACGATCCACCCGTCATCTTCACCGATCAAGATTTATACGGGACCCATTTGAATGAATTGAACCAGGACAAACTCTAAACAATCCTTCAGATTCCCAGTCTGATTAAATCTAAGGGATTTAATCAGACTGGGAATCTGAAGGATTGTTTAGAGTTTGTCCTGGTTCAATTCATTCAGATTAAACCCTACTAAACATATTGGATCTAGGTTCTCTATCAGAATCATAAAGGGATCTCAGTAATACCTTGTTTATGCAGCGGATTAGAGAGGTATCGTCAGAGATCAGCAGAACCGCCAAGGGACAGCTCCTCCAGAGGTTCACACACGCACACTTCAGGAAAAATGGCTGCTAGACCAGAGAGAGGGAGGCGCAGAGAGAGAGAGGAGAGGCGCCGAGAGAGTTAGGAAAAAGAGAGCTAGGTCAAGTTTTAATTATAAAACCCTTTGTCTAGTTCTGTTGGGCTTTTGGGCCCAATTCCCAGTCTGATTAAATCCCTTAGATTTAACCAGGCCCTTTAATCTCTCTAAGTATAGTAAATGCCTAGCACTTTTACCGTACTTCTGCTGAACCGTTCCCTCATAGTTTCCTGTTAGCTTAGGCGTGTGACCCATATGGGATCATATAATAAAGGCAATAAATCCAAGACTTATAGATCATGAGCGGACTCTAGCAAGCCATCATGACCCCCAGTATTATATGACTTATGTCTGATCATTGACATACTCTTACTTTCTAGAGACAGTACAGAGATTACCGGACATAATTCCAACAATCTCCCACTTGTACTGGAATCTCTGTATTCATATTCCTTTTGTCTCAATATCTCGATTAGTCATAAGGCAAGATGAGTGTCATCCTTATAAGGCCTAATAATGTTCATCGGACTCTGATTTGATACTGACAATCCAAACGACTCGGGACAGTCCGTTTGAGCATGGCCATGCATTTTCCAGTATTCAAATCTCCGATTGGCCTAGAGATATTCACTCCATTTATATTGGAGGGACAAATCCCGTCTTGTTACATCACTGTAAACTACTCATTTCATAATACACCCAAACAAGGTCCTTATAACTATCGCTTAACGACAGCGTTAGACAATGATCAAAGCGCATCAGTTGATGTGCAGTCACATGCATGCGAACTCAGGTCTAAGGACTATACTATATAGTCGTAGTAAGAATCTCTTATGACACAGATATAAATATCCTGAAGAGTTCTTATAAGCGGGTCATGTCCGGTCGTATGTACCCCAACATACACCTATGTACTGACTTTGATGTCGTGCATCTATGACATCCTGAGACTTTGTCATAAGTCACATACCAATCTAGTCTCACGCGGTTGTTGGTGTTCCAATTTCGACAACCTTCGACTAGGGACAGGATGATATAAGCCATCTATCAAATATAGGGCCTCATGATCAAGCTAAATGACTTTGATGACTCAAGATCAAATCACTTACTTCGATGACCTATAAAATGGTTCATATCATTTTGGAACGATTATTTCATCACAGTTAAAATAATCTTGAAAAATAATTTTATTAAACATCTTAAATGTTTTACAAGAACATATCAATAACTAAATAAAGCCCTCAAACTCCCACTCAAATTTAGATTACATTTCAATGTCTCTAATGCCTACAGCTTCAGTCAGGTACTCGAGCTTAGGCCTTGGGAGTGGCTTTGTCAACGGATCAGCGACATTATCATCTGTCGGAACTCGGCTGATCTTGACTTCCTTTCTATTAATGATATCACGTATCAAGTGAAATCTTCTTAGTATATGCTTGGATTTCTGGTGTGATCTTGGTTCCTTTGCCTGAGCTATAGCACCATTGTTATCACAAAACAGTGCCAGAGGCTCAGCTGCATTCGGTATCACACCTAGTTCAATAATGAACTTTCGTATCCAAACAGCTTCCTTCGCTGCTTCTGAGGCGGCGACATATTCAGCTTCTGTAGTGGAATCAGCAACGGTGTCTTGCTTGGAGCTTCTCCAACTGATTGCACCGCCATTCAGACAAAAGATATAACCGGACTGTGACCGGAAATCATCTTGGTCTGTCTGGAAACTTGCGTCCGTGAATCCACTGACTTCAAGCACATTACTTCCGCCGTACACCAAGAACTTATCCTTAGTATGTCTTAGATACTTCAGGATATTCTTGACGGCAATCCAGTGGTTTTCACCTGGATTTGACTGGTATCTACTCGTCATGCTCAATGCATAAGCAACATCAGGACGAGTACAGATCATGGCATACATGATAGATCCTATTGCAGATGCATAAGGAATATTCTTCATGCGCTCAAGCTCAGCAGCCGTCGTAGGGCTCTGCTTCTTGCTTAGCGTTGTGCCATGTACCATTGGCGTGAAGCCCTTCTTGGAATCTGCCATGCTGAATCTATGCAGGACTTTGTCAATGTATGAATCTTGACACAAGCCTATCAGCCTTTTAGATCTATCCCGGTAGATCCGGATTCCAAGAACGTATGCGGCTTCACCCATGTCTTTCATGGAAAAACAACTTCCAAGCCAGTCCTTTACCGACCGCAACATTGGTACGTCGTTTCCGAGAAGCAGTATGTCATCGACATACAGAATAAGAAATACTATCTTGCTCCCACTAGTCTTCTTATACACGCATTGTTCTTCTTCGTTTCTGATGAAGTCAAATTGCTTGATCGCTTCATCAAAGCGAAGATTCCAGCTCCTCGATGCTTGCTTCAATCCATAAATGGATTTATGAAGCTTGCATACTTTCCCAGCATTCTTTGGATCTATGTAACCGTCAGGTTGTGTCATATACACATCCTCTTCCAGAATTCCATTCAGGAAGGCGGTTTTCACGTCCATCTGCCAAATTTCATAATCATGAAAAGCTGCAGTTGCTAGTAGAATCCGAATAGATTTCATCATAGCCACTGGGGAATAGGTTTCATCATAATCCACACCGTGAACTTGCCTGAAACCTTTTGCCACCAACCTGGCTTTATAAATCTGGACATTTCCATCCACGTCAATCTTCTTCTTGAAGATCCATTTGCACTCGATGGCTTTTACACCAGCGGGATCTGGGCCCATCATGGCTTGATTGAAGTTCGATGGTTCATCACCATCAATGATCAGAAGATCATGACAGTTAGTCACGAGGAATCCTTGATATCTCTCGGGTTCGTGACGGATCCTCCCGGATCTTCGAACTTCAGGTACCACAGGTTCAGGCTCTACAATTTCTTGTAGGTCCTCCTGCTGCTCTTCCTCATTAGGTTGAGCAGTATCCTGTTCATCTTGAATTTCTTCAAGCAGTACCTTACTCCCACTGTTTTTCTTAGAGAGAAACTCCCTCTCAAGAAAATTACAATCCCGGGCAACAAAAATCTTGTTCTCGGATCGTAGGTAGAAGTAATAAGCCTTGGTCTCCTTCGGATAACCAATGAAGTAGCATTTATCAGATTTTGGTGTAAGCTTGTCAGAGATTAATCTCTTGACATAGGCTTCACAACCCCAAATTCTAAGATAAGACAGCACTGGAGTTTCTCCAGTCCATAATTCATATGGTGTCTTAGCTACTGCTTTTGATGGCGCTCTATTTAGAGTGAACACTGCTGTTAGCAGAGCATATCCCCAAAGGGATATTGGAAGGTCTGTGTGACTCATCATAGACCGAACCATATCCAATAAGGTCCGATTCCTCCTCTCAGACACACCATTCCATTGAGGTGTTCCAGGAGGAGTGAGTTGGGAAACTATCCCACACTCTCTCAGATGATCACTGAACTCTTGGCTCAAGTATTCTCCTCCTCGGTCGGACCGAAGAGCTTTAATGCTTTCGCCAAGTTGGTTCTGTACTTCATTTTGGAATTCTCTGAATCTCTCAAACGATTCAGACTTATGTTTCATTAAATAAACATATCCATACCTGCTGAAATCAT
Source organism: Orychophragmus violaceus (assembly GCA_030180135.1). NCBI lineage: Eukaryota > Viridiplantae > Streptophyta > Magnoliopsida > Brassicales > Brassicaceae > Orychophragmus > Orychophragmus violaceus. The sequence goes on from CM058231.1 coordinate 80,528,652, forward strand.
CAGTGAAGGTAATGAAGTACTGATAGTTTCCTCTTGCATTTGTGGACATTGGGCCACACACATCAGTGTGTATCAGGCCCAATAAGTCACTGGCCCTCTCGTTGGGTTTATTAAAGGGGGCCCGCGTCATTTTGCCCATCAGGCAGGATTCGCATTTCTCACATGACTCAAAGTCAAATGAGCCAAGAAGTCCATTCGAATGGAGTCTCTTAATGCGTTTCTCACTGATGTGCCCTAAACGACAATGCCATAGAAACGTTCGGTTCTCCTCATTAGGTTTGAACCGTTTGGTATTAATGTTATAAATTGGTGCGGATTGATCAAGTATGTAAAGCCCATTCGTAAGAGGGGCACAACCATAGAACAAATTATTGCGATTGAAGGAACATAATTTATTCTTAACTGAAAAATCATAACTTTCCAAATCCAACAAAGAAACTGAAATAATATTTCTGCTTATCGCAGGTACAAAATAGCAGTTATTAAGTTCTAAAACCAATCCCGAAGGTAAAGACAACAAGTATGTGCCTACAGCTAGTGCAGGAACTTTCGCTCCATTCCCAACTCGTAGCTCCACTTGTCCTTGCTTCAGCCTCCTACTGTTGCTGAGTGCCTGCATATTAGTACAAATATGAGCCCCACAACCAGTATCCATAACCCATGAGGTATTATCAGAAGTAGTTGTATTAACTTCTATAACAAAAATACCTGATGAAGAAGTCTCCAGAGTCTTCTTCTTCAATTCCTTTAGACCTTCCAGGAATTTCTTACATTCTCTCCTCCAATGCCCTGGTTCTTTGCAGAACCTGCAGATGTCAGTAGGCCCAAGCTTGGACTTGGGCTTGGGCTTTGACGTGTCCTTGTCCGAGACTTGAACAGCCTTAGCCTTTCCCTTGTCCTTGGCAGAGGATTTCTTAAAGCCCTTGCCCTTTTGCACCATAAGCACTTTGGGGTCCTTGGCTTTCCTCAAGTTGGGCTCTGCAGTCTTGAGCATTCCGTGAAGCTCAGGCAATGTCTTACTCAAGCCATGCATATTGAAGTTCAGGATGAACTGATCATAGCTTGCAGGTAAAGACTGCAGAACGATGTCGCAGGCAAGTTCCTGGCTGATAGGGCAGTCGAGTTTCTGAAGATGATCGAGATAACCCATCATCTTCAAGACATGAGGACTCACTGTCGCACTTGCAGCCATTTTGCAGTCTAAGAGGTTCTTAACAGTCTGGAACCTCTCAGTTCTTGCCTGCTCCTGAAAAAGCGATTTCAGGCTTGCCATTATCTCGATGGGCGACAGCACACTCTCGAACTGCATTTCCAATTCAGGAGTCATGGTTGCCAACATCAGGCAATAGACATCATTTTCATCTGACGAATGCTTTTCCCAAGCATTGTGCAGATTCCTGGCGGCATTGTTTGGAGGCCTCTCGGGGAGGGGATCACGAAGGACATATTCCTTCTTCTCCTGCTTGAGGACCAGCCTCAAGTTCCTTGACCACGTCAGGAAGTTCGTTCCAGTCAGCTTCTCCTTGTCGAGAACAGACCGGATTGAGAATGTGTTTTGTGTGCTTGTTGTAGTCATTGCTGAAATTTAAGATAAAAAGGATTTTAGTTTATATGTTCAATATGAGTAAACTCGCATTATATTCAATAACATTAGTTACCCTCAAAAGAATATAATGATTCCAAGATCCACATATAACTAAGATCAAAGTGGGCCACTGGCCGTCACCCAACCTCAGCTTATATCGGTAAGCCCTATTTCGGCTAATTATATCCGTGATATAACTCTTGGTTGTGAATCTGGGCCCGAGGCCCAATCCACTCTGATGTCTCAAGGCCCGGGACTCCCGATGGCCTAGTCAAGAAAACCAGACTATACAGTCATGTAATCACTAATGTCTGGGACTCCCAATAACATTAATGAATCACAAACTGTCTTACCCACGCAAAAGATAGACACCCTCACACTGTAAGACCATGTGTACGATTGAATGGGTTTCAACAGCTGACATAGACTGGACAAGACATCCAACGCTTGATATTATTTGAGGTTTATAGGTTTTCTTAAAATTTCATTCCAAAATAGAAGATTACTATTTTTGGAAACTTTCCATTTTTGGAAACCTACTGTTTTGGAAACTTTTATAATTGGAAACTTCCTAAATTTGGAAACTTTCTAACTATAGAAATTTCCTAAATATCCAAAACATGCAAATCTAGAAATTTCTATTCTAAGAAACTTTCTAATTTAAAATTTTGGAAACTGATTAATTTAAAATCGAATTTTAATTATTAAATAAAATTTTAAATTAAATCTGAAGAAGAGACTCAAATAACTGGCCCAATTGTTTTAACTTCTTGGCCCAAGGCCCAAGAATTGGTCTATGTCCAAGACATAACCCAATTGCCCAATTAAATGACATAACCGGTCTGGTTCATTAAAATTGGTCTAACCAAGATTAATTACTACGATAACCACAATTGTTAACCGGTCATTTACTAAACCGGATTTTCTCAATTTATTTGGTCCAACCAAATCAAATTAGAAAACCACTGGTTTAGGCACTAAATCCAATTTTAAACGACATTGGATTTCTTATCACGGTTTAACCAGATTTAATAAATTTTATTAAGTCTGTAAACCGTGACGATTAAGTTTTAATTATATTAAACCGAACCATAAACCAAACCGAACCGACCGATTGGTCACGTGAACCGATCACGACCGAGTCGCAAGCTTCACGCGATCGGGACGAGACACGATCGGGACAGCCGCAAGCATCACGCGATCGGGACGAGAGGCGGGACGGGACGGGACGGCTCGGGCCGAGAGAGGCGGGACGCGATCGGTCCATCTCTCGCGATCGGAACGACCACGCGACTCGATCCGGCAAAGCGATCGGTCCGTGCGTCAATCCGATCCGGACGTGTGATCCTTTGGCGATCAACACTCCGACGCATACCTTTCCAAAAAGGATCGGATCATGCGATTTTAGTTTAGGGCTTTTAACTTTGTTTCTTAAGTGTTTTACTTATCAATTTCAAGCAAAGATTGATTCAAACACTTCTAAACAACCTAAACATGATTCTAACAAGAAATCCTAATAGAACCAATGGCTCTGATACCACTGAAGGATTGTTTAGAGTTTGTCCTGGTTCAATTCATTCAGATTAAACCCTACTAAACATATTGGATCTAGGTTCTCTATCAGAATCATAAAGGGATCTCAGTAATACCTTGTTTATGCAGCGGATTAGAGAGGTATCGTCAGAGATCAGCAGAACCGCCAAGGGACAGCTCCTCCAGAGGTTCACACACGCACACTTCAGGAAAAATGGCTGCTAGACCAGAGAGAGGGAGGCGCAGAGAGAGAGAGGAGAGGCGCCGAGAGAGTTAGGAAAAAGAGAGCTAGGTCAAGTTTTAATTATAAAACCCTTGTCTAGTTCTGTTGGGCTTTTGGGCCCAATTCCCAGTCTGATTAAATCCCTTAGATTTAATCAGGCCCTTTAATCTCTCTAAGTATAGTAAATGCCTAGCACTTTTACCGTACTTCTGCTGAACCGTTCCCTCATAGTTTCCTGTTAGCTTAGGCGTGTGACCCATATGGGATCATATAATAAAGGCAATAAATCCAAGACTTATAGATCATGAGCGGACTCTAGCAAGCCATCATGACCCCCCAGTATTATATGACTTATGTCTGATCATTGACATACTCTTACTTTCTAGAGACAGTACAGAGATTACCGGACATAATTCCAACACCATTACCCCCACAACGATCCGCTGGTGGTCGAACTCCTCATCGGAAGTTGCCAGGTATCACGAATTTTAGTCGACACAGGCAGCTCAATAGATTTGATCTTCCTAGATACACTCAAGAAGATGGAAATTAAAGAAGAGGATATTAAGCAGAAGGAGAAACCACTCACCGGCTTCACGAGCGAAGCGACATACACAATTGGGACAATTAAGCTGCCGGTTTACGCAGGAGGAATTAACAGGATGGTGAGGTTTCACGTCATTGACAAGCCAACCATCTACAACGTGATTTTGGGAACCCCATGGCTATACAGCATGAAGGCGGTATCGTCAACTTATCACCAGTGTCTGAAATTCCCAACACCCAAAGGAATCCAGATGGTTAAGGGATGCCAACGGGCGAGTCGATCGTTTTTCGCAAGAGAGCATAGGATCAGAGTACCTTCGTGCATGATCAATGCGGAACAAGGAAGGAAAGGTCCTGAGAAGGAACTAATCCAACAAGTTGTCATCGACGATTCTGACTCGAGCAAGTGTGTAGGAATTGGCGCAGAATTACCTGAAGATATCAAGAAAGAGTTGGTCACTTTCCTACAACAAAACGTCGCAACATTTGCGTGGTCGGTCAAGGACATGAAAGGCATTAATCCAACCATCACGACCCACGAGCTCAACGTCGACCCGACTTACAAACCAATTAAGCAAAAGAGGCGAAATCTCGGTCCTGAGAGGGCAAAAGCGGTCAATGACGAGGTAGAAAAATTACTTGATGCCGGTTCAATCCAGGAAGTCAAATATCCCGATTGGCTGGCTAACCCGGTGGTCGTAAAAAAGAAAAACGGGAAGTGGAGAGTATGTGTCGACTTCACAGATCTCAATAAAGCCTGCCCAAAGGATAGTTTCCCTCTGCCACATATCGACCGACTTGTTGAAGCAACTACCGGAAACGAGTTACTATCATTCATGGATGCGTTCTCAGGATACAATCAAATCCTCATGAACCCGGACGATCGGGAGAAGACGGCATTCATCACTGAACGCGGCACTTATTGTTACAAGGTTATGCCCTTCGGTCTGAAAAACGCCGGCGCCACCTACCAGCGATTGGTCAACCGGATGTTTGCAGGACAGCTCGGCACGACGATGGAGGTTTATATTGACGACATGCTGGTCAAATCTTTGATCGCCTCTCAGCATGTCGGCCATTTGAAGGAATGTTTCAACATCCTTAACCAGTACGGAATGAAGCTCAACCCAGCCAAATGTACGTTCGGAGTAACATCAGGAGAGTTCCTTGGGTACGTAGTAACTCAGAGAGGAATAGAAGCTAACCCAAAGCAGATCTCGACCATAATCGACTTACCATCTCCCAAGAATACACGAGAGGTGCAGCGTCTGACTGGCCGCATAGCCGCCTTGAACAGGTTTATATCTCGTTCAACGGATAAATGCTTACCCTTTTACGAACTTCTCTGGGGAAATAAAAGATTCGTGTGGGACGATAAGTGTCAATAGGCATTCATTCAGCTCAAGGACTACCTGTCGAACCCGCCGATATTGTCAAAACCAGAAAATGGTGAGACACTATTACTATACATCGCGGTCTCAATGACAGCAGTCAGCGGTGTACTGGTTCGGGAAGACCGAGGGGAGCAAAAGCCGATCTTCTACGTAAGTAAAACAATGAACGGAGCCGAGACCAGATATCCCGCAATGGAGAAACTGGCCCTCGCGGTCGTCATCTCAGCACGAAAGCTACGACCCTATTTTCAGTCGCATTCAATCGCTTTATTAAGCAGCCAGCCCCTTCGAACAATTTTGTACAGCCTAGGACAGTCTGGTCGCCTGGCTAAATGGGCGATAGAGCTCAGCGAGTACGACATCGAATACCGAAACAGGACAACCGCCAAGTCACAGGTAATAGCTGATTTCCTCGTAGAATTGTCACCTGAATTGGATGTCGGTACCGAGATAGAAGACAAGAATTGGAAACTATTTGTCGATGGCGCCTCATCCAAAAAAGGAGCCGGGATAGGGATACGTCTCATATCACCGCCGAGTATGAAGCTTTATTGGCCGGTCTCAGACTAGCCAAGGAAATCGGTGTACGACACCTTTTGGCCCATTGCGATTCCATGCTCGTCGCGAACCAAATCAATGGAGATTATGAAGCAAAAAATGAACGAATGGAAGCTTATCGGAAGACGGCATTAGAGCTGACCAACTCCTTCGAATTCTTTGACATCGTCCAGATACCGAGGAAAGAAAATGCCCCAGCAGATGCACTCACATCTCTGGCATCGAATCCCGACCTCTGTCGACAGATCCCAGTGGAGACAATCCACGAACCGAGCATCCCGCCTCCTGAGGGTACTCATGAAGAATCCGATGATCTCTCAAACCAACAAGACGGCAAGGACGACATGTGTCTTGGTAGTCAAGCGAAAACCGCTGACCCCATCGCACTGTTAATAGACGAAAGCGAGGATTGACGACAAGAAATAAAAGCATATCTCACCGAAGGGAAGCTTCCAGAAGACAAGTGGGCAGCGCGACGACTCAAAGTCAGAAGTGCACGGTACACGATGCACAACGATGTTCTCTATAAGTACTCAGCCAACAAAATTCTTCTCAGATGCATACACGGAGATGAAGTAGGTCGAGTTCTCGAAGAAACACATTCAGGAGAAGGCGGCAATCATTCTGGAGGTCGATCCCTCGCTCTCAAAATCAAGCTGAACGGTCACTATTGACCGACTATGATAGCCGACTGCGAGACCTACTCCAACAAATGTGAAAAATGTCAGCGTCACGCACCATTTATACACCGACCAATGGAACTGCTCACGACTTCGAATGCGGCTTACCCATTCATGAGATGGGCAATGGACATAGTCGGGCCTTTGCCGCTATCCAGTCAAAGGCGTTTCCTACTTATCATGACCGACTACTTCACAAAGTGGGTAGTAGCCAAAGCATTTGTCGCAATTCATGACGTCCAAGTCCAGAACTTTGTTTGGAAATACATTATATGTTGGTTCGGGCTACCTTACGAGATTGTCACGGACAACGGATCGCAGTTCATCTCAAACCAGTTTGAAGGGTTCTGCAAGAAGTGGGATATACGGCTAAGCAAATCAACACCGAGGTATCCTCAAGGAAACGGAAAAGCCGAAGCAACGAATAAAACCATCATTGCCGGCATCAAGAAGCGGCTTGAAAGCAAAAAAGGAGTTTGGGCCGACGAGCTCGATGGAGTCCTTTGGTCATATAGAACGACTCCACGCCGCGCAACAGGAGCTACCCCATTTTCCTTGGCTTTTGGCGTGGAAGCAATGGTACCAGCAGAGGCAAACATCTACACACTTCGCCGATCTCTCATGCCGCAAAGTGCCGAGATCAACGAGAAACTGTTGATCCAAGCCCTTGATACCTTAGAAGAGGAACGAGATCGGGCTTTACTCAGAATTCAAAATTACCAACAACTCGTAACTCGGTACTACAACCAAAAAGTCAAAGAACGACATTTTCAAGTCGGCGACTACGTCCTGCGCAAGGTCTACGAAAATACAAAGGAGTGGAAAGCAGGCAAACTCGGTGCAAAGTGGGAAGGACCCTACAAGGTGACGAAAGTCGTCAAACCCGGAGTGTACGAGCTCGAATCAATGAAGGGCAAGGCTTTACTGCGTTCCTGGAATTCGGCGAGCCTAAAGGAGTACTTCTAAAGACTTCAAGGCGCTTTTCATAAAAAAAAAAAATCCTATGTATGAACTACGAGCGACTTGATTCTTCCTAGGAAGATACGTAGGCAGCTTTAACCGGCACATTCGCAAAATTAATAAAATTTTCATTTTTCAGCTCATATACCGCCTTGAAAGCTCATCAAGAGCCATAACAGGTCAGTTTTTGCAATATTATTAAAAGTCAAATATTTTTAACAAAAGCCGAGCTACTAACTCGCAAACCTAAGCCGAGTCTAAACAACTCGCAGAAAGCCGAACTCCTTAGTTCGCAAAAAAGCCGAGTCAAAGGAACTCGCCAAAAGCCGAGCAACCAATAAGACTCGCACTAGCATCATGCCTCCTGGCCAGGGGCGTGGTCTTCCTTGCGCACGAGGTGCACATCGTGGTAAGGAAAAGCCGGGATCCGTCCCGCAAATTCTTCGCGGTAGGAGATAACAAATAAGTCGAGCACAAAAGACTCGCACATTCTCCCGCCCTTAGAATAAAGCCGAGCATCTGTAAGCCTCGCAAACCGCCTTATGGAAAAATAAAACGAAAGTCGCTAAATTGCTTAAGTTTTGACGACGAGTTTGATACAAGATTAGTTTGATTTGATTACAAGTCACTAAATTGTTTAAACTCGTTGATAACAAGCTTTAGTCCCGATCTGATTAGGAGTATGTATTCGAGTCGCTAAACTGTCTAAACATTGTCTAAGAACAAGTTTAAACAGGATTAGCCCGACTTAGTACATATTCCAACCGCCATTTACTTGAGTTTGATAGAAAAAGCTTTAAAACAAAGATAGACTGATCCAAATCGCTATCAGGCTTAAAGCAAACTTAATGTAAATTATGATTAAATTAAAAAGTTTGCATAAATAAATAAGAGTTGTTACAAAGCCAATACAGATAAAATATTAATCAGCCCCGGCCGATGGCTTCTCAGGCTCGCTAATCTCCTCGGTACCACCCTTCTCGATCCGATCTATAGCCGCGATCTCTGAACGGACAGATTGGACGAGGTCAGCAGGAACCGCCTCCGGAATTATCCCGCGATTGGTTCCGAATTGGTCGACATGCTGCAGGACAGGAGGAGGAGAGTCATGAGAGCGGTTGAGGAGAGGATGATGTATTGGTGAGAGGACAAACGTAAGCTCTTCCTTCGTTACGACATTCATGTCGTCTAACTCAGAGTTCACCGCGATCTCATCAGCGGTAATCTTGTCCAAAACGGTTTGAGGAACCGACACGCCTTCTCCGCTAAGTTTCACCAAGCACTTTTTAAGCCCAGAAATCTGAGCCTGCTTGACTTGCATCGCAACGGCGACCTCTTGATCACCGATATAACGCTGAATAAGGTCGAAATGAGACTGCGCCTTCGTCCTGGCAGCGGCTTCAACTCTCTCTCTCTCTTTTTGAACCAGATCAAGATAAAACTTCTGTATCCTCTTCCTCTCCGATTGAAACTTAAGGAGATCGACCTTCGACTTCTCCTCAGCCTCCTTCAACTTACCTTCGAGGACCAGATTATTCGCCTCCAATACCTTCTTCTCTTCCTTGATCTTCTTAAGAAGATCATCCCGTTTGGTGACCGCAGCGGCCATCTTCTTCGCACTCCAACAACTCTCCAGAGCCACACGACTAGAGGCCGCGATCATCTAAAAACAACAATAAAGAATCTCGGTTAAATCAGCTGATTAAAACAAGGGATCAGGCAAAGGGGAACTTACGTTAGCTTCGGCGTGTTTCAGTTTGAGGATAGCATCTGAATGAGGCAACTCTTCTAACACCGGCCAATCTGACTCGTTTCCTCTGACGCATGTCAACATATCGAAGCAGGCTCGAGGATTGTTGATGAAAGGGATCTCGCTTGTGTACTGGTAAGCAAAATTGTGGATAGACCTCCGGACTTCCCCCTCTTTCACTTCGCGCCTTGGTCGCACCAAAACGAGTTCCTTGTTAGAAACAAAGGGCTTAGGGTTACCAGATTTATCGGGAACGGTCCCATCAAATGTGTAGAACCGTTTCCACGGATCCTTCTGCCTAGCAGGTTCTCCAGAAGCCGCCACCTCAGTAGTAGCGTCTTCAGCCGGCTTACTCGCTTGAGACGCCTTCTTTGCCGACCTCTCCTGAGCCGCCTTGTCTTCTGCAGGCCTTTTCTTCGTAGGAACCTTAGGCGGGAGATCGGAAGGATTTGCCACCCGGGCAGTCGACTTCTCACCAACATCATAAGATTGGTTGCCGCCTTGAGTGAGTAAAAGTTTATCCTTATCTTTCGGCGGCTTGGCAGAAGAAGGCTTGGTTGAAATCTCCTTAGAATAGTCAACGGAGTCAATTCGCTTAACTTTGCCCATCCTCTTTGGCTTGACGAGTTGTTCGGGAGTAACTTTCGCCTTGGTGTTCCACTTAACTGGATTAACAGATGAAAAATCAGAACCAACAAGAAAAAGACTATCATAAAGCGATAAACGAACCTTCGGAGATCCGCGGAAGAAACTTATTTATACGTTCGCGAGTAAGGTGTGACCACTTGCGCAAACTGAGAGCCCGAATCTGCTCGAGGATAAAGAAGTAGTTGTCGGGATACGGCTTCAGAAAAGGGTGATCCACTGCAATAATAAAAAGGAATTAAGTAAATTATCGCGTTCAAGGGACAGCAAATTTGAAACGACATCTACCATAGTCTGTATTCCAAGACGTCCTTATAAGTTCCTTATGCTCGTCAGGAACGACTAACGAAGATAGCTCGGTAAAAAATAGGATCTTTGCCAATTATTGATCTTCTTAGGCGCGTCTGTCAGAATGCGATTGCCACTTTTGAGTTTAACCGCGAAACACCCTGGGCTAGTAGCCTTCATACGATTGATTGACGTCATTTCCTCGAAGATATTCACGGTTATTGTGATGCCGGCCTCATCCCCTAGCACCAGGAGACCGACCATATGGCGAACCGCAACAGCTGAGAGTTGGGAAATGGCGATTTCACGGCGGTGGCAATACGAAATCAACAAGTCGGGCAGCGGGAACCAACAACGGCAACCCCCAGTGTCGGTGTTGATAAAATACGACTCATAGAGGGTCATATATCCCGGTGGAGGACTCCAAGGACGGTCAAGCGGAAAGGGGATGATGACTTTGATCTTCGGGTCCGCTCCGCAGTCTTGAAGCATAGATCTGACCGACGTCGCGTTGGATCTGGTCTGGAAAACGTTACTAAACATTTCGCTAGGGTCAACCGGCAATACAAAAGGAACGTTATCTTCGGAACCGACTTGATCAATATCGATGTCGTCCTCATCATTATCAGAATCCCGTAGCTGAGGAATAATCAAATCTTCCCGGCCAGAGCTCTCGGCAGCATCGGTTTGACGTGATGCCTCACGACGACGTCGGAGTTCTTCAATCTCAAAATGGATAGGATGATTCTTCAAGTCGGACGAAATGCTCGAAGACGTGGAAGCGGAAGAAGTAGACTGACGACTTGATGAGTCTTCCGCAGACGAAACAGTAACAACTTCCTTGTCTTTACTTCCCGAACAACGGATCAAAGACATGATTTATTGAAGAACAGATGAAGAACACAAGGGACAAATGAAGATTGATCTAAAAACCTATAAAACCTACGGCGGAGCAGCGGCTGAGAGATGATCGGAAAATAAATACCGAGAGAGAGAGAATTACCTTTCAAAACTTCTTCACACGAGCGAAATGAGGAAGTAAGAAGTAAGAAGGGACTATTTATAGTGAAAATGACGGCGCAGGGATCGAGGCACATCATTACCTAGACGACGCTTCGTTCTTCGCACCTACCCGACGATTGGACCGAGAATCAATTCCGGTTTCGCTGAATCACCATCGGTTTAAAGCCGATTGCTCGATTTACCACCGGTCTGAATCAAGCCGGACCAGCCCGATAAGAATATGGGCCTAAACAGAATTAGAGCCCGCCAGACGACAAATATGGCCTATCAAATCATTTCTTAAACCATAGGTTAACTCCTCGTAATGACGACTTGGATTCAAGTCGCCACACTGGGGGGGGGGGGCTTATTGTTGGAGTCATGATTAGCACTTTCCTAAAAGGCCTATTCATGAGTTTAGGTCAGCCCAGAATGGAAAGTCGGTAAAAGGCCCAAGGCGGTAAAACTTAGGTTAAACCGAACTAGGGATGATCGGCTTACGTTAGGGTTTTGGAAAGTGTTGAGGCAAAGGCGCCGCACGACGACTTCAGTGATATGGAAATATTCTGTATCGAGATAAAACCAAGATTTTAGGAAATATTCGTATTTATTTTTTATTTCCTTATATGTTAAACCGACTTGTAACCCTATAAAAAGGAACCCAGTTAATCAATAATACACACGCTTTTCATAATACTTTGAGCCTAAGAGACTTTAGAGCAAACTTAACCTAAAATCTCTCCGGCGACTTATTCAATTCTCTTTTACCGGCTTCCATCTCGGAAACACCGGTTATAAACCCTAATTTCCTAACTCTCACCGCGTTCATTAATTCTTCTTTTAGAATCCCTAAATTTCAACCCTAAAATTCTTGCTATCTTAGGATACGCGGAATTGAGATCTTACAGATTTCATGGAGAAGTCTAGTATTTTATTTAGTTTTTTTGGGAAATGCAGTCTAATGTAAATTTTCGAATGAATTTGTTTGATTATTTGTGAAGTAAAAATGATGTCAACATGATGTGTAAGGGTGGTAGAATTTTTTTTTTTGTATTTTTGTTTTAAGTAATATACTTGCTTGTGAATGACTTTGGCTTTGTTTATTCCAGATACATATGCATGAATCATTTTTTCAAGAGAAACTAATAAACTAGCTCATTTAGGGTAGATTTATTGCAGAAGTCTACTGTTTTATCTAAATCTTACATAAGTTCACTTTATTATTGAATTATGAAGAGTTTATACAATATTTCTTCTCCTAGATGTTGGGTAGGTGTTAATGGGATTTAGGTATAATTTTCATAAGTTTATGTTTTAGTTTAGCTTTAATTGAATTTATGATTTTAACTATATTTCCATATTGAGAAGTCTAATGTGGTTGAACTTGTTTTGTTTTACATGAATGGTTGTATTGGTGGTTAATTGTTTATGAAAAATGGGTACTAAAAAACCTAGCATGGCACTTTGATGTTGACAATCTTAAAGGATGTAGAATGTTCATCTTGAGAGATGGTGATACACATTATGAGCTTCTTGAAATGGCACATGATGACTTTGGTTTGTGCAAGGAACCCTATGTAATTAAGGTATCATATTCCTTACCAGAAATGATTCTGCAACAAATGCCTGCTGATAACTCCGGAGCTTGATCCACTTTAGTAAGATGCATACGGCTCTGCGTTTCTACTCGGTAGGTGTGATTTCTATAATTTGGGCAGATTTCTGTTGGCAATTTACCTAGGTAGACTTGTACGAGAAGACTACTATACATATATTGGATTACTATAATATGACTAAGTTACCTTTTCTCTATTAAACTCTAAGATCAGTATGTCAGGTTATAAACTTAAAGTCGTCACATATGGTAAATTTATATACTTCTCTCAAACGTCTACTATACATAACTGATTATGTTATTACTCCTACAATTGAGAGATGTTTTAGTAGTTTAAACGATAAGTTTGGAGCATGAATATAAGAATGGAATAAACTTATATTATGATATCAGTTAGTCCAAAAAACAGAGGGCAGAAGAAAACATAAAACAAAACAAATGGCTAGGAGTTTTTAATACAAAGAAAACAAACTAGTCCTCAATTGGCCACTGATGAGCACACAAGTGTATGTCCGAACAGAATTTCCACACTTGATACTGCCCGAAACACCTATCGCACCTCCACATAGTTGTAATTCTATCGAGTCTCTCTACCCAGTGTGGTTCTTCCCTAAAGCACGGGCAATCGAAGACTGTGTTTGGATCTATCTTTTCCATGATTTCGAGAAACTTAACAGGCTTCTCGTAATCCCAATGGCCAGAAAGCTGCCAACTGGTGTTCATGTTCGACATGCGATAAACATAATCACGAGTAAAATTTAGGTAGTTGTGCACCCTTCCTCTCTCATCAACGGTAAAAGCTAACTCCATCATAGTATCAACATACATGGCCAACTCGCATCCTCTCTCACTAGCTAGATGTATTTTTCTACCCCCTTCTTCAAGCATATGATAGATTGCCTCTGGATTCCCCTTACGGTTGCATCTAAGCCTGAAAGTCCTCACGGCAATCCATTCTCAGATCCAGTCATTCAGGTAGAGGAGATTTGCACTCCTATAGAAATGATCTTCCCTCCTACTTCATTTAATCCACATAAAGCTATTCTTGGCGCACCGTGATCACGTACACTTTTTGTACACATCATAGATAGAATTTTGTGAAGCATCGAGGTAGGGAGCAAAGCTATATTGAAAATCGCCATGCTTTCTCCAAAAATTTCTGAAGAGTTTAAAATACTAGGGCTTAGAATGATAGAAGAAACGAAGGGGTGATGCCATTTATATAGAATTTAATACAAGATTTAAATTAAATAACCGCTTACCTATGTAGACAAGTGAAATTGAAGGCACGCACCCTTTCGTATCCAAAAGTTGCAACCATCACTACACCTAATCTCTCTCTTCTCTCTGTTATGTCTAGTCTCATCAGTAATAAGTACAGCCTAATCCGAATTATAAATGAAAGTAATTAAATGCAAGATTTACTATACTTCACCAACGAAAAGACACGTTAAAGAAGCCTTTTCGAGTAGTCTGCCAGAGAAGTCTATTGTATAATTCTACAGTATAAGTCTACTATGGAAGTCTACCACTTAAGTCTTCTTAAGAAGTCTACGATATAAGTTTACTATGGAAGTCTAACCATGATGCATAAAAAATTTAAATTAGAAATCAAGGGGTTATAAATTAGGATTTTCACACTTTGCAACGCCGTAGATTCGGATTTCTCCACGGAAGTCCAAGAGGGGCGGCGAGGCAAGAATATTGAAGAGGCGGCGTGGCACATAAATCGATTAACAGCGATGGAGGTTACCGACGGCCGACAGAGATGGAAAAACAAAATCATATCTTTTGATATTCAGAAGAAGGAGAATAGAGAAAGTCGTCGAGAGAGGTTACCAACGGCGATGGAGGCATCCGAGGCGTCAAAGAGAGAAATCGATGACGGCGACAGCGACTTTGCGCTGAGTAGAGATCGACATCGAGACGGAGATACAAAGACATTGACGCCAACACGGAGAGACAGAGAACGGCGAGATGGCGCTGACTAGAGAGAAGGAGATATGGCGAGACGGCACAGACTAGAGAGGCGAGATGCACTGCAAATAGTGATAGATAAGAGAGACGGAGACGATGAGACAGCGCTGACTAGAGAGGCGAGATGCGCCGCCGATAGTGACATATAAGAGAGACAAAGAGACGGCGAGACGATGCTGACTAGAGAGGCGAGATGTGCCGCTGATAGTGATGGAGAAGAGAGTCGGAGAGACGGCGAGACAGCGCTGACTAGAGAGGCGAGATGCGCCGCCGATAGTGACAGATCAAAGAGATGGAATGGCCACAATCACATTATGGTTAGGATTAAATCTTTGAAATAAGTTTATATAGATATGTTGAAAAGTCAGATAAGTATCGGTTATCATTAGTACTCAATTAGGTTCGATTAAAATCTTGTTCTCAACTTGGTTCGATCAAAAACATTTAATTTTTGGAATGTAGACTTCACACTGAAGTCTACATTAGAGATCTCCAACAATTTACGTTAGCGGTTTACTCGATTTGGTACTATCAAAATCCTATTCATTTATTGGTTCTTTCAAAAATATTTTAATTTTGGTCTCTAGACTTCGATAGGAAGTCTACAGTAAAAGACTTTTGTACAAGTGTATGAAAACCAAAATAAACAAGCAACTCACTGAAATAAATCATCATGGTTCTTGAACGTGATACAAATCCCTGTCAATATCAAATCCAACAACTAATCTACAATTTTAAATGGCAAAACTAAGAATACAACGGTTAAAAGGACTACAACGAATAAAACCGCGGTTTCCAGCTCCACAACTTCAAAACATTGTTGCCGAATAGTCTCCTTCAGTTGAATAATCTGAGCCTCAATCCGAGTTTGGAATGCATGATAATCACTATGTTCAAGAACACGAATGCAGTCTCCCTTGTTTTTTAAGGCACATCGAATCTTTTGCAGTTCCTCCATAATAGCTTCATCCCACCATTTAAATAAATGATGGTTACCATCCTATATGTAGATATTTAACTATTTATTATATTAAAACAACAACACAAGAATATTATTACCTGATAGTTTTTGCATCCAAAAAATAACCGATAAGGATTTTCGTCGCTAGTGGAAACTTTCATTACAGTCAACAACACGCAAAAACATTTGTCAGGAATCCCTACTTTATTTCGAGTACCAGAGTTCACTTCGGGCAACCATGAACTCCACAAGCTCTTCATGGATCTACTTGACAAATGACTGTAAGAGTATCTCACCATATCTATGTATTATAAAACAAGAATTATTACAAGTCAAACAAGATGAATGATGTATTATTACAAAAACAAATTGAAGAAGAAATCATTCCAAAAAACAAACAGAAGTGACGTCGAAAAACAAGGCTCACGGCTAGGAGAGAGAATTTAGAGAGAGAGAGGGAGGAGAGATTTTGTTTTTTTTACCAAGCCACAAAATAACACTTATCATCACTGCTTTATATAGGATGTAAAATCTCAATGTTAAAAATCGTTTATGGTAGACTTCAGAAGAAGACTTCTCAAATAAACTTCAATTGTAGATTTTTTTTTTCAAAATAAAAATGACCGCCAAATGTATTTTAAGTTCCCGCCAATTTTCATTCTAGGTCTGACTTGAGAAAGTAAACTTCTACCGCATAGTTGTACAGTTTACTTCCACCGTAGACTTTTTTTAGGACCTACAATTTGCTATTAGACATATTTATTAAAATGACTTATTTGTGTCAAATTTTATTTTTAAAATGTGACAATTGATTTTGTTTTGATTATTCAAAAGTGCTTTGATAAAAATATTTTTTTATAAATTTTATAATTTAAATTTAAGATGCATGGAAAATAGCTGAAGTCTACCATGAAGAATTTTTGGGTAAATTTCTTAAAAGTTAATATGATAATTTATATTTCAGTTTTATTGTTCAGTTTTATAGTTTTCTACCCCTAAAAATCAAGTTTTGTATTTCTTTAAAAAAAAGTCTACTTTAATTTTTAAAACCAAATAAGAGTCTAAGAAAAACAATTCTCCCATTTTTTAACCAATCAATATGATCGTATGACAATAGCTTTTGTTATCATGTGACATGTCATATTAAAATGAAATGCATGTACACATGCATTTGTTTATGTTTTTAAAAACCTTGTGCATGCATATGCATTTGTTTTTAGCCTTGGTCGAAAACTCGCTAGGCGTTAGTCGGGCAGTGGGGTTGGGCCTAGCGCCGAATGAAAAAATCGGGGATTAAACGGGATTTACGCGGGGCGGAATTTTAAATATTTATATATATCTATATATAGCCATATAGGTATATAGATTAAATTGCCGTATGAAACTTAATTGTATAACGTGGCACAGTGGTTTACGTGCTTTAACTCCTATTACCTTTGCAGAGTTCGACGCCCAACTAGGTAAGTCGCGTCCTTTTTGCTATTTTTTCGTTTTTATTTAATGAAATTGTAAAATTACGTTACTATCCCTATCTTCAACCTCTCGTGTCTGCAATATATCTAACCTAATTTTGCGCCTCTTACTCTCTTTTTTTCAAATCTAACTAGTTTCAACTCGTTTTCTTATAATTTTTATCGAGATATGAAAGATTCATAAGCTAAAACTCAATTTCTGACTTGAATCGAGTGAAATCGTGATCTTTTTTTTTCAGTCCGATTTTTGCAGCGACTTTTACCAACTCGCGGCGGTTGGCCACCGCCGAGCGACTCTCCGGCGAATAAACGGGGCAGCGCGTTTTCGAACAGGGGTTTTTAGACATGAACACAATGCATTTTTAGACATGCATTTTGACACTCTATTTTAAATTTAAAAAAAAACATTCCCAAAAGACGGTGACGTTGCTGAAAATGTAACGCTTCTCAAGTCTATCTCTATATACTTTAACAAAAAGTCTATCACTATATATAGTTAGTGCAACCATAGTTAAAAGTCCACTATCAATATCAAGAAACAACTGAAAAACATGGAGGTGACAAAAAATCCGTCCGCGTCCAAGAGAGGAAACCGATCGCCCATTAGCTGATTTTCCGGAAAACATATGGGAAGATCACTTGATATTTTCCTCAGTTTCCGACCCGGTACATACATGATGCAGGAGAATATTTAGAAATATTCCAAATATCTTATTTATTTAGATAATTATTATTTATATGTATTTTATTAATATTTATATTTTGATGTTTATCTATTAAGGTTTTAGGGTTTTGGTGTTTATTATAATAAATAAACCGTTTAGGCCTCCATTTGTATTCAGTTTTAATGATTTGATTAATAAAAAGAGTTTTACTAAAGAGCTTTTGATAAAGCACTGAGAAGAGTATTCTCAAACCCTAGTTTCCGGGTATTCTTAGAATCAACGGATCTAGTTCTATCCATAGAAGCTTCCGCTACATCAGTTTGGTATCAGAAGAAAACCATGAGATCTACAAAGAGATCTATGGTGATCCTATCTATGACATCTATGAAGATAATATCGTGCATGTCGAGTTCGTCTTTAAAGAAGATTCTTTTGAGAATCAGAAGCGTGCAAAATCCGGGCGCAAACGGATTGATTCAAATTTCGGGTCCGTGCAAAATCCGGGCACAGATTCAAACTGTGATGTCTGCGTGCAAATTTCGTGTTCGGCAGGTTCTATGAAGAAACAGATTGGTGCGAATTCGTTTTTTGGTGTCTCCGTGCAAAATTCGGGTTCTCCAGTTCCAGTCTGTGAAGATTTCAAAGAAGATCCGGCCCGTGCAAAGTTCGTGCGAGATCTGACCTGTTCAGATTTTGTGCATATTTCGGTTGGTATAGATTTAGTGCGGATTCAAGATTGTGGAATTAAAAAGATTTACTCAACAACAAAGAACCGGTTCAAGATTCGAGGACGAATCTTCTCCAACCCGGAGAAAATGATGCAGGAGAATATTTGGAAATATTCCAAATATCTTATTTATTTAGATAATTATTATTTATATGTTTTTATTAATATTTATATTTTGATGTTTATCTATTAAAGTTTTAGGGTTTTGGTGTTTATTATAAATAAACCGTTTAGGCCTCCATTTGTATTCAATTTTAATGATTTGATTAATAAAAGGAGTTTTATTAAAGAGCTTTTGATAAAGCACTGAGAAAAGTATTCTCAAACCCTAGTTTCCGGGTATTCTTAGAATCAACGGATCTAGTTTTATCCATAGAAGCTTCCGCTACATCAATACACGTACTTAGCTTTTGCTCATAAATACATTAAACTACGTATATGTTCATCACAAAATTTTATGTCACATAACATAGAACACTATGCATGTTTGTTCATAAATCTAAGTTATGTGTATATTACAAAAAAGTGCAAGAAACAAAGAGAAGCTGAGTTCACTGAAGGAAACTGTGAAGGAATTGTTCATGGCTTCAAAAGAGAACCTCATAGAGAACATTAAGTTTATTGATGTTTTGTGTCGCCTCGGTGTCTCCTATCACTTTGAAGATGAAATCCTCAAGCAGTTGGAGATGATGTTCTGTTCTCATGATTTCATGGAGATGATAAGAGACGATATATCTGATTTATATACTGTTTCTCTAGCATTTCAAGTGTTTAGGCAGTTCGGCTATAAACTCGCTGTCGGTACGTAAAAAAATCGGCATATATAATTATCGAAACTAACTAGTATTACTGTCTATCTTATTAAAATAGAACTACAATATGAAAATAACCTTTACATACCGTGATATTTACAACATATGCAATTGAGTTTTAGATTTTAATTAACGATAAAATAATAAAATAATTTATATTTAATTTATCCATAATATCTTTTAATATCTTTTGTTTTCATTTTCCTATTCTAATCAAATCTAATATAAATCTTTTTGAAAACATTAGTTAAATAATAATTATTTTCGTAATTAATATTAAAATTATATTATAAATTATTATTAACTAAATTCTGACTTAGAAAAAATAAAAATCAAACGTAATTAATTCATTAAATCAATTAATACATATAATTATATAATTTGATACATAAATTGTTTTTATAATTAAAAAATTATACACAAAAACCTGAATTCATATTTTCGATATTATTCAAAGTGAATAATATAAAAATAAATGTTTAAATTACCATTAATTAATTTTTAACGAAAATAATTTATTAAAAAAAACTGATCAGTTCATTTTTAAATATTAATTAATTTTAAATAATACAGTTTGGTAAAATAGTTTAGATTCATATATAAAGTTTAATATCTTAATTATAAAATCATAAATAAAACCTAGTTGACTAAAATCTAAACTCCAAATATTTTTCCAAACAAAAATATAATGAAACCAAAGCAAAAAACAATTGAAAAACAAATCAAATATCTAAACGATAATATATAATTTTTAGTTCAAAACTAAACCAAATATAATAAATTTATAACATTATAACACATATAAAGTCATAAAATGTTAATTCAAAAATATAAAAAATTTAAAATAAACAAAATATCTATGGTAAACCCAATTATTATGGTCTTTCATTTCTAATTAATTAATAGGTTATACTTTTATTCAGGTTAATGTAATTAAAATAATTGATTATATTTCATTTTCATTTATTTGTAATTTTTATAATAATAAATCAAATTGAAATATATCTTCAATATTATTTTTAATTTAGATGTACAATTCTTTAGAATATTCTTTTGAATTTTATAACGAAATATATATATATATATATTTTAAATTATTTTTTTTTCTTCATAAACGAAAACAGCATGTAATTTTTAGAATTCTTAAATTAATAAAATATATATTTAAATACATAATCTTAAAATTATATGAATCATGATTAATCTTTGTATTTATAAAATGTAAATATTTAAATTGTATATCATTACAAACAATCATAACGATCAAGAAAGCAAAACACTAATAAAAACAAATAAAATTTAATCAAACAAATATCCCGCGTTCAACACTAACCAAAAACTTTTTTCAAACATATGATGTTTCGAAAATTTAAATTTATAAATATAAAATCTAAAACAACGGCTAATCAGTTTTTATATAATTAATTGATCAATTTGTCAAGTTATATACGAAAATGTAAAATTAAAACTTAAAATAACAATTAATCCGCGTTAAACGCGGACCAGAGTCTAGTTATCTATTACTAGTATGATTTGCTCGCACCATGTGCGAGCACAACCATTAATTAATATTTTTTATAAAAATTATCTAATTCAATATTAATTATAATTAAACATAATATAAACATTATAAAATTTAATTTATTAAAATATTTATAGTTTATATATAAATTTTAAATTAATAGCAACAAAATAAATTATTATCTAAAATTATATATATAAATATGTAAATTTACTCTGTAAACATATTTTTATATTAATTATAGTTAATTAAAATTATATATATGTATAAACATTACTATACATATTAATTATCGTTTATATTTATCCAAAATCAAAATTTAATATAAATAATATGATTTTATTATATAAAATGTTATTATTAACAACAATCATATTTATCAATAACTAAATCTATAACTCAAAAAGTATTTTCGTATTTATCTTCTTATTTTTTATTAAATTGTACTTATCTCTAAAATAAAATAAAATAAAATTTTAAATATAAAATAAGGTTAATACAGTAATTAACTTAATTTTATTAATGGCAAATTAGTAATCAATCATTTTGAAAGTGAATATAAGGCCAAAAGCACTTCCCAATTAATATAAAGATAATTTAATGCATATTTTTTCTTTACCAATAAATACAACTTAAAAATGGTGAATCTAGTGGTAGATTCTAAGATTTGTTAAATAACGTACATAAAATATAAAAATAAAAACTTTTTTTTAAAACAAATATATAAAAAAGTATTTTTCAAATGAGAGGATCGTATATATTCGTATATATATATATATATATATATATGCAAATAAATTAGTAAATCTACCAACTCAAATGTTAATTGTTAAGCTTGATATTGACTCACTAAAGTTTCTAATACATGCATGAAGATGTGTTTGACAAGTTCAAGAACAAGGACGGAGATTTCAAAGGGCATCTAGCCGATGATGCAAGAGGTATGTTATGCCTTTATGAAGCTTCACACTGGAGCACCCCTGGTGAAGATATTCTCGATGAAGCTATCGCTTTCTCTAGGTCTCATTTGGAAGAACTCGCTTCTCAATCTAGTCCCCATCTGGCAGTCCGCATCAGGAATGCCCTGGAACATGCATACCCTAAGGGTATCTCAAGGATAGAGACAAGACAATATATCTCATACTACGAAGAGGAAGATTGGCACGATCGAACCTTACTAGAATTTGCTAAGGTAGATTTCAATCTACTTCAGATGTTATACCGCGAAGAGCTTTGCCAAGTGTACAGGTACCATTTCTAGGTAACTTATCAGTCTAATTTATGGCAAAACATGAAATAGTGGCTGAATATATTTGTTATGTTCTAGGTGGTACAAAAGTCTAAACCTCGACACAAACTTGCCGTATGCAAGGAACAGGACGGTTGAAAGCCACTTGTGGGCAGTTGGAGCGCACTTTGAACCATGTTATTCACAAGCAAGAATGAAACTGGTCCGAATGATTATTCTTTTGACGGTTGTTGATGATACATATGATGCTTATGGCACAATTGAGGAACTCGAGCCATTAACATATGCGTTATTAAAGTGGAATCCTAGCGGTACTGAAGGGCTCCCTAAGAGCATGACGTACCTTCACCGTGTTGTGTTAGATTTTTTTGACAAACTCGAGGAGGAGATGGAAAAGTCGGGAAATTCAGGATGTGGCATTTATGCCAGAAAAGCGGTATATAACACACACACACACATATATATATATAGTATTGAGTAAGTATTGTTTCATGTATGTTGATTCTATAAATATTTTGCTCTTCATTACCAGATGATGGTAACGGTTAAATCCTACTTTAAAGAGGCTAAATGGTTGAACGAAGGCTATGTGGCCAGAATTGAGGAGTATAGAGAAAATGGAATTTATTCGGCTTCTTATTTGGCACTGGTAACAAGTTCCTTACTAGGAATGGTGGATGAAGGTACACTAGCTGTGCTTGAATGGTTAAACACTTTCCCACCACTTCTGGTGCGATCTTCGCTGATAGGCCGTTTTAGTGATGACATTGGGACCAGGGAGGTAAATCTTAACCCACTTAAACACATTAATATTAAAATGGATATTTCTTCCAACTAATATATATACTAATGCAGTTTGAAAATGAAAGAAAGCATGTAGCGACAGCTATTGACTGTTATATGAAGCAATATGGTGTTTCATGGGAGAAAGCCAAGGAAGAGGTCAACTTCATGGTATTCGATTTGTGGAAGAGTCTGAACCAAGAACTGATGACTCCACCTCATCAGTGTCCTCACTACAAGAAAACATGGCGTTTACCGACAGAATTACCGACGGAAGAAATTCCGTCAAAAATTACCGACGATAAACCGACGAATTTTCGACGGGATGTTTTCCGACGGTTTCTCATTCCGTCGGAAAAACCCGACGATAAACCGACGGTTTAATTTCCTGTCGGTTTTTTCGTCGTATTTCGGTCGGTTTAGCGTCGATTCAGTATAGCCGCTAATATGACCGTTAATGTGACCGTTTTCGAACCTCGTATGGTGCAAATTTTTTTTGTTTTTAAAAATATTTCTGACGGAAATCCGTCGATAATTATATTTCCGACGGAAATTCGTCGATATTTATTATTCCGACGGATTTTCGACGGATTATGGCTTAGGGTTTCGGAATGGGAAACAGATAATCGTAAAGCCTCTCAGTAGTTAATGTAATGATTGTTTGTACTATTAATTTTCAATATCTGATCCAAATGACATGGTTTGTATGATTAGAAAAACTAATTGTATTAAAATTACAATGTATTACTTCACACCACCAGCCCTCAAGGCGTCCCGTGTTCGAACCTCACATGGTGCACATTTTAAAAAAAAAAAAAAATATTTTCGACGGAAATCCCTCGATATTTATATTTCCGACGGAAATCCGTCGATATTTATTATTCCGACGGAAATCCGTCGATATTTATTATTCCGACGGAAATCCGTCGATAATTACCGACGGATTTTCGATGGATTAGGGCTTAGGGTTTCGGAATGGGAAACATATAATCGTAAAGCCTCTCAGTAGTTAATGTAATAATAGTTTGTACTATTAGTTTTCAATATCTGATCTAAATGACATGGTTTATATGATTAGAAAAAATTACAACACGTCGGACCGAAACACTTCGTAGTATATAATAATGGTTAAGACGTAGTTAGTGTCTAACCTTATCTAACTTTTCATTTTTATATTTTTCTTTAAACTGAGGTTTATAATCAAAAACTTCAATGTTATTGTTGCATATAAATTTGAACATTATAAAATGCCAAAGTCAAAACCCTAATTGAAACCCTAAACCCTAAACCCTCAGAATTCCATCGAAATTTTTTGATGGAATTCCATCGGTTTTCCCTCAGTTTTTCGTCGGTTTTCCGTCATAAATTATGGCGCCTTTTTCACGAAATTTTTTGGCGTAACCGCCAAAATTTGGCGAAATCAATTGGACCGCCAAAATTTCCGTCGAAAATCGTTTTTAATTGTCTCTACCAAACTTCTTCTTCTCCATTTCTCTGAAACGTCTCTCTCTCATCTCTCGCCGTCTCCGTTCTTCTCTCTAGAAATTTGCCAGTTTCTCACCGTGAAACACCAAATCCGACCGCCAAATTCATCATGAACATGTAAGTGATCCTTTCAACCGATTGATTTTCTTTTAAATCTCTTGTTTAGGTTGAGAATGATGGATTGAACATTAGTTATTAAGATTTTGGATTGTTTGGGTATGAATATTTTGATTTCTTAATTTGTTTTTGTTAAAACCGATTTAAACGTTTTGGAAAACGTTTTTAAACGTTTTAAAACATGTAAAACTCTTGAAATATTTTTATGAACATGAAATATATTTTTGGAATTTTTTTGAAAATTGTTTTGAATTGTAAAAACGTTTTTCACATTTTATATTTAATAAATATTTTAAATGTTATTTAATATTTTAGGAACTTTTCAGAAAATTTTAAAAGATTTTTAAGAATTTTTAAAACATTTTGAAATATTTATGAAATATATTTAGTAAATTTTAATAAATTTCTGTTTTTATTATATTTCTAAATAATAATAATAATTAATTTTTGAAATATATATATATACATATATTTTATTTTTTTTACTTATCCGTCGGAATTCCGTCGGTAATATTCCGTCGAAATTCCGTCGGTAATATTTCATCGGTATACCGTCAAAAATTCGTCGGTATTATGTCCGTCGAAATCCTAACGATAATCCGTCGGTTTTGTTTCCGACGGTAATCCATCGGTTTTTACTGACGAAAAACCGACGGAAAATTTTTTCCGACGAAATAAAAATGACGGAATTTTTTGGTCGAAAAACCGTCGGAAATGGTCATTTCCGACGGATATCCGTCGGTTTTTTCCCTCGGTAATGGCCTGTTTTCTTGTTGTGCCTTTCTCTGTACTCATGCGATTCCTCAACCTCTCTAGGGTCACAGAGGTTTTCTACAAGAAAACTGACCTGTTCACACAGTCTAAGTTGATGAAAGATTATGTGGTATATGTTCCATCTTATCGTCTTGTTAAGTTTTTTTGTCAAAAAAAAAAAAAATTGAGCTAGTGCTACATTTTTTACATGGGCAGCTGGTTAATTTGACTTGTGACATTAACATGGCAAGTAATATCTCCTCTCCGTATCTGTCTCCCATTGCACAGCTAAATTCACCAACAACTTCTCCTTCAACGCAATTCCTACTGATTTTTGATTTTGTTATATCCATTAAACCATCATCTGGTACTCTCATATCTATATCTATATCTATCTCTTACCTTTGGAAATACTTTTGCTTGACCATTAAATTCATCAACATTGATATCCTTAAAAATTAATTTTTGTTAAGATAAAATAAATATCTTTTATTATATTATTATTATTTGTAAATATCTTTCATGAACACGTTATAAGTCGGTTTATTACCCTATAAAAGGAAGCTCCCCTTGTAACAGAAGTGTGTGTGAGACACTCAAATTTAATAAAAAAACCTCAAAAGATTTATATATATATATATATATATATATATAAAGTCATCTTACAAAATTAATTTATAACACGTTATCAGCACGATCGTCTCTCGATCCGGTCATATACCGAAAAGGTGAGGTTTAATTATGACCAATTTATTTTACAAAAAAAGTATGTCTTTTATATTTCCGTTTTAAATTATTTCAGAAAGATAGGCACTGCCTTCTCCGAACCGATTATTATAGTAGGCTATGCCTTCACGATCATTATCACATGGCAGACTATGTCTCCTCAGATCATATTTATGGAGTAGTAGGTTAAGCCTCCTCCTGATTGTTATGGTAGGCTATGCCTCCACGACTTGATCATATGTTAGACTATGTCTCCTCAGATAATATTTATTGAGTGGTAGGTTAAGCCTCCACCTTAATCAAAATTGGCATTATGGTAGGCTATGCCTCCACGATCATGATCATATGGTAGACTATGTCTCCTCAGATCATATTTATGGAGTGGTAGGGTAAGCCTCCTCCCTGATCAAAATTTTATGGAGTGAGAGGTTATGACTCCTCTTTGAATTTATGGTAGGCGCTACCTGCTCAATTATTTTAATTTCGTTTTTCTAATTATGCATTTAAATTCCGCATTTATATTTATGCGCTTTCAATTTATGCATTTAAATTCCGCATTTATATTTATGCGCTTCAATTTATGCATTTAAATTTATCATATTTCTTTTGAGAAAAAATCACATGGATGTCGTCGTCCTGAGATGATTCTTTAAATTATGTTTATGTTAAATTATTGTCGGAGTGGAACGTTTTGCTTCCTCCTGAATCGAGTCGTAGGCTATGCCTCCCTTAAAACGACATCGAATGAAATGATATTTTTACGTCACCACTTACATGATGGTTTGAAAGATAATGAACCATCATGCTCGTCCAACTGGATTGGCTCCATTCTCAAAAGTTTCATTATCAAAAGTGAATGTCGTAGCAACCAGTAATTGTAATAATTTTCGATGACATGAATGCAAATACGGTAAAATCCATGATCGCTTATGAATAAGGTGGTGGACATGTACGTGGAAAGAGATTCTAGTCTCATAAATTAAACGCAAAATTGCGCAATGAAAACACAAACAAGAATGTTTGTTAGAGGTTTGGATTCCAGTTAGAGATATATGTATGGCAGATAATGCTACAACGCGCATTGTAGACGATATTTCTCTTGTCTCAAAAAATAAAGGACTCCGCCGAAAGTGTGAGTGCCATTACATCGGAGGAAACATACATTGGAAGATTGCCAATGATGTCTTCCGGATTATAAATATGGCTTAATCATATGGTTTATAACCAAATCACTATTTTTGGTTGAAATAGCTCATTTCGTATGATGGTTTGATGAAAGTGAATTCCCTGCATTTGGGGGAGGATTGAGAAAATCACCAAATGATATCACCTAGTGTATACACTCTTTGGCTTATCTTGATCCTCCTATTAATCACTTGAGGTGGAAGTTCAAAGAGGATCCAAGAAAGTAATGCATGACCAAAGTTGGTTATGTTGTTGATCATAAAATGGGATTCATTCGAGATGGATATATTGTACGAGTTATCATCTCGAGGGGGAGCATTAACGAATCCCACATCGACAGTAAGTTGATAATTTTGGTAAATTGAAATCATAGATTTGATCACTCTGGTGAGTTCATGTTATGCAATTTGTCACTTATTGCATGTCGATGAGATAAAGCTATGCATATAGATGGTTATGTTCATACTCAAAACGAGCTTATTTATAAAGCAAATCCAAGGGATTGTAATGACCAATATGGTGAAATTTAATCTCCATGTTTTACCATGGAACATGCAGTTTTGCGTGTAGTAATGATCATATATAAAGCCAATGAGTTATAAGAAATATATCTCCCATGTGAAATGATTCATGGTTGGAGATCATATATTTCTTATTTTAAAATTTATGGGTGTGAGATATATGCTTTCCACACCACATATAAGTAACATCCACAGAGGATGAAACGTATAAGCTGGAGATGAATCTCGCTCTAATAATGTTGAGCTATCACTCGGTGATGTGCTTGTAGTAAGATTTGCATATTATCATTGTGGTGAGAATTTTCTCCCATCATTATAAAGAGAATCATGAATAGTTGGAATCCTTGAATAAATGAATGTGAACTTGAGGTTCAAAGTTTCAAAGGATCATTATTTGATATACTGAAAATCTAATACTAATACTGATGGATGAGATTTCATTG
Organism: Orychophragmus violaceus; assembly: GCA_030180135.1. Lineage (NCBI taxonomy): Eukaryota > Viridiplantae > Streptophyta > Magnoliopsida > Brassicales > Brassicaceae > Orychophragmus > Orychophragmus violaceus. The sequence goes on from CM058231.1 coordinate 80,556,829, forward strand.
TGATCCTTGCATAAATGAATAATGAACTTGGAGTTCAAAGAAATCTCATATTCTAGCTGAGAATGCTCCTATAATAATAGTGTGTCTATGACACATGAGGAACGTGATAGACCCCTTTGGTGCCAAAGCTAAAGTAAATCCTCATAAGAAAAAGAGCAAATGACTATAAAGAGGATTGAACTCCCGAAGAGGAGTAATGAGACCGTTCCCATGATTAATAATAAGATCAGGTACCTGAATGAAATCAATGATATTGATAAAGAGATCTCGATTAACCATGTCATTACGAGTAAAATATGGACCAAAGATAGATATGATTGTCGAGAAAATGAATGATATAGCGCGCATGAATCTCCGCTCTGCAGTTAAGCGTAGAGAGAAAATGAGGATCACGAGTCTCCGCTCCGAAGATGAGTGTAGAGAGACAATGAATATTATGAGTCTTCGCTCCAAAGATGAGTGTAAAGAGAAAATATTGGCCAAATGATATAGGTTTCCGGAAACTCTATTTGAGCGAAACTTATGAAAAATTGTCGCAAGATAATAAAGATAATTTGAGGGATAAAAGGCTTTGGAGAGACAAGATTGTCCTCAATCTTCCCAAGTTATAAACCTTGTGAAAGGTGAATTATTTTAAATAAAAGGAATTCGTCTAGAAGACGAATATGATGTAGAAAGTATGAGAATTCCATTAACTTCGCCAAACGTGAAAATTATGGGATAAAAATGAAATAGAAGATAATAATGGAATGTTCTCCTTTTCTATATCCAAAGAACTTGAAAATGAAAATGATCCAGAACCAAGGTCCGTATCGGAGTGCCAGAAAAGGCCCGATTGGGAGAAATGGCGAATAGCCATCAATAATGAATTACTCTCCCTCAATAAAAGAAATGTGTTTGGACCTGTGGTTATTACACCCAAAGATGTAATGTTTGTCGGGTGTAAATGGATCTTTGTGCGAAAAAGAAATGAGAAAAACGAAGTCACAAGATATGAAGCACGACTTGTGGCACAAGGGTTTTCTCAAAGACTGGGAATTGATTATGATGAAACATATTCCCCGGTAATGAATGCAATCACATTGAGGTACTTAATGAGCCTAACGGCATCGAAAAATCTAGAAATGTACCTCATGGATGTTGTGACTGCATATCTATATGGATCACTAGATAGTGACATATATATATATATATATATATATATATATATGAAAATCCCATAAGGATTTAAGATCCCAGAAGGATCAAAGATTCCAGAAAAATCTGAGAAAATATGTTCGGTCAAGTTACAACGATCACTTTACGGATTAAAACAATCCGGACGCATGTGGTATAATCGCTTAAGCGAATTTTTGTTGAAAAAATGATTAATCAATAATACGATATGCCCTTGCGTATTTATAAGGAAATCCACATTAGGATCTGTGATCATTGCTGTTTATGTTGATGACCTGAAAATCATTGGAACTCAAAAGGAAATTGATGATGCAAGAACTCATATGAAAGAAGATTTTGAAATGAAAGATGTTGGAAAGACAAAATTTTGTCTTGGGCCCCAAATATAGCATTTCCAAGATGGTATATTTGTGCATCAATCAAATTACATCACAAGGGTGTTAAAACACTTTAATATGGATAAAGCAAATCCATTGAGTACTCCAATGATCAATAGATTGCTTAATGTTGACAAAGTTCCATTTCGACCTTGTGAAGATAACGAGGAAATATTAGGTCCAAAAATACCTTATATGAGTGCTGAAGGAGCACTCATGTATCTTACAAACTGTACTAGGCCAGATATAGCATTTGCTACTAATTTTCTTGCAGGATACAATTCATCTCCTGCACAGAGACATTGGACCGGGATAAAACATATCCTTCGATATCTCCGAGGTACGATTGATTTGGGATTATATTATCCTCGGAATTCTACGCTTGGTCTTGTTGGTTTTACAGATGCAGGATATTTATCTGATACGCATAAAGCTCGATCGCAAACCGAATGTGTTTTTACAATGGGAGGAACTGCGATCTCGTGGCGTTCTCAAAAGCAAACTCTAGTCGCCACATCTTCAAATTATGCGGAGACAATTGCGCATCATGAAGCATGTCGAGAATGTTTATGGTTGAGATCCATGACTCATCATATACAAGAAGCTAGCGGAATAGTTACGAACAAGGAACCAACGATAGTATTTGAAGATAATTCTGCATGTGTTGCTCAACTCAAAGAAGGCTATATCAAGAGCGACAGAACAAAGCATATTCCCCCAAGATTTTTCTCTTACATTCGAGAGCTCGAGAAAAATAAAGAAGTGGACATCCAGTATATCTGCTCAAGCGACAACGTCGCAGATCTATTCACAAAAGCGCTCTCCATTACAACATTTTGGAAACATATTCAAAGTATAAGAATGCGCCATTTGCGAGATTTGTGAAGAAAAGATCAACTCTATCGATCAGAGGGAATTTACGCCACTGTACTCTTATCTTTGTTATGATTTTTATTTCACTGGGTTTTTTCATGATAAAGTTTATAATAAGGAAGTACGTAATATAAAATAAATATTTAAGGAGGAATGTTAAGATAAAATAAATATCTTTTATTATATTATTATTATTTGTAAATATCTTCCATGAACCGACGTTATAAATCAGTCTATTACCCTATAAAAAGGAGCCCCCCCTTGTATCAGAAGTGTGTGTGAGACACTCAAATTTAATTAAAAAAACCTCAACATTTGTTCTCTCGTCTCTTTATAGAGAAAGGATATATTTTATATATATATATAAAGTCATCTTACAAAATTAATTTATAACAATTTTGTATTTTCATCTAACTCTGTATTTTCTTCTGAGTTAGTTTTAACTTGTTTGTTGTATCAAAATATACGTTTGAGAGAATTTTGATGGTTCACCATTGTGAGATCAAGGATTTACACCAAAAAATTTGTATTCGTGGATTTGGACTATGTGTATAAAATGATATAGATCTTCTTATGAATCAAAGATATGTATTAAGATTGAATGTCAAGATCAAACTAACACAATCGAAAGAAGAAATACAAAGAGAGTTTTTGAGCTATTATAGTCGAGGTGTTCTTGATTAGGGTTTTATTGAATTGAATAGATCTCTAATTCTCCTTAAATAGCCTCGAGCTTCGATCTTCTCGTTCCGATTCTTCGGGCACTCGTTAGTGTCGATCTCCACTCTTCTCCTTGATTTTCGGAGTTATTTGCAACCGCATAAGACTTGGACTAATCTTCTGTCTATCGAGGCCGGACTCGACGTTCTCCTTTTGTCGACCTCGAGCTAGTTTGTTTAATATCGAAATATATTTGGGCCCTCGATATCTTGAACCCAAACGGGTTCGAGTCTCGGCCATGGGCCTTTATTCTTTTGTTTTAATGGGCTGTATTTCCATCCAGCACCAACAATAGCCCCCAGCCCATTAATTCAACGAGTCGAGGTCAATGGACTTTATTGGGAAAACGCGTGCGTGCCTCGGGCGTTGATGCCCTAATGATTACTTTCACCTCGACTGTAGATCTTGTTTTGATTAATACGGTTGAGATGGGGTGCATGGATCGGCTTGACTTATACATAGCGCGTTGATGGCTATGGGAAATAATTAATCGAAAATTTCACCGTCCACCGTCGATCTGGTCGACTATCAATGGTCGAAATTTTAGGATATCAACGAATCTTATTGACCTCGATTTACGCTGATGCGACTTGATTATCAACCACTTGTTCGTAACCGTCGATCTCGAATCGACGGTTGAGATTGCGCAAATACGAAAGATCTCCGACATCTCGATCTCTTCGTAAGTGATAACAATCATTTCAAATTTGAAATCAGACGGTTGAGATCTTGGGATACGAAAGATCCCGTCAATCTCGAGGGAGAAGAGGCATGAGTTGGTTTTAAATGGAAGTTACCTTGCACGATTCCCAGTACTGCTCGCACTACAAATCGGCAAGGTAACTTCTTCTCCCTCACTTAGGCTTTTTGTTTCTCGCTCTAGCTTTCTCTTTTACTGTTTTTTCGAAGCTTTCTCTTTCTAGAACTTCCTTCTTTCTAGTTTTATTTATATTCTGATACATCATCTTTCATGGCTCCGAGGAATACCACCGGGGCGAGTACCAGTTCATCGGCGGGGCCGTTCGGTCCGCACCCGCCATCTAGTTTAAATTCGGAGCACCTTCAACGGCTCCGGACGAAGTTCCGAATTTGCACCGGGAGTCGAGATGGTGATTCCGCTCTCAACGGAATCGCCGGAGAACATTAGGGAGGGCTACGTTGCGCCTCCCACGTGTACTTTGATAAGTGTGGCTTTTCTTCCCGATCCCTCGCCTTCTTTGTTGGGTCTTGGCCGAGCTCCAGCTCGCGTTCCCTCAGTTGACTCCGAATTTCATCTGGTATGTCATCGGACTCGGTGTCTGGGCCGCCGAGGAGGGGATTGAGTTTGGGGCCGAGGAACTCATGAGAGTTTGCTCGGTCAAATACAACGCTCGGGATCTGGGAACGTATTACCTTTCCCCTCGTTTTGGGAAGGTTCTCGAAGAAATCCCTAACAGGGGCGTATGGCGGGAAATCTGAGCAACACCCTCCTCTTCGCCCTTGGCGAGGCTCCTCCTCCTCCTCCGGCTCGTTCTCCTCCCCCTTCGGCCCAGCCTTCTCTTCGTTCGACTCCTAGGTCGGAGGACATGTCCCAGAGGCTGAGAATCTGCCTCGTCCTTCGGTCGGGCAAGAGATTGTTCCGGTTCATTCTCTGGAGTTTTCCCAGGCCGACTCTCATTCGAACGGCTCGCGGGGATCGGATGACCGGAGTCAAGGTGGTTCTCGCCCACCAACCCCGAAGTGTCAAAGAATCGGAGCCGACTCGAGCTCTCAAAGGTCGAACCAGGAGATCGAGTTGCGGCCGATTTCCTCGTGGTCCTCTGGGCCCTTCAACTGGCGTTTGAGGCACCATAAGGAATGCCCAATTGCAGATGACCCGAAGAGGGTGGCTTATCTGCTAAGGCATTTCAAGCCTGCCGGTGTTCAGCTCCCAGCTGTTGGGGACATGTCCCTTGGGGACGATTACACCGAGATGATGACGGCCATTGGAAAGGTAAAGGATTTGTCTTTCGCTTTGTTTCTCTACTTGAGTTTTAACGATGCCTTAAACCAATTTTTGATGTGTGCAGTCTTTGGAGGCCACAAATAGGTTTGTGGCTAGATCTGAGCGCGAGCTACGCGACATCCCTAGGACCAGAGAGCTCGAAGCCGCCAAGAAGACGGTCCTTGACTTGAATACAAGGCTTTAGGAGGCCGTAGCGAGGGAGGAGGCGCTCCAGAAGAAGGTTGCCAAGTTCGCCGGCATGGAGGCTCGACTGATGCAGCTCGAGAACCAGGAGGAGGACATCACGGTGAAGCTTAATGTAGCTGTAACTCGAACCCTGGCTGCTAAAGAGGCATGCCGGGCTGCAGCTGCGCAAGCCGCTCAGGATCGAGCTGATCTGGAGAAGGTCCTCGCGGGGAGGGAGTTCGATCTTAAGGTCGCGGTTCATGAGGCAAAGAAAGAGCTGAACGGCCAGTACTTGGAGATCCTTCAAGGGATCATAGAGAAGAGCGACCAGAGGAAACATACAGAGTTTCTCTTGCAGGAAGAGTGTAAAAATCTAACTTATGAAATAGAAAACAATACAGAATAAAGACTTGACTAAATTAAGACTCTTGATTGAGTTTTGGACTAATTTGGAGAGGGTTTGGTTGACAGTGTATAGCTGTTTCTGGTCGTACATCAAGGCGTATTCAAGGGCATACACTTTACTCATTTTCCTATAATACCAAATTGACTGTTTCACGTTTCTTTCATCGGTCGATTCAGTCCCCGTGTAACAGTGTATAGTTCAGCATAATGTACCCATACACTGCTCTTTAGTGTACACGTTCATTTCAACAAGTATTCTTCTGAGGCTCTTTCTTCTTGGACTTTCAACAGCACCAAAGTAGTCATGCTAACTAATTCATCCTCAAAAACCAAGTGATCTTGTATGGAAATAAGTAGAATAATTAGTGCAGTAGAGAGCTTCTTAAATCTTGATCTCATGATAGCTCCAACTGATAGATAAAATGCTTCCTCATGTTCTAGAAGCTCATCATTTAGTTCCTTTAGCTCTGGTTCAAGTCCTTCTCCAGAGCTCCTCATGATCATATCAACGTCTCCCTCTTGAGAAGGATTTGACCTCAAATTCGGATCATCTACATCAAAATAACTTAGATCAGAAACATTGAAGCTTGAAGAAACTTTGTACTTACCTCGAAGATCAACATGGTAGGCGTGCATTGTCATTGATCTTTTGGATGATTTTGAATGGGCCATCAACTCTAGGCATAATCTTAGACTTCTCAACTGGAAACCATTTCTTTCTCAAGTGAATCATGACCAAGTCACCTTCCTTAAGTACCTTCTTTACATGGGCCTTGTTTGCATGGTTCTCATACAACCGTGTTTTGATTTCTAGGTTGCTTTTTGCCTTCTCATGCATTTTTCTCACGAGCTCAGACTTCCTTTTCTCATATGTACACTTTCCCTTTCACTCACAGGTAAAGACATCAAATCCAAAGGAGAAAGTTGTTGAAAGCCATAAACAAGTTAAAATGGAGAAAACTTGGTGATTGAATGTACATAATGGTTATAAGCAAATTCTACATGAGGCATACATTCTTCCCAAGTCTTAAGGTTCCTATTAATAAATGATCTAAGCAAAGTTCCAAGAGTTATATTCACTACCTCAGTTTGACCATGAGATTGTCAATGACAAGTAGTGGAGAACAAGAGTTTAGTTCCATGTTTAGACCAAAGTGTTTTCCAAAAGAACTAAGAAAATTAATTTCTCTTTCAGAAACTATGGACCTAGGCATGCCATGTTGTCTAACTACTTCTTTAAAAAACTTATCTGCAATGTAAGATGCATCATTTGTTTTATGGCAAGCAATGAAATGAGCCATCTTGCTAAATTATCTACGACTACAATGATAGAATCCTTACCTGACTTGGATAGCGAGAATCCAAGAAAAAATTTCATGGAAGTGTCTGTCTAAGGATGTTCTTGAATGGACAGTGGCATGTACAATCCCCGAGGTTGTAGCTTTGATTTGGCTTGCTTGGAAGTCACATATCTTCACCATATCCTTTTAACATCCCTCTTTAGATGTGGCCAAAATAATTGTTCCTAAACAACTTGGAGAGTCTTGGCTATCCTAAAATGTCCCATGAGACCTCCTTCATGTGCTTCCCTAATAAGCAAGTCTCTCAAAGAACAGTTAGTCACACACAATCTTGATCCATAAAACAGAAATCCATCATTCTTATAGAAATTTCCACAAGCATGTTTATCACTAGCTAGAAACGGTTCTTTAAAATCAAGATCAGTTTCATACATCTCCTTAACATGTTAAAATCTAAGGACTATAATTCTAAAGTGGTGAGAAGAGCATACCTTCTGGACAAGGCATAAACAACAACTTTTTCTTTACCTTTTTTTTGTACTTGATAACACATGAAAATGTTTCAATATACTCAATCCACCTTGCATGTCGTTTGTTGAGTTTTTTTAGTCCCTTGAGATGTTTGAGGGTCTCATTGTAAAAGTGGACAACGAACTCCTTGAGCCAGAGGTAATGCTGCCCGTTTTGTATAGCTCTTACAAGTGCATAGAGATCCTTATAATAAGTTCGTTAATTGAGTGTTACTCCTCCAAGTTTGTCACTGAATTATGTAATAGGTTTCCTATCCTGCATAAGAACAACACCAACACCCACGCCTGAGGCATCACATTCTATTTCAAAGGTTTTAGAGAAATGAGGAAGCATAAGTAAAGAAGCATTGGTTAACTTCCCCTTAAAGGCTTGGAATGCATCTTCCTTAGCTTGTTCCCACTTGAACCCCACGATTTTCTTAATCACCTCAGTGAGAAGAGTTGCAATGGAACTGAAGTCCTTAACCAATCTTCTATAAAAGCATGCTAGTCCGTGGAAGCTTCTTACTTTACCCACGGTATTAGGACTAGGCCATTCCCAGATTGATTTCACCATTTCTTCATCAAATGTAATTCCTCCTGCTCCTAAAACAAATCCAAGGAAATCCAAGTGATCTGCCCCAAAGGTACATGTCTTAAAGTTAGCATAAAGTTTTTCCTTCCTAAGGACTTCTAAAACATATTGTAAATGGCTAACCTGATCAGATATAGTTTTACTATAAATCAGGATATCATCAAATTAGACCACCACAAAGTGCCCTATTAAATGTCTAAGCACATGATTCAAAAATCTCATAAAGGTACTAGGAGCATTGGTTAATCCAAAAGGCATAACCAATCATTCATACAATCCTAGCTTAGTTTTGAAAGCGGTTTTCCACTCATCACCTTCTTTCATTCTAATTTGGTGATAACCACTCTTCAAATCTATATTAAAAACACAATATAACCATGCAACTCATCCAACAATCATCAAGTATAGGAATTGAGTGTCTATATTTAATTGTTTTGTTGTTGGTGGCACGACAAGCAACATACATTCTCAAGCTCCCATACTTCTTTGGCACGAGGAGAACATGCACGGCACAAGGGCTCATGCTCTCACGGATGTAGCCTCTTCATGAGCTCACCAATATGCTTTTGCAGCTCCTTAGTCTCCATAGGGTTCGTCCTATAAGCTGGCCTGTTGAAAAGAGAGGCTCCTGGAACAAAATCAATCTGGTAATCTATTCCATGGATTGGTGGCAAACCTGCTGGATTCTCATTTGGAAAGACATCACTATGTGAGAGTTGGAACTCGCACTGTCGATATTTGTAGAGATAACCTTTTAGGGAACATAAATTTCAATGTAAACAAAACGACAAGAGAGATCCGGAAGATATTTTTATTGATAGATCGAATCGGAAACAAAGTACAAAGAATGAAAGATTAGGATGTCTACAACTGAACCTTATGAAAGGCTACCTACATAACCTTAAGAAAGGGATCAAGCCATTCATAGTTCTAAGTCTAAATGCTATGGTTTTTCAAGATTTCTAAGTTGTAGGAAGTCCATCTCCTTATATAGCTGCGGCGAGTTGGCTTCGAGGATCTTCGTTCGCAAGATATTTGGAAATCTTCCTGTTATCGTCTCCTTCCGTTTCCGTTAAGATTTACATTTTCATCCCGGATTTTCCTCTTCCGCTCGGAAATATCTTCATCTTCACTTATTCAATTTTATCTTCTTATTTTGACGACTATCTTTCCGCGGCTTAACCTATTTTGCTGAATGGGCCGAAAATGGATGGTCCGAGTCCGTTTGAGCATAGATTTCTTGATTCGGCCCAAAAGTCTCGGAAACACAAGGTTCCTATGTTGGCGCCTAAATTCTTATCTCTTCTAACTTTATCTGAGGATTTTAGTTTATCGGCTAAGAACGTATAAGTCGATGTTTCCGAAGATGGATTGCGACCAGGTACGCATCCGAAGAAGGAGATATCGGCAAATATTTTAACATACGTTCTAAGTGGAATATCCGTTCGGTAAGTCCGAGAAATAAATTCAGCTCGGAAGTTCCCAAGGAATGCATTTAGCTCGGAACTTCCAAGTGAATGTATTGTGCTCAGGAAAAGAGGAAGGAGATGTTCGGATCCGAGCTGGTTAGCTCCGAGCTGGTTTAGCTCGAAAATTCCGAGCTGATTCAGCTCGGATCCGAGATGATTCAGCTCGGTAGTCTCTTGTTCGGATGTTTCGTCTATCCATAGTTTCTATCGAGAGATGTGTTTGTCCGATCGATCCGTTCAGATGTTTCGGTGGACATTTTTGTTCGCTTCTTATGAAATGTTATCCGTTTGGAGCTTTTCATATAAAATGTTATTCATACAAAGCCATCGACATGAAGCGCTTCGTATGAAATGTTATCCGTCTGGAGGTCTTCGAATAAAATGTTATTCATATGAAGCCATCGATATGAAGCGCTTCGTATGAAATATTATCTTCTGGAGCTCTTCGTATAAAGTGTTATTCATACGAAGCCATCGACATGAAGCGCTTCGTATGAAATATTAGTCATACGAGGTTCTATTTATACGACTATCTGTGTTCGATCGTCCGATCATGTTTTCGGGTATTGTTTTCGTCAAGGGGGATTTTGACCCCAACAGTTAGCCCCCAGCTCGTCAGACTCGAGTACGATGGTGATGAGCTTCTTTAGTATTCGAGGCAAAAATAATTGTCCGAAAGTCTTGGTTCGGCCGTTTTTGTTTCGTTGCTTTTCCGTTCGAGATGACGGATTATCCGAATCGTTCGACACATTTTGGCCTTCGTCTTGTATGTCGAGCTAGATGGATTTTTTTTGAACGGCATTTTCGAGTTGGATTTGTTCCGACTTTTTGAGTAAGTCGACTCACATCCATTGGCGTGTATATGGTGACTGTTGGTACTGGATTTCCCCGGCCCATTAACAGATAATACAAAGGCCCGTAATTACAAGCCCGTTCCAGAACCAAAGACAAAGAGGAAAGCCGACTCCTTTGTTGGGCCCAAGCGAATAAACGCCCTGACAAGGCCCGGATGATGCCGAAGCCGGAGACAATCGAGCTCGAGCTCGGCAGAAGATGATGTGGAGATAGAGCAACTTGGTCTTCGCCAGTTCAACTGATCCACACAAATCTCGGAGATCGTTACGACGGCGAGGCCGAAATATCGGGACCAGAAGATCAAAGTCGAGACTATTTAAAGAAGAAGTGGCGATTCATTCGAGATATTACAACCCTGGCTAAGAACACTTCGACTAGATGGCTCGATTTCATACTTTGTACTCTCTTTTCGATTGTGTTTGTTCTATCTCGACGATCAATCTTAATAAAGTCTTTGATTCATAGGAAACTATACCATTTCTATATCCTAAAGTCCAAATCCACGAATAGAAATTCTTAGTGTGAATCCCGGATCTCACATTTGGCGCCGACTGTGGGGACTATCTATAGCTTTTCCTATCTTAAGAATCAGATCCTAGATCCGATAGATCGAGATGAATCCCGACCAAACTGGCTCTCCCAGCGCCACACCACCAGTTGACCTCCCTCAAACGGTCGACAACGTTCCTCAGAACACCACCGGGGTAAGGAACATGGGTCAGACCGACGGCGTGTTGACGAGCTCCGCCTCAGTCTCCACGACCTCGGCACCAGCCGGCTCTGTCGCTCAAACAATCGCGACGAGCCAGACTTCGACAAACGTTTTGTCAGGAACTAATGATCCGAGCAGAAACTGGGTGTGGATGAGAAACGATTCGATATCCGCCCCAGGAGGTGGATCTGGAATAACCAGACCTAATTCGCCACTACCTTCTGCTCCACAGAGACAAGGGCCAAACGATCTTGCCGAGATCCGTTCGATGCTCAGCCTATTGGTAGATCGAACGAGAAATAACGAGGCAAGCGCAAGGGCCCAAGAGATCGCAAACCGTTCCCTGGCCACGCAGCTCGATGAACAAGAACGACACCTTAACGCCCGTCTCGAAGAGCTCGCCAGCCAAAACCAAGGGGGTAGACCAACGCGAACTCCCATAAGTCCTCCACCGCGTACCCGCTTGGACTTCTCCCAGGTAGTAACTCCTCCGGGAGCGTCGGGAAATTTTGATAATACGTCAAATAGCGGCTTCCGCCCTACAATGAGCCCTATCGCGATACCGACCCCATTCAGTTCGAGTTCAATGGTCACAGATCTAACCGGATCAAGAAACCGACCATTACCCGGGCCACCACCTTTCCCGAATAACTCTAATATCCGACCGAGGCAACTAGGAGGCTCTGCCTTCGCCTCGAGCTCGGGACTCCTTAACAGATCAAACACAGTTCAGTTCCGAACGCCCCAGATCGACCTGACAAGATCGGTCCCACCGATCGATCTCCTCGACCCCATTTTTCCAGAACAAACGTCAGGACAGGCACGAGCCCAGTTCGCACCCGCAGAGGGCGATGAACACGATATGCTTAGACAATACATCGAACAGGCTAAGGCCCAGTTCAACAGTCTTAGCTCGAAAGTTCACATGGCAACGAGCGCGGCTCCTGACATCGATCGAGTGATCGAAGAAACGCAACAAACGCCGTTCACAGATCGGATCGCGTTTGCAAGGATCCGAGAAATCAAGAAAACTAAGTTTCCAGAATTCTCTGGGAAATCAGACCCGAAAGCCCACATCAGGGCATTCCGACTAGCGATGGCAAGGGTGTACCTTACCGATGAGGAGAGAGAGCCAGCCTTCTGCAGGCTCTTCGCGGAAAACCTATCGGGCTCCGCCCTAGAATGGTTTGCCGGACTGGAAGAAAGGTCCATTGACAACTTCACCCAGTTCATGACGGCTTTCCTCAAATAATACTCCGTCTTCATCGAGGAAAATACTACTGAGGCAGCCCTATTCGGCGTCTCTCAAAAACCTGACGAAACACTTCGCTCGTACATCGAACGATTTAAGGAAATGAAATCCAAAATCGCGAACCCACGAGACGAGGTAGCTATAGAAGCATTAAGACGAGGACTATGGTACTCAACCAGATTCCGCGTGGAAATAACAGTCCGTGAACCTCAAACGCTCGATGATGCCCTCCATCGCGCATCGGCCTTTGCTCGCCTCGAGGACGAAACCACGGCCCTTAGATAAACACCGAAAAGAAAAGAACCCGTCGAGCTCGCAGAATTCAAACTCGAAAAAGGATTCCCAAAAATCAGGGAACGTCAACGCGGTCGAGAGCCCAAAGAGCTCGAAGAAATTCGAGTTCGACAAGGAAAAATTCTGTGATTTCCACAATAAAAGAGGACACTCGACCGAAGATTGCTATACTCGAGCTAAAGCAGAGGCTCAAAAACGAGAGTCCGAAAGCAAACAAGACTCCGAAGTCGAGGAGGAAAATCTGCCCGACAAAAAGGAAAACAAACAGACCAAGGATTCGAACTTCAAAAAACCATCTCAGAACAAACGAGAACGGTCAAAGGAGCCGGAGTCCCCCGAAACACTCCCTCAAGGGTCGCGAAAGCGAGTCGAGTTCATCCTCGGCGATCTCAACCTGAGCGGAACTCCCGGAGGTTCGGCACTGTCCCCGCCTCCGGCTCCCGCTAAAAGTTTACGCTCGAGAATCAATCTCCCTCGTCTCTGCGGGGGGGGGGGGGGGGGGGGTGTACGGGCTATACCCCCTAAACGAATCGACTTCATCTTTGGTGGCTCCAAGCTTTGCCGCGACTCGGTCAATTCGATCAAAGCCCTTCAAAGAAGAGTCGAGACCGACAGAGGGGGCACAATGTTGGGTCCAGACCACAAAATCATTTTCTACGAAAGCGAGACAAGTAATCTCGACAAACCACACGACGACGCCCTCCTCGTTTGTCTAGTAGTGGGAGAAGTCGAACTCTCAAGGATAATGATTGACACAGGAAGTTCGGTGGATGTCCTCTTTTACGACGCGTTAAAAAAGATGGACTTCAATGACTCCGAGATCGTGGAAGAAAAGACACCACTAGTAGGTTTCGCTGGCGAAACGACGTACTCGATGGGCTCTGTCTTCGCCCCAGTAACCGCTGGAGGAGTTCGAAGAATGACGGAGTTCGTCATAGTAGATCGGCCAGCTCCCTATAACGCGATCCTATGTCGACCATGGATATACGACATGAAAGCGGTACCATCGACCTACCACCAATGCGTAAAATTCCCAACTCCCAAAGGGATCAAAACCATTTACGGAAGTCAAAAGATTTCCCGTCATTGCTACATGAACGGATACAAGCGGATCGAGAAATCCCCTGCGTAGCAATTACAGAAAGAGGAGGAGCTCGCCACCATGCAGACCAAAAGGTCGAACGACCCAAGTCAAATAGGACCCCCAAAGGACCTCACGACTCAGGTCTGCATAGACGATGCTCATCCCGAAAGACTCGTTGGCATCGGAATCGACCTATCCGAGCCAGTTAAAAATGAACTGGTCTCTATTCTCAAACAGAAAGTTGACTCCTTCGCCTGGTCTTCAGCAGACATGAAAGGGATCAACATCGACGTAACCAGCCATGAGCTGAATGTCGACCCAACCTACAAACCGGTAAGACAAAAGCGTCGAAAACTAGACCCTGAGCGGGCCAAAGCCGTCAATGATGAGGTCGATCGGTTATTAAAAATCGGATCGATCAGAGAGGTCAAGTACCCCGACTGGCTTGTGAACCCCGTAGTGGTTAAGAAAAAGAACGGAAAATGGAGGGTCTGTGTAGATTTCACGGATCTTAACAAAGCATGTCCAAAGGACAGCTTCCCACTCCCGCACATCGACCGACTGGTCGAGGCTACCGCTGGACACCAGCTACTATCTTTTATGGACGCGTTCTCAGGGTACAATCAAATATTGATGAACCCTGAGAACCAAGAAAAGACTTCGTTCATAACTGATCGAGGCACATACTGCTACAAAGTCATGCCCTTCGGACTAAAAAACGCAGGAGCAACTTACCAACGCCTCGTCAACAAGATGTTTTCAGGACTCCTAGGCAAAACCATGGAAGTCTACATCGATGATATGCTGGTAAAATCTTCCAGGTATGAGGATCACATCCCCCAACTAAAAGAATGTTTTACCATTCTCAATAAATACGAGATGAAACTCAACCCAGCAAAGTGTACCTTCGGGGTTCCCTCAGGAGAATTCCTTGGTTACCTAGTGACCGAAAGAGGGATCGAAGCGAACCCCAAACAGATTGCAACGTTCATAGAGATGAAATCTCCCAGAACAACGCGAGAAGTCCAGCGCCTGACCGGCAAAATAGCTGCTCTGAATCGCTTCATCTCAAGGTCGACTGATAAATGTCTACCCTTCTATCACTTGCTCAAAGCAAACAAAAAGTTCCTCTGGGACGAAAAGTGCGAAGAAGCGTTCACTCAGCTCAAAGCTTACTTAAGCGAACCACCCATACTGGCGAAACCAGTAGAAGGAGAACCCCTCTACCTCTACTTAGCTGTCTCGACGGCAGCAGTGAGTGGAGTCCTGGTTCGCGAGGAACAAAACGAGCAACGGCCGGTGTATTACATCAGTAAGACCTTGATCGACGCCGAAACCAGATACCCCGCCATGGAAAAACTCGCCTTAGCGCTAGTGACATCGGCTCGAAAACTCCGACCGTACTTTCAATCGCACTCGATCATAGTGATGACTTCTCAGCCGCTGAGAACCATCCTTCACAGTCCAAGCCAGTCAGGTTGATTGGTCAAATGGGCTATCGAACTTAGCGAGTACGACATATAATACAAAGCTCGAACGTGCCTAAAAGCACAAGTACTGGCAGATTTCGTAATCGAGCTCCCTCCGACTATAGAACTCGACCCGACCTCGGCCCAAAAATGGAAACTCTACGTCGATGGAGCTTCCTCGAGGCAAGGATCCGGAGTCGGGGTAAAGCTAGTCTCCCCAACGGGCGAAGTACTAGAACAATCGTTCAGACTGGGCTTCGCCGCATCGAATAACGAAGCAGAATACAAAGCGTTAATAGCCGGGCTCAGACTCGCGATAGCAATAGGAGCCCGGGAAGTAAACGCCTTCAGCGATTCCCAATTGGTCACGAGCCAATATCATGGCGACTACGAGGCCAAAGACGAACGGATGGAAGCATACCTACGGGTAGTCCATACACTGGCCGAACAGATCGAATTCTTTGATCTGACACGAATCCCACGAGGGGAAAACACTGCAGCCGATGCCCTAGCCGCATTAGCATCGACATCAGATCCTAACCTCAAAAGGATCATACCAGTCGAAGGGATCGAAAAACCAAGCATCGACATAGCCCTCAAAGCTCTGTTCTTGAAAGAAGACGGGCCCGCCACGAAGGACGATGTAAAGCACAAAGAATATCCTGGGATCACCAGTAGCGACATCATCGAGATTGATGATGACCTCGATCCTAGAAACGCCGTGTACGTTGCGAACGTCCCCGACGGACCAATCCAAGCCGCATCCGCTAGTCAGGACCCGATCCTAACAACGACGAAGATTGGAGAACTCCGATCATTCGATACATCACAAACGGCGAAGTTCCTGACGACAAATGGGAGGCACGGAAACTCAAAACACAGAGCGCAAGGTACTGCGTCACGCAAGGAGAGCTCTTCAAAAGGAGTCTCTCCGGACCTTACCTTAAATGCCTTGACAAAAAGCAAGCCACGGCCGTGATTACACAAACACACGACGGATCCTGCGGAAGCCATTCCGGAGGACGAGCATTGGCCGTGCGAATCAAAAGGCAAGGTTACTATTGGCCGAGAATGGCCACCGAATGCGAATCTTTCTCCAACAAGTGCGATAAATGCCAAAAGCATGCTCCAATTATCCACCAAGCATCGGAAAAACTCTCCTCTATCTCATCACCATACCCGTTCATGCGATGGGGGATGGACATCGTGGGACCGCTAGTCGCATCCGGCAAAAAGAAAGCTACACACCTATTGGCGATGACAGACTACTTCACCAAGTGGATTGAAGCAGAATCGTACCAAAAAGTTAAGGACGTTCACGTTAAGGAGTTCGTCTGGCGAAACATCGTTTGCCGACATGGACTACCCCACGAGATCGTCACCGATAACGGATCCCAATTCATATCAAACACGTTCAAAGAGTTCTGCAGAACTTGGAACATAAAGCTGACTTACTCAACGCCACGCTATCCCCAAGGGAACGGGCTAACAGAAGCAGCTAACAAAGCGATTATGAACGGTCTCAAGAAAAGGCTCAACGAGTGTAAAACAACCTGGAGTAACGAACTCCCAGCCGTACTCTGGGCCTACCGGACTACCCCCCGCAAATCCACTGGCGAGACTCCCTTCTCGCTGGCTTACGGAATCGAGGCGGTAGTACCAGCCGAAATCCTCGTATCCAGTATCCGCAAAGAAGAATGCCCACGACAAGAGGAACTTAACAACAAGATGATAACTGACGAGCTCGACCTCGTCGACGAAAGAAGGAACCTCGCATTAGCTCGACTCCAGAATTACCAACAAGCCGCAGCTCGCTACTATGATTCCCGAATAAAAACTCGAAGGTTTCAAGTAGGAGAGCTCGTCTTACGGAAAGTGTTCGACCATAAAAAGGAAGAACACGCTGGAAAGTTAGGAGCAAAGTGGGAAGGTCCTTACCAGGTCACCGACATTGTAAAGGACGGGGTCTACCGACTCAAGTCGGTAGAAACCCAGAAACCTGAACTACGACCTTGGAACATCATCAACCTCAAAAAGTATTTCCACTAGGAGTACATCAACATAATCAAACTACGAAATGGCTTGATCCCCTTAAAAAAGGGTACGTAGGCAGCTCGACTTCGAGCGCAGCCCCCCCCCCCCCCAACACGAGCTTCTACCGAGCTCAACGACTTCAGACGAAGTTGTACTAGCTTATATTTGCGAAATCAAAATAAGTCCCTTAATCCAATGCTTCTTTCTGTCGTGAAGGTTAGAGCCACTGCGAAATACCTCATCATAACATTCCCAGAAAGCGATATGAAATTATCTCTTCGAAAGCCAAAGCGATATGAAATTATCTCTTCTAAAACAAACGATATTAATTTATCCCTTCCGAGCGACCTGAAATGGCCTCTCCCAAAGTCAAAGCGATATGAAATTATCCCTTCCGAGCGACCTGAAATGGCCTCTCCCAAAGCTAAAGTGATAAGAAATTATCTCTCCTAAAATAAGCGATATGAAATTATCCCTTCTGAGAGACCTCAAACGGCCTCCCCCAAAATCAAGCGATATGAAATTATCTCTTCAAAAATCAAGTGATATGAAATTATCTCTCCAAAAAATAAAGTGATATGAAATTATCCCTTCAAACAAAGCGACCTAAAACGATCCTCCCAAATCGAACGAGCTGAAATGATCTTCCCAAAACAAGCGACCCAAAACGGTCCTCCCGATTCGAACGAACTGAAATGATCGTCCCAAAGAAAAAGATCCAGAGCGATCCCTCCAAAACCAATAATTCTTCTAAGCCTTATACGGATTAAAAGAATTGGGGGCTACCCCTCCCTCCAAGCAAAAGACAACGAAGTCCAGACAATTATTCAAGCAAACAACCTTTGTAAGTCCACTTCGATTCAGCAATTCTTTGAAAGCACCCAGCGTCAAGCTCAGATCTTATACTACGAAGCAGTCGTACCTCGAGTACGATCGACACAAAAAGTTCACGAAGAACTCCCTAAGGCCGTCCAGGACAAGTATCTGTCATAACGGCCAAACCCTGTGACGAAGCATCGAACACAGTAAAATCTATGCTAAGGCATGAAAGATTCGAAAGCAATTCATAAAGAAAAGGACTCAATGTCCTCGAGTTCGAACGAGAGCCCACTAAGGGCAACACCAGAAACAAAAAGAAAATCCCCCTCGGGCAACAAAAGTCTGGAAACAAATCAAAAGCCCACTTGGGCAACAACGAATAAAGAAAGAAGAAGGACTAGAACTGCTTGGAAGGAGAGGAAGCTTCGTCTTGATCCTCCATCTGGTCATCAGTCGCCCTGTCCTCCTCAAGTCGACCCTCGACCTCGTCGCTAACACGCGAACTAACTCCGGTCGGAAGGTTTGATCCATATTGATCAAGACGAGCGGCCGCCTGGTTCAAAGGGTGCGCCAAGACCACGGAATCGTCTGACATCACCGGTAAATTAAGTTTGCCGATATTGAAGTCCGACACCGCTGCGGCATTCATCTCCTCCTTGGCCAACCTTTTCTTCTCGGCCAAGTCCATCACCTCCTTGGTCAGATCAAGTTCGCCAGAGGCGAACTCAGCGATAAGCGCAATATTGGCCAAAGCCTCCTGAAGCCACATCTCGGCACTCACAGCGACCTTCCTTTGGCTCTCCTTCGCCGCAATCCCCTCGAGGATCCTGAGGTATTCACCGTTCAGCCCCTTCCTAGCCTCATGAGCCGCCACCTTGACGTCGAACTCTTGGTCGGCAAGAGACTTGTCCAGATCGCCCTGACATTGCGCGGCCCGCACATCCGCAACCCGGCCTGCCTCAATAGCGGTTCGACTCGCTTCCTCCGCGACCGAAGCCCGAGCCAAGGCACTTTGCAACTGCGCATCCAGGTCGCCCGCCTTTTTTCGTAGCTCTTCCTCCCGAGCCAAGGCCCCCTGCAACTGCGCTCTCAGGTCCCTAACCGTCTTCTCGACGGTATCGAGCTCACTCGCCTGCGGCACCTCCCGCAGCTCTCGTTCAGCCCTAGCCGCAAACCTGTTCACAGGCTCCAAGGCCTACAAAAAAAAAAACGAAAAGTGAGCATAAAACATATCAAAAAGCGAAGGAAGAAAATCGTCACCTTCCCAGAAGCCGCCATCATCTCGGTGTAAACGTCACCGAGAGCCATATCCCCGACAGCCGGGAGCTGAACACCTGCAGGCTTAAAATGCCTCAGCAGATAGGCCACACCCGTCGGGTCATCCTCAATCGGACACTCCTTCTGGTACCTGAAGCGCCAGTTGAAAGACCCGGAGGACCCGGAAGAGGCAGGTCGAGCCTCAACACTCTGGTTTGATCTCCTCGAGCTCACCTCCGCGTCAGTCCTTTGACGCTTCGCCGCCGGGGGAGGAGGGTCGCTCCGGCTCCGGCCGTTTGATCCCCTCGAACCATTCGACTGGGAGTTGCGCAAAACAGGCTCCCCAGACGGGACCCGAACCGGTCCCTGAACAGGAGGTAAATCCTCCACCACCGCGTTAGCCTCTCCGGACCCTGCGGCCTTGGGGAGGGAAACCTGAGCAGGGTTCGGAGGCGGAATCAAAGGAGGAGGAGGAGGCCCCTCGTCCATGGCAAAAAGAAGGGCGTTGCTCAAGTCGCCAGCCTTCATTTTCTTTGCCAGATCAACGGGATCCTTCCCGTTCCGACGGCCGCTAAATCTTCGCGACATCTTTTCAAGAGAAGGGGTGCTTGTAGTAGAACTGTCGTCCGAAACAGGTCGATCTGCAAACAAAACAAATTCAGGTCAGCCCAGCAAACGGAGAGCATATGGCGCGATGACCCTCGGACAGACTAACCAGAACACTTACTCTCTCCAGTCCGCTCGACAATCTGACGTGGATCCCGAACGATTCGAGTCGAAGTGGGCTGGCAAGGGAGGCGTGATTCGTCTCGCGAAAGACGAGGTTGGTACGAAGGAGGTTGTCGGGCCGCAGTGTTGGATCGTTTAGTGTTTCCTGATTCAATTCTCAATTGATTCATCCTACTAAACATGCAGATCTAGGTTCTCTTGATTAGAAACTTAATGGATCTCACCTGTTACCTTTTTATGCAGCGGAATGGGAGGTAATAGTCAGAGATCAGCAGAACCACCAAGGGATGGATCCTCCAAAGGCTCACACACGCACACCGGGAATTTGGCTGCTAGACCGAGCAAGAAGGAGGTGCAGAGAGAGAGAGTTGGCGGCGCAAGGGGGAAAGGGTTAGAGGAGAAAAGACTTGGTTTTAGTTTATAACTTCTTTAACTCTATTGGGCTTTTAGGCCCAATTCCCAGTCTGATTAAATCCCTTGGATTTAATCAGGCCCTTTAGTCTCTCTAAGCACAGTAAATGCCTAGCACTTTTACCGTACTTCTGCTAAACCGTTCTTTCGTATTTTCCCGTTAGTTTAGGCGTGTGACCCATATGGGATCATATAATAAAGGCAATAAGTCCAAGACTTATAGATCATGAGCGGACTCTAGCAAGCCATCATGACCCCCAGTATTATATGACTTATGTCTGATCATTGACATACTCTTACGTTCTAGAGACAGTACAAAGATTACTGGACATAATTCCAACAATCTCCCACTTGAACTGGAATCTCTGTATTCATAATCCTTTTGTCTCAATATCTCGATTAGTCATAAGGCAAGATTAGTGTCATCCTTATAAAGCCTAATCTTGTTCATCGGACTCTGATTTGATACTCACTATCCAAACGACTCGGGAAAGTCCGTTTGAGCATGGCCATGCATTTTCCAGTATTCAAATCTCCGATTGGCCTAGAGATATTCACTCCATTTATATTGGAGGGACAAATTCCGTCTTGTTCCATCACTGTAAACTACTCATTTCATAATGTACCCAAACAAGGTCCTTATAACTATCGCAGAACGACAGCGTTAGACAATGATCAAAGCGCATTAGTTCATGTGCAGTCACATGCATGCGAACTCAGGTCTAAGGACTATACTCTATAGTCGTAGTAAGAATCTCTTATGACACAGATATAAATATCCTGAAGAGTTCTTATAATCGGGTCTTGTCCGGTCGTATGTACCCTACATACACCTATGTACTGACTTTGATGCCGAGCATCTATGACACACTGAGACTTTGTCATAAGTCACATACCAATCCAGTCTCACGCGGTTGTTGGTGTTCCAATTTCAACAACCTTCGACTAGGGACATGATGATATAAGCCATCTATCAAACATAGGGTCTCATGATCAAGCTAAATGACTTTGATAACTCAAGATCAAGTCACTTACTTCGATGACCTATAAAATGGTTCATATCACTTTGGAACGATTATTTCATCACAGTTAAAATAATCTTGAAATAATAATTTCATTAAACATAAAATGTTTTACAAGAACATATCAAATAGCTAAATAAAGCCCTCAAACTCCCACTCAAATTTAGATTACATTTCAATGTTTCTAATGCCTACAGCTTCAGTCAGATACTCGAGCTTAGGCCTTGGGAGTGGCTTTGTCAACGGATCAGCGACATTATCATCTGTCTGAACTCGGCTGATCTTGACTTCCTTTCTATTAATGATGTCACGTATCAAGTGAAATCTTCTTAGAACATGCTTGGATTTCTGGTGTGATCTTGGTTCCTTTGCCTGAGCAATAGCACCATTGTTATCACAAAACAGTGCCAGAGGCTCAGCCGCATCTGGTATCACACCTATTTCAATAATGAACTTTCGTATCCAAACAGCTTCCTTCGCAGCTTCTGAAGCGGCGATATATTCAGCTTCTGTAGTGGAATCAGCAACGGTGTCTTGCTTGGAGCTTCTCCAACTGATTGCACCGCCATTCAGACAAAAGATATAACCGGACTGTGACCGGAAATCATCTTGGTCTGTCTGGAAACTTGCGTCCGTGAATCCACTGACTTTAAGCACATCACTTCCACCGTACACCAAGAACTTATCCTTAGTATGTCTTAGATACTTCAGGATATTCTTGACGACAATCCAATGGTTTTCACCTGGATTTGACTGGTATCTACTCGTCATGCTCAATGCATAAGCAACATCAGGACGAGTACAGATCATGGCATACATGATAGATCCTATTGCAGATGCATAAGGAATATTCTTCATGCTCTCAAGCTCAGCAGCCGTCGTAGGGCTCTGCTTCTTGCTCAGCGTTGTGCCATGTACCATTGGCGTGAAGCCCTTCTTGGAATCTTTCATGCTGAATCTTTGTAGGACTTTGTCAATGTATGAATCTTGACACAAGCCTATCAGCCTTCTAGATCTATCCCGGTAGATCCTGATTCCAAGAACGTATGCGGCTTCACCCATGTCTTTCATAGAAAAACAACTTCCAAGCCAGTCCTTTACTGACTTCAGCATTGGAACGTCGTTTCCGAGAAGCAGTATGTCATCGACATACAGAATAAGAAATACTATCTTGCTCCCACTAGTTTTCTTATACACGCATTGTTCTTCTTCGTTTCTGATGAAGTCAAATTGCTTGATCGCTTCATCAAAACGAATATTCCAGCTCCTCGATGCTTGCTTCAATCCATAAATGGATTTATGAAGCTTGCATACTTTCCCAGCATTCTTTGGATCTATGTAACCGTCAGGTTGCGTCATATACACATCCTCTTCCAGAATACCATTCAGGAAGGCGGTTTTCATGTCCATCTGCCAAATTTCATAATCATGAAAAGCTGCAGTTGCTAGTAGAATCCGAATAGATTTCATCATAGCCACTGGTGAATAGGTTTCATCGTAATCCACACCGTGAACTTGTCTGAAACCTTTTGCCACCAACCTGGCTTTATAAATCTGGACATTTCCATCCACGTCAATCTTCTTCTTGAAGATCCATTTGCACTCGATGGCTTTTACACCAGCGGGTAAGTCAACCAACGAAAACACTTGGTTGACCGACATGGAGTCCATTTCGGAATCAGTGGCCTTACGCCACTTAGAGGAATCTGGGCCCATCATGGCTTGATTGAAGTTCGATGGTTCATCACCATCAATGATCAGAAGATCATGACAGTTAGTCACGAGGAATCCTTGATATCTCTCGGGTTCGTGACGGATCCTCCCGGATCTTCGAACTTCAGGTACTACAGGTTCAGGCTCTACAATTTCTTGTAGGTCCTCCTGCTGCTCTTCCTCATTAGGTTGAGCAGTATCCTGTTCATCTTGAATTTCTTCAAGCAGTACCTTACTCCCACTGTCTTTCTTAGAGAGAAACTCCCTCTCAAGAAAGTTACAATCCCGGGCAACAAAGATCTTGTTCTCGGAACGTAGATAGAAGTAATAAGCCTTGGTTTCGTTCGGATAACCAATGAAGTAGCATTTATCAGACTTTGGTGTAAGCTTGTCTGAGATTAATCTCTTGACATAGGCTTCACAACCCCAAATTCTAAGATAAGACAGCACTGGAGCTACTCCAGTCCATAATTCATATGGTTTCTTTGCTACTGCTTTCGATGGCGCTCTATTTAGAGTGAACACTGCTGTTAGCAGAGCATATCCTCAAAGGGATATTGGAAGGTCTGTGTGACTCATCATAGATCGAACCATATCCAATAAGGTCCGATTTCTCCTCTCAGACACACCATTCCATTGTGGTGTTCCAGGAGGAGTGAGTTGGGATACGATCCCACACTCTCTCAGATGATCACTGAATTCTTGGCTTAAGTATTCTCCTCCTCGGTCGGACCGAAGAGCCTTAATGCTTTTGCCAAGTTGGTTCTGTACTTCATTTTGGAATTCTCTGAACTTCTCAAAAGATTCAGACTTATGTTTCATTAAATAAATATATCCATACCTACTGAAATCATCAGTGAAGGTAATGAAGTACTGATAGTTTCCTCTTGGATTTGTGGACATTGGGCCACACACATCAGTGTGTATCAGGCCCAATAAGTCACTGGCCCTCTCGTTAGGTTTATTAAAGGGGGCCCGTGTCATTTTGCTCATCATGCAGGATTCGCATTTCTCACATGACTCAAAGTCAAATGAGCCAAGAAGTCCATTCGAATGGAGCCTCTTGATGCGTTTCTCGCTGATGTGCCCTAAACGACAATGCCATAGAAACGTTCGGTTCTCCTCATTAGGTTTGAACCGTTTGGTATCAATGTTATAAATTGGCGCGGATTGATCAAGTATGTAAAGCCCATTCGTAAGAGGGGCACAACCATAGAACAAATTGTTGCGATTGAAGGAACATAACTTATTCTTAACTGAAAAATCATAACCTTCCAAATCCAACAAAGAAATTGAAATAATATTTCTGCTTATCGCAGGTACAAAATAACAATTATTGAGTTCTAAAATCAATCCCGAAGGTAAAGACAACAAGTATGTGCCTACAGCTAGTGCAGGAACTTTCGCTCCATTCCCAACTCGTAGCTCCACTTGTCCTTGCTTCAGCCTTCTACTGTTGCTGAGTGCCTGCATATTAGTACAAATATGAGCCCCACAACCAGTATCCATAACCCATGAGGTATTATCAGAAGTAGTTGTATTAACTTCTATAACAAAAATACCTGATGAAGAAGTCTCGAGAGTCTTCTTCTTCAATTCCTTTAGACCTTCTTGGAATTTCTTACATTCTCTCCTCCAATGCCCTGGTTCCTTACAGAACCTGCAGATGTCAGTAGGCCCAGCCTTAGACTTGGGCTTGGGCTTTGGCGCGTCCTTGTCCGAGACTTGGACAGCCTTAGCCTTTCCCTTATCCTTAGCAGATGATTTCTTAAAGCCCTTGCCCTTTTGCACCATAAGCACATTGGGGTCCTTGGCGGTTTTCCTCAAGTTGGGCTCTGCAGTCTTGAGCATTCCGTGAAGCTCAGGCAATGTCTTACTCAAGCCATGCATATTAAAGTTCAGAATGAACTGATCATAGCTTGCAGGTAAAGACTGCAGAACGATGTCGCAGGCAAGTTCCTGGCTGATAGGGCAGTCGAGTTTCTGAAGATGATCGAGATAACCCATCATCTTCAAGACATGAGGACTCACTGCCGCATTTGCAGCCAACTTACAGTCTAAGAGGTTCTTAACTGTCTGAAACCTCTCAGTCCTTGCTTGCTCCTGAAAAAGCGATTTCAGGCTTGCCATTATCTCGATGGGTGACAACACACTCTCGAACTGCATTTGCAGCTCAGCAGTCATTGTCGCCAACATCAGGCAATATACATCATTTTCATCTGACGAATGCTTTTCCCAAGCATTGTGCAGAGTCCTGGCGGCATTGTTAGGAGGCCTCTCGGGGAGGGGATCACGAAGGACATAATCCTTCTTCTCCTGCTTGAGGACTAGCCTCAAGTTCCTTGACCACGTCAGGAAGTTCGTTCCAGTCAGCTTCTCCTTCTCGAGAACAGACCGGATTGAGAATGTGTTTTGAGTGCTTGTAGTAGTCATAGCTGAAATATATAAGATAAAAAGGTTATTAGTTAATATGTTCAATATGATTAATCTTGTATTATACTTAATATGATTAATCACGCATTATATTCAATAACCTAAGTTACCCTCAATAGAATATAATGATTCCAAGATCCACATATAACTAAGATCAAAGTGGGCCACTGGCCATCACCCAACCTTAGCTTATATCGGTAAGCCGTATGTCGGCTAATTATATCCGTGATATAACTCTTGGTTGTGAATCTGGGCCCGCGGCCCAATCCACTCTGATGTCTCAAGGCCCGGGACTCCCGATGACATTTATGAATCACAAACCGTCTTATCCACGCAAAAGTAGACACCCTCACACTGTAAGGCCATGAATACAATTGAATGGGCTTCGACAGCTGACATAGACTGGACAAGACATCCAACGCTTGATATTATTTGAGGTTTGTAGGTTTATTAAAAATTCATCCCAAAATAGAAGATTACTATTTTGGGAAACTTTCCTTTTTGGGAAACCTACTAATTTTTGGAAACTTTCTAAAATTGGAAACTTCCTAAAATTGGAAACTTTCTAATAATGGAAATTTCCTAAAATCCAAAACATGCAAATCTAGAAACTTCTAATTTAAGAAACTTTCTAATTTCAAAATTTTGGAAACTTATTAATTTTTAAAATCGATTTTTATAATTATTTTATAAAAATAAATTTTAAATTAATCTGATGAAAAGACTCAAATAATTGGCCCAATTGTTTTAACTTCTTGGCCCGAGGCCCAAGAATTGGTTCATGTCCAAGACATAACCCAATTGTCCAATTAAATGACATAACCGGTCTGGTTCATTAAAATTGGTCTTAACCAAAGTTAATTACTACGATGACCACAATTGTCAACCGGTTATTTGCTAAACCGGATTTTCTCAATTTATTTGGTCCAACCAAATCAAATTAGAAAACCACTGGTTTAGGCACAAAATCCAATTTTCGACTTTGGATTTCTTATCCCGGTTTAACCAGAACTTAATAAAATTATTAAATCTGTTTATTAAACCGCGACGTTTAATTTTAATAAAATTTTAAACCGAGCCTTAAACCGAACCGAACCATCACACGCCAAAAAACCTAACCGGTCGGGACCGTCGCAGCCGAAAGCATCACGCGATGCAAGCATCACCCGATCGCACGGACGGCGTGGGACGATCGGGACGTGTGATCGGGACGGGACGATCGGGACGGGTCGAGAGCTGGCGTGACGCGATCGCCGGTGATCCTTGCGATCAGCTCAGCCGATCGTATCAGCTCTCGATCACGCTCACATCGCTCGGTACAGCCGCGATCATGACACGATCGGGACGAGGCGATCACGCGAGCGTGACGCGATCCATCCGATGATCGGGACGCGACCACGCAACACGATCGTTACCGATCGGTTCGTGCGTCTTCCGCGATCCGGACGATCCGACGCATACCGATTCATATAGATCGGATCATGCGATTTCTTGTTTGTTTAGGTTTTTAATTCTTTGTTTCTTAAGTGTTTTTCCTTATCAGTAGATTGATTCAAAAACACTTCTTAAACAATCCTAAACAATATTCTAAACAAGAAAAACCACAGAACCAATGGCTCTGATACCACTGTTTGATCGTTTAGTGTTTCCTGATTCAATTCTCAATTGATTCATCCTACTAAACATGCAGATCTAGGTTCTCTTGATTAGAAACTTAATGGATCTCACCTGTTACCTTTTTATGCAGCGGAATGGGAGGTAATAGTCAGAGATCAGCAGAACCACCAAGGGATGGATCCTCCAAAGGCTCACACACGCACACCGGGAATTTGGCTGCTAGACCGAGCAAGAAGGAGGCGCAGAGAGAGAGAGTTGGCGGCGCAGGGGGAAAGGGTTAGAGGAGAAAAGACTTGGTTTTAGTTTATAAAACCCTTCTTTAACTCTATTGGGCTTTTAGGCCCAATTCCCAGTCTGATTAAATCCCTTGGATTTAATCAGGCCCTTTAGTCTCTCTAAGCACAGTAAATGCCTAGCACTTTTACCGTACTTCTGCTAAACCGTTCTTTCGTATTTTCCCGTTAGTTTAGGCGTGTGACCCATATGGGATCATATAATAAAG
Organism: Orychophragmus violaceus; assembly: GCA_030180135.1. NCBI lineage: Eukaryota > Viridiplantae > Streptophyta > Magnoliopsida > Brassicales > Brassicaceae > Orychophragmus > Orychophragmus violaceus. Next base: position 80,584,606 of record CM058231.1, read on the forward strand.
GCAATAAGTCCAAGACTTATAGATCATGAGCGGACTCTAGCAAGCCATCATGACCCCCAGTATTATATGACTTATGTCTGATCATTGACATACTCTTACGTTCTAGAGACAGTACAGAGATTACTGGACATAATTCCAACACGCAGGACCTAAAGCAGCTCAGATTCGCTGGTCTGTAAAGTTACACCAGCGGATATCTCCTCTCCGAAGGTGAGCTATCAAACTCGATGTATCTGGATTCGAGGATGGTGACTCAAGAGCCTCTGCAAAGAAACCAAAAAGATTGTTAGCAGATGGCTCAATGTCGATAGAAAATATCAAAGCAACCAGAGAAACCAATAAACCCTATAAGCTAACCAACGCTAGTTGCCCATCTTGTCGGGATAACCGAATAATCGAAATCCTCAACCGAGTGATGACTGATCCTGAAGTAAAAATATTTACTCTTCCATACATCCCTCGTCGGGATCTCATCAAGGACTTTTCCATGGCGAGGAGAGAGGTAGTAGGTCCCGGGAAAACGAGTATTATGTTTTACCGAGCAAACCCTCATTAACTCCTCGACCCCGAAATTTATACCCTCCTCGACGGCTCTGACCCCGAGCCCGATGACGTACCGAACAAAGTTCGGGGTCATCTGATGAAAGGCCAGCTGAAGCTGGGCCAAAACCCACGAGATAATGCGAGGGATTGGGAAAAACAATCCGCATTTATCGAAATAGGTATAAGAGGCACAACAATGGTCCTCGACGACGGTTTCTGGGGACATTCCCGGCGATGGGATAAGTATCTCCACCTCCGGCGGAATCCGGCATTTCACCCGCAACTTCTGTATGTGGTCGGCAGTCAAACTGGACGGTGGATGGGGACCAATCGGCCCCGCCGCCACGGTTGAACTTGCCTTGACCGCACTCTTTCGAACCATGATAGTTCGATGTATCGGAAATTTCTTTCGAGGAAAGAGGAAAAATGAAATCTCCAGAGAGAGAAAGTCTCAGAACGACGAAAAAGAGAATACGAGCGAGAGGCAAGAAGAGGATATAATGAGGGAGAAGAAGTTACCTTGACGATTCGTAGTGTGAGCAGTAATGGGAATCGTGCTAGGTAACTTCCCTTTTTAAACTACCTCGTGCTCGAGATCCGTGGGATTTTTGGTATCCCACAATCCCAACCGCTCAATTCGAAATTTGTAAATGATTACGAAAAAGATCGAGACAGTTGTGATCCTTCGGGCCTTTGCGATCTCAACCGTTGATACAAGATCTACGGATGGGGCGAAAATAATCATTAGGTTTGTCACATCCGAGGCACGCACCTCTTCCCAAGAACGTCCACCGCCCATTAACCTCGACTTCTCGAAATCAATGGGCTGGGGGGCTATTGTTGGTACTGGATTTCCCTCTAGGAAATCCGGCCCATTAACAGACAATACAAAGGCCCGTAATTACAAGCCCGTTCCAGAACCAAAGACAAAGAGGAAAGCCGACTCCTTTGTTGGGCCCAAGCGAATAAACGCCCTGACAAGGCCCGGACGATGCCGAAGCCGGAGACAATAGAGCTCGAGCTCGACAGAAGATGACGTGGAGATAGAGCAACTCGGTCTTCGCCAGTTCAACTGATCCACACAAATCTCGGAGATCGTTACGACGGCGAGGCCGAAATATCGGGACCAGAAGATCAAAGTCGAGACTATTTAAATAAGAAGTGGCGATTCATTCGAGATATTCCAACCCTGGCTAAGAACACTTCGACTAGATAGCTCGATTTCATACTTTGTACTCTCTTTTCGATTGTGTTTGTTCTATCTCGACGATCAATCTCAATAAAGTCTTTGATTCATAGGAAACTATACCATTTCTATATCCTAAAGTCCAAATCCACGAATACAAATTCTTAGTGTGAATCCCGGATCTCACAGTGACCCTTTTGGATTTTTCGGCCGTAATCGATTTTTTCGTGCAAAGCTTGGTCGATGCCTAATCGTGATCAGCTCCATCAGGAGATGTCTCGTAAACCATTGAATTGATTCAAAGTAAGTTATCGTAGACGATATATTAAGCTGGATTCCACTCGGAGAATAGCCAAGGTAGTGTTTCCTTGCCAAATGCGTTCTTGTCTTTGAGCTGTTCTGACAAAATTTTGTCGAGAAGATTTTGTCGAATGTTGTCAAAATGTTTAATCTAGGAATAAGCCAAGCAAACCGTCCAAGCAGTATGTCTAAGTATTCTGTCTAAGACGGTCAACACGCGGACGGCGAGTAGGTGTCACCGAGCCGAGCGGGAAATATTTTCAATTAGGCCATCACTTCATAGCGCCAAGCAAGATGAACTGATCAGAAATGCAGAGCAGCATGGATAGACCAGAAATGATGAGCAAAACGTTTCTGAGTAAAATGTTTCTGAGCAGATCAGTTCCTCGAGCAAGGAGTAGGCAGAAGCGACGAGGGGGGTTTATCAGACCGTCCGAGCATCCGAGAAGCCGAAAACTGGGATCATCCGAGAGAAACTCACACGTGGATTTCCCGAAGGGAAGTCTTCCGTGCAATTCCGTATGTTGTTGAACTTTTGATTGGAACCATTGGTCATTCCGGCGTACGACCTGGATGCTTCGTTACTTCAAACGAAGAATTTTTGTTTACAGGTGAACCTTATGAAAGGCTGCCTACATATCCTTAAGAAAGGGATCAAGCCATTCGTAGTTCTAAGTCTTCCGTTGGATGTTTGGAAATCTATTGTTGGTCTTTCGTCACCGGTTCCGTATTCGAACAAGCAAAAAAGTCGAGAAGGTGCATTGAATTGTAAACCAGTCGTGTTTACGCATGTGATGAGTCCGAGAGAAATCGCTTTGGGCTTTGGAATTTTCCGAGTAAGTCTGATTGGATTTCCGATCATGTCTTCTCGGAATTTCTTAGAAATTCTGCTCGGATTTCCTGCGTAAACATGCTCGGATTTTCTTACCAAATCTGCTAGGATTTTTTGAGTAGGTCTGCTCGGATTTTCCGAGTAAGCCTGCTCGGATTTTTGAGTAGGATTTGATTTCAAGTTAGTTTGTCGAGCCTGCTAGGACAATTTGTACGATCGATAAGAACTGTCGTGTTGACGTTAGGTCGATTAATGAAGAGAAGTCGAGCAGATTTTATCGGGAGAAAATCTCCCTCATCGGCTCCGTGTACGAGTTGGTTTCGTATATCTTGAAGGCTTTTCCGGACAGCTTCGTATAACTTCCGGAGGAAAGTGTGATTTAGCGTTTGACCCTTGGTGCTTTAGGAGCATTGCAGTCAGATGCGTATTCCGAGTCTTGAGGTTAATGGGATAAAGTTTAAATCTAGCGCGCGTAAAAGCGTTCCACCATATTTCGAATCAAGTTTTGAGTTCGAAGTTCGGTGAGATATACTCGCCTTATCGATTTGTGATGACTAAGACCAGCATGCTCAGAAGCGCATAGTTGGGTTTCGAGTTAAGTTCGAAGGTTAGCGATGTAACGCCCCTTTCCCATTCTCCGCTGACCGTCGAGCTGACCGGTCAACAATCAAACAAGAACATGACCGATCGAACCCGAGCAAGTCGAACAGGAAAAGTTCACCACAGGACGAAGCCAAAGATAGTTCGGTTTGAGACAAAGGCTCGCACCAATCTATCCTCGACTCCGCTATCCTCATATTCGTAGCACAAGCGGTACCACTTGCACTACTTCGATGAGTTGTGTCGGTTCGGACTAAAACCTCATATCAGGGAAACAATTTCATTTCTGAGTAATCAACATTGAGTACAACGTTTAATAGAATTTCACAAACAATCGTCAAGTAAATTATACAAAGAAATCAACACACGAAATAACAATAACGCCGAACCGAGAAAACACCCACGAATCAAATCCCGTCACAAGCAACCCGAAACCACACCGAGGCCCTCCCGCGTCCGTCGCTACCTAAACCTGAAAAACACAAAAGAGTATAATGAGCGATCTAAGATCACCCAGTGAATCGGCACTAACGGCTTCTAATCTATCTAGAGTCTACAATTCCCGCCCCAAAAACCCAAAATAACAAGCAACAAGAATAAACGGCCGATCACGCCCTACCACGTCGTGTCAACCCACACACAATCAAGCAATAGCCAAAACAAGAGAATTAGGGAAATCGAAGGCACTGTGGCACATGTCCTCGATTGGACTCGATCTATCTATCACGCAGCAAAAGAAATAACAAAACAACACTGGGCCCTACGAACTCGGTAACTTCCACGGGTCTACATCGTTACCTACATGGTAACTAACCCACGACTCCTAACCGTGTACACAAGGTCCCCACGGTGACTCCTGTTACCCCAGGTAACCTGAGTTTCCATGCTATCCGGCCCTAGGACATGACCCCGTATTCTCCGAATCGCACACCTACCGGCGTCACCCAGTAGGTTAACACCATAACCGGAACCACCATGGTCCGGTTAGGTAAAACCCGAGGATCCAATCGGGTCGGAAGTACCGGAACGTAAATAAAACCTAGGCTTGCGGAATCTAACACACCCTAGAGTCCTAGTGCAGAAATATAAACACGCAGACTCGCTGGGACTCTAGCACAGATCACGCAATCGATATCAATAATAAATCCCCAACCATTCCGCAAGCCTCTACACTACCACCGCTCTGACTAGGTAAGATACCTACCTAGTCAGCACCACTAACTTACCCGGTCCCGTGACCGAAGTAAGTGTCCGCAATAACTGCTCGGCCCAACACCGAGCAGTCTAACAAGCCTGCACACAAAGCTCACAACAACAGCAATACAATCACGCAACCACAATCAATCGCACAATCACACAATCACACACAAGCATGCTTATTAGGGTTGCTAACCCGTAGACGACTTACCAACTCACCACATTCCTTATTTAACCCATTCTAGATATCTTTTATTAACTCCTCGATCCGTCGGTTTAGAGTTAGTAAACTTACTAACTCCCCGACGTCTCCTTATTAATTAACTTTATTCATTACCCAATCCCGCTATTAAACCTAAACCCCAACCCCGTTACAATATTTTATAAGTTCGTTTAGGTTTAATCCGTATTTTAATGTTGTCTTAATTCCCGTATATAGATTCATTAATTATCGTTCTTAATACAATATATATATGCATATACGATCCTAAACAAAGGTCTATATGCATGCATCAATCAATCGTTTCTAACAACCTAGCGGCACACAATCGATTAACCTTTTAATTCTTTAGACCCTAACGTGCTTATCCGATCCTAACCGGTTTAACATTAAACGTCCAATTAATTATTAATTACTAATTAGATTAATTAACGGGTATGCAATCCTAGCACTACGGTTTATCAATTTATGGTCTATATGAATCTACGAGTTTGTGAGCCGACTCACAGTGAGATAGGTGCGGTAATGGCGGCTCTGACACGGTATGAATCCCGAGACCCCCGAACTGGAACCCCAACCTCCCGAATGCACGAACTCAAACCCCGAAGATTCCCGAACGTCCTGACCGTTGACCGAATAATTCTAACCAAGCTTCCGGACAATCTTCTCTCTCCTTCACGACTCCTTCTCTCCCTCTTCTTCATCTTCACGTCGCTCTCTCTCTTCTTTCTCTCTCTTCTTTCTCTCTCCTCCGGTCTTCTTCTTCTTCCTCTCTCCTTCTTCTCTTTCTTCTTCTCTCCTCCCCTGACTTCTTCTTTCTTCTCCTCCTTCTTCTTCTTCTTCACGCTCTCCTTCTTCTTCTCCTTCTTCTCTTCACGCTTCTTCTTCTTCCTCTTCTCCTCTCTTCTCTTCTCCTCCTCTCTCTTGTTCTTCACGCTTTTCTTCTTCTCTTCTTCTTCTCTTTCTTCTTCTTCTTCCCCTCTCTCTCCTCTCACGCTTCTTCTCTTCTCTCCTCTTCTTCTTCTCTCTTCCTTCCCATTAAGCCACGCCTACCACACTTGTTGGCCTCTCTTCCCTTTTGCCACGACAGAACTCATGAATCAATAGAAGATTCATTGTACCCATCTCATTTCTCACATAATAAGCATGTGTTTATTCATGTGCAATGTATCTCTTGTTATTCTTTTATATACAGCCACGTGACATACCAGGAATAATGCACTAAACTCTCCCTTATACCTCATGCCACGCCACCTTCCAACCAATCAACAAACTCCTTATTTTCAAACCATCCCGATGTTTCCGATTAGCCGATTTCGCGTTTAATATTTTAAAAACTCTCTAGACGATCCCATAAATCCTCAATCCTCCATAATCAGATTATCCATGCTATTTGATGAATTTAGCATTTTGAATCACTCCGTTTGGACACCCGTAGCTCCGGTTATGAATTTTTGAAGTTTTCTTCGGTTTTGTCGGTTTCCATCCCGACAAGCCGTAGAACGCGTTTCTGCTCTGATTTCTCCAACTCTGGTCTTGTGAACATTCTATATATTAAAATATAAAAATATTCGGCCCGTCTCGGCTTCCGTCTCGACTTTTGGTAAAATTACCATTTTACCCCCGGCATTGGTAAAATGACAATTTTACCCCTGATTGACTTCCAGCTGCCCGTTGACCGTATTTTGATACGGGGTATCACATTCTTCCCCACTTACAGGAATTCGTCCCCGAATTCTCCGTCACTAACAGACTTCAAATCGGTTCCGAACCCTGTAAGTTGCTTCATCACTTCACTCCAACGCTTCTTTCTCGAACACTGCTGCATACCACTATCCTCAACACTGATCCAATCTGACATCTCAGTCTTGTACCCTGATCCGCTCCACTCTCAACTGTCTTTATCAGTCTCAATCTTCGAACTTAACCCCGGATTACTTCTCTACTCTGCTTCTTACTTCTGGCTTCCCCACTTTGCTTCGACCTCCACACTCGTTGGTATTATAACTTCCTTCTTTCTGAGACATTCTTCGAAATCTGATCACATGCTCCCGACTGACTGATTCCAACAACCTTACTGAATCTTCTTCCCAACTCTCATTGCTAACTTCATACTTCTCGGCTCTTTTTCTGTCGGCTGTTTGATAAGCTGATACACTTTCTGCTGACAACATTCATCACTGCTTCCCGGTCCGGTCTACTGATCTCATTATGTCTTGACACTTCATCACGATTTCGGGTTCGGGTTCGGTCTCGGATTCACATCGCGTCGCCATTCCGTCCTACATTCAATACAACAACTCACTGGAACAATTAGTTTCATCCCGCTCTATCCCCGATATCACTTTCCCATAGAAATATGGTTACTTAATCACGTACCCGACAGTTACTCGTGATTAAATAACAATATACTATAAGCCTGTTCCCTCGTGAATCAACGGTTAAACACAACCGTCCTCAAGTCGGCTCAACTCGAAGTAAAATTAAAATAAAATCAACACCTTACCTTTTTTAACAAAACCGAAGAAAAGCGATAAATCACTACTCAAATTTCCGCGCAATTAGCAACCTAACGGTCTCTAAGACCCAAAACGATTCATCTATCAAAATCACGTATGCCAATACTACTCAAACTACCGCACAACAAATCAATCAAGCAATCAACAAGCATGAAAATGAAAACAAGCAATCACCACACAATCACGCAATCTAATGATCGGTCGGATGCGTCGTCGGTCTGGGTTCGGGTCATGATGAACGGTCGTCAGTTCTGCTCATCATTTGATTTCACACAATAACCTATTTGCTCTCAGAACCATCCCAATCATGCAAGTAGTTACTATGTTAATCAAACCGATCAGCTGAACACTCTGCATCCACAACATACATAAAACGATATATCATACGTCATAAGGTTTTCAGTACATGGTTATGATCAGAGTCCACACATAAGACCGTCATCATATCCAAAAACCCATACGACGCCGTTGTACATCAGAAAAGTCAAAGACGACACGCAAAGTCGCCTATCCGCCGATCTATCTATAATACAAAAATGGAGTTAGTGCCCCCAACTTACCTGGCCTAACTACTCATATCCTGACCTAACGCCTCCAACAAGACCGAAATGCCCAATACCACTGGCAAAACGGCTCGCTGAAGTATCCGCTGGCAGGTGCGCCGGGAGGGTGTGGTGAGTGTGTGTCTCGAGATGGTGCTCCGACATGTTGTGGCTCGCCTATCGGGCAAGGATGAGCAACGTGACCTGCACGGCCACACACTTGGCAGACTGGAGCGGACGCTAAGCGCGGTCCACGGTAACTCGCAGACGCCTGATGATCATAGCTACCACATCACTGACGAAGAGGAGTCGGATCTGTCGGCTCTGACGGGGAATCGATGAAACAATCGGGTGCGCGGTGACCCTCACCTCTACACAACTGGCAAGTCCTCACTGGCTCGGGTCGGGATAACTGAACGACCGGCAACTGAATAACTGGTAGCTGACTGGCTCGGAATCTCGGCGACTGGGTCCCGCTCGGTAGTCCTCTAGTACTGGTGCTCGGTATGGCTCTCCATCGGTATACACGGTCATGATCCGGAAATCTGGCAAGTCGATACTCCATGACCCTCGTGACCACATCACGGACAGTGGTCGGGTCCCGGTACTGAATGGTACGGCTCTTGAAGACACGGGTCCACTGGTCGAGAACACCAATACAAGTGAAGCTCCTGCACTCCACACGAACTGCACGTCCTGTACTCCGGTATTGCTGGCGGCGCCTCTACCATCTCGGCTGGTGGCGAGACTGACTCGAACTGCAACTCTGTAGACGCTGGTGACATAACCATGTCGAACTATGTACGGGGTGATCCAAGTCGTGGTTCCTGCTAACTCATGCCTCTCAACTGTAACCGCTCCGCGCACACACACACACATCTCCACTCCACCCAGGACACACTGCTGTAAGACTGCAATCACAACTCAAAGATAAGTTAGTACAAATAAAACAAAAATGCTACTCCCCATCCCAACCCCGGGTTTAACGGACGCGGCTCGGTTTCCGAATGGATGTTTGTGTGACACATTTGACTCGATAAAACACGGAAAACACTCAAAAATGAAATGTTTCGAAACCCATGCAGAACCATGCTCTGATACCACCTTTCTGTAACGCCCCTTTCCCATTCTCCGCTGACCGTTGAGCTGACCGGTCAACTATCAAACAAGAACATGACCGATCGAACCCGAGCAAGTCGAACGGGAAAAGTTCGCCACAGGACGAAGCCAAAGATAGTTCGGTTTGAGACAAAGGCTCGCACCAATCTATCCTCGACTCCGCTATCCTCATATCCGTAGCACAAGCGGTACCACTTGCACTACTTCGATGAGTTGTGTCGGTTCGGACTAAAACCTCATATCAGGGAAACAATTTCATTTCTGAGTAATCAACGTTGAGTACAACGTTTAATAGAATTTCACAAACAATCGTCAAGTAAATTATACGAAGAAATCAACAGACGAAATAACAATGACGCCGAACCGAGAAAACACCCACGAATCAAATCCCGTCACAAGCAACCTGAAACCACACCGAGGCCCTCCCGCGTCCGTCGCTACCTAAATCTGAAAAACACAAAAGAGTATAATGAGCGATCTAAGATCACCCAGTGAATCGGCTCCCCACTAACGGCTTCTAATCTATCTAGAGTCTACAATTCCCGCCCCAAAAACCCAAAATAACAAGCAGCAAGAATAAACGGCCGATCACGCCCTACCACGTCGTGTCAACCCACACACAATCAAGCAATAGCCAAAACAAGAGAATTAGGGAAATCGAAGGCACTGCGGCACATGTCCTCGATTGGACTCGATCTATCTATCGCGCTGCAAAAGAAATAACAAAATAACACTGGGCCCTACGAACTCGGTAACTTCCACGGGTCTACATCGTTACCTACATGGTAACTAACCCACGACTCCTAACCGTGTACACAAGGTCCCCACGGCTAGGACACCGTTCTCTGTCCATCGATACGCGGTGACTCCTGTTACCCCAGGTAACCTGAGTTTCCCTGCGATCCGGCCCTAGGACATGACCCCGTATTCTCCGAATCGCACACATACCGGCGTCACCCAGTAGGTTAACACCATAACCGGAACCACCATGGTCCGGTTAGGTAAACCCCGAGGATCCAATCGGGTCGGAAGTACCGAAACGTAAATAAAACCTAGGATTGCGGAATCTAACACACCCTAGAGTCCTAGTGCGGAAATATAAACACGCAGACTCGCTGGGACTCTAGCACAGATCACGCAATCGATATCAATAATAAATCCCTAACCATTCCGCAAGCCTCTACACTACCACCGCTCTGACTAGGTAAGATACCTAGTCAGCACCACTAACTTACCCGGTCCCGTGACCGGAGTAAGTGTCCGCAATAACTGCTCGGCCCAACACCGAGCAGTCTAACAAGCCTGCACACAAAGCTCACAACAACAGCAATACAATCACGCAACCACAATCAATCGCACAATCACACAATCACACACAAGCAGGCTTATTAGGGTTTCTAAGTCTTTTAATCCATTACCATCCGCTACCTTGGGTTAGCGGATTGCTAACCCGTAGACGACTTACCAACTCACCACATTCCTTATTTAACCCATTCTAGATATCTTTTATTAACTCCTCGATCCGTCGGTTTAAAGTTAGTAAACTTACTAACTCCCCGACGTCTCCTTATTAATTAACTTTATTCATTACCCAATCCCGCTATTAAACCTAAACCCCAACCCCGTTACAATATTTTATAAGTTCATTTAGGTTTAATCCGTATTTTAATGTTGTCTTAATTCCCGTATATAGATTCCTTAATTATCGTTCTTAATACAATATATATATGCATATACGATCCTAAACAAAGGTCTATATGCATGCATCAATCAATCGTTTCTAACAACCTAGCAGCACACAATCGATTAATCTTTTAATTCTTTATACCCTAACGTGCTTATCCGATCCTAACCGGTTTAACATTAAACGTCCAATTAATTATTAATTACTAATCAGGTTAATTAACGGGTATGCAATCCTAGCACTACGGTTTATTTATGGTCTATATGAATCTACGAGTTTGTGAGCCGACTCACAGTGAGATAGGTGCGGTAATGGCGGCTCTGACACGGTATGAATCCCGAGACCCCCAAACTGGAACCCGAACCTCCCGAATGCACGAGCTCAAACCCCGAAGCTTCCCGAACGTCCTGACCGTTGACCGAATAATTCTAACCAAGCTTCCGGACCATCTTCTCTCTCCTTCACGCCTCCTTCTCTCCCTCTTCTTCATCTTCACGTCGCTCTCTCTCTTCTTTCTCTCTCCTCTTTCTCTCTCCTCCGATCTTCTTCTTCTTCCTCTCTCCTTCTTCTCTCCTCCCCCGACTTCTTCTTTCTTCTCCTCTTCTCCTCCTTCTTCTTCTTCTTCACGCTCTCCTTCTTCTCTTCCTCCTTCTCTTCACTCTTCTTCTTCTTCCTCTTCTCTTCTCTCCTCTTCTCCTCCTCTCTCTTCTTCTTCACGCTTTTCTTCTTCTCTTCTTCTTCTCTTTCTTCTTCTTCTTCCCCTCTCTCTCCTCTCACGCTTCTTCTCTTCTCTCCTCTTCTTCTTCTCTCTTCCTTCCCATTAAGCCACGCCTACCACACTTGTTGTCATCTCTTCCCTTTTGCCACGACAGAACTCATAAATCAATAGAAGATTCATTGTACCCATCTCATTTCTCACATAATAAACATGTGTTTATTCATGTGCAATGTATCTCTTGTTATTCTTTTATATACAGCCACGTGACATACAAGGAATAATGCAATAAACTCTCCCTTATACCTCATGCCACGCCACCTTCCAACCAATCAACAAACTCCTTATTTTCAAACCATCCCGATGTTTCCGATTAGCCGATTTCGCGTTTAATATTTTAAAAACTCTCTAGACGATCCCATAAATCCTCAACCCTCCATAATCAGATTCTCCATGCTATTTGATGAATTTAGCATTTTGAATCACTCCGTTTGGACACCCGTAGCTCCGGTAATGAATTTTTGAAGTTTTCTTCGGTTTTGTCGGTTTCCATCCCGACAAGCCGTAGAACGCGTTTCTGCTCTGATTTCTCCAACTATGGTCTTGTGAACATTCTATATATTAAAATATAAGAATATTCGGCCCGTCTCGGCTTCCGTCTCGACTTTTGGTAAAATTACCATTTTACCCCCGACATTGGTAAAATGACAATTTTACCCCTGGTTGACTTCCTGCTGCCCGTTGACCGTATTTTGATACGGGGTATCACAAGCGAGATATACTCTACTTACGAACCTGAGATGATTGAGACTTGTATGCTCGGAAGCCTCTGACTGGGTTTTGAGTTAAGTTCGAAGGTTAGCGAGATATACTTTACTTACGAACCTGAGATGATTGAGACCAGTGTGCTCGGAAGCGTCTTACTGGGTTTTGAAATTGAGTCCTAGGAATAGTAAGACGTATTCCTCTTGCGGACATGTACTGATTAGACTAGTGTGCTCGGAAGCGTTTTACTGGGTTTCAAAATTGAGTCCAAAGAATAGTAAGATGTATTCCTCTTGCGGACTTGTAATGATTAGACCAGTGTGCTCGGAAGCGTCTTACTGGGTTTCGAAATTGAGTATGAGGAGTAGTAAGACGTACTCCTCTTGTTTACTTGTAATGATTAGACCAGTGTGCTCGGAAGCGTTTACTGGATTTCAGAGTTTTACAGTTGACTTTGGTACTAGTGCGGGGGTTTCCCGTCTTATCTTCTCGTCGTCGGTCGTGTACTCAATAATGACGTTGTCGAGACCAGTGTGTTGTGTTTTATTGGTTTTGGACTTTCGATTCCGTTTTTCCGCGAAACTTTCGCCTCACATCTTCCGTTTATCGAAAGTAAGTCGATATCCGTAGGACCCACCTTTCAAAGATATCGAACCAAGATATACTTGGCTATAACGTCATTTTACCACTGTGCTGAGTAGCGTCGTACTGGATTTTTGGGGTCCATTATCGACTCTAGTACTAGTGCGGAAGTTTTTAAGACCTATCGACTTCCCGATTTCTGGGTTTTACTATCGACTCTCGACTTATGTTCTCTTTTCCGATAATAAACATACCTTGGCGGTATTTAAGATTTATATAACACGCTTTTATCCGTTTGTTTGATGTATAAAGCCTCAATCCGTATAGGACATGTTGGCTAATATCCGTAAAGGATGTATGTGTTGGTCTGCTGCGGCCGTTAGAAAACAAGATAAACTATTCCTAACAATCATGAAAGCATGCATTTGACGTGATAGTAAATGAATCCTAAGTTACGAGGTTTATATCCTAATTTCAATCTAAGATAAATAAATTAAATAAAAAGCGAGAAAAAGTTTATTTTTCGTTACAGGATAAGTCCAATCATAAGATTGGGGAGTCGTACCTCTGCGGATACGTCGTACTCGTGGTTGTGATCTGGTGACTTGAGTTTTTTGAAAAATTCTCCGAGCGGAATGGCTTCGCGAACAAAATGCCGTGAAGATTGTCCGAGTATGTTTTGAGATTAGTCTGACGAGTTTTGTCTTTGGTTGAGAGGAGCGGCTCGCTCGGAATTTCAGAGAAGAGTAGTCAGCTCGGAATTTCCTTGCTGGCTAGTTCAGAATTTACGAGGAAGTTGGTAAGCCCGGAATTTCCTAGCTGGTTAGCTCATAATTTCCAAGAAGAGTGGCCAGCTCGGAATTTCCTAGAAGATTGGTCAGCTCGGAATGTCCTAGCTAGTTAGTTCGGAATTTCTGAGAAGATTGGCCAGCTCGGAATTTCCTAGATGGTTAGTTAAGAATTTCCTAGTTGGTTAGTTTGGAATTTCCGAGCTTGTTGGTTGGTACGTTTTTCGTTCAGACAATTCTGCTTGCTTGGATGTTTCGAGCAGTTTTGTCCGAGAATTTGTGTTTGACCAGGTTGCATTCGAATCCGACAAATTGTTTCGAAATTTTTCAAATTTCCGATGCGTAAGTATAGGTGTATACGGACCCCTCCCCCTTTTTTTTTTGAAAAGGAGGGACAGCTGAACCGATCAAGATATCGGCTGCCTACGTACCCCTTTCGGGGATCAAGCCGTCATGTAGTTCAAGTATTTATCGATGAGAATGGTGTAGCCAACCATCTACGATTTTGTTCTTGATGTAGCTTTACGGATGAGCTCGTGCAGGATTCGGAGCTTACGAGTCCGTTGAGCGTGAATTTACTTCATCTTTGTTGGAGATTTGGTTTGTTTCTTCGACCATTTGAGATGGTAGGATCTATGATTGTAAGTTGAATTATGTCGCCTTCCTTGATTTGATACGATGAGATGGAGCCTAGTCGGCTCAGGTAGAGTTGAGGGATCCTACTCGCAAGTTGAGATTGACCGATCTCCGATAAGTTGAGGCGTCGCGGACGTATGTCAGCTCGGAAGAATTGGTGCTTAAAGGGATTTAGTCTTCGTTCGGACGCGCTTCTTCTCGACAAAGATTCAGCTCGGATGGGTGGGCGCTGAGCAGAATGTGCTTTGGTTTATGATAAGAACAAGAAATGTGAAAATCTGAATAATACTTTTTCACTTAGATATCTAACGTTGTAAACGATTACAATGAGTTAAATAGGAAGGGTTCAGAGTGAAGCCCTAATCCTTGAGAAGAGATCTTAGCCACACATCCTAGCCACACACTTGTGTCTCTAACGGTTGAAATTTATTGTGTGTTACAAGCTCTCTGCAACTTGTCGTCCTCTTATTTGGGCCACTGTCGTTACAGCCCAATGCTTGAGTCATAAGGCCCATATCTTGTGCCTTATTACCTTTATCCCCCCTCAAACTTGGAGTTGGGTTGATGCCTACACCAAGTTTGGCTCGCAGCTCAACAAAAGGAGACCGAGGTAATGGCTTAGTGAATATATCTGCTACCTGTTGAGTTACAGGAATATGACTGACCTCAAGCAGACCGAGAGCAACACGTTCACGGGTGTAATGATAATCAATCTCGAAGTGTTTTGATCGTGTGTGAAAGCCCGGATTTGCAGTCAGTTGGACAGCAGAGAGATTATCACACCTAAGCAGGGCTGGATGTTGTTGGGTAATGCCAAGATCCCTGAGAATGAAGTTCACCCATGTTAGTTCACATGCAGTTGAAGCCAGAGCACGATACTCTGCTTCAGTAGAGGATCGTGATACGGTGGGTTGACGTTTTGCACACCAGGAAACCAATGTTGGACCAAGGAAGACCCCAAAACCTGTGGTGGATCATCTCGTCTCATTGCAGCCGGCCCAGTCACTATCACAAAACGCATTCAGAGACAGTGAGTTCCTGGAGTATATGTGAAGACCAAAGTTCAATGTCCCACGGATATAACGTAAGATGCGTTTGAGGTAGCCAAAATCAGACTTCGTAGGAGTATGCATTCATTGGCAAATGAAGTTTATCGCATATTGGATATCTGGACGCGTCAGTGTAAGGTATTGCAACTTGCCAGCTAAACTTCGGAAGTAAGTTGGTTCAGGAAATACCTCAGAATCTATTGCATCCAGACGAGCAGGGAGAGGTGTTGGCATTGGATTTGCATCTGTCATGCCTGCCAACGCAAGGATCTCTTCTGCATAAGTTGTTTGATTTAGAAACACTCCTTCACTGTGTTTCTGAAACTGGATTCCAAGAAAATATGTGAGCTCGCCAAGATTCTTCATTGCAAACCTCGTACTCAAATGTTGTATCAGGCTGTCAATAAGAGTCGAATCATCACCAGTAAGAAGAACATCATCCACATATAGCAACAACACCAGATTTTTATGTCCATGATGATATGTAAACAAAGATGGATCGGATTTACTACATTCAAAACCGAATTCAAGTAGAAATCTACTAAATTTATCAAACCACGCTCATGGGACTTGTTTCAAGCCTTAGAGAGCTTTCTTCAACCTACAGACATGATTTGGATAGGTATCATTTATAAACCCAGGAGGCTGTGACATGAACACCTCTTCTTGTAATTCAACGTGTAAAAAGGCATTTTTAACATCAAGATGAATTAGCTTCCACTGTTTTGAAACCGCAACACTGACCACAATCCGTATTGTAGAGGTACGTACAACAGGGCTATAGGTTTCAATAAAGTCAACTCCTTCTTCTTGAGCAAATCCTTTGGCCACAAGGCGAGCCTTGAGTTTGTTTAACGACCCATCTGCATGATGCTTGACAGTGTATATCCACCTGCAACCCAAAATGTTCATTCTTGGTTCATACGGTACCAATTCCCATGAATCATTCAATGACTGAGCTTCCATTTCATCAATCATTGCCATCGTCCAGCCTTCATGTTTCAATGCTGCTCCAACAGTCTGTGGTGTGGTGAGAGAACCAGTGTTAACAACAAGAGCATACCGAGGATTCGGTTTCACAATCCCATGTTGGAGTCTTGTAGTCATTCGTTGAGGAGCTGGGGTTGGATCAACACGTCTGTGAATAACTGGAGTGTGAGGTGGACTCACTGATGGAGAGTTGGCAGGAATCTCCTCTACCCACGGCGTAACGGGGTGGAGTGTTATTGGGAGATGACACCTCTGCAACTGGTAGCTCAGACACTTGACTGCTTGATGCAGGGGATGCACTACCTTGAGGAAAATGAGAGACTTGTGGTTTCACTACCGGTGAGAGAGAAGGCAGCAAAACAGGTTCAGGAATTAACTGCCAAGCTTGATGAAGAGGAGTGCTTTGTCTGATAGTGAGGTGATGATAAGTAGTTTGAAAGGGAAGGCTACCTTCATCAAAAACTACATAACGAGATATATACACTCGCCCTGTAGGAGGAAACAAGCACAAGAAAACACATTTCAGAGATCGTGGATCAAACTTGGTGTTGCTGTATGGGAGTAAGCACGGAAAACATGCTGTACCAAACACGCGTAGATGGGTGTAAACTGGTTTCTCATGATGAAGAGTTTCATATGGACTAACATTTGCTAGAGCAGTAGTAGGAAGAAGATTCTGAATGTAGTTAGCTGAATAGAAAGCTTCAACCCAAAACTTCATGGGAACCTTGCTTTGGAACAACATAGCTAATCCAAGTTCAGTAACATGATGCTTTCTCTCCGCCAAACCATTCTGCTGTGGAGTATGAGGGCATGACATTATATGTGAGATCCCTTGATCAACTAAGTATCTGAGGAAGTGATGACTAGTAAACTCACCACCCCCATCACTTTGGAAGACCTTGATCTTCTTGGAGAATTGATTTTCTACCTGTTTTTGAAAAGCAATAAATACTTGGGAAAAATCAGACTTTGCCTTCAAGGGAAATAACCAAGAATATCTTGAGTGATCATCAATCAAGATTACATAATATTTGAATCCTTGGACAGATACAATCATAGAGGGATGTAGGAACTGTTTAGTTGATCCTGATGTAATTCACAGATTCATATCAACCTAAACATACAGATCTAGGTTCTCTTGAATAGAAGCATTTCATGATCTCACCTTTTACCTGTTTGTTGCAGCGGAAGGAATTGAACAGGTCAGAGATCAGAGAGATGCACCGAGGGATGAATCCTCCAAAGGTTCACACACGCTTTCACAGGAAACAACTGCTAGACCACAAGGGGAACTCGGCGCAGAGAGAGAGAGTTTACGGCTCAAGTGTTAGGGTTAATCAGTCTGAAACTCGAGTTTTATGACACAAAACTCGTCCTGTTCCGTTTGGGCCATTTGGCCCAAACACCAATTAACTCGACGGCGTGCAGGCACTGCATCGATCGATGCACCTTGTGCATCGATCGATACACAATACCTAAACCGTTTTATTCTCTCTAAGTACAGTAAATGCCTAGCACTTTTACCATACTTCTGCTAAACCGTTCCTACACGTTTTCCTGTTAGCTTAGGCGTGTGACCCATATGGGATCATATAATAAAAGCAATAAGTCCAAGACTTATAGATCATGAGCGGACTCTAGCAAGCCATCATGACCCCCAATATTATATGACTTATGTCTGATCACTGACATACTCTTACTTTCTAGAGACAGTACCGAGATTACTGGACACAATTCCAACAATCTCCCACTTGTACTGGAATCTCTGTATTCTTAATCCTTTTGTCTCAATATCTCGATTAGTCATAAGGCAAGATTGGTGTCATCCTTATAAAGCCTAATCTTGTTCATCGGACTATGATTTGATACTGACAATCTAAACGACTCGGGAAAGTCCGTTTGAGCATGGCCATGCGTTTTTCCAGTATTCAAATCTCCGATTGGCCTAGAGATATTCACTCCATTTATATTGGAGGGACAAATCCCATCTTGTTCCATCACTGTAAACTACTTATTTCATAATGTACCCAAACAAGGTCCTTATAACTATCGCAGAACGATAGCGTTAGACAATGATCAAAGTACATCAGTCCATGGGCAGTCACATGCATGTGAACTCAGGTCTAAGGACTATACTCTATAGTCGTAGTAAGAATCTCTTATGACACAGATATAAATATCCTGAAGAGTTCTTATAAGCGGGTCTTGTCCGGTCGTATGTTCCCAACATACACCTATGTACTGACTTTGATGCCGCGCATCTATGACACACTGAGACTTTGTCATAAGTCACGTACCAATCCAGTCTCACACGGTTGTTGGTGTTCCAGTTTCAACAACCTTCGACTAGGGACAGGATGATATAAAACATTTATCAAATATAGGGCCTCATGATCAAGCTAAATGACTTCGATGACTCAAGATCAAGTCACTTACTTCGATGACCTATAAAATGCTTCATATCATTTTGGAACGATTATTTCATCACAGTTAAAATAATCTTGAAATAATAATTTCATTAAAACATAAAATAATGTTTTACAAGAACATATCAAATAACTAAAATAAAGCTCGCAAAACTCCCACTCAAATTTAGATTACATTTCAATGTTTCTAATGCCTACAGCTTCAGTCAGGAACTCGAGCTTAGGCCTTGGGAGTGGCTTTGTCAACGGATCAGCGACATTATCATCTGTCGGAACTCGGCTGATCTTGACTTCCTTTCTATTAATGATGTCACGTATCAAGTGATATCTTCTTTGAACATGCTTGGATTTCTGGTGTGATCTTGGTTCCTTTGCCTGAGCTATAGCACCATTGTTGTCACAAAACAGTGCCAGAGGCTCAGCCGCATCTGGTATCACACCTAGTTCCATAATGAACTTTCGTATCCAAACAGCTTCCTTCGCTGCCTCTGAGGCGGCGATATATTCAGCTTCTGTAGTGGAATCTGCAACGGTATCTTGCTTGGAGCTTCTCCAACTGATTGCACCGCCATTCAGACAAAAGATATAACCGGACTGTGACCGGAAATCATCTGTGTCTGTCTGGAAACTTGCGTCCGTGAATCCACTGACTTTAAGCACATCACTTCCACCGTACACCAAGAACTTATCCTTAGTATGTCTTAGATACTTCAAGATATTCTTTACGGCAATCCAATGGTTTTCACCTGGATTTGACTGGTATCTACTCGTCATGCTCAATGCATAAGCAACATCAGGACGAGTACAGATCATGGCATACATGACAGATCCTATTGCAGATGCATAAGGAATATTCTTCATGCGCTCAAGCTCAGCAGCTGACGTAGGGCTCTGCTTCTTGCTTAGCGTTGTGCCATGTACCATTGGCGTGAAGCCCTTCTTGGAATCTTTCATGCTGAATCTTTGTAGGACTTTGTCAATGTATGAGTCTTGACACAAGCCTATCAGCCTCTTAGGTCTATCTCGATAGATCCTAATTCCAAGAACGTATGCGGCTTCACCCATGTCTTTCATGGAAAAACAACTTCCAAGCCAGTCTTTTACAGACTTCAGCATTGGAATGTCGTTTCCGAGAAGCAGTATGTCATCGACATACAGAATAAGAAATACAATTTTGCTCCCACTAGATTTCTTATACACGCATTGTTCTTCTTCGTTTCTAATGAAGTCAAATTGCTTGATCGCTTCATCAAAACGAAGATTCCAGCTCCTCGATGCTTGCTTCAATCCATAAATGGATTTATGAAGCTTGCATACTTTCCCAGCATTCTTTGGATCTATGTAACCGTCAGGTTGCGTCATATACACATCCTCTTCCAAAATACCATTCAGGAAGGCGGTTTTCACGTCCATCTGCCAAATTTCATAATCATGAAAAGCTGCAGTTGCTAGTAGAATCCGAATAGATTTCATCATAGCCACTGGTGAATAGGTTTCATCGTAGTCCACACCGTGAACTTGTCTGAAACCTTTTGCCACCAACCTGGCTTTGTAAATCTGGACATTTCCATCCACGTCAATCTTCTTCTTGAAGATCCATTTACACTCGATGGCTTTTATGTTGGAATTGTGTCCAGTAATCTCAGTACTGTCTCTAGAAAGTAAGAGTATGTCGAGATCAGACATAAGTCATATAATACTGGGGATCATGATGGCTTGCTAGAGTCCGCTCATGATCTATAAGTCTTGGACTTATTGCTTTTATTATATGATCCCATATGGGTCACACGCCTAAGCTAACAGGAAAATGTGTTGGAACGGCTTAGCAGAAGTACGACAAAAGTGCTAGGCATTTGTCGTACTAAGAGAGAAAGATTAATGGGTCTGATTAAATGGGATTTAATCAGATTGGGCCCAAAAGCCCAAAAGGGAAAGAGAAGGCTTTTAATGACTAAAAGCCAAGTCTTTTCTCCCCAACCCTAGCCTCAAAAGCCGCGGCTACTCCTCTCTCTCTGCGCCTCTGTTCCTTGTGGTCTAGCAGCCATTTCCTTGTGAAGCGTGTGTGAACCTTTGGAGGATTCATCCCTCGGTGCATCTATCTGATCTCTGACCTGTTCTATTCCTTCCGCTGCAACAAACAGGTAAAAGGTGAGATCATCTAATGTTTCTAAATAAGAACACCTAGATCTGATGCATGTTTAGGTTGATATCAATATGAGAATTGAATCAGGATCAACTGAACTATCCAACAGTGGTATCAGAGCCATTGGTTCTTAGGTTTCTTGTTTAGATTCATTGTTTAGGTTGTTTAATCTGTTTAGAAGTGTTTTGAATCCATTACTGATAAGAAAAACACTTAAGAATCAGAATTAAAATCTAAACACACTAAAGAGATCACAAACCGAGCTATATGACTCGGGTTTGTTGATCGGCCGTGAGTTGGACCGGTCGGACGGATGGATCGCGGGTCGGACGGTCGGGATGGTCGGATTGGATCGGATCGTATCATACGATCGATCGTGATCGATCGTTGCGTCGCGTCCGATCGCTCGTCTCGATCGCGTCCCGGCCATGTCCCGTCCCGCTCGCGTGCTCGGCATCCCGATCGCTCGGCGATCGTGGAAGCGTCCCGTCCCGGCTGCGTATCGCCTCGATCTCGGATCGGTTGGCTCGCGGCTGAGCGGCTGGCCGATGGTTTCTTGGGAAGGAAGCTAGGTCACGACCAACTCGGTTTGGTTCGTGACCAAATCGGTTCGGTTCAAGGCTCGGTTCAAAACTTGATTAAAATCTTCGTTCTGGTTTAATAAACAGTTTTAATAATTTTATTAAATCTGGTTAAACCGGGATAAGAAATCCAATGTCGAAAGAAATATTGGATTTAGTGCCTAAACCAGGAATTTCTAATTTGATTTGGTTGGACCAAATAAATTGAGAAGTTCCGGTTTAGTAAATAACCGGTTGACAATTGTGGTCATCGTAGTAATTAAAACTTGGTTAGACCAGTTTTAATGAACCAGACCGGTTATGTCAATTAATTGGACAATTGGGTCATGTCTTGGACATGGACCAATTCTTGGGCCTCGGGCCAAGAAGTTAAAACAATTGGGCCAGTTAATTGAGTCTTTCTTCAGATTAATTTAAAATCTATTTTATAAAATTATAAAGTCGTTTTTAAATTAAAGTTTCCGAAATTTTGAAATTAGAAAGTTTCTTAAAATAGAAGTTTCTGAATTTGCGGGTTTTGGATTTTAAAGAAATTTCTAAAGTTAGAAAGTTTCCGGTTTTAGAAAGTTTCCAATTTTAGAAAGTTTCCAAAAATAGTAGGTTTCCATAAATAGAAAGTTTCCCGAAATAGTAATCTTCTATTTTGGGAATGATTTTAATAAACCTACGAACCTCAAATAATATCAAGCGTTGGATGTCTTGTCCAGGCTATGTCAGCTGTCAAAGCCCATTCAATTGCATTCATGGCCTTACAGTGTGAGGATGTCTGCTTTTGCGTGGGTAAGACGGTTTGTGATTCATAAATGTCATTGGGAGTCCCAGACATTAATGATTACATGACTGTATAGTCTGGTTTTCTTGACTAGGCCATCGGGAGTCCCGGGCCTTGAGACATCAGAGTGGATTGGGCCTCGGGCCCAGATTCACAACCAAGAGTTATATCACGGATATAATTAGCCGATATAGGGCTTACCGATATAAGCTAAGGTTGGGTGACGGCCAGTGGCCCACTTTAATTTTAGTTATATGTGGATCTTGGAATCATTATATTCTATTGAGGGTAACTTAGGTTATTGAATATAATGCGTGATTAATCATATTATACTTTAATACGAGATTAGTCATTTTGAACATAATAACTAATAACCTTTTTATTTATATATTTCAGATATGACTACTACAAGCACACAAAACACATTCTCGATCCGGTCTGTTCTCGAGAAGGAGAAGCTGACTGGAACGAACTTCCTGACATGGTCAAGGAACTTGAGGCTGGTCCTCAAGCAGGAGAAGAAGGATTATGTCCTTCGAGATCCCCTCCCCGAGAGGCCTCTTGCCAATGCTGCCAGGACTCTGCACAATGCTTGGGAAAAGCATTCGTCAGATGAAAATGATGTTTATTGCCTGATGTTGGTGACAATGACTCCTGAGCTGCAAAAACAGTTCGAAAGTGTATTGTCTCCAATCGAGATCATGGCAAGCCTGAAATCGCTTTTTCAGGAGCAGGCTAGGACCGAGAGGTTCCAGACAGTTAAGAACCTCTTGGACTGTAAGTTGGCTGCGAATGCGGCAGTGAGTCCTCATGTCTTGAAGATGATGGGTTATCTCGATCATCTTCAGAAACTCGACTGCCCAATCAGCCAGGAACTTGCCTGCGACATCATTCTGCAGTCTTTACCTGCAAGCTATGATCAGTTCATTCTGAACTTTAACATGCATGGCTTGAGTAAGACACTGCCTGAGCTTCACGGAATGCTCAAGACTGCAGAGCCCAACTTGAAGAAAACCGCCAAGGACCCCAATGTGCTTATGGTACAAAAGGGCAAGGGGTTTAAGAAGTCTTCTGCTAAGGATAAGGGAAAGGCCAAGGGTGTCCAAGTCGCGGACAAGGACACGCCAAAGCCCAAGCCCAAGTCCAAGGCTGGGCCTACTGACATGTGCAGGTTCTGCAAAGAACTGGGGCATTGGAGAAGAGATTGTAAGAAATTCCAGGAAGGTCTAAAGGAATTAAAGAAGAAGACTTTCGAGAC
This sequence comes from Orychophragmus violaceus, assembly GCA_030180135.1. Lineage (NCBI taxonomy): Eukaryota > Viridiplantae > Streptophyta > Magnoliopsida > Brassicales > Brassicaceae > Orychophragmus > Orychophragmus violaceus. The sequence goes on from CM058231.1 coordinate 80,608,056, forward strand.
TTCTTCATCAGGTATTTTTGTTATAGAAGTTAATACAACTACTTCTGATAATACCTCATGGGTCATGGATACTGGTTGTGGGGCTCATATTTGTACTAATATGCAGGCACTCAGCAACAGTAGAAGGCTGAAGCAAGGACAAGTGGAGCTACGAGTTGGGAATGGAGCGAAAGTTTCAGCACTAGCTGTAGGAACATACTTGTTGTCTTTACCTTCGGGATTGATTTTAGAACTTAATAATTGTTATTTTGTACCTGCTATAAGCAGAAATATTATTTCAATTTCTTTGTTGGATTTGGAAGGTTATGATTTTTCAGTTAAGAATAAATTATGTTCCTTCAATCGCAACAATTTGTTCTATGGTTCTGCCCCTCTTACGAATGGGCTTTACATACTCGATCAATCCGCGCCAATTTATAACATTAATACAAAACGGTTTAAACCTAATGAGGAAAACCGAACGTTTCTATGGCATTGTCGTTTAGGGCACATCAGCGAGAAACGCATCAAGAGGCTCCATTCGAATGGACTTCTTGGCTCATTTGACTTTGAGTCATGTGAGAAATGCGAATCCTGCATGATGGGCAAAATGACACGGGCCCCCTTTAATAAACCTAACGAGAGGGCCAGTGACTTATTGGGCCTGATACACACTGATGTGTGTGGCCCAATGTCCACAAATGCAAGAGGAAACTATCAGTACTTCATTACCTTCACTGATGATTTCAGTAGGTATGGATATGTTTATTTGATGAAACATAAGTCTGAATCTTTTGAGAAGTTCAGAGAATTCCAAAATGAAGTACAGAACCAACTTGGCAAAAGCATTAAGGCTCTTCGGTCCGACCGAGGAGGAGAATACTTAAGCCAGGAATTCAGTGATCATCTGAGAGAGTGTGGGATCGTATCCCAACTCACTCCTCCTGGAACACCTCAATGGAATGGTGTGTCTGAGAGGAGAAATCGGACCTTATTGGATATGGTTCGATCTATGATGAGTCACACAGACCTTCCAATATCCCTTTGGGGATATGCTCTGCTAACAGCAGTGTTCACTCTAAATAGAGCACCATCAAAAGCAGTAGCAAAGACACCATATGAATTATGGACTGGAGAAGCTCCAGTGCTGTCTTATCTAAGAATTTGGGGTTGTGAAGCCTATGTTAAGAGATTAATCTCAGATAAGCTTACACCAAAATCTGATAAATGCTACTTCATTGGTTATCCACGGGAAACCAAGGCTTATTACTTCTATCTACGTTCCGAGAACAAGATCTTTGTTGCCCGGGATTGTAACTTTCTTGAGAGGGAGTTTCTCTCTAAGAAAGACAGTGGGAGTAAGGTACTGCTTGAAGAAATTCAAGATGAACAGGATACTGCTCAACCTAATGAGGAAGAGCAGCAGGAGGATCTACAAGAAATTGTAGAGCCTGAACCTGTAGTACCTGAAGTTCGAAGATCCGGGAGGATCCGTCACGAACCCGAGAGATATCAGGGATTCCTCGTGACTGACTGTCATGATCTTTTGATCATTGATGGTGATGAACCATCGAACTTCAATCAAGCCATGATGGGCCCAGATTCCTCTAAGTGGCGCAAGGCCACTGATTCCGAAATGGACTCCATGTCAGTCAACCAAGTGTTTTCGTTGGTTGACTTACCCGTTGGTGTAAAAGCCATCGAGTGCAAATGGATCTTCAAGAAGAAGATTGACGTGGATGGAAATGTCCAGATTTACAAAGCCAGGTTGGTGGCAAAAGGTTTCAGACAAGTTCACGGTGTGGACTACGATGAAACCTATTCACCAGTGGCTATGATGAAATCTATTCGGATTCTACTAGCAACTGCAGCTTTTCATGATTATGAAATTTGGCAGATGGACGTGAAAACCGCCTTCCTGAATGGTATTCTAGAAGAGGATGTGTATATGACACAACCTGACAGTTACATAGATCCGAAGAATGCTGGGAAAGTATGCAAGCTTCATAAATCCATTTATGGATTGAAGCAAGCATCGAGGAGCTGGAATCTTCGTTTTGATGAAGCGATCAAGCAATTTGACTTCATCAGAAACGAAGAAGAACAATGCGTGTATAAGAAATCTAGTGGGAGCAAGATTGTATTTCTTATTCTGTATGTCGATGACATACTACTTCTCGGAAACGACGTTCCAATGCTGAAGTCTGTAAAGGACTGGCTTGGAAGTTGTTTTTCCATGAAAGACATGGGTGAAGCCGCATACGTTCTTGGAATTAGGATCTATCGGGATAGACCTAAGAGGCTGATAGGCTTGTGTCAAGACTCATACATTGACAAAGTCCTACAAAGATTCAGCATGAAAGATTCCAAGAAGGGCTTCACGCCAATGGTACATGGCACAACGCTGAGCAAGAAGCAGAGCCCTACGTCGGCTGCTGAGCTTGAGCGCATGAAGAACATTCCTTATGCATCTGCAATAGGATCTGTCATGTATGCCATGATCTGTACTCGTCCTGATGTTGCTTATGCATTGAGCATGACGAGTAGATACCAGTCAAATCCAGGTGAAAACCATTGGATTGCCGTAAAGAATATCTTGAAGTATCTAAGACATACTAAGGATAAGTTCTTAGTGTACGGTGGAAGTGATGTGCTTAAAGTCAGTGGATTCACGGACGCAAGTTTCCAGACAGACACAGATGATTTCCGGTCACAGTCCGATTATGTCTTTTGTCTGAATGGCGGTGCAGTAAGTTGGAGAAGCTCCAAACAGGACACCGTTGCTGATTCCACTACAGAAGCTGAATATATCGCCGCCTCGGAAGCATCGAAGGAAGCTGTTTGGATACGAAAGTTCATTATGGAACTAGGTGTGATACCAGATGCGGCTGAGCCTCTGGCACTGTTTTGTGACAACAATGGTGCTATAGCTCAGGCAAAGGAACCAAGATCACACCAGAAATCCAAGCATGTTCAAAGAAGATATCACTTGATACGTGACATCATTAATAGAAAGGAAGTCAAGATCAGCCGAGTTCCGACAGATGATAATGTCGCTGATCCGTTGACAAAGCCACTCCCAAGGCCTAAGCTCGAGTTCCTGACTGAAGCTGTAGGCATTAGAAACATTGAAATGTAATCTAAATTTGAGTGGGAGTTTTGTGAGCTTTATTTTAGTTATTTGATATGTTCTTGTAAAACATTATTTATGTTTTAATGAAATTATTATTTCAAGATTATTTTAACTGTGATGAAATAATCGTTCCAAAATGATATGAACCATTTTATAGGTCATCGAAGTAAATGATTTGATCTTGAGTCATCGAAGTCATTTAGCTTGATCATGAGATCATATATTTGATAAATGTTTTATATCATCATGTCCCTAGTCGAAGGTTGTTGAAACTGGAACACCAACAACCGTGTGAGACTGGATTGGTACGTGACTTATGACAAAGTCTCAGTGTGTCATAGATGCACGGCATCAAAGTCAGTACATAGGTGTATGTTGGGAACATACGACCGGACAAGACCCGACTATAAGAACTCTTCAGGATATTTATATCTGTGTCATAAGAGATTCTTACTACGACTATAGAGTATAGTCCTTAGACCTGAGTTCACATGCATGTGACTGCACATGGACTGATGTACTTTGATCATTGTCTAACGCTATCGTTCTGTGATAGCTATAAGGACCTTGTTTGGGTGCATTATGAAATGAGTAGTTTACAGTGATGGAACAAGACGGAATTTGTCCCTCCAATATAAGTGGAGTGAATATCTCTAGGCCAATCGGAGATTTGAATACTGGAAAACGCATGGCCATGCTCAAACGGACTTTCCCGAGTCGTTTGGATTGTCAGTATCAAATCAGAGTCCGATGAACAAGATTAGGCTTTATAAGGATGACACCAATCTTGCCTTATGACTAATCGAGATATTGAGACAAAAGGATTATGAATACAGAGATTCCAGTACAAGTGGGAGATTGTTGGAATTGTGTCCAGTAATCTCGGTACTGTCTCTAGAAAGTAAGAGTATGTCGAGATCAGACATAAGTCATATAATACTGGGGATCATGATGGCTTGCTAGAGTCCGCTCATGATCTATAAGTCTTGGACTTATTGCTTTTATTATATGATCCCATATGGGTCACACGCCTAAGCTAACAGGAAAATGTGTTGGAACGGCTTAGCAGAAGTACGACAAAAGTGCTAGGCATTTGTCGTACTAAGAGAGAAAGATTAATGAGTCTGATTAAATGGGATTTAATCAGATTGGGCCCAAAAGCCCAAAAGGGAAAGAGAAGGCTTTTAATGACTAAAAGCCAAGTCTTTTCTCCCCAACCCTAGCCTCAAAAGCCGCGGCTACTCCTCTCTCTCTGCGCCTCTGTTCCTTGTGGTCTAGCAGCCATTTCCTTGTGAAGCGTGTGTGAACCTTTGGAGGATTCATCCCTCGGTGCATCTATCTGATCTCTGACCTGTTCTATTCCTTCCGCTGCAACAAACAGGTAAAAGGTGAGATCATCTAATGTTTCTAAATAAGAACACCTAGATCTGATGCATGTTTAGGTTGATATCAATATGAGAATTGAATCAGGATCAACTGAACTATCCAACATTTTACACCAACGGGTAAGTCAACTAACGAAAACACTTGGTTGACCGACATGGAGTCCATTTCGGAATCAGTGGCCTTGCGCCACTTAGAGGAATCTGGGCCCATCATGGCTTGATTGAAGTTCGATGGTTCATCACCATCAATGATCAAAAGATCATGACAGTTAGTCACGAGGAATCCTTGATATCTCTCGGGTTCGTGACGGATCCTCCCGGATCTTCGAACTTCAGGTACTACAGGTTCAGGCTCTACAATTTCTTGTAGGTCCTCCTGCTGCTCTTCCTCATTAGGTTGAGCAGTATCCTGTTCATCTTGAATTTCTTCAAGCAGTACCTTACTCCCACTGTCTTTCTTAGAGAGAAACTCTCTCTCAAGAAAGTTACAATCCCGGGCAACAAAGATCTTGTTCTCGGAACGTAGATAGAAGTAATAAGCCTTGGTTTCCCGTGGATAACCAATGAAGTAGCATTTGTCAGATTTTGGTGTAAGCTTGTCTGAGATCAATCTCTTGACGTAGGCTTCACAACCCCAAATTCTGAGATAAGACAGCACTGGAGCTTCTCCAGTCCATAATTCATATGGTGTCTTTGCTACTGCTTTTGATGGCGCTCTGTTTAGAGTGAACACTGCTGTTAGCAGAGCATATCCCCAAAGGGATATTGGAAGGTCTGTGTGACTCATCATAGATCGAACCATATCTAATAAGGTCCGATTTCTCCTCTCAGACACACCATTCCATTGAGGTGTTCCAGGAGGAGTGAGTTGGGATACGATCCCACACTCTCTCAGATGATCACTGAATTCCTGACTTAAGTATTCTCCTCCTCGGTCGGACCGAAGAGCCTTAATGCTTTTGCCAAGTTGGTTCTGTACTTCATTTTGGAATTCTCTGAACTTCTCAAAAGATTCAGACTTATGTTTCATCAAATAAACATATCCATACCTACTGAAATCATCAGTGAAGGTAATGAAGTACTGATAGTTTCCTCTTGCATTTGTGGACATTGGGCCACACACATCAGTGTGTATCAGGCCCAATAAGTCACTGGCCCTCTCGTTAGGTTTATTAAAGGGGGCCCGTGTCATTTTGCCCATCATGCAGGATTCGCATTTCTCACATGACTCAAAGTCAAATGAGCCAAGAAGTCCATTCGAATGGAGCCTCTTGATGCGTTTCTCGCTGATGTGCCCTAAACGACAATGCCATAGAAACGTTCGGTTTTCCTCATTAGGTTTAAACCGTTTTGTATTAATGTTATAAATTGGCGCGGATTGATCGAGTATGTAAAGCCCATTCGTAAGAGGGGCAGAACCATAGAACAAATTGTTGCGATTGAAGGAACATAATTTATTCTTAACTGAAAAATCATAACCTTCCAAATCCAACAAAGAAATTGAAATAATATTTCTGCTTATAGCAGGTACAAAATAACAATTATTCAGTTCTAAAATCAATCCCGAAGGTAAAGACAACAAGTATGTGCCTACAGCTAGTGCTGAAACTTTCGCTCCATTCCCAACTCGTAGCTCCACTTGTCCTTGCTTCAGCCTTCTACTGTTGCTGAGTGCCTGCATATTAGTACAAATATGAGCCCCACAACCAGTATCCATGACCCATGAGGTATTATCAGAAGTAGTTGTATTAACTTCTATAACAAAAATACCTGATGAAGAAGTCTCGAAAGTCTTCTTCTTCAATTCCTTTAGACCTTCCTGGAATTTCTTACAATCTCTTCTCCAATGCCCCAGTTCTTTGCAGAATCTGCACATGTCAGTAGGCCCAGCCTTGGACTTGGGCTTGGGCTTTGGCGTGTCCTTGTCCGCGACTTGGACAGCCTTGGCCGCTCCCTTATCCTTAGCAGAGGATTTCTTAAACCCCTTGCCCTTCTGCACCATAAGCACATTGGGGTCCTTGGCGGTTTTCCTCAAGTTGGGCTCTGCAGTCTTGAGCATTCCGTGAAGCTCAGGTAGTGTCTTACTCAAACCATGCATGTTAAAGTTCAGAATGAACTGATCATAGCTTGCAGGTAAAGACTGCAGAATGATGTCGCAGGCAAGTTCCTGGCTGATTGGGCAGTCGAGTTTCTGAAGATGATCGAGATAACCCATCATCTTCAAGACATGAGGACTCACTGCCGCATTCGCAGCCAACTTACAATCCAAGAGGTTCTTAACTGTCTGGAACCTCTCAGTCCTAGCCTGCTCCTGAAAAAGCGATTTCAGGCTTGCCATTATCTCGATGGGAGACAATACACTTTCGAACTGTTTTTGCAGCTCAGGAGTCATTGTCACCAACATCAGGCAATAGACATCATTTTCATCTGACGAATGCTTTTCCCAAGCATTGTGCAGAGTCCTGGCAGCATTGGCAAGAGGCCTCTCGGGGAGGGGATCTCGAAGGACATAATCCTTCTTCTCCTGCTTGAGGACCAGCCTCAAGTTCCTTGACCATGTCAGGAAGTTCGTTCCAGTCAGCTTCTCCTTCTCGAGAACAGACCGGATCGAGAATGTGTTTTGTGTGCTTGTAGTAGTCATATCTGAAATATATAAATAAAATGGTTATTAGTTATTATGTTCAAAATGACTAATCTCGTATTAAAATTTAATATGATTAATCACGCATTATATTCAATAACCTAAGTTACCCTCAATAGAATATAATGATTCCAAGATCCACATATAACTAAGATTAAAGTGGGCCACTGGCCGTCACCCAACCTTAGGTTATATCGGTAAGCCCTATATCGGCTAATTATATCCGTGATATAACTCTTGGTTGTGAATCTGGGCCCGAGGCCCAATCCACTCTGATGTCTCAAGGCCCGGGACTCCCGATGGCCTAGTCAAGAAAACCAGACTATACAGTCATGTAATCATTAATGTCTGGGACTCCCAATGACATTTATGAATCACAAACTATCTTACCCACGCAAAAACAGACATCCTCACACTGTAAGGCCATGAATGCAATTGAATGGGCTTTGACAGCTGACATAGCCTGGACAAGACATCCAACGCTTGATATTATTTGAGGTTCGTAGGTTTATTAAAATTCATTCCCAAAATAGAAGATTACTATTTCGGGAAACTTTCTATTTATGGAAACCTACTATTTTTGGAAACTTTCTAAAATTGGAAACTTTCTAAAAAACGGAAACTTTCTAACTTTAGAAATTTCTTTAAAAAATCCAAAACCCGCAAATTCAGAAACTTCTATTTTAAGAAACTTTCTAATTTCAAAATTTCGGAAACTTTAATTTAAAATCGACTTTATAATTTTATAAAATAAATTTTAAATTTATCTGAAGAAAGACTCAAATAATTGGCCCAATTGTTTTAACTTCTTGGCCCGAGGCCCAAGAATTGGTCCATGTCCAAGACATGACCCAATTGTCCAATTAATTGACATAACCGGTCTGGTTCATTAAAACTGGTCTAACCAAGTTTTAATTACTACGATGACCACAATTGTCAACCGGTTATTTACTAAACCGGAATTTCTCAATTTATTTGGTCCAACCAAATCAAATTAGAAAGTCCTGGTTTAGGCACTAAATCCAATATTTCTTTCGACATTGGATTTCTTATCCCGGTTTAACCAGACTTAATAAAATTATTAAATCTGTTTATTAAACCAGGACGAATTGATTTTAATTAAAATTTTAAACCGAACCGAACCGAAATTGGTCACGGACCATTCATGGCCGTGACCTAGCCGCAAGCCAGCACGCGAACGATCGTTGCTGCTTCACGGGACGGGACGGAGCGATCGTTGCGATCCATCCTTGCACGATCAAGACGCGATCATCGGATCAGCCGTGATCATCCGATCGATCCATGATCGATCGATGCATCAACAGCCATCAGTCGACGCAATCCAAGTCATATAGCTTGGTTTGCGATTTTCAAACGTTTGTTCAGGATTCAATTCAGTTTCTTAAGTGTTTTTCTTATCAGTAATGGATTCAAAACACTTCTAAACAGAATAAACAACCTAAACATGAATCTAAAACAAGAAATCCTAAGAACCAATGGCTCTGATACCACTGTAGGAACTGTTTAGTTGATCCTGATGTAATTCACAGATTCATATCAACCTAAACATACAGATCTAGGTTCTCTTGAATAGAAGCATTTCATGATCTCACCTTTTACCTGTTTGTTGCAGCGGAAGGAATTGAACAGGTCAGAGATCAGAGAGATGCACCGAGGGATGAATCCTCCAAAGGTTCACACACGCTTTCACAGGAAACAGCTGCTAGACCACAAGGGGAACTCGGCGCAGAGAGAGAGAGTTTACGGCTCAAGTGTTAGGGTTAATCAGTCTGAAACTCGAGTTTTATGACACAAAACTCGTCCTGTTCCGTTTGGGCCATTTGGCCCAAACACCAATTAACTCGACGGCGTGCAGGCACTGCATCGATCGATGCACCTTGTGCATCGATCGATACACAGTACCTAAACCGTTTTATTCTCTCTAAGTACAGTAAATGCCTAGCACTTTTACCATACTTCTGCTAAACCGTTCCTACACGTTTTCCTGTTAGCTTAGGCGTGTGACCCATATGGGATCATATAATAAAAGCAATAAGTCCAAGACTTATAGATCATGAGCGGACTCTAGCAAGCCATCATGACCCCCAATATTATATGACTTATGTCTGATCACTGACATACTCTTACTTTCTAGAGACAGTACCGAGATTACTGGACACAATTCCAACAAGGGACCCCATAGATCACAGTGTATTCGACCCAATGGTTCCTTACTACTAGAAAAAGACTGAAAGAAGGGTAACTTAGAACTCTTTCCCATTTGGCAAGCCTCACAAATGGGACTACTACTGCTCTTATTCATCATGATGGACTTGTTATTCCTTAGGAGCTGAAGAATCTGAAAGTTGGCATGCCCAAGACGATAGTGCCAGATTAGGTCCGAAGCTGTCACTTGTCGGTTTGAGAAAAATGCCATAACCTCCCTATCCTTCAGTACATAGAGATTATCACGCCTCATTCCTTTTGTCACCACTTTCTGAGTTGGTATATCAATCACAGAAACACCATTAGCATCAAAGTAGACTCCACAAGGGTAGTCATCACACAGTTTTGATACAGATAACAAGGATTTCTGAATATCAGGACAATCTAGAACCTCAGTCAAAGGAATACTACCTGCTGGAGTAGACAGAGTGGTGGAACCAACATGAGTGATGGGAAGTTGTGATCCATTACCTACAAGCACAGTATCAGGTCCATGGTAAGACTGAGCTGTGTGCAAAGGCATGGTGGACGAGGTAATATGAGCTGATGCCCCTGAGTCTGGGTACCATTCTGTCCCAGTGTTGTCAGACGTATGCAGAGCAGCTAATGCCTGAGGAAGATCATCACTTTGGTATGCATTGTCAAAGCGATTCCAACACTTGAGTGCAGTATGTCCTGTCCGGCACAGATTTGGCATGTAGGGCGAGAGCTTGGTGTGGATCCGTGAGATTGATTCCATCCAGAGGAACTGACTTGTTGTGTAAAGCCCCTTCCTCGTGTTGAGTAACCCCCACGGCCACGATTTACACCAAACCTTCCTCGACCTCGATATCCTTGATATCCACCTCGAGATGGAAAAGTCTGCATCTGCTGAGCTTGAAAGGCAATAGCAGTGGTACCTGTAGCTGCTTCTCGTGACTGAAGTTTGCTATCAAAGCCTCCTATCTCAGAGACCATATCATTGAACGCAGGTGGACCAAACCTTGACATTGTACTTTGTATAACCGTACAGATTGGATCATACACACTCGTCAGTCCATTAAGAAAAGTAAATACTTTAATAGAGTTATCCATTGGTTTGCCTATGGCACTCAGTTGGTCACACAGGGTCCGAAACTCCCTTGTATAGGTGAGAAAATCTTTACCTCTATTTGAGAGCGTCTGAATACGACGCTTGAGGTCAAACTCTCGTGCGATTGAAGACTAATTGAAGTTTGCAGCTAAGGCAACCCACACTTCATGAGATGTATTCAGTCCATAAACATAACCCAACACTTCTTTAGATAAAGAACCGAAGATCCAAGACAGAACCAACTGGTCCGTACACACCCAATCTTCATACCTCGGATTTGGGTTTTCAACTGCAACGCCTTCGACCACCGTTTGCGTCGTAGGTGCGGGAGCTTGTTCAGCTCCATTAGCAAAGACAAGGAGCTTCTGGCTCCGTAACAATGACTCCATCTGAGTCTTCCATGACAGGTAGTTTGTTTCATTTAGTTTCACATTGACAGAACTAGAGACATGGATCGTTGAAGGAAAGGGATATGGATTTTCATCAGCCATCTTGACCTGTTAGGGTTTTTATAGTGGCTCTGATACCATATGATAAGAACAAGAAATGTGAAAATCTGAATAATACTTTTTCACTTAGATATCTAACGTTGTAAACGATTACAATGAGTTAAATAGGAAGGGTTCAGAGTGAAGCCCTAATCCTTGACAAGAGATCTTAGCCACACATCCTAGCCACACACATGTGTCTCTAACGGTTGAAATTTATTGTGTGTTACAAGCTCTCTGCAACTTGTCGTCCTCTTATTTGGGCCACTGTCGTTACAGCCCAATGCTTGAGTCATAAGGCCCATATCTTGTACCTTATTACCTTTATGGTTGTCGGCACAAATTTCTTGTGGGATTGCTCAGTGGTTCGTGCTTAGAGGTTGACTTGTTCTGCTCAGACTATTGACGAGCCGAAACTCTGAGATTTGTCAAGTAGTATGATTGTGGAGACGCCGAGCAGCATAATCATGAAGATGCCGAGTAAGATGTTTCATGACAGGTTAATATGTCATGGGATAGATATTCTCCAGACTGATATGCTCGGACGTGCTTGATTAAATATTGTCGAGTTGAGAAGACAATTTTTGCTTGATAATTTTTACGTTTGGCAAATATTATTTTGGTACTCGGCAAAATGAGTAGTTGTATGTCCATGTTCTGCTCGTGCTTGCTAAGCTCACGTTTTGTGAGTGTGCTCAGAGAGATGTTGCACGATGAAAAGACTGAATCTTAATTATAATTAAGTGAGCATGTTATGCTCCGATGATGTTTGCGATTTTTTTTTCCTTCTTCCCGAGCTGCAATGATCTTATGCCCGAGCTGGTTTATTCTTAATTATAATTAAGAGAACATGCCAGCTTGGAAGTGTTTGCAACAATTTTTTATTTTTTTATCCTCGACAAATTTGATGCCTCTTCCCCAAGCTGATTCTCTCTTTTTTTTCTTCTTTCTAGCTCGGGATTGTCCGAGCAGATTCGTTCGAGCAGCTTCGTCCGAACTGATTTTTTTTTTCCGAGCTGAAAGCTCATGTTTTGTCTGAGATGACCCCCCCCTTTTTAGGCTCAGAAAGCAAGATGAGGTTAGCTCGGAAAATCCGAGCTGGTTAGCTCGAAATTTCCGAGTTGATCTGCCTGCTCGGAGTTTCCGAGCATTCCGCGAGTTTCCAGACATTCTGCAGGTTGCCGAGCATGCTGCAGCGAGTTGTCGAGCAAGCTGCGCGAGTTACCGAGCACGCTGCGCGAGTTGCCGAGCAAGCTGCGCGAGTTGCCGAGCGTATTGCGCAAGTTTCCGAGCAAGGTGCGCGAGTTGCCGAGCATGTTGCGCGAAAGGATCTTACGACAACCTGTCCGAGCAGGCTCAACGTATGGATAGCCTTGTCGCGGTACGTCCGAGCTGGTTTAGTCGTGGACCGTCCGATCGGGGTGTTCCGATCGAACATGCTGAATAGTTTGACTGTGGACAAGCCGAGTAAAATATGATCAACAAGATGCATCATATCGTATGTTGATTGTATTCGGGGGATGTCTCGTGGCCCGAGCAGGACATAAACATGAGCTAGGTAGTCTGCGCCGAACGATCGAGATGTACACTTGCGAATTGATCGCTAATCCGAACTGACCACGGAAACTTCAAGCCGAGCAAAAATCACATCGTCCGAACATAACGTATACGAATGTGTTGTTTGGCGAGCTACACTACTTGGATATTTTTATCACTCGCACGATCGGGTACGATGAGACAATATTCTTAGATAGCAAGAAGGTGACCGTTGATGATTTATCGATGAATCGCTTCTCCACTTGGTTTCTTATTATTGCTCGCCGAATCTACTGTATGCAGATAGATACTATATTTTGTACGTTGATGATTGAGAAGCTTGATGTTAGGATGGCTTGGAACGCTAGCTGGTATGATGGCGGGGCGTTGGCGACGACTGGTTAGGGATAGTTTGACTCGGCTGCGGTGTGACGGTGTAGCAACGTACTAAAGCAGATTTGCCAGGCCGTTCGACTCCGATACGATTGGTTGTTGTTTGGCTACTTGGCTTCGTTTCTAAATCTGAAAACGAATCAAAGTCGAAGACTCGCTCGATGATAAAAATTGGTTAGACTCCGATCATGATGTATAATCGCAAAGTCCCAAACGAAGATGCTTAACGTGTAAAGTGAAATCAAAGAGCATTAAACTGTGCATATGAATTCATGAAGATATTTGACGTGATATATATGATGTCGATCAAGAGATTATCGTGTTAATTTCTACGTAAGTTAGAAATATTAGTAATTCATGTAATCGTAAAACATTGGAAACGAAAAACTTGTAACAAGGCTAAAATTGATAAGTCGCAAAGAAGTTGAATAGATTGGCATAATTTGTAAAGCAATTGATGATGAGAAGGAAAATTAGATTTTAGGTACTTATCTTGATAATCGGAGAGATCGTAAAACGATATACGACGAAGATGATCTTAGAACACCATAAAATGTTCTTTTCGGTTTCGATGAATTCCGATCCGATCTTGGTATCCTTGTTACGATTCTTTTCCTTTTGAGGTCGCGTCCATGAAATCTTCTCTGTCGACGTCGATAGTCGTTGCGATCCTTCTTGGTTGGATAAGTGTGGTGGTAGATATGTTGTGTTAGATTTGTCCGCAGGAGGCGTTCGATTGTTTGCAAGTAGCGCTCGATGTAGCGTAGAGTTTCTCGTTGAGCCGCCAGGCGTTGAGAAGTCGAGTCGCCTACGCTTAGTTGGTCCGAACTTCACTGCCCAAGTGCTCGATGGTTTTTTTCCGAGGCTCTCCACTTGCTCGGTGAGCATGGTATTTGCCTTCTTCTAATCATGAGTTTTTTTACACTAGTACAGCTGTCGTTTTCTTTGAATCGGTTAGCGCTTTGTCGGCTGTCGTTAAATCAATTGCGGCTGCATCTATTGCAGCGTTGTCTATCATGGTGTTGTGTCCTGCATATGTGGCAGCGTTGATTGCTAGTGGATGATTTGTGTCTCCGTCGGTGGCCATATCTTTGGATTTTCTAGTCGGTGGTTTTTAAGTGTAAGAAACTTCTATGTCCCCACAGACGGGGCCAACTGTGAAAGTCGGAACTCGCTTTGTCGATATTTGTAGAGCTAAATTTTTAGGGAACAAAAATTTCAATGTAAATAAAACGACGAGAGAGATCCGAAAGATATTTTTATTGATAGATCGAATCGGAAACGAAATACAAAGAATGAAAGATTAAGATGTTTACAGCTGAACCTTATGAAAGGCTGCCTACGTACCCTTAAGAAAGAGATCACGTCATTCGTAGTTCTAAGTCTAAATGCTAGGATTTTTCAAGATGTCTACGTCGTAGGAAGTCTATCTCCTTATATAGCTGCGGCGAGTTGGGTTCGAGAATCTTCGTCCGAAAGATATTCGAAAATCTTCCTGTTATTGTCTCCTTCTGTTTCCGTTAAGATTTACATTTTCATCCCGGATTTTCCTCTTTCGCTCGGAAATATCTTCATCTTCACTTATTCGATTTTATCTTCTTATTTTGATGACTATCTTTCCACGGCTTAACCTATTTTTCCGAATGGGCCGAAAACGTATGGTCCGAGTCCGTTTGAGCATAGATTTCTTGATTCGGCCCAAAAGTCTCAGAAACACGAGTTTCGTATGTTGGCGCCCAAATTCGTATCTCTTCTAACTTTATCTGAGGATTTTGGTTTATCGGCTAAGAATGTATAAGTCGATGTTTCCGAAGACGGATTGCGGCCAATTACGCATCCGAAGAAGGAGATATCGACAAATCTTTTAACATACGTTCTAAGTGGAATATCCATTTGGAAAGTCCGAGAAGTAAATTCAGCTCGGAAGTTCCCAAGGAATGCATTTAGCTCGGAACTTCCAAGGGAATGGATTGTGCTCGGGAAAAGAGGTAGGAGATGTTCGGATCCGAGCTGGTTTCAGCTCGGAAAGTCTGAGCTTGTTCAGCTCGGAGATTCCGAGCTGGTCCAGCTAGGATCCGAGCGGATTCAGCTTGGAAGTCTCTTGTTCGGATGTTTTTAGTTATCCTTAGTTTCTATTCGAGAGATGTGTTTGTTCGATCGATCAGTTCGAATGTTTTGGTGGACATTTATGTTCGCTTCGTATAAAATGTTATCCGTTTGGAGCATTTCGTATAAAATGTTATTCAGACGAAGCCATCGACATGAAGCGCTTCGTATGAAATATTATCCGTTTGGAGCTTTTCGTGTAAAATGTTATTCATACGAAGCCATCGACATGAAGCGCTTCGTATGAAATACTATCCATCTGGAGCTCTTCGTATAAAATGTTATTCATACAAAGCCATCGATATGTAGCGCTTCGTATGAATTATTATCCATCTGGAGCTCTTCGTATAGAGTGTTATTCATACGAAGCCATCGACATGAAGCGCTTCGTATGAAATGTTAGTCATACGAGGTTCTGTTTATACGACTATCCGTGTTCAATCGTCCGATCATGTTTTCGGCTATTGTTTTCGGCGAGGGGGATTTTGACCCCAACACACTATAACCTTGCAAAATAATTTCAAATCACTAGGAATATCCAGTGCAAGATCAAAGGAAGTCAGTAGTGTCTCTTTATAAAAAAGTAAAATCAAAGATTCATGAGAATGCAAGGCTTTCTTGGCTTGGTTTAAATTGACAAAGAAGTTTAACTTACTAAACATTTTTGAACTGGCATTGAGATCAGCCACAATTTTTTCTTGTCTCCTATGCTAGAGAAGTATTTGGTGAACTTCTTGAGGTGAAAGAGGTGCTATAATGATCTTCTTTCCTTGGTGCACAAAAGAATGATGGTTTGTGAACCCATCATGCACTGCCTTCTTATCAAACTGCCATGATCTTCCCAAAATGATATGACTAGCCTCCATTGGCAGAATGTCACACAAAATGTATCTTCCTATGATGATGGGAACAAGGACCTGTTGATTCATCTTCATATCTCCTTCCTCACTAAGCCAATGTAGAGTATATGGCTGTGGACTCTTATGTGCTTGCAATCCCAATTTCTTGACCATTGTCTCACTGACCACATTTGTGAAACTTCATCGAGCTATAATTAGACTACACACCTTGTCTTGCACAAAAAATATGTTGTGGAAAATGTTTTCTCGTTGCTCCTACTCTTTGGGCTTAGATTGGAAATTCAAAACCTTCCTAGTTACCAACAACTCTCCATGAACAACCAAGTCAGGGGACTCATCATCTCTAAGAACCGGCTTTGTTTCTTTCTTTTCGTCCTCTGATTATACTTCACCATTATCTAGTAGTATCACCACCTTCTGGTTTGGGCATGAGTTAGCATAGTGACCTAGGCCATGGCACTTGAAACATCTAACATCCCTGGAACGTGTGTTTTTTTTTTTGCACAACCTAATCCTTCACAACTTGAACATGGGCATTAGTTTTAAAATCAATATTTGTTCTGATTGGAGCTTTATCTCTGTCTTGGTAGGACGGTTTGGGAGGATATAGAGTTTTGGAGTATCCTTTCCTTTCACTTGCTGCTCCACCAGAATAGAGTTTATGAAGCATTTACTCCAAGCAATCATACTCATGCATCTCCGGCCTTTCATGTATCTCATGGTTTAGACCTCCAAGGAAGTGTGTCGTAGTGGCTTCAAAATCCTCATCAGCATCAGCCTTGATCATGAGGGTTTCCATCCCCTAGAAATAGTATTCTACGCTTCTTTTTCCTTGGGTAAGGCGTCTCAGCTTCTAATGCAAGTCCATGCGGTAATGGATAGGTATAAATCTCTTCCTCATCAAGGTAGTCAGCTATTCCTATATTGCAATGGGCCGTTCTCTTGTTCTCCTCATGTTGATCAAAAGCTGATCAAACCAATTAATAGCATAACCAAAGATTCAATAGCTGCTAGCCGAATATTTTTGATTTCAGTAAGGTTTTGACAATAAAAAACAACCTCAATCTTTTTCTCTCATTCTAGATAAGCATCAGGATCATTCTTTCCATAGAAGGCAGGGATTTTACGCTTAAGACCTCTTTGATCATCAGTTCTAGTACTAGGGGTATGATTCCTAGTTCTAGGTTCACGGTCCTCATTGTTTCTCCTAGTCCTTCTTTGATTACCACTAGATGACTTGTAATTATCGTCTACTTCACTATCTCTAGCTTGTCTAGCTCTTCGAGGTGAGTTTCTGTCATGCCTAATGCTTGATTCTGCATTGGTTTGTTGAGTTTTCTCTTGCATACTGTCCAGGCGTGTGTGGAGTTCATCCATCGCTCCTCTGAATTCAATTCTGATGAGTTTGGTAAGTTCACTCATCATGGCTTTCATTTTAAGCTTTGAAAGGCCTTCTGCACTTCTTTCTCATGTGCTTCTTTCACCATTGCTGCTTTAAGGCATTGTTCCTGAAAATTACTTAGCAAACATGTTAATAGAAACAACACTCCTCACTATCTCTCTTTCTCTTTTCCTCACATGTTTCTCTCTTTTCTCTCAGGGTGTTTGATACACACTCTCATCAATAATGTCTCCAATCCCAAAATAAAGTAGCAGGGTGTGATATATCAACTCCCCCACACTTAGCCCTTGCTTGCCCTCAAGCAAGTAAAGAACCAAAGCACAAGAAAGAGTTTTGAAAAATCAGAAACTCATTTCATCCTAGGAACTTTCGCATTCACATTCACTTAGTAAACCACTGAAAACTTTCCTGCAGAGCTCAAAACAACAATGTACTTCCCCCACACTTAGCAACTGTCCCAAGTAAACTCCACAATAAGATTAGGACATTCAAGTTCACCACACTAGCCTCTGTATACAATTAAGTGCGGTCTCACAGAGGGAGTATTGAATCAAAGGACACATGGTGATACGGTCATCAGAACTAGACTAGACCAGACGCTCACTAACTCAACCACTACGTCAGGCACTACGTCAGACACTGCGTCAGACACTACGTCAGTCAGCGCAACCAGACCCGATGGAGACATACAGTCAGAAAATGAAGCACTCCGACCAATCTAGGAGGAACCAATCAACAAATCCAATTGTTCTGGATTCCCAACTCACAAGAGGACCAATGAGAATTAGATTCGAACCAAAAGGAGTAATGGTTTGAAAGATATTCAACTTCCTAATCAGGAGATGCTACACTTGCCTTATTTGGAAGATCATGAGTTTATATATTGCCAAACTCGAACATGGCGACCAGGAGACTTCTTACTACTTTTAGAAGCACTCTACAACACCTTCAGAAGCACCAGCCCACACAGGATTAGACGGATCCTATTGGACATTAAGCAAACTCAACCGGAGCTATTTATGGAAGATATGAAGACCAATTGGTTTACCACCTCTCAAACCAAGACTTGGCGACCAGGAGACATTTACCACGAGCCAAAGAAGATAGAAGACGTCCCCAACTCAGCCAGACTGCACAGAATCAATTGGAGGTTCACCTTGTTCAACTTTCCTTATTCAGACACAAGCACATTAAAGTTGAGCATGTGGGAGAAGTATTGTTCACAGAACAAAACTACTTATCCACCAAAGAGATCATCAATTCCTAAACTTGTGCAAGATGCCAATAAATCTCAAACAAAGTATAAAGGTAAGTTCTCTGTCTCTAAGAATACATTAGAACTAATGTGTTGTAAGTGTAAGAGCATGGATCATGTTGCTAAGGACTGTCCAAGAAAGAGGACCACAACATCAAATGGTGAAAAGCTAGTACCATAAGAGACCAAAGGAGGAGAAAAGTGACCAACAGCCTCTAAACCATTTAATGAGTTTTCCACCTTCAGATTTGCACCAGTAGAACACACTCACAAAGTCCTGAAGGAGAAGCAAGAGTTGAGCACCAACTCATTGTCTAAAACGCAAGACATGCCAACACAAGGTAAGTGTTCTAACCTTGTAAATTCCAAAGAGCCAACATGTTATAGGTGCCATAGGAGAGGGCATTTTGCTACAAATTGTCCATCTAGGAAGTTTTTCAAAGATATAACATCAGAGTTGAAATTGGAAGTAATTCACACAAATGATAACTTTGTGCAATCTGGTATTTTAATTTCAAATTCAAGACTCATGCACTTTTCTTTGCCAAAGAGTTTTGATCCAAGAATAAGACAAGAAGAAGAGCACACAAGTCAAAAAGACATCAACCGTGAGGTGCAAGCAAACAAGGTTCATGAAAGTTTAGGTGCCAAAGAAAAAGTGGAGAAACACCAATGTCATGATCCACAAGCAAGTAAAGGACAAGAGTAAATTCAAGGTACCATCATGAGTGTTGTACCAAGACATGAGCGAGACAAGGTAAGTCAATATCTTACTCAAAATGTTCATACTGATTCCAAGGATATGATAATGCATTTGTCTTGTCCAAAAGAACTTGAGAAATATATAGGTCTTGAAGTCATGTTTCGGGCAGAACCATCAACACAAAGGAATCAAGATGAGAAAGATCAGGGAGCTTCAACCAATGATGAGCTAGAGCATACAACCTCTAGTAGTACATTCACCAGGAGAGATGCGACTCTGAACCAGCTTATCACATCCATAATGGTAAGCTCCAACCTTGTGCAACCTGTTTTTAAAGTCTCAAACTCAGATATAATACACTTGCTCTTTTCCTTAAGAGTTGACTTAGGTACAGGTCTGATAAAGACCAAGAAGCCAAGGGCAGAAGGAGTCTTGAAAGAGAGACCAAAACCGACCCATGTTTCCACACATGAGCCACAAGCAAATCAAGGGCTTGAAGTATATCATGCTTCAACCAAACATGAGGTTATTTCTGAACTTGGGATGAGTATTTTTGACTATCAATCCACTTGTATAATGCACTTGTTTCTTGAGCCAAGTGTTGAGACAGGGATTAGAGCTAAAGATAAGGCCAAATGGGGGATCAAAGAAAATCCACCGGACCCGACATCACTTTGCTCTACCATCATGCCCACTGAAGAAAGCCACCACCATCAGGATGTTAGCAAGGTAAGTCTATCTATAATCCACCTCATTTCTCATGACCCAACAGCTCTGTTGAATGACTTGTTAAACTTCCCAGAAGTTACTACAACTAGGGATAGTAAAATAGCTTCAAGTTTATCTCTTCATAAGAAGCCCATAATGCACTTGTCTCTTTGCCAAAGTGTTGAGAATATTTCAGGTCTTAAGGAGAGCAGGAGCAAGATAAGCAAAGGAGACGCCATACCAGCTCAAAGAAGAGGATTACTGCTATCCTATTTACTCAAAGAAGAGCCACCGGATGCTCCACAACTCAACCAGAATAAAAATGATTGCCAAGGTAATCTTCTAAACCCTCATTCACTTCACTGGACTAACTTGACTTATCGATGTGCAGGTTATCAAGTTTTGAGGTCAAAACTTCTTGAAGAGGGAGGGTATGATACGGTCATCAGAAGTAGACTAGACCAGACGCTCACTAACTCAACCACTACGTCAGATACTGCGCCAGACACTACGCCAGTCAGCGCAACCAGACCCGATGGAGACCTGCAGTCAGAAAATGAAGCACTCTGACCAATCCATGAGGAACCAATCAAAAAATCTAATTGTTATGGATTCCCAACTCACAAGAGGACCAAGGAGAATTAGATTCGAACCAAAAGGAGTAATGGTTTGAAAGATATTCAACTTCCAAATCAGGAGATGCTACACTTACCTTATTTAGAAGATCATGAGTTTATATATTGCCAAACTCGAACTTGGCGACAAGGAGACTTCGTACTACTTTTAGAAGCACTCTACAACACCTTTAGAAGCACCAGCCCACACAAGATCAGACAGATCCTATTGGAACATAAGCAAACTCAACCGGAGCTATTTATGGAAGCTATGAAGACCAATTGGTTTACCACCTCTCAAACCAAGACTTGGCGACCAGGAGACATTTACCACGAGCCAAAGAAGATAGAAGACGTCCCCAGCTCAGCCAGACTGCACATAATCAATTGGAGGTTCACCTTGTTCAACTTTCCTTATTCAGACACAAGCATATTCAAGGAGAAGATCATCCAACGGTTTCTTTACAATAATGAAAGCTGCTAATTCTATGACATTAAAGATGTTCCAGAGATCCTCACTTATCCTCTAAAGCCATCCAAATACAAAGAAATCAACAAGATCAAGGATCCTTACCATATTCAGCCTAACATCTAGTTTTTTTTTTTAAGTTTCGATTACTTTCTTGTTCAAGGTCAATAGGACCGTTGTAAAAAGCCTATATAAGCTTTGTATTATCTATTGTATTATTTACCTTTCAACCTTTCAATCAAAGTATTATTCAGTTTCTTCAAAGAGTGTTCTTTGTTAAGATCGTTTGTCTTAGGATTAATTTGAGTGATTCAATTGTTTCTGAAGATTATTGGATTAGGATTGCTTGTGTGACTCAAGCAGAACTAGTTCACCACCGATTGAGAGAGTCAATCAGCACCCACCGGTTGAGAGAGTCAATCACCTTCCATCCATTCCACCCATCTCGCTCAAGTAAGAGAGCTCTTAAGCCAGTGCTTGTCCTCCGTCAATCCATCGCTCAAGCTTCCGCCTTGGGGCTGCATCACATGGACTCAACCCATTCAGTTTCTGACCACCAAACTGTCGGTTTCTGGTTTCTTTCTTTTCCTTTCTCTCTTAGCACTGATTTTTCTCCACTGGGTATCATTTTATTTTTTCTATCAGTGCTCTTCCCTTTTTTATTGGGGTTAACTTTGGATCTTTCCATGGATACACAGGGGGTAATAGGGGTCTCTACCACTCCCCTGACCACTTCGAAGCTACTAGATTATCCTCGGTTTTTATCTTTTTTTTTTTTACTTTCAAGTAAGGGGAAAATCAGAAACTATCCTTTAGACATGATCACAGGCTGTGCCAAACACATTAGAGGAATCCGACCCAAAGGTTACCAAGACCCTAAATGAGAAATTAAAGTCAAGATTAGAAGTGAGACTGGTGGTGGATCCTCTGAATACCTGGTTAGATATGGGTGTCCTTGGTAAGTTGATCTGTGTGATGTTTTCTAATACTCATAGAGCTCTTGCAAGTCTGTCTAATGGTCACTTAGTTCCTGTTCCAGCGAAAAATTTCCTCAAAAAATCATAGTTTCATACTGATTTTGACTCAATAAAACAATTTTGAAAACAAGTGAAAACAAAGGGCTGACTCTAAGAAAACAAAACACAATGTCAGTAGCCACCTCCCCCACACTTAGACTGCACTGTCCCCAGTGCAATTGTAGTATGAGATCGGTAAAAATCAAATTGGAGCCATAGAGGTTTTGAGTTAAAAATCCGAACTTGTACACGACCAGTGTCGACCGACACTAAGCTCAGTGTCAACATCGTAGTATCATACGCAGAGTGTGCAATCTGTCAGTGGTTAAGATCATGAGTTAGCACTCCATTTTCTCACCTGTTAGCTGCGTTAGATCACTCAAAATCTCATTAGAAACAATAATAAAGATGCATAAACTCAAATACTCCAAGTTCCAAATAGACTGGACTGACATACTGACTCAAAAGAAACATAAAAATGACTCAAGAAAAGGAAAAAGAAGAACAAACGTAGAATCAGCAGCAAGTGTCTAGAAGACTGGAGAGTATCTATCGTCCATCTCATCGGAGTCGGTAGCCACCTCTACCTCCTCATCCTCGGAGCTGAAGTGCTCAGGAGCTGGTGCAGGTGCACGACGTCGTTGCTGTGGGTGGTGAACGTGCTGAGACTGCTGGCAGGACATCTTGTGAACCTTCTTCCAGATTCCTTAAGTACAGCTGCTGCCCACTTCTGGAACTACGGTGGTGGCATGTCTTCTGCTGGTCCGGGAAGCTCGGGAAACACATATGTGTCATCAGCAGGGACAGCCTCATGCTCAGCAGCAGAGGCAGCAGCTCCAGAAGATGCGCCTTGAAGCACAGTAGAACGGCGCGGAACACCCCTACAAAGCTCCACACTGGGCTGAAAAGAGAGTGAGAGAGGATCATCCGTGATACCTCTAAGCTCGGTCGCTGGGAAGGGAAATAAGCGCTCGACGTCAGATGTATCTGTGAAGTGCCACAAGAACTGTCTCCCACTGGTATCTCCCTTGATCCAGTGCATGCTCTTCAAATGTTGAAAGTCCATTGTGGACTTTGTGGTGCATATAGACATCTGACTCCTGTCAATCTGAAAGTGGTCAAAAATAGGAGTGAGCAGACTTCCAACAGACTCTGTCTTTGTTGATTGTCCACTGAATGCTCGTGTCTTGAGATCCTCCAAATGATGGGCAAAAACAGCTCCCATGTTCACATCAGCCACTAAACGAGCATCCTGATACATACTCTCATCAATAATGTCTCCAATCCCAAAATACAGTAGCAGGAGCTCGGCTATCCTCATCATTCCCGGCCCCATCTTGCACAAGATCGTGTTGGCGAACAGACGGACAAGTTATTTCAAGACCGGGTGTCGCACCCCAGACTGTCGAGTGATCTGAGAGTCATAAAAACCATTACCAAAGTGCTCCCAAAACACTTGCACATCGGTCCACTTCTCGGGCAGGTTTACGCGCTCCCTGTTCCGGTTAAATGAGTAGATGTCACACAACTCAGGGATAGAAATCCTGTACCTCACCCTGTTAGCCATGAACGTCAACATCCATTCAGAAGCCTTTTTCACCACTTTGTTAGTGTAGTACACTCGGACTGTCGCCATGAACTGTCTGACTAAATCCGGGTACAGATCATAATACTTGGTACATATGGTACCCATGCCTATCACCCTCAGGATGTGCAGGATGTCTGATCTGATCTTCATCTTGTTCATAGTGGTTGTACAAGCGATCCGTGTGGGCAGGAGATCAACGCCACACCAAGCGTTGTAAAACAGAAAGTCAAAGTCATCCCACTGCTCCGAGATTGGCCTGTAGATACAAGCAGTGGTCTTAGACTCTGTTGCAGGATCGTTCGCGAAGCATGTAAGCTGGAACTTAGTTCTTTCCATTCTTGGCCAGGGCGATCTGAGCTGCGGGTTTGAATTTGTCGCTCTAGTGCATCTCCTGGGTCGTTTTCCGCGGTTCAGAGAAGAATCCATCTGCAAAACGAACGAACCAACAAGCAATCGAAAAGAATGAGGCTCAAGCGCATAAAATTTTAAAGTCATAATTGCATCTAATTGAGCATAGACAATCATCCACAGTACTCATATCAATCATATTCCATCACAAACTCATCCTAGATATCAATGAATCAATCAAAAATCGAAGCTTTCTTCTATGAACACGAACTGAAAAATGGAGATTCATAGCCATACCTTCGCAGATCGATTAAATGGATACTAGAAATGGATAGAGCACGGAAAAACAAGTGGAATAGAGCTTTGAATTGTCGAAAACGGTGAAAAATTGAGAGAGATGTCGATTTGGAATAGACGACTCGGGTCTCGGGTTTTAAGAACACTCACCTTTGATTTCATCGATGTCGACCGACATCGAGCTGGATGTCGGTCGACACTTATCTTAGTAGACCAAATCGACCTCTGGAAATCGACCTCGGTCGATTATCGTCCGTGCTCGAAACTTCTCGAGTCCAATGTCGACCGACATCAAAGTGGATGTCGACCGACATTGACTAGACAGTGCTATGGGTTCTGCATAACTTGAGACAAAAACTCCAAAAACAAAAGAAATCAAAATGCAAAACCAAAGATCCTAATATTTATAACTTACCAGTGGGTTGCCTCCCACTCAGCGCTTGTTTTAAGTCATTAGCTTGACTTGGATGGGAGATTAGACTCCCGGTGGTTTCGACAGAGGCTGTGAGTGCCTCTGCGAAAGTCTCCTCATCCATGGTGGAGAGTAAGCAGTGTCAGCATGAGCTCGTCCAAGGAACGAGGGATTAGGATCAGAGTTAAACTTGGGTGCATCAGAATATTTCCCTGCAGTCATAGCAGTGAAGTTAGTAGGTTTGGGTTTAGGAGATGCGTACCTTCGCTTGGGTGGAGCTCTGATGTGTGGAGCTTTCTGCTTATGAGCAGTTGCAAGCTCTGAAGATGCTAGAATGGAATTTTGAGAAACCACCATCTTCCTTTCTCCAGTATCAGACACTGAAGTCTCATTGATCTGAGCTTCTTGCTCCAACTCAATGCTAAAGGTTTGACCGTCAATCTTGGGCCTGCGCAGCATATCCATCTGAAAGTGTAGAGGCTCATCTCCCAGGTGGAGATCGATCATACCATTCCTCACATCAATCTTTGCTCCTGCTCTGGCTAAGAAAGGTCTTCCCAATATCAAAGGATCATCCGGCTCATTATCGTACCTTAGCACCACAAAGTCTGTTGGAACTAAATAGTTTCCAACTCTGACAGGGACATCCTGAAGAACTCCTTACGGAACCCCTCTTAACTGATCAGCTAGGACCAGAGAGATCTTAGTGTGTGAAAAATCTGTCATCCCCAGTCTCTCTGCCACAGAGTATGGCATGAGATTTCCAGCAGCTCCTAAATCACACAAGGAACGCTTGAAGCCATTCTCAACGATAGAACAACTCAACACAAACACACCAGGATCTGATAGCTTCTTGGGGACCTTACTTAGCAACACGTCACTGACTTGTTTAGGAAGAACTACCACCCATTCCTTCAATACCTCGTCCATAGGTAGCATCTTCTCCAAGTATCTCTGTATACAAGGATGATAGGGTGAAGTGTCAGCTTGTGGATCCTCTTTCAACTTCTTATCCATCACTTCCAGGTGTTTAGCTTCATCAAGCTCTTGTTGAGACTTCACAGATACCTTAGGGAAAGGTATAGGAGGCTCATGGTTTGCTTCTTAAGCAATAACACAAGATGTTGGCAAATCTGGCTCCTCACGCTTTTGATGTCGACCGACGTTGAACTGATGTCGGTCGACATTGACTGATTCACCTCTGACGTCGACTCCAAAATCGGTCATGGTCGATTTCTGTCCGTCTTGAGAACTCGAAATCTTTGTTGAAAGTGGATGTCGACCGACATCAAAGTGTATGTCGACCGACACTGGGATTTCAGTCTCGGGTTTTCCACTATCTTCAACGAGTTCAGCAGTCTTAATCTCAAAATTTCCTCCTTGACTTGACCCATCATCAATCTGAACTTAACAAGCATGGATGTGGGTGTCAATGACATTCTTCCCCTTGACTGAGCTTGAAATTTGGTCCACTTGTGTATCCAGCTGCTTCATATGTGTGTTCAAAGACTCAAACTTCCCATTAAGCTTTGTGTAGACAGCATCTAGCTTCTTGTTGAAGTCCACGACAGTCTATGTCTGACCTTCCAACAACTGTTCCATCATGGCTTCCAGCTTACTCTCATGAGCACTAGTAGCAGAAGGTGTCTGATAGGAAGATGATCCATAGGTCCTCTGATAGGAGTTGTTCTGTGATAGGGTGTAAAGTTTTATCCTATTCTACTGCAAGTGCACAGTCAATGCAATTATAGTATATAGGGTTATCGTATCCACAAGGACTCTAGGCAACGATAGAATTAAGAACAGTCAAGTTAAACTAGGTGAATGTAGTGAGAAACTAAAAGGCAAAACAGAAAAGTAAATCAATAGCAAGAATTGTTTGTAGGCAATTAACTAAAAGCGCTAAGTCTAGGGAGTTCTGAGGAAATCAGACAAGCAAATAAATTATTCAGTCAGGATCAAATTAAGCACAATTCTAGAACTCAAACACAGATATAGAATTAATCAACTTTCGTTGTGAGAATTCTCTAAGCCTAATTGCAGAAATCCAAATTTCTTTGTAATTCCTAACAGATTAAACTAGCTTTAAGATCAAGTTCGATATGTTCACAATTCAATTAAACCAAATTTCTTTGCGGGTAATTCATTTGCTCAACCTAAATAGTTCAGATTCTAAACCACACTTTCGTGTCAATTTAACAACCTAAGATCTAGATTCTAAGTGATCAGGTTAGAAGCTAGTTTTAAGCACAATTTAGATTGAAGAACAATTTTGATATGAATCCTGAACTGAATTAATTAAATCTAGCAAGCCATAAAATCCTTAATGAGAATCCCTAAACCTAACTATGAATCTACTCAGACATGGAATATGAAAACATAATCAATGAATTAATAGATTGCATAAAAGAGAATAAAGAAGTAAAGGGGTTCGAAATCTTCTCCAAAAAGCAGGAAGCAGTACGAGATTAGATCAGCCCCAAAAAGCTCTAAAAACTCTCGGCTCTAAGTATGAAAGCGTATCTAATTAAAAACACCAAAACCTAATTATATAGGCCTAATCTCATTCTGGGGCTTCTTTGTAAATATCAGGAACTTCTGGGCTTTAGTGCAATTTCCACATTCTTCATTAAGTCTCGCGAGAATTTCCTGGTCACGCTATGCATCGATCGATGCCAAATGTGTGTCAATCGACACATCCGTCAAAAATGGGCAGTGACTTCTATCTCTCGGCTCAAAACACCAAAATGCTCCATAAAGCTCCATAATCTCCAATTTAAGTACTTAGACCTATTAAATACCTGAAATGACTCTAAAGCATAGTAATAGACTCGATAAATAGAACATATACCATGGTTAAAAGCCCTAAAATCCATGGTATATCAACTCCTCCACACTTAGCTCTTGCTTGCCCTCAAGCAAGTAAAGAACCAAAATATAAGAGAAGAAGTTTGAAAACACAGAAACTCATTTCGTCCTAGGAATTTTCGCATTCGCATTCGCATTCACTTAGTAAGCCACTGAAAACTTCCCTACAGAACTAAAGACCACAATTAGAGATGTCAGACGGGCTAACCCAAGCTCAAATAGCCCAACCCAACGCGGTTTCAATTTTGTCTCGGATCTAGCGGGTTGGCCCGCGCGGGCTGCGGTCTGAAATTCAATGGCCCAAGCCCAACCCGCATGTATTTTACGGATTAGCGGGCTGACCCGCAGGTATCTATACAAACATGTTTTATTTCGATTACAGCTTTATAATTGACTATAAATAAACTTGTTTCCTAAGTTTTTATACATGTTCTTAAAAAATTATATTAAAATATTGATAACAAAGATGAAATTTTAAAACAACATTACAACAATCCAAAAAAATAATAATCTTAAAGAAATAATCTTACCATTGGACAATCTTAAAAAGTAAGAAAAGCAACAAATTCGATAACACTATTAAAAAAAATAACAACAAACACCAAAACATACAAAAGTAACACAAACTTCTTTAACTTTTATTTTCGTCCTCCTCATCAACAACATCTATAAACACATATCAATGAGCATAGTGAATGTGAAGTAACAAATTTTCTTGCAATCATTTGACGAGAAAAAAACTGAATAAATAGTGCTTGTATTTGATCATAGTTGTATTTGTATCATAGAATCTAATAAGAGATCAAAGACATATAAAAATCGCAAGTGAACAAAAGCAAATTTTACACTAACTTTGAAATGTTCGCATACTCATGTTTTAGAACAAATATTACAAAGCTAGACAACAAAACACACGCATATACAAATGTAGATTTTCACAACATATATGTTGGTAATCTTCTTAAACAAAACAATTATAATAAAGACTAAAGATCACGAGAAGGTTTAAAATGAATGTTTTTCGGTAAATTTAGAATTGTCCGCGGGCTAACCCAAGCTCAAATAGCCCAACCCATTGCGGTTTCAATTTTTTCTCGGATCAAGCGGGTTGGCCCGCGCGGGCTGCGGTCCAAATTCCAATGGCCCAAGCCCGCCCCGCAGCGGATCTATTCGGGCTCAACCCGCGGATTACAACCCATTTTGACATCTCTAACCACAATAAACTTCCCCGGCAACGGCGCCAAAAACTTGATACGATCAGGTTTTAATCCCTAGATCTACACTGCAAGTGCATAGACGTGAACTAGTAGTATATAGGGTATCGAATCCACAGAGACTCTAGACCTTACGATAGATTGTAGAACTCTCAAGTTAAGCTAGGTGAATTAATGAGAAACTAAATAGCAAAGCATAAAGTAAATCAATAGCAGAAGTGGTTTTGTAAGCAAGAAGGCAAAGCGTCAAGTCTAGGGAGTTCTCAGGAAATCAGGAACACAGGCTAATCAATCAATCGGGATCTAATTAAGAACTGTTCTAGAACTAGAATCACAGAATTATAACAGACTAACTTTCGTTGCGAATTTTATCTATGTCTAACAACCTAGCAAGCCAACTTTCGTTGCGAATCCTAGAGTTCTAAACAAGCATTAATCTCAAGTTCTTTCGTTCACAATTCTCCTAAGCCAAATTTCTTTGCGAATAGGCAAATTGCTCATCTAAGTTCTTTCTAGTTAATTAATCAACTTTCGTTGCAGAAATCAACCTAACATCAATAATCTAAGTGGCCAATTCATATTAAGCATTAAGAACAACCCTAGATGAAGAACTAACAGATATGAATCCCTACAGATTGATCAACCTATAATTCCATGAAATCCCTAATGAGAATCCCTAAACCTAACAGGTAAACTACTCAGACATGATCATCGAAACAGAAGACATCATGAATAGAAAACCAAATAGCATATAATAGATAAAGAAATTGGGGTTCAAACTCTCCTCTCTCTTGAGTACAAGATCAGCCCCTAACTCTCTCAATGTAAAATAAAGCGTAGCCTAAACAATGGCTTAAAACTCTAATATATAATTCTAAACATGTTTTTGGGCCTTTTTGCAAGTCTGGGAAGTTTCTGGGCAAAAACTGTAATTTTTCCAAAATGCAGATTTTTGGGCGCATAACCCTAGAATCACCTTGCGTCGACCACTGCACATACTGCATCGATCGTTGCAAGGTGATTTCACAGCAAGTGAACTCTGTGAAACCTCTAAACAGTGCAGAAATGCCGCCAATGCTCCCAGAACGTCCAATTGAGCTCCAAATGTGCCTAAACTTGTAAAACACCTGAAAAGACTCCAAAACACATAGAAAGACTCGATAACAAAGACATATACCATGGTTAAAAGTCCTAAAATCCATGGTATATCAACTCCCCCACACTTAGCTTTTGCTTGCCCTCAAACAAATAAAAGACCAAGATCAGGAGAAGAAGTTTGAAAACTTCAGAAACTCGTTTCATCGTAGGAGTACCACACTCAGATTCGCCTTAGTAAGCCACATGAAAATGAACCTGCAGACATCAAGACCAACATGTACTTCCCCCACACTTAGCAACTATCCTGAGTAAACTCCACAATCACATTCAGAGCATCCAAATTTACCATACTGACTTCTATAAGCTATTAAGTGCGGTCTCGCCTATGGGGTATCGATCAAAGAACACATGGATTCTTACTCTGTCAGCTCTGACCACTCAACTGTTGCTTCTGGTCCCTTTCTTCTCTTTCCCTTCCTTAGCACTGATTTTTCCCTACTGGGTATCATTTTATTTTTTCTATCAGTGCTCTTCCCTTACTGGAGCATACTTTGGACATGTTTCCATGGATGCACAGGAGGTAATAGGGGTCTCTACCACTCCCGCGACCACTTCGAAGCTACTAGCTCATCCTCAGTTTATCTCTTCTTCTTTTTTTTACTTTCAAGGATGGGGAGAAGGGAACCATAATCAGACAAATTTACAAGCTGTGCCAGAACCAATAGAGGAATCCGACTCGAAGTATACCAAACCCATAGGTAAGAAAATTAAGTCAAGTTAAAGGTGAAGTCAAGTAATGGATTCTCTGAATACCTGAAGTGATATGGGTGTCTGATATATAATGGTTTTTACCCATTTTATACCATGATATAGATGTGTTTTTAGTGTCTTTTGTGTTCGTTTAGAGTCTTTTACAGGTTTAATCAGGTTTGGAGCTAATTGGAGATATTTGGAGCATTTTGGGACTTTTGGGACGTTTTGGCCGAGAGCTTAACTCACTGTCCGATTTATTGATCAAGCATCGACCGACACACCTTGTGCATCGGTCGACACACTAGCGAGATGGGCCGTACGCGTCGGTTTAACAAGTTATGAAGATTTGCAAAGAGGCCCAGAATAGTTCCAGTATTTACACAGAAGCCCCAGCCGAGATTAGGCTTATATATAGAGGATTTTGGTGTTTAATTTACTTACGCTTATATACTTAGAGCTAAGAGATTTTTAGAGCTTTTGGGGCTGATCTATTTCCTGTATTCACTTATTTTGGAGAAGATTTCGAACCCCTTTGATATTTTATTCTCTTATATGCAATCTATTATTTCTATGATTATGTTTTCATCAATCATGTCTGAGTAGATCCATAGTTAAGTTTAGGGTTTCTCATTAGGGTTTGATGACTTGCTAGACTTGTTTAATTCAGTTAAGGATTCATATGATTAGAATGTTCTTCAAACTAAATTGTGCTTAAAGCTAGTTCTAACCTGATGATATATCATGGTTTTTACCCAGTTTAGACCATGATATAGATGTGTTTTTAGTGTCTTTTGTATTCGTTTAGAGTCTTTTACAGGTTTAATCAAGTTTGGAGCTAATTGGAGATATTTGGAACATTTTGGGACTTTTGGGACGTTTTGGCCGAGAGCTGAAGTCACTGCCTGATTTATTGGTCATGCATCGACCGACACACCTTGTGCATCGGTCGACACACTACCGAGATGGGCCGTACACGTCGGTTTAATGAAGTTATGAAGATTTGCAAAGAAGCCCAAGATAGTTCCAGTATTTACACAGAAGCCCCTTCCGAGATTATGCCTACATATACTAGTTTTTGGTGTTTTATTTAGTGACGCTTTCATACTTAGAGCTAAGAGATTTCTAGAGCTTTTGGGGCTGATCTATTTCCTGTATTCACTTATTTTGGAGAAGATTTCGAACCCCTTTATCTATTTAATTTCTTATATGCAATCTATTATTTCTTTGATTATGTTTTCATTAATCATGTCTGAGTAGATCCATAGTTGAGTTTAGGGTTTCTCATTAGGGTTTGATGACTTGCTAGACTTGTTTAATTCAGTTAGGATTCACATGATTAGAATGTTCTTCAAACTAAATTGTGCTTAAAGCTAGTTCTAACCTGATCAATTAGAATCTAGATCTGAGGTTGCTAAATACGTCACGAGAGTGGGGTTTAGGAATCTGAACTATTTAGGGTGAGCAATTAAATTATTCGCAAAGAGATTTGGCTTAGTTTAATTGTGAACATATCGAACTTGAACTTAATGCTAGGTTAATCTGTTAGTAATTGCAAAGAGATTTGGGTTACTGCACTTAGGCTTAGAGAGTTTTCGCAAAGAGATTTGGTTAACTCTATTTCCGTGATTTGAGTTCTAGAACTGAGTTTAATTTGATCATGACTGATTAGCTTGTCTGCTTGTCTGATTTCCTGAGAATACCCTAG
The DNA here is from genome assembly GCA_030180135.1 of Orychophragmus violaceus. Taxonomy (NCBI): domain Eukaryota; kingdom Viridiplantae; phylum Streptophyta; class Magnoliopsida; order Brassicales; family Brassicaceae; genus Orychophragmus; species Orychophragmus violaceus. The sequence continues at coordinate 80,640,325 of CM058231.1, forward strand.
GCTTGACGCTTTTAGTTTATTGCTTACAAAACCGATTCCTGCTACTGTTTACTTTCTTGCAACGCAATTTATTTACTTCACTACTTGCTTTATTTCTAGTTTAATCTCTACGTTTCTGTTTCTATTGAGACCAAGTGTCCCTGTGGATTCGATAACCCTATATACTACTTGACATTGCTGTTCACTTGCAGTTTAGAATAGGGTAAAACTTAGAAACCTATCAAGTTTTTGGCGCCGTTGCCGGGGACTCTTAGAGTCTTCGATAGGACCGAACTTAGGGTTTTTACTAGAAATTTTTCTTTTTGTTTTTGCTTTGCTAACTTTTTCTCTGATTCTTTCTGTCGCAGGGACGAATTTCGCCTTGCGTCGATCGTTGCATACCTTGCGTCGATCGTCACTAGGCGATTTTGAGATTGAATCGATCGTTGCACTGATAGCATCGATCGTTGCTGGACGATTACAGACAGTTTATGCCAACGCAGAAAACTCGAAGTAATCCGAACTCGAGCTTGGTTAATCTCAATCTAGAGGAACTTGGACGTTTAGAAAGAGCTAACAGAAGAGAAAGAAGAGAGAGAATGGTACGAGAACGTTTGATCTTGATACCAGATGCTGAGGGTACCCTGAGGGATCCGGAGAACAATCCTTACAATGCTGCTGGGCAAAGGGTTGATGCTGAAGGGAATGTCATCCCTGACCCTCCTGAGCAACTGCAACAGGAACAAAACCAGGGTCAAAGACAAGCTCAAGATAGACGGATGGTGGTTCATGAGAGGACACTAGCTGACTACAACAGACCTGATGAGTTTCATGCAAACCGAGCAGCTTTAGTGCTTCCTGCCTTTGAGAGGAATGACTTTGAGGTCAAGACCATCTACTACCAGCTGATGAGAAAGATTGCTTTTCATGGTCACCAAGCGGAGCAGCCTATGGATCACATTGATCGGTTTGAGGACATAGTTACTGGCATGAAGTATGAGGGAGTGTGCCCGGAATATCTGTTCCTTAAGTTATTTCCACACAGTCTTGCTGGAGACGCTAGTGTATGGCTGAGGCAGCTGGCACCTGGCCAATATACCACTTGGGCAGCTTTAAAGAGTGAGTTCCTGCGTCACTTCTATGATGATGCGCGTTCAGACCAGTCCAGACAGGACATACTCACTTTCTCCCAAGGAGCTGTGGAGCCTTTAAAGACTGCCTGGATAAGATTTAAGCAGTATCAGCGTGACTGCCCACACCATGGATTCACTGAAGTTCAGCTGATTGGTATTTTCTTCAGAGGAATAGATCTTCCATATCAGTATGCGCTGGACAATTCCAGTAATGCCAACTTCAACACCAGGACTCCTACACAGGCTAAGCAGTTGATTGAGAATCTAATTGGCAGCAACAGCTGCAAGACTATGGATGAAAGGAGGAAGAAACCTAGTGGAAGTGTTGATAACTCAGAGATGGCTGAACTGAGATCCAGGATGGACAAAATCTGCACTCTTCTAGGTGAAAAGAAGGCTGTCCACTTTGCTCAAGAGGTAGAGGTAATTCAGACTGAGGAGGACACTCAGGAAGAGGATGTGAATTACATCGGAGGATCTGGTTTCCAAGGAAACAGATTTGGATATCAATCTGGAAACAGATTTTCCGGTGGAGGACAGACCAGTAACTCCCAGAGAGCTTACGGATCTGCTTTTGAGATTAAAATGGAGACCATGATGAACAAGCTGCTGGAGGGACAGATTAAAAGCGACGCAGACATACACAAGAGAATAGATACAGTCCATAAGGAGCTAGATGGGAAGATTGAATACCTGAGCACACATATAAAGGATCTTGATGCTAAGGTTGCGAGAACTGCTGGACATGCTCAGAGGGAAAATGGATATCTTCCAGGAAGAACGGACGCTAATCCCAAGTACCAATGCAATGCAGTAACCTTGAGAAGTGGTAAGGAATTGTTACCCAACCAGAACAAGCAGCTGAGCGTTGAGGAACTCACGGAGATTGAAGAATTGGAAGATGAAATCCGTGACATTCGCGATGCATCGATCGATGCCACCAAGCAACGGTCGACGCAAAGCGATAACGAAGAAACTGTCGTTACAAAGTCGCCCAGAAACGATCGACACAAATACAGTGACGGTCGATGCAAGGCGACTGTTGAGGATTCCAAACCTGAGAAATCAAACCAGTCAACCGAAAGAGTTTACAAACCTAAAATTCCGTACCCCAAGAATCCCAGAAAGGCTAAAAGCGAGAGGCAGTATGCCAAATGCAAAGAGCTCATAAAAAAGGTGAAGGTTGAAGTGCCTTTGCTTGACTCCATGGATACCTCGCCAATGATGAGGAGATGCCTTAAAGATATGATTGCTGGAAAATGGACTGATGAAGAGAGTGTGATGATGATCAGTGAGGTATGCAGTGCAGTGATTCAAGGCAGAACTCCTGAGAAATTAAAAGATCATGGGAGCTTTGTATTGGATTGTACTATCTACAGGGAGAGATTCGAAAGATCCTTATGTGACCTTGGTTCCAGTGTGAACCTCATGCCTCTCTCAGTTGCTAAAAGGCTCGGTATGACTGATTTCAGACCCACTAGGATATCACTGGTTCTAGCAGACAGAACGATCAGGATTCCCGAAGGAGTATTGGAAGATGTGCCTATAATGATTGGCCAATGTGCGATACCTACTGACTTTGTGGTTCTCCAGTATGGACAGGAACCAAAGGATCCACTAATTTTGGGCAGATCTTTCTTAGCTACAGCTGGTGCAATGATTGACTGTCAGAGAGGTAAAATAGTTCTGAATGTGGGGGATCTGAAGATGAGTTTTGATATGAACAAGCTGGTAAAGAGACCAACCATCGACGGACAGACTTTCTATGTGGACGCACTTAGTGAATTAGCTGTCGAGTACTTTCACCAGTCGCATGCTGAAGATCCACTGGAAAGAGCTTTACTGAGCTCTATAATGGAGCTAGAGTACCTGCAGGACGAGCCAGCAATATGCTATACAAGACTGATGGATTCTGTTGAAGCTGCAATGCAGGTTGAAGTATCTGACGCGACCATGCAACGATCGACCATTGCCAAGCATCGGTCGTTGCAAAGCGACGCAGACTGGGCAGAAGAAAAAGCTCCGAAAATAGATTTGAAACAACTTCCTTCCGGGCTAAGGTACGCGTTTCTTGGACCTAATTCAACTTATCCAGTGATAGTTAACGCTATTTTAAACAACGCAGAGCTCACTTTACTACTAAGCAAGCTGCGCAAGCATCGCAAAGCTCTTGGCTATTCTCTTGATGACATTTCAGGTATCTCACCAAAGCTGTGCATGCATCGGATACATCTTGAGGATGAGTCTAAGACATCTATTGAGCATCAGAGAAGACTTAATCCTAATCTCCAGGAAGTGGTTAAGAAAGAGATTATGAAACTACTGGATGCTGGGATCATCTATCCTATTTCAGACAGTGATTGGGTCAGTCCAGTCCATGTAGTGCCTAAGAAAGGTGGAGTCACAGTTGTGAAGAATGAGAAGAATGAGCTGATACCTACTAGGACTGTGACGGGACACAGGATGTGCATAGATTACAGGAAACTGAATGCTGCGACTAGAAAGGATCACTTTCCCTTACCTTTCATTGACCAGATGCTAGAGAGGTTAGCCAATCACCCTTACTACTGCTTCCTCGATGGATACTCAGGTTTCTTTCAGATTCCTATCCACCCAGAAGATCAGGGAAAGACTACTTTCACTTGTCCATATGGCACATTTGCTTACCGTATGATGCCTTTTGGACTCTGTAATGCTCCTGCCACTTTTCAGAGATGCATGATGTCCATATTCACTGATATGATTGAAGACTTTATGGAGGTATTCATGGATGACTTCTCAGTCTATGGATCATCTTATAATGAATGTCTAGATAATCTATGCAAGGTACTGACTAGATGCGAAGAAAAGCACTTGGTCCTTAACTGGGAAAAGTGCCATTTCATGGTCAAAGATGGTATTGTTCTTGGACATAAGGTGTCTGAAGCAGGGATCGAAGTGGATCGCGCTAAGATTGAGGTAATGACCAACCTGCAGGCACCTGATTCTGTTAAGGCTATAAGAAGCTTTCTTGGACATGTTGGCTTTTATAGACGGTTCATCAAAGACTTCAGCAAGATTGCTAGGCCACTAACTGCTTTGCTGTGTAAGGATACCAAATTTGAGTTCGATGCAGACTGTAAGACTGCATTTGAACAGATCAAGCAGGCTTTAGTAAGTGCTCCAGTAGTCCAGCCACCGGATTGGGATTTACCTTTTGAGGTTATGTGTGATGCAAGTGACTTTGCTGTAGGAGCTGTTCTGGGACAGAAGAAGGACAGAAAGCTTCATGCTATTTATTATGCTAGTAGGACACTAGATGATGCACAGAGGAACTACGCAACCACAGAGAAAGAGCTGTTAGCTGTTGTCTTTGCTTTCGAGAAATTCCGCCCCTATCTTGTTGGTTCTAAAGTGATTGTTCATACTGATCATTCAGCCCTGAAGTATCTGATGCAGAAGAAAGATGCTAAGCCAAGATTGTTGAGATGGATTCTGTTGCTTCAGGAGTTTGATATCGAAGTGAGGGACAAGAAGGGAGTTGAAAATGGAGTTGCTGATCACCTTTCAAGGATGCTGGTTGAGGAAGACGTGCCCATAAATGACTATTTGCCTGAGGAAAACGTCAACATGGTTGGTACAGTTTTTGAGATGGATTTGGGAGGTGAGTTGCAGAACTGTCGGGAAAATCGCCTTGTGTTGATCGATGCTACGTTGGCAACGGTCGATACAAGTATCGGGGAAGCAACGATCGACACATGTACACGCAACGGTCGATGCACGTCTGATACGAACCGAGAGTCTTTTAAAATCAGAATTGGAAATTATGATTTCGAGATCTCTGCTGTGGCAACCTCTGATCGACCCTGGTATGCAGATATAGCTAATTACCTTGCTGCTGAGACTGAACTAGATGATCTAAAGGGCTATGAAAAGAAAAGGTTCTTTAGGGAACTTAGAAGATACTACTGGGATGAGCCTTATCTCTATAAGCACTGTTCAGATGGCCTTTACAGGAGATGCATTGCTGAATCAGAAGTTCCAGACATCCTCTTCCATTGTCATGGATCAGACTATGCTGGACATTTTGCTACATTCAAGACTGTGTCTAAAGTTCTGCAAGCAGGTTTCTGGTGGCCAACAATGTTCAGAGACACCCATTCTTTCGTCTCTCAGTGTGATGTTTGTCAGAGGAGAGGGAAAATCAGCAAGAAGCATGAGATGCCTCAGAATTTCATTCTGGAAGTTGAGGTTTTCGATTGCTGGGGCATAGATTTCATGGGCCCTTTTCCCTCATCCTATGGGAATAAATTCATTTTGGTTGCTGTGGACTATGTGTCTAAATGGGTCGAAGCAATAGCTAGTCCAACCAATGATTCTTCAGTGGTCATTAAGCTGTTTAAGACCATCATATTCCCCAGATTTGGAGTGCCTCGTATAGTGATAAGTGATGGAGGATCTCATTTCATCAATAAGGTTTTCGAAAAGCTGCTGAAAAAGCATGGAGTTCATCATCGAGTCGCTACTCCTTATCACCCTCAAACCAGTGGACAAGTCGAGGTTTCCAACAGACAGATCAAAGAGATCCTTGAGAAGACAGTTGGAAAGACAAGGAAGGATTGGGCAGCAAAGTTGGATGATGCATTATGGGCTTACAGGACAGCATTCAAGACACCACTTGGGACCACTCCATTCCATCTGCTATATGGAAAAGCATGTCATCTGCCAGTGGAACTTGAGCATAAAGCAGCATGGGCTGTGAAACAGATGAACTTTGATCTTAAGTCTGCTGCGGAAAGGAGATTGGTGCAGCTGAATGAGTTGGATGAGATTAGACATTTCGCTTATGAAAACTCAAAGCTGTACAAGGAGAGGACTAAGGCATATCATGACAAGAAGATTGTCTCCAGACAATTTGAGCCTAATGATCAGGTACTTTTATATAACTCTCGTTTGCATTTGTTTCCAGGAAAGCTGAAATCAAGGTGGTGTGGCCCTTTCACAATCAAAGAGGTGCGTCCATATGGAGCTGTCATTCTAACTGGTAAGGATGGTATTGAATTCACTGTGAATGGACAGAGGGTGAAACATTATTGGGCTAAGGCCGAGATTCCAGAAGGTCAGATTCTGCCTCTGGATGATGCACCCTCCACCTAGATCATCTGAAACGTCAAGCTATTGACGTTAAAAGAGCGCTGAGTGGGAGGCAACCCACTGTTTTCATTTTTGCATTTTGATTTTAGTATTTTTTTTTAGATTTTACGTTTTTGTTTCTGTTTTGGTGAGTTTTTGGTTGCAGGTTTCGGACAAATCGCAGTGCGTCGATCGACACACCATTGTGTCGATCGTCACAATACGAAAGAATCGCATTGCAGCGATCGTTGCGGTCCTGAGCAACGATCGATCCCCAACGAAAATCGCACAGCAACGGTCGGTGCACCTAGTGCAACGATCGATGCCTGACTGCGACAGAGGTAAAACCCGAGAGAACTAACCATTCAATTCACTAATTTTTGTTTTCTTTCTTTTAACCAATCCCTTGCTTGACACTACTGGGGACAGTGTGTCTTAAGTGTGGGGGAGGTTCTACTAATTACTTTCTTTTGTTTTCTTAAGAGTCAGTTAAATTTAAAAAAAAAAAAATTGTTTTTCGAGTCAAAATTTGTTTAAGTAGGAAACAATGATTTTTTGAGAAGATTAGCAGCATTTGCAGGAACTTAAGTGACCATTGAGATGAAGCTGCAGATTAATCTATGACTATTAAAAAACCCCATCACGGATCAACCTACTGAGGACACCCACATCACTCAGGTATCAGAGGATCCTTTTACTGACTTCACCCCTAATACTGACTTAGATTTTCTCACCTAAGGGCTTGGTATACTTTCTGTCGGGTTCCTTTGCTAGTTCTGACACAGCTTGTAAACCTGTCCCATCTAGTTCCCTTCTCCCCTTCCATAAAGTAAAAAAAAAAGATAATAAACTGAGGATGAGTTAGTAACTCCGAAGTGGTCATGGGAATGGTAGCTAAAACTCTCATATCCTGTGTATCCATGGAATGTGTCCAAAGTACACCCCATAACGGGAAGAACACTGATAAAAAAGATAAAATGATACCCAATGGGGAGAAATCAGTTGTTAAGGAAGGGAAAGAGAAGAAAGGGACTAGAGAAAGATAGTATGGTGGTCTAGAGCTGGCAAAGTAAGAACCCATGTGCCCTTTGATCGATACTCCTTAGGTGAGACCGCACTTTAATACTTGCAGAAGTCAGTAGGGAGAATTTGAATGCTTGAATGTGATTGTGGAGTTTACTTAGGACAGTTGCTAAGTGTGGGGGAAGTATATGTTGGTCTTGATGTCTGTAGATTGATTCTTTCATGTGGATTACTAAGGGGAATCTGAATGCTGCTGCTTCTAGGACAAAATGAGTTTCTGAAGAGTTTTCAAACCTCTTCACTACATTTTAGTTCTCTGTTTTGCTTGAGGGCAAGCAAAGGCTAAGTGTGGGGGAGTTGATATATCATGGTTTTTACCCAGTTTAGACCATGATATAGATGTGTTTTTAGTGTCTTTTGTATTCGTTCAGAGTCTTTTACAGGTTTAATCAAGTTTGGAGCTAATTGGAGATATTTGGAGCATTTTGGGACGTTTTAGCCGAGAGCTGAAGTCACTGCCTGATTTATTGATCATGCATCGACCGACACACCTTGTGCATCGGTCGACACACTACCGAGATGGGCCGTACACGTCGGTTTAATGAAGTTATGAAGATTTGCAAAGAAGCCCAAGATAGTTCCAGTATTTACACAGAAGCCCCATCCGAGAGTATGCCTATATATACTAGTTTTTGGTGTTTTATTTAGTGACGCTTTCATACTTAGAGCTAAGAGATTTCTAGAGCTTTTGGGGCTGATCTATTTCCTGTATTCACTTATTTTGGAGAAGATTTCGAACCCCTTTATCTATTTAATTTCTTATATGCAATCTATTATTTCTTTGATTATGTTTTCATTAATCATGTCTGAGTAGATCCATAGTTGAGTTTAGGGTTTCTCATTAGGGTTTGATGACTTGCTAGACTTGTTTAATTCAGTTAGGATTCACATGATTAGAATGTTCTTCAAACTAAATTGTGCTTAAAGCTAGTTCTAACCTGATCAATTAGAATCTAGATCTGAGGTTGCTAAATACGTCACGAGAGTAGGGTTTAGGAATCTGAACTATTTAGGGTGAGCAATTAAATTATTCGCAAAGAGATTTGGCTTAGTTTAATTGTGAACATATCGAACTTGAACTTAATGCTAGTTTAATCTGTTAGTAATTGCAAAGAGATTTGGGTTACTGCACTTAGGCTTAGAGAGTTTTCGCAAAGAGATTTGGTTAACTCTATTTTCGTGATTTGAGTTCTAGAACTGAGTTTAATTTGATCCTGACTGATTAGCTTGTCTGCTTGTCTGATTTCCTGAGAATACCCTAGGCTTGACGCTTTTAGTTTATTGCTTACAAAACCGATTCCTGCTACTGTTTACTTTCTTGCAACGCAATTTATTTACTTCACTACTTGCTTTATTTCTAGTTTAATCTCTACGTTTCTGTTTCTATTGAGACCAAGTGTCCCTGTGGATTCGATAACCCTATATACTACTTGACATTGCTGTTCACTTGCAGTTTAGAATAGGGTAAAACTTAGAAACCTATCACCTGATCAATTAGAATCTAGATCTTAGGTTGCTAAATTCGACACGAGAGTGTGTTTTAGAATCTGAACTATTTAGGTTGAGCAATTAAATTATTCGCAAAGAGATTTGGTTTAGTCTAATTGTGAACATATAGAACTTGAACTTAATGCTAGTTTAATCTGTTAGTAATTGCAAAGAGATTTGGGTTACTGCACTTAGACTTAGAGAGTTTTCGCAAAGAGATTTGGTTAATTCTATTTCCGTGATTTGAGTTCTAGAACTGAGTTTAATTTGATCCTGACTGATTAACTTGTCTGCTTGTCTGATTTCCTGAGAATACCCTAGGCTTGACGCTTTTAGTTTATTGCTTTCACAACCAACTTGCTACTGTTTACTTTCTTGCTTCGCAATTTATTTACTTCACCATCTGCTTATTTCTAGTATTAATCTCTACTGTTATGATCTATTGAGACCAAGTGTCCCTGTGGATTCGATAACCCTATATATTACTTTGACGATACTGTGCACTTGCAGTTTAGAATAGGGTAAAACTTAGAACCTATCAAGTTTTTGGCGCCGTTGCCGGGGACTCTTAGAGTCTTCGATAGGACCGAACTTAGGGTTTTTACTAGAAATTTTTCTTTTTGTTTTTCTTTTTTTTTCGTTTTTTTTCATAATTTGCTAACTTTTTCTCTGTTTCTTTCTGTCGCAGGTACGACTTTCGCCTTGCGTCGATCGTTGCATCCCTTGCGTCGATCGTCACTAGGCGATTTGAGATTGAATCGATCGTTGCACTGACAGCATCGATCGTTGCTGGACGATTACAGACAGTTTATGCCAACGCAGAAAACTCGAAGTAATCCGAACTCGAGCTTAGTTAATCTCGGACTAGAGGAACTTGGACGTCTAGAAGGAACTATCAGAAGAGAAAAGAGAGAGAGAATGGTACGAGAATGTCTGGTCTTGATACCAGATGCTGAAGGTACCCTGAGGGACCAAGATAACAACCCGTACAATGCTGCTTGGCATCGGGTTGATGCTGAAGGGAACGTGATCCCTGACCCACCTGAGCCACAACCGCATGCGCAAGCCCAAGGTCAAGCTCAAGGTAGACATATGATTGTCCATGAAAGGACTTTGGCTGATTACAACAGACCAGATGAGTTTCATAGAAACCGAACAACCTTAGTACTTCCTGGTTTCGAGAGGGAGGATTTTGAGATCAAGACCATCTACTACTCGCTGATGAAACAGAATGCTTTCCATGGACATCCAACAAAGCAGCCTTTGGACCACATTGATTCGTTTGAGGACATAATCAATGGCATGAAGTATGATGGAGTTTGCCAGGATTATCTGTTCCTTAAGCTCTTTCCTTACAGTCTCGCTGGAGACGCTAGTGCATGGCTGAAGCAACTGGCACCTGGTCAGTTTACCACTTGGGCAGCACTGAAAAAAGTGAGTTCCTGAGACATTTCTACGATGATGCGCGTTCAGACCAGTCCAGACAGGACATTCTCACATTTTCCCAAGGAGCTGTGGAGCCTTTAAAAGCTGCTTGGATGAGATTTAGGAAGTATCAGCGTGACTGCCAACACCATGGATTCAGTGAAGTCACATTGCTAGGTATTTTCTTCAGAGGCATAGATCTGCCATATCAGTCTGCGCTGGATAACTCCAGTAATGCTAACTTCAACACCAGGACTCCTACACAAGCTAAGCAGTTGATTGAGAACTTAATAAGCAGCAACAGTTGCAAGACTATGGATGAGAGGAGGAAGAAATCTGGTGGAAGTGTTGATAACTCAGAGATGGCTGAATTGAGATCCAGGATGGACAAAATCTGCAATCTTCTAGGTGAAAAGAAAGCTGTCCACTTTGCTCAAGAAGTAGAAGTAATTCAGACTGAGGAGGACACTCAGGAAGAAGATGTGAATTACATCGGAGGATCTGGTTTCCAAGGAAACAGATTTGGATATCAATCTGGGAACAGATTTTCCGGTGGAGGACAGAAGGGTGCCTTCACAGGCAATCAGAACTCTTCAAGCTTTGGACAGACTAGTAATTTTCAGAAGCCTTATGGACAAAGTGCTCAGAGAACCTACGGATCTTCATCTTATCAGTCACCTCCTGCAACCACTGCTTTTGAGACTAGGATAGAAACAATGTTGGAACAAGTACTGGAGAGCCAGAACAAGATTTCTGTGGACAGTAACAAGAAGCTGGATGCAGTTTATGAGAATCTCAATGGGAAGTTTGAGACTCTAAGCACTCATGTGAAGCAAGTGGACACTCAGGTGAATCAGATTTCCAGCTCTATGAAGGGAAAAGGAGTTGCAGACACTCACATTAAGGCCTGGTCTGTGTACATTAATGATGGGTCTCACCAAGGTGAAAAATTCGAGCTAAGTACAGCTGAATTGGTAGAGGAGGAAGAATTTTTGGATTTTGGAGAAAAACTCTCGGGTGAAAGTTGTGAACACAGTGTTGCAACGATCGACACACCCTTAGTGTCGGTCGTTGCAGGGCGTAAACAGACAGAACTGTCGGCTGATAATGGCATAGATGCTGAGTTGGAGCTTGATCACTTATTCACTTGAGTCTCTGAGATCTCTCAACAGGATATTTATGCGCATATTGTTAGACAACACTCCTCAGTGTCTGAAGTGATTAGGCAGGAAATTGAAGAGCTTAAGAAGCTAGAGGAGATTGGTGAAGAATTGGAAGAAATTCCAACTTCTGATGATCCACCTTATCATCCCTGTGTGCAGAGGTACTTAAACAGGATGCTGCCTTTAGATGAAGAGCTGAGAGACTGGGTGATTATAGTTCCCCAACACATTAGTGAGGTGCTACTGAACAAGGTCCCGAAGAAGCTGCCTGACCCTGGAGTCTTTGTGCTTGATTGCTCTATCTTCGAGGACAGTTTCAGACGCTCTCTTTGTGATTTAGGAGCTGCTGGAAGTATGATGCCTTATTCTGTGGCAGAGAAGCTGGGGATGTTGGATTTTTCTCCTACTAGGACCTCTCTTGTCCTAGCTGATCAGTCTATACGAGTTCCAGAAGGACTCTTAAAGGACATTCCAGTGAGACTTGGAAACTACTTAGTTCCGACAGACTTCCTTGTGCTGAAGTATGACTGCGATCCTGATGAAGCATTGCTGCTTGGAAGACCATTCTTGGCTACAGCAGGAGCTGTGATTGATGTTAGACAGAGTCTAATAGACCTCCACCTGGGAGATGAGCCGCTGCGATATGAGATGGAGAAGCTGCGAAAGCCACTGATAGATGGGCAGACATTCACAATCATGGATGCAGATGATGAGCAGCCAAACGACACTGTGATTCTAGATCCTGGAGCACATTTTACTCCATCTTTTCTTGGACATGAGTATTCTGCAACAGCCTATTCTCCACCTTGGATGAGGAGACTTGAACAGAGACAGAAAAAGTCTCTGTCAGGTTCTCTTGGTGCCTGAAAGATCTTGTGCGTCCGGTCAAGCTAATGACGTTAAACAAGCGCTGAGTGGGAGGCAACCCACTGTTTTCGTTTTTGCATTTTGATTTTAGTATTTTCATAGGATTTTACGTTTGTTTCTGGTTTTGGTGAGTTTTGTTTGCAGGTCTCGGATTAAAACGCAGTGCGTCGATCGACACACCATTGTGTCGATCGTCACAATACGAAAGAATCGCATTGCAGCGATCGTTGCGGTCCTGAGCAACGATCGATCCCCAACGAAAATCGCAGAGCAACGGTCGGTGCACCTAGTGCAACGATCGATGCCTGACTGCGACAGAGGTAAAAACCCGAGAGAACTAACCATTCCATTAACAAATTTTCCTTTTCTTTCTTTTAACCAATCCCTTGCTTGACACTACTGGGGACAGTGTGTCTTAAGTGTGGGGGAGGTTCTACTAATTACTTTCTTTTGTTTTCTTAGAGTCAGTTAAATTTTAAAAAAAAAAAATTTTGAGTCAAAATTTGTTTAAGTAGGAAACAATGATTTTTTGAGAAGATTAGCAGCATTTGCAGGAACTTATGGTAGCAAACACTATTTTCTCTCATGTGATCCATGGAATGTGTCCAAAGTACACCCCAAAACGGGAAGAACACTGATAAAAAAAAATAAAATGATACCCAGTGGGGAAAAATCAGTTGCTAAGGAAGGGAAAGAGAAGAAAGGAACTAAAGAAAGACAGTTTGGTGGTCTAGAGCTGGCAAGGTAAGAATCCATGTGCCTTTAGATCGATACCCCTTAGGTGAGACCGCACTTAAATATATGCAGAAGTCAGTAGGGAGAATTTGAATGCGTGAATGTGATTGTGGCGTTTACTTAGGACAGTTGCTAAGTGTGGGGGAAGTATATGTTGGTCTTGATGTCTGTGGATTGATTCTTTCATGTGGATTACTAAGGGGAATCTGAATGCTGCTGCTTCTACGACAAAATGAGTTTCTGAAGAGTTTTCAAACCTCTTCACTACATTTTAGTTCTCTGTTTTGCTTGAGGGCAAGCAAAGGCTAAGTGTGGGGGAGTTGATATATCATGGTTTTTGCCCATTTTATACCATGATATAGATGTATTTTTAGTGTCTTTTGTGTTCGTTTAGAGTCTTTTACAGGTTTAATCAGGTTTGGAGCTAATTGGAGATATTTGGAGCATTTTGGGACTTTTGGGACGTTTTGGCCGAGAGCTTAACTCACTGTCCGATTTATTGATCAAGCATCGACCGACACACCTTGTGCATCGGTCGACACACTAGCGAGATGGGCCGTACGCGTCGGTTTAACAAGTTATGAAGATTTGCAAAGAGGCCCAGAATAGTTCCAGTATTTACACAGAAGCCCCAGCCGAGATTAGGCTTATATATAGAGGATTTTGGTGTTTAATTTACTTACGCTTATATACTTAGAGCTAAGAGATTTTTAGAGCTTTTGGGGCTGATCTATTTCCTGTATTCACTTATTTTGGAGAAGATTTCGAACCCCTTTGATATTTTATTCTGTTATATGCAATCTATTATTTCTATGATTATGCTTTCATCAATCATGTCTGAGTAGATCCATAGTTAAGTTTAGGGTTTCTCATTAGGGTTTGATGACTTGCTAGACTTGTTTAATTCAGTTAAGGATTCATATGATTAGAATGTTCTTCAAACTAAATTGTGCTTAAAGCTAGTTCTAACCTGATCAATTAGAATCTAGATCTTAGGTTGCTAAATTCGACACGAGAGTGTGTTTTAGAATCTGAACTATTTAGGTTGAGCAATTAAATTATTCGCAAAGAGATTTGGTTTAGTCTAATTGTGAACATATCGAACTTGAACTTAATGATAGTTTAATCTGTTAGTAATTGCAAAGAGATTTGGGTTACTGCACTTGGACTTAGAGAGTTTTCGCAAAGAGATTTGGTTAATTCTATTTCCGTGATTTGAGTTCTAGAACTGAGTTTAATTTGATCCTGACTGATTAACTTGTCTGCTTGTCTGATTTCCTGAGAATACCTTAGGCTTGACGCTTTTAGTTTATTGCTTTCACAACCAACTTGCTACTGTTTACTTTCTTGCTTCGCAATTTATTTACTTCACCATCTGCTTATTTCTAGTATTAATCTCTACTGTTCTGATCTATTAAGACCAAGTGTCCCTGTGGATTCGATAACCCTATATATTACTTTGACGATACTGTGCACTTGCAGTTTAGAATAGGGTAAAACTTAGAACCTATCAGTGTCCTCAGTAGGCTGGTATGTGTTGGGTTTTCTAATAGTCATCGATCATCTGCAAGTCATCCAATGGTTACTTAAGTTCCTGCAAGTGTGATAATCTCCTCAAAAAGTCTTTGTTTCCTACTCAATTTGACTCAATAATACAAAATTTGACTGACTCTAAGAAAACAAAAGCGTGCGTCAGTAGCTACCTCCCCCACACTTGAAACACACTGTCCCCAGTGGTGTCAAGCTTAGGCTCGGTGAGAACAATAATCAAATTTGAAATATCCGAAAGTTGCAGAACACATACATGTCGTCGCCCTGTGTCGATCGAAGCCAGAAGTGGTGTCGATCGATGCAATGCGAATTTTGCCTGCGGTTAATGAAATAACCGGTGTGTGAACCGCAATCAAATCGGCTAACCGTGAATCGCAACTGTGTCGACCGATGCACTATGTGTGTCGATCGATGCAGTGCGATTTTGCCTGTTTCTCACGCTTTTGAACACACCAAAAACAAAGAAAAATCAAAGCAAACTGAATCAAAACGAAAAATAAAGAACTAAAATACCTAACAGTGGGTTGCCTCCCACTCAGCGCTTGTTTAAAGTCAATAGCTTGACTATGGTAAAGAGATCGGACTTATGGGGGATTCAACAAAGACTTTGAGTGTCTCTGTGAATGTCTTTTCATCCAAGGTGGCGTATAGGCATTTGGATCATGTGATCTCCCAAGGAACGAAGGAGTAGAACAGGGCGGGAGAGAAGCTTGGGTGGGATTCTGCGTTTTCCTGCATTCAAAGTTGATGGATTAGGCGGTTTAAGTTTAAAAGCTTTATACCTTTGCTTTAGTGGAAGTGAGATGTCTGGAGCTTTCTGCTTAATAGCAGTTGCAGGCTCTGAAGATGTTAGAGCAAGTTCAGAATGAACCGCCATCTTCTCCTCTCCAATAGGAATCTATGATTCCACCTCAACACTGAAGCTCTGTCCATCAATGGTGGCTCTCTGCTTCCTGTCCATCTTGAACTGCAATGGAATATCCCCCAGTTGGAGATCAATCAGACCACGTCTCACATCTATCACAGCTCCAACAGTAGCTAAAAATGATCTACCAAGTAGTAGAGGATCATCAGGCTTAATCTCATATTTCAGCACTACAAAGTCTGTTGGAATCAAGTAGTTTCCAACTCTGACATGAACATCATCAAGAACTCCTTCTGGATACTTCTTTGATCGATCAGCTAGGATAAGAGAGATCCTAGTAGGCTGGAAATCCATCAGTCCTAATCTCACAGCCACAGAGTATGGCATGAGATTCACATCAGCTCCTAAGTCGCACAGAGAATGCTTGAATCTGTCCTTAGAGATGGAGCAGTCTAGCACAAAGGCTCCAGGGTCTGGAAGCTTCTCTGTAATCTGAATCAGCTTCTTTTCCATTACTTTCATGCAATTAGCCACTTCTAGCTCCTGTTTAGACAGTTTGGGAACCTTAGGATATGGCACAGAGGGCTTATAGACTCGTTCTAGGACTGTTGCAGGCTTCTGGTCCCATCTGCAATCTGTGTCGATCGATGCACGATGTGTGTCGATCGTCACAAGGCGATTATGAGCAATTCCATCAGACGTATCGGGACTGTGTCGATCAATGCACGAGGTGTGTCGATCGATGCTTGTCTCAGGCAGACAGAATTCATCCAGAATATCCGAGATTATGCTCTCTTCTTCTTCTAGCAAGTCAATCTCATCTCTTATGACCACAACATTAACGGATCTGTTCTGTTCAGCTTTCCCAGCTCCATTTTGCCTTTGCACTGCTTGAGATGTCTGTTGGATTTGAACATCTAGCTTCTTCACATGTGTGCTCAAAGATTCGAACTTCCCATTCAGATCTTCATACAATGCATCTATCTTTGAGTTGAAGGATACATCGATCTGTTGTTGTCCCTCAAGACACTGCTCCATCATGGCTTCCAATCTGCTCTTATGTGTAGGTAGAGGCGGTGCTTGGTAAGAAGAAACACCATAGTTCCTCGAGAGGGAGTTACTCTGTTGCTGGAAGGGTTTCTGAAAAGCAGATTTCTAACTGTAGAATCCATTCCCTCCAACGTAGTTGATAGCTCCTTGCGCATACTTTCCAAGTAGAAGACTATGTAGAGAGTCAACTTTGTTCTTCAACCCAGCTATCTGTGAACTGTCAATCCCTGAGCTGAAAAAATAATTCCGACACATCGTCCTTACGGATCTCTTAGTCTTCTTGGTGATTCCGCGAAATGTGTCGACCAATGCAATAAGAGCGTCGATCGATGCAGGGCTCGAAGATTTGACGATTGACACACAGGACCGTGTCGATCGATGCAAGGCGAATCTAGGCGTACCTGAAACGCAAAAAGAAAAGAAAAATCAGAAATAAAAAACAAAAACGAAAAACCTAGTCAAAACCCTAAGTTCAAATCTATCGAAGACTCAAAAGAGTCCCCGGCAACGGCGCCAAAAACTTGATAGGGTGTAAAGTTTTATCCTATTCTACTGCAAGTGCACAGTCAATGCAATTATAGTATATAGGGTTATCGAATCCACAAGGACTCTAGGCAACGATAGAATTAAGAACAGTCAAGTTAAACTAAGTGAATGTAGTGAGAAACTAAAAGGCAAAACAGAAAAGTAAATCAATAGCAAGAATTGTTTGTAGGCAATTAACTAAAAGCGCTAAGTCTAGGGAGTTCTTAGGAAATCGGACAAGCAGATAAATTATTCAGTCATGATCAAATTAAGCACAGTTCTAGAACTCAAACACATATATAGAATTAACCAACTTTTGTTGTGAGAATTCTCTAAGCCTAATTGCAGAAATCTAAATTTCTTTGTAATTTCTAACAGATTAAACTAGCTTTAAGATCAAATTCGATAAGTTCACAATTCAATTAAACCAAATTTCTTTGCGAGTAATTCATTTGCTCAACCTAAATAGTTCAGATTCTAAACCACACTTTCGTGTCAATTTAACAATCTAAGATCTAGATTCTAAGTGATCAGGTTAGAAGCTAGTGTTAAGCACAATTTAGATTGAAGAACAATTATGATATGAATCCTTAACTGAATTAATTAAATCTAGAAAGCCATAAAATCCTTAATGAGAATCCCTAAACCTAACTATGAATCTACTCAGACATGGAATATGAAAACATAATCAATGAATTAATAGATTGCATAAAAGAGAATAAAGAAGTAAATGGGTTCGAAATCTTCTCCAAAAAGCAGGAAGCAGTACAGGATTAGATCAGCCCCAAAAAGCTCTAAAAACTCTCAGCTCTAAGTATGAAAGCGTATCTAATTAAAAACACCAAAACCTAATTATATAGGCCTAATCTCGTTATGGGGCTTCTTTGTTAATATCAGGAACTTCTGGGCTTTAGTGCAATTTCCACATTCTTCATTAAGTCTCGAGAGAATTTCCTAGTCACGCTATGCATCGATCGATGCCAAATGTGTGTCGATCGACACATCTGTCAAATATGGGCAGTGACTTCTATCTCTCGGCTCAAAACACCAAAATGCTCCATAAAGCTCCATAATCTCCAATTTAGCTCCAAAAGTGCTTAGACCTGTTAAATATCTGAAATGACTCTAAAACATAGTAATAGACTCGATAAATAGAACATATACCATGGTTAAAAGCCCTAAAATCCATGGTATATCATTCTGCTGAAAAGGCTTCTGGTAACCAGCATTCTAACCATACTTTGAAGAGTTTTGATTGCTTGTGAAAGCACTCTTCTGTCCACCATTAAAGAACTTGTTGTCTTGCTGATTCCCAAACTTGTTTCCTTGGAATCCAGAACCACTGATGTAGTTTACATCTTCTTCAGTGCAACCTTCTTCAGCCTCAAACACTTCAATTTCCTGAGCAAAGTGAACAGCTTTCTTACCAGTCAACAAGCTGTGAACACTATCCAGCTGCTTCTTAACCTCAGAAATCTGCGTGTCATCCATCTTTCCACCAGATTCTTTCCTCCTCTGATCTGCAGTCTTAGTACTGTTGCTACTGACCAAGTTCTCAATCTACACTCTAGCCTGCTCGGGAGTCTTTGTGTTGAAGTTACCATTGCTCGCAGCATCCAACGCAGACTGGTACCAGAGATCCACATCTCTGAAGAAAATGCTCAGCAGCTGAACTTCAGAGAATCCATGATGAGGACAATCTCGTTGGTACATCTTAAACCTTACCCAAGCTGACTTAAGTGGTTCTGTAGGTCACTGAGTGAATGTCAGAAGATCCTGTCTGAGCTGATCTGAGCGAGCATCATCATAGAAGTGTCGCAGGAAATCTCTCTTCACACCATCCCAAGTAGTCAACTTCCCAGGTGGAAGTTGCTTCAGCCAAGCAGCAGCCTCTCCAGCAAGAGAATATGGGAAAAGCTTCAGATAAAGGAAGTCACAATCCACCCGTTGTACTTCATTCCAGTGATGAAGGCTTCAAAATCCTCAGTGTGGTCCATGAGTTTCTCATGTGGGAGACCATGGAAGGGGTGCTGCCTCAGCATAGCGTAATAGACAGTCTTGATCTCAAAGTCACTCCTCTAAAAAGGTGGAGGAACAATTGCTGACCGGTTAGCATAAAACTCATCGGGACGGTTGTAGTCAGCAAGAGTCCTCTCAGCAGCAGGTGGCTGTCCATTAGCTCCAGCATTGACCATCTGCCTCTGACCTTGAGGCTGTTCACGTTCAGGGATTACTCGTCCCTCATCATCAATCCTTTGCCCCTGATCATTGTAGGTGTTGTTCTGTTGGTCTCTTAAAACTCCTTCAGCATCTGATCTCAAAATCAAACGATTGTTCATCATTCTTGTTCTTTGACCCTTTCTGTTCGTTCTCTCAAGTTTAGAAAGCTCCTCAAGTCTGAGGTTCAAAAGTTCTTCGCTCTGGTTGCTTCGGGTATTTCGACTAGGCATACACTGACTTCAAAACTCTGTTTCGAGGTAGATGTCGGGCGACACTAAGGAGGGTGTCGGTCGACACTGAATGCGTCTGTCGATTACCTCCAGCAACAAAACAAGCCAAACCGAGAAAAATCAGTAACGAATAAATAAAAACGACCTAAACTCAACTCTAAAACAAAATCTATCGGCAAACTCCAACGAGTCCCCGGCAACGGCGCCAAAAACTTGATAGGTCAAGAAATATCCTTATTCTACTGCAAGTGCACAAATATGTGAATGTAGTACTTAGGGTATCGTATCCACAAGGACTCACGGTCACACGATAGATTATATGTTGTAAAGTTAAGTAATCAATTCAAGAAAGCAGTAAACAAAAGAAAGTAAACAGGAAGGTGTTTTCAATAAGAGAAAGGCGTCATACTTAGGAAGTTCTCGGGAATTATGCAATGCTAGACACTTAACTAACCGGATTCAGATTAAACACAAGTTCAAGAACTAGAAACACAATGCTAAACAATCCAACTCTCGCTGAGATTATTTCTATATCTAGCAACATAGCGATCCAAATCTCTTTGTGATCCTAGAGTTCTAAACAAGCATTAAGAACAGGTTCTATCGGTTCACAATTCTCTTTGTGACCAAATCTCTTTGTATCTAGTCAAATTGCTCACACTAAGTTTATTCAGATTATAACTCACACTCTCGTGCTATTGTCAATTATCTTAGATCTAAACCCTAGGTGATCATTCCAGAATTCAATATTAAGCACAACTTAGGTGATGAACAAACAGATGGTGAATCCTAATAAATCAGTTATCAAACATTCATAAAACCCTTATGAGAATTCCTAAATCTAACTAGGTTAATACTCAGACATATTATCAGTTAACAATACATCATTGAATAGAAAACCAAAGATTGAATAGATAAAAGTAAAGGGGTTCGAAATCCTTCTTTCAAGGTTACAAGTAGCAAGAATCAGCCCATAGCCAAAATCTCTCAATCTCCAAAACAAGAACAACTAAGAACAAGATAAAAAGATAGCATAATGAGTCTGCTCTCAAAAACCTAATTAAAAACCACTAAACACGTTTTGGGGCTAAATTAGAATTAGGGAAACTTCTGGGCAATTCTGCAATTCTTCAAAACATGTCTTCAACTCACGTATAACTTCTCTGTCGCTCTCAGTGTCGACCGACATCAAGGTTAGTGTCGGTCGACATCCAATCGTGGCCGAGACACCAACTTCAGCTCGTTGCATAAATCACCAGAAACGTCCTATAATCCCATCTTTTGCTCCAAACACAAGCCTACCTGTAGAAGACTCAGTAGACTCGAAAAACCAGGTTAAAGACTCAATATATATACAACTATATCATGGTTGAAAACCTATAAAAACCATGATATATCAGTGTTTAGCCTCACAATGCTCACAATGTTCCAAGCAAACTAACCACAAGATTTGAAGAGTTTTAATTCGAAAGAAGAAAAAGATAAAGATAGACAAATTGCCAGATTTTTGGGGCTAAGTTGATTGACCAACACTTAGAACCGATTTCTCTTGGTTCTAATACTTTATTTTTGATTCAAAGGCTACTAACACTCTTTTCTCTTTTTTTTTGGGAAATAATTTTGCTCACTAGCAAAGAAGATAGACATAAAATAATTTTTGATTTTTTTTTTGTAGAAAGGAAGAAGATGAAGAGTTTAAAAGTGAATCGATCAGAGATGGAAGATGATAAGATGAATGGATTTTCGATTACCAGACTTAGAGTTGGCTCTGATACCACATGATATGATCATAGTTGGCAATCTTACTGTGGAATATTGGATAGGCTTTGGTCCAACAAAAGCTACTAGCAACCGGCTTGGACAATGGAAGTTGATCGATGGGTCACACAGTGGATGCAGAAGACCAATGATGTTCCCGCCTCTTCAATAGCCTGATGTAACTCACAAGTCTATTTCAGAGGGTTGAAGACTTAGATATTACGCACCAGATCTTCAGAAAGTTCACAAGGAACAAAGGTGAGATTGCTCTCAAAGATGATCAAAGATAAAAATTAAAAATGAAAAGGTTGTTCTTATTTTCAAAAATGTAAGAATACATATAGAGTTTGTCTTGAATGAAGAGTGTAGAAATCTGACTTAGGAAATAGAAAACAATAAAGAACAAAGGCTTGTCTTGGTCGACATTTTACAGCTGTTTTAGGTCGTACACCAAAGCGTATTCCAGGGCGTACACTTTACTTATTTTTCTACAGTCCCAAATTGACCGTTTCATGTTTCTTGCATTGGTCGATTCAGTCCTCGCGGAACAGTGTAGTTCAGCATAATTTACCCGTACACTGCTCTTCGGGGTACACCTTCATTTCAAAAAGTCTTTCTTGTGAGGCTCTTTCTTCTTGGACTTTCAAAAACACCAAAGTAGTTATGCTAACTACTTCATCATCAAAAACCAAGTGATCTTGCATGGAACTAAGTAGAAGACTTAGTGCAGTAGAAAACATTTTAGCTCTTTATCTCGTGATAGCTCCAACTGGTAAATGCAATGCTTCGTCAGGTTCTAGCAGCTCATCCTTTGGTTCCTTTAACTCTGGTTCAAGTCCTTCTCCTCATGATCATATCAACAAGGATGGACTTGCAAGGAGCATCTAGCCGATTATGTAAGAGATATGTTATGCTTTTATGAAGTTGCACGTTGGAGCACCCATGGTGAAGATATTCTCGATGAGGCTCTCGCTTTCTCTAGGTCTCATTTGGAAGAACTAGCTTCTCAATGTAGTCCCCATCCGCGTCAAGAATGCATACATTCATACCCTTTGGGTATCTCAAGGATAGAAGCAAGACAATATGTCTCATACTATGAAGAGGAAGATTCTTACGATCGAACCGTGCTAGAATTTTCTAAATTAAACTTTAATCTTTGCAAATGTTACACCAGAAATAGATCTTCCATATCTTAAGGTACAATTTGGAGCTAGATATCTCAGCTATCTAAGAAAAATTTTAATGGAGAAACCTGATATAATGGTTGAACAATTTTGACATGTTTTTAGGTGGAAGAAAATTTAGAGTTTGATTTGAAAATCTCATGTAATCACACCTAAAAAAGTGTTTGCTCTACTTGCGACTTATGCTCTACTTGCCCGCCTTTGTGATGACATTGTGGGCTGCGAGATAATTATCGTTACATGTAAACATATTGATGACTTGCAAATACAAAAATGATCAAAAATTTTTGATTTGAAATTTTTTAGAGAAATATTTAATATGAAAAAATTGATTGGGTCTCTCGGTACCACACACAAACACAAGCATTTACAGATAGTAACAGTTATTGGTGTTTTTAGATAAACTATTATGACTGAAGGGATCAATGAGACAGACGAGAGTTTGTTACATGAATGAACTCATTTATTCACCTAATTATGAAATGATTACAAAGCGTTTATTACAAGTAAATAATTTATACATAATTGATCAAGCTAAACGGGCAAAAGGAAACCGAGAATAACCAAACCAATAACTAACTCCAATAGTCCCCCCTCTAGATGTGCAGAAGATGTTTTTATGCTCATCTTGGGTTTTAAGTGTTAAAATTGGTAAGGAAATAATGGTTTGGTAAGTATATCATCAACTTGATCTTCTGTTCGAGCATATAATGTCTTGAGTAGACATAGATCAAGCTTCTCCCAAACAGTATGACAGTCAAATTGATGAGTTTGCTACATTCTTGGAAGAAAGGGTTAGTAGCAATGTATATGGCCGGCAGCTGTACTATCTGAATATAGAACCGTAATAGAACATGTATTCACTCACAATTCTATTAAAAGTGTACTGAGCCGCAATTAACAAGAAGCCAGAGCCAGTGCTCTGTATTCAGCCTCGGCAGAGGATCTTGAAATTGTTGGTTGCTTCTTTGATCCCCAGGATATCATTGAGTCACCAACAAACATACTAAAACCAGTTGTTGATCTCCTACTATCTGGAAAATCAGTCCAATCTGCATCCATAAAACTTTTTATTGGAAGTTCTGAAGAAGCATAATAGAACAAACCTTGCTCATTTGTAGCTTTGATGCATTGTATGACTTTATAAACTGCCTTCAAGTGTGAAGTACGAGTAGCCAATGGGTATTGACAAAGCTTATTCAAATCAGATGTGCTATCAGGTCTTCTTATAGTTAGATACGTCAAATGGCCAACCAGACGATGATATAATTCACGATCATCAATAAGATCTCCATCATCCTTAGACATTTTTAAATTTGGATTCATGGGAATTGAGGAAAGTTTGCATTCCATCATACCAGTAGATGAGAGTAGCTCAAGAGCATACTTTTGTCACAATGAGATAACTTTTGATGTTCTGGAGATCTCTAATCCCAGTAAAAAAAATAAAAGCTTCAAGGTCTCTAAGTTTGAAAAATATCTTGATAATTATGTTAAATATTTAGATGCATTACTGCAGGTGCTAGAAATGACAATTTCATCAAAATATACTAACACCACCACAAATCATCTTTAGTCTTCCAAACGAACAAAAGAGTGATCACCATGAGCTTTGCCAAACCCCAATTTCTTAAGAAAATCTGAGAGCTTTCTAAACAACTGCTATAAAGCTTGTTTCAAACCATATATGAACTTTTTAAGTTTCAACCGTTTTTGGTGGTATAGATTCCTCCTTTCTCTTAGCATATTCTTTTGGTAATTTCATATATATCTCTTTCTCCAAATCTCCATTAAAAGCATTGGAAATATAAAGTTGAGTTAGAGACCAAATCTTAGTATTTGAGACCTTCAACAACAATTTGATTGTAACCATTTTAGAAATTGGTTAAAATGATTTCTTTCTTGTAGGTAGACTTGTTACTTCCCAAGTATTAGTTTATTCCATAGCTTCAATATCCTTATCCACCACTCCACACAACTCTTGGACCTCTGAGCTTCAGTGAATGTATAGAGAATAGGGATTTTGGTGATATAATTAACATATGAGTGATTCAGGAAAAAGTTTGTAATAGGATGAGTTGAAGAAATGGGATACGGGGAGTTTGTTTCTAAAGAGCCTTCAGATGAACACGAAGTTCTTTGGGAGAGTATAAGGACGTGATTTTATTGAGGAATGTTATGTTATGGTATAGGGTAAGAGTTTAAAAGGGGTGGAGATATAGTGCATGAAAGCTCAGAGTCTGTTGGTGTGAAAAAGTCCAAATGGCACCTCTGAAATCTTTTCTTTGGCCATTGGGAATATATCTTCATGAAATACAACATTCCTTGAGGTGAAAACAATGTAATCTCCAAATCCATTAGCATGTAACTCTTATAACCAAAAGTATATCCCAAAAAAAAATAGTATGCTCTTGATCTCGGAAGTACCATAACATAGACATCCGAATGTTTTGAGCTGAGGGTAGTCTGGAGATGTACCAGTGAAAACTTCAGATGGAGTCTTCTTTGAAAGCAGTATAGATGGAGTTCTGTTTATCAAAAACCCGGCTGTCAAAACATATTTAATATCCCCCCCCCCCCCCCCCCCCCCCCCGACCTTTAATGGTACTCTAGATTGAAATAGCACGAGCAACATTAAGTATATTTTAATGCTTCCTCTCCACAACATAATTCTGCTATGGTGTCTCTCAAGGCATGAATGGTGTAAGACAATCCCTTTTCTCTTGATAGAACTTTGTAATTATCAGTTCAGGCACATTGTATTGAAGTAATTTTACTTAAGTATTATACTGAGTTTCAACTTTTCGAATGAAATTTGGACATATGGTTGTTGGAGGTGGGTTTATCACCCTCTTTAGCCCGGCCCAACAGCTAGAAGTTCCCATCAAATATCAAGCCCAAATAAGAAGTAGGCAGCCCATTTCGGCGAAGTCTGGCGATCGTCCTCGCTGACCTGCATGAAAAAGGGAAATATGATTAATGTCAAATTAACATATTTGAGAAAAGGAAGAAGATAAAGATAAATCTTCGAAAAGGAAGGATAATCAAAGATTTTTTGGATTTAACATTATCGAATCAGAGAGAATTTATGAAATAAACCCTAAATCTCATGATATAAATATCATTCCTTTGCGCGGAAAAAGACTATCCTGATTTTTTTGTATTCTAACCCTAATTCCAGAGCAGAAAAATCAACATTGATTTTCAAACTCTAAGTAATAAAACGACTACGTTTTTGGTTATTTTTATTGCCTTTAACTTCTTTATCGGAATTATTAAGATCCCTCTAAATCGATCAATTTATTAATTGATCATTGTGAATCTTGGATTCAACGATCAACACCGTCTGTGGGAACTTTAGATATATTAATGCGACTAAAGGACATATCAGCAATGACGGAAACACCACTCTTATCGCATGAGACAAGAGGAATAAGCAACGCCGACAGACATCACCAACACCAGCAACACATGAGTTAAAGGAGAACATATCCAATCTAACTCGCCCCCGCAAGGTGATGGAGCCCACGATAATTCAAAAAGCTTAGGATCGCATGCCAACGCGGCACTAACGGGAAACCTGAACATCCCGGATGCATCCGCATCAGGAGGAACAGCTCAAGACGGCACAACTACAACCCTCGCTAGGCGCAAGGAAGAAGCAGCAGCATCATCAAGGTCAGCACGTGCAGCAAACACAACAACACCAATTTCCAGGACTGGAAACCAGAGCATGATGGAGAAGATGCTCGAGATGCTAAAGAACCGAATGTATATAATGGATAAGGCGACGAACAAGCGAATCATGATTCTTGCTAGCCAACAAGCCATGTTCCACAACAACTTGATCGAACGTCAGAGCGCACCAATAACAGAACAGATCTGGAGAAAATACCTCCCACAAATAGGCGTCTCTTCTCAGAGGAACTTCCAAGGACCATATAGTCGACAGTCAACCCGACAAGCGTCGCACCAACTTCGATCTACATAGGGTCGACTCCAAATGCTCAGATCGCTGCCATATTGAGTCAGATACAAGATCTTAATTCTTGGGTCCATCGAGTGTCTCGGTATCAAAGCTTGATCGCGTGTTGGAATAGGCTTAGAAGATGCCATTCACACATCGGATAATGAGCGCAAGGATCCCACACATCAATAAAGTCAATTTCCCAACTTACGAAGGGAAATCTTACCCTAGTCAATTCATGACAGCGTTCATGATAACATGGGTCAGAATCGATTCAGAAACGAGGAAAAAGACGCCGAATACTGCCAGCACTTTGTGGGGAACCTCGAAGGAATGGCCCTTAATTGGTTCTCGCAACTTAAAATGAGATTGATCGACAACTTCCTCCAGCTCTCAGAAGCGTTCTTAAAACATTACTCTCTGTTCATAACTCCCAGATCATCAGATGCTGACCTCTGGGACCTTGAGCAAAGAGAAGACGAGCCCTTGCGAGCTTTCATCGATCAATTTAAGGAATTGGTACACAGAGTGACAATAGACGATAACGCGGCACGGGGAGCACTTCAGAAATCTTTGTGGTTTGACTCGGCTTACAGAAGGGACTTGAAGCTCAACGAGCCGACATCCTTGAAAGATGCATTGCAAAGAGCTGCCACATTCGTGGAATTGGAAAAGGAACACACAATAATACTCTCTAAAAAGCACTACAATTTAACCATGAAACCACTAGCAGCAAAGGAGAAGTCTCCACCTGATCACCATGAATAAAACCACAAATCTTCTTCGGCCTATTACGTCGGAAGTACATCACAGGGTTGGGACAAGTACGTTCGAGACCAGCCACGACCTGAAGAAGGGAACAAATACAAGCCATACTGTGAATATCACAAAAGTACTCCCATGATACCGCGTCATGCCAAAATTTGGGTGACTAATTGCTAGACCAATACCGCAAAGGGAAAATTGTCAACCTCGAGCGAGGAGGTCGGCTGTCCAAAATTGGAATAACAAGAAGGAAACAAACAGGCAGCAAACAAAGGGGAACCTCCAAACCAAGAAATTTTTTAGAAGATGGTCCTCCAGAAAAGGAGCCCAGTAGGAAAGCTCGAGATGGAGATGATGACGACAGATTAGCGCTGTAACCACGCCGAAGAGTCAACATGATCATGGGCAGTTTACAGTTGTGCTTGGACTCTGTATGATCGATCAAGGTGTACGGCCGAAAGGCCAGTTCATCTAAGAAAAATACTCTTCCCATCGAAGAAGGCACACCTTGTCATTCACCGAAGCCGACGCACTCGGAGTAGGCATACCACATAAAGATCCTTTGGTAGTCGACATCTTGATCGAATATTGCCAGATCTCCCGCGTACTGGCCGATACATGAAGCCCGGTCGTCGTAATTTTAAAAGAAGCACTGGAAAAAGCGAAATTCATGAATTTGCAAGTCAAGACGAAGGTGCAACCACTTACCGGATTCAATGGCAATCAGACCAGGATGATCGGCACAGTCAAGCTCCCGATCTACGCCAGCGGGATGGCAACTATGACAAAGTTCGTCATCCTCGACGTGAAGGAATTTCTAGCAGTTCCTAATCCAATTAGGCATCCCTAGTCTGAATTCCAAGCCTAGGATCTAGGGTTCATGTAATTGAATCATTAGGATCTCAGGATTACCTGGTTATTAGCAGCGGAAGGTTTTGCAGATAATCAAGATCTTGAAGCACCTCAAACGCGGTGCCTCTACTGGTATCCACACGCACACAAACTGAACAGGAGGGATGCTAGTGCCTTTAGCGACCAGATCTCTCAAGAGGTTTCTATTTCTTTTCTGGTGGCTGTGAATTAGGTTAGATCAGTGTTTAGGTCGACCATCTATCTTATATATGTCGACTTAAACCACAACCGAATTAACCAACGATTAAACCGATTTAATCTGGCAATTCGCGAGTTTGTTTCGACCGACACACTTGATGTGTCGATCGACACTGCCCTAGAAAATTGGTATCGAATGCATATCAAATATGCATTCATCAGATCATTACATTAATGATCAACCTCGTTTACTACGTCCAGTTTGCTTAGGTGTGTGACCCTGTAGAATCATATAACACTAGCAATGAGTTCTAAACTCATTGATCATAAGTGGCTTCTAGCAAAGCATCATGACTGCCTAGTGTCATATGATTGTCTCATCTCGAAAATACGACTTTCACTTAAGAGCAAGTACAATAGATTTCAGGACATTCCCAACAATCTCCCACTTGTACTGGAATCATCTATTCCCATAATCCCTTCGTCACTATATCTCGATCTGGCATAAGGCAAGATCTGTGTCACCCTTATTTAGCCAAGATCATGTTCATCGAACTCCGATTTATACTGACAAGACAAACGACTGACAATCACCTCGTTTCAGTGTGGCCACACATTTCTCAGTATCAAATCTTCGATGGGCCCTGAGATATTTATCTCCTGTTATATTGGAGGGAAAAATCCCATCTTGTTCCATCCCTGTTTCTTCACACACTTCATGATACGCCCAATCAATGCCTTTATAGTCACCAGTTACGGCTGACGTTTGACAAGGTTAAAGCGGACCAATTCATATGTAAGAAAACATGATGAACTCAGGTCTAAGGACTATACTCTATAGTCGTAATGAAAACTCTCATGACACTTATATAACTATCCCGTAGAGTTCTCATCAGTGGGTCATGTCCGATCATGTGTTCTCTAACACATATCTATGTGATTGACTTTAATACTCTTATTAATGACTCCATGAAACTTAGTCATCAGTCACCTCACATACTAGTCTCACGCGGTTGTTAACGTCCCACTTTAAGAACCTCGACCAGGGACCAACATAATTTATGTCATTTATTATCTATATGGTTTCATGATCAAGTTACATACTTGATGACCTATAAAATGTCATAAATTACTTTGGGACTATTATTTAATAACCATTATTAAATAATACAGATGTCAGATTTCAATAACATAATCAAATTATGTTTTCACGAACATCATATCATAACTAAAATTAACATCAACAACTCCCACTAAAATTAAGATCACATCTTCAGACATCTAATGCCTTTAGCAGTAGTCTGACCCTCATTCGCTCTTGCTCAGCGTGTGTCGAAAGACACTGCGTCTTGCTAAGAGTAATACCAAGAGTCATTTGCACGAGGCCCTTCTTGGAATCCTGCATACTGGACCTGTGCAAGACCTTATCACCATAAGTATCTTGACACAATCCAATTAGCTTGTCCAATCTATCTCCATAGATTCTTATTCCAAGAATGTACACGGTTTCTCCCATATTTATTATCGAAAAACAACTTTCGAGTCAAGTCTTAACAGACTGAAACAATGGAACTTCATTTCCGAGAAGTAGCATGTTATCAACATACAATACTAGAAATGCAACTGCGCTCCCACTAGTCCTCTTGTAAATATACGGTTCCTCTTCGTTCCTGACGAAGTCAAACCTTTTGACTGCTTCATCAAAACAAAGATTCCAACTCCGAGATGCTTGCTTCAGTCCATAAATGGACCGATGAAGCTTGCATATCTTCCTAGCTTCATTAGGATCAATGAAAACTTCAGGTTGTGTCACGTACACATCCCTTTCCAGAATTCCTTTAAGGAAAACTGTTTTCACATCCATCTGCCAGATCTCATAACCATTATGAGTGGTGATTGCTAGGAGAATCCGAATGGACTTAAGCACGTTGACTGGGAATAGGTTTGTTCATAGTCAATACCATGAATTAGCTTGAAACCTTTTGCCACCAACCTAGCTTTGTACATCCATGTCAACTTTTCTTCTTGAAAACCCATTAACTCACAATGGCTTCTACACCATCGGGTAAGTCAACCCAAGTCATACTTGGTTCTATGACATGGATCCTATTTCGGATTCAGTGGCTTTTAGCCATTTTCGGAGTCAAGGCCCATCATTGCTTCTTCAAAATTCGCAGGCCCGTCACTTTCAATGATCAATAGATCACGGCAATTGGTTACGAGAAATCTACATTTCTCGGGTTCGTGACGGATCCTTTCGGATCTGCGAGCTTCAGTTTTGTGTAAAAATCGCGCACATATCTCATATGTATACTTTTACCATGACCTAATTAACCAAGATTTAAACTGTAGTTAATTAAGTCATAAACCAAAATCAATATTTTGGTTTGCGATCTGTGTCGATCGATACAACTTTTGTGTCGATCGACACTTCTTCAGAAACTCGCCATTTGAATGCATATCAAATATACATTCACTAGATCCTTGCAAACCTTAGGCATCACAGGTGCAGGTTCTACAACTCCTTGTAGATCCAACTGCTGCTCTTCCTCATCAGGTTGAGCAGTCTCCTGTGATTTTCGAATTTCTTCGAGTTGTACTTTACTCCCACTGTTCTTCTTGGAAAGAAAATCTTTCTCAAGAAAACATGGTTCCGAGCAACGAACAATTTGTTCTCGGGTCGGTTGTAAAAGTAACATGCCTTGGTTTCGTTAGGACAACCAATGAAGTAGCACTTATCGGATTTGGGTGTGAGCTTATCAGAGATTAAACGTTTTATATAAGCCTCACAACCCCAAATCTTCTTGAAAGACAAATCAGGAACATTAACAGTCCACATCTCATGTGGTGTCTCTGTAACTGATCTTGATGGAACTCTATTTATTGTAAACGCAGACGTTTCTTGAGCGTATTCTTAGAAGGGTAATGGAAGATCTAAGTGACTCATCATTAATCGAACCATATTTAATAAAGTCCGATGCAGGAGGAGTAAATTGTGAAACTCTTTCACAATCTCTCAGATGATCACTAAATTCTTGACTTAAGTATTCACCTCCATGATCTCATCGTAGAGCTTTAATACTTTTGCCAAATTGATTCTGTACTTCATTCTGGAGCTCTTTGAACTTTTCAAAAGATTCTGATTTATGTCTTATTAATAAGACATAACTGTACCTACTGAAAATATCAGTAAAGGTAATGAAGTACTGAAAATTTTCTCTAGCACTAGTGCTCATTGGCCCATATACATCCGTATGTATAAAGCCCAATAAGCCTCTGGCCCTTTCATTTTGTTCGTTCGCAACCTGTATCGACCGACGCACCGTTTGTGTCGATCGACACTACCTTTTTTTTCCGAAAGGGGCCTTTGTCATTTACCCAATAAACAATATTCAATTAACTCATTATGATTCATAATCAGATGAGCCCAAAAGTCCATCACTATGGAGCTTCAGAATCTATTTCTCATTTATATGGCCCAAAACGACAATGCCAGAGAGAAGTTTGATTCGTATCATTTGACTTGAATCTCTTGGTACTAATGTTATAGTTAGGCACGTTTTGGTTTAGAACATAAAGTCCACTTTCTAATGGATTGCTACTATAAAATATATCATTGTAATCAAATGAATAACACTTATTCTTAATTTGAAAACTGATATCCTCCCATATCCAAACAAGGATTAGAAATAATCTTTCTGCTCATAGCAGGTACATAGTATCAGTTTTAAGTTCAAAACATGCCATAAGAGAAAACAAATGAAATACTCCTACGGCTAATGCAACAACTCTTGCTCCATTTCCCACGCGTAGATCCACTTTTCCTTTCTCCATAGTCCTACTTTTGCTCAGGCCCTGCACATTTTCACAAAATATGAGTACCACAGCTGGTATCAAATACCCAATAAGTAGAACTATAAGAAGTAACATTTACTTCTATAACATAAATACCTGAAGAAGAAGTCTCGTACGTCTTCTTCAGCTTCTCATAATCTTCCATGAATTTATTGCAGTTTCTTTTCAAATGCCCATAACCATTACAATAACGGCACTTAACATCTTCAGAAGGACTGGTTTTAACCTTAGGAGCATGGCCAGACTCGCTTGGATTCACAATCGAGCTCGTCTTGCCATCACCTTTGTTCTTACCAAGTTTCTTAAACTTTTTACCCTTTTGTACCATAAGGACATTTGGGGTGTCCTTCTTGATGTTAGGTTCAGCAGTCTTAAGCATCCCATGCAATTCAGTCAACGTCTCCGTCAAGTTGTTCATGTTATAATTCATAACAAATTGATCATAGCTTGACGGAAGTGAAAGCAGAATGATGTCCGTAGCCAACTCTTGGCTAATGGGACAATCCAGTTTCCCCAGGTTATCAATATAACCCATCATCTTAATGACATGAGGACTAACTGGTTCGTCCTTTGGTAGCTTGCACTCAATCAGAGACCTAACCGTCTGGTATCTCTGAGTTCGTGCCTGTTCCTGAAACATACTTTTCAGGCCAATGATCATCTCTATTGGCGACTCCACGTACTCATATTGCTTCTGCAATTCCGTGTTCATGGTAGCCAACATGAGACAACTCACATCCACCGCATCATTGGAATGCTTATCCCAAGCATCCTTATCTGACTGCCAGGCATTGGCTCGGTACTTCTTGGGGAGAACTTTCTCAAGGACATAGTCCTTCTTCTCCTGTTTGAGAACAATTCTCAAGTTCCGCTACCATTCAAGAAAGTTTGATCCATTTAACTTGTCCTTCTCAAGGACGGATCGCAAGGAGAAATTGTTACGATGGTTTGTGCTAGACATAGCTGGAAAAACAAGGGAGGTTTAGTTATGATGTTCAAGAAATGAGAAGTCTTAACAATTAAGAAAACTCGCATTATATTCAACCAATGTTTCCTCAAATGAATATAATGATCCAAGACCCATACTTCACTAAACTTGAGTGAGCCACTGGCTAGCACCCAAATTTTAGCTATCTAGGTAAGCAACAACCTTGCTAGTTATATCCAATATAACTCTTGGTTGTGGATCGACATCTCATGCCCAATCCACCCGATGTCTCTGAGCCCAAAACGATTTTGATGGCCCAGTCAAGTAAACCAATCTCTTCAGTCATGTAATTGTTGATGTCTTGCACTGCAAGTCCATCAACACGATTACCTCTGTCTTACTCATGAAATTGTGGACATCTTGCACTGCAAGTCTATCGCACAATTAAATGGGTCTTGACAGTTGACAAGATTGGAAAGACATCAAGTATCACTTGATATTTGGTTGAGGAACAAAACCATTTAAAACGTTCAGTTTTATTATGTTTTAATTCTTCTAATTAAATGATTTGTCTTGGTTTGGTTATGTGGCTTCAGGTTCCATAACCTAAGCCATCGATTCTGATGTCGACCGACACTACTTTAGTGTCGATCGATGCAGACTAACCAAAACCAATTATGCGATAACCGATCAATCAAATTGATCCGGCTTTGAGTACCGGTCAGTGTCGATCGATGTTACATTAGCATCGGTCAACACCAACCTAATCAAACCAATCGCAATTAAACCATTCTTAGCGTTTAACCATTATTAACCAAGCTCGATAACCGGTCCAATCCAATTGAACCGATTCATCAATCTCGCGAGGTTTGTGTCGACCGACATAACTCTTGTGTCGATCGACACCAGGCGAAACCTAATTTTGTTCGGGTTATCCTTCTGTGTCGACCGACACCAGATTGGTATCGATCGACACAGGGCGATAAACCCTAATCGTTTTTCAAGCAAAAATCCCTAAAACTAGACTTTCATGAAAACGAATTTTAGCATGTTTGTATCAACTATACAGAGATCCAGATTCAACCAATCTAATCAACATGCTACAGATTCAATGGAACCCTAGGCTCTGATACCACTGAAGGAATTTCTAGCAGTTCCTAATCCAATTAGGCAGCCCTAGTCTGAATTCCAAGCCTAGGATCTAGGGTTCATGTAATTGAATCATTAGAATCTCAGGATTACCTAGTTATTATAAGCGGAGGGTTTTGCAGATAATCGAGATCTTGAAGTACCTCAAACGCTGTGCCTCTACTGGTATCCACACGCACACAAACTGAACAGGAGGGATACCAGTGCCTTTAGAGATCAGATCTCTCAAGAGGTTTCTGTTTCTTTTCTGGTGGCTGTGAATTAGGTTAGATCAGTATTTAGGTCGACCATATATCTTATATATGTCGACTTAAACCACAACCGAATTAACTAACGATTAAACCGATTTAATCTGGCAATTCGCGAGTTGTGTCGACCGACACACTTGATGTGTCGATCGCCACTGCCCCAGAAAATTGGTATCGAATGCATATCAAATATGCATTCATCAGATCATTACATTAATGATCAACCTCGTTTACTATGTCCAGTTTGCTTAGGTGTGTGACCATGTAGGATCATATAACACTAGCAATGAGTTCTAAACTCATTGATCATAAGTGGCTTCTAGCAAAGCATTTTGACTGCCTAGTGTCATATGATTGTCTCATCTCGACAATACGACTTTCAATTAAGAGCAAGTACAATAGATTTCAGGACATTCCCAACACGACGGACCGGCTATCTATAACACCATTCTAGGAAGGCCTTGGCTCCACACCATTAAAGTCGTTGCGTAGAAATACCATCAGTGTGTGAAGTATCCAACTCCAAACGGAGTCCATACGCTCAGAGGGGATCAAACCACTTCGAGGCTATGTTTCATCGGCGAACGAAAGCTCCGCCACCTTTCCGAGCTGAAGGGAAAAAAAAAATTCATACCGGGCCCACCCGCAGTACGGAAAACTCCCGAGGGCAATGGAAATGCAACCAAAGTGAACCTCAACATGACCACACATAAGCTCGACAACGCCAAAGCATTACAACCGAGTTCTTTTTATGTCTTTCACTAAAAAATTAAGAATAAAAAAATAATAATAAAAAACTATTACTCTATTTAATATGAACTATGAACGGCTTGATCAATAAAAACAACTTTTCTAAATCTTCCCAGACTACAGCTATAAATCGATAAAACCAACTTTGTTTTAAATTCTAGTCCTAACTCCACCGGCATCCTGGCCAGATGCTCGGCTCAATCAAATCCGCACATTGATGTGCAAGAATATTCACCTTTATGATATGTTCGAGTTTTAATCACTAGAGCTACACTGCAAGTGCACAGACGTGACTAGTGGTATATAGGGTATATAATCCACAGAGACTCAAGTGTCTTACGATAGACTATAGAATATCGAATTAAGCTAGGTGAAACAGAGAGTAAGCAGTAAGCAAGCAAGCGAAGCGTCAGATCAAGGGAGTTCTCAGGAAATCAGGAACACAGGCTAATCAATCAATCATGATCTAATTAAGAATTGTTCTAGAACTAGAATCACAGAAGCATAAGAAACCAACTTTCGTTGCGAGTATTATCTATGTCTAGCAACCTAGCAAACCAACTTTCGTTGCGAGTTCTAGAGATCCTAAACATGCATTAATCTCAAGTTCTTTCATTCACAGTTCTTCTAAATCAAATTTCTATGAAGATAGTCAAATTGCTCATCTAGGTTCTTTCTAGTTAATTAACCAACTGTCGTTGCGGAAATGAACCTAACATCAATAATCTAAGTGGCCAATTCAGATCAAGCATTAAGAACAACCCTAGATGAAGAACTAGAAAGTATGAATCCCTACAGATTGATTATCCTATAATTCCATGAAATCCCTTATGAGAATCCCTAAACCTAACAGATAAACTACTCAGACATGATCAATGAAACATAAATCATAATTAATAGAAAACCAAATATTATAAAAGGGATAAAGAAACATGGGGTTCAAAATCTCTTCTCTCTCGAGTACAAGACCAGCCCCCAACTCTCTCAATCTCTAATTGAATAAAACTTAGCCTAAACAATGGCTTAAAAACCCTAATATAATAGCTAAACATGTATGGGGCTTCTTTGTAATTATGAGAAACTTCTGGGCTAACGCTGTAATTTCCATAAATCTTCATTAAGCTCGCGAGAATTGACTATCCACGATATGTGTCGATCGACACATGTATCCATAATCGACAATAACTTCTTCTCCTCGCACAAATGCTCCAAATAGCTCCAGAATGCGCCATAACGTCCAAATCCGCTCCAAACGTACATAGATCTGTAAAACACATAATAGGACTCCAAAACAGACTTAAAGACTCGATAACAAAGACATACACTATTGTTAAAAGTCCTAAAAACCATGAGATATCAACTCCCCCACACTTAGCTTTTGCTTGCCCTCAAGCAAACAGAAAACCAAGATTAGGAGAAGAAGTTTGAAAACTTTAGAAACTTGTTTCATCGTAGGAGCACCACACTCAAATTCCCCTTAGTAATCCACATGAAAATGAACCTGCAGACATCAAGACCAACATGTACTTTCCCAACACTTAGCAACTGTCCTAAGTAAACTCCACAATCATATTCAGAGTATTCAAATTCACCATACTGACTTCTGAAATCTAGTAAGTGCGGTCTCACCTAGGGAGTATCGATCAAAGAACACATGGACTCTTACTCTGTTAGC
Organism: Orychophragmus violaceus; assembly: GCA_030180135.1. NCBI lineage: Eukaryota > Viridiplantae > Streptophyta > Magnoliopsida > Brassicales > Brassicaceae > Orychophragmus > Orychophragmus violaceus. The sequence goes on from CM058231.1 coordinate 80,677,080, forward strand.
ATCTAACCACCATACTGTCTTTTTATGGTTCCTTTCCTCTCCTTTTCTTTCCTTAGCATTGATTTTTTCCCACTGGGTATCATTTTATTTTTTCTATCAATGCTCTTCCCGCATTGGGGTGTACTTTGGCAATATTTCCATGGATGCACAAGAGATAATAGGGGTCTCTACCACTCCTGTGACCACTTCGAGGCTACCAGCTTATCCTCAGTTTATCTCTTTTTTTTTTCTTTTCAAGGAAGGGGAGAAGGGAACCATACCTGGATCAGGTTTACAAGCTGTGCTAGGACAAATAGAGGAATCCGACTCAAAGTATACCATGTCCCTAGGTGAGAAAAATTAAGTCAAGTTAAGTGCGAAGCCAGTAATTGATTCTCTGAATACCTGAAATGATATGGGTGTCCTCAGTAGGCTGATCTGTGTGGAGTTTTCTAATAGTCAGAGATCATCTGCAACTCATCCAATGGTTACTTAAGTTCCTGCAAGTGTGGTAATCTCCTCAAAAATTCTCGGTTTCCTACTCAATATTGACTCAATAAAACAAATTGGACTGACTCTAAGAAAACAAAAAAAATGGTGCGTCAGTAGCTACCTCCCCCACACTTGAAACACACTGTCCCCAGTGGAATCGAAGCTTGGGCTCAGCGAGAACAAGAAATCAGAAGGAACAGATTCCGAAAAAGTCAGAATAACTTACCTATCGTCGACCTGTGTTGATCGATGCTAAGGACCGCGTTGATAGACACAAGGCGAATTTGCTCGCCGGTTTGGATATAACTGCTGATTAAACCGCAATCGTGACAATAAAAGCTTAAACCGTATGTGACCTCTGCGTCGATCGACACACAGGACCGTGTCGATCGATGCAGGGTGATTCCAACAGTTCTCACGCTTTGAACACACCAAAACAAGAAAAATCAAAGTAAACAAAATCAAAACGAAAATTAATAAGAAAAGCAGACCTACTAGTGGGTTGCCTCCCACTCAGCGCTTGGTTTAAGTCGTTAGCTTGACTGTGGGAAGGAAATCAGACTCATGGTGGATTCACCAGAGGCGTGGAGTGTCTCTGGGAATGTTTATTCATCCAAGGTGGTGTATAAGCAGTCGGATCATGAGATCTCCCAAGGAATAAGCGAATGGAACCAGGGTGGGATCAAAGCGTGGGTGGGATACTGCATTTTCCTGCATTCACAGCTGATGGATTAGAAGGTTTAAGTTTAGAGTGATCATACCTTTGCTTTGGTGGAAGTGAGATGTCTGGAGCTTTCTGCTTATGAGCAGTTGCATGTTCTGAAGATGTTAGAGCAGGTTCAGGATGAACCGCCATCTTCTCTTCTCACTTATGTATCTCATACTCCACTTCAACACTGAAGCTCTGTCCATCAATGGTAAATCTCTGCAGCTTATCCATCTTGAACTGCAAAGGCTTATCTCCCACGTGGAGATCAATCAGACCACGTCTCACATCAATCACTGCTCCAACAGTAGCTAGGAAGGATCTACCAAGCAGAATAGGATCATCTGGCTCAACATTATACTTTAGTACCACAAAGTCTGTTGGAATCAAGTAGTTTCCAACTCTGATAGGAATGCCCTCAAGAACTCCTTCAGGATACCTCTTCGATCTATCAGCTAGGATAAGAGAGATCGTAGTAGGCTGGAAATACATCAATCACAATCTCACAGCCACAGAGTATGGCATGAGATTCCCACCAGATCCTAGATATCACAAAGAACGCTTGAAGTTGTCCTTAAAGATGGAACAGTCTAGCACAAATACTCCTGGGTCTGGAAGCTTTTCTGAAATCTGAATCAGCTTCCTTTCCATCACTGCCTTGCATTTAGCTTCGTCTAGCTCCTGTTTGGACCTCGTAGGAGCCTTAAGATAGGGCAAAGGAGGCTTACAGACTCGTTTAGGGACTGTTGCAGGTTTCTGGATCCGTCTGCGTTCAGTGTTGATCGATGCCTTAGGAGTGTCGAACGACACAAGGCGATTAGCATCATATTCATCCTTCGTATCTGGGTTGCGTCGATCGACACTTGGGGTGTGTCGATCGATGCTCAGCACAGACATACAAAATTCGTCCAGAAAATCCGTGATGATGCTCTCTTCCAGCAAATCAACTTCATCCCCTACAATCACAGCATTGCCGTATTGCTTCTGTTCAGTTCTCCCAGCTCCATTCTGTCTTTGTGCTGCTCCAGCAGTCTGGTGAACCTGAACGTCGAGCTTCTTCACATGAGTGCTCAGAGACTCAATATTTCCATTCAAATCAAGGTACATAGCATCTATCTTTCCATTGAAGTCCACTGTACTCTTCTGCTGACCTTCCAAGAGCTGTTCCAACAGACCCATCATCTTATCAGACTGCTCATTTTATGGAGGAGGAGTCTGATATGTGGAAGAGCCATAATCATACAGACTTTGGTGTGAAACCAGAAGTTTGTCCCTGCTGATTCCCATATTTCTGACCTTGATAACCAGCTCCAGCTATGTAATTGACGTCCTCAGTCTCCTGAACGTCCACCTTCTTCCCAAGTAAGATGCTATGGACATAATCAATCTTGCTCCTCATCTCAGCTATCTGTGAGCTATAAGCTTTCCCACCAGATTTATGCCTCTCCATATCAGAATTCTTGACACTATTGCTAGTTATCAAGTTCTCTATAAGCTCTGTAGCTTCCTCTGGAGACTTAGTGTTGAATTTTTCATTACTTGCAGCATCTAGAGCCATCTGATACCACAAATCAATTCCTCTGAAGAAGATGCCCAGCAGCTGAACCTCAGTGAAACCATGATGAGGGCAATCTCTCTAATACATCCTAAATCTTACCCAAGCTGCTTTCAGGGGCTCTGTAGATCCCTGCTTGAAAGTCAAGAGATCCTGTCTAAGCTGATCAGATCTATCATCATCATAGAAGTGTCGCAGAAACTTCTTCTTCACTGCATTCCAAGTAGTCAGAGTCCCATGTGGAATCTGCTTTAGCCAATTAGCAGCTTCTCCTCCAAGAGAGTGAGGAAAAAGCTTGCAGTGTAAGTAGTCATAGCTCACTCCATTATGCTTCATCCCAGTGACTAAAGACTCAAATTCCTCTACGTGGTCCATAGGATGCTCATGTGGGAGTTCATGAAAGAGGTGTTGTCCTACAATAGTGTAGTAAGAAGTCTTTAACTCAAGCTCATTCTGTGCAAATGCAAGAGGGACAATCGCAGACCTGTTAGCATAGAACTCATCAGGCCTATTGTAATCAGCTAGTGTACTCCTAGCAGGAGGCTTTGGTGCTCTTGGCGCTCCTCCACATTGAGCTTCTTGCTCAGGTTGAACAATGATATATCATGGTTTTTACTAGTTTTAGACCATGATATAAGTGTGTTTTAGTGTCTTTTTGTGTTCTTTTAGAGTCTTTTACAGGTATAATCAGGTTTGGAGCATATTTGGTGATTATGACACTTTTTGGAGATTTTTGGAGTGTTTGGCCGAGAGATAGAGTTCACTGTCCGAAACAGAGAAATGCGTCGATCGTTGCACACATGCACCGATCGTTGCACTAGCGAGATGGGCCGAAACTCGGCGGTTTATGAAGAGTCAAGATATTGCACTCTGATCCAGAAGTTCCTGATATTTACAAAGAAGCCCCTGGCCGAGATTAGACCTATATAATTAAGTTTTTGGTGTTTTATTTACGAACGCTTTCATAATTAAGAGCAGAGGATTTTTAGAGCTTTTGGGGCTGATCTGAACCTTTACTTCATCTGTATTTGGAGAAGATTTCGAACCCCTTTAATTCTTTATCTTTGATGCAATTTATTCATCATATAATTATGTTTTCATTATCTATGTCTGAGTTGATTCCTAGTTAGGTTTAGGGTTTCTCACATAGGATTTCATGACTTGCTAGACTTGTTTAAATTCAGTTAATGATTCATAACTATATCTGTTCTTCAATCTAATTGTGCTTAAAGCTAGTTCTAACCTGATCAATTAGAATCTAGATCTTAGGTTGCTAAATACGTCACGGAAGTGGGGTTTAGAAATCTGAACTAATTAGGTTGAGCAATTAAACTTCTCGCAAACGAAAGTTTGGTTTAGGATAATTGTGAACATATCAAACTTGGAATTAATGCTAGTTTAATCTGTTAGTTCTCGCAAACGAAAGTTTGGTTTGCTGCACTTAGACTTAGAGAATTATCGCAAAGGAATTTGGTTAATTCTATATCTGTGTTTTGAGTTCTAGAACTGTGCTTAATTAGATCCTTGCTGAATGAACTGTCTGCTTGTCTGATTTCCTGAGAACGCCCTAGACTTAGCGCTCTTAATAACTTGCTTTCACAACCAACAATTTCTGCTTTCTGTTTACTTTCTCGCACTGCTTTTAATTCAATCACATTGCTTTCTTCCTAGTTTAATTTCCTGTTCTTGAGCTATTGAATACCGGAGTCCATGTGGATTCGATACCTATATACTACAACTACTGAACTGTGCACTTGCAGTTAGATATAGGATTAAAACCTGACACCTATCAAGTTTTTGGCGCCGTTGCCGGGGACTCTTTGAGTCTTCGATAGCTTAGAACCTCGGGTTTTACTAGAATTTTTCGTTTTCTTTTCGTTTTTATTTTTGTTTTTTTTTAGTTGCTGATTTTGTCTGTTTTTCTCTCTGTCGCAGATACCGATTTCACACTGCGTCGATCGTTGCACCCTTAGCATCGATCGTCACTAGGCGATTCAGAGATTGAAGCGATCGTTGCACTGATAGCATCGATCGTTGCCGGACGATTACAGACAGTTTATGCAGACGCAGAAAACTAGAAGTAATCCGAACTTGGACTTAGTTAATCTCGATCTTGAAGAACTTGGACGTCTAGAGAAAACCAACAGAAGAGAGAGAAGAGAAAGGATGGTGCGTGAGCGTTTGATTCTGGTACGTGATGCTGAAGGTACCCTGAGGGACCGAGATAACAACCCATACAATGCTGCTTGGCAAAGGGTTGATGCTGAAGGGAATGTCATCCCTGATCCTCCTGAGCAACAACAACAGGAGCAGAACCAGGGTCAAGGACAGGCCCAAGGTAGAGAAATGGTTGTCCATGAGAGGACTTTAGCTGACTACAACAGACCGGATGAGTTTCATAGAAAGAGGTCAGCTTTAGTGCTTCCTGCTTTTGAGAGGAATGATTTTGAGATCAAAACCATCTACTACTCGCTGATGAGACATAATGCATTTCATGGTTACCCAACGGAGCAGCCTATGGATCACATTGATTCGTTTGAGGACGTAGTCACTGGCAAGAAATATTATGGAGTCTGCCCGGACTATCTGTTCCTTAAGCTCTTTCCGCACAGTCTTGCTGGAGACGCTAGTGCATGGCTAAAGCAGCTAGCACCTGCTCAGTATACTACTTGGGCAGCCCTGAAGAGTGAGTTCCTGCGTCACTTCTATGATGATGCGCGTTCAGACCAGTCCAGACAGGACATACTCACCTTTTCTCAAGGAGCTGTGGAGCCTTTAAAGACTGCCTGGATGAGATTTAAGCAGTATCAGCGTGACTGCCCACACCATGGATTCACTGAAGTTCAGTTGATTGGCATTTTCTTCAGAGGCATAGATCTTCCATATCAGTCTGCACTGGACAATTCCAGTAATGCTAACTTCAACACCAGGACTCCTACACAAGCTAAGCAGTTGATTGAGAATCTAATAGGCAGCTGATAGGTCAAGAATTAATCCCTATTCTAAACTGCAAGTGAACAGCAATGTCAAAGTAGTATATAGGGTTATCGAATCCACAGGGACACTTGGTCTCAATAGATCAGAACAGTAGAGACTAATACTAGAAAGAAAGCAATGTAATTGAATTAAAAGCGGTGCGAGAAAGTAAATCAGTAGCAGAGATTAACGGTTGTGGAAGCAAGTAATTAAAAGCGTCAAGCCTAGGGTATTCTCAGGAAATCAGACAAGCAGACAGTTCATTCAGCAAGGATCTAATTAAGCACAGTTCTAGAACTCAAAACACAGATATAGAATTAACCAAATTCCTTTGCGATAATTCTCTAAGTCTAAGTGCAGCAAACCAAACTTTCGTTTGCGAGAACTAACAGATTAAACTAGCATTAATCCCAAGTTTGATATGTTCACAATTATCCTAAACCAAACTTCCGTTTGCGCAAAGTTTAATTGCCCAATTTAATTAGTTCAGATTCCTAAACCCCACTTCCGTGACGTATTTAGCAACCTAAGATCTAGATTCTAATTGATCAGGTTAGAACTAGCTTTAAGCACAATTAAATTGAAGAACAGATATAGTTTGAATCCTTAACTGAATTTGAACTAGTCTAGCAAGTCATGAAATCCTATGTGAGAAACCCTAAACCTAACTAGGAATCTACTCAGACATAGATAATGAAAACATGATCATATGATGAATAAATTGCATAAAAGAATAAGAGTAAAAGGGGTTCGAAATCTTCTCCAAATACATATGAAGTATTAGGTTCAGATCAGCCCCAAAAGCTCTAAAAATCCTCTGCTCTTAATTATGAAAGTGTATTGAAAAGCGTATCTAATTAAAACATTAAAAACTCTATTATATAGGTATAATCTCGGCCAGGGGCTTCTTTGTAAATATCAGGAACTTCTGGATCAAAGTGCAATATCTTGATTCTTCTAAACCGCCGAGTTTTGGCCCATCTCGCTGGTGCATCGACCGTTGCAGGTGTGCAACGATCGACACCTTTCTCTGTTTCGGACAGTGAACTCTATCTCTCGGCCAAACACTCCAAAAATCTCCAAAATGCTCCATTATCTCCAATTCAGCTCCAAACCTGATTATACCTGTAAAAGACTCTAAAAGAACACAAAAGACACTAAAAACACAACTATGTCATGGCATAAAACTAGTAAAAACCATGATATATCAACTCCCCCACACTTAGCCTTTGCTTGCCCTCAAGCAAAACATAGAACTAAAACATGGTGAAGAGGTTTGAAAACTCTTCAGAAACTCATTTCATCCTAGAAGCTACAATACTCAGATTCCCCTTAGTAAACCACTGAAAGAATCAATCACAGGATATCAAGACCACAATGTACTTCCCCCACACTTAGCAACTGTCCTAGGTAAACTCCACAATCACATTCAAGCATTCAAATTCTCCCTACTGACTTCTGCAAGTATTTAAGTGCGATCTCACCTAAGGAGTATCGATCAAAGGGCACATGGATTCTTACCTTGTCAGCTCTAGACCACCATACTATCTTTATCTAGTCCCTTTCTTCTCTTTCCCTTCTTTAACAACTGATTTTTCCCCACTGGGTATCATTTTATTTTTTTAGTGTTCTTCCCGTTATGGGGTGTACTTTGGACACATTCCATGGATCACATGAGAGAAAATAGTGTTTGCTACCATTCCCATGACCACTTCGGAGTTACTAACTCATCCTCAGTTTATTATCTTTTTTTTTACTTTACAGAAGGGGAGAAGGGAACTAAATAGGATAGGTTGACAGGCTGTGTCAGAACTAACAAGGGAATCCGACACAAAGTATACCAAGCCCTTAGGTGAGAAATCTAAGTCAGTATTAAGGTTGAAGTCAGTAAAAGGATCCTCTGATACCTGAAGTGATGTGGGTGTTCCCAGTAGGTTGATCTGTGATGGGGTTTTCTAATAGTCAGAGATAGATCCTGCAACTTCATCCCAATGGTTACTTAGGTTCCTGCAAGTCTTGTAAATCTTCTCAGAAAATCATAGTTTCTTATTTAAACAATTTTGACTCAATAAAACAAATTTTTTTTGAAAAACGGACTGACTCTTAAGAAAACAGAAAACAAAAGTCAGTAGCACCTCCCCCACACTTAAGACACACTGTCCCCAGTAGTGTCCAGCGAAGGATCGGTAAAAAGAAAGAAAAATTGAAAAGGTGAAATTATGTTTGTCGGGTTACCTCTGTCGCTCAGGCATCGACCGATGCACTAAGTGCATCGACCGTTACTTGGCGATTTTCGTGTATGGTCGATCGTTGCTCAAGAGCGCAACGATCGCTGCAATGCGATTCCTTTCGTGTTGTGACGATCGACACAGAAGTGCGTCGATCGTTGCACTGCGATTTATCCGAGACCTGCAATCATAAACTCACCAGAAACAAAAACAAACGTAAAATCCTAACAAAAATACAAAAAATTTAGTAGAAAAAGACCAGTACCTAATGGTGGTTTGCCTCCCACCCAGCGCTTGTTTAAGGTCAATAGCTTGACCGGACGGATGGGAATTTTCAGGTACCAGGAGGTCCTGACAGAGACTTTTTCTGTCTCTGTTCAAGTCTCCTCATCCAAGGTGGTGAGTAGGCTGTTGCGGAATGCTCATGTCCAAGAAAAGATGGAGTGAAATGTGCTCCAGGATCTATAACCATAGTATGATCAGGCTGCTCAAAATCTGCGTCCCTTATGGTGAATGTCTGCCCATCTATCAGTGGCTTTCGCAGCTTATCCATCTCATAGTGCAGTGGTTCATCTCCCAGATGGAGGTCTATCAAGCTGTTCCTAACATCAATCAATGCTCCTGCTGTAGCCAAAAAGGGTCTCCCAAGCAATAATGCTTCATCCGGATCACAGTCATATCTCAGCACAAGGAAGTCTGTTGGAACTAAGTAGTTTCCAACTCTCACCGGAATGTCCATAAGGAGTCCTTCAGGAACTCGTATGAACTGATCAGCTAGGACAAGAGAAGTCCTAGTAGGAGTAAAATCCAGCATCCCCAGCTTCTCTGCCACAGAGTATGGCATTAAACTTCCAGCAGCTCCTAAATCACACAGAGAACGCCTAAAGCTATCCTCAAAGATAGAACAATCCAGCACAAAGACTCCAGGATCAGGCAGCTTCTTCGGGACCTTAGTTAGCAGAACATCACTAATATGCTGAGGAACTATTATCACCCAGTCTTTCATATCATCATCCAGGGGCAACATCTTGTTCAGGTACCTCTGCACACATGGATGATAAGGTGGATCATCAGAAGTTGGAATTTCTTCCAATTCTTCACCAATCCCTTCTAATTTCTTCAGCTCTTCAATCTCTTGCCTAATCACTTCAGACACTGAGGAGTGTTGTCTAAAAATCTGTTCGTAGATCTCCTGTTGAGTAATCTCAGAGGCTCCATTGAATAGGCGATCAAGCTCCAAGTCAGCATCTATGCCATTATCATCCGACAGTTATGTCTGTTCACGCCCTGCAACGACCGACACTAAGGGTGTGTCGATCGTTGCCATCCCGACGGGTGCATCGATCGTCTCAGATGTTGCATCGATCGACGCACTGCAGCAGACTTCACCCGAGAGTTTTTCACAAATATCCGAAAATTCTTGTTCTGTCACCAACTCAGCTGTACTTGGCTCAAATCGTTCACCTAGGTGAGATCCATCATTAATGTACACAGACCAGGCCTTAACATGAGTGTCTGCCACTCCTTTTCCCTTCAGTGAGCTGGACATCTGGTTTACCTGAGTGTCCAACTGCTTCAAGTGAGTGCTCATAGACTCAAACTTCCCATTGAGGTCTTCATAGACAGCGTCCAACTTCTTGCTGCAGTCCACAGAAATCTTGGTCTGACTCTCAATCAGTTGTTCCATCATAGCCTCCATTTTGCTCTCATGGGCTGTAGGTGCAGGAGGAGTCTGATAGGATGTAGATCCATAGGTTCTCTGAGTACCTTGTCCATAGGTCTTCTGAAAACCACCAGTCTGTCCTCCATTGGAGAATCTGTTCCCCTGTTGATTACTGAATCTATTACCTTGGAAACCAGAACCTCCTATGAAATTCACATCTTCTTCCTGAGTTTCCTCCTCAGTCTGAATCACCTCTACATCTTGGGCAAAGTGGACAGCTTTCTTACTTGTCAGGAGATTGTAGACTGTGTCCAATCTGGATCTTATATTAGCTATATCAGAATTCTCTACAGTTCCACCAGATTTCTTCCTCCTTTCATCCATCGTCTTGCAACTGTTGCTGCCAATCAGGTTCTCAATCAACTGCTTAGCTTGTGTAGGAGTCCTGGTGTTGAAATTAGCATTACTGGAATTATCCAGCGCAGTCTGATAAGGGAGATCTATGCCTCTGAAGAAAATACCAATCAGCTGTACTTCTGTGAATCCATGGTGTGGACAGTCACGCTGATACTGCTTAAATCTCATCCAGGCAGTCTTCAAGGGCTCCACAGTTCCTTGGGAAAAAGTGAGTATGTCCTGTCTGGACTGATCCGAGCGTGCATCATCATAAAAGTGACGCAGGAACTCACTCTTTAAGGCTGCCCAAGTAGTATACTGACCAGGTGCCAGTTGTCTCAGCCATGCACTAGCGTCTCCAGCAAGACTGTGCGGAAATAGCTTAAGGAACAGATAGTCCGGGCATACTCCTTCATACTTCATGCCAGTGACTATGTCCTCAAACTTGTCAATGTGATCCATAGGCTGCTCTGCTTGAAGGCCATGAAAAGCAATCTGTCTCATCAGCTGGTAGTAGATGGTCTTTACCTCAAAATCATTCCTCTCAAAAGCAGGAAGCACTAGAGCTGCTCGGTTTGCATGAAACTCATCAGGTCTGTTGTAGTCAGCTAGTGTCCTCTCATGAACTACCATCTCTCTACCTTGGGCCTGTCCTTGACCCTGGTTTCGGTTCAGCTCCTGTTGCTGTTGCTCAGGAGGATCAGGGATGACATTCCCTTCAGCATCAACCCGATGCCCAGCAGCATTGTACGGGTTGTTATCTTGGTCCCTCAGTGTACCTTCAGCATCTGGTATCAAGATCAGACGTTCTCGTACCATTCTCTCTCTCTTTTCTCTTCTGATAGTCCTTTCTAGACGTCCAAGTTCCTCTAGTCCGAGATTAAGCAAGCTCGAGTTCGGATTACTTCGAGTTTTCTGCGTTGGCATAAACTGTCTGTAATCGTCCAGCAACAATCGATGCTATCAGTGCAACGATCGATTCAATATCAGAATCGCCTAGTGACGATCGACGCAAGGGATGCAACGATCGACGCAAGGCGAAATTCGTACCTGCGACAGAAAGAATCAGAGAAAAAGTTAGTAAAATAAAAACAAAACGAAAAAAGCAAAAACAAAAAGAAAAATTTCTAGTAAAAACCCTAAGTTCGGTCCTATCGAAGACTCTAAGAGTCCCCGGCAACGGCGCCAAAAACTTGATAGGTCAAGAATTAATCCCTATTCTAAACTGCAAGTGAACAGCAATGTCAAAGTAGTATATAGGGTTATCGAATCCACAGGGACACTTGCTCTCAATAGATCAGAACAGTAGAGACTAATACTAGAAAGAAAGCAATGTAATTGAATTAAAAGCGGTGCGAGAAAGTAAATCAGTAGCACAGATTAACGGTTGTGGAAGCCAGTAATTAAAAGCGTCAAGCCTAGGGTATTCTCAGGAAATCAGACAAGCAGACAGTTCATTCAGCAAGGATCTAATTAAGCACAGTTCTAGAACTCAAAACACAGATATAGAATTAACCAAATTCCTTTGCGATAATTCTCTAAGTCTAAGTGCAGCAAACCAAACTTTCGTTTGCGAGAACTAACAGATTAAACTAGCATTAATCCCAAGTTTGATATGTTCACAATTATCCTAAACCAAACTTCCTTTTGCGCAAAGTTTAATTGCCCAATTTAATTAGTTCAGATTCCTAAACCCCACTTCCGTGACGTATTTAGCAACCTAAGATCTAGATTCTAATTGATCAGGTTAGAACTAGCTTTAAGCACAATTAAATTGAAGAACAGATATAGTTTGAATCCTTAACTGAATTTGAACTAGTCTAGCAAGTCATGAAATCCTATGTGAGAAACCCTAAACCTAACTAGGAATCTACTCAGACATAGATAATGAAAACATGATCATATGATGAATAAATTGCATAAAAGAATAAGAGTAAAAGGGGTTCGAAATCTTCTCCAAATACAGATGAAGTAATAGGTTCAGATCAGCCCCAAAAGCTCTAAAAATCCTCTGCTCTTAATTATGAAAGTGTATTGTAAAGCGTATCTAATTAAAACACTAAAAACTCTATTATATAGGTATAATCTCGGCCAGGGGCTTCTTTGTAAATATCAGGAACTTCTGGATCAAAGTGCAATATCTTGATTCTTCTAAACCGCCGAGTTTTGGCCCATCTCGCTGGTGCATCGACCGTTGCAGGTGTGCAACGATCGACACCTTTCTCTGTTTCGGACAGTGAACTCTATCTCTCGGCCAAACACTCCAAAAATCTCCAAAATGCTCCATTATCTCCAATTCAGCTCCAAACCTGATTATACCTGTAAAAGACTCTAAAAGAACACAAAAGACACTAAAAACACAACTATATCATGGCATAAAACTAGTAAAAACCATGATATATCAGCAGCAACAGCTGCAAGACTATGGATGAGAGGAGGAAGAAATCTGGTGGAAGTGTAGAGAATTCTGACATAGCTGATATTAGATCTAGGCTGGACACAGTTTGCAATCTCCTAGCAGGTAAGAAAGCTTTCCACTTTGCCCAAGATGTAGAGGTAATTCAAACTGAGGAAGACACTCAGGAGGAAGATGTGAATTACATAGGAGGTTCTGGATTCCAAGGTAGTAGATTTGGTAATCAACAAGGAAACAGACTCTTCAATGGAGGACAGAAAAGTGGTTTTCAGAAGACCTTTGGACAAGGTACTCAGAGAACCAATGAATCTGAAAGTAGAGTGGAGACGATGCTGAAACAGATGATGAAAAGTCAGACTAAGAATGCAGCAGATGTCAACGAGAAGATGGAAACAATTTACAGGGAGCTGAACGGGAAGTTTGAATATCTGAACACACACATGAAGGAGCTTGATGCTAGAGTTGCAAAAACTGCTGGATATGCTAAAAGGGAAGATGGATATCTCCCAGGAAGGACTGATGCTAATCCCAAGTACCAATGCAATGCAGTGACGTTGAGAAGTGGTAAGGAGCTGTCATCTAGCCAGAAAAAGCAGTTAAGTGTTGAAGAACTCGAGGAAATTGAAGAGCTGGAAGATGAGATCCGCGATATTCACAATGCGTCGATCGATGCATCTAAGCAAAGATCGATGCATCTAAGCAACGATCGATGCAGAGCGAAATCAGGGAACCAGAAGTCGTAACACAGTCGCCTAGCATCGATCGATGCGATATGAGCAACGATCGACACAAGGTGACTGCAGAGAGTTCGAAACCAGAGAAACCGAAACAGCCAACCGAAAGGGTATACAAGCCTAAGGTACCTTATCCCAAGAATCCCAGAAAGGCTAAGAATGATAGGCAGTATGCAAAGTGGAAGGAGTTCATAAAAAGGTGAAAGTTGAAGTACCTTTGTTGGACTCTATGGAAACTTCTCCTATGATGAAAAGATGCCTTAAGGATATGATTTCTGGAAAATGGTCTGATGAGGAGAGTATAATGATGCTCAATGAGGTATGCAGTGCAGTGGTTCAGGGCAGAATTCCCGAGAAGTTAAAGGATCCAGGAAGCTTCGTGTTAGATTGTGCTATCTACAAAGAGAGATTCGAAAGGTCTCTATGTGATCTTGGTTCCAGTGTAAATCTTATGCCCCTCTCAGTTGCTAAAAGGCTCGGAATGACAGACTTTATACCCACTAGGATATCACTGGTTCTGGCAGATAGATCAATCAGGATTCCCGAAGGAGTAATAGAGGATGTGCCTATAATGGTTGGCAAATGTGTGATCCCTACTGATTTTGTGGTTCTACAATATGGACAGGAGCCAAAAGATCCATTCATTCTGGGCACGTCTTTCTTAGCTACTGCTGGTGCAATGATTGACTGTCAGGGAGGTAAAATAGTTCTGAATGTGGGTGATCTGAAGATGAGTTTTGATATGAACAAACTGGTAAAGAGACCAACCATCGACGGGCAGACCTTCTATGTGGACACATTGGGTGATTTGGCTGCTGAGTACTTTTACCAATCACATGCTGAAGATCCACTAGAAAGGGCTTTACTGAGCTCTATATTGGAGTTGGAGTACCTGCATGACGAGCCAGCAATGTGCTATACGAGGATGATGGATTATGTTGAGGTTGCAATGCAGGTAGAAGTGTCTGACGCGACCGTGCAACGATCGACACTACCTAAGCATCGATCGTTGCAAGTCGACAGAGATTGGGCAGAGGAAAAAGCTCCGAAAATAGAACTGAAACAACTTCCATCCGGGCTAAGGTACGCATTTCTTGGACCCAATTCAACTTATCCAGTGATTGTTAATGCTAGCTTGAACAACGCAGAGCTCACTTTACTGCTAAGCAAGCTGCGCAAGCATCGCAAGGCTCTTGGCTATTCTCTTGCTGATATTTCAGGTATCTCACCGGAGCTGTGCATGCATCGGATACATCTTGAGGATGAATCCAAGACATCTATCGAGCATCAGAGAAGACTTAATCCTAATCTGCAGGAAGTGGTTAAAAAGGAGATTATGAAACTCCTTGATGCTGGGATTATCTATCCTATCTCTGACAGTGATTGGGTGAGTCCAGTCCATGTAGTACCTAAGAAGGGTGGAGTTACAGTTGTGAAGAATGAGAAGAACGAGCTGATACCTACTAGGACTGTGACAGGACACAGGATGTGTATAGATTACAGGAAGCTGAATGCTGCTACCAGGAAGGATCATTTTCCCTTGCCTTTTATTGATCAGATGCTTGAGAGGTTAGCCAATCATCCCTACTATTGCTTCCTCGATGGCTACTCAGGTTTCTTTCAGATTCCCATCCATCCAGAGGATCAGGGAAAGACCACTTTCACTTGTCCATATGGGACATTTGCTTACCGTAGGATGCCTTTTGGACTCTGCAATGCACCAGCCACTTTCCAGAGATGCATGATGTCCATATTCACATACATGATTGAGGACTTTATGGAGGTATTCATGGATGATTTCTCAGTATATGGATCATCCTATAATGAATGCTTAGATAATCTGTGTAAGGTTTTGACAAGATGTGAAGAAAATGCTTTTATGCCAGTAGGACACTGGATGATGCACAAAGAAACTATGCCACTACGGAGAAGGAGTTGTTGGCAGTTGTCTTTGCATTTGAGAAGTTTCGCCCTTATCTTGTCGGCTCAAAAGTGATTGTACACACTGATCATTCAGCCCTGAAGTATCTGATGCAGAAGAAAGATGCTAAGCCAAGATTGTTGAGATGGATTATGTTGCTTCAGGAGTTTGACATTGAAGTGAGGGATAAGAAAGGGGTTGAAAATGGAGTTGCTGACCATCTTTCAAGGATGCTGGTTGAGGAAGACGTGCCAATTAATGACTATTTGCCTGAAGAGAACGTCAATATGGTTGGGACAATGTTTCACACAGATTTGGACAGAAACCTGCAAAACTGTCGGATTAATCGCATTGCGTCGATTGATGCCATCTCGGCGTCGATCGATGCACCTATCGGGACAGCGACGATCGATGCGCTCCTCTGCGACGATCGTTGCAGTGCGGATACAGATCCAGAGACTTTTACACTTCAGATTGGAGGCTACGAGTTTGAGATTGATGCTGTCACAACAACTGATCGACCATGGTACGCAGATATAGCCAACTACCTGGCTGCAGAGACTGAACCAGATTATCTGAAAGGGTATGAGAAGAAGAGGTTCTTCAGAGAGCTTAGGCGATACTATTGGGATGAGCCTTACCTCTATAAGAACTGTTCAGATGGCCTTTACAGAAGATGTGTTGCTGAATCAGAGGTCCCAGATATCCTATTCCACTGCCATGGATCAGATTATGCAGGACATTTTGCTACTTTTAAGACTGTGTCTAAGGTTTTGCAAGCAGGTTTCTGGTGGCCTACGATGTTTGCAGATACTCACTCCTTCATTTCTCATTGTGATGCCTGTCAGAGGAGAGGGAAAATCAGTAGGAAGCATGAGATGCCTCAGAACTTCATTCTTGAGGTTAAGGTTTTTGATTGCTGGGGCATAGACTTTATGGGTCCTTTTCCTTCATCTTATGGGAATAAATTCATCCTGGTTGCTGTAGATTATGTGTCTAAGTGGGTAGAAGCAATAGCTAGTCCAACCAATGATTCTTCAGTAGTCATTAAGCTGTTTAAGTCCATCATATTCCCTAGATTTGGAGTACTTCGGATAGTAATTAGTGATGGAGGATCTCACTTTATTAATAAGGTCTTCGAGAAGCTCTTAAGAAAGCATGGAGTTCATCACCGAGTTGCTACTCCTTATCACCCTCAGACTAGTGGACAAGTCGAGGTTTCTAACAGACAGATCAAGGAGATCTTAGAGAAGACAGTTGGGAAGACAAGAAAAGATTGGGCAGCTAAGCTTGATGATGCTTTATGGGCCTACAGGACTGCATTTAAGACGCCATTAGGAACTACTCCATTTCATTTGCTGTATGGAAAAGCATGTCATCTGCCAGTGGAACTTGAGCACAAAGCAGCATGGGCTGTAAAGCAGATGAACTTTGACCTTGAATCAGCTGCAGAAAGGAGGTTGATACAGCTTAATGAGTTGGATGAGATTAGACATTTTGCCTATGAGAACTCAAAGCTGTACAAAGAGAGGACTAAGGCTTATCATGACAAGAAGATTGTTTCTAGACGGTTTGAGCCTAATCGGGTACTTTTATACAATTCTCGTTTGCATTTGTTTCCAGGTAAGCTGAAATCAAGATGGTCCGGTCCCTACACGATCAAATAAGTGCGTCCATATGGAGCTGTCATTCAAGTCGGCAAGGAAGGTAATGAGTTCGCTGTAAATGGACAGAGGGTAAAACATTATTGGGCTAAGGCCGAGATTCCAAGAGGTCAGATTCTGCCTCTGGATAATGCACCCTCTGCCTGAAAATACTTGTCCGTCCGGTCAAGCTATTGACCTTAAACAAGCGCTGGGTGGGAGGCAACCCACCATTTGGTACTGGTGTTTTTCTACTTAATTTCTGGTGTTTTTGTTAGGATTTTACGTTTGTTTTTAGTTTCCGGTGAGTTTATGATTGCAGGTCTCGTACAGATTCGCAGTGCGTCGATCGACGCACTTTTGTGTCGATCGTCCCAACACGATCGAAATCGCATTGCAGCGATCGTTGCAGTCCTGAGCAACGATCGACCATACACGAAAATCGCCAAGTAACGGTCGATGCACTTAGTGCAACGATCGATGCCTGAGCGAGAGAGGTAAACCCGACTGAACTTAACAGAACCTTAACAATTTTTTATTTCTTTTTACCGATCCTTCGCTTGACACTACTGGGGACAGTGTGTTTTAAGTGTGGGGGAGGTGCTACTGACGTTTATCTTTCTGTTTTCTTAAGAGTCAGTCCATTTTTCACAATTTTTGTTTTATTGAGTCAAAATTGTTTAAGTAAGAAACTATGATTTTCTGAGAAGATTTACAAGACTTGCAGGAACTTAAGTAACCGTTGGGATGAAGTTGCAGGATCTATCTCTGACTATTAGAAAACCCCATCACGGATCAACCTACTGGGAACACCCACATCGCTTCAGGTATCAGAGGATCCTTTTACTGACTTCAATTTAATACTGACTTAGATTTCTCACCTAAGGGCTTGGTATACTTTGTGTCGGATTCCCTGTTAGCTCTGACACAGCCTGTCAACCTATCCTATTTAGTTCCCTTCTCCCCTTCTATAAAGTAAAAAAAAAAAAGATAATAAACTGAGGATGAGTTAGTAACTCCGAAGTTGTCACAGGAATAGTAGCAAACACTATTATCTCTTATGCATCCATGGAATGTGTCCAAAGTACACCCCATAACGGGAAGAACACTGATAAAAAAAATAAAATGATACCCAGTGGGGAAAAATCAGTCGTTAAGGAAGGGAAAGAGAAGAAAGGGACTAGAGAAAGATAGTATGGTGGTCTAGAGCTGATAAGGTAAGAATCCATGTGCCCTTTGATCGATACTCCTTAGGTGAGACCGCACTTAAATACTTGCAGAAGTCAGTAGGGAGAATTTGAATGCTTGAATGTGATTGTGGAGTTTACTTAGGACAGTTGCTAAGTGTGGGGGAAGTACATGTTGGTCTTGATATCATGTGATTGATTCTTTCAGTGGTTTACTAAGGGGAATCTGAGTATTGTAGCTTCTATGATGAAATGAGTTTCTGAAGAGTTTTCAAACCTCTTCACCAAGCTTTAGTTCTCTGTTTTGCTTGAGGGCAAGCAAAGGCTAAGTGTGGGGGAGTTGATATATCATGGTTTTTACTAGTTTTAGACCATGATATAAGTGTGTTTTAGTGTCTTTTGTGTTCTTTTAGAGTCTTTTACAGGTATAATCAGGTTTGGAGCATATTTGGTGATTATGGCACTTTTTGGAGATTTTTGGAGTGTTTGACCGAGAGATAGAGTTCACTGTCCGAAACAGAGAAATGCGTCGATCGTTGCACACATGCACCGATCGTTGCACTAGCGAGATGGGCCGAAACTCGGCGGTTTATGAAGAGTCAAGATATTGCACTCTGATCCAGAAGTTCCTGATATTTACAAAGAAGCCCCTGGCCGAGATTAGACCTATATAATTAAGTTTTTGGTGTTTTATTTACGAACGCTTTCATGATTAAGAGCAGAGGATTTTTAGAGCTTTTGGGGCTGATCTGAACCTTTACTTCATCTGTATTTGAAGAAGATTTCGAACCCCTTTAATTCTTTATCTTTTATGCAATTTATTCATCATATGATTATGTTTTCATTATCTATGTCTGAGTAGATTCCTAGTTAGGTTTAGGGTTTCTCACATAGGATTTCATGACTTGCTAGACTTGTTTAAATTCATTTAAGGATTCATAACTATATCTGTTCTTCAATCTAATTGTGCTTAAAGCTAGTTCTAATCTGATCAATTAGAATCTAGATCTTAGGTTGCTAAATACGTCACGGAAGTGGGGTTTAGGAATCTGAACTAATTAGGTTGAGCAATTAAACTTCTCGCAAACGAAAGTTTGGTTTAGGATAATTGTGAACATATCAAACTTGGAATTAATGCTAGTTTAATCTGTTAGTTCTCGCAAACGAAAGTTTGGTTTGCTGCACTTAGACTTAGAGAATTATCGCAAAGGAATTTGGTTAATTCTATATCTGTGTTTTGAGTTCTAGAACTGTGCTTAATTAGATCCTTGCTGAATGAACTGTCTGCTTGTCTGATTTCCTGAGAACGCCCTAGACTTAGCGCTCTTAATAACTTGCTTTCACAACCAACAATTTCTGCTTTCTGTTTACTTTCTCGCACTGCTTTTAATTCAATCACATTGCTTTCTTCCTAGTTTAATTTCCTGTTCTTGAGCTATTGAATACCGGAGTCCCTGTGGATTCGATACCTATATACTACAACTACTGAACTGTGCACTTGCAGTTAGATATAGGATTAAAACCTGACACCTATCAAACAATCTGTTGTTCAATCACATTTCCTTCAGCATCAATCCTCTGTCCCTGAGCATTATAGGGATTGTTCTGCAAATCCCTCAGAACACCTTCAGCATCTTGAATCAAAATCAAAGGCGCAGCATTCACGTTAGCCATCTTAACTGATATCTGAGCTTTTCTGTTCTCTCTCAAAAGCTTTGCAAGCTCTTTAAGCTCAAGATTCACGAGTTCCTTGTCTGAACTGCTCCTCAAAGTGCGATTAGGCATAAACTGTCTTGTTCACGCAATTGTGTCGACCGATGCGGAGAGAGCGTCGATCGATGCTAATCGCGAAGCTGTGTCGATCGACACTCAGGACCGTGTCGATCGATGTGATATACCATGGATTTTAGGGTTTTTATCCATGGTATAGGTCTTATTTATCGAGTCTTTTATTATGTTTTAGAGTCATTACAGGTGTTTATCAGGTCTAAGTACGTTTGGAGCGGAATTGGAGATTATGGAGCATTTTGGAGCATTTTGGAGTATTGACCCGAGAGATAGACTTCACTGGCGAATTCACCGACCTGTGTCGATCGACAAAACATGTGCATCGATCGACACAAGGTCGACACAGACAATTCTCGGCGTTTATCAAGAGTTTGGAAATTGCAACAAAGCCGAGAAGTCTCTCATAATTACAAAGAAGCCCCAGCCGTGATTAGACCATTATATTAGGATTCTTTAGCCATTGTTTAGGCTACGCTTTCATTCTTACGCTTTATTTTATTTCAGAGAGAGTGAGGGGCTGATCTTGTTCTTGAAAGAGAGAGGATTTTGAACCCCAGTTTCTTTATCTGTTTTAGTATATTTGGTTTTCTATTCATGATGTCTTCTGTTTCGATGATCATGTCTGAGTAGTTTACCAGTTAGGTTTAGGGATTCTCATTAGGGATTTCATGGAATTATAGGTTGATAAATCTGTAGGGATTCATATCTGTTAGTTCTTCATCTAGGATTGCTCTTAATGCTTAATTTGAAGTAGCTACCCAGATTTATGATGTTAGGTTGATTTGCACAACGACGGTTGGTTGATTAGCTAGAAAGAACCTAGATGAGCAATTTGATCTACTCGCAAATAAATTTGGTTTAGAGGAATTGTGAACGAAAGAACTTGAGATTAATGCTTCTTAGAACTCTAGAATTCGCAACGAAAGTTGGTTTGCTAGGTTGTTAGACATAGATAGGATTCACAACGAAAGTTGGTTTCTTATACATCCGTGATTCCAGTTCTAGGACAGTTCTTAATTAGATCCCGATTGATTGATTAGCTTATGTTCCTGATTTCCTGAGAACTCCCTTGACCTGACGCTTTGCCTTCTTGCTTACAAAACTACTTCTGCTATTGATTTACTTTCTTGTTTTGCTTATTTAGTTTCTGATTTATTTCACCAAGCTTAACCTGATAATTCTATAATCTATCGTAAGGTCTAGAGTCCCTGTGGATTTCGATACCCTATATACTACTGATCGTCTGTGCACTTGCAGTGTAGATCTAGGGATTAAAACTTGATCGTAACAAGTTTTTGGCGCCGTTGCCGGGGACTCTTTTGAGTCTTCGATAGATTTGAATTTAGGGTTTAGACTAGGTTTTTCGTTTTTGTTTTATTTTATTTCTGATTTTCTTTTCTTTTTGCATTTCTGGTACGCCTAGATTCGCCTTGCATCGATCGACACGGTCCTGTGTGTCGATCGTCACATCTTCGCGCCCTGCATCGTTCGACGCTCTTCTTGCATCGGTCGACACATTTCCCGGAATCTCCAAGAAGACTAAGAGATCCGTAAGGACGATGTGTCGGAATGATTTTTTCAGCTCATGGATTGACAGTTCACATATAGTTGGGTTGAAGAACAAAGTTGACTCTCTGCATAGTCTTCTACTTGTAAAGTATGCAAAAGAAGCTATCAACTACGTTGGAGGGAATGGATTCTACAGTCAGGAATCTGCTTTTCAGAAACCCTTCCAGCAACAGAGTAACTCCCTCTCGAGGAACTATGATGTTTCTTGTTACCAAGCACCGCCTCCATTTACACATAAGAGCATATTGGAAGCCATGATGGAGCAGTGTCTTGAGGGACAACAACAGATCACTATGTTCTTCAACTCAAAGATAGATGCATTGTATGAAGATCTGAATGGGAAGTTTGAATCTTTGAGCACACATGTGAAGGAGCTAAATGTCCAAGTTCAACAAACATCTCAAGCAATACAGAGGCAAAAAGGATCAGGAAGAGCTGAACAGAACAGATCTGTTAATGTTGTGGTCATAAGGGATGAGATTGACATGCTAGAAGAAGAAGAGAGCATAATCTCGGATTTTCTGGATGAATTATGTCTGTCTGAGACATGTGTCGATCGACACACCCTTGGTGTCGATCGATGCACCCCCGATCCGTCTGATGAATTTGACCATAATCGCCTTGTGTCGATCGACACATATCGTACATCGGTCGACACAGAACGCAGACGGGACCAGAGACCTGTAACAGTCCCAGAACGAGTCTATACGCCCTCTGTGCCATATCCTAAGGTTCCTAAACTGTCTAAACAGGAGCTAGAAGTGGCTAATTGCATGAAAGTGATGGAAAAGAAGCTGATTCAGATTACAGAGAAGCTTCCAGATCCAGGAGCATTTGTGCTAGTCTGTTCAATCTCTAAGGACAGATTCAAGCGTTCTCTGTGTGACTTAGGATCTTGTGTGAATCTTATGCCGTACTCAGTAGCTGTGAGATTGGGACAGATGGAATTCCAGCCTACTAGGATCTCTCTTATCCTAGCTGATCGTTCAAGATATCCGGAAGGAGTTCTTGAGGATATTCCTGTCAGAGTTGGAAACTACTTGATTCCAACAGACTTTGTGGTGCTGAAGTATGAGATTGAACCTGATGATCCTCTACTACTTGGAAGATCATTCTTAGCTACTGCTGGAGCTGAGATTAATGTGCGACATGGTCTAATTGATCTCCAACTGGGAGATGAGACATTGAGGTTCAAGATGGATAATCTGCAAAAATCCATCATTGATGGACAGAGCTTCAGTGTTGAGGTGGAACCAGATGTTCCCATTGCAGAAGAGAAGATGGCAGTTCATTATGAACTTGCTCTAACATCTTCAGTGCCTGCAACTGCTCATAAGCAGAAAGCTCCAGACATCTCATTTCCACCAAAGGTAAGACACAAATCATCTAAGCTTAAAACTCCTAACCGAGGATAAGCTAGTAGCTTCGAAGTGGTCACGGGAGTGGTATACACCCCTATTACATCCTGTGTATCCATGGAATGATTGATATATCATGGTTTTTACCCATTTTAGACCATGATATAGATGTGTTTTTAGTGTCTTTTGTATTCGTTTAGAGTCTTTTACAGGTTTAATCAGGTTTGGAGCTAATTGGAGATATTTGGAGCATTTTGTGACTTTTGGGACGTTTTGGCCGAGAGCTTAACTCACTGTCCGATTTATTGATCAAGCATCGACCGACACACCTTGTGCATCGGTCGACACACTAGCGAGATGGGCCGTACGCGTCGGTTTTACAAGTTATGAAGATTTGCAAAGAAGCCCAAGATAGTTCCAGTATTTACACAGAAGCCCCAGCCGAGATTATGCTTATATATAGAGGATTTTGGTGTTTATTTTACTTACGCTTTCATACTTAGAGCTAAGAGATTTTTAGAGCTTTTGGGGCTGATCTATTTCCTGTATTCACTTATTTTGGAGAAGATTTCGAACCCCTTTATCTATTTAATTTCTTATATGCAATCTATTATTTCTATGATTATGTTTTCATCAATCATGTCTGAGTAGATCCATAGTTAGGCTTAGGGTTTCTCATTAGGGTTGATGACTTGCTAGACTTGTTTAATTCAGTTAAGGATTCATATGATTAGAATGTTCTTCGAACTAAATTGTGCTTAATGCTAGTTCTAACCTGATCAATTAGAATCTAGATCTTAGGTTGCTAAATTCGACACGAGAGTGTGTTTTAGAATCTGAACTATTTAGGTTGAGTAATTAAATTATTCGCAAAGAGATTTGGTTTAGTTTAATTGTGAACATATCGAACTTGAACTTAATGCTTGTTTAATCTGTTAGTAATTGCAAAGAGATTTGGGTTACTGCACTTAGACTTAGAGGATTTTCGCAAAGAGATTTGGTTAATCCTATTTCTGTGATTTGAGTTCTAGAACTGAGTTTAATTTGATCCTGACTGATTAACTTGTCTGCTTGTCTGATTTCCTGAGAATACCCTAGGCTTGACGCTTTTAGTTTATTGCTTTCACAACCAACTTGCTACTGTTTACTTTCTTGCTTCGCAATTTATTTACTTCACCATCTGCTTATTTCTAGTATTAGTCTCTACTGTTCTGATCTATCGAGACCTAGTGTCCCTGTGGATTCGATAACCCTATATACTACTTTGACATTGCTGTTCACTTGCAGTTTAGAATAGGGTAAAACTTAGAACCTATCAAGTTTTTGGCGCCGTTGCCGGGGACTCTTAGAGTCTTCGATAGGACCGAACTTAGGGTTTTTACTAGAAATTTTTCTTTTTGTTTTTGCTTTTTCGTTTTATTTTCATATTTTGCTAACTTTTTCTCTGTTTCTTTCTGTCGCAGGTACGACTTTCGCCTTGCGTCGATCGTTGCACCCCTTGCGTCGATCGTCACTAGGCGATTCTGAGATTGAATCGATCGTTGCACTGATAGCATCGGTCGTTGCTGGACGATTGCAGACAGTTTATGCCAACGCAGAAAACTCGAAGTAATCCAAACTCGAGCTTAGTTAATCTCGGACTAGAGGAACTTGGACGTCTAGAAAGAACTATAAGAAGAGAAAAGAGAGAGAGAATGGTACGAGAACGTCTGATCTTGATACGAGATGCTGAAGGTGTCCTGAGGGATCCGGAACAATCCTTACAATGCTGCTGGGCAGAGGATTGATGCTGATGGACGAGTGATCCCTGACCCTCCTGAGCAACTGCAACAGGAACAGAACCAGGGTCAAAGACAGGCTCAAGGTAGACAGCTGGTTGTTCATGAGAGGACGTTAGCTGACTACAACAGACCGGATGAGTTTCATGCAAACCGGTCAGCTTTAGTGCTTCCTACCTTTGAGAGGAATGATTTTGAAGTCAAGACCATCTACTACCAGCTGATGAGACAGATTGCTTTTCATGGTCACCAAGCGGAGCAGCCTATGGATCACATTGATCGGTTTGAGGACATAGTCACTGGCATGAAGTATGATGGAGTATGCCCGGACTATCTGTTCCTTAAGCTATTTCCACACAGTCTTGCTGGAGACGCTAGTGTATGGCTGAGGCAGCTAGTACCTGGCCAGTATACCACTTGGGCAGCTTTAAAGAGTGAGTTCCTGCGTCACTTCTATGATGATGCGCGTTCAGACCAGTCCAGACAGGACATACTCACTTTCTCCCAAGGAGCTGTGGAGCCCTTAAAAACTGCCTGGATGAGATTTAAGCAGTATCAGCGTGACTGCCCACACCATGGATTCACTGAAGTTCAGCTGATTGGTATTTTCTTCAGAGGCATAGATCTTCCATATCAGTCTGCGCTGGATAATTCCAGTAATGCCAACTTCAACACCAGGACTCCTACACAGGCTAAGCAGTTGATTGAGAATCTGATTGGCAGCAACAGTTGCAAAACTATGGATGAGAGGAGGAAGAAATCTGGTGGAAGTGTTGATATCTCAGAGATGGCTGAATTGAGATCTAGGATGGACAAAATCTGCACTCTTCTAGGTGAAAAGAAGGCTGTCCACTTTGCTCAAGAAGTAGAAGTAATTCAGACTGAGGAGGACACTCAGGAAGAAGATGTGAATTACATCGGAGGATCTGGTTTACAAGGAAACAGATTTGGATATCAATCTGGGAACAGATTTTCCGCTGGAGGACAGAAGAATGCCTTCGCAGGCAACCAGAACTCTTCAAGCTTTGGACAGACTAGTAACTTTCAGAAGCCTTATGGACAAGGAAATCAGAGAACCTACGGATCTTCATCTTATCAGTCACCTCCTGCAGCCACTGCTTTTGAGACTAGGATGGAAACAATGTTGGAACAGGAACTGGAGAGCCAGAACAAGATTTCTGTGGACAGTAACAAGAAGCTGGATGCAGTTTATGAGAATCTCAATGGGAAGTTTAAGACTCTGAGTACTCATGTTAAGCAGCTGGACACTCAGGTGAATCAGATTTCCAGTTCTATGAAGGGAAAAGGAGCTGCATACACTCACATTAAGGCCTGGTCTGTGTACATTAATGATGGGTCTCACCTAGGTGAGAAATTTGAGCTAAGTACAGCTGAATTGGTGAAAGATGGAGAAATCCCGGATTTTGGTCAAAAACTCTCGGGTGAAATCTGCTGCAGTGCGTCGATCGATGCAACATCTGCGCCGATCGATACACCAGTCGGGATGGCAACGATCGACACACCCTTAGTGTCGGTCGTTGCAGGGCGTGAACAGACAGAACTGTCGGGTGATAATGGCATAGATGCAGAGTTGGACCTCGATCACTTATTCACTGGAGTCTCTGAGATCTCTCAACAGGAGATTTATGCGCAGATTGTTAGACAACACTCCTCAGTGTCTGAAGTGATTAGGCAGGAAATTGAAGAGCTTAAGAAGCTAGAGGAGATTGGTGAAGAATTGGAAGAAATTCCAACTTCTGATGATCCACCTTATCATCCATGTGTGCAGAGGTATTTAAACAGGATGTTGCCTTTAGATGACGAGCTGAGAGACAAGGTGATTGTAGTCCCCCAACACATTAGTGAGGTGCTACTGAACAAGATCCCAAAGAAGCTGCCTGACCCTGGAGTCTTTGTGCTTAACTGCTCCATCTTCGAGGACAGTTTTAGACGCTCTCTATTTGATTTAGGAGCTGCTGGAAGTATGATGCCTTATTCTGTGGCAGAAAAGCTGGGGATGCTGGATTTTTCTCCTACTAGGACCTCTCTTGTCCTAGCTGATCAGTCTATACGAGTTCCGGAAGGACTCTTAAAGGACATTCCAGTGAGAATTGGAAACTACTTAGTTCCGACAGACTTCCTTGTGCTGAAGTATGACTGCGATCATGATGAAGCGTTACTGCTTGGAAGACCATTCTTGGCTACAGCGGGAGCTGTGATAGATGTTCGACAGAGTCTAATAGCCCTCCACCTGGGAGATGAGCCGCTGCGTTATGAGATGGAGAAGCTGCGAAAGCCACTGATAGATGGGCAGACATTCACAATCATGGATGCAGATGATGAGCAGCCGGATTACACTGTGATTCTGGATCCTGGAGCACATTTTACTCCATCTTTTCTTGGACATGAGCATTCTGCAACAGCCTACTCGCCACCTTGGATGAGGAGACTTGAACAGAGACAGAAAAAGTCTCTGTCGAGATCTCTTGGTGCTTGAAAGATCTTGTGCGTCCGGTCAAGCTAATGACCTTAAACAAGCGCTGAGTGGGAGGCAACCCACTGTTTTCGTTTTTGCATTTTGATTTTAGTATTTTCATAGGATTTTACGCTTGTTTCTGGTTTTGGTGAGTTTTGTTTGCAGGTCTCGGAGAGATACGCAGTGCGTCGATCAACGCGCTTCTGTGTCGATCGTCACAATACGAAAAAATCGCACAGCAACGGTCGGTGCACCTAGTGCAACGATCGATGTCTGACTGCGACAGAGGTAAAAACCCGAGAGAACTAACCATCCCATTAACAAATTTTTGTTTTCTTTCTTTTAACCAATCCCTTGCTTGACACTACTGGGGACAGTGTGTCTTAAGTGTGGGGGAGGTTCTACTAATTACTTTTCTTTCGTTTTCTTAGAGTCAGTTAAATTTTAAAAATTTGTTTTTTGAGTCAAAATTTGTTTAAGTAGGAAACAATGATTTTTTGAGGAGATAAGCAGCATTTGCAGGAACTTAAGTAACCATTGGGATGAAGCTGCAGATTATCTATGACTATTAGAAAATCCCATCACAGATCAGCCTACTGAGAACACCCACATCGCTTCAGGTATCAGAGGATCCTTTTACTGACTTCAATTTAATCCTGACTTTAGATTTCTCACCTAAGGGCTTGGTATACTTTATGTCGGACTCCTTTGTTGGTTCTGACACAGCCTGTTAACCTGTCCTATTTGGTTCCCTTCTCCCCTTCCATAAAGTAAAAAAAAAAAAAAAGATAATAAACTGCGGATGAGTTAGTAACTCCGAAGTGGTCATGGGAATGGTAGCAAACACTATTTTCTCTCATGTGATCCATGGAATGTGTCCAAAGTACACCCCAAAACGGGAAGAACACTGATAAAAAAAATAAAATGATACCCAAAGGGGAAAAATCAGTTGTTAAGGAAGGGAAAAGAGAAGAAAGGGACTAGAGAAAGACAGTTTGGTGGTCTAGAGCTGGCAAAGTAAGAATCCATGTGCCTTTAGATCGATACCCCTTAGGTGAGACCGCACTTAAATATATGCAGAAGTCAGTAGGGAGAATTTGAATGCGTGGATGTGATTGTGGCGTTTACTTAGGACAGTTGCTAAGTGTGGGGGAAGTATATGTTGGTCTTGATGTCTGCAGGTTGATTCTTTCATGTGGATTACTAAGGGGAATCTGAATGTTGCTGCTTCTACGACAAAATGAGTTTTTGAAGAGTTTTCAAACCTCTTCACTGCATTTTAGTTCTCTGTTTTGCTTGAGGGCAAGCAAAGGCTAAGTGTGGGGGAGTTGATATATCATGGTTTTTACCCATTTTAGACCATGATATAGATGTGTTTTTAGTGTCTTTTGTATTCGTTTAGAGTCTTTTACAGGTTTAATCAGGTTTGGAGCTAATTGGAGATATTTGGAGCATTTTGGGACTTTTGGGACGTTTTGGCCCAGAGCTTAACTCACTGTCCGATTTATTGATCAAGCATCGACCGACACACCTTGTGCATCGGTCGACACACTAGCGAGATGGGCCGTACGCGTCGGTTTAACAAGTTATGAAGATTTGCAAAGAAGCCCAAGATAGTTCCAGTATTTACACAGAAGCCCCAGCCGAGATTAGGCTTATATATAGAGGATTTTGGTGTTTATTTTACTTACGCTTTCATACTTAGAGCTAAGAGATTTTTAGAGCTTTTGGGGCTGATCTATTTCCTGTATTCACTTATTTTGGAGAAGATTTCGAACCCCTTTATCTATTTAATTTCTTATATGCAATCTATTATTTCTATGATTATGTTTTCATCAATCATGTCTGAATAGATCCATAGTTAGGCTTAGGGTTTCTCATTAGGGTTTGATGACTTGCTAGACTTGTTTAATTCAGTTAAGGATTCATATGATTAGAATGTTCTTCGAACTAAATTGTGCTTAATGCTAGTTCTAACCTAATCAATTAGAATCTAGATCTTAGGTTGCTAAATTCGACACGAGAGTGTGTTTTAGAATCTGAACTATTTAGGTTGAGCAATTAAATTATTCGCAAAGAGATTTGGTTTAGTTTAATTGTGAACATATCGAACTTGAACTTAATGCTTGTTTAATCTGTTAGTAATTGCAAAGAGATTTGGGTTACTACACTTAGACTTAGAGGATTTTCGCAAAGAGATTTGGCTAATCCTATTTCTGTGATTTGAGTTCTAGAACTGAGTTTAATTTGATCCTGACTGATTAACTTGCCTGCTTGTCTGATTTCCTGAGAATACCTTAGGCTTGACGCTTTTAGTTTATTGCTTTCACAACCAACTTGCTACTGTTTACTTTCTTGCTTCGCAATTTATTTACTTCACCATCTACTTATTTCTAGTATTAGTCTCTACTGTTCTGATCTATCGAGACCTAGTGTCCCTGTGGATTCGATAACCCTATATACTACTTTGACATTGCTGTTCACTTGCAGTTTAGAATAGGGTAAAACTTAGAACCTATCAATGATCCAAAGTTAAACCCCAATAAAAAGGGAAGAGCACTGATAGACAAAATAAAATGATACTCAGTGGGGAAAAATCAGTGTTAAGGGAGAAAGAGAAAAGAAAGAAACCAGAAACCGACAGTTTGGTGGTCAGATACTGAATAGGTTGAGTCCATATGTCCTTTGATTCGATACTCCCTCTGTGAGACTGCACCTAATTGTATACAGAGGCTGGTGTAGTGAATTTGAATGTCCTAACTTGATTGTGGAGTTTACTTAGGACAATTGCTAAGTGTGGGGGAAGTATATTGCGGTCTTGAGTTCTGTAAGAAATTTTTCAGTGGTTTACTAAGTGAATATGAATGCGAAAGTTCCTAGGACGAAATGAGTTTCTGTGTTTTCAAACCTCTTTTCTTATACTTTGGTTCTTTACTTGCTTGAGGGCAAACAAGAGCTAAGTGTGGGAGAGTTGATATACCATGGATTTTAGGGTTTTTAACCATGGTATAGGTCTTATTTATCGAGTCTTTTATTATGTTTTAGAGTCATTACAGCTGTTTATCAGGTCTAAATACATTTGGAGCGGAATTGGAGATTATGGAGCATTTTGGAGTATTGACCCGAGAGATAGACTTCACTGGCGAATTCACAGACCTGTGTCGATCGACACAACATGTGCATCGATCGACACAAGGTCGACACAGATAATTCTCGGCGTCTTATCAAGAGTTTGGAAATTGCAACAAAGCCCAGAAGTTTCTCATAATTACAAAGAAGCCTCAGCCGTGATTAGACCATTATATTAGGGTTTTTAAGCCATTGTTTAGGCTACGCTTTCATTCTTACGCTTTATTTTATTTCAGAGAGAGTGAGGGGCAGATATTTTTCTTGAAAGAGAGAGGATTTTGAACCCCAGTTTCTTTATCTGTTTTATGATATTTGGTTTTCTATTCATGATGTCTTCTGTTTCGATGATCATGTCTGAGTAGTTTACCAGTTAGGTTTAGGGATTCTCATTAGGGATTTCATGGAATTATAGGTTGATAAATCTGTAGGGATTCATATCTGTTAGTTCTTCATCTAGGATTGCTCTTAATGCTTAATCTGAAGTAGTTACCCAGATTTATGATGTTAGGTTGATTTGCACAACGACGGTTGGTTGATTAGCTAAAAAGAACCTAGATGAGCAATTTGATATACTCGCAAAGAAATTTGGTTTAGAGGAATTGTGAACGAAAGAACTTGAGATTAATGCTTCTTAGAACTCTAGAATTCGCAACGAAAGTTGGTTTGCTAGGTTGTTAGACATATATAGGATTCGCAACAAAAGTTGGTTTCTTATACTTCCGTGATTCCAGTTCTAGAACAGTTCTTAATTAGATCATGATTGATTGATTAGCTTATGTTCCTGATTTCCTGAGAACTCCCTTGACCTGACGCTTTGCCTTCTTGCTTACAAAACTACTTCTGCTATTGATTTACTTTCTTGTTTTGCTTATTTAGTTTCTTATTTATTTCACCTAGCTTAACCTGATAATTCTATAATCTATCGCAAGGTCTAGAGTCCCTGTGGATTTCGATACCCTATATACTACTGATCGTCTGTGCACTTGCAGTGTAGATCTAGGGATTAAAACCTGATTGTATCACGATGCAATGCGATTTTAGGCGTACCTGAAACGCAAGAAAAATGAAAATTAGTAACCAAAAACAAAAACAAAAAAACTAGTCTAAACTCTAAATTCAAATCTATTGAAGACTCAAAAGAGTCCCCGGCAACGGCGCCAAAAACTTGATATGCTCGAGTTTTAATCCCTATAGCTTCACTGCAAGTGCACAGACGTGACTAGTAGTATATATGGTATCGAATCCACAGAGACTCAAGTGTCTTACGATAGACTATAGAATATCGAATTAAGCTAGGTGAAACAGAGAGTAAGCAGTAAACAAGATAGTAAATTAAACTAAACGGTTGTAAGCAAGCAAGCGAAGCGTCAGGTCAAGGGAGTTCTCAGGAAATCAAGAACACAAGCTAATCAATCAATCAGGATCTAATTAAGAACTGTTCTAGAACTAGAATCACATAAAGCATAAGAAACCAACTTTCGTTGCGAGTATTATCTATGTCTAGCAACCTAGCAAACCAACTTTCGTTGCGAGTTCTAGAGATCCTAAACATGCATTAATCTCAAGTTCAGATCAAGCATTAAGAACAACCCTAGATGAAGAACTAGAAAGTATGAATCCCTACAGATTGATTATCCTATAATTCCATAAAATCCCTTATGAGAATCCCTAAACCTAACAGGTAAACTACTCAGACATGATCAATGAAACAAAAATCATAATGAATAGAAAACCAAATATTATAAAAGGGATAAAGAAACATGGGGTTCAAAATCTCTTCACTCTCGAGTACAAGACCAGCCCCCAACTCTCTCAATCTTTAATTGAATAAAACTTAGCCTAAACAATGGCTTAAAAACCCTAATATAATAGCTAAACACGTCTGGGGCTTCTTTGTAATTATGAGAAACTTCTGGGCTAAAGCTGCAATTTCCATAAATCTTTATTAAGCTCGCGAGAATTGACTATCCACGATCTGTGTCGATCGATGCCACATGTGTGTCGATCGACACATGTATCCATAATCGACAATAACTTCTTCTTCTCTCACAAATGCTCCAAATAGCTACAAAATGCGCCATAACGTCCAAATCCGCTCCAAACGTACATAGATCTGTAAAACACATAATAGGACTCGAAAACACACTAAAAGAATCGATAACAAAGAAATATACCATGGTTAAAAGTCCTAAAAACCTTGATATATAACTTTACCATGCGACGGAGATTTTAATCTGAATCAGATCGGTATAAGAAAAAAGCTGGCAACCGCCCCCGCTCCCTAACTCAGACGGACTACATAAGCAGACCTGTCTCGCATAGCCGATCCCGAATTACGGATAGAAAAACGGATTTCGAGCCTCGCACGACGAATGAAAGTCGAGTTTAATTAAAAATAAACCCTATTTCAAGGTACGATTATGGGTCAAGCTATTCCCGATCTCTCCCTAATTATCATTCGCAGATAAAGACTAAAGTCTTTTTCGCCGAGTCCTTCAATGGTTCACAAAATAGACAGAGTCAACAATCAATTAACTCGCAAAAAAGTCTAAAACTTTGCACGATGGACAATGGGATGAACTCTAATCCGTTCATAGAAACTCTCAAAGTTTTCACTCGGCACATCGAAGTTAAGATGACAAATTTAGAACCTTCGTTCATAAGCAATGTTGAGTTTTCACTAACCCATTCAAAAGCATTAATAGCCAAGCAATCACAACCAATTTAAATAACTTGTCAACCTTAAGATGAATTCAATTCTAAGGCGAAGTGTTTACGCCTTCAAATGAAAAAACGCAGTTGATTTCCTAAAGTTACTTTGCGAAGGAAATCCAACAAAATGATGAAAAAAGCGAGTCAAGCCATCGCAATAAACTAAGAGGAAACTATTCCAATATATAAAGGGAGACCTCGTCATCCCAACCAAGTTTTACGGAAAAAGGGAGAAGGGAGATTTCACCACCCCAAAAGAAATTCTTACAAACGAAAAAAGAGAGATAAAAGCCTAAGCCGTTGGAGGAAGATCTTGAGCGAGCTCTATCGGAAGAACCGCCGAGGTCGAAGAAGGAAGCATTGGGCAATGATGAATAAGTTCCCGTTGTCGCAACTTGAGAAGCCTCAAGGGGATTCTTCAGCGTCCCAACAACATCCTTCGACATCGTCTCAACATTGCTGCCAAACTCGTCAAACGTGACGACACTACTAGTTGGCTGAGGTTGAAAGGAAAAAGGGTAAGGATGATTGCATTCACGCACTCTCTCCGACACAAATGAGACCACAAAGAAGTCATCGCCGACTTCTGGATCATTAATCCGGTTAATTTCCTCATCCAATGTTTTCGTCTTCTCCTCATGTTTGTCGAAGACGTCGTCAGGAATGAGTACCCCCTTTTTGTCCCGGAGTAACCGAAGGTAATCCAGGGTCCCACCGTACTGGCTCAATTACATATAAGCATCGCTTTCAGCATCCTTCATGGCAACGGCCTTCTTCAACTCTTTCAAACGATACTCGTACTTAGTTATACGACGAGCGTTAAGGATCTCGCGGATTGTCATCGAAAAGATATTCCGCTCAACCCTTACGTCCTCGAA
This sequence comes from Orychophragmus violaceus, assembly GCA_030180135.1. Lineage (NCBI taxonomy): Eukaryota > Viridiplantae > Streptophyta > Magnoliopsida > Brassicales > Brassicaceae > Orychophragmus > Orychophragmus violaceus. The sequence goes on from CM058231.1 coordinate 80,710,664, forward strand.
GTGTTTGTTCTTCGAATTCGCCAGCTCGGCTATCAACTTCTCATTTCTCTCTACGAGCTCCTTATTACGAGTCTCAAACAGCTCAACTTTTCCCAAGAGAGAAGAAACCGGACTCTTCATATTTGTCTCGTTCACCATGGAGATATCAGCAGAAAGGCGAGATGTTTTTAAATCCCTCGTCTTTTTGGAAATCTACTCTTTGACCTCGGTGCCTTGGCTTGATAGTTTCCGATTCATATCGAATACATATGAGTTCATCATAGAGGTTGCATGCGTAAAAGCAGCTGTTAGACCAAAAACAAGGATATCAAAATTGAAAATATGAAAGAAAGAAATAATTATGTTGACGAGGTACTAAGAAATTGACCGGTATACTTCTGGATTGTATAGTTGGTTCACCGGGCAATGGGGAGTGACATCGAACAAAATGTTCCAATTCAACTTTCCACAAAAGAACTCATCTGGAGTTTTCAGCTTCTCACCCTGGAGCGTGAAGGACCAGTTTTTCTAGACCAACACGGATTTACCGACTTTCAAACGCTTGCCCGGTGTCGAGCTCTCGGAATGACATGTGTGCTACGAAGGCTTTTTCCTCACCCCAGCACGCAAGGATGGCGTCCTAGAAGGTCCCGTGGAAAGAACCTTAGGAGTAGCAGTAGGAGGCGGAACGCCCTTGTCAGTCGAAGGAGTATTTTCCTCAACTAGACCTGCAGAATTCGCAGACTTCCGTTTCAGTTGAGTACAAACGTCGTCCGAATTGTCTTCAAGAGATGCGGTCGCTCTCTTCTTCTTCGATGCCTAAGCAACATCAGCCGCCTTCTTAGATCTGAGTTCAGACATGCGTCTCTTGGCCTCCTCATCCATTTTCTTATCGGAATCATTGGAAGCTCATCCATCTCCCATCTTGGACTGTGATCTAGGGGAGGCATTGGGCTTGACGGCCACGGAACGACTAGAACCATCAGCCTTATAACCATCCAAAGGTCTTGAACTCTTCTTCGGAATAATCACCATGCTAGGAATAACTTTTCTTACTTTCCTCATCTGATTCTTTGGTTGGGATGCATGCAAAAGAAACTCAAAATGATACACATTAAAAAAGTGGAATATGATCAAGCAAAGCGGGATGAACGTACTGGGTTTTCTCGTTTTTTCAGTTTTAGGCAAAGTCTTGTGACCGAGCTCGGAGAATTTAGAGCCGACGACGTCCAAGTATTCATGTTTAAGTCGCTTCAGGTTGAGACTGGCTGAAACAGAGAAAAACCGACGTATAGAGGCAAGGATAGCAAAGAAGCAATAAACGGCAAACTGATTAACTACCATTAGAGAGATTCTATTCATTGACAACCAAATTCGTTGTATCAGGAAACGAAAATTTGTTAATTTTGACAAACAAATACTTCCTCTGCCAATCATGAGTTTTGATGGGTTTCACGCAAGCTCGCAACTTGTACTTCGGCTGAAGGTTAACTTGAACCCATGCTAGTTTCGCCCTACACATATTCAGCTGGACGAAGCATTCAATGAGGTCAACCGTCAGCGGAATTCCGAGAACTGTGCTGAGCTCCAATAGGCCGGTCACGTTCATTATACTGGCAAGAGTAAGCTGTGTAAAGGCGACTTGTAACCTCGCACATAAATTAAACTACACCTTCGGCAGCGGAAACCAGAGATTGGCCGAGTGAAAAATGACTCATTAAGGCTTGCATAATCTAGAGGGGAATGCCACAAACGATGTGAAGGAGAAGGCACAAGAAATGTTACATCCTCGCATCTCGGGAGAGTTTTCAGCAAGGCCAAGGAGTTTCCTTTAGACAAGTCGGCAAAATGCCGAAGTCGTTATCAGGAACATAAGAAGGAGCCGCCTCTTTCTCCTTTCATTTATTCGTGTTCTTTTGGTAACCTCGGCCACGAGACGCTGCCCTAAACGCAAGAGGGACATGCTCTTCAGAATGATCAGCAGCATCCTCGCGAAGGGATTCGGCTTGACGTCGAGATAGCTCCTGTGCCGGACTGACGGTGACCAAGCTATGGGTTGAGGAGGAAGAAGGAACAATATCTCCTTCGAACGCACTGGCACTCGCGAAGCTAGCAAAGTTTTCACTCGATTCGGCAAGAATGTTACGCATATCGGCAGGAAGTGATAGGGGTCTAGTTTTATCCTATTCAACTGCAAGTGCACAGTTAAGTGATTGTAGTATATAGGGTATCGAATCCACAGAGACTCCGGTTTTGATAGATCAAGAACTAAAGAGATTTAAACTAAGATGAAAGCAAAGTGAAGTAACTAAAAGTAATGAGAGAAAGTAAACTAGTAACAAGATTATCGGTTGTGAAAGCAGTTAATTAAGGGCGCTAAGTCTAGGGCGTTCTCAGGAAATCAGACAAGCAGACGATTCATTCAGTAAGGATCTCATTAAGCTTAGTTCTAGAACTTAAAACACGGATATAGAATTAACCAACTGTCGTTGCGAGAATTCTCTAAGTCTAAGTGCAGCAATCCAAATTCCTTTGCAATTACTAACAGATTAAACCAGCTTTAATTCCAAGTTCGATATGTTCACAATTAAACTAAACCAAATTCCTTTGCAAGAATTTTAATTGCTCAACCTAAATAGTTCAGATTCTAAACCACACTTTCGTGTCGTATTTAGCAACCTAAGATCTAGATTCTAATTGATCAGGTTAGAACTAGCATTAAACATAATTTAGATCGAAGAACAGATATGATATGAATCCTTAACTGAATTAAACAAGTCTAGCAAGTCATGAAATCCTTAATGAGAAACCCTAAACCTTACTATGAATCTACTCAGACATAGATGATGTAAACATAATCAATGAATTAATAGAAATCATAAAAGAGATTAGAATATAAAAGGGGTTCGAAAACTTTTCCAAAACGAATGTAGTACAGGATCAGATCAGCCCCAAAAGCTCTAAAAACTCCATGCTCTAAGTTATGAATGTTGTCCGTAAAATAAAGTCTAAAGCCTAATTAATATAGCTAATCACGTCTTGGGGCTTCTGTGTAATTATCTGGAACTCTTGGGCTTTTCTGCAATATTCAATAATCTTCATAAACCGCCGAGATCTGGCCCATTCGCGTAGTGCATCGACCGTTGCATGATGTGCATCGATCGATGCAGATCCCAAATCTGGACAGTGAGCTCTATTTCTCGGACCAAATCTCCAAAATGCTCCAATAAGCTCCATAATCACCACTTCTGCTCCAAACGTGCGTGTACCTAATAAAACCTGTAAAAGACTCTAAAGAAACACAAATAGACTCTAAAACACACTTATATCATGATCTAAAACTAGTAAAAACCATGATATATCAACTCCCCCACACTTAGCCTTTGCTTGTCCTCAAGCAAAACAAAGAACTAGAATGGTGAAGAGGTTTGAAAACTCTTCAGAAACTCTTTTTATCTTAGAAGCAACAGCACTCAGATTCCCCTTAGTTATCCACTGAAAGATTTCACCTGCAGACATCAAGACCAACATATACTTCCCCCACACTTAGCAACTGTCCTAAGTAAACTCCACAATCACATTCATGCATTCAAATTCTCCCTACTGACTTCTGCAAGTATTTAAGTGCGGTCTCACCTAAGGATTATCGATCAAAGGGCACATGGATTCTTACCTTGTCAGCTCTAGACCACCATACTATCTTTCTCTGGTCCCTTTCTTCTCTTTTCCCTTCCTTAGCATTCTGATTTTTCCCCATTGGGTATCATTTTTTTTTATCAGTGCTCTTCCCGTTAAGGGGTGTACTTTGGACACATTCCATGGATGCACAGGATATGATAGTTGTAGCTACCACTCCCAGAGACCACTTCGGAGTGACTAACTCATCCTCAGTTTATTATCTCCTTTTTTTTATGGAAGGGCAGAAGGGAACCAAATAGGACAGGTTTACAGGCTGTGTCAGAACTAACAAGGGAGTCCGACTCAAGGTATACCAAGCCCTTAGGTGAGAAATTAAGTCAGTGTTAAGATTGAAGTCAGTAAAAGGATCCTCTGATACCTGAAGTGATGTGGGTGTCCTCAGTAGGCTGATCCGTGTCTGAATTTTCTAATAGTCATAGATCATCTGCAAACTAGTCCCAATGGTTACTTAAGTTCCTGCAAGTGCTATTAATCTTCTCAAAAATTCATTGTTTCTTACTTAAACAAGTTTTGACTCAATAAAACAAAATTTGAAAAATGGACTGACTCTTAAGAAAATAGAAAACTAATGTCAGTAGTACCTCCCCCACACTTAAGACACACTGTCCCCAGTAGTGTCAAGCGAAGGATTGGTAAAAAGAAATAAAAATTATGTTAATGGATGATTGAGTTCTGTCTGATTTTACCTCTGTCGCACCTGCATCGACCGTTGCACATAGTGCATCGACCGTTGCTGGGCGATTTTCGTTAGTGGTCGATCGTTGCTCAGGACCGCAACGATCGTTGCAATGCGATTTCGATCGTGTTGTGACGATCAACACAATGGTGTGTCGATCGACGCACTGCGATTATGTCCGAGACCTGCAGACAAAACTTACCAAAAACAGAAACAAAACGTAAAATCCTACAAAAACACTAAAATTAAAATGCAAAAACGAAAACAGTGGGTTGCCTCCCACTCAGCGCTCTTTTAGCGTCAATAGCTTGACGTTTCAGTTGATCTAGGCAGAGGGTGCATCATCCAGAGGCAGAATCTGACCTTCTGGAATCTCGGCCTTAGCCCAATAGTGTTTCACCCTCTGTCCATTCACAGTGAATTCATTACCTTCCTTGCTGGTTAGAACAATAGCTCCGTAGGGACGCACTTCCTTGATCTTGAAAAGACCAGACCACCTTGATTTTAGCTTACCTGGAAACAAATGCAAACGTGAGTTATACAAAAGTACCTGATCGTTGGGTGCAAATTGTCTCGAGAAAATCTTTTTGTCGTGATAGGCCTTAGTCCTTTCCTTGTACAGCTTTGAGTTCTCATAGGCAAAATGTCTAATCTCATCCAACTCATTAAGCTGCACCAATCTCCTCTCTGCAGCAGACTTAAGATCAAAGTTCATCTGCTTTACAGCCCATGCTGCTTTGTGCTCAAGCTCCACTGGCAGATGACATGCTTTTCCATACGGAATGGGGTGGTCCCAAGAGGTGTCTTAAATGCAGTCCGGTAAGCCCATAGTGCATCATCTAGCTTTACTGCCCAATCCTTCCTTGTCTTCCCAACTGTCTTCTCTAAGATCTCCTTGATCTGTCTATTAGAGACCTCGACCTGTCCACTAGTCTGAGGGTGATAAGGAGTAGCAACTCGGTGATGAACTCCATGCTTCCTTAGGAGCTTCTCGAAGACCTTATTAATAAAGTGGGATCCTCCATCACTAATCACAATCCGAGGTACTCCAAATCTAGGGAATATGATGGTCTTAAACAGCTTAGTAACCACCGAAGAATCATTGGTCGGACTAGCTATTGCTTCTACCCACTTAGATACATAGTCCACAACAACCAAGATAAACTTATTCCCATAGGATGAGGGAAAAGGACCCATAAAGTCTATGCCCCAGCAATCAAAAACCTCAACCACAAGAATGAAATTCTGAGGCATCTCATGCCTCTTACTGATTTTCCCTCTCCTTTGACAGACATCACATTGAGAGACAAAATAATGAGTGTCTTTAAACATCGTAGGCCACCAGAAGCCTGCTTGCAGAACCTTAGACACAGTCTTGAATGTAGCAAAATGTCCAGCATAATCTGATCCATGACAGTGGAATAGGATGTCTGGAACCTCTGATTCAGCAACGCATCTCCTGTAAAGACCATCTGAACAGTGTTTGTAGAGATAAGGCTCATCCCAGTAGTATCGTCTGAGCTCCCTGAAGAACTTCTTCTTTGCATACCCCTTCAAATCATCTGGTTCAGTCTCTGCAGCTAGGTAATTAGCTATATCCGCGTACCAGGGTCGATCAGTGGTTGCGACAGCACCTACCTCGAAAACATAGTCTCCAATTTGAACCGTGAAAGGTTCTGGTTCTGTTTCCGCATTGTAACGATCGTCGCATAAGGTTGCATCGATCGTCGCATGCTCGACATCTGCATCGATCGTCACAGATGTGGTATTGATCGACGCAGTGCGATTTATCCGACAGTTTTGCAGATTTTTGCCCAAATCCGCCTGAAACACTGTCCCAACCATATTGACGTTTTCCTCGGGCAAGTAATCATTAATGGGCACGTCATCCTCAACCAACATCCTTGAAAGATGATCAGCAACTCCATTCTCAACCCCCTTCTTGTCCTTCACTTCAATGTCAAACTCCTGAAGCAGCAGAATCCATCTCAACAATCTTGGCTTATCATCCTTCTTCTGCATCAGATACTTCAGGGCTGAATGATCAGTGTGCACAATCACCTTGGAGCCAACAAGATAGGGGCGGAATTTCTCAAATGCAAAGACAACAGCCAACAGCTCCTTCTCTGTGGTGGCATAGTTTCTCTGCGCATCATCTAGTATCCTACTAGCATAATAGATAGCATGAAGCTTTCTATCCTTCTTCTGCCCCAGAACAGCTCCTACAACATAGTCACTTGCATCACACATAACCTCAAAAGGTAGATCCCAATCCGGCGGCTGAACTATTGGAGCACTCACTAATGCCTGCTTGATTTGTTCAAATGCAGTTTGACAATCTGCATTGAACTCAAATTTGGTATCCTTACATAGCAAGGCAGTTAGTGGTCTAGCAATCTTACTGAAGTCCTTGATGAACCATCTATTGAAACCAGCATGTCCAAAAAAGCTTCTTATAGACTTTACAGAATCAGGTGCCTGAAGGTTGGTCATTACCTCAATCTTAGCGCGGTCCACTTCGATCCCTGCTTCAGACACTTTATGTCCAAGTACAATGCCATCTCTGACCATGAAATGACACTTTTCCCAATTAAGAACCAAGTGCTTTTCTTCGCATCTAGTCAGTACCTTACACAGATTATCCAAGCACTTATTATAAGATGACCCATAGACTGAGAAGTCATCCATAAATACCTCCATAAAGTCCTCAATCATATCAGTGAATATGGACATCATGCATCTCTGGAAAGTAGCTGGTGCATTGCAGAGTCCAAAAGGCATCCTACGGTAAGCAAATATGCCATATGGACAAGTGAAGGTGGTCTTTCCCTGATCCTCTGGGTGGATAGGAATCTGAAAGAAACCTGAGTATCCATCGAGGAAGCAATAGTAAGGGTGATTTGCTAACCTCTCCAGCATCTGATCAATGAAAGGTAAAGGGAAATGATCCTTCCTTGTTGCAGCATTGAGTTTCCTGTAATCTATGCACATCCTGTGTCCCGTCACAGTCCTAGTAGGGATCAGCTCATTCTTCTCATTCTTCACAACTGTAACTCCGCCTTTCTTAGGCACTACATGGACTGGACTCACCCAATCACTGTCTGAAATAGGGTAGATGATCCCAACATCCAGGAGTTTCATAATCTCCTTCTTAACCACTTCTTGTAGATTAGGATTAAGCCTTCTCTGATGCTCAACAGATGTCTTAGACTCGTCCTCAAGATGTATCCGATGCATGCACAGCTCCGGAGAGATAACTGAAATGTCATCAAGAGAATAGCCAAGAGCTCTGCGATGCTTGCGCAGCTTGCTTAGCAGTAAAGTGAGCTCTGCGTTGTTCAAACTAGCATTAACTATTACTGGATAAGTCGAATTAGGTCCGAGAAACGCATACCTTAGCCCAGATGGAAGTTATTTCAGCTCAATTTTCGGGGCTTTTTCCTCTGCCCAATCTGTGTCGACTTGCAACGATCGATGTTGGGTCTGTGTTGATCGATGCAAAGTCACGGCAGACGCTTCTATCTTCATCACTTGCTCAGTAGAATCCATCAGTTTTGCATAGCAGATTGCAGGCTTGTCTTGAAGGTGTTCCAGCTCCATTATAGAGCTCAGTAACGCTCTTTCTAGTGGATCTTCAGCATGTGACTTGTGAAAGTACTCTGCAGCCAAATCACCTAGTGTGTCCACATAGAAGGTCTGTCCGTCGATGGTTGGTCTCTTTACCAGTTTGTCCATATCAAAACTCATCTTCAGATCACCCACATTCAGAATTATTCTACCCCCTTGGCAGTCAATCATCGCACCAGCAGTAGCTAAGAAAGGCCTGCCCAAAATCAGTGGATCCTTTGGTTCCTCTCCATACTGCAGAACCACAAAATCAGTAGGTATCACACATTTACCAATCATTATAGGCACATCTTCTAGTACTCCTTCAGGGATTCTAATTGTTCTATCTGCTAAGACTAGTGAGATTCTAGTTGGCAAGAAATCAGTCATTCCAAGTCTCTTAGCAACAGAGAAGGGCATAAGATTCACACTAGAACCAAGATCGCATAGGGATCTTTCAAACCTTTCCCTGTAGATGGCACAATCCAACACAAATCTCCCTGGATCTTTCAACTTCTCAGGAATTCTGCCTTGAATCACTGCACTACACACCTCCGTGATCATCATTACAGTCTCTTCTTCAGACCACTTACCAGCAATCAGATCCTCAAGACATCTCCTCATCACAGGACTAGTTTCCATAGAATCAATCAAAGGCACTTCAACCTTCACCTTTTTAATCATTTCCTTGCATCTGTTATACTGTTTTTTGTTCTTAGCTTTCCTGGGATTCTTAGGAAAAGGCACCTTAGGCTTGTACACTCTTTCATTTGCTTGTTTCGGTTTTTCTGCGTCAGAAACCTTTGCAGTCGCTTTGCGTCGATCGTTGCTAGAGTTGCGTCGATCGTTGCTAGGCGACTGGGTTTCGACTCCTGTGTCGAGCTCTGGTTTGTCATCCTTGTTTTCGCTTTGCATCGACCGTTGCTTAGGTGCGTCGATCGATGCATTGCGAAGCTCGCGGATCTCATCTTCCAATTCTTCAATTTCCACAAGGTCTTCAACACTCAATTGCTTTTTCTAGCCAGGAGACAGCTCCTTACCACTCCTCAATGTTACTGCATTGCATTGATACTTGGGATTAGCATCAGTCCGCCCTGGGAGATATCCATCTTCCCTCTGAACATATCCAGCAGTTTTTGCAACTTTAGCATCAAGCTCCTTCATATGCGCGCTCAGGTATTCAAATTTCCCGTTCAGATCCTCATAGACAGTACCTATCTTCTTGTCGAGGTCTGCAGCATTCTTAGTCTGACCTTTCAACAGCTGTTCCAACATAGCTTCCATCTTGCTCTCATGAGCACTAGCAGTAGGAGGAGTCTGATAAGATGAAGATCCATAGGTCCTTTGGGTACCTTGTCCAAAAGGTTTCTGAAAACCACTAGTCTGTCCAAATCCAGAAGAGTTTTGATTGCTGTTGAAAGCACTCTTCTGTCCTCCACCGAAAAACCTATTACCAGACTGATTCCCAAACCTATTTCCTTGGAATCCAGAACCACTAATGTAGTTCACATCCTCTTCTTGGTTCTCTTCTTCAGCTCCAACTATCTCGACATCCTGAGCAAAATGGACTGCCTTCTTCCCAGCCAAAAGATTGCAAACAGTGTCCAACTTAAATCTAATATCAGCTATCTTAAAATTCTCCACATTTCCACCGGACTTCTTCCTTCTCTCATCAGTAGTCTTGCAGCTATTACTGCTTACCAAGTTCTCTATCAGCTGTTTAGCTTGAGCAGGAGTCCTAGTGTTAAAGTTGGCATTGCTAGAGTTGTCCAACGCAGTCTGATATGGAAGATCTATTCCTCTAAAGAAGATGCCTAAAAGCGTTACCTCAGTGAATCCATGGTACATGCAATCACGTTGGTATTTCTTGAATCTCATCCAGGCTGTCTTCAAAGGCTCTGTAGGGCCTTGGGGAAAGGTGAGTATGTCCTGTCTGGACTGATCAGAACGAGCATCATCATAGAAGTGACGCAGGAACTCACTCTTTAGGGCTGCCCAAGTAACAAACTGCCCAGGTGGCAGTTGCTTCAGCCATGCCAGTGATTATGTCCTCAAACTGATCAATGTGATCCATAGGCTGCTCCGACGGGTGACCATGGAAAGCATTCTGCTTCATCAGCGAGTAGTAGATGGTTTTGATTTCAAAATCATTCCGCTCAAAACCGGGAGGTACAAGAGCTGACCGGTTGGCATGAAACTCATCCGGACGATTGTAGTCAGCCAAAGTCCTCTCATGGACTACCATCTGTCTACCATGGGCCTGTCCTTGGCCCTGCGCCTGCGGCTGTGGTTCAGTTTCCTCGATATCCGGGATCACATGTCCCTCAGCATCAATCCTCTGCCCAGCAGCATCGTAAGGATTGTTTTGCGGATCCCTCAGGATACCTTGAGCATCGGCTATCAGAATCAGTCGTTCACGTACCATCCTTGCTCTTCTTTCTCTTCTGTTAGTCCTCTCTAGTCGTCCAAGTTCTTCAAGTCCGAGATTAACGAGGTTCAAGTTCTGATTACTTCTAGTTTCACGCGTCTGCATAAACTGTCTGTAATCGTCAAGCAACGATCGATGCTATCAGTGCAACGATCGATGCTATCAGTGCAACGATCGATTCAATCTCAGAATCGCCTAGTGACGATCGACACAAAGGCTCCACGCTATGCGAAATCGGTACCTGCGACAGAGAGAAAATAGAGAAAAATTAGTAACTAAAACAAAAAATAAAAATCCTAGTATAAACCCTAGGTTCGAATCTATCGAAGACTCAAAGGAGTCCCCGGCAACGGCGCCAAAAACTTGATAGGGGTCTAGTTTTAACCTATTCTACTGCAAGTGCACAGTTAAGTGATTGTAGTATATAGGGTATCAAATCCACAGAGACTCCGGTTTTGATAGATCAAGAACTAAAGAGATTTAAACTAAGATGAAAGCAAAGTGAAGTAACTAAAAGTAATGCGAGAAAGTAAACGAGTAGCAAGATTATCGGTTGTGAAAGCAGTTAATTAAGGGCGCTAAGTCTAGGGCGTTCTCAGGAAATCAGACAAGCAGACGATTCATTCAGTAAGGATCTAATTAAGCTTAGTTCTAGAACTCAAAACACGGATATAGAATTAACCAACTGTCGTTGCGAGAATTCTCTAAGTCTAAGTGCAGTAATCCAAATTCCTTTGCAATTACTAACAGATTAAACCAGCTTTAATTCCAAGTTCGATATGTTCACAATTAAACTAAACCAAATTCCTTTGCGAGAAGTTTAATTGCTCAACCTAAATAGTTCAGATTCTAAACCACACTTTCGTGTCGTATTTAGCAACCTAAGATCTAGATTCTAATTGATCAGGTTAGAACTAGCATTAAACACAATTTAGATCGAAGAACAGATATGATATGAATCCTTAACTAAATTAAACAAGTCTAGCAAGTCATGAAATCCTTAATGAGAAACCCTAAACCTAATTATGAATCTACTCAGACATAGATGATGTAAACATAATCAATGAATTAATAGAAATCATAAAAGAGATTAGAATATAAAAGGGGTTCGAAACTTCTCCAAAACGAATGTAGTACATGATCAGATCAGCCCCAAAAGCTCTAAAAACTCCCTGCTCTAAGTTATGAATGTTGTCCGTAAAATAAAGTCTAAAACCTAATTAATATAGCTAATCACGTCTTGGGGCTTCTGTGTAATTATCTGGAACTCTTGGGCTTTTCTGAAATATTCAATAATCTTCTTAAACCGCCGAGATCTGGCCCATTCGCGTAGTGCATCGACCGTTGCATGATGTGCATCGATCGATGCAGATCCCAAATCTGGACAATGAGCTCTATTTCTCGGACCAAATCTCCAAAATGCTCCAATAAGCTCCATAATCACCACTTCTGCTCCAAACGTGCGTGTACCTAATAAAACCTGTAAAAGACTCTAATGAAACACAAATAGACTCTAAAACACACTTATATCATGGTCTAAAACTAGTAAAAACCATGATATATCAGGAAGATCGATGAAAAGTAAAAGATAAAGGAAGGATTTTTAAGATAAAAGGGGAAGAAGTCAGAAGGGAAAGTACCTGAAATTTATTTCTAGTAGCGAATGGTAAAAAGTGAAGAGTAAGAATGGAATTTATAGGATTGAAGAGGTGGGAGTCTTCCGAGGGATGCAATGTTACTTCTCGACGGACGCGACTTTGCGACTTCCCGCCACTCGTGTCCGAACATTATTGGCTGTAGAAGGAAGCATGCTTAGCAACCGAGAATGCGAGCAGCCACATGGATGAAGAAGGCAACGATGTTAGCATTAAAGACGAAAAATATTAACTCACGACAATTAGATTGTTAGGCCGAACAATGATTAAATTCTCCGAATTAAGTTTCACTCAGTGCGCCGAATCTGGGGCTTACTGTTGGAGGTGGGTTTAGCACCCCCCCCCTCTCTAGCACTGCCCAATAGATATAAGGGCCCATCAAAGATCAAGCCCATATAAGAAGAAGGCGGCCCATTCCGGCAAATCCCGCCGATCGTCATCGTCGACCTGCATCAAAAAGGGAAATATGATTAATGTCAAATTAACATATATGAGAAAATGAAGAAGATAAAGATGAATCTCTGAAAAGAAAGAAAAATCCAAGATTGTACGAATTTAACATTATCGAATCAAAGAGAATTTAGGAAATAAACCGTAAATCTCATGATATAAATATTCTTCCTTGGAAAAAAAACTATCTTGAATTTTTTTACTCAAACCCTATTTAGAGCAGAGAAAATCGACATTAATTAACGACTACTTTTCATTATGTTATTGCCTTTAAGTCTTTCAGCGGATTTATTCAAGTCCCTCTAAATCGATCAATTTATTGAATTGATCATTGTGAATCTTGGATTCAACAACGGTTAACACTTCTTGTTTGTTGTGGAGTAAGAAAATTCATATTGATCTTGAATGATCATTAACAACTGTTGGAAACTATCGATAAATCAACAGAGAATGGACCCCAAATATAGTAGCTGAAAGTTTGGATTACAAAATTTTATTTGGAGATGAGTGAGATAGCTTCTTCTTCTTTACTAAATGACAAACATGGAAGTAAGAATTAATCTTATTATTGTGTCTTGTGGTTCCCAAAGCTTCAGAGATTGAACCTAGACGTCTGAATTATGAATGAGTGAGTCTCTTGTCCCAGGTACCAACATCAACTACTGCATTTACTAAGGCAGGAAAGGTGTATGTCTCCAACATATAGAGATTTCCCATTTTTTTACAATGACCAATCGTCAACTCCTTGGTATAATCCTGAATCAAACAAGATGATGTATCAAAGATCACATATAAGCCTAGATGTGGTGTCAGAGAGATTATACTGATGAGCTCAATATGAATTCAATATGAATAAGACATTCTTGATCGACAATTGTTTGTTGATCCCCATTGTACCCACATTACTGACTTTGATTGTGGAACCATTTGGAATATTAACATAACTCATGACAGAATTATCCATGGAGAGGAAGACATTAGATCACCAAAGTCTATCACCCACTGCATGAGAAACATGATGTGTAGCACCAAAGTCTATCACCCACTCTAAGTAAATAAAGTATGTATTGAGATAATTAAGAACCCAACAGAAAATATGTAGAAGTTGAGAAAGCAATACCAGATATATCATTAGCCATTTTAATGTATTAGCCTCATGATTACTTGGAATTGGTTGAGGTTGTATCTGAGAACTGAAGAAGGCAATGAAGTTTTGTATCTGATCCTTCGATAGATTACCAATCAGACTATCCAAATAATTATAACCCTTAGATTCAGATACATCTGGAGAATTCTTGTGACCTGAGCAGTGAGAGGCATAGACGATTGTTGTTTCTCAGCAAACTTTCCCTTTCGAGTGAAGCCAAGAGGAAATCCATGTTTCTTATATCAACATTCGGAAATGTGGAAAAATTATTGCCGAATGAACATATTGGAGGTCCTTTATTTGATCCATTCAGAACATAACAAACTCTTTATTCATTCAGAATTGGAGAACTTTCAGAAATTTGGAATGCGGAAGGATTGGAGACCAATAATCTATCTTCTGATGATTGAATAATATTCATTAAGTCCAGCTAAAAACTTAACGATCTTAGCATGTTATGTATTCAGTTGCATCTTATCAGAAGTACCACATACACATGGCATCTCAGGTTCATCAGTACTATCTAGATCATCCCATAAGGTCTTCAAGATTGTATAGTATTCAGAAATAGACATAAATCCTTAATGAAGATCTTGGATTTCTTGCGTCAAATTGAATGTTCTTGGTAAGTTTGTTAAGTGGAACCTCTCGTATAAATCACGCCATATATCATCAACCATTGTTCAAACATAAGATGCTTCAACAAATTTTAAGTGAAATATATTCATAAGACACAATTTTACCATACTTTTGAATTTAGACCAAATACGAAAGCTAAATATGGATTCAACAGAAGGAACTAATGATCCATCAATGAAAACTATCTTGTTCTTAGAGTCCAGAGAAATTCTCATGGCAGAATTCTAATCATCATAGTTAGAGACATCTAGTTTGATATAGATGAACTATAAACATGGATGATCGGCATTGTGCAGGAGCAAAGGAGATTGACTTCGATCCAGAGATTTTGATAGGTCTAATTTTTCTCTAAGATCTAAGTACAAGTTATAACTATGTTGAATGTAGGACTTATGATATCGAACAAAGGATTTCAGTTTACTCAATAGATTATTAGTTATCAAATTATGCTAAGCAAATAGTGGTGAAAAAATAGCAGTGCAAGTAAGTAAACTATTGTAAATCAATCAGAGAAAGCGTTAGGTTCATCGAAGTTTTAAGGAAATCAGGAATATAGATTAATCAATCTGTCAAGATTCAGTTATCGATGTTCTAGAACTCGAAGCACAAGATTATAACAAGCCAAATCTCATTATGAATATTAACTATATCTAACAACCTAGAAAATCAAATCTCATTTTGAGTTCTATAGTTCTAAACATGCATTAATTTCACTTTCGTTCGTTCACAATTTCCCTAAACCAAATCTCTTTTCGAATCGACAAATATCCTATCTAGGTTTTTTTTCTAGCAGAGTAACCACATCTCGTTGCGCTAATCAACCTAATATCAATAATCTAACTGACCAGTTCGTATTAAGTATTAAGAACAAACTAGACAAAGAACTAGATGTTATGAATCCCAATTAATAAATTAACTTAATATTCCATTAAATCCCTAATGAGAATCACTAAACTTAACAAGATATATACTCGGACATGGAAACCATAACAAAATACATGATCAAAATAGATATCATATAAATTAAAGAGATTAAGAAACTAGATGTTCGAAATCTTCTCTTTGGGAGTATTAGATCAGCCCCGAAAAGCTGCTAAACTCTCTCAATGTAAAATAAAGTGTAAGTCTCTACAATGACTTAGAAAACCTAATATAAAGTCTAAAACACAATTAGGACTTCTTTGTATTTTTTAAAAACTTTTGGGCTAGCTTGTAAATCTTCCAGAGCTCTTTAATTGCTCGCGGATATCTTCATTCGAGATGGGTGTCGATCAATACCAGCTATGAAATTTTTTCTCCAGCTTCTACTTTTCAGCACGAGTTCTCTATTTTTTCAGAATGCGCCATATCTCCACATATGCTCCAAACGTACATTGACCTACAAAAGACTCAAAAGACTCCAAAAAAAAAACTAAAAGATTCTATGTAAGGACTTATATCATGGCTTGAAAACCCGTAAAAACCATAATAGCTGATATTCTACCATTTTTGTAACTCTCGAAGCTCCGTTGTTGCGATTTACGATGATCGGAGGAGATTTTGCAATGACAATGGATTGAGTCGATCTTCGAGATGGAATTTGTGTTGTACTTATTGAAACCTTCGACCGAATTAATTTCGCGGGATTTTCTTCATTGAGACCATGATTTGTGAGAATCGATTGATAGAAAGTCAGGTTAGAGGTCAGCATTGGAAGAATTAGTGAGAAATTGAGCGCATTGGCTCTGATACTATATTAAGATCGAAGGAATCAACTAGAGAGACGAGAGAGTTTGTTACGTGAATGAACTCGTTTATTCACCTATATATGAAATGATTACATAGTGTTTATATACAAGTAAATAACCTGTACATAGTTGATAAAAATTAGTCACGATCGTATAGCCACATTTTTTTTTCGTGACTAATCGTGGCTAAAATCGCTTATAGTCATGAAATATTAGCCATAGTCACAAAATAAAACGTGGCTATACGATATATTTTTACTAGTGTGAGAATAACCAAACTAATTTCTAATCAATTCATCTAACCAACTCAATATGAATATTTCGTGTCGCATCTTCATGCAAATTATAGTAACAATATTTGTTCTTGTGAACTCATGCAGTTCGAACATAAAAGAAATCATGTAGGGACATTCATTGATTGTTATATGAAGCAATATGGTGTAGGAGGAGTCGGACTTTAAAGAGACTCAACACACAAGCTTTGCGAACAATCATTTTTCTCACTAAACGTTCTCTCCTCTCTCTAAAAACAAAAAAACATTTTTTCTTCGTTTAGTGCCGCTGGCCTCCGCCGCAGTTCTTTCTCTGGGCTGAGCTTCACGAACCTGGGGACCGACTAAACCAGAGTGGCTCGTCCTTTCTCTTTTCGGCTTCGCGAGGTGCGGTTCTCCTCGACGCGGCGGTTTCATTACCGGAGTTCTTCGTTCCGGCGAATCTTCGTCAACCATGACTTGCGATTCTGCTTGAGGACATGCGGATCTGGGTGTTTATGCAGGGAGGGACGGAGCACCGAGATCTGGTGGTTGTTTTTGGCGGCGAGGAGATGGAGGGTAGCGAAGCGCCAAGGCAGAGTCACGGAATCGGTGGCCACGCGGAAATGACTGCGGCGGAGTCCGGCTGGGTCGTGTCTAGTTCATGCCGCGCTTCTCGGAGAATCCGCTTTGAACGGAAGAGAAGGAGGTTGGAGACCACCAGAAGGACAGATCTACCATTTGGAGTGGGAAGCGGAGGAGGAGCCGTCATCGAAGCTTGCTGGGAGCGGCTCCATCGGGTGGGTCCGGAGGATCCCAGAGAAAACTCGGCGTCGGGAATCGGCGAGAGGAATACTGGGTCGGCGGATTTGGAAGGGTCAGATCTCTGGCCTGAGCGTGAAAGATCAGCCTGGCACCGCGAGTCTAGTCGATTCGCATCCGCCGGCGGTGAGTTGGAGAACGGCGACGTCCTCTAAGTGTGGCGGCGCACAAATCCGATTTTGTCTCCGGTTTATGGAATATTATTTTCCGGTTATTTAGGATTGTATCTTTTACTCTGGTTTTGGTTTGGTTTGTACCCAGTTTTGATCTCCGTTTATCAGATCGGTATAATTATTTAATATAATATTATAATTAAAAAAATATATATATATATATATATATGGTATAGGAGAAAGCCACATAAGAGATCAAGATCATGGCATTGAATATGTGGAAGAGTCTTAACGAAGAACTGATGAAAAGACCTCTCACTTGTCCTTTCTATGTCGTCACACGGTTCCTAAACTTCTCAAGGGTCGTCGAGGTTTTCTACAAAAATGGTGACATATTCACATCATGAGTTAATGAATTATTATTTGGTTTCTTTTCCACAACAACATACCCATTTGATAGGAAACCTACGACTCTACAAGTGGTTTTTATTTATTTAGTGTGTAAAATAAGTGGCTTTATTTGGTCACATTTACAAATGTGCATGCATGTATCGGCCTTTTGTGTTGGTTTTCCGCGAACAAGTGTCTTCATGCTAGGGTTGTGTCTATAAATAAATAGATGTCTTGGCTGAGATGATCAGATATATTGATACAAATCCTAGATGAGTGGATCTGATAAGAACCAAACTACAATTTGTCCTTATCAATCACAACGATGTAACCGACGATCCTCTCACGAGCTAATCGTCTTTCTTTACAACGTTTCACTCTCAATCTCGTGATACAATCTCTCTGTAATTGCATAAAGGAAGAAGACGATATAACTATTCTATTTATAATTCTCTAATAACAGCAAACCCTCTAGGAAGACTAGAGTCTTTCCTTTACTAAGTCTTCCTCCACATCAGCTGTTCTGCGTTTCACTTCGCCACCTCGTGCCTATCAATACCCCGGGCGGCCAAACTCAGCTTGTCCCCAAGCTGGAAGACAAGAAACATCTTTGCTCTCCATTTGGTCGCCTCTATGAAGAATGATATCATACATACATTCTGAAAAATGTGTGGCCGTAACCTTGATGGATGAGTTCACAATCACAACCACAATGCCAACAATGATAACACGAAGTGTAACACCAAGCAACTCATAGAATGTGGCATCCATGTGCTGAAAAGTGCACTTTGCAACAAAATGAAGAGAGATCTGCTTATCAGCCGCTGGACCAACTTGATCACAAACTATTCTCAATCCTTTCCAATAGCACAAAGTCTGGGCTCTCTTAAATGTTTTCCAAACACTAGAATGTTCACCAAGACTGCCAGCACAACACTCATGAATTGTAGAGAACAACGTGAAGTCGCTTCGGTGAATTACCAAACTGTTTCCTAACAGCAACTTCTGATTCACCAATGTATAACCTTCCCAAAAGGTGTTTCCTTGTAGAGCTTTATATTTGAACCTGCAAGACTTGTAAAACTTTATCTGTTTCTGATTTCCCTGTACATGATCTTGTAGCATGTTGTTGTTGAGTTTAATCAGTAGACGATCGACTCTTGTCAACACAGTTAGCTGCTTTTGCTCCCTCTTCTGCGCTACTAGGATCCAAAGTATTATACCCAACAAACACGGAAATTTATCCACTGTATACTCCCATTCAAGAACAGATTCAGTAGTTGTAGTCTGTAGAATGTGAACTCGTTTGTTCTTATGATTCTGAACTTGTAACCACAATAATGCTCTCGCTTGTGTGGTGAACTGAAACTGCAACTTTATATACTCCATCGTATACTCTTTACGAGCATTGTGTCCTTGTAGACTCTGCTCAAACCCATTTTGTATCTCATTGGCAGCAACACTCTCTCTGTCAAAGTCATGGAGCAATGACCCCAAAATCTTCCCATTATCTTCAGCTATGATTCTTGAGAACAATCTCAATAAGTCATTGCCTTCGCTGAGTGTAAATTGTTTGAGGTTTTGTAAAGTCTGTCTCATCCATGTCTGAATCACCAGCCATGATATCCCTGTCGTTAGCAATCTAACTTGAGCAGTGGGACAAGAACTTCTAGACATGTTGTTTCCTATTTCATTGATTTCATGTTGAATCAGAGAAACCCAGACATTCTCTCTAGACATTCCATCAACATCCTTGTCAATTCCAGTCTGCACTTCTAGCTCTTTATCTTTCCAAGCTATTGCCCACTCTACATCATTTGATAAGCCTTCTTCGTACTTTGGAGTAGCCATTTCCATATGAACTGAAACATGTTGTGCATTAGTGAACATCAGTGAACAAGTGTACCAGAGATTCCTTAAGTCAATGAGATACGCTTGATGCCTCAAACTCTCAGAAAGTGCATCTTTCACGGCAATATCATGTTTAGCTACAACCACTTTGATTGTCTCCTCAGACAATATCTTGTTCTGTATCAACTCTTCTTTATCCACAAGGTATTCAATTTTCTCAGTAAAACATAGTTGTTTTTGTACCCAGTTTCTTGTCTTAGGCTTGTCTTTGAACTTGAAGCGCCAAGATTTGGAGTATTTCCGTTTTGGAAACAGGTGTTGTATTTGTTGTCCTGTATGAAACACTCTATCACCCATCTGGCTTTTGAGAACTTCCTGAAACATCTTAACCTCACTTCTAACATCAATGAACTTGGAGTTGAGACTCAAACGTGGTCTCATCATATCTTCAATTATGGATGTTTCTCTTTCTATTTGCAGTGGCACATGCTCATGGTGCACCTCCGAATCACTCATTGGAATCGTTTCCTGGAATTGAGACACAATAACGGACTCCTTTTCCCCAATGATTTCCTTATCCTGAACAACTTCTGTGAAAGCAAAAACCTTCTTTTCTGAAAACGATTTTGATCCAGTAATCACTTCTGGTGGAAGTCGTCTCTTAATTGTGCTAAAGCGAGCCAAAAGTCGTGCCTTAAACTCTCTCCAATCTGTGAAAGTTTGGCTGGACATTTCTTCATTATACCAACTGAGAGCATCATCTTATAAGCGTAAAGAAACCAATTGCAACTTCTTATCTTCTGGACATTGGCTGATACGAAAGTATCTTTCTGCTTGAGCAATCCAACCATGTGGATTTGCTACTTTGAGGAGAGGCAATTCAGCATTTTTCAACAGACTTTTCTGATGCACCATTCTTGATGACAATCCATCATTTTCGTTCAACCTATCTCTAAGGCAAGGTTCCAAGACAGAAATTTGTACCTGAAATGAGTTTCTTGCATCGATCGCTTTCACCTCTTGTTCCTCTTTCTTTTTGTCGATCATCTCGTCCAAAAATCTTTGGTTTTCCATCGCCGCTCTCGTTCTCTCAGGATCACTTTTGCTGCCAAAACGCAGTAATAATCCTGTCTTCAAATCGTCCCAACTGCAAAAAGGCCATAGTGATTGTCGCCATTGGAACCAAACGCGAGCTTCTCCTTCGATGTAGCCTTCTGCAAATTTCAGCTTCTGCGACTCCAATGAATCATACTGAAGAAATCGAACCTCCATATACAACACCCAAAACCTGGGATCACCACCACTGAAAATCGGAACAAGATTCTTCACCACTTGTTCGTCACCTCCGATCTTCTTCTCCATCGCGATGAACGATCGATCCATACGCTCACCGACACCAATTTGATAAGAACCAAACTACAATTTGTCCTTATCAATCACAACGATGTAACCGACGATCCTCTCACGAGCTAATCGTCTTTCTTTACAACGTTTCACTCTCAATCTCGTGATACAATCTCTCTGTAATTGCATAAAGGAAGAAGACGATATAACTATTCTATTTATAATTCTCTAATAACAGCAAACCCTCTAGGAAGACTAGAGTCTTTCCTTTACTAAGTCTTCCTCCACATCAGCTGTTCTGCGTTTCACTTCGCCACCTCATGCCTATCAGGATCATATCCATTTAATCCATGTTGTATCTAAATTTGTTGTGTATAAATGGTTGTCTTTGGTCTCATGCTCATATATATTGTGTGATACAAATCCTAGATAAGTGGATCATCCATCACTACTACCAGAAAATAAGGTGTAGCCGACAGAATCCTTTCGATAATCCGTCGAAAAAACCATAACAAAGGGTTTCTCGATGAAAATAGCCTATTGGTTCATGAGCGTTGGGAAAAATACATAATGTACACCATTTAACCCATGTTATATCTAAATCTAATGTATATTACGTTTTTCTTAATAATATACTTCAGTTTGAACCAGTTGCTTATGGTAGTACTAGTTTAGGTCTATGTAACTTTGTGGATAGAAAAAAAAATAGATATATATATATATACATTAATTTTTATTAAAAAATTTTTACAATAATACAAAACCAAAAATACATTACATATATACATATATAACTGTTATTTTTAGAAAATTATTGTCATTGTTTATTAATAAAGATGTTTTCTTTTATAACTAAAATAAAACAAAACTTATCATTCTTTTTAATCACGAAAAACCAATTGATCTCTTTCTATCTACACAAAATAAATACTAACTGACAGTAATAACCAATTTAAAAACATTCATTAAAGTGAAAATTTGCAGAGTAAATACAAAATTCATGCTAAACAAAAAAAGTCTATCGTTGTAAAAATAATAATATATATGGAAAATGTTACAACTTAGCAAATAATAACAAGATATTAAGTGATTATCTTTTCGGTAAAATTTAAATTTATATTACCACGAAAGAGAACTATATTCAATAAATGTGGTTTCGAAAATCAAATGAGAAAAACAGCTTCTCATCAAACTAAAAGAAAATCGACCAAAAATAACAACGAGTCCACTTCAGATGATTGAATAGGCTCTATCATTGAAAGATCTGGAGCTAAACTACCTCTGGAGAAACAGACGTAATATAGGATTTCCGCCATAGTTCAGAGAGATTATCCGGTTACGGATAGTACGGTTGATTAGACGCACAAGAACAAGGACCGAGGAAGGTGATCGATGATGAATTCGACCGTTCCTTTCCTTCCAGAGCACATAGATCATTGTTTGAAAGGCTAGTTGGAGCAAGATAAATGTAAGCCGGTCATATCGATAAGAGAGCAACATATCAATAGATTATGAATTTTCCGCTCCATCTAACAAGCCTCCACATACTTTAATCCATAGAGAGAAATAGTAAGGGCAAGCAAAAAAACAATGTTTTTCTTGTTTCATCTCTCTCACCACATCACATTCACGGTTGCTTCAATCCCCCACATCCGCCTCCTATCTCATATGGATATCATGTTTTTCAATGCAAGCCACGCTATGAAAGTATAACGAGGAATCCCTTGCGAGAACCACACTAATTTGGCTCAGGGGACCATATCACGCCTATTCCGAAGTTGGTTCCATGTATTCCGAGAGGAGAAACATGGCTTATAAACATCATTGCCATGACGCCATAACAATACATCTCCCCCAGTAGTAGGCGAGGGTGGTGTAACCTTAATAACCGCATCAATGATATCATTCGCCAGAGGAGAGCGAGATTTCCTCAGATGCCACTCGCCTGCTCTAACTAATGAGAACAGTTTTTCCCATCTCAGAAATCCCAGTTTTCGCATACCGTGCTCACCAATCAGCTCATTAAGTCTCCCCATAGCTAGCCACGGATCTGACCAGAAAAAATTGATTCAGGTATTTCCCACCGGACATAATTTCACGCCAACGGTCTTAATTTCAGAAGCTTTCGCCAAATCTACATCCCCCTTGTAGTAGATAATACATCCCAGAACGATTCTTCCGTTATTAAGTGTGAATTAACCCAATCAACCCTAAGTGACTTTGAATTGGATAGGAGATGCCATATCAAGCTTAGGCTATAGCAAATTAGACATCCCTTAATCTGCAGATTCCTAAGCCCCCTTCACTCTTTGGTATACATACTTCCTCCCAGGAAACTTTAGCACTACCTTTAGCAATAGGATTTCCCTTCCACATAAACGCAAAACACAGCCTCTCTATCTCATCTAGGCCTTTTCGGCAAATGAAAAGCCGCACACAATAAAGATGTAATAACTGATATAACCAAAGTCACAACTGGAGTTGCCCTGCGAAAGAAAAACTACTTATTGCCCACCTCAAGAGACGAGATCAAACTCTGTCCACTAAAGGCTTCTACTCTGGTTTTTTCATGCTTCTAGTATTTAATAGGAGGCCAAGATAACGCAGTGGGAGTGATTCTATACGAAATACCATACAAGCGGCAATCGATTCCACACTTTCTATGCCCACACCCGCGGCAAACACTGAGGTCTTGGAGGGATTAATATCTAGCAATGATATCAAAATAAAGTTAGAGAAAACTTTCAACACACCAGCGAAGGAGGAGGTCGAGCCATCTGTGAAGATTATAATATTGTCCGCAAAGCTTAAACGTGTCAAGTTCAACTCAGAACGTAGCAGGTGATATCCAAATTTCCCTTGCCTAGATGCACTATTGAGCATTTGCGATAACATTGTCCACAATCACATCTAAGTAAGGAGAGAGTGCACAACCTTAGAGAATCCCTCGGGCACTCGGGAAAAAATCCTCTTGTTCTCCATTTACCACTACAGAAAACCCCACAGTGGATATACATGTATAAATCCAGTTGAAGAAGATCATCGAAAACCCCATTGCTTATAACGTTTTTCGAATGAAAGACCATTGGACTGAATAAAAAGCTTTAGCTATATGCACCTTCAAAGCGTAGCGCGTAGTGGCCATTTGGTTTGTGATAATCCTTTACCACTTCTGTTTCTAACAAAACATTCTCCACCAATAGACGACCCTTAGCAAAATCACACTGATTCAACTCTATCGACGATGGCAAGGTCTTTTGGGCCTATTGGTGAGCATCTTTGAAAAAACCTTGTAAAACAGGTTGCAGCAAGCTATAGGACGATAATTGATATACCATGGATTTTAGGGATTTTAGCCATGGTATATGTCTTATTTATCGAGTCTCTTATTATGTTTTGGAGTCTATTATCTATGTTTTCAGGTCTAGACACGTTTGGAGCGGATTTGGACATTATGGTGCATTCTGGAGCATATCAAGTTTTTGGCGCCGTTGCCGGGGACTCTTTTGAGTCCTCGATAGATTTGAACTTAGGGTTTAGACTAGGTTTTTTCGTTTTTATTTTTTTACTGTTTACTAATTTTTTTTTCTTTTTCTGTTCTTGCGTTTCAGGTACGCCTGTAATCGCACTGCATCGATCGACAAGGTCTTGTGTGTCGATCGACACATCTTCGAGCTTGCATCGATCGACACTACTCTGCATCGATCGACACAGCGCGTAAGATGATGGGAATGATGGAACGGATGTTGGAAAATCAGCAGAATAACTCATTCTGCAGAGGCTATGGTTCCTATTCATTTACCAGAGATTATGAATCTCCATCATATCAGCATTTTCCTCCTCAAAATAAACAGTCTGATAAGCTGATAAGGATGATGGAGCAGTTATTGGAGAAGCATGAAGAAGATTTGAACTACATCAGTGGCTCTGGATTCCAAAGAAACAGGTTTGGTAATCAGCAGGGTAATTCTTATCAGAGAGCCTATGGATCATCTTCTTATCAGACACCTCATGCTGCTGATGCTTATAAGAGCAAGATGGAATCCATGATGGAGCAGTTGCTAGAGGATCAGGCTAAGACTGCTGTAAACTTCGACAGGAAGCTGGATGCTATACATGAAAATCTGAATGGGAAGTTTGAATACTTGAGCACACATGTGAAGAAGCTAGATGTCCAAGTTCAGCAGACAGCTGGAGCAATACAAAGGCAAAATGAAGCTGGTAAAGCTGAACAGTACAGATCCATCAAAGCTGTGACATTAAGAGATGGGATTGATTTGCTGGGAGAAGAAGAGAGCATAATCTCAGATTTTCTGGACGAATTCTGTCTGTCTGAGACTTGCATCGATCGACACAGCTCAAGCATCGATCGACACAACCCCGATCCGACTGATGAAATTGGACATAATCGCCTTGTGTCGATCGACACACATCGTGCATCGATCGACACAGATCGCAGACGAGACCAGAAATCTGCAACAGTCTAGGAATGAGTCTATAAGCCCTTGGTTCCATATCCTAAGGTTCCTAAACCGTCTAAACAGGATCTAGAAGTGGCTAACTGCATGAAAGTGATAGATAAGGAGCTGAATGAAACCTTACCAGCTGAAGCTTCGCTAGTTCATCCTTGTGTGTTGAGAGATGCAAAGAAGATGATATCCACTGATGGTAATTTGAAAGAAGAAGTTCAGATTGGTGGAACTTCAGTATCTGATAGTGGGGAAAAGAAGATGGTGGTTCCTCAGGAATCTACTCTAACATCTTCAGAGCCTGCAACTGCTCATAAGCAGAAAGCTCCAAACATCAGATCTCCACCAAAGGTAAGGTATAAATCACCTAATCTTAAACCTCCTGACCGCATTGCTTTGAATGCAGGAAAACGCAGTATCCCACCCAAGCTTCGCTCCCGCCCTGATTCTACTCCTTCGTTCCTTGGGAAATCTCATGATCCGAAAGCATATACACCACCTTGGATGAAGAGATATTCACAAAGACACTCGAAGTCTCTGTTGAAGCCGCCATGAGTCAAATCTTGGTCCCATAGTCAAGCTAATGACTAAAAACAAGCGCTGAGTGCGAGGCAACCCACTATAGAGTCAGTTTTTATTTTTCATTTTTAGATCATTTTCACTTTGATTTCTCGTTTTGGTGTTTTCAGCCGAGAGAACAGGTCATATCGACTAGCATCGATCGACACAACTTGTCGATCGACATAACTTGTCGATCGACACAATGCGATTACACAAATAAATTGAGCAAATGCGCCTTGCGTCGATCGATGCGGACCTGAGCATCGATCGACACAGTGTGACGAGAGGTACGTAACTCTGGATTCTCGGACTCTTTTCAATTTGATTATTTGTTTTCACCGAGCTCATGCTTTGATTACACTGGGGACAGTATAGTTTAAGTATGGGGGAGGTAGCTACTGACACACGCTTTTGTTTTCTTAGAGTCAGTCTTTTGTTTTTTTCAAAAATTGTTTTATTGAGTCAAAACTTGTATGAAACTATGATTTTTCGAGGAAACGTTTCGCTTGAACGGGAACTAAGTGACCATTGGACAGACTTGCAGAGCCTCTATGACTATTAGAAAACACCAAACAGATCAACTTATCAAGGACACCCATATCTAACCAGGTATTCAGAGGATCCATTACTAGTCTCACTTTAATCTTGACTTTAATTTCTCACTTAGGGGCTTGGTAATCTTTGGATCGGATTCCTTTGATGTGTTTGGCACAGCCTATGATCCTGTTCCAAAGTATGGGTTCTGATTTTCCCCTCCCTTAAAAGTAAAAAAAATAATATAAGGGTAATAAACTGAGGATGAGCTAGTAGCTCCGAAGTGGTCACGGGAGTAGTAGCTACCACTATTACCTCCTGTGCATTCATGGAATGTGTCCAAACTACACCCCATAACGGGAAGACACTACAAGAAATATTGGTATTAACAGCACATCAGGATAGCACTAAGTATGTAATTGCTGTTGTATTGTTTTGGCTGAGACTGGGTACTGTATTACAGCATTTTATCAACGCTGTGCCGTTTTTTCATTTAGCGCGAAACCAATTCGGTTTCTGGAGCCTAAATTTATGCTGCGAAAAGTGAGCGCCAACACTTAATGAAATTTTGGAGCCCAAAATTTTTTGTTCC
This sequence comes from Orychophragmus violaceus, assembly GCA_030180135.1. Classification (NCBI taxonomy): domain Eukaryota; kingdom Viridiplantae; phylum Streptophyta; class Magnoliopsida; order Brassicales; family Brassicaceae; genus Orychophragmus; species Orychophragmus violaceus. The sequence goes on from CM058231.1 coordinate 80,737,597, forward strand.
TAATTAATTAAGTGTCTGAACCAAAAAACTCTCAGCTAAAAAAAAAAAATTCTCTCTTTCTCTCAGCTCTCTCGTTCTCTCCGTCGAAGTCTCTCTCTTGTCCACCATTAGCTCTCTCCTCCGACGACGTCTACCGCCACCACGAAGCTTTTCGCCGGTAATAAACATTCTCTCAGTCGTCCTCAATCTTTCTATCTAACTTCACATGTTTCTCAATTACAGATCTGTGTGCTTCAGTGGCGAGTCAGGAGTTCGTGATTATCACTCTTCGCCTTCGTCTTACCTCCTCCGGTGCCGTTCTCTGTTCTCTGCATCACGAAGAAACACAAAAGGTACCTAATTTCACTAATTTGTACCATTTTTGAAATCATTCTTTTGTTGGTTAACACTCTTTGTAACTGGTTTGAAAGTGAAGATAACGAAGCAGAGCTAAAAGGAAGAGAAGATACAGATTCGTTGCCAAGAAGCCGTGTGTTGTAGAGGTAATATAAGATCTATTGAAGTTTCCGATTTTGGTTTATGCATGCGTCGGATCTATTGAAGTTTGTCTATGAGATTAAATTTTAAGCCTTAATAACTTTCATTCATGGGTTTTTCAGGTTGCTAACTTGGTGAAATAACAACTTTGTCTACCTTAACTTGAAAAGGTTTGTCATACAAACATTTCTTGTTATTGTGTGAACCGTGACTTGATTGTTTATGGTAGTTTGTGAGTTGAATCTTTATGCTTGTTTTTTGAGTTGAATCTATCTGATTTGTTGTGGTAATTGCGGTTTGAATTCTGTGAAGTTTTTTGGATATGGTTGTGTTATGTTCTTCACCAGTTGAGTTGTTGTTTGTATGCTTTTACTTTAGTTTGTTATGGGTTTGAATTCTGTAAAGTTTTTTGGATGTGGTTGTGGTCTGTTCTTCACCAGTTGAGCTGTTGTTTGTATGCTTTTACTTAATTTGGTTATGGGTGTAATAAGGTGACAAACTTAATGGTGGACAAGGCATGGGTGCATCTATGCAGGTATGCAATTTATATATTTGTTTAGGGCATAACATTAAGTCACTGATGAAAAATCATCTAACTTTTGTTATTCTTTTCTTTTTGCATTTCATATTACAGAGCAGATCCTGCATATGAGATAGGTGCCATCAGTTTTGTTTGCTCTTGGTTCGGAGATAGTGACATGGTAGTATGCCCATGTATGGACTGTCGTAATGTTGATCGTCATGCAGCGAGTGTCATAGTTGATCTTCTTGTAAGAAGGGGAATGGATGAGGCATACAAGATGGGAAAGGAATGGTATCATCATGGGGAAGTGAAGTCAGATGGTCAAGGCCGAAGACAGATAAATATGTGGGGAGATGAGATTGCTCGGTTGTTCAAGGCTGCTGAAGGTTTAGATGAAGAGATGCTGGACAAGGGTGACTTATGCGATGTTTCTGAGGTTGAGGACCAGAGAGAAGACGAGTTTCTAGCAAAGTTAGCAGACGCAGAGACACCTTTGTTTCCAAATTGTGCAACACATAGCAAGCTATCGGCTATTGTCTCTTTGTTTAGGCTCAAGACTCAGAATGGTTGGTCAGACAAAAGCTTCAATGAGCTGCTTGTGACGTTGCCGGAAATGTTACCTGCAGATAATGTTCTTCACACATCATTATATGAAGTGAAGAAATTTCTGAAGTCGTTTGATATATGATACCAGAAGATTCACGCGTGTGTAAACGACTGCTGCTTATTTAGGAAGAAGTATAAGAAGCTTGAGGCTTGTCCAAAGTGCAAAGCTTCGAGATGGAAGTCAAACATCAACACTGGTGAGGTGAAGAAGGGTGTTCCACAGAAAGTATTACGTTACTTTCCCATAATACCACGCCTTAAAAGGATGTTCAGATCAGAGGAAATGGCAAAAGACTTACGGTGGCATTCTAACAACAAGAGCACTGATGGAAAGATCCGTCACCCGGTAGATTATGTTGTTTGGGAGCACATAGACAACAAGTATCCTTCGTTTGCCAGTGAAGAAAGGAACATGCGGCTAGGACTTTCAACTGACGGGTTCAATCCATTCGACATGAGGAGTTCTAACTACAGTTGTTGGCCGGTGTTGTTGGTTAACTACAACATGCCTCCTGACTTATGTATGAAGAAGGAGAATATCATCCTCACCTTGTTGATTCCTGGACCGCACCAACCGGGAAACAATACAAATGTCTACCTAGAACCGCTTATAGAGGATCTAGACAAGCTGTGGAAGACGGGAGAGGTAACATATGACGCATACACCAGAAGTACTTTCACACTTGAGGCAGTCCTTCTCTGGACAATAAGTGATTTTTCTGCTTACGGTAATCTTGCAGGCTGCAAAGTAAAAGGAAAGATGGTATTTCCTATATGTGGGAAACATACCGATAGTTTGTGGTTGAAAAATAGCAGGAAGCATGTCTATATGTGTCACCGCAAGGGCCTGCCACCGAGACATAGTTATCGGACTAAGAAATCATGGTTTGATGGAAAACCAGAACATGGGAGCAAGGGTCGGATTCTTACTGGACACAATATCTCTCAGATCCTTAAGAGATACAAGAATGATTTCGGGAATGTTAAGAGAAGTGGAAAGAAAAGGAAAATGTCTGAAGATGCAACAAACTCAGATGGGGGGAGTGAAGATAGTGAATCGGAAGAGGAGGAAGAAGAACTCGAAATAGACGAGGAAGAGTTATCCAGATGGAAGAAACGATCCATATTTTTCAAACTGCCATATTGGGAGGTATGCATATATTTTTAATGTCTACACTCTTTCACAGTTTTGCAATTTTGGCTTTCTATAACTGAGTTTATTCTTATGTATTTGTATTTTTTTCAGGAACTTCCAGTTAGGCATAACTTAGACGTTATGCATGTGGAGAAGAATGTGGCTTCAAGCATAGTCTCTACACTGTTGCACTGTGGGAAATCGAAGGATGGTCTCAACGCTCGGAAAGATCTGCAAGTTCTTGGAATTCGGAAGGATCTGCATCCTCAACTCATAGGAAAGAGGACTTACCTTCCTGCTGCTCCTTGGTCATTGACGAAAGCAGAGAAGAAAACGTTTTGTAAAAGACTTGTTGACTTCAGGGGACCGGATGGGTATTGTTCAAACATATCTAGAGGCGTGTCTATGGAGGATTGCAAGGTATCAGGATGGAAATCACATGATTACCATGTGTTGTTGCAACAACTACTCCCGGTTGCGCTTAGAGGCTTATTGCCTACTGGTCCGAGGATAGCGATTACACGCTTATGCGCATTCTACAACAAGTTATGTCAGAGGGTTATTGATAGGGAGCAGATCTTAGTAATGGAATCTGAGATAGTAGAAACTCTGTGCATGTTTGAAATATTTTTCGCACCAAGCTTTTTTGATATTATGGTGCACTTGACCGTGCACTTAGGGAGGGAAGCACGTCTTTGTGGGCCTGTCCATTTCCGATGGATGTACCCATTCGATAGGTAACTTCTAATGTCTTCACTTTTCAAATCTTTGATCTCTTATAAACCATTGAGAGCTTATAATAACTAGTTGGTAATTGTGTGTAGGTACATGAAAGTTTTGAAAGACTATGTTAGAAACCCGGCAAGACCCGAAGGTTGCATTGCTGAGGCTTATCTCGGTGAAGAATGCATGCAATTTTGCAGTGAATTCTTGAAAAAGGCTACAAGTGTGGTGGAAAAAGCTAAGAGAAATACAGAGGATGGGAACAGCTCTATCCTAGAGGGTCGTCCAATATCTGCATCCAAACCAATTACGCTAATTGAAACGGAAAAGCAGATAGCTCACCTAGCTGTTATACAGAACATGGCTATGGTTGATCAGTATGTCTAGTAAGTGAGACTGTTTTATTTGTGTTTCCAGAACTTAGTTGCCTAAACAATAGCGTTGATGTATAATTGTCTTCATCTTTTGTAGTATGCACCTACAACTCCTTCAAGACACAGACCCGAGGTGTTATCGTGATGCTACGGTGTTATGGAGCATGCATACGCATCATTTTGCATTCTGGCTTAAAGAACAGGCTAGTTTTATTTTGACAAAATTACTGAAGATTGATTGGAAATTTTCATTTTGCAGCATGTTGGCTTACACACTGATTTCTTTGTATTTCTTAGATACCTCTTGATTCTGAAGTACATGAGGATAGACTGAAGTTGTTAGCTTATGGTCCACGCAGTAGCGCACGTTCATATACTGGCTACATAGTGAATGGGAAACGGTTTCACACCAGTTCAGTTGCAAGGCAGAGTCAAAACAGTGGTGTTCTCTATGAGGCGACAGCAATGTGTAGAGCTAGTGCTAAAGACACTTCGCAGACAATTGATCTGGTTTCTTACTATGGAAGAGTGGTTGACATAATTCTGCTGGACTACAATGTTTTTTACATTCCTCTTTTCCGGTGTCAGTGGGCAGTCAAAGGCAATGGAGTCAAGGTGCATGATGGCTTCACACTAGTAAACCTTCACCAAAGCCAAGTATCATTTGCAAGAGATCCTTACATTTTAGCATCTCAGGCTAAGCAGGTTTTCTATTCAAGGGAAGATGAATCTTCGTGTTGGTATGTCGTCATGAAAGGACCTTCAAGAAGATATTGTGGGGAAGATGATGAAGATGCAAACGCAGATGTTGGGCCACTGCCTACACAAGTAGACATGGATATTGATGACTTGGACGAGGCAGCTCGGAATGCCAGAGTTGATTGTGAAGGAATATTTGTCTGAATGAGTAGTGTAGTATCATTGTTTTGGGGGAATGGAACTAGCAAGCTCCATGTTTAACTATGTTTTGCTGAACGTGTCCTTTTTTGTTGCGTTTGAGTGATGCTTGCAGATTCTGTGTTTTATAATTTTTCTGTTTTTTAATCTTTCTGTGTAAATGTTTGTTGTTTCTTTGTTTTGTTGTACAAGTCTTCTAACTCTCTTTTGTTTATAGTTTCAGGTGAATACAGATGGCTCGTATCAAGCACTTTGTCAAGAGACGAAAAGGAAAGAGCTCTGAAATTGTACAACACGAGCTACCAGCTACTGACGATGAAGCTGCTGGTGATGATGTGGCTGATGTTAATGAAGATGTGGAAGATGTTACTGAACAATACACCAGGAATGAACAGGGAGTGGATGATGATGGCAGAGAGAATCTCACTCAGCAAGAAAAGGAGAATGTCACTGAGCAAGAAAATGAGAATCTCCCTCAGCAAGAAAATGAGCTAGTTCAGCCTACACGTAAGAGAAAGCGAGGACCAACAAGGATGAAACACATAGCCATAGATCCAACTGTACGTGAGAAAGTAGACTTCAATGAATATGGTGAACCGTTTGGTCCAGGATCAGTTAAGCTGTCGTCATACCTTGGTCCCTTGGTGAGGGAACATGTTCCTTTTAATATTGATGACTGGAGAAAGATTGGCGATGAATTGAAAACCGTGTTGTGGAAGTCTATTCAGGTAATGTCAAATCTTATGTTTTTGTAAGGCATATATCCATATTCTTTCTCTGTTAACTTTGACTCATGTGTCCATTCAATGTAGGCAAGATTTTATCTGGATGAGGAGTACCAAAAACCGGCTGTGTTTAAGCAGATGGGCTGCATCTGGAGGTCTTCTAAATCTCGCGTAGTCACAAATATCAGGAATGCTAAGACCATGAAGCAGAGGATGGATCTGAGACCCAAGAATATTGCTCCTTTGGACTGGCGCAAGTTTATCACCCAGAAAACTAGCTCAGCATTTAAGGTATGAATACCTGATATTATATTATATGATTTTAGATTGTCCACTGGTTTTAAATGTGTTCCTCAACTATAGGTTGTGAGTGATACGTACAAGGAGAGAAGAAAGAACCAGATTCCTCACACTTGTAGCCGTAAAGGAATCACTAGGCTGGCAGAAGAAATGGTAAGCCGATTACAAGCCACTTTATTGAGTTATCAAACTGGAAGAGGATCTGATTTTGATTTTTTACAGAAACAAAGTAGTGATGAACCTTTGAAGGTCAGAAGGATGAAAGTGTGGGTCAAGTCTCGTACCAGAAAGGATGGGACACCTGTCAATACAAATGCTGCTGAAAACATTGTGAGTTTAGCATCTTCTGTTAGATAAAATATGCTTGGTTACTTTTTGGTTTTGAATACAAATCACTACAATGGTTTGTGTTTTTGTCAGAGAAAATCAAAGGAGATAGAAGAACAGACATGCCCTGCATCGTCTACAACGACCAATCCCAAGGAAGATGTACTCACACAAATATTAGGACCCGATAATCCAGGTCGATTGAGGGCAATGGGTCGAGGGATGAATATGTCCAAACTAGCTTGCTACCAAGTCAGGAACAAATGTATGGCTCAAATGGAAGAGAAGCAGTTAAAACTACAACAAAAGGTTTCTGAGCTAGAAAAACTTTTGATGCAACAGAAGGGCTACTTGGTAAGACTAACTCTTTGTATGCTTAATACGAAAACCATCTGAATTGACTTAGACAGTATCAATTACCTCTTAACATTGGTCTTTTTTTTACAGAAATATGATGATATGGGTGAAACATCAGCTCCAAGAGTATGTCATGTACCTAGTATTTGGATTCATTGTTGTTTTGTTAGTTAAACTATTTAACTGATGTTATGTTTTGTGTATGTAGAGTGTAAACAAAAGTTTTCCAGCTAAGTGTCACATGATTGATTGGTATGGAACCGAGGACATTGTTGCTGAGGGACGTATTCTTTCCGATGATCCAGAAGAATTTGTCAATGAAATTCCCTTAGACCCTAACGCAATGAAATTTTTGGTTGAATCCGCCACCAACCTAGAAGCATTTCTATGGAGACCTGCGCCAAGCATGTTTAACATGGAGGAAGCTGTTGGACAGTTTGTTGCTTGGCCTGCAGATTGTTGTTTTGCTTCAAGTAATGGTAATGTGCCTAAGGTAATGATTTCGTTTGTGTTAGATTACATGTCCTCTTCATTACTGTAGTAGTCTCCCTCTTTTCTCAGTTTTTGGTTCACTATTGTTAATGACTGTTTGACAGAGTCCATGTACAAGTTTGGTGAACAAATGCAAGCTGGTGGATTGGGCTAGGAATGATGAAGTTGTTGCTATTGGTCGTTGGCAGTCTCGAGACCCGAAAACTCTGGTTAATGGCTTACCACTTGGCCCAAACGAAGTTAAGGTATATGTGGATGTTGTGCTTGCACCCCATGCTTTTCTCTGGAGGCCTACTACTGAAGTGACAACCGTGGAGGACTCTTTCAAGTCTTTTACGGCATGGCCTACGAATCGAGTTGAGTTTGATATAGAGAAGGAAGCATCAGTTCATAAAAGTTCTTCCTCCCTACATTCTCCAGCAAATACAGGGTCTCCTGATCAATCTCGATCAACTCCAAGGTCTGCACATAAGCAATCTCCACCAGAGAAGTCTCCAGAGAAGTCTCCAGCGAATCCGACACCAGTTCCATCTTCTCCAGTAAAAATTGCAACAGCAGATCAAATTACTTCTCCTGAGCTTACTCCACCACCAAAAAAAACTCCTGTGAAAAAAGCTAAAGCAGCTCCAGCTTCTCCTATACGAAAATCATTGGTATTTTCCTTGGAACTCTTTTATAACTTGACAAATAATGATATCTGTAGTGTTGTGGTATTGGATGGTTATTCTGGAACTTGGCTTTTCATTGTCAACATCGCAGCGTAATGTAGCCAACATCAAGGAGAATCAGAAGTGCAAGTTGATGGATATCGCCGGTAAAAAAAGAGTTGTTGCGGAGGGCCGTTGGGCTTCAAACAATCCAGAACAAGTTGTCCATTTTGTTACCTTGGGACCAAATGCAGTTCGAGTGTGGGTGGATGTGGTGAAGATCAAGAGTGCAGCAGTGTGGAGGTCATCTTCTGAGATCGAGACAATGGAAGATGCTCTTGGTACATCTATTGCATGGCCAGAGGACAAAGTGGTAATGTGCTGAACTAAAGTCTTAGGAACGGTCAGTTGAATGTGTTGGTTTTTAATTAGTACATGTTTTCTTTAATTTCACGGCATGGTTATGTTTAGAAATGGTATTTCTGACTTCAAGACTTGTGTTTCTATTTGGATACGGCTATTGTACTTGTGGATTTCGTTTGTAATGTATTTGGTTTGTCGACTTTTGGTATTGTCATTCGCAATTCAGGTATCAAATAGAATCCAAAATATTGCATAAACAAGGCCAGCTGCCAATTTAAAACCATTTGCTTCAAGAACAATGCTACGGCTCAAATCTTAAGCTAGGACAAGATCCAACATGGCAAAAATATAAAGCCACTAGAAACAATAAAATGGCGAGGTTCTAGTGCCACATTACACATTGAAATAGCAAAGTATTAGAGCTACTATAAAATATAAAATTGCAATAATAAGTTGCTATTATTAAATTTATAATAGCAAAGGATTTAGTGATATTGTATATCAATATTTAATAGCAGACAAAAATAACGCTATTATATCTGGGGGGTCTAAGATAGCTCCTCATGTTATGGCTAACACTAAAACGCCATGATAGGCATATTATAGCGTTTCCACGACGCTAACAATGTGTATTTTTCTTGTAGTGAGAGCACTGATAAAACAAAAATGATACCCAATGGGGAAAAATCAGTTGCTAAGGGAGAAAGGAAAAAGAAAGAAACCAAAAACCGACAGTTTGGTGGTCAGACACTGAATAGGTTGAGTCCATGTGTCCTTTGATTCGATACTCCCTCTGTGAGACCGCACCTAATTGTATACAGAGGCTAGTGTGGTGAATTTGGATGTCCTAACTTGATTGTGGAGTTTACTTGGGATAATTGCTAAGTGTGGGGGAAGTATATTGTGGTCTTGAGCTCTGCAGGAAAGTTTTCAGTGGTTTACAAAGTGAATGTGAATGCGAAAGTTCCTAGGACGAAATGAGTTTCTGTGTTTTCAAACTTCTTCTCTTATATTTTGGTTCTTAACTTGCTTGAGGGCAAGCAAGAGCTAAGTGTGGGGGAGTTGATATACCATGGATTTTAGGGATTTTAGCCATGGTATATGTCTTATTTATCGAGTCTCTTATTATGTTTTGGAGTCTATTATCTATGTTTTCAGGTCTAGACACGTTCTGGAGCATTTTGGAGATTAAACCCGAGAGAAAGAGTTCACTGCCCATATCAGACATGTGTGTCGATCGTTGCAATGTGTGCATCGATCGACACAAGATCGTGAAAGACACATTCTCGCGAGTTTATGAAGAATTTGGGAATTGCAACTTAAGCCCAGAAGTTTCCATAATTACAAAGAAGCCCCAGCCGACTTTAGACCATTGTATTAGGGTTTTTAAGCTATTGTTTAGGCAACGCTTTACAATACTTTATTTTATTTTCAGAGAGAGTTAGGGGCTGATCCTGTTCTCGAAAGAGAGAGGATTTCGAACCCCAGTTCTTTATTTGATTTTATAATATTTGGTTTTCTATTCATGATGTCTTCTGTTTCGATGGACATGTGTGAGTAGATTACCTGTTAAGTTTAGAGATTCTCATTAGGGATTTCATGGAATTATATGTTAATCAATCTGTTAGGGATTCATACTTTCTAGTTCTTCGTCTAGGATTGTTCTTAATGCTTAATCTGAATTGGCCACTTAGATTATTGATGTTAGGTTGATTAATGCAACGACAGTTGGTTAATTAGCTAGAAAGAACCTAGATGAGCAATTGAATTACTCGCAAAGGAATTTGGTTTAATTGAATTGTGAACAAATCGAACTCGATCTTAAAGCTAGTTTAATCTGTTAATAATTGCAGAGGAATTTGGATTGCTGCACTTAGACTTAGAGAATTCTCGCAACGACAGTTGGTTAATTCTATATCCGTGTTTGAGTTCTAGAACAGTTCTTAATTAGATCCCGATTGATTGATTGCTTGTGTTCCTGATTTCCTGAGAACTCCCTAGACTTAACACCTTCGCCTTCTGATTTACAACCGATCTATTTACTTTTCTGCTTGCTTGATTTACTGCTTTCTCACTACTTTCACCTAGTTTAATCTTGACTGTTCTATAATCTTTCGTTGACCGGAGTCCCTGTGGATTCGATACCCTAAGTACTACAACTACATCACTGTGCACTTGCAGTTAGTATAGGGAAAACTTCTAGAGCATATCAATAATCAGTAATTTTCTCAACATCATCAGGTTTCATAATCAATGTGAGAATCGTCGCACTGAGTGATCTCGACAAGAGTCCAAACATGAAGAAAGATTGAACATCCACCACCAAATCATCACCAACAATAGCCCAAGTATCTTTGTAGAACTCTACCGGAAACCCAGCCAGACTTGGTGCCTTATTGTTTGGAAGATAGAAAACCACATTCTGGATGTAAAGCCCCCTTTCTTTTTTCCACTGACCGACGAGCTGACCGGCAAACAATTAAACAAGAACATGACCGATCGAACCCGAGCAGTCATACGAGAAGAGTTTATCACAATATAAAAGCCAGAGATAGTCCGGTTTGAGACGGCTTGAACCAAACCACCTTTGACTCCGTTTACCTCCTTTCCACGATACGAGGCTTTTCAACCCGTACCGCTTCCACGAGTTGTGTTCGGTTCGGACTAAACCGTATATCAGGGAATTATTCCGTTTTTATTACTTTAAAAATATAAATCTTTTTCATAACAATATACGGTCCAATACAAAACTTTTAGCGAGATATCCCAACAAAATCCGAAACCGAGAGTAAAGTCAAAATGCGTAAACAACCGATATGCCAACCCGAGACTACTCCGAGTGTCCTACGCGTCCGCCGAGCTACGCCAAACCTGAAAAACACAAAAGAGTCTAATGAGTAATCTAAGATTACCCAGTGAGACGGCTCCCAACTAAAGGCTGCTAACAATCTAATAATCCCGCCCAAACCCAAAATAACAATCAAGTACAATAGCTGATCACATGCTACCAAGACGTGATGAGCTTCACAACACACAAGCATTCAAATAACAACACATAACATCAATGGAGGAAATCGAGAACACTGCGGCACATGCCCTCGGTTAGACTCGATCTCCACTAAACGCATCTCTAACGCAATCTGCACACCATCTGGGCCCATTATGCGAACACTTACCGCCATGGTAACTAACACCTCCCACGACTCCTAGACGAAAACACGAAGTCCTACGAATAGGACACCGTTCTTTGTCCATCGATATGCGGTGACTCGGGTTACCCCTACATAACCAAAGCTTCCATGCAGTCCGGCCCTAGGACGCGACCCCGTATTCTGCGGACCACACAACTACCGGCGTCACTCAGTAGGTTAACACCATAACCAGAATCACCACCCAAAGGCACGTGAACCGATCAGGTAACTACCCAAGGATCCAATCGGGTCGGAAGTACCGGAATGCCATCTCTAGACTTGCAGGATCTAACGTACCCTACAGAGTCCTAGTAACAGTAATGTAAACAAGCAGACTCACTGTTACTCTATCACGTAAGACCGACCAACCTCCACATCACCCGACCTTACCCAGACTTACCCGGTTCCACACCAGAGTAAGTATCTACCAGTACAGTCTACTCGGCCCAACACCGAAGTAGCTAAACAGTTAAGCAATCAACAGTCTACTCGGCCCAAGACCGATGTAGATATATAATCACACAAACAATTATCACAACACCACATAAACAATCAATTAGTTTTATTCGTCTTTTATTATTTTCTTAACCTTTATTCATTCAATCCGCTACCTTGGGATTAGTGGATTACTTATCCCGTAGACGGCTTAATTCTCATTCAATTAATTCATATTTCCTTAAATTATTATTCTTAACCTCCTCGATCCGTCAGCTTGAGATTAGCAAACTTACTAATCTTTTGACTTCACATTATCATTTAATTAATTTATTTAACCCTATAACCCCGACTATAGACTAATTAACCCACCACGTTACTATATTCTAAGTGTGTTGTGTGTTTTAACCATATTTTTAATCAACTCATAATTCCCCATATATAGATTCATTTAGATACGTTCTGAGTACTTATATGTGCATATACGTCCTAGCATGCCGTTCTATATGTATGCAACACTCAATCAAGTAATCAGAGAACTATCAATCAATTATCGATATAAGCTAACTAGCATGCATCTCTTTAACCTAACCATTTAAATAGTTAACCGAGTTATTAATCAACCTAGCTGTTCTAATTCAATCAATCGGGTATGCAGATCCTACTACTATGGTTTATCGATTACGGGTCTATATGACATTAGTCTATATGCAACAAACAATTTAGCCGACTCACAGTGATATCATGACGACGGATGGATGGATTGACAGAACCCAAGAGACCCGAACTAAACCCGCTGCTACCCCGAACCCTTCCCAAACTTTTGACTCGCTTTGACCCGACCTTGACTCGAGCGTTGACCTTAGTGATTCCGATCTTATATCAACTAGAGCTTCCGGACCAATCTCATTCTCTCTATCTCTCTCTCTCTCTCTCTCTCTCTCTCTCTCTCTCTCTCTCTCTCTCTCTCTCTCTCTCTCCCCTTCGGTTTTCCTCCATCTCTCTCTCTTCTTCTTCTTGTTCTCGCGCTTCCTCCTCTATCTCTTCTTCTTCTCCATGGTTCTTCTTCTCTCTCTCTTCTTCTTCTTCTCATGCTTCTTCTTCTTCTTCTTCTTCTTCTTCTCCAGTCTTCTTATCCTCCTCCTCGGGTCTTCTTCTTCTTCTTCTTCTTCTTCCTCTTCTTCCCACGCTCCCTCTTCTTCTCCTTCTCTCTTTTTTGTTCTTGTTTTATTGTGACTGAAGAATGAGGAAGCAAGGGCCTTCTTTTATAGCTGAAGCAACTCCATTGATTTAAGACACCTGTCTAGACACCTGTCTAGACACCTGTCTAGACACCTGTCCATCTCTTATCCTCAGCACAGCCATGCCATCACTCCAAGAAGTAGCCAAATGTTTCTCCTCTCCTCATGACACCTTGCACCTTATCCACATTCAATGTATCAACTCATTCTTTGCATCGAATAAAAATATATGGCGCCATCTAAGAAATGCCATATGTCACTAATAATTTCTTTATGACCAATTAGATTGCTCCAGATATTCTATAGAAGCTCAGATTCCCGATTTCTTCTGATGCTTCGATTTAACCGGTTTTGTGTTTATTATTTTAAAAACTCATTGGCTGCTTCTATAAATTCATCAAGCCTTATTTTCAGATTCTAGATGCTCTTAGATGAATTTAGCAATTTGAATCACTCCAATTGGACACCCGTAGCTCCCGTTATGAACTTTACAAGTTTCTTCGGTTTTATCGGTTTCTATTCCCGATATTCCGAAAAACTCATCTACGATCCATTTCCACCATTCTTGGCCTTCTAAATGTTTTATTTACTTAAAAAGTATAACATTTGGCCCGTCTTAGCTTCCGGCTCATATTTGGTAAAATTACCAAAATGCCCCTCATCTCTTGGAAATTACAGAAATGCCCATATTGACTTTCCGATTTCCCGTTAACCAATTTTAACAGATAGGGTATTACACTGGATCTCCTCACGAGTGACCGGCTTGGTGAGTTCAATACACATTTCTGTTGGGAATGTCCTGAAATTAATTTGTACTTACTCATGTTAGTCGAGGTTCAGTAACCATATAATATTAGGTGGTTGTAATGTTTTGCTAGAAACCGCTTACAATCTATGATTTGAGAATTCATTTTTAATATTATATAAACCTACAAGATCACACACTTAAATAAATTGGATTAACTTTATACATTTGGGTTTTAAAAATAATATATATATATATTTATATTATTTGTGTGCATATGTGATGTTAGTAAATAATGGAATATGTGTTAACACATGCACGTATGAAAGATGAGAACAATTGTTATTCTCATATTGGGCTTGGCCCACATATGTGCTAAGGTTTCAATCACATCATTATATAAGGAGGATATAATGATGCGAATAATAACAACTACCGTTTGAGGAAGCCACACAACTATTCTAAAACCCTAGAACTAAAGAGACAAACATTGTCAAAGTTCTGAGATTTATTTTCGACGGCACTAGCATCATGTTTCGATCCAATTTGTGTACGTGTGGATACCGGTAGAAGCACAATACTTGGAGTGCTAAACAATCTCAATCGTTTTGTTCATTACTCCGCTGCAAAATATCTCAGGTATATTCGAATCCTTATAACCATATTTATATCAGTATTTGTAAGAGATTTTGGCTAGTGAATTTATAAGCTGATTTATCAAATCGTTTATAAACTGGTAAAAATTATAATAGTGGTATCAGAGTCTACTTGTTAAATGCTGAAATTGAATTTAGTTTCGTCTATATTCCAATATAGAAAAATGAATTTGCTATGCTTGCTCGTGTTTGAAATTGGTTCATTAAGCATGTTCATATAATTTGAATATTATATGCATATATAGATATGTGCATGTTTGTTCTGTGCGAATTATTGTCATTTGATCCCCGGATAGATTTCTAGTTTGACTTTGAAATTGTTGAAACCAAATCATTTTTATGGTTTATTTGTGCTAGTCAAGAAGCATAAAACATTTTCTTCTTTCCTTGCAATTATTCTAAGACATGAATTGGTTAAATCCTTATATGATTTGGATTCAGTGTCACGTATGATATATGGTCCTTATTATTGGGGGGTTTTGGCTCTTGTAGCCCTATGACGCCAAAGAAAATCCACAATGCCCCTCCTTAATCTACAATACCCCTCTCATTAAAATCAGAGTGGTCGATTACTCTTCTACCATGATTGTAAAAAAATTAATATTAAAATTGAAATGGGTTGGGTTGTATCCGATCCAAAACCTTGATCCGATTCCGGATCGAAAATCGAAATCGAATCAAAATCATTCCACAGCTCCCGAATCACGTTTTCCTTTTAGCTCGTCGGATTCACCTCCGCCTCGTTTTCCTTCGCCTCATACACCGCTGTCGACGTCTCCTTCGCCGCGCCGCCGCGCCGTAGTCGCATTATCATCCAAATCAAGGTTTAACCGTTTATTGGTCAATGTGTAGATTGGTCTCCTCTTTAATCGATTCTCTTTCAAATAGGGGATTGTAATCTATTTGATGCACATTGGTGATTAAAGAATGTTTGTGGGTTTATTATGAGTCCAAATTGGTTACAGATGCATTGTTGTGGAGACCCCATTGTTGTGGTTGAATCATTGAAAATTTTTACTTTTTCAAATCCTGAAATCTCCCAATTGAATTGGGTTTCGGGTTCTTGTTCATTCGGTAATAGTATAACTAGGTAAAACCAGTAACACTAGGAAATGTTGTATAACTAGTGAAACTAGGCTATAACTGTGTATATCTAGTGTATAATTGTGAACAACTAGTGTATTACTGTGAAGCACAGTTGTATAAATGTGCACAAATAACTGTTTTGATTGATTTTTTGGGTATTGTTTGGCAGGTTAAAATGATCAACAACGTCAGCATACATTATAAATGCGAAGGTCGCATTTATGGTCTAGTGTTTAAGGCATCAGCTGAGGAGATAACAATGTCGATGGTAGAATCTAGGTTATACAAGAAGCTTGGTTTGGATGGAAGTAAGGTTAAATTCCAATTGAGTTACATTCCTAGGCTGGCTGGGTATGAGGAACAGTCATATATTTCTGATGATGAGGAGCTGTTTGTGTATCTAACGCATGTTGATAATGAGAATCTTAGATGTGTTATGTATGTGGAGGTGTTGAGTACACCGAAACTGCCCGAGCAACAGTCTAGAGCGGGAAAAAGCTCTTATGGTATGAACTATGAAGGAGAAATAGGACATGATGCCATCATGGTGTATGTTGACAAGGAACAAGGGAACAAAGAAAAAGAGGATGATGATCTCGAAAATGATGAAGATGCTTGATATTCATACATTTTCATGCATTTAGGCTTGTATATAGTTCTTGTTTTGACTTCTTTTCTCCATCATTCATACCATTTTGCCGAGTCATTGTCACATCTAGAGTCTAGAGTTGTTTAGGACTAGGATTAGGCATTCTAGGCTTGCATTTGGAGTGTTTCTTGTGTTTTGCAGGTGAATGGAGGCATCTAGGAGCATTGGTGAGCTTGGAAGTGGAGTCTTGAGCTCAGAAGACCAAGGAAGAGCCAACGAAGGACCATATCGGCCTGAGTATCGGCCAGGCGGGCCGATACAACCCCTCGTCAAAGTTTCGGAGAACAGTATCGGCCACAATATCGGTCCACCCGACCGATATGGACTCTCGGATTAATTTTCGAGGGTTCATATCGGCTCACATATCGGTCAGGTGGACTGATACGCTCGAACCCAGAAATAATCCGAGACTCAATATCGGTCCACATATCGGTCCACCTGACCGATATCGACCCCAGATTTACACTTGGATCCGGGTCAACACCCGGTTTGTTCCGGGTTGACCCGGCTCGCACCTTTTAGACTATTTAAGCCAAAAACCTATTTTATTTTGTTTCTTAAGCAGTTTTTGATGTTCTAAACTCTTTTGTAAGAACACATTGGATTCCTTTGATTAATCTAGACTTCTCTTGTTATTCCTTCAACAAATCTTTCAATCTCTCACTAATTCGCCATGATCAACTCTATTTTCATGAGTTTTGTTGATCTAGCTATGATTAGTGAGTAGTTCTCCATAGGCTTGTGGGTTGGGTAGGATTAGGTTGATTTGGGGTAATCAATAGAATTCTAGTAGTTAATTGTCAAAATCTCATCTAGCAAAGTGCTCTTAATGCCTAGTTAATCTTGATCACATTGATTAGGATGTTTAGAATTTCTTGTTCACAACCTGTTCGATGAAATTCCAGTATTTAGCTTTGTTAGGACTTTCATATTCTAGCGCATGAAAATGTATGTCTAGAGTGATTGGTTGCTAATTGGAACTCGTTTGAATGCTCGTTTGATTTTGATTCACAAATGATGATTTGTTCTTGAGTTAAGATTAAATGAAGAATTGGTATTAAGAGATTAAACCGATTTGCTTTGTGTGTTCCTTGCTAAGAGATTAGCTTTTTTGAAGTTTGAATTAGGATTCCTTGATCATCCCGAGTCACCTATCTGTTGACCTTTACCCTTGAGCCTTATTCTTCCTATTGATTGAATCGTTTGTTTACATATTTTTGTTTGCTTCGATCTGATTTGCTTTATTAGGATTGTTAGGAATTAAAAACCGAAATTGTCTGATTTGACTCTGAAGGATTAGTATCTGCTTATTGGTGTTATCCGTCCCAGAATAGGTTCGATACCTCAAAGCTACTACGATAAGCTTGAGGAATTGGTACCTCAAAGGATTGCAAATCCTAGTTATCAATTTGGCGCCGTTGCCGGGGATTCTAAACCTCAATTTTATGATGATGATGAGGATTTAACTCAAGAGGAGATTAACTTCATTGCTGGCCAGGGTGGTTTCAACAAGGGCTTCAACCAAAACTATAGAAACCACCCAAACTTCTCATACCGCAGCACCAATGTAGCCAATCCTCAAGACCAAGTTTATCCTCAAGCTCCATCTCAAGGACAAGCTCAGCCACAAGGTCAACAAGGCTTTCAACAACCTCAACAGCAAAAGCCATATGTCAATTACAACAACCAACAAGGTTTTGGAAACAAGCCTCAGTTTCAAGGTCAACAAGGCTATGCTCCCAAGCAACAATACCCACCCGGTTTTGGTCAACAACAACAACAAACTTCTTCTAACTCGGGAGTTGACAATGAGCTGAAAAGCATGATGCAGCAACTCCTTCAAGGACAAGCCTCGGGAGCTATGGAAGTACGGGACCTCAAGAATGAGCTACAGAGTTTGACATCAAGGGTCACAAACATGGAAAACAAGAATGCCTCTACGTCCTGCACTCAAGGTACTTTACCCGGAAAATCTGAGCAAAACCCAAAGGAGTATATCAGCGCTATCACCTTGAGAAGTGGTAAAGAGTTGCAACAAAGTCAGGTGCCCAAGCCTAAGCTGACATCTTCACTCAATGAGGACATTGAAGTTCAAGAAGGGGAGGAGAATTCTGAAAATTATGCTCTAAACAAAGAGAGTGATAGTGACATGGCTAAGAGGAAAGGAAAGGCTGTAGCTGAAGAAGTAGTGAATGATACACTCAAGAAGAAGGATAGTGTGTTTGTGCCACCACCCTATGAGCCCAAGCTACCCTTTCCGGGCAGATTCAAGAAGAAGCTTCTAGAGAAGTACAAAGCTCTTTTTGACAAGCAGATGAAGAATGTTGAGTTGACCATGCCTTTGATTTATGCCTTCTTGCTAGTTCCTCAGTATAGCAAGTTTCTCAAGGATGCAATCAAGGAAAGAACCAAGGAAGTGCAAGGGATGGTTGTGTTGTCTCATGAGTGTAGTGCAATCATCCAAAGGGATATTGTCCCAAAGAAACTTGAAGATCCTGGCAGTTTTACTCTTCCATGTGCTATTGGTCCATATCGGTTTGAGGGTTGTTTGTGTGATCTTGGAGCGAGCGCAAGTTTGATGCCCTTCTCAGTAGCCAAGAGGCTGGGTTTCTCTACCTACAAGGCATGTAGGATCTCCTTGGTTCTTGCAGATAGATCAGTGAGATATCCAATTGGTCTCCTAGAAGATCTTCCGGTGAAAGTGGGAGGATTTGAAGTACCAACAGATTTTATTGTATTGGAGATGGACGAAGAACCAAAGGACCCTCTAATCCTTGGGAGACCTTTCCTTGCCACAGCTGGTGCGATTATAGATGTCAGGAAAGGGAAGATAGACCTCAACCTTGGGAAAGACATAGTGCTCAAATTTGACATAAAAAAGGTGATGAAGAAGCCAACCATTCAAGGTCAAATATTTTACATTGAGACTATGGATGAGCTAGCTGATGAACTTCTCGAAGAGTTGAACATGGAGGATCCTCTAGAGGTCACCTTGACCAAGGAGTGTGGGGAGTATGGATATCTTCAAGAGGAGAGCTGGGCTTACATGAGAGCGCTTGATTCACACAAGCCTTTGTTAGAAGAGGTTGAGTTCATTGAGCTGGGATCAAACTCAGTGTGTGAGGAGCTGGAGGTTTTTGCTGTAGACATGGGTACAGATGGTGCCAAAGGAGTGGAGCTGTGCAAGGAGCAGCTTGTAGCTGACGATTGGAGCGAGCTTAAGGCGCCAAAGGTTGAGTTAAAGCCCCTTCCGCGGGGGCTTCGGTATGCATTTCTTGGCCCCAACTCTACCTATCCTGTCATTGTGAATGAGTTGCTGAATGATGATGAATTGATTGCTTTGACCACTGAATTGAAAAAGTTTAGAAAGGCAATAGGATATTCACTTGATGATATAAAAGGATTGTCGCCTAGCTTGTGTACTCATAGGATCCACCTTGAAAATGAATCCATGTCTTCTATTGAGCACCAAAGGAGATTGAATCCTAACCTTAAAGAAGTAGTCAAGAAAGAGATTCTAAAGTTGCTTGATGCAGGGATAATCTACCCTATCTCGGACAGCACCTGGGTTTCACCCGTGCATTGTGTTCCAAAGAAAGGGGGGATTACTGTGGTTAAAAATGACAGCAATGAATTGATTCCTACTAGAACTATCACTGGGCATAGGATGTGTATTGACTATAGAAAGCTAAATGCCGCGTCTAGGAAGGATCATTTTCCATTACCATTCATTGATCAAATGCTAGAACGCCTTGCTAATCATCCTTTCTATTGTTTTCTTGATGGATACAGTGGGTTCTTTCAGATTCCGATACATCCTAATGATCAGGAGAAAACGACATTCACTTGTCCTTATGATACCTTTGCTTATCGAAGGATGCCATTTGGCTTGTGCAATGCACCGGCTACCTTTCAGCGGTGCATGATGTCTATTTTCTCAGATCTTATTGAGGATATTGTGGAAGTTTTCATGGATGATTTTTCTGTGTATGGTTCTTCTTTCTCCTCCTGTTTGCTGAACTTGTGCAGGGTCTTAAGGAGATGTGAAGAGACGAACCTCGTGCTGAATTGGGAGAAGTGCCACTTCATGGTAACATAAGGGATTGTATTGGGTCACAAGATCTCAGAGAATGGTATCGAAGTGGATAAGGCTAAGATAGAGGTGATGACAAGTCTTCAGCCACCAAACTCAGTGAAGGGGATTCGAAGCTTTTTGGGTCATGCAGGGTTCTACCGGCGGTTTATTAAGGACTTCTCCAAGATCGCTAGGCCACTTACACGTCTGCTGTGTAAGGAGACAGATTTTGTGTTTGATGATGAGTGTTTGGCAGCGTTCCACATGATCAAGGAGGCCTTGATTAGCGCCCCGATAGTCCAAGCTCCCGACTGGGAGTTGCCTTTTGAGATCATGTGTGATGCAAGCGACTACGCAGTGGGAGCAGTCCTTGGGCAGAGGAAAGAAAAGAAACTTCATGTCATATACTATGCTAGTAGGACATTGGACGATGCTCAAGTGAGGTATGCAACAACTGAGAAAGAGCTTCTTGCTGTGGTGTTTGCCTTCGAGAAGTTCAGGTCGTACTTGGTTGGATCTAAAGTTGTGGTGTACACGGATCATGCTGCGTTGAGGTATCTACTTGCCAAGAAGGATGCCAAGCCAAGGCTTCTGAGGTGGATACTGTTGCTGCAAGAGTTTGATTTGGAAATTAAGGACAAGAAGGGCATTGAGAATGGGGTAGCAGATCACTTGTCAAGACTGAGAATTGAGGATGATGTTCCTCTAGATGACTCTCTCCCTGAGGAGCAGCTAATGGCTTGCAAGGCTGTTAAGGATGCTCATGACACAAGAATGA
Organism: Orychophragmus violaceus; assembly: GCA_030180135.1. Classification (NCBI taxonomy): domain Eukaryota; kingdom Viridiplantae; phylum Streptophyta; class Magnoliopsida; order Brassicales; family Brassicaceae; genus Orychophragmus; species Orychophragmus violaceus. The sequence continues at coordinate 80,758,399 of CM058231.1, forward strand.
AGATCGAGGAAGTGAACTCTATTGAAGACAAGGAACCGTGGTATGCTGATATAGTCAATTTCCTAGCTGTTGGGAAAGAACCACCAAGCCTCGATAGCTACCAAAGAAAGAAGTTCTTTAGAGATGTCAACAGGTACTATTGGGATGAGCCTTACCTCTACACTTTGTGCAAGGATCAGCTCTATAGAAGGTGCATAGCTGATGAAGAAGTGGGAGGCATTCTACTACATTGTCATGGGTCAGATTATGGTGGTCACTTTGCCACCTTCAAGACGGTTCAGAAGGCTCTACAAGCTGGGTTTTGGTGGCCTACAATGTTCAAGGATGCCCAAGAGTTCATTACTAAGTGTGATCCTTGTCAGAGAAAGGGGAATATCAGTAGAAGAAATGAGATGCCTCAAAACCCCATCCTTGAAGTTGAAGTGTTTGATGTGTGGGGCATTGATTTCATGGGACCCTTTCCATCTTCTTACGGGAATAGCTACATCTTAGTAGCTGTGGATTATGTTTCCAAGTGGGTAGAAGCAGTGGCGAGTCCAACTAATGACGCCAAGGTAGTAATAAAGCTGTTCAAGAGCATTATCTTCCCAAGATTTGGAATCCCGAGGATTGTGATCTGTGATGGAGGCTCACATTTCATCAACAGGCTATTTGAGAGCCTTTTGAAGAAGTATGGGGTGAAGCATAAGGTTGCAACACCATATCATCCTCAGACAAGTGGCCAAGTTGAAGTGTCCAATAGGCAGATCAAGGCTATCCTAGAGAAGACTGTTGGAGCTTCAAGGAAAGATTGGGCTAAGAAACTTGATGACGCACTGTGGGCGTATAGGACTGCTTTCAAGACTTCTTTGGGCACTACACCATTCACCATGCTGTATGGTAAGTCATGTCACTTACCGGTGGAGGTGGAATATAAGGCCATGTGGGCTGTCAAGTTGCTGAACTTTGACATCAAGACCGCAACTGAGAGGAGGTTGATTCAGCTGAATGAACTTGACGAGATACGGCTTGAGGCTTTTGAGAGCTCGAAGATCTATAAGGAGAGGACCAAGCTTTTCCATGACAAGCTGATTCAGAAGAAAGAGTTCAAGGAAGGAGATCTTGTGTTGCTCCTTAACTCCCGGTTGAAACTCTTTCCCGGAAAGCTCAAGTCTAGATGGTCGGGACCGTTTAGAGTGAAGGAGGTGAGACCATATGGAGCAGTGGTACTTTTTGGAAAATCTGATGAAGAGTTCACGGTCAATGGCCAAAGACTCAAGCATTACTCCGTCTCAGAAGTAATAGATGAGGGAACTTCCATTCCACTCTCTAGCCCTCCCTCAGCCTGAGATCACGGTTTGCAAAGTCGAGCTTAACGACTTTAAATAAAAGCGCACTTGGGAGACATTCCCATGTTTATCCTTGTACATACGTCTTTTGCTTGTTATTTTTGATGTTTTGCTTTGAGTTTTGTCAGGTTTTGGCTTAAGGACGAGGTTGTAGATCAGTTGGAGTTGAGCAAAGACCGCGGAAATGAAGAAAAATGGTGCAGGAGCCAATATCGGGTTCCGTATCGGTTGGCCAGGCCGATACGGTTCTGGTAAAAATAATCCGAGGCTCCATATCGGTCACCGTATCGGTTGGCCAGACCGATACGGGGTGCAGGAATTAAATCCAAGAGGTAATATCGGTCGGCGTATCGGCTGGCCAGACCGATACGCCCTTCGCCCAGGTAAGTCAATCTGACCCTAAACCGATTTCAAACCGGTTCTGACCGGATTTTAACCCAAAATCGATTTCTTCCCCTCTTTTCTTCTCCCCACACGCGTTTCTCTCTCTTTCTCTTGGCTCCTATTGCGATTTCAACAACAAAATCCTCCAAGTTCTTCCAACTCACTTTTCTCTCTCAAATCTCCACCAAAATTCGAGTTTTCGATTGCTAAATTCAAGGTTTTCAAAGCTCTATCACTTGCATTCACTCTCAATCACCATCCTTCATCACAAACCAAGGTAAAGCTCTCAACTTTCTCAAGATTTTCGGATTGAAAACCCGGAAATTTTGAACTTGAATTTGTTTGGTTGTTGATGGTTGATATTGTTTGAATTCCTTCCCAATATGTGTTTGAATGAATACCCATAACCAATTTCGCCCTAGGAATGAATGAATTTGATCTTTGGTGAATTAGGGTTCTTGAGGAATTTGGAATCCGAAAATTTTTGGGGGTTTTCTAATTGGATGGTTTCTAATGATGCATTGAATTGTTAAAGGCTTAGTTTTGTGATACTACTTGATTTGGATGAAATTTGTTTCACAAAAGTTTCAAAAATGTGCACTAAGGACCTTTGGTTGAAAAGATTGAGAATTGCTAGAAGAAGTGATTGATTTGCTTACACATTGTGCTTATGTTGAGCTAGAAATGAGTTTGGTTAAGATGCTTAGGCTTGCTTGCTCCATTGAAACTGAAAAAGTATGCAATTGTTAAGCTCCCACAATTGTTGATCATGGATGTCTCAAGCTATTATTCATTGTGCGGTTGGATTGCGATCTGTGCTGGTTCACTTTTCTAGTTGTCTTTTGTAGGACAATGACGAGAAAGCGTGCCAACCCGAAACCAAAAGCACAAAAGCCGGTTGAAGATGTGGGAACCTCATCGAGAGGAAAAGGGGTAGCAGTTGAGGAAGAGGCACCCGAGGCTCCAGGGAAAGTAATTGAGAACCCACAAAAGTACACCGCTTCTGAGATATGTGACAAGCTGGAGGGGATACCGTTCTTGTTGTGGATCCTAAAACCCACACTCAGTTTTTAGAGTATTTAGATGAGCTAATTTGCAAAGTAGATGGGCTAGATTCTTGGTCAAGCACAATCAAGGAGCTAAACAATGATGAAGAATGGATTTATATTGATTCGGAAGAATGAACAACAAGAGTTCAAGCTATAGAGCGATTACAAAGTCTTGGTGCTAGGTTAGAATACTCATCAATGATCGGATCCCTTTTCCAGTCGCCGAGCCTCTCCTTTATAGTCCTTAGCTTCGTAACCATCTTCCTTGATCTTCGGAGCTGACTTCAACGACTTGCGGGATCTTCGGGATCGTGCGCTCCAACGACTCCTCCTTCTTCGCCGGGTTGTTACCAACAGACGGGTCCATCGCTCGTCGAGCTATACTCCGGAGTCGGAGCCTCTTTTAATGGGTTGGGCTTTGACTATGAATGCGTCGGGCCTTGATTCCTTTATTCAGCTGGATTCACTGTGGTGGATTTTGGCCCAAACATTTGCCCCCCAGCCTTTTAAGCGGGTTCCCGAGCTTGAAAGGCGAGATCTTCTCGGATAAGGCCCACAGTCTTCTTGGATAAGGCCGGATCTTAGCAGTTAGGATCGCGTCGAAGATTCTGGACGCTTTGTCTTTTCACATGCACCGTTGGATGGTGCGCAGAAAGAAATCCCGCCAAAATGAACGGACGAGATGAGCGCGTGACATTGACTATTCGCGTCTGCGGCACGTGGGGAGGATTCTCGCGTGATTTGACGGTTGCAGTACGCGAGACTTGAAAGATTTACGGAGTCCCGAGGTGGCGTAATTATGACGTCTTTATAACCCACCTCCTCGTGAACCCACTCTCCAATACACAACCGCCGTTCGCAAGGTAACCTCTCCACTTCTCTTTTATAGCGATTACTCCTCTCTCTCTACTTTTACGCTTCTATTTCTCTCTCTCTTCTGTAGTTTCTCTTTTACCTGTTTGCGAGAAAGAACTATTTTCTTTTGATATGTCGAAATCAAGCTTGGTTAGGGTTAAAAAGGAGAAACAGGTCGCCGAAGAAGAGGAGTTCGAGCATCCCATTCCGACTACGAAAGCGGAGGACATCGAAGGCCTGTATTCGTCGCACAGTGTGCCGAGGTCGGTGGAGCTGAGGCTTCTCGATCCCGGAGAGACGCCGGAGTCGGTTAGACCGGGCTATTGTTGTGCTTACAAGGCTTATTTCGAGAAGTGTAACCTGGTCTTTCTGATTCCTCGGCTCGTGTTGGACGTGATTGGCGAGCTTGGGATAGCGCTCCCGCAGCTGACACCAAATTTTATCCGCTACCTCATCGGCCTGTTGGTTAGGGCTCGAGAAGAGGGGATTCCGTTCGACCTGTCTGTTCTTCACGACTTGTGTTCGATCAAACATAACTTGGCGACGGGGCTTTTCTACCTTTCTCCTCGGCGGAGTTTGGCGATTCTGGTGGCTGTGCCGAACCGGGAGGATCGTTGGAGAGAGCGTCCCTTTTGGTTCAAACTTGACCACCATTCGATTGGGGATTATGACCCCTCTAGAGTCGCGACCTCGTGGTCGGAGTCTATTGGTTAGGGATAGCGTTTTTAGCTAGCTTTTGCATGTTGGTTTTTTCTGGAGTATCTGAACTTTTTGTTTGTTTTCAGAGATCCCGGAGAGGTACGGAATAACCCCTGCGATCAGAAGGCTAGCGGCTACTCTAAGCTCCAGAGACGTGCTCTGGTCGTCGTTCTCTGTTGACAGAGTTAGGCGCGCACTCGAGCTCCCGGAGGCGATCGAGCCGTTGGAGGTTCGTCCTGCCCCAATTCTTCTTGGTGAGTGTATGCATAGACGCCGAAAAATTTCTCTTTACACAAATATTCTATTTACGCTCCAAGTGCTAATCTTTGACCGTTTCGTTTCGCAGCTTCCCGAGAACACTCGCCTTCCGACGCTGCTTCGTCAAGCACAACCCAGACAAAGAAGAAGATGAGGAGACGTCCCACTGTCCGAGAGTCATCCAAGAGGCCTTCCGAAAAGGCGTCGTCTGGCGGATATGCGCCCATCCGTGCCGGCCAACTGAGCGATGCCCTGACTGGCGCGATTAACGATGGGAGGTCTGGAGGTGTTCTACCGCCGCCTCCGCGTCGGGACTCGGAGCCTGGGAAGGGCCCGGAGGCTGTACGCCCCGACCAAGTGATCAACTTGAGTTCCAGGGCCACCGGAAGTGATTCCTCGGTGCATCCTTCGAACAAGAAGCCTCGATATGAAAAGGAGGCAGCTGTTGGGTCGGGCTCGTCACATGCTCCGGGGTCTAAGCCGTTTCACTGGAAGTTTGACCACACGAAGGATTTCCCGGTCACGGATGACCCTGAGGGACTCGCTCATCTGCTCCGTCATTGCAAGGCTGCTGGATGCTCGCTCCCTTCGGTGAAAAACCTGATAGGCCGGGAGCTGTACGTCAAGGCAATGACTGCCAAAGGGAAGGTAACTTCAAGTCTTCGCTTCTTCTTTCTTTTTCTGGTTTTTAACGTCTTCTTTTTTTGTTTCAGTCCTTGGAGGCGGACAATCAGCTTGTGGCCTTCTATGAGCAGAACCTCAGGAGTGTCCCTCGACGGGAAGAGCTCGAGCAGGCTCAGAGCGTTGTGCATCAGTTGACTGCGAGCCTCAAGAGTTGCCAGGAAGAAGTGAAGCTTATCGATGCTCAGCTAAGCGTCGTGAAGTCCGAGCGTTCGATCGCCGTAGAGAGGACGGTTACTCTGGAGCAGAAGGTCAAGGAACTCCTTGAGAAGGCGGAGGGTGCGGTTCGCTCGGCCAGGCATGACGGAATGAGGATAAGGGACGGTCATTACCGTGACATGTTCGAAGCTCACAAGGACAAGTTCGAGAGGAAGAAGAAGGAGACGGACTGCGAGATGAAGGTCCAAGAGGTGGAGGCCAATATCGAGCTGATAAACCTTCTGCAAAGCGGGGTGACTACTATCGAGGAGGAGCTTCCCAAGCTGTTGGAGCAGAGGGAGACTTTTGCGAAGGAGTTTGAGGCCGCGCTGGTGTCTGACTTCTCTCTGAGTGCCGAGCTTCGTGCTATCCCTCAGATCTCCGAGGACTCAGTGATGCGCGTGGCTCGCTCCGCAGGCTTCAATGAGTTTGGCTCGAATGCTGAGATGATGGCGGGACCTGAGAGTACCGGAGCGACCAAGGCGGCGGAGATCGGAGTCCAAGAGCAACAAGGTGGTGAAGGCGAGAAGGCTGGTGGTGAGGAGCAGGGCTGATGGCTGCTCCTTAGAAAATTTTAATTTCTGTTCTTTTAGGAATTCCCTAAAGCCCCCTTCTGGGCTAAAGTTGAACTCTTTTATTTTGCTTTTAGTGTTGCCTGGGAGGGCTTTTATCCATAACTCTGTTTGGCTCGGGTAAGCCTTTTAATGCACGCTTTTGTGTTTATGTTTTTGTTCGAGTTTGGATTTTTTAGCTTAGCAAAATATCGAGGTTCGGTTATGCGTTGTAAGTTTGCATGTTGAACCTTCGAGTCGCTGGGTAGAACTCTTTATTTTTGTTACTTAGTCTGGCCAGACGTTTCTTGTGTTTGGGAGTTCGTTTCGCGACTTTGAGCCCTTTAGTTTGCCGTGGTTTGAATACCTGTTTGACCCGTGCAAAGTCGTTTAGGGTTTATTTCCAAGTTTGTTTACGGAAGCTGGGCTTTGGAGGATTACTCTGGAAGAGTTCCTTGGGGTTTACGGTTCGCGGAATACTTAAGGTTTTAAGACTTAGTATATTTGCGATCTATGTTCGCAGCCCAAGTCTGCTGTGTGGACTCGGAGCGACGCGTGGTGTTGAATTTGTACTAAGTAAAGCTTGCGTAAAGTTTAGACTTTGTTTACTTGGTGGTCTTCCACGCTTGTAATTGCCAAGGTTTTAAGACTTGGTGAGTTTGGAATAACATGTCAACCGTTAAGAGAATTTCATTAATGTATGCTTCGGAGTTTACATTGATGTATTGGGTGATAACCCTGTACTCCCCCCCCCTGAAAAACGAAAAGGAAGAGAGAGAAGATTTTTGGGTTTTTGGGTGGAGTGGCTGCACTCGAAGTTCGAGCTGCCTACGTACCCCGCCAAGGGATCAAGCCTAACGTAGTTCGATTATTGTGAGTACTCATGAATGGTATAGCTTGAGGTTCATGGTGTTCCATGGCCTCTTCACGGGTACTCCGTTTTTGTGTTTCGTGAGCTTGTAGACGCCGTCCCGAATTATCTCGGTGACTTGGTATGGGCCTTCCCAGTTCGTCCCGAGTTTACCGGCGCCTGGCTCTTTAGTGTTCGAATAGACCTTGCGCAGCACTAAGTCTCCCACGTTAAACCTCCGAGGTCGGACTCTGGAGTTGTAGTAGCGGGAGGTTGCTTGCTGGTAGTTTTGCATTCGTATCAGCGCTCGGTCGCGTTGTTCCTCGATCATGTCTAGACGATCTCGGAGCATCTGTTCGTTGAGTTCCTCGTGTCTGGGACTCAAGGCCCGTCTGATAGTCGGAACTGATACCTCTGCGGGGACCACTGCCTCCATTCCGTATGCCAACGAAAACGGGGTCTCGCCAGTCGCGCTGTGAGGTGTGGTGCGGGAAGCCCATAGGACTCCCGGTAGTTCCTCAGACCATGCAGACTTTTTAGAGTCGAGTCTTTTCTTGAGGTTACTCAGCAGTGTCTTGTTCGCGGCTTCGGCCTGACCATTTCCCTGGGGATACCTTGGAGTTGAGGTGGTTAGGCGTATCTTCCAGGTTTTACAGAAATTTCTGAAAGTTCTGGAGATGAATTGTGAGCCGTTATCTGTCACGATTTCGTAGGGGAGTCCGTGTCGGCAGACTATGTGTTCCCAGATGAAGTGTCGTACTTCGATTTCTGTGGTTTGCTGATAGGCTTTAGCCTCTATCCACTTGGTGAAATAATCGGTTAGGACCAGCAAGTATTTTAGTTGCTTTGGTCCTGATGAAATGAGTGGCCCTACTATATCCATCGACCACCTCATAAAGGGGTAAGGTGCAGAGATCGAGGATAGTTTTTCTGCGGGCTGATGGATGATTGGGGCATGCCTCTGGCATTTATCGCACTGCCTTGTGTAGTTCTCGCAATCGGCAATCATGGTCGGCCAGAAAAATCCTTGTCTTTTGATGTGGATGGCTAGGGCTCGTCCTCCAGAATGGTTCCCGCAGGTGCCTTCATGAGTGTTTCCCATCACGGCGAGAGCTTCCTGAGCATGCACGCATCGTAAGTAAGGTTCCGCGGTACTTCGTTTGAACAGATGGTCGTTGATTACGCAGTATCGGGCGCTTCGCGCCTTCAGTTTTCTGGCTTGCCACTTGTCGTCGGGGACCAGGCCGAGTCGGATGTAGTCCAGCACCGGCTCCCGCCAATCTGGCCTGTTCAAGAACTCTGCGTCTGGTTCTTCGGCCTCTGGTTCCGATTCTTCCTCGGTCGGAGGCTCTGGAATTTGTCGACCGCTACGAAGCCCGATGTCGTAAACTTCGGAGCACGCCAGCACTATTTCGGAGGGCACTCCGGAGTCTGATGCCCCGGACGGGAGTTCGGTCTGACCCGTCTGAGACGGCGCGAGTATATTTGCAGCCTGTGCTTTTAGTGCCACGTCGATACTTGGCTTATCTATCCCTTCTACGGGTATTATTCTTTTGACCTTGGGGTCGGACGTCGAGGCTAAAGCTGCCAGGGCGTCGGCGGAGGAGTTTTCCCCCCGAGGTATCCTCTCGAGTGTGAAATCCTTTAACTGATCTGCTAACTCGTGGGCTACCTTGACGTACGCTTCCATGCGTTCATCCTTAGTTTCGTACTCGCCGTGATACTGGCTCGTAACCAACTGTGAATCACTAAAGGCGTGTACTTCTTGTGCTCCGACTCCGATTGCGAGTCGGAGTCCAGCTATGAGGGCTTCATACTCGACCTCATTGTTGGATGCACTGAAGCCAAGTCTGAATGATTGCTCGATTACCTCTCCTGTGGGGGTTGTGAGTTTGATTCCTACCCCGGAGCCGTGTTTGGATGAGGCTCCGTCTACGTGGAGGGTCCAATGATCGTCTTGATTTTCCTGCTCCGGAGTTGTGGGCGGGAGCTCGATAATGAAGTCTGCTAGGACCTGGGCTTTAGCGCTCGTTCTGGTCCGGTACTCGATATCGTACTCGCTTAATTCGATTGCCCATTTGGCTAGCCTGCCGGATTGGCTCGGACTATGGAGTATAGTTCGTATGGGCTGCGACGTCATCACTACTATGGCGTGTGACTGAAAGTACGGCCTAAGCTTTCTTGCCGCCATCACTACCGCGAGTGCGAGCTTCTCCATTGCTGGGTACCTCGTCTCCGCGTCTATGAGCGTTTTGCTCACGTAGTATATGGGTTTTTGCTCGTTTTGTTCTTCGCGGACCAGGACTGCGCTAACTGCGGCGGGCGAAGTCGCAATGTAAAGATACAGTGGCTCGCCCTCCGTTGGTTTGGCCAGTATCGGAGGTTCGGTGAGATATTTCTTTAGCTCGTTTAGGGCGTTTTCACAGCCTTCGTCCCATTGGAACTTCCGATTTCCTTTGAGGAGGTTGTAGAATGGTAAGCATTTGTCCGTAGACCGAGAGATGAAGCGATTTAGAGCTGCTATCCGTCCCGTCAGTCTTTGCACTTCCCTTTTGTTCTTCGGGGAAGGCATTTCCAGGAAGGTCGTTATTTGTTTCGGGTTAGCTTCGATCCCTCGCTCTGTTACAAGGTACCCGAGCAATTCTCCCGAAGGTACTCCGAAAGAGCACTTGGCGGGGTTGAGCTTCATCCGGTACTGGTTTAGGATTTTGAAGCATTCCCGGAGCTGTTCTATGTGGTCACTTTCTCTGGAGGATTTTACGAGCATGTCGTCAATGTAAACCTCCATTGACTTTCCGAGCTGATTGGCGAACATTTTTTTCACCAACCTCTGGTAGGTAGCTCCGGCGTTCTTCAGCCCGAAAGGCATCACCTTGTAACAGTAGGTCCCGCGGTCGGTTATAAAGGCCGTTTTCTCTTGATCCTCTGGGTTCATGAGGATCTGATTGTACCCAGAGAAAGCGTCCATAAAGGACAGCAGTTCGTGTCCGGCGGTGGCTTCCACCAGACGGTCTATATGTGGTAGTGGAAAGCTGTCCTTTGGGCATGCTTTATTCAGGTCCGTGAAGTCTATGCAGACTCTCCACTTCCCGTTTTTCTTTTTGACGACGACCGGGTTGGCTAACCAGTCGGGGTATTTCACCTCCCTGATTGACCCGACCTTTAGTAGTCTGTCGACTTCGTCGTTAACCGCTTTGGCTCGGTCTGGACCGAGTTTGCGGCGTTTCTGTTTCACGGGTTTGAAAGTTGGATCGACGTTCAATTCGTGTGAGGTGACCTCGATATCGATCCCTCTCATGTCTTTTGTGGACCATGCGAATGTGTCCACGTTTTCTTTGAGGAATTTGATGAGTTCTTCCCTGGTAGCGTTCAGTAGCTCCGATCCGATGTTTACACACCTTTCCGGGTCTTTGTCGTCAATACAGACTGAGACGACTAAATCTTTTCGCGGGCCTCGGACTGTTGGATCGTTGCTGCGTTTCGCGGTCCGGGAAGCGAGCTCTTCCTCTTTCTGTAATTGCTATACGTTCAAGGTTTCTAGCTGTTTGAAGAAAGTTAGGTAACACGACCTTGCGGCCTTTTGGTCGCCGTAAATTGTCTTTATCCCCGCAGGGGTTGGGAACTTCACGCATTGGTGGTAGGTGGAAGGCACTGCCTTCATGGTATAGATCCACGGTCTCCCTAATATCGCGTTGTACGGGGCTGGTTTGTTTACTACCACAAACTCCAAGATTTCCTGTTGCCCCCCGGCGATGGACGGGAGCTTTATAGTTCCCATCGAGTAAGTTGTTTCGCCGTCGAATCTGGTCAAGGGGGTTTTCCCTCCGGTCAACATCGATCTTTGAAGCCCATTTTTCTGAATGCGTCGTAGAACAGGAGATCTACAGAGCTTCCGGTATCAATCATGACCCTCGACAGTTCAAACCCGGCTACGTCGAGTCGGATTACCAGGGCGTCATCGTGCGGTTTGTCGAGTCTGAAGGTTTCGCTTTCAGAGAACGTTATGTGGGTGTCCGGCCCTTCGATCGGGACCATTTCCCTCACCTCGCTCGCAACTCGCCTCTGGTGAGCTTTGATCGAGTTAACTGAATCCCGGCAAAACCTTGAGCCTCCGGATATAAAGTTTATCGTTTTGGGGAGGCTCGAACTGCACAGTCCGAGCTTAGGCAAGCACTGGCCGGCTGGTTTTTTAGGAGCCGGGGGTGGTGTGATGACTGATTTCATCGACCCCCCGCATCGAGCTAAGCTGAAAATTGCATCTATGCGTTTTCGAGAGGGGACTGGGGAATCTGATCCCTCCTTTTCCGGAGTCCTCTCGCGCTTAGATTGCGAATTCTTTTTGTTTTTCGACTTGCTTTTTCCTTTATCTTTCTTTTCGGGCTCTTTCTCCTCCGGTTCCGGAGTCTCGCTGCTGTTGTTTTTGGTTGCCAGCAGGCGATCTTTGGACCGGCATTCTTCGGAGGAGTGCCCTTGCTTGTCATGGTATTTGCAATACTTGTTTGCATCGTAGGGCTTGCGCCATTGAGGCTTGCCATCCACCGTTAGGCAGTGTTGTCCTTTGCCAGAGGATTCCTTCTTGCTGGTTTTCTTCTGGCTTGATTCTTCTTTTGCCGCAGCTACGGTTTCTTCGTACTTTGCGTAATAAGTAGCTTTGTGCAGCGCGTCGTCCAAGGACGTGCACGGTCGGACCGCGAGCTCCTTCCTGAACTCCGATGTGTATAGGAGTCCGTTTTCTAGAGCCGTGATCGCTATGATTTCGTTTGGGCCGGCTATACGTGATTTGACTTCCCTGAACCTTGCGATGTAGGCTCTGAGAGTTTCGTCCGGCCCTTGTTTCAGAGCCCAGAGGTCGGCTTCCGAGGTTTTCTCTTCGATGAAGATCGAGTATTGCTTTAGAAAGATCGATACGAGATGCATGAAGTTGTCGATCGAGTTTCCTTCTAGACTGGCGAACCATTCTAGTGCGGTACCGGTGAGGTTTTCGGCGAAAAGTCTGCAGTACCCTGCTTCCTTTTCTTCATCGGTAAGGTGTGCTCTGGAGACCGCAAGCCTGAAAGCTCTAACGTGGGCCTTCGGGTCTGTACTTCCCGCATATTCCGGGATTTTGATTTTCCCGGTGTTCTGGATCCTCGCGCTAGCGATTCTATCCGTGAACGGAGTTCGTCGGGTCTCCTCGATAACTTGATCGATGTCTGGAGCCGCGCTTGTTTCCGAGTGGACCGCAGCTTGCAGACGCTGGATCCTGGCATATATGCTTTCGTCATCTATGTCCGTTCGTTGGTCGAACATGGGGAGCTGCGTGCTCCTTGGATGCGTATTGTTTGGTCCCCTAGTTCCGGCTTGTTGGGCTATCTCGCTCGGGGGAGGCCGAGCAGTGTTAGTCCCTGGCTCCGTCACTGGAGGACGCTTGCTGGAGGCGAAGGCTGATGCCCCCAACACCCGATGCCTGTTTGTTTCATAGCTCGTTGGCATGGGCGGGGGCGTCGGCAGTCGCGCTCCCTCAGGGGCCGTAATACCCGTTGAGGTTGAGGCCACGGTGTTTGAGCTGGGAAGTGCGTTTCCCGAGATCGGACTAAACACTGGGTAGTCGCTGTTTCCGGCCACCGAAGTCTGTCTCGGGGCTTCGGGAGTTATATAGTCCTCCTCGAAGTCCACGCATGCGAGGTAACGGGCTCCTCGCGGCGGCGTCTGCCGTAGTCCTCGTGACGGGCCGTGGCCTGTTCCCGAGGTTCAGCAGACTCCTGTCGTGCATGTCTAGCCGGGCTAATACAGTCCGTTGTGTGGCTTCTTGATCGTGCGATCTGTTAATTAGGACTGCTAGCATTTTACGTAGCTCTGCCATGCCATCGGTGACGGATCTCGTCAGGCTTGGCGAGTCGGGGCGAGTTTGTGGAACAGTCCGAGGGATTTGCGCGTCCCCTTGGGAGCGATCCTCGGATCGTATCCAGGTTCGAGAGTTCGTTCTCTCGGTTGTCTGTGAAGTTGAGCCTGGGGGCGCAACTCCTAGAGGCTGGGAAATAGGGATGCGGTCCCCTGTTCCGGATCCTGCTTGAGTCTGGGTCGACTCTGATCCGGTATTCCTGATTTGAACGCTTGCGTTCGTTTGATCAAGGTCTTGCGACCTTGGCGATCCGGCCGGAGCTGTTGCATTGGGATCCATCTCCACGCTAGTAGGCTGTTGATCGAGTTCGTGTGTAAAGAATATCTATGAATCTTCCCCACAGTCGGCGCCAAAATGTGGATCCTAAAACCCACACTCAGTTTTTAGAGTATTTAGATGAGCTAATTTGCAAAGTAGATGGGCTAGATTCTTGGTCAAGCACAATCAAGGAGCTAAACAATGATGAAGAATGGATTTATATTGATTCGGAAGAATGAACAACAAGAGTTCAAGCTATAGAGCGATTACAAAGTCTTGGTGCTAGGTTAGAATACTCATCAATGATCGGATCCCTTTTCCAGTCGCTGAGCCTCTCCTTTATAGTCCTTAGCTTCGTAACCATCTTCCTTGATCTTCGGAGCTGACTTCAACGACTTGCGGGATCTTCGGGATCTTGCGCTCCAACGACTCCTCCTTCTTCGCCGGGTTGTTACCAACAGACGGGTCCATCGCTCGTCGAGCTATACTCCGGAGTCGGAGCCTCTTTTAATGGGTTGGGCTTTGACTATGAATGCGTCGGGCCTTGATTCCTTTATTCAGTTGGATTCACTGTGGTGGATTTTGGCCCAAACACTTGTCAACCCGATACCCTCACACCCCGACACTTACTGCACTTGGGCAGCTGGATGATTACAACGAGATTGTAGAAAACATGGGTCTTAAGGAGTTCTTCAACCTTGCCAGTGACTCCTATCAGAGCTCGGCATGTCAGTTCCTCTCAACCATGCAGGCAACGGTCAATATGAGAAGAGCAGCTTTAGCAGGGGAAGTGAGTAAGGGAAAGATTGATTTCCAAATGGGTAGGAAGAAGCTTAGCATGACATATGAGGACATAGCTGCTGTCTTTGACTTTCCGGAGAATGGGGCTCAGTTGGGGACTTTTATCCCTATCGATAAAGATGACCTCGAGGGTGTTTGGCGGATGATAGCTGATGGGCCATTTAAGCTGGGAGGTATGAAAGCTGCAAGGATCAGACACCCGGCCATTAGATACGTGCACAAGGCATTGGCTCACACTTTCTTTGCAAGGAAGGAGGCAAACCAAGTCCATGAACAGGAAATGAAGATGTTGTACATTGGGCTGCAGCCCCTCCTGCTCACTTATCCCAACGGTCAGCCAATACCACCAGTTGAGCGCCTCCCAAGCTACACCTCAATCCTGATAGAGCAGTTTGTTGTCCACAGAGAGTGGGCTATGTCAGTGAGGGACTCTAGCCCAAAGTTCAGCATGGCTGGTCTGATCACACCGTTGCTTGTGAAAAAGAAGATAAAACTGGAAGGAAGTCTGAACGAGAAGACATTTGGGGCACCTTCACCTGTGGCTTGGCTGGATGTCCAATACCTTACCCGAACTCACTACCTTGCATCCAAGCCGCCTCCAGAGCGCCATCTCTACCGGATGTGCTCAGGTACTTCCCATGAAGAAGGGTACCTCCTCCCAAACCCCAACGTTACAAGTTTTGCCAACAGAGATAATATCAGATTTTTACCGGGAGTGGAGCATGTGTTTGGACCTCACGGGTCACAGAGAGCAGCTGCAGCAGAGCATGACACTTCCGACGCACCTGCTGGGGTGTATGGGCTGCACAGGTACCTTATTGAGCCTCTAGATGATCCTATCGAGAACAGGACGATCAGAGCATTGAGGGACCAGAACCGGAGCCTCCAGAAGCAGAGCAAATGGCACGGTAGGAACATTAAGAAGATGGCCTCCTGCTTGAAGAAGGTGACCAAAGTGCTTAAGATGATCGTCGGGAAGAAGGACAAGAGTGGCGCTGCAGGACAGGCTTCCACATCCCGAGAGGCTCAGGCTGGTGCAGATGAGGAGATTCAGGCAGCTACTGAGGAGGTGATAGCTGAGGCCGATGTTCTGGTTGAGCAGGCTGAATTGGAGCAGGGCAGATACTCGGTTGCTGGACACGAGACATCAGGATCTGCACGCATGGCCCATGACTCCTATTATGAGGATCCTCACCGCCACTCTACCCGCGAGGACCGGAGGAAGAAGAGGAGAGCCATGAGGACACCTTCCTGCTCCTCCTCCCACCCAACTTACTCCATGGGGGATTCATCACCACCGTATCTCCACTACTAGCCAGGTTACACTCCACCTTTGTACATAGTTCTTTTTCCTTCTTTGTTTGCTTTTTGTTTGTTTTCGGTCTTTCTTCCTCACTTAGATCACACAAGGGACCGTGTGATTTAAGTTTGGGGGAGAGACTATTTACTAATCTTGAGTCTCATGCATTCATCTAAGGCATAGAAAAACCAAAAAAAATTTAAAAAATTTCGAAAATTTTCACAAAAGAAGCATGTAGGATCGAGTCTAGTTAGTAGTTTAGGATTCATGCATTGGGGACGATGATGATTTTGCCTTGAAGAGGTTCACCAATTAAGTTGCTTGTTGCTTTAATCAATTATCAAAAACAAAGGAAAACCCATTGCTTGACTTTGAGATTCTGAAATTCCCTATCCTTGTGAAGCTTGCATGAATTAAACTCGATTCATTGTTATTGGACTTAATTTGATTTTCGAAATATCTTGCTTAGGGGCTTGAAATACAATCCCATGATCCTTGCCCGAGCTATGTTTTCCCTTTTACCACTCTTTTGATTAGCTCGGGCAACCATTGATCTTATGATCATGGCTTCCCTTAACCAAAGACCCTAAACTTTTCCTTGAAGCCAAATTGATTTGTGAGTGAGGCATGTTCTTGATAGCTTTTGGCATGTGCAAAAACTTGAGAGTATCGGGAACGACAATGGTCTTTTCTCATTTTTAGCTAGCTCTATTTGCCAAAAGAGTCTAGCATTAGGATGGGAAACAAGTTTGGGGGAGAGATGAGAGCTATCTTGGGAATGAAAGGATCAATGAAAAGAGTTGTAAAGTGTTCAATGAGAAAAAGAAAGTCACTAGGAGTTTAATCAAGAAGAGAGCATTGTGCAAAAGAAAAGAAAGAAAGATCAAGTCTGAAAAGAGACTAAGTAATGAAAAAGGTGTTTGCTCATGATAAAAAAAAGAGAGAAAAATCAATTAAGAGTTTCCTAGTGACAAAGAAAAGAGAGAAAAAGAGCAAAAAGTGGTGAGAGTTTTGGGTGATTGAATTGGAGGTTTTTGGTGAGTGTTTGTCTTTCATTATGGGATTATATAGGAATCTTCTAGGGATTGGGTAGAACAATGAGAAAAGAACTTTGTATGCATGAATTATTCCCTTTCTTAGATGGATTTTGTGTAATGCCATTTGCTCCTATTCTTGAGAGTTAACCACCACCAAGGACACTACTTAGCCACCTCAAATTGCCTCTCTTGAACCTAGCCAATTGGGATTGATTGATTGCCCCTTTGTGAGATCGCACTTAACTTCTAAATGAATGTAAGGAATTGAGTTGATGATTGCTTGTGTTCTATAGGATTTCGGGAGTTGGAGTAAGGATTGAGGGAATGGTAATGTGGAAGTACATGGATAGTTAATGATTAGAGCAACTTGTAACTTCTTTGAAAGGTCTTGTACCTTGTTGTGAGTCTTGTGGTTTTGAGCCCCCGCTTTCAAACCTTTTCCCCAACCTGTTGTGATTGACTTATGCTTGCTTGTGGACAAGCAAGATTCAAGTTTGGGGGAATTCATATTCATACATTTTCATGCATTTAGGCTTGTATGTAGTTCTTGTTTTGACTTCTTTTCTCCATCATTCATACCATTTTGCCGAGTCATTGTCACATCTAGAGTCTAGAGTTGTTTAGGACTAGGATTAGGCATTCTAGGCTTGCATTTGGAGTGTTTCTTGTGTTTTGCAGGTGAATGGAGGCATCTAGGAGCATTGGTGAGCTTGGAAGTGGAGTCTTGAGCTCAGAAGACCAAGGAAGAGCCAACGAAGGACCATATCGGCCTGAGTATCGGCCAGGCGGGCCGATACAACCCCTCGTCAAAGTTTCGGAGAACAGTATCGGCCACAATATCGGTCCACCCGACCGATATGGACTCTCGGATTAATTTTCGAGGGTTCATATCGGCTCACATATCGGTCAGGTGGACCGATACGCTCGAACCCAGAAATAATCCGAGACTCAATATCGGTCCACATATTGGTCCACCTGACCGATATCGACCCCAGATTTACACTTGGATCCGGGTCAACACCCGGTTTGTTCCGGGTTGACCCGGCTCGCACCTTTTAGACTATTTAAGCCAAAAACCTATTTTATTTTGTTTCTTAAGCAGTTTTTGATGTTCTAAACTCTTTTGTAAGAACACATTGGATTCCTTTGATTAATCTAGACTTCTCTTGTTATTCCTTCAACAAATCTTTCAATCTCTCACTAATTCGCCATGATCAACTCTATTTTCATGAGTTTTGTTGATCTAGCTATGATTAGTGAGTAGTTCTCCATAGGCTTGTGGGTTGGGTAGGATTAGGTTGATTTGGGGTGATCAATAGAATTCTAGTAGTTAATTGTCAAAATCTCATCTAGCAAAGTGCTCTTAATGCCTAGTTAATCTTGATCACATTGATTAGGATGTTTAGAATTTCTTGTTCACAACCTGTTCGATGAAATTCCAGTATTTAGCTTTGTAAGGACTTTCATATTCTAGCGCATGAAAATGTATGTCTAGAGTGATTGGTTGCTAATTGGAACTCGTTTGAATGCTCGTTTGATTTTGATTCACAAATGATGATTTGTTCTTGAGTTAAGATTAAATGAAGAATTGGTATTAAGAGATTAAACCGATTTGCTTTGTGTGTTCCTTGCTAAGAGATTAGCTTGTTTGAAGTTTGAATTAGGATTCCTTGATCATCCCGAGTCACCTATCTGTTGACCTTTACCCTTGAGCCTTATTCTTCCTATTGATTGAATCGTTTGTTTACTTATTTTTGTTTGCTTCGATCTGATTTGCTTTATTAGGATTGTTAGGAATTAAAAACCGAAATTGTATGATTTGACTCTGAAGGATTAGTATCTGCTTATTGGTGTTATCCGTCCCAGAATAGGTTCGATACCTCAAAGCTACTACGATAAGCTTGAGGAATTGGTACCTCAAAGGATTGCAAATCCTAGTTATCAATGCTCCCGAAAATGATGGAGATTATCTCGAAAATGATGGAGATGACCTCGAAAATGATGGAGATACAGTACGTGATGTAAATGAGGGCAACAATATAGATTCATCAGATTTGCGTGATGAGTATGTTGAGGAACCACATGTTGTTGTTGTGTGTAGTCCGACTTTACCGCCATGGGAAGACGGTTTGGATTTGACTGTTGGTGTAGAATTTCCAAACAAGGATGTTTTAGAAAGTTGGTTCATAGAGGTGCATTTGTTAAATCTTTCAAGTATTTTATACAAAAATCCGATTCTCAGCGATGGGTGGCTAGATGTGCTGAACGAAGCTGTAATTGGAGAGTACGAGCTGCAAAGATCACAAACTCCGAAAGTTTCTCGATTAGAAAGTACATGAAGATGCACACATGCAGCCGGACTATTCAGAGTGAAGAAGGCAGGGAGAAGAGGAAAGGGTCATCAAAACTAGTTGCATCTTTGTTGAGTGAAGATTATCCAGGGAAATACGAGACTCCAACTCCTAAAGTTATCATGGATATTGTGAAGAGAAAAGTTGATGTCGGGATATCATACTCCACGGCTCTGAGAGGGAAAAACCAAGCAGTTTGCGATTTGCGTGGTAGTCCAGAAGATAGCTACCGGATGTTGTATCGTTATCTGTACGTCCTAAAGGAGATGAATCAAGGCATGGTAACACAAGTGAAACTAGATGAGGTGGGAAAATTCAAGTACCTTTTCATAGCTTTGGGAGCTTCCATTGAAGGGTTTAAATGCATGAGGAAAGTGACTATGGTGGATGCTACTTTTCTGAAGACCACATATTGTGGTGTACTAATTTTCGCCATAGCTCAAGATCCCAATCGTCACATTTATCCTATAGCATTTGGGGTACTCGACGGTGAGAATCATGATAGTTGAGCCTGGTTTTTCGAGATGTTGAAAACCGTTGTAGCCGACTCTTCTCATTTGGTGTTTGTGAGTGACAGAAATTTAAGCCTCATCAATGCGGTAGCTAACGTGTATCCACAAGCTCATCATGGTTATTGCTTATGGCATTTGGCCCAAAATGTCAAAGGTCATGCTCCTCATCACGCAAATAAGGACACTGTCGCAAAAGAATTCCAAGCATGCGGTTGGGCTCACACGGTTTCTGAGTTCAACAATCTTTTCGACGAGTTTAAGAAGAGATATCCATCAGCGGCAAAGTATGTGGAGGATACCTGCGTGCTAGAAAAATGGGCGAGATGTGTATCTCAGGCTGATAGATACAACCTGGACACTAGCAACTCCGTCGAATCTCTAAACAAAGTTTTTAAGGACGCCAGGAAGTACTCCTTACTGCCTTTGCTGGATACCATACTTCGAAAGTTTTCTGATTGGTTTAACAATCATAGGAAAGAGTCTGTTGCAGGACCGGGTACAAAAAAAATGGTGCCTGTTATTGAGAACTTCTTGCATAAAAAAATGGCTTGAGGCTGAAAAATTGAATGTGCGAAAGGTAAACAGTAATGAACTTGAATATGAAGTTGATGATTATGAAGGAAAGCTTCATTTAGTGAACTTGGTAGACAAAAGTTACACTTATAAGTTCATCGATATTCATAAGTATCCTTGTCTCCATGCTCTAGCCGCTTTCATCCATTTCAAGGAACATGGAAGGCGTCGTAGTGATATCCACATAGAACTTCATGATTTGTGTTCGAAATATTATTTGAACAAGTTGTGGACATTGGCTTATGTCAGGTGGATCTATGTTGTGCTTGATATGTCTCTGTGGGTTGTCCCAGATGACATCATGGAGAAGCAGATAATACCTCCGGATATCATCGTAAAGAAGGGTAGGAAGAAGGTAAAAAGACATCCATCGGCTGGAGAAAGACGTAAAAGGGTAAGGGTACAGAACAAAAGGCTGCGGGAAGAACACTTCCATGGTTGTTGTATGGAGAAGACTATGTTTGAGCTTTTGCTTTGCTTTTGTTATGTAAAACACTGCATTGGTTGTTGTCATTTAAGTAATACTAGTATAAGTGTGCATGAGTTGTAATACTTGACCCTTTCTAGAGTATTTATGTTTGGTTACTTGAAATTAAATATTTTGTATAACATTTTGTAAAATTAAACATTTTGTATAACATTTTTTACAAAGAATAAATTAATCAAATCTTATTTAAAATGGGACTATTTGAAACATATTCACCAAATCTTTCCTTATACTTTAAGAAATACTTTGTAATGGAGAACCCACTTGGGAAGTAAATCACACTAAAAAATAATATTCAAACAAAGAAATGAACTGGGCAATGAGATTCATATGGTAGATTAATAAAAAAGCATGTAATACTAGAAAATATAACTTTTAGTTGGTGTAATACTAATTTAATTGTATACAAAATATTTGAACAATTTGTATAACTAATAACTTGGTATAACTATGTGTGATAT
Source organism: Orychophragmus violaceus (assembly GCA_030180135.1). Taxonomy (NCBI): domain Eukaryota; kingdom Viridiplantae; phylum Streptophyta; class Magnoliopsida; order Brassicales; family Brassicaceae; genus Orychophragmus; species Orychophragmus violaceus. The sequence goes on from CM058231.1 coordinate 80,778,913, forward strand.
TTTAAGATAATGAAAAAATTCGCCGACTAAAAAAAATATTTGAAATCATTGTCTCTCTCTCTTTCTCTTTCGGCGCCAAAACCAATCTCTCTTTCTCTTTCGGCGCCAAAACCAAAATTTTCAAATTTCACACAATTTAAAATTACAACCTCTCTCTCTCTCTCTCTCTATTTCTTTCACTTTCGCTCTCTCTCTCTCTCTCTCTCTCTCTCTCTCTCTCTCTCTCTCTCTTTCACTTTCGCTCTCTCTCTTTCTCTTTCGTTCTATTCGTTCTTTCGTTCTCACTCTCTCACGAGAATACTTTGTCTCTCAAATCTCTCCCTTGACGCCACAATGGAGAATTTCAGCCCTAAACCATACGAGCATGAGAAGAGGATTATGAAGAAGATGCAGCGCATGATGGATCATAGAGACATGGTTTTGTTCACAGCGGATGCCCAATATGGAATTCCAACCAAATGCCCATGCGGGGGACAAATCAAGGACGATGTGTCTCCAAATCCAAAGTCTCAGCATGATTTTGACACTTTATCGGGCAGTAGGTACTTCACCTGCAGCCAATGGAAGGTAAAATTTCATTTCTTTGTTTTTCTGGGTAAAACTGGTAAAACTAAGTAACACTATATGAATGTTCTTCGCCTGGGTTGAACTGGTAAAACTAGGTAACACTATATGAATGTTCTTCGTCTGGGTAGAACTGGTAAAACTGGTAAAACTAGGTAACACTATATAAATGTTCTTCGACTGGTAAAACTGGTAAAACTAGGTAATACTATATGAATGTTCTTCTGGATAGAACTGGTAAAACTAGGTAATACTGAGTATAACTATCAGAGAAGTGTCTGATTTAGTTTTGATAAGATGATGGACTCCACTTTCGTCAACCATAGGTTTTTGGTGTCGTAGAAGAGATTAAGAGGCTAGGATGGAATGTTGAAGAGCAGGACAAGACAATTGAAGAATTGCGAAAAGAGATTGCCAAGCTAAAGTAGTGATGTTTTGTGATCTTTCTATCTATTTATGTGTTGTTTTGTGTAAGTAAGACTTTTTATATTTTGCTATCTATCTATCTATGTGTTGTTTTTGTTTAAGTAACACTTAACATTAACTTCATTGTTGATTAATTGCTATCTATGTTTTGTTTAAAACTGAGTATAACTTGGTATAAATATGTTATACGATGATCAATACAAACCAATAACAAAATACTACTTTGAGATAGCAACATAGTTTTGACAAAAAAAAAACAGTTGCAACAAACACTTCTCCAATCCAAACAAATTGTAGCAAAAGAGTGAATTACCTAAATAAAGTTCCAAAACAAAACAACACAACATAGTGGAGAATCATAGATGTCTCTAACCACCATCACCACCTCCCCTCCGAGACTTCTGAGCCTTCACAAACTCTTCAAAAGGCTTGATCCTTTCCTCCATCTTGGTGACCTTCTCCACAAGCAAACCCATCTACTCTCCCATGTTGGTAAACGCGGCGGACAACTCTTCCAAAGAAGCCTTGTGATTTCGGCGTTCTTTCTCTACTCTTCCTGCCTCCTTCTTAGGTTATCGCCCTTTCAAATATTCTTGCATCATATCTTCAAACCAAACAGTTAATCCTTGGTCTAGACGCTTGCACCAACTTTCCAAAACAATATCGTGCTCATCGACATCGTCCTCTTTCTCCATGATCTCTTCCAACAGCTCATTCTCATCAGATGTGGCTATCAAAACGCTCTCAATGTCCTGTAAATTTTAACATACTTGATTATTCCAATTGCTGCCAGTATTACCAAGTTCTTCTAGTATTACCAAGTACTACTAACCTTGGTATCACCGAGTTTCTCGTAGACTGTCTCAAGAGGCCACCTTCTCATGTCGCCTTTTCAACTTGTACTTGCACATCCTCGAGCAATCGTCGTAAGGAAATGGCCTCAATCGCCAAAAGCTACAAAAACAAATTCAAAATTAGACATTACAAAAAGATTAGTTAAAATGCAAAGTCCTAATATTATACCTCCAATGGAACACAAAAACCAGGAATCGTCCATGGGTCCGACACCTTCCCTTTAAAAATGATCCATCGGTTTGTAAATGGACTCCAACATGTAATCAAACGACAATCTTCCCCAAGGAAACGTCTGACATGACTCCAGATCATCCACATATCTTAGAAATACGTCTAACATGGGTTTGGCTTTGTTTCCAGTTTTGCTGGGACAGTAAAAAATGCTGCTCAAGAAATACAGCACGGCCATCTTCAGCCTATCTCCCGTCTTATCTGATCCCATTTTGTCAAGCTTCTTTTTCACGTCTCCACGTAACACTTTCCCGTCGAAATAGTTCTTCTTGAAGTCCAAGGATCCTTTTCTCTTCCAGTTGATTGGATAGTTACGCATTCGAACCCCGAAATCATCGCGTGCTCTCGTAACTCGTATCGGATGGAAACGCCGTTAACCACAAACCAAGCTTCCTTTTTCCTTTTGATTTCAGCGGTACGCAGGAGAAGCATCCACATGGGTTGAACCTTGTGATTGCTCCTCGACATGTGATAAATGTGTGAGAACTGCGGATGGTTCTCAAACCATGACGTCTCCTCCGAAGTGAGATTCAGTTCCTCAAAAGTTTTTAAAGTTTCCTTGATGTAGCACCACATTGGTAGATTGACGCTCTCACTATACTGATCTGGCGGGAAGTACATTTTAAGAGGTCGCAGGGCTATCGTTTCCTCCGAGGCTCCCTGCAAACAAACAACACACAGTATAACCAAGTTATTCTAGTTCTACCTAGTCATCCAGTTTTACCAAGAAATCCTAGTATTACCAAGTTATTCTAGTTTTACCTAGTTATCATAGTATTACAATGTTCTCCTAGTATTACCTAAGAAAACCTAGTAATCCTTAGTTATCCTAGTAATACATTAAAAATATACTAAGCTAGTATTTCCTAGTATTTCTTATATTAGGAATTTACTTACCGGATTAGGACCGTCGGTCTCCTCTTCCTCGGATTCCTCCTCCTCTGATTCATCCACCTCATTTTCTTCTCCTCCATCTTCGTCTTCTTCGTCTTCTACTTCTTCATATGTTTCCGTCTCTTCGTCGTCTCCGTCCACCGTCTCCATCGCAAAGTGGTCGTCTCCCTCCGCCGTCTCCGCCGTCGCTCCCTCCTCGACTTTTTTTTCATTTCTCGACAACGCCGCATTCCCTTCAACATTCGCTGGAGCCATAGCAGTAGTCGGAGCAGTACACAGAGCAGTAGTCGGAGCAGTAGTCGCCGACGCTTCTCCAGGCGTTTCTTCAACCGCCGCCTCTCCACGACGCGTCTTCAAAACCCTCTCCGCCGCAGGGCTCTTCGGCTTCGTCCTCTTCCTTGCGTTCCTCGTCTCCACCGTCGTCGTTGATTGATCTCACCGGAGATTTGAGAGAGAAGATTTCCCCTTCCGTCGATCCGAGAGAGAGGGAGAAGAAAGTAAAATGTAAAAAACAAATTGGGAATTATGGATTTTAACTTTTGACCCGATTTTGGAAAAAAAATTTTTAATTCGGGTAGAATCCGAGGACATGGGGCTGGGTTGAAGAAAACCGGGTTTGACCCAGGGATCAGTGGTAATTTCCTGCCCTTCACTCGGTTTATAAGTAATTTACCATTTTCAGATTTAATTTAAATGAAAACGAAATTGATCTTATAACAGGGGCATGGAAAATTTTTGGTTGTGTACGGAGGGGCATGGGAGACGATTTCTCTTATTATAGTGAGATTACATGTTATTATTTGATTTGGTTCTATATAGTTACGCATGAATATTAGATTAAATATAAATTAAATTAGATTTAGTTTTTTCTATAATCCAATAAAATACATATACGATAAATATTTTATTTATTTAAATATTTATATATAATATAAAATTTTAATATAAATTAAAATTGGATTAAAATCGGTTCCTTAATTAATATCAAGTATTTGATGTCTCCCCAATCTTATCAACTATCAAGGCTTATTTTACTGTGTAATGGGTTTGTCAAAGCAAGGTGTTCGTAATTACATAAGTGAGGTAGATAGTAATGGTTACCATATGAAACAAGATTGGTTTACTTGACTAAGCTATCAAAACGGTTTTGAGTTTACAAGCATAGGTTGGATAAAACATAAGATCTCATCTAACAACCAAGAGTTATATTTGATATAGTTAAGAAGGTGTTCTTTACCTAAATAATTAGACATCCGGGGGTTGAGCCAAAGCTCACTCGGATTCTAGTGAAATATGGATCTTGGATCATTATATATTCAATTTGAGGAAATTGTTATTTGAATATAATGTGAGTTATTCTTAATTGTTAAGATTACTCTTATTCACAAACATCATATTAACATTTGTTATTCCTTATCTCTAGCAATGTCAATCCTCACAACTCGTTTTCATTGAGATATGTCCTTGAGAAAAAGCATAATGGATCGAATTTCCTCGAATGGTATCAAAACTTGAGAATTGTTCTCAAACAGAAGAAAAATAACTATGTCCTTGAAAAGGTTTTTCCTGAAAAACATAAGACCAATGCTCAGCATGCAGAGAGAAATGCTTATGAGAAGCATGTCAATGATAGGGTCGATGTGTGTTGTCTTATGTTGGCTACCATGAACTCAGATTTGCAAAAGCAATATGAGAACGTGGATTCGGAAATTGACATGATCACTAGCCGAAAAGGAATGTTTCAAGAGTAAGCACGAACTGAGAGATACTAGACGGTTAAGACTCTCATTGAATGCAAGCTACCGAAAGATGATCCAGTTATCCCACATGTCATTAAGATGATGGGTTATATTGATAACCTGGAAAAAATGGATTGTCCTATCAGCCAAGAATTGGCTACTGTTCTCATCTTTCAGTCATTGCTGTCAAGCTATGATCAGTTTGTTATATAACATGAACAACTTGACAAAGAATTTGACTGAGTTGCATGAGATGCTCAAAACTGATGAAGCTAACATTAAGAAGGACACCCCAAATGTCCTTATGGTACAAAAGGGTAAAAAGTTTAAGAAACTTGGTAAGAACAAAGGAGATGGCAAGACGAGCTCGACTGTGAATTCAAGCGAGTCTAACCATGCCCCTAAGTTTAAACCTGATCCTTCTAAAGATGATAAGTGTCATTATTGTAATGGTTATGAGCATTGGAAAAAAAACTGCAATAAATTCCTTGAAGATCTGAAAAAGAAGAAGAAGAGGTCTTTTGAAACTTCATCTTCAGGTATTTATGTTATAGAAGTAAATGTTACTACTTCTAGTTATACTTCTTGGGTATTGGATATCGGTTGTGGTGCTCAAATTTGTACAAATATGCAGGGCCTAAGCAACAATAAAATTTTGAAGAAAGGACAAGTGGACCTGCGCATGGAAAATGCTGCATTAGCCGTAGGAACATTTCATTTGCCTTTAGCTTCCGGCATGGTTTTGGAACTTAAAAATTGCTACTATCACTACAAGAAATCTGGATTTTAATAGCAGACGAGCATAGCGTTTTTTGCGATTGTGCTATTGTTGTATATGGGTAAACACTATGATAGTGTCGACTTAAAAAATTAGAGACACACGTCTCGTAACCCTCCTTTTTTATAGCAAAACTACAATGAAAACGCTATGGAAGTCTTAGGCGGAAAAACGAAAATTAAATCCACGACACTTAGAAATTTTTAGGCTCCAAAGATTTCATTCCCTCCTTTGTTTTTAGTTTCCCTCTCTCCATTTTATTTCCTTTAATTTATTTTTTCCACTAACAAAATAAGATTTCTCTTTCTCTCACTACTAACAATAAAAATATAATATTTTTTAAAATTAAAGAGTGTTTAATTATGTAGAAATTTCAAATTTTTAAATTAATTTATAATTTTCTAAATCTTAAACTCTAAACCCTGAATTTTAGACCATAAACACAAACTTAAAGATTTAAACCCTACACTTCTAACCTTAAACCCTAAACCCTAAAACATTAACTTTATACCCTAAACACAAACCCTAAACCCTAAACTTTTAATCTTTAATCATAAACACTAACATTTTAAACTCTAAAACCTTAACTCTATACCCTAAACACAAACTTTAAATCATAAACTTTTAATCTTTAATCATAAACACTACATTTTTAAACTCTAAAACTCTAACTCTATACCCTAAACACAAACTTTAAACCATAAACTTTTAATCTTTAATCATAAACACTACATTTTTAAATTTTAAAACCTTATCTCTATACCCTAAACACAAATCCTAACCTTACATTTTTAATTTTTAATCATAAACACTATATTTTAAAACTAAACAATATATAATAAAAATATAATCATTTTGCAAATAAAAATTAATTATAATTGAGATATCATTTAAAAAAAAATTTGATTGGCTAAACCACATATTAAAAGATTAATCTTTTTTTACTCATCTAACCATTGATATATTAGATCCAACGAACCAAATTTTCCTACTTATTTTTCTTCTTCTCGTTCTTTTCTCATTTGCACAAAAGTTAATTAACTAACAAAAAAAAAAACTAGATCATGTAATTGCTTGAACCCTAGATGTAAAGAGGTCTTCTTCTTCCCAAATCGTCTATCTTCTCTCTCTCTTGAAATACTTATTCTTCTTCTTCTTCCCAAATCTTTGTCGAGAGATTAAAAGAGCAAGAGAATTATACTTCTTCCCTACGAAAAAACCTTGTAAAAGCGACAAATATGACGAATCCATGGCTGGGCGATGATTCTTCTCTTTCTCTCGATTCTTCCGTCGATCTGAAAGCTCTAATTTGTTATATAAAAAGTTAACAGGTTGTTAAAAAGATTGCTCTTTTGGGAATTTTATTGGATCTTTCATTCAATCCACTAGGGCAGATTATCGATTCTGAATCCGTAGCCAATGTAGGTGTCGTGAATTTGTTTCTTCTTATCGATTATGAATTTCACGTATTTCTGAATCTTTATGTACTTGATTAAGGAGCGGTCTCTGGTTTTTAACTTCTTATTATTCAGGGCAGATTATTAAGGAGCGACCATTCCTGCGACTACACCATCATTTTCCCCAGCTAATGCCGCCATCACAAAGAGCGCCGCTTTACCGTAGTTGTAAGCCATGTTCATGTCGGTTAACCCGGCTCCATAGGCATTACAGAAGCTAAGAGACGGTGCAAGGAGGTAAGCTACGATGACGAACTACCATTTAAGTTTACTTGCAACTCTAGCGTGATTTCTTGATGAGATGTCATTGTTCTTCTCATCGTATTCTTACTGATATGTTTCATAGAAGCAAAATTCAAGTGTCAGTGTCTTAAGAAGCTACTGAATAATTGAATTTTGTACACTCGTATTAAGGAGCTTAGAAACAAACGAGTTTGGTGGACTGTGTTTGCATTCCTAAAGTAGTTCAAGCTCGCGTCTGCTATATTTTTGTTTGCTCATTTCAGGGAAATGGCCAAGTTCTTGGTCGCTTCTCAAGTCATATTACCATGTTCAGGCATTTCGCCACTGCTTTTCTCAGAGACTGGAAACTTTGCTACATCTATTAGCTTCTCAGTAGTCAGAAAATCTGGGTATTATAATCATGTCACCAAGATTAAACATTGGTCTGCCAAGCCTAATGACCGTCAAGGAAATGCAATCTCACAAACACCCTTTGCCAGGGTTGAAATTGTCAACAAGTTGTTAGATTTCAAGGTAAGTTCTGATAATAACAATTTGTGGTGTGAGTGGATGGTTCAGTCGATGATGTTTGGTCTTTTGGTTGATGGTATTCAAAAACCTGTGTAACCTTTAAAGCAAAGGGGAGTTTTTGTCCTCTATGGTGTATTTAGGTTGTACCATGAGCTTGCGTCTGTGTTATGATACTTGTTGTCTCTTCCATTTTTTTTACTAATTTATCTGATGTTTGTTGTTCAGCATGTTCAGCATGCCAGTTTTGTCGCTTGTAGCTCTTGTTGGAGCCACTGTTGGAGGTAGTAATGTTCCCCTTCTTAAATGTATGCTTCTACGAACCGTACTCGATGGGGTTTTGATGACATATTTTATGTGCACTAACCAGGACTGCTTGCTAGGCAGAGGAGAGGGGAGTTACAGAGGCTGAATGAACAACTACGACAGATTAACGGAGCTCTTACGCACCAGGCTTAAGTAGTGCATTGTGTTCTTTGATTAAGTTGATGCCATCGGTGGTGCAAGATTTGACGACGGTGTAGGAATTGATAATGAAGTCCACCGTACTATGCTTGAGATTGTGAATCAGTTTGATGGGTTCGATGCACGTGGTAACAGCATGGTTCTTATGGCAACAAACAGGTCAGTCCACAATCCCATTGGTTATTTCTGTATTGAAATATCTTACGACACATCTCTGGAAGTTCAAGTATAGTATATTTGATCACATATCTTTTTCTAAGATTTACTTCCATACTTGCACTTGGGCTTATAGCTAGTTTGTATGCACTATACTAACGAATGTCTTTCTGGTACAAGAAACAAGAACGATGGGTTTCTTGGGCGTGGATGCACTGGCTAGTGCAGCAGTTTTAAAAAGATACTAGATTTTGACCCGCGCTCAAAAAAGCGCGGATTTATTTTCTTTATAAATTTTAATTTTTATTTATTTTATTATTAGTAATTTAGATTTTTTTAATTATACAATATAATTTTGTTTATAATTGTTAAACCCACATTATAAAAAGTAGTTAATAATTTACATTTTTTGAAAAAATTATGTGTTATTTGGAAAATGGTATATCATAAAGAAATAACGATTTCGTATTTTAAATTTTAACCCGCGTTGTATCGTAAGATCACGATTTAGAAATAATTCTTTTTTTCTTATGAAAAAAAACATTTTGAAAGTTATTTGATATACATTTAATATTTATTGCATTTATTTATAATATTTTTATAAACTAAAATATATTTTTGCAATTTGAATATTTGTATAATTGAAATTGATTAATTCAACTTTATAACTTTTTTCAATGAAGAAAGTTAAATTTTAATATTTATAATCGAAATTGGCTAAACTATTTTTCAACACGTGTTATAATGGTATATGATTTGAAAATTTGATGGAACAACCCGTTAAAAACTGCATTAAAACATGAACCATAACTTGAACGCATCATAAATTTCAATAATATAAATATTGAATAATTTTAATATCTTTATTAAATTAAAAATATATCATTTGGAATTAGTTAAACTTGTACAAAGTTCATTTATAGAAATCGAAATTGGTTAATTTATTTTTCAACCCGTTCTTATAATAGTTTAAATATTCTGCAATTTAATGGAACAATCCGGTAAAAAATGCAATCGTAAAAAAATTTTTTTCTTACGAAATAAATAAATTTAAAATATTTTATAAGATTTTATTATACTATAAAAATAATTATTTATATTTGAAACAAAAAATAAAATAAAAATATTAATTAATGAATATTATCTTATATATACCAACATAGTTGATGTTTAAATTATTTAGTTATATTAATTAATTGATTTAATAATAGTTTCATATATAATTAATTAGGAAAGTGGAACTCATTATATTTAGTTTGTTTGGATACATGTTTAGTAATTGTCTTATTTGGAAACTTGGATAGTAGAGAAAATGTTATATTCCGTAATTACCCTTAATGAATATTAAAAACATCCTTAAATTTCCAATGACATTCTTTGTAAATAACACATGACTCAAATGTTAGTTTACTTTTGACTCTAATTTTTTAATAGTATTGATATTAAATTAAAAATATATCAATTGGAATTAGTTAAACTTGTGCAAAGTTCATTTATAGAAATCGAAATTGGTTAATTTGTTTTTCAACCGTTCTTATAATAGTTTAAATATTCTGCAATTTAATGGAACAATCCTGTAAAAAAATGCAATTGTAAAAAAACATTTTTCTTACGAAATAAATAAATTTAAAATATTTTATAAGATTTTGTTATACTATAAAAATAATTATTTATATTTGAAAATAAAAATAAAGAAAATATTAATTAATGAATATTATCTTATATATACCAACATAGTTGATGTTTAAATTATTTAGTTATATTAATCAATTGATTTAATAATAGTTTCATATATAATTAATTAGGAAAATGGAACCCATTATATTTAGTTTGTTTGGATACATGTTTAGTAATTGTCTTGTTTGGAAACTTGGATAGTAGAGAAAATGTTATATTCTGTAATTACCCTTAATGATTATTAAAAACATTCTTAAATTTCCAATAGCATTCTTTGTAAATAACACATGACCCAAAGATTAATTTATTTTTTACTCTAATTTTTTAATAGTATTGATTTTAGGTGATAATGATTTACCTAGAAATATTGTCCTTGCGGTGTTATGAACATGGAAATTGTCATTTTGGTGTTAATACTGTGGGTTTGTTTTACCATATCAATGAATATCATTTTAATATGTTGTTTGTAATTTATTTTTGTAGAAAGCTAAATTTTAATTTTATTTACTATATTCAAATGCTATAGAAAGCAAACAAAAATGAAATGAACAATAAAAAATAACAAAAATTTGAATGTTATAGTAAAACTACTTATAAAAAATAACAATTTATAAATGTTATTATCTAGTATTTAATTGCAGACAAATAAGCGCTATAGTATTTTAAAATATGATAACACTAAAAAATCGCTATCTAATGTATCCGACCTACTATGACGGCCGATGACATATCGCTTGTAAAAACGCTATGGTATCGTTAGATAGCGTTTTCAGCCGCTAAGAAAAGCCGTTTTTCTTGTAGTGTATGTACCTGCTATAAGCAGAAATATTATTTATATTCATTGTTTGGATTTGGAAGGATATCAGTTTTCAATTAAAAACAAATGTTTATTTAATTATGACGATATCTTTTATGGTAGCGGTCCATTAGAGAATGAAATTTATGTTTTAAACCAAAGTGTGTCTATCTATCACATTAGTACCAAGAGATTCAAGTCAAATGACACGAATCAAACTTTTCTTTGGCATTGTCGTTTGGACCACATAAATGAGAAGAAGTGCATTCAAAAGCTTCATAGTAATGGACTTTTGAGCTTATTTGATTATCAATCATATGAGAAATGTGAATCTTGTTTTTTGGAAAAAAATGACTAAGGCTTCTTTTACTGGACACAGTGAAAGAGCTAAGGACTTGTTGGAACTTATACATATTGATGTATGTGGACCAATGAGCATAAATTCTAGAAGAAACTACCAGTACTTCATCACATTTACTGATGACTTTAGTAGATATAGTTATGTTTATCTAATAAAACATAAATCTGAATCCTTTGAAAAGTTCAAAGAATTTCATGAAGTACATAACCAGCTTGGAAAAATAATCAAAGCTCTTCGATCAGATAGAGGTGGTGAATATTTGAGTCAAACTTTCGATGATCATCTGAGCGAATGCGGAATTGTTTCACAAATCAGTCCTACAGGAACACCACAATTAAATGGTGTCTCCGAAATGAGAAATCGAACTTTATTAGATATGGTCCGATTAATGATGAGTCATGCAGATCTTCTATTATCCTTTTGGGGATACGCTCTAGAAACTTCTGCGTTTACGCTAAATAGATGTCCATCAAAATCGGTTGAAAAGACACCATATGAGATATGGACTGGAAGAGTTCCGAATTTGTCTTTTCTGAAAATTTGGGACTGTGATGCTTATGTTAAACATATGTTTACCAATAAGCTCGGACCCAAATCTGATAAATGCTACTTTGTTGATTATCCCAAAGAAAACAAAGGTTATTACTTCTACAACCATCCTGAGAACAAAGTGTTTATTGCTTGTAATGGTGCTTTTCTAGAAAGAGAATTTCTTTCTAATAAAAATAGTGGGAGTAAATTACATCTCGAAGAAGTTCGAGAAACGCAGGAGATTGTTACGGCTTTTCATGAAGAGGATCAATTAGATTTATGAAAGTCGTATAATCTGTACATGTGGAACCTTAGGTACGTAGGTCCGAAAGAATACGTCACGAACCTGTTAGATATGGGTTTTTAGTGACTGATCATCATGAACTATTGATAATAGAGAGTGATGAACATATGTCCTTTGAGGAAGCAATGATGGGCCCTGACTCCAAAAAATGGCTAGAAGCTACAAAATCCGAAATGGAATCCATGTCAGTAAACAAAGTATAAAATTTGGTTGATTTACCTGATGGTGTCAAAACCATTGAGTGTAAATAAGTTTTCAAGAAGAAAACAGACATGGATGGTAATATAAAGATATACAAATTTATATTGGTGGCTAAAGGTTACAAGAAAATTAATGGCATAGATTATGATGAAAGATATTCCCCAGTCACAATGCTTAAGTCCATTCGGATTCTCTTAGCATTGCCGCTTATTACGATTATGAGATATGTCAAATGGATGTGAAAACAGCTTTCCTTAATGGAAATCTCGAAGAGGATGTGTACATGATACAACATGAGGGTTTCACAGTCCATGGAAGTGCTAGGAAAGTATGCAAGCTTCAACGTTCCATTTATGGTTTAAAGCAAGCATCTCGGAGTTGGAATCTTAGTTTTAATGAGGCAATCAAAGAGTTTGATTTCATTAGAAATGAAGAAGAACATTGCGTTTACAAGAAGACTAGTGGGAGTGCAGTTGTTTTCTTCGTATTTTATGTGGATGACATACTTCTTATTGGAAATGACATTCCTACACTCAATTCTGTAAAGACTTGGCTAGGAAGTTGTTTCTCAATGAAAGACATGGGAGAAGCCGCGTATATACTTGTAATAAGAATCTATATAGATAGATTAAACAAGCTTATTGAATTGTCAAGACACTTATATAGATAAGGTCTTGAACAGATTCCAAATGCATGATTCCAATAAAGGTTTTCTACCAATGTCTAATGGCATAACTCTCAGTAAGACTTAGTGTCCTTCGACACATGATGAGCGACAGCGGATGAGTAGAATCCCATATGCTTCTGCTATAAGATATATCATGTATGCCATGCTTTGTAGTCGTCCAGATGTTGCATGCGCTTTGAGCATGACAAGTAGATACCAATCTGATCCAGGTGAGTGTCACTGGACAGCAGTCAAGAACATCCTTAAATATTTGAGAAATATACTAAGGATAAGTTCTTGGTCTACGGAGGAAATGATGAGTTTGTTGTGAGTGGTTACACCGATGCGAGTTTCCAAACAGTCAAAGATGATTACCGATCACAATCTAGTTTTATTTTTTTTCTTAATGGAGGAGCTGTAAGTTGGAAGAGTTCCAAGCAGAGCACCGTAGCCGAGTTTACAACTGAAGATGAGTACATTTCTGCTTCAGAAGCGTCAAAGGAAGCTTTTTGGATTCAGAAATTCATTATTGAACTAGGTGTGGTTCCTAGTATTTCTGGCCCAGTGGATCTATATTGTGACAACAATGGAGCTATTTCACAAGCGAAAGAACCTAGATCCCACCAGAAATCTAAACACATCCAGAGGAGATATCATCTCATTCGTGAGATTGTTGATAGAGGAGATTTGAATATTAGCAGAGTCTCAACGGATGCAAATGTTGTTGTATCCATTGACCAAGCCTCTTCCACGGCCTAAGCATGCAAGTCATATTGCTGCTATAGGCATTAAGTTTCTTAAGATGTGATATTAATATGATGTTCATGTTTACATATATTTGGTTATGTTTTCAAATTAATGAAATTTGTTTCAGACCTATTTGGTTATTGGATAACAAATAAAAGTCCCAAAATAATTTATCTCATTTTATAGGTCAACAAGTACGTGACTTGATCGTAAAACCCTATAAGTGAAAGATGACACAAATTATTGTGGTCCCTAGTCAAGGTTATTAAAGTGGGACGTTAATAACTGATGATGACTAGTATGTGAGGTGTTTGATGATTAAGTTTCGTGGGGTCATTTAATATGTTTTATTAAAGCCAATCGCATAGACATGTGTTGGGGAACACAGTGTTGGACTGACCCGCTATGAAAACTCTACAAGATTATTATATGAATGTCATAAGAGTTTCTCATCATGACTAAAGAATATAGTCCTTTGACCTGAGTTCGTCATGATTTCTTTCTTATGGATTAGTTCACTTTGACCTTGTCAAACATTAGCCGTAATAAGTGATTATAAAGACATTGATTGGTGTGCTATAAATTTTGTAAGGAACAGTGATGGAACAAGATGGAATTTGTCCCTCCTATATAACGAAAGATAATCTCAGGGCATATCGAAGATTTGAAACTGAGAAATGCGTGGCCGTGCTCAGACGAGGTGAATGTCAGTCGTTTGTTTGATTAGTGTAATTCAGAGTTCGATAAACGTGATCTAGCTTAATAAGGATGACACCATTTCTTGCATTATGCTGAGATCGAGATGTAGAGACAAAGGGATTATGGGAATAAATGATTCTAGTACAAGTGGGAGATTGTTGGGAATGTCCTGAAATTAATTTGTACTTACTCATATTAGTCGAGGTTCAATAATCATATAATATTAGGTGGTTGTAATGTTTTGCTAGAAACCGCTTACAATCTATGAATTGAGAATTCATTGCTAATATTAAATGAACCTACAGGGGTCACACACTTAAGCAAATTGAATTAAATATAGACATTTGGGTTTTAAGAATAATATATATATTATTTCTATACATATGTGATGTTAATAATTAATATAATATGTGTTAACACATGCACGTATGTATGAAGATGAGAATAATTGTTATTCTCATATTGGGTTTGGCCCACATATGTGTTAGGGTTTCAATCACATCATTATATAAGGAGGATATAATGATGCGAATAATAATAACTCATACATTTTGAGGAAGCCACACAATTATTCTAAAACCCTAGAACTAAAGAGACAAACAGTTTGTCAAAGTTCTGAGATTTGATTTCGAAGGCACTAGCATTCCGTTTCGATCAAGTTTGTGTACGTGTGGATATCGGTAGAGGCACAACACTTGGAGTGCTAAACAACCTCAATCGTTTTGTTCATACTCCGCTGTAAAATATCTCAGGTATATTCAAATCCTTAATAACAGATTTATATCAGTATTTGCAAGAGATCTTGGCTAGTGAATTCATAGGCTGATTTATCAAATCGTTTACAAACCGGTAAGAATTCCAACAATTTCCTCCGAACATCGAAAGCTAATTATCCTTTGTAACTCTGCCACTGAAACATCCACTTCAGGCTCAGGATAAGCTTGCAAAAAGAACTGAAAATTTCGCACTGCTTCAGCCTTTTGTCCTTAGCGTTAGTATACAATGTGCCCTCGTTTGCGCGAAGTCTGCGGATTTTATTTCCGACCTTTCTACCTTCAGCAACCCGGAAAAAGTATTGTGTGCTCTGATTGCCAACTTTAGAAACTCTACCCTTGATTTATGTCTGTAAATTGCTCCTCCAAAGCAGCTAGATGATTCCATCGAGCCAAAGCCTCAACTACATCTGATAGATTTTGGTTTGAAGGAGCCTTAAAATCCCGATCTTGAGCTAAACAAAAACTCTTCCACGCATTCGCCACCTTAGTCGGCAGATTACCAAAAAAATTATTAAGCTCCCTCAAGATAACCTTTAAACTCTTTACCCTCTTATGAAACATGATTAAAGTTGTTTTTGAATGGTAAAGGTGAGGGATTTTCCATTATTCACTAATACGCTCCATAAAGGACGGGTGACTTGCGACATGAGAGAAACATTTGAACGGTTTAAAACCTCGTGATTCATGTTCTGAGAATTGGATCATCGTACGAGAATGGTCCAAGATGCCTCTTTCATCAAAACTGGCAAACGAAGTAGGAAAGAGATCACACCATTTTTCATTAGTGAGTACCCTATCCAGTTTCTTGTCAATTGGGTTGACATCCTGATTGTTTGTCCAAGTGAACCGCTTTCCTTCATATCATAAATCATTTATACTACAGAAAACCTTTGATGTTTAAAACTCAAATATACCACTCTGATCCACCATATATTCCTAGTGACGAGAATGATCTGAAGAGGCTAACACTTCGTTAAAATCTCCAGCCAAAACCCACCCATTAGGCAAGCCAACATATGATGACTAAAAGCACACATATCATGCCATAAATCTTTGTGAGCTGCGACCCTATTGTATCCGTAGACAAAAGATACAATACACTGAACTCCTAGCATTTTATTAGTAACAACACAACACACCATCTGAACCGAAGAATAAAGTATTTGCACCTCAATATTTGATGATCAAATAACCCAAATACGATTCAAAAGATGGTATTGATAATTTGTATAATAATTCTAACCATGAAAGTCTGAATCCAAATGATTTCTTGGTTACAAATAGGTTGTTACTAAAAAGGTCTAATGATTTTGTGACAGAAGAAGCATCTTAATGTATGGGCTTTTTGGTTATCAGATTTTTTATATAATTTTAATATTGTCTGGTTAATGTAAGTTTAAATTTTATGGGTTTGTTGACAAAACAATGTGCTTTTGGGCATTTAAAACTATGGGGACATAAATAAAATTTAGTTTATAGTCAAAGTTACGTAACCATAACATATTAGGGAAAAAATTTATGGATTCAACTTGTCAAACCCGCAGAAACTCATTTTGGCATAATAATTGTAAAAAAATGTTTTTGGGCTTACTGTAAAATTCTTTTTTGGTGTCAGCTCTTTGGAGTCATTTGTGGAATCAAATTTTGATGCTATAGTTTTAGCAATGGGACCAATTAATTAAGGTCATTGAGGATTTTAGCAATGAATCAGGATGTATCTTATCCGCTACATTTTCCAATCGTCGATATATCACATATGGCGAGAAAAGAACGTTAGGAAGCATGGTAAAACTCCAATATCAGTGACTTGGCTACTGCGTATAATATTAGGAACATAAGTTTTACATTGGTAATTGAAATACATCATTAGTAATATATAAGGAATATGGGCCACTCCACTTATCACTAATTAGTTTTAGATTGGAAGCTCATAGATCTTAATATGCTATCAGAGCAGGCTATGCTCGAGTTTCGATCTAACGATCGAACTCTATTTTTTTTCTCTTTTTTTAAGCCTATGTGTTTCCAAATCAATCTTAAATGCTTCACTCGTTTGTCTTTTCTTCATTGTTTTGTTTTAAGCCATCGTGCTTCTTAATCGGTCAAAGCCAATTTGTATTTCTAATCACATTTCTTTTTTTTTCAAGCCAAAGTGTAACGCCCCCTTCCCGTTTTCCGTTGACCGACGAGCTGACCGGCCAATAATCAAATAAGAACATGACCGATCGAACCCGAGCAGTCATACGAGAAGAGTTTGTCACAATACGAAGCCAGAGACAGTCCGGTTTGAGACAAAGGCTCGAACCAAACCACATTTGACTCTGTTTACCTCGTTTCCACGATACGAGGCTTTTCAACCCGTACCGCCTCCACAAGTTGTGTTCGGTTTGGACTAAACCGTATATCAGGGAATTATTCCATTACTTTAAAATATAAATCTTATTCATAACAATATACGGTCCAATACAAAACTTTTAGCGGGATATCCACATAAAATCCGAAACCGAAAGTAAAGTCAAAATGCGTAAACAACCGATACCCAATGCCAACCCGAGACTACTCCGAGTTTCCTACGCGTCCGCCGAGCTACGCCAAACCTGAAAAACATAAAAGGAGTCTAATGAGCAGTCTAAGATTATCCAGTAAGACGGCTCCCAACTAAAGGCTGCTAATATTCTAATAATCCTGCCCAAACCCAAAATAACAATCAAGTACAAATAGCTGGTCACGTTCTACCAAGACGTGACGAGCTCCACAACACACAAGCTTTCGAATAACAACACAACAACATAAAAGTAACCAAGGGAATCGAGAACACTGCGGCACATGCTCTCGATTAAACTCGATCTATCTATCGCATCTCTAACGCAATCTCCACACCATGGGCCCCAAACGCGAACTCGGTAACTTCAACGGGAACACTTAGCTACCCCACGGTAGCTAAAACCTCCCACGACTCCTAGACAAAAACACGAAGTCCAACGACTAGGACACCATTCTCTGTCCATCAATACGCGGTGACTCGGGTTACCCCTAGATAGCCAAAGCTTCCATGCAGTCCGGCCCTAGGAAGCGACCCCATATTCTCTGGACCACACACCTACCGGCGTCACTCAGTAGGTTAACACCATAACCAGAATCACCACCCGAAGGCCCATGTCCAATCAGGTAACTACCCGAGGATCCAATCGGGTCGGAAGTGCCGGACGCATCTCTTGACTTGCGGGATCTAACGCGCCCTATAAAGTCCTAATAATAGTAATGTAAACAAGCAGACTCACTGGGACACTATCACACAATACCAACAAGGTCAAATAGAACTACCATCTCAATCCCCAGTCTATCCCACAAGTCTTATCACCAACCTCCACATCACCCGACCTTACTCAAACTTACCCGGTCCCACACCAGAGTAAGTCTCTACCAGTACAGTCTACTCGGCCCAACGCCGAAGTAGATAAACAATCAAGAAACCAACAGTCTACTCGGCCCAACACCGAAGTAGATAAACAATCAAGCAATCAACAGTCTACTCGGCCCAACACCAAAGTAGATAAACAATCAAGCAATTGACAGTCTACTCGGCCCAACACCGGAGTAGTTACACTATCACACAATCAATAATCACAACACCACACAATCAGTTATTTAGGTTTATTAGTCTTTTAATATATCCTTAACCTTTACTCATTCAATCCTTAACCTTTACTCATTCAATCCGCTACCTTGGGATTAGTTGATTACTAATCCCGTAGACGGCCCATCAATCACACTACTTCTTTTACTTATCCCTTCCTAAGTATCTTTTAATAAGTCCTCGATCTTTCGGTTTAGAGTTACTAACTCCTCGACATATCATTATTCATTAACTTCCATTCATTACCTTTAACCCGACTAATTAATCCACCCCGTCTTTTAACCGTATTTTAGTCAACTCATAATTTCCCGCATACAGATTCCTTTAGTTACGTTCTTAAATACTTATATATATATGCATATACGTCCTAGCATGGCGTTCTATATGTATGCATCACCCAATCAAGCAATCAACGAACTATGAATCAATTAATGCAGCACCAAATCAAGCAATCAACGAACTATCAACGATTACGGATATAAGCTAACTGGCATGCATCCCTTAACTTAACCATTTATATAGTTCACCGAGTTATTAATCAACCTAGTCGTTCTATCCAATTCAATCAATCGGGTATGCAACCTAAAATACGGTTTATCAATTCCGGATCTATATGATTCTAATTAAATGCAACATACAATTTAGCCGACTCACAGTGTTATTGTGACGACAAATGGATGGATTTGACGGACTAGCGGAACAACGACACCCAGCACGAATCCGACGCTAACCTGAACCTTCCCCGAACCGTTGCTTTTACCCGACTTTGACCCGCACTTGACCTTAGTGATTCTGATCGAACCTCCAGACCATCCTCATCTTCTCTCTCCTCTTTTAATTCTCCTCCAGTTCTCTCTCTCTCCTATGGTTTTCTCTCTTTCCCCTCTAATTCTCTCTCTCTCCTCTGGTTCTCTCTCTTCTTCTTCTCTCATGCTTCATCTTCTCTCTCTCTCTTCTTCATGCTTCTTCTCTCTTTCTTCTTCTTCTTCACGCTTCTCTCTCTCTATCTTCTTCTTCTTCCTCTCCTCTCTCTTCTTCTTCCTCTCCTCTCTCTTCTTCTTCCGGATTCTTCTTCCGGCTTCTTCTCCTTCTTCTTCTTCTTCTCTTCCTCCGGCTTTTTCTTCTCCTTCTTCTTTTTCTTCTTCTTCTCCTCCTACTCTCACGCCTCTTTCATTCTCTTCTCTCTTTCTCTTTTTTTTGTTTTTATGTTTGAGGAATGAAATGAGAAAAGCAAAGGCTCTTTATATAGGAAAACCAAGTAAAGAACTTGGTGACAAGTGTCCCTTCCCTTCACTCTCCTCATGCCATGTTTCATTCCACATGTCTTCTCTTCACTCTCCTCTTGTGCCACGCCCCCCATATCTTTTTGCCAGATATTTTATTCTTCAATAAAAACTTGGAGTCCAAGCTTTAGCTTCTGATTGGTCCATTTGAAAATATTATATCTTAAGCTTAATTATCCACTTAAGATTTTAATTCTCTAAATTCCCCATAGCTGCTTCCATAAATCTTCCAAGCCACATAACCAGATTCGTGATGACTTTAGATGAATTTAGAAATTTTAATCACCTCATTTGGATACTCGTAGCTCCGGTTATGGATTTTACAAGTTTTATTGGTTTTGTCGGTTTCCATTCCCGACATACCGTTAAAATATTTAAAACTCCGTAACCTCTGATATAAATCCTCCAAGCTTCTTTTTAAAATACTAGACTCTTTTAGAAGAATTAAGAAATTCGTTTCACCTCAATCGGACATCCTTAGCTCCCGTTATGAATTTTACGAGTTTTGTCGGTTCTATCGGTTTCCTTTCCCGATAGTCTGAAAAACTTGTTTAAAGCCCGTTCTTGCCATTTTCTTGCTTCTAAATGTTTTCTTTATTTAAAAGTAATAACATTTGGCCCTTCTTAGCTTTCGGCTCGCATTTTGGTAAAATTACCAAAATGCCCCTCATCTTCCAAAAATTACGAATATGCCCCTCGTTGACTTTTTTGCTGCCCGTTGACCAATTTAGTGAGACAGGGTATTACATTCTTCCCCACTTACAGGAATTCGGTCCCCGAATTCTCCGTTACTAACAAACTTCGAATCGGAATCTGAATCTTGTAAGTTTTCGTCTCTGAATCCAATCCAACTATACTCTGCTGCTTACACTCTGGTCTCAAACTAAGCTCATACTCCCGATGCTTTCTGACTTCCGAACCACTGGTTTGCACAAAACTACTCTACACTGATCTGTACTCTGATTGCACATTCATTGCTCTTGACTGCACGGCTCCACCCTGAGTCTTGTTTCCATCTGCGCCATATGATACTTCTTGAATTCTGAATCAACTGCAACTACACTCCCGATGCTCAACTAATTCTTGAAACATGGTTTTGCTATAACTCTCATCACACTGACATCTTAAATTTCCCACGCTAAATGGCTTGACTTTCGGTCAATCCTGACTTCTCCATTTGATTGCTTCATCGATTCTATCTCTGATTCCCAAATCCACCAATTATGACAGAATTGCTATACTCCGCTTCATGCATTTATCTGCGCCGACCAATACTCCAGGCTTCTCCACTTTGTCTTGACTTCCCCGATCACGCAATAAGAACTCGTCCTCCATTCCTGTCGCTTAACTTATTTCCAATGATTACCGTTCCCGATCGATACTATGTTCACATTGATTTTCTTCTTTCCATCTAAACCGCCATACTCATGCACGCCTCGAACTTCCTCGATTACTGATCTCCACGCTTCACTGACTCCAAAACTATTCTTCCCACTGATATCCTCGAACGGACTCCTCCACTGACTTTGATGCTTCTAAATCTCTTCGCTAACTCATCAAACTCATCCGTCTTGATTTCTTCTGCCACTGATACCCAAACTCTTTTCTGAATCCACACTGACTTTCTTGCAGGCTCGGGTCAAACTGCTTCCTGAAATAACATCTCGTCTCTCGGGTTTGGGTTCGGTCTCGTGTCCTCGTCAAATCGTCAATCACGTCCTACATCAACAATGTAACGCCCCTGTTCCGCTTTGACCTTAGTCAACCGATGACCAACAATCAAACAAGAACATGATCACCGGTTTTCCTTTAGTCGGGACCAGAGCCGTCACAGTTTTTACCGTGTTTGATTAATTTCGGCTCGGCTTAACAACTTTCATCATTAAACTGATCCGAGTTATTCAATTACACGTTTCCCAAATTTTAATTATGGCTTCGCAACCGTAACAAAATTTGGTAGTTATATTAGACCGGATCAATCTAATATAATCAACATGCTTTATGATTATAAAACATTGCTTAAAATAAAACGTGCGGAAATACAATAGGTCCATGGACAACATTTATTTAAAATAACACAACATTACTTGAAATTTCGTTACAAAAGAGACGTCGACACTACACCGGCTGGCCTAACGTCCCGCAGTCCGCTATTCTTATGGGTTACCTGAAAGAGATAAAAGAGAGGGGTGAGCGATCTATTATCGACCCAGTGAGTTGGAATTCTCCAACTAACAAAGTAACTTCCCGTCTACCCAATCCAACCCCAATCACAAGCAGTGACGGAAAGTTACACAAGCAATATTAAATAGCTGAAGCACAAAAACATTAATTATACTACATGCACGCTATGGGCCCTGACAATATTGTCATTCCCTCGGAATACTCGTCCCGTCACCATATAGGTCCACGGTAGTGATTCCCTCGACTCTTACTCATAGACACGGAGTACTACAAGTAAGACACCATTCTCCGTCCATCGATACGCGGCGACTCGGGCTACCCCTAGATAGCCAGAGCTTCCATGCAGTCCGGCCCTAGAACATGAATCCGTATTCTCCGGACCACACACCTACCGGCGTCACAAAGCAGGTTTACACTTGTCAGTAACACGACTCGAGAGTACGTGAACCGACCAGTACGCTCCCGAGGATCCAACGGGTAGGGAAGTCGATATGACCACTATAACATCATGTCACTAACACATCAAACAAACCATTAAACATACCACATCACAACAATCACAACAATCATTCACACAACGTCTCATAAATCAATCATTCATGAACCGATCATCATATCATTATCACATGGTTTTTCGTATTTTAATCTTTCTTTCGTTACTTGGTTATTAATCATAAGCATGCTATATAATAACAACAATATCCATCCCATCAACATCAACTAATCAAGCAACCATAACATTATTATCACCCAATAATCAACCAATTATAATAACAATCTCACATATTACTATATATTAATCAAACCAACACTAGTCATAGTCATCACAACGGAACATGACTTAGTGTCAGAAACCTGCGTAATAAAATATTAGGTAAGCAATTAACCCCAACTCACCAAGTTTTTGTCGCGGTTGACCCCATATAGCCTTACTACTCGAACCT